>OX439472.1:59653909-60918634 GCA_949320105.2 Crepidodera aurea | reverse complement strand
AACAACTCTCCAATAAGTGCCTCATTGCCCATTGGATCAATCACAGTAATTCTTTTTTTCGATTGATTAACTTCTATCAAAATGAAATGTTGGTATCTGGCAATCGGAAATATTAGCTTATTTCTGTTGAAAGTCACAGATCCGACAAAATTGTTCGTTAAATTTTCATTGCCGAATATTATAGATGATTTAGCAACTGAAATAATCTGATACTGTTGTTCTATATTCAATATATGTAAACAATGATCTATAATGAAACTGCTGAGCCAACTTTTACCATCGAGAGTCAAATAATCATCAATTAAAATCTCTTTGATGGAAAATCCAATATCAGGATTCGAAGTAACGACATATCCACGGTTATCTGAGAGTTGTTTGTAGTAATTTACATCTGATACCAAACCATTATCCAGAAAAACCAATTGACTCGAAGTGGTCCATTTTTTTCAATTGTGGTAACATATGAAAATAATAAAAACTTTTCAATTTTTTCAACATCGTATCCCAGAATGTCGTAGATCTTAAAACTCTAATAATTTTTATTCCTTTGAAAGTAAATATGACAAGATCACACCACGATCTGTCTGTTATTTCTAACAAACCCTGGATTTGATATTGGTAATTGTGAGCATATCTTATCGTGGAATTATCAGTATTCAAAAAGTCAAATTTATAAGAATGTGGATCGGCATTTCTTGCATTATAAGGGCACTTTACCTCAATGATGCCATCTTTCCCAATCAAACCATCAGGTGAGCCAGCTAAAAATTGATTATGTTTGTGAATTTTCAGACCAGACGGTTGGTACTGGGATTTTGTTTGTTCTATGTAGAGGGATATTGCAGTGTCTTCGTTGTCAATGCCATATTGAATAGCAGGTGTTTTCAGATTATTGCATTGTCTTATATCTTTAATTATATTTTCATATGAGGAAATATTCCTTACTTTACAAACTCTTCCAAAAAATGAAGCAGTTACCCTAACACTCCTTTCCTGGAACCATTTTGCACATAATCTTTGCGTTCGTGTTTCACTTTCTAATTCTTTCATCTGCGGTTCCGTCAATATGAGGTTATTCAAAAATAAATCACACTTCTTGTATAACTTTTCTGCAAAATAAGTGGTGCCGTCATGTGTTCCTCCTAACTGGCAAATTCTACATATGAAGTTTATAGAAGAATATGTTTTATTACCCGAAGAATCCTCACACAATTGATGAATCCAACGCTCACATTCATCACACTTAACCCATGAAGTTCTTTCGTCAATCATTCCGTGGCCGCAATATGCACATTGTGCTAATTCGTCATCATCTTCGGCATAAATCACACTTTTTTCAGTCGTACACACATCGGAAGATAAATCAAGAAAAGCTGCTTCTTTCAGAAAGCTTCCATTGAAATGGGTTTTGTATGACTTCACCTTTCTATTCCAATATTCTTGAGAAACCACTTCGGAGTGTGGATCTTGTTTTTTGTTGGATTTGATGTTTTTCGTGAGCTTCTTTTTTGGAATATCAAGAACGAATTCTTTGTAGCAACTCAAAACGAATTCTCTGCTAGATCTCAAAAATCTAGATGGCTTTAGATTCTTTTCGGAATTCAAAATGTTTTTTTTTAGATTGCCAAAATAATTTTCGACGAAGGCATTACTAAAGCGATTTACACCCTCATCTCTTATCATAATGCCAGTCCACAAACAACAATATGACATATATTTTTTTATTATCAGGTCTAAAAGCTGTTCATTTTGAAATATATTTGGTTCCGATTTTGCTTCGTCGCAATCAATTGTCGTTTTTTCGGCAATTTGGACAAAGTGTTTGAAAAAAGGACTGGATTTATAAATACTCTCCGTTCTGTTTATCTCTTTCTCAATTTCCACTCTATCGAATATATGTTTGTGATGATTTTCACTGACATCATCGGCAACTACAAACTTTCTCAATGCCAATTCAACACTCTGATTCTTGTATGGGGTCTTCAATAGTATAACAATATTCTTAAACCAGCCTTCTATGTCGGTAAACTTTTTCATTGTTAGACATTGAGCAATAGCGCATTTCATGAACTGCTTGGACGTTATATTACTGCATTTTTCCTCGACATCTTTACTTACTATTTTTGAAACATGAGCACAACATAAGTGAACAGTTATCAATGAATCTACCATCATCGTTGTCCCTGTACATATCTTGTAAGAAATATTAAGATATTCCGTGAGAGTGATTTGATTGCATGCTCTCAGAATAGCGTGAATATTCGCGAATGAAAAATCTATTATGACGCTGCCAAAAATCGGCCATTTATTGTGTTCTTCGCAAAACACCCTAAAATCGTGAAAAATTTTGAATATATCTTTGGAATAATGCGACGATGATAACATTTCAAAAATTGGAAATATTCTTTGGGATTGGCTAATTGGTACAACAGCTGTATATAGAAATATTCTTTTTATAGACTTACCAATCCTTTTTTTAACGATACCACCCGTTGCATCAAAATATATTATTGGGAGGCAAAGGTCACTTTTTTGTCCCATCAAAACGGATAACTGTTCCTCACTATATATTTTCACATTGAATGGAAAAGATATCTCTCTAATGTATTCAGCATGATCTCGTTGCATACTGATCAAATCTAAAATATCGTTTTTCTCTCTATCCCAATTAGACATGGCTGCTACTTTGATTTGTCTAATAGTTGTATCTGATCTGATCTTTTGAAGGTTACCAGCTTCAACTATTTCGGAATTTGCAGCTAATATAGACAACCTTTTATATTTTGAGGGCTTCTTCTGAAAAATATCTCGTTTAACTAATTCCCTTTCAACGCCTTTGACGAAAGATGCAAAGTACGACCATTAATAATTGCCTTGAATTTTTTGCAGTGGTAATTGTTATTTCGACATATACCGTGAATCTTTATAACACCCTTTCGAAGATATTTAACATATTTTAAAATTATGTTACACGTATTGTTGATAAATCTATTTATTCGGTTTTTTACGTAATAAGGATAGTATCGTAAGTCTAGTTTTTCATCTTGGAAGATGACATTCCAAATTTCCTCATTAATGTAAAAACTGCCTTCCAGGTATACGCACTGTTTGTAAGATTTAACCGGCAAATCTTTGAGATTTCGAGCTCCTGTTGGTTTTATTTTTGGATTTTCTTCGAATGACAAATCCATACAACTAGGTATATCGAACTTCTCCGGTGTCACACCGATTGTTTCGAGAGCAGTGCCTCTTTTGTGCTCCCCTTTAGGGGACGTTTCTTCATCATCCATAAATTCAATGAAACCCAATTGCTCCTTATCTAATTGATCAGAAAGATTTTCTGGAATTTTGTCTGGTTGTTCAATTTCAGGGATATCGCCGTTATTGGAACGCACAGAAATATCTATTCCAATATTTTCACAGACTTTCTGTAATGGAGTCGAACAACGTATATCTCGAAAGCTGACATTTGAAATATCCCCTATATTCATTGGTTCATTCTGAGTTTTTTTCTGTTCCTGAGGTTGTTTGATATGCCAACCTTGTGACAGAGAAGCTTATAAACTGAACATTCTCGAACACTGTTTAATTCAGAGAACTCAATGCCGAGATTTTCAATTGTTTCCTTAAGGACCAGAACTAGATTTTCTGTTCCAAATGAAGAAATTTTACCTTCTAGCATATCTCGGATAATTATTTGATGTCGTTGAACTAATTTAAAAATATTACTAGGATATTTGAGATCTGGAATCTCACTATTCATTTTAGCCAGTCTCACATACAACACGTCTTTACAATTTCTGTGCAAAAGCTCTTGAAATGTAATATCGGGAAACTCGAGCAAAGTGGATTCTACAAGTTTCCGCAACAAATATTCCTTGTTTTTTTTGTAAACCATGATGACAAAAATTAATCAACTTAAACTTACAAATTCAACGTAAAAAAAATACGGAACAATGAGTCTCGTCAATTCCAACCGAACAGTCTGGTCTAATAATTTAACAATGGAGACTTTTTTCTTATGAATTCTATTCTACTGTAAAAAAAGCAAAACTCAAATAGGTTATAAAAAAAACCGTGAATCGAATAAAAAAACTTATTTCAAAAAAGTAAACAACAAAAAGCAATTCTTGATATAAAACAATAATTTCTCAAGAAACGGTAAAACTAGCAAAAAAACTTATTTGAACAAAATTGAAGAACACATAAAAATACATAGGATAGCAAAATATCGAGTCTCAATTTTGAATTTCAATTTTGCATCAGACCTTACCAAGTAAACATCAAAGGTGAAAAACGAGAAATTAGCGACAGAAAACAACGATTTACCAAAAAACCGTGAATCTAACAAAAAACTTGTTTCGACAAAGTCAAAGGACTCTTAAAATTATACTCGATATAAAAATATCAAATTTCAATTTCAACTTTTAGCTTAGAGATAAGCAAAAGTAAACAAAAAAAAGCATTTCTTGATATAAAACAACAATTTCTAACGAAACGGTAAAATTAGCCAAAAAACTTATTTGAACAAAATTGAAGAACACATAAAAATACATACTATAGCAAAATATAGAGTCTTAATTTTGACTTTTAATTTTGCATCAGACTTTACCAGTATGTTTAGTTTCCACCCTGTAGTGAGCTTTTGGAGAGATTTTCGTTGATACCCTCCGAATGTACTTGCAATGTACTATATTTGCTCAAAATTTAAAGTTGTCAGTATGTTTAGTTTCCGAGGAAATTATTTTTTTCCCAAATTTTTTAATTTTCCACCCTGTAGTAAGCTTTGGGAGAGATTTTCGTTGATACCCTCCGAATGTACTTGCAATGTACTATATTTGGACAAAATTTGAAGTTGTCAGTATGTTTAGTTTCCGAGGAAATTATTTTTTTCCCAAATTTTTTAATTTTCCACCCTGTAATGAGCTTTGGGAGAGATTTTCGTTGATACCCTCCGAATGTACTTGCAGTGTACTATATTTGCACAATATTTAAAGTTGTCAGTATGTTTAGTTTCCGAGGAAATTATTTTTTTCCCAAATTTTTTAATTTTCCACCCTGTAGTGAGCTTTGGGAGAGATTTTCGTTGATACCCTCCGAATGTACTTGCAATGTACTATATTTGCACAAAATTTGAAGTTGTCAGTATGTTTAGTTTTCGAGGAAATTATTTTTTTCCTAAATTTTTTAATTTTCCACCCTGTAGTGAGCTTTGGGAGAGATTTTCGTTGATACCCTCCGAATGTACTTGCAATGTACTATATTTGGACAAAATTTGAAGTTGTCAGTATGTTTAGTTTCCGAGGAAATTATTTTTTCCCAAATTTTTTAATTTTCCACCCTGTAGTGAGCTTTGGGAGAGATTTTCGTTGATACCCTCCGAATGTACTTGCAATGTACTATATTTGGACAAAATTTGAAGTTGTCAGTATGTTTAGTTTTCGAGGAAATTATTTTTTTCCTAAATTTTTTAATTTTCCACCCTGTAGTGAGCTTTGGGAGAGATTTTCGTTGATACCCTCCGAATGTACTTGCAATGTACTATATTTGGACAAAATTTGAAGTTGTCAGTATGTTTAGTTTCCGAGGAAATTATTTTTTTCCCAAATTTTTTAATTTTCCACCCTGTAGTGAGCTTTGGGAGAGATTTTCGTTGATACCCTCCGAATGTACTTGCAATGTACTATATTTGGACAAAATTTGAAGTTGTCAGTATGTTTAGTTTCCGAGGAAATTATTTTTTTCCCAAATTTTTTAATTTTCCACCCTGTAATGAGCTTTGGGAGAGATTTTCGTTAATACCCTCCGAATGTACTTGCAGTGTACTATATTTGCACAGTATTTGAAGTTGTCAGTATGTTTAGTTTTCGAGGAAATTATTTTTTTCCCAAATTTTTTAATTTTCCACCCTATAGTGAGCTTTGGGAGAGATTTTCGTTGATACCCTCCGAATGTACTTGCAATGTACTATATTTGCTCAAAATTTAAAGTTGTCAGTACGTTTAGTTTCCGAGGAAATTATTTTTTTCCCAAATTTTTTAATTTTCCACCCTGTAGTAAGCTTTGGGAGAGATTTTCGTTGATACCCTCCGAATGTACTTGCATTGTACTATATTTGGACAAAATTTGAAGTTGTCAGTATGTTTAGTTTTCGAGGAAATTATTTTTTTCCTAAATTTTTTAATTTTCCACCCTGTAGTGAGCTTTGGGAGAGATACTCGTTGATACCCTCCGAATGTACTTGCAATGTACTATATTTGCTCAAAATTTAAAGTTGTCAGTATGTTTAGTTTTCGAGGAAATTATTTTTTTCCTAATTTTTTTAATTTTCCACCCTGTAGTGAGCTTTGGGAGAGATTTTCGTTGATACCCTCCGAATGTACTTGCAATGTACTATATTTGGACAAAATTTGAAGTTGTCAGTATGTTTAGTTTCCGAGGAAATTATTTTTTTCCCAAATTTTTTAATTTTCCACCCTGTAGTGAGCTTTGGGAGAGATTTTCGTTGATACCCTCCGAATGTACTTGCAATGTACTATATTTGGACAAAATTTGAAGTTGTCAGTATATTTAGTTTTCGAGGAAATTATTTTTTTCCTAAATTTTTTAATTTTCCACCCTGTAGTGAGCTTTGGGAGAGATTTTCGTTGATACCCTCCGAATGTACTTGCAATGTACTATATTTGGACAAAATTTGAAGTTGTCAGTATGTTTAGTTTCCGAGGAAATTATTTTTTTCCCAAATTTTTTAATTTTCCACCCTGTAGTGAGCTTTGGGAGAGATTTTCGTTGATACCCTCCGAATGTACTTGCAATGTACTATATTTGGACAAAATTTGAAGTTGTCAGTATGTTTAGTTTCCGAGGAAATTATTTTTTTCCCAAATTTTTTAATTTTCCACCCTGTAATGAGCTTTGGGAGAGATTTTCGTTAATACCCTCCGAATGTACTTGCAGTGTACTATATTTGCACAGTATTTGAAGTTGTCAGTATGTTTAGTTTTCGAGGAAATTATTTTTTTCCCAAATTTTTTAATTTTCCACCCTATAGTGAGCTTTGGGAGAGATTTTCGTTGATACCCTCCGAATGTACTTGCAATGTACTATATTTGCTCAAAATTTAAAGTTGTCAGTACGTTTAGTTTCCGAGGAAATTATTTTTTTCCCAAATTTTTTAATTTTCCACCCTGTAGTAAGCTTTGGGAGAGATTTTCGTTGATACCCTCCGAATGTACTTGCATTGTACTATATTTGGACAAAATTTGAAGTTGTCAGTATGTTTAGTTTTCGAGGAAATTATTTTTTTCCTAAATTTTTTAATTTTCCACCCTGTAGTGAGCTTTGGGAGAGATACTCGTTGATACCCTCCGAATGTACTTGCAATGTACTATATTTGCTCAAAATTTAAAGTTGTCAGTATGTTTAGTTTTCGAGGAAATTATTTTTTTCCTAATTTTTTTAATTTTCCACCCTGTAGTGAGCTTTGGGAGAGATTTTCGTTGATACCCTCCGAATGTACTTGCAATGTACTATATTTGCACAAAATTTGAAGTTGTCAGTATGTTTAGTTTTCGAGGAAATTATTTTTTTCCCAAATTTTTTAATTTTCCACCCTGTAGTGAGCTTTGGGAGATATTTTCGTTAATACCCTCCGAGTGTACTTGCAATGTACTATATTTGGACAAAATTTGAAGTTGTCAGTATGTTTAGTTTCCGAGGAAATTATTTTTTTCCCAAATTTTTTAATTTTCCACCCTGTAATGAGCTCTGGGAGAGATTTTCGTTGATACCCTCCGAATGTACTTGCAGTGTACTATATTTGCACAATATTTGAAGTTGTCAGTATGTTTAGTTTTCGAGGAAATTATTTTTTTCCCAAATTTTTTAATTTTCCACCCTGTAGTGAGCTTTGGGAGAGATTTTCGTTGATACTCTCCGAATGTACTTGCAATGTACTATATTTGGACAAAATTTGAAGTTGTCAGTATGTTTAGTTTCCGAGGAAATTATTTTTTTCCCAAACTTTTTAATTTTCCACCCTGTAATGAGCTTTGGGAGAGATTTTCGTTGATACCCTCCGAATGTACTTGCAGTGTACTATATTTGCACAATATTTGAAGTTGTCAGTATGTTTAGTTTTCGGAAATTATTTTTTTCCCAAATTTTTTAATTTTCCACCCTGTAGTGAGCTTTGGGAGAGATTTTCGTTGATACCCTCCGAATGTACTTGCAATGTACTATATTTGCACAAAATTTGAAGTTGTCAGTATGTTTAGTTTTCGAGGAAATTATTTTTTTCCCAAATTTTTTAAGTTTCCACCCTATAGTGGAACAATGAATTATTTTTATTTTTGGAAATTTCGAGTTCACCCTCTCTAATCACCATTTCAAAAAAAAATACCTTTTCGTATCGAAAATGTGGGCATTAGCAATTTTCGTTTCGATACCTGTAGCTCATCTAAAAAGCATGTGTAAACTATCATATTTCCATCAAAACATGTATTTTTTTAATAGGCCTAAACCTTCATCTCGTTCCTCTTAAGATCTTTCTGCGAGTGAATTTCAATATATATCATAACCCCCCTATGAAGAAAAAAGCCGCCGCCCTATGGTAGTCGGCAATCATCGGAGATTTTAGCTGCTGACTTTGGCCGCTGTCTTCACACCGGTTACTTTTAATGCCAAGAGATTAAAAACAGTTTAATCCCAACATATAATCCTCCTTGTTATTTATTGGTTAAATTTAATTCGTTCAATGTTAAAGTGTCAGATGCATAAGGTTTATTTTTATTTTTTGTAAATAATATAACTTCAAAATTTAATCTACGAAGTGGGTATATATATTTTATATGCTGTGACCTTATTTATATTATAGAAACTTATTTTGCAAAGTACGCCTATGGAATGTGACGTTATATCCTCTCTCCTTTATAGTATATTACTATAGAAACAAGTTGCCGTTGCTAGGAAATAAAACTAAAAGCTTAACTTTTCTTGTAAATATCTCGGAAGATCGAATTTTCACAGACATGAGACCTATATTTTCTGTCGATTTAGATAGGAATTAGTCTACCCTGAAAGTTTCATTGAATTCTGACGAGTGGATTTCGAGATCCTCTGGACACACATACAAACCTTGCTCGTTTAATAGTATTTGATTTATAACCTAAAAACTCTTTTTCCCTCAAAAATGGCTCAAACATTTTTTTTCTGTAATTTTGACATTGCCAATCGTTTCTTATACAAAATTCATTGTGCGTAAACCAAATTTTGAATTTTTTTGAAGCTTCTAGGTCCATTTATATCCTAAAAAACACTTTTTCCTTCGAAAATTGCCCAAACATTTTTTTCGGTAATTTTGACAATCGTTTCTTATAGAAAATTCAATCTGCGTAAACCAAATTTTATTTTTTTTTTGGAGATTCTAGGTCCATTTATATCCTAAAAAACTCTTTTTCCCTCAAAAATAAACATTTTTTTCGGTAATTTTGACATAGCCTATCGTTTCTTATACAAAATTCATTCTCCGTAAACCAAATTTTAAATTTTTTGTAGATTCTAGGTCCATTTATATCCTAAAAAACTCACTTTTCCCCCCAAAAATGATCCAAACATTTTTTTTCGATAATTTTGACACTGCCAATCGTTTCTTATACAAAATTCATTCTGCGTAAACCAAATTTTAAGTTTTTTGAATTTTTTTTTGTAGATTTTAGGTCCATTTATATCAACAAACCCAAAATATTAAACTTTTATATACAGGGTGGTCCTTAAGTAACAGGACTATGAACGCTTCAAAGACTTGGTTGCTGAGATACAATAGATACAAATTTTTAAAATTTGCCATATATCTACAAGGGGTTTAAAAATTTTTAACAAATTTGGCGGACAATTTGGCCCTTAATAAATTTTTGAAAAATTATCCATGATTGGCAAATTTTACCCCCTATTTTTTTCACCACTGGAGAAAATATATTTTTTAAATGTGTTAATTTTTAGTTAAAAAAAAATAACCTTTGATAGAGTGGTGATGTAGGTATTTGCTTCTAAACCAAAGTCTTCAAGCAATTATTTTCACATTTTAATTTGCAGTATAATTTGCTTTTATGACAATATCAGGATCGCCAATCATCGTCACAAATATATGTCACACACATTTAAATTAATAAGCCCAAGACAGATACTTCTGGTATCTGCAATAACACATAGTACATAAAAAAAGAATCGTAACAAGAAAAAGAAAATAAAAAGTTTTAACGACTTAAAGAGAAAGAGGTAAAGCAGATTAACAAGAAAAGGTTCTAAGTATGAAAGAATTTAAAATCTAATAAAAAAACACCAAAATCGACTAAACTTTTAATCGCCAAAATTCGAACTATCAGTCAAATATCATAGTCGTCATAATAATGGTTTCATTAAATCAACTAAAACAATGTATTTATATTTATTATGGAAAAAAGCATACAAAACAAATGCAGACAAAACAATGTACAAAATATACATACACAGGTATTTTTAAACCGTTCAAATATTTCAGGTTTAGGCATAAAAAGTGTTGATGTTTGTAGTTTAATGTAATATATTGCACGGGCATATATACAAAATAGTAAAAATCAAAATATTTCAAACCTTTTCAAATATTTCGATATTTATAAATGTTGTAAAAATAATTCTTAATTCTTATCTAATCAGAGAATGGTTTTATTTAAAAACAAAGTTAATATAAGACAATAATAAAAATCTTAAATAAACTATACCTATTCTGGATTCCAGTCTATAATCACCAGATACAGTGCGTTCTACTTGAAATTCAATTATTTATTTTCATTTGATCTACTGAATCATGGCATATAATATTAAAAAATGTCAATATTTATGAAATTCTTTTTTTTTTCAATTTGGTACAGTTGTTTTCATATTTAATTAAAAAATAAAATTCCACCGATTTAATTAAACAAGAATAGCTTCTTTGATCGTTATATCATGGTTGTTTTAATTAAAAATAAAATAATGTGCATATCTATTCTATTTTTTAAAGTAAAAAAAATAATCCTGTTCCCAGTCCGTACACTCAAAACGCGCCCCTAGTTCAATTATAGTGAATTATGGCCAAACACCGTGACTGCGTTATAAAAAATGGGAAACTGACAGCTAAAGTAGTTCATAGTTGAAAATAAATTTATTTGACTTGTAGAATACAAATTAGTATTGTATTATACCAAAAGTCAACCATTTTGGATTAATATATTAGATAATCCTGTTATAAATCTAATACAATGATACCAAATTTTTGAAAATTCCTTTTATCCATAAAAAAGTTACAAAGATTGCCTTGATAACTGAGTATCCAGTATACTAGACCAAAAAATGGAAGTATTTATACAATAACTAATGAGTCAAAGAGTCATCCCGACAGATTATTTGGACCAAGATTTGACCAAATTTGCGTTAGTAAAATGTGCAAAAAGATGCATAATGTCAAAGTTGAAATTATTTTTTCATTGCCTTTAACTCTCTTCCTAAATTATTAACATCCTTACTGAATATTTTTGTCCAAATAATCTATGGTTACTCTATGTCTCATTAGTTATAGTCCACGCTATATAAAGTTAACGAAAAACATTTTTCGTACTTTTTAAGCCCCTCTTGTGTCTAGTGCTCAAAGCCCTATTTTTCTTATTTTTTTTCTAGATTTTAGAACTTACATTTGTAGCATTTTTAACTATGCCCTTCCAATCCTAAAAAACTGTCAGCACATCAAAAATAGTTTTTTCGGCAACCAGTCAGAATCTGCGATCAGTAGAGTTATTTTGGGTCACAATATTATAAATTCGGACTGTAGAGTTAAAATTAAAAAAAAAACGCATAAACTTTTCTAAATCCAAAATAAGTCTTTTTAGAAAAAAGGTCAAGTGCTTCTTTCTTGGTGGACGAGATTTTTTTTTAATAATTAACAATTATTGGAAGGGGAGAATTAAAAAATTGTGAAAAAATCTAGTGTAAATATGCACTGTTATTTATGTTTTTAATTTTCAAAGCGATCCAACTATTAAAAAATGAGTAAAAAAATAAATTAAAAGTCGACTTCTTTGGCCTTGGCCACAAAATATTTTTTCATTAACTGTATACTATACAGTACGAAAAAGGTGGCAACAAATGTGAAATTTTTTTAATATTAATTTAACAAAAAAATATTTTAATAAAAAGTTTTGCATCACATAGAAATCAATAATCAAGAATAAAATTTGTAAAATATTTAGTGGTATACAGGGAACATAAAATATTGATTTATGCTGAAGAGTAAAGTGTTTTTAAATTTAAATACAGACCAAAATATCATTTGAAAATGTTGATAGGAATTAATTATATTGTCCAAGTTTAGATTAATGGCCTTCTAATAATTAATTAATAAAGTTAAAGTAAAAAAAATTACCTAATAATTTAGCATTTGTTATTAATTGCACAAAATAAATAAAAAATTAAATTATTGATTACTTGACTCATCTTCTCAGGGCAAATTTAATAAACTTTACTCTGTTAGATGTGACATTTTGAAAATAAAGGATTCTAATTAGGTATTTATTATTGGTAATTCTTGCAAAACAGAGTAAAAGTTTATCAAATTTTCCATGAGAAGATGAGTGATCTAATCAGTAAGTGCAGTTATTTTTAATTTAATTGGACATAATTTTTAATTCCTAAAATACATTTTTAAATAACAGCACAAATCAGTATTTTTGATTTTCCCTGCATACCACTAAATATTTTACAAATTTAATGTTATTCTTGATTATTCAATAATATTTTTTTGGAAAATTATTAATAAAAAAAATTTGTTACCAACTTTTCACACATACTGTTTAATAAAATTATAAGAGTAGTAACTTTACAAGCAAAATTACTATTACAGCCTTCAAAAAAAAATGGCAAATCACCCGATAAAATTACAAACAGAAATATTTCAAGCTGAACACACTGAAGACTCACAAAACGTTTTGGTCAATAAATTAAATATTACATAATTCAGAATTACCAGTAATTAAACATCATCATATTTTTGTCCCTATAAGTAATTTGTCAATGTTCACCTGGCTCAAACCGACTTCGATGTGTTTCATGTGAACCTCTACATTACTCTGAAATACCATTTGATTGTTTGGACTTAATTTTCTCTTGATTTGTTCCATGGTACCTTGAAGAACTTGTAGTTCGTAGGCGTTACTATCAGAATCTGACATTGTCTTGACTTGCAGGAGCAACCCAGTTAGATCGGTGATTAAATCTAGAATTGAGGGGTTTTTGCAAGGATCTTTATCTGAAGCAATAATGGAATTGTGTCTGTCTACGATGTCTTTAGCTTCCTCCCTGCATTTTTCCCGTAAATGCGAGGGGGTAAGCATAGCCGCCACACTCGGCTCGGGAGCTATTTGTTGACAGTATATCTGCATTTCATCCAAATATTTCTGAAGGTCTACATTTAATTTTTCAAGATCGATAAGAACACTTGCATATTTCCTTTCAAAATCTTCGGATATTTCATCATCGAACGACAACAGTTTTTCAGCTTCTGAGTTCAAAATTTTCAACATTTTAATTTTATGCTTTTTTATGTTGAGAATTTTAGTGACGAGAACCATTTTTTCTAATAACTTGGCTGGAAAGCCGCCTATTTTACCCTCTTCGGAGTTTTGAAGAAAAGACGGGGTATTCAACAAAGAACCTGATAATAAAGGATCTTTCCTCAGTTTTAAATTATTCATTATCGGACTTTTCAGGACAGGAGAAAAGGCGGCAATATTATTCCTCGGTCTGAATTTTGCTTGAAAACTAGTAATAGAAATAGTTTCTGGAGGTTCATTAGATAAAACCTCATAATCAGGTACAGAATGAGTACCCAACCCGTTCCTTTCAAATGTTATACGATAAGTATTATTTGAGGTATCGACAGCATCAATACTGCCTGTAAAAAGACCATCTTGAGGTTTTCTCAATCTAGCTGTGACTTTTGTACCAATGACAAGCTGCATTGGGACTTCAGGAGGCAAATCTTTAAAACTGGTCATATCAGTGGCTTTTCGTTGTTGCAACGCCCTTATTTTCTTCCTCTTCTTCTCTAATTCTAATCTTTCTTCATTGAAAAATGCTTGAGAACATCTACGGGGTTTCCCCATCATTCTACGTATTTTAGTCCATTCCACTCTTGTCAGTTCCCTAGATTTCAATTCAGGGAATGATTCTTTTAAACATATTGTAAAATCATTTTCGCCATCAAATAAACACCTATCAATGTTACTATAAAACCACTCATAACATACCCATTTGTGAGCCTTTGGTAATTTCAACAAATTTCTAAGCCTTAAACCTATTTTTTGACCAATTTTTCTATCAGGCGAATTTAAAGGAGGAGGAGATGCATCCCTGTACTTATCTCTTGAAGGGGTTTTCTTAGGACTGGATCTATAATCACTTTTTTCTGTCTTTATTTTTACAGGAGTGTGTTTTTTATTTGGTGTAGACTTCTGTTTTTTAGCTACTCTGTGATGAGGTGTATTTACAATATCATCATCAAAAAATAAACGATTCTTCTTTCTTATCCTCGCAGGCATCCCTCTTGCATTTAAAACTTGTGGGGGCTGTGTAGGAGTGGGCTTTGGAGGCAACTGAGTGCCAACTCTTTGTAAACCCAAAGCAGCTGGCCCCAAAGTTGGTAAATCCTCATCTATTTCCATATCGTCGTCCTCCATCACCTCCTGCTTTATTATTACGTTTTCGTTGGTCATATTGGAAGCGTTTTTAAATCCCTGCTGACTCACCTAAAAAGTAAAAATAATTTCCTTATCAAATATTTCTCCTGTTAATAAAAACTTTTTTACATTCAACACAACCTTAATTATAAAAAGATTATCCTAAACAAACAGGATTTTGAACTTAAAAAACGAACATAAAAAATTTAATTTAAAAAATTTTGAATTTGTAACACCATTTTCAAATTCAAACCTGGTTCATACAAAACAACTGAAATTGAGATATAAAAACAAAATTTTACCTGTTGAGTATTATTTGTTTAGATTCCTTATATAATAGAATACGTGGAAAAAAATATTTTTATTTAAATAATTGCCATTAAAACACAAATAAATTATCTTAATTTTTGTAAATAACCACTTTCGACAGAGCCGCCATATTGACGTTAAATGAAGGCGCGATGCGCATAACTGACCCAATGTATTACTTCAAAATATCAAAAACATTTTTAATAGACAAAGTAAGTGAATAATTTTTGCAGTAATTTAAAATTTCACAAGGTGTTTAAAAAGGATAATTGCTTTTTTAAATAATTCAGGATAAATTCAAAATTCAAATTTAAAGATCGCCAAGTAACTTCCACGCATAGTCAGTGTTGCCAGTAACACGACAAAAAAACGTCGAATAGTCGAAAATTGCATTCTCTAACTTTATAAGTATTTCGGAATTTTATTTTTTGTCGATTGTTGATTTGTTATAATGTTTAAAACATACGTCGTTGTACTGTTACTAAAAAGGTTTACGATGGTTAAATTATTTCTTAAATGTAATTGGTCCGAAAGTAACGTTGACTTCAACCAATGAAATTCCTTGCCATCTAGACCTGTTAGAAATTTACCAACCACCACTAGTTGGTCCTTTACTCATTCAATGTAATTGGGAAATAGTCATAATACAATCACAAATACTATTTCAGTTATAATACAATCATAACTTAAAAATTGTGTTTCTATTAGGGTAGCTTTAAGCAGTCACTTCGGATTTACTATAAATTAAACTCAACCAATCACAATGACTTATTCACTTCTGTCTGCCATACAACAGGAGGATTAGTTAGTTGAATTAATATGATCTTTAAAAATTCCCTAAATTAGAAATGACATATGTCATACGGAGGCCCTTTTGACTTTTTAATTTGACAGTGAAAGATTTTGGCGGATTTTTACTGGTTTTGCACATTTACTGAAAAAGAAATAATTTTGGTCTACATATTTCCAAATCTTGTGTATGTGTTTTTAAATAGTAGTATATTCCTCTCATCTCCTAAACCCACTTATTTTGAAAATAAACTTGATGGCCGCAAAGCGGACTGCTACTAGCGATTTGAACCACGAAAATTGGAATCAAGATGAAGAACCGGAAGAATCTGGAACATTTCAAAGAGCTTCGGACGACTCGCTAAAAAGAAGGGTTATTAAAACTGCTAGAAGAAGAAATCCAATTTCTTCAGTAAGGGTAAGTATCTTTGGAGTTTTTAGTCTCATAACGCATAAGATTCTAAAAACATGTTTTTAAGTAACTAACAAAATTATTAAAATTTTATGAAATTATTAAAAAATATCACTGGATTTTATCTCAATGAATCTGAGGATTCATTCCGTTAGTTGTTCTTTTTTATATTTTCCAGCTGTAACCACTGCTTATTTTAAAAAGGGTTGAAGCTTTATACCTTATTTAGGAATAAGTTTAAGTACACAATAATATACTGTATGGTAGAGTATATTCCAGTATTAGTGTTATACTAAAAAAAAATTTTAAAAATCATTGTAATGCTGCATTTAGGTCTGCTGATGCAGGTCTAAAACATTACATGCTAATAATGTAAATATACAGATTTATAAATTGCAATTGCCTATGTACAAATTTATTTTTAATGTGACCTATTTTAGATATTTTTTCTGTACTTTTACCAAATTGATAGATATTAAAATTAACACATTATAATTATCTGTAATCTTAAATGACTATATGCCTATCTGTTATCAGTTACATTAAAAAAATAGATTGCTAATATAATAAGAAAATACTAAAATTCAATTCAGAATTATAAATCTATCTTGCTTGTGCAACAAAAAATAAAACTATTCATACATACCATATGATTGTTTAAATTTCAAAATACTTCACCAAGTAGATGAAAATTTTTAAATATTAATCATTGTATATTCACTCAGATAATGGTAATAATCAAAATTTTCATATAACATCAATGTAAAATGTTAAATAAATTTCAGTGTTACAGATCAAATAAAGATACACAAATTTGTAATAATGTTAGCAAGAGGTCTATCATGAATTTGACTTTTTTATATTTTAAGTTGCCTACCATATATTTAAACTCCAAAACCATCTAGTGGTAAAGTTCTATTAGTGGTAACACTAATTTTCTTTTGGTCATGGAATTGTTTATATCATTAATCTTATAAAGCAAGTGCTTTTTAGGTTAATAAATATACCTTTTCAATGATGAATAAGTACAAATAAAGATTTATTATTTATTCTTCCAGGATAATGGGGAGGACAACGATAAGAAAAGTGCCTTCACAAGTTTTGGTGGTTTTGGAAAGGCGTCCACACCAACAACATCAGCATTTTCATTTTTATCAAATTTGGCAAATCCCAAAACACCACCCAAAGTAAACGGAATTGAAGAAAAATCAGTAAAATCTGATATATCTACATTTAAATTTAATAGCAAAGCTGCAACCAGTGCTAGTACTTCAGATGGACCTGACAAATTGAGTGAATCTAAATTAAGTTGGACAAAATCTGAAAAAATAACTACAAATGTATTTACTCCAAATTCTAATGCAAATAACAATCCTTCTGATAATAACCCAAGTGAGAAATCCAATGATTATTATTCCAAATTAAAAGGACTTAATCAAAGTGTTTCTAACTGGATTAAAAAACATGTAGACACAAATCCATTCATAAACTTACAACCCATCTTTAAAGATTATGAAAAATATTTTAAAGAGCTGGAAAAAGAAAAAGACCTAAAACCATCTCCAGACACCAGTAAACCCGAAAATAACAAAAAAGAAGTTTCTTCCATGAGTGCGTTCCTATTCAAACCTACAACTAATATTCCAGATAGTACCACAGAGAAAACTCAATCTGACAGTAAAAAAGCAAATGTGGAGTCTCAGAAAAAGACAGAAACTAATATCCCAAAGTTTTCTTTTGGCTCATCTATTACATCTACAGGGAATGTATCAACAACTCCATCTTTTAGTTTTGGAAATACAAATAGCACTGGCTCTGGCTTATTTTCATTTGGTAAGTACTTGGATTTCAAACAGTAATAAAAAATAAGATATCCATCAATCAAATATGCTTATTGACAAAAGTTTACAAAAAAATTGTCTCTAGGTATGAAAATACATTTTTATATTTCTTTGAGGCCTGTTTTTTTACATTTGAATAATTTGTTTAGGAACTACAACAAATGTTGCAACAAAAACCACAACAGAAACACCATCATTTACGTTTGGTGTCAAATCCAACCCTACCAACACCATTACTACTTTTAACAGTTCCGCCCCATTCACGTTTGCAAATGTTGCAAAACCTGCAGATGAGAGAGAAATCAAAGAAACAGATGAAGAAGACGAACCTCCAAAAAACGACTTTACTCCAGTGATAGAGAAAGATTACATTTACACGAACCGGTGCAAAATTTTTGTGAAAAAGGATGATAAATTTGGAGATAGAGGAGTAGGCAATTTATTTTTGAAACCAATACAAGATAGCCAAAAAGTTCAGTTAATCGTGAGAGCAGATACAAATCTTGGAAATCTATTATTGAATTGTATCCTTTCCGAGAGTATTCCACTGAAGAGGTTGGGGAAAAAAGACGTTATGTTGGTTTGCGTTCCCACGCCTGATGTTGCTCCACCACCAGTTCCTGTTTTGTTGAGGGTAAAAAATGGAGAAGAAGCTGATGAATTGTTACAGACTCTAGAGAAACACAAAAAATAGTTGTTGATATATTTTAACTTTTTATGTTTGTCTGTATTAAGGTCAATATACAATATTGTTTTTTATTATTTGGTTTTTATTTCACTTTAAACTTTGAGCTTTGTTCATACTCTATGATGATAGAAATTACCAAATTTTTTTTTTATAATTTTTTGTTGACAAATTTTTTATTTACAAAAGTGAGATTTATCTGGGGAATTGATTTATACAAATGTTCAACCAGAGCAGGCCTAAGGCGTGTGCGACGTGTAAGATCGCACACGAGCGATTTGGGAAGGGGCGCCGAAATTAGAAAAAAACAAAAAAATTGGCTAAACCCAAAGTAAGAGGGACATGCGAACGAATTGGAAATATACGTCTGGTAAGCAACTTTTAATTTCTCCCGTTTTCGAGGATGCTGAACACGATGGTGGTATTCAATAACACTTCCGACCCCCCCACCAACCCCTCCCCAGGTCAAAACCCACCCATGAAAGAGACCCGTTTTGCCGCTAATATAAAAAAATTCATCCCTTTCGGGGCTGAATTTTGACCTGCAGAGGGTTTGGTGGGGGTCGGAAGTGATATTGAACACAACCATCGTGTTCAGCATCCTCGAAAACATGAGGGGAGCAGACGTTTTGCCGATGAAAAATAAAAAAACGCCCCTGTCGGGGGTGAGTTTTGGCCTGTGGAGGGGTTGATGAGGGTCGGAAGTAATCTTCAACATTACCACCGTGCTCAGCATCCTCGAAAACGGGGGGGAAAGACGTGAGGGAGTGATGCGCTGTCCGTTTAACCCCTTTAGGGCCGTTTTAGGGGGTTCGGCTGCCGAAAAGAGAAATTCTGACACCGCTATCGTGTTCAGCATCCTCGAAAACGGGGGGGGAGGTAGTTTGGTTGTTGCTTAAAATATTTGTGTTTTTCGATGTTTTTTTCAGACTCACAGACTGCACTAAAAAAGCTACGTAAACGAACGACGACGGTCTATCAGGACAATGTAATTTTTTTTGGAACTCCCGTTTGCTTACTTTGTATTTTCCCTTAAAGGGATGCGATGAAGAAGAGAGTGACATCTTGACTAAATGGGTCAAAAAACTTTGCAACCCCACATGTTAGTTGCTATATAATTAAAGTTGTCAAAACCCACCTCTAAGCATTATTTATCATTTTTATTGATAGATGGTAGCACATTTGGCAGAATTTGCGGAAAACTTAATGTTAATGGCTGTCTAAACATACTGCTACTAATATTATTCTGAGATAAAAGGGGAGTCATAGGATTTAATAAATAATAATAATAAATACAAAGGGGAAAAGTCTCTCAAGGGTCAAATTACCGATTTTTATTTAATTAGAATTCCGCCATTTTGGTTTTTAGTTAGTAAGAAAAAAAGTTGGTTAAGTACAAATAAAACTTGTTACAATATAAAACATTTCAGAGAAAACCGCGTGTTTTTATCTTTATTCGTTAAAATATCAGGAAATATAAAGGAAAATCCGGTCAGGTCAGGTCAGGTATTGTGGTCGAATTGCCATTTTGATGAACAGCGTTAACCTGATGTATATGCAACTTTATATACAAACTCACGTAAAAAGGGTTGCATAACATTTAGTGAAATTAAAACACTATAAACATTTTACGAAAAATATTACCTACCACTAAAAAACAAATAAATGTTTTATCGTTTTAATTAATTGACTAAAAATTAAAAAAACTATATTTAAATTGTCTTTTACTATTAATTTAAAAAACAGTTTATTCATGCATTTCAAACCGTAAAGGTGTAGACAACACAAAAGTGAAAGTTGCTAATAACATTGAGTTGACTCAGTATGAAAGCATATTCATACCAAAGAACTCATAAATTAAATGAGTTTGAAATGTCTCCTTGAAAGTGTTAATTGAAGTAAAAATATGGATCCTTACATAGTTATTTTAAAATTGTGTCTAATAATTAGTGCACTGTTTATAATACAATCGAAAGGTAAGTTATTTTAAACGAATTGCATGACAATTGGGTTTCTCTTCTAATCGACTATTGAACTTTTTATGTGGAAACATGTTTTACCGTACTTTCTTAATATTTTTTGGGTGTTTAGAATTGTATAATTACAGTTATAGGTATATCAAATTTGACAAAACATTTTGATCTAAATTTTTTCTGTATCTTCTAAGAATTTTGATTAACATTGACCAATAAAACTAAATTTCGAGTACGAAAACAAAATCGTCTTTTATTTCCAGCCAAAATCGAGACTTTTCCCAAATATTTTCTTGCAAGAAAAATGAATATCTCACAATAAACATAAAAATCCACACAAAGGGGTAATTTTTGTCGAGATTTACGAGAAAGGTGTAGAAAATTACCCCAAATTATAAAATATTTTTTTTTACTTAGATACGTTTTAAATTATGAATCTGAAAAATAGAAATGTTCTATCATACCTATATGTTCCAAAAAATAATTTTACGATGGTCAAAAAACTTTCCATTGGTGTATAAAAATTATTATTCCTTTCTAGGTTTGCAAAGATGTTTAATGTGTAGATCCAGAGGTGAATTAGGCAGTTGTAAAGACCCTTTTACAGCAAACATTACTTTGATTGAAAATAAACAAGAAATTGGAATTGAAACGGTACCTTGTGCTTCCGGATGGTGTGGGAAAATAGTCGAGAGTGAAGATGCTGCTAAAGAAGGTGATTAATTGACAGACAATTTCAAAATTTTACTGTAATAGCGGTCAATTCTAGAATTTGAAATTTACTGCACACCTGTATCAGTCAGGTTTTTAGTTTTTACATATAAATATTTAATATTTCTTCTAGAATATGGCGTTGCTACCCAAAGGATATGCCTACAAAGAGGACCTTCTGACAGCGAAGACAGATGTGCTTATACAAAATGGAATTATAAGAGAGTATTGATGTGTTTCTGTAAGGGTGATTTGTGTAATTTTTCGAGTAGAATGCATGTGCATTTAATTTTAGTGGGACTACCAGTCATTATAGCTTTATTAAGACTGATGTGATAAATAAAATCATTATAACAAAAACATTTTGTGTTTGTGTTAGGAACCTAGAGCAATTGGAAGTACACCAAAAAATGAGGATAAATGACTTAGAACTAGGCATGTGTTTTCAGGTCAAAATGACATGGATTGAGAAAAAAGATCGTAGCGGTAAAACTAATAGAGATCTAAACCTGAAACTGCTGGAAATTAAAGAAGTGAAAATTTTCTACATAACTAAAAAAGAAACATGTTTGTTTTGAGAATTCTGGTCCTTATCCTTAAAAATTTCAAAACCTGTAAAAAATCTTAGAATGCAGGAATTTGACAATAAGGGGATACGAAAAATTGGTTCTCAGGTGTAACTGGTAACTGTCAAAATATTTGGTTTAAATACACTATAATATATAAACCCATGCCTATAAATAATCGTGTGAGTAGTTTTTGATATGCAGAAAGGTTAAGTTAATTACATTTAGGTACATTATTCCAAAATATTTTCAACAATTATTGACAATATTTTTAGTTTTAACTATACAAGTCGCGGCAGTCAATCTTAAATTTTGGCGCACTCTTAAGCAAATAACTATCTGGATACGTGAGGGCAGGAAAGAATTATTTTTTTAATGGCGTAGGACCACTAAATTATATAGAAATAGGTGAATAGAGAACGATATCTGACATCAGTAAAAAAATCTACCAAAAATAACCAAACAAGAGAAAATTTTCTAGTAGGTTAAGATAATTGGGTCAATCCATATCAAGTGGTCCAGCACTAGTTGCTTGACCATCTCAGAAAACTAAGTTGAAAACTATCGTCGACCACTCAACCAGAACACAATTTTAACACACTCTACGCGCGTTTCGCCAACTATGTTGGCATCATCAGGAGTTGATGATAGACTTAGGTTGAGTGGTCGACGATAGTTTTCAACTTAGTTGATAAACCAAAAGTTCTAATTTCCCAATTTCATCTCAGAAAAAATTAATATTTGGTATGTAGATTCCAATATGTTTTGGGGGTTTAAAAATATTTTTTCAAAATTTTTATTGTGTACCATTTGGAAATGGCGGCCATATTTGTTTTAGGCCGCACGTTATTATTCGCGTTTGCAGGCATCTACGATTTTTTAAATTGTACAGCAATGGATCGTCCTATATAGCCTTTTCAAATAATCTGCATTGGGTTCAGTACACTGTGGCCTACAAAATAAAACCATAATTACCTAGTTATATGTATTTATTCATATATTTTTTACAGCTCAACATTATCGGTCGGAAATTGGCAAAATTCAAATTTTGAGGGGTAATTTTTCAAAGAAGGAATAACTTCTCAGCCTTAATATTTTTTTGTTGTTACACTACTTGTTATAAAGTATTAATGGTGAGAATCTTACCCATAAAAAGATATGCATTTTTAAAAAACAACTTTTTGAATTTTTTTCAAAGTTTAACCTGCAATATTTTTGTTGGGGGGCCAGATAAAAATCTGAAAAATGCACACAAAATAGGTCTTTATGATATCAAACTTCAGTATAAATTTCAACTTTGAGATTCAAAGCTTGTATTTAATTGGATAATCATAAAATTACTATACGTACTGTTATTAGCCCAAATATAGCGGATGCGAAAATAACGTATTTTTTTGTTGTTGAATCTCAAAGTTGAAATTTATACTTAAGTTTTATATCATAAAGACCTATTATGTGTGCATTTTTCAGATTTTTATCTGGTCCCCAACAAAAATATTGCAGAAAAAAATTCAAAAAGTTGTTTTTCAAAAATGCATATCTTTTTATGGGTAAGAGTCTCACCACTAATACTTTATAAAAAGTAACTATACTGTGTAGTGTAACAGCAAAAAAATATTAAGGCTGAGAAGTTATTCCTTCTTTAACAAATTACCCTTCAAAAATTGAATTTTGCCAAATTCCGACCGATAATTTTGAGCTGCAAAAAATATATGAATAAATACATATAATTAGGTAATTATGGTTTTATTTTGTAGACCACCGTGTACTGATGAACTCAATGCAGTTTATTTGAAAAGGCTAGGACGATCCATTGCTGTACAATTTAAAAAATCGTATATAGATGCTTGCAAACGCGAAAAATAGCGTGCGGCCTACAACAAATATGGCCGCCATTTCCAAATGGTACAAAGTGAAAATTTTGAAAAAATATTTTTGAACCCCCACAACATAAGGGAATCTACCTACCAAATATTAATTTTTTCTGAGATGGTCAAGCAACCAATTATTTTTTTTGACCACTTTTAAATATTTTGCGAGATACGGAGGATGAAAGTAAAACAAGCATATTTATTTATTTTATTTATTTATTTATAAAATTATTAAACCAACTAACTTATTTTTGCATGTATCGTTCAAACGGATGCCCTATCCTTAACGATCCCAAAAAATTTGCGGGTAGATTATTATATTTTCTTATTTGCTGATTCTCTAGAAGTAGTTTCACGTGAGGTATATCTTCGAAAAATAATTGTTTATTGTTGTTATAAACATAGAAAGGAGGTTTTTCTTCATAATATTCGTGGTGTTCTGCTTCTGGAGAATGCTCATAACTGCTGTAATCTATAAATAAGCATTTATGTACCTAACAATAGTTTTTCTTCATTCACTATAACTACAGAAAAAATATTGAATTATCAGACTATAAATAATTGAGACCACACTCAGTGATGTCCTGATGTCAACACGATACTTTAATATTGCACCTGAATAGCTTTAAAATTTTCAGCTCTATAACTGTCTTGTAGACAATTACAGGTCGATGGCACTTTAAATCCTGGGATAATTGATTGAAAGGTCTTAATTAAAATGATATAAGTAGAAATATGGACGTTATTAGTAACAGATAAGAAAATGTTGCGGGAAATGGGAGCAAAAAGTATTAAGATAGATATTTGGAGGTAAAACAGTCGAAGACATATGGGAGAGACAAACTATCAACAGCTGAAAATTATTTTATTCGTTTACTAACCTATATTAAAATCAAGTGGCGAAGATGTTGCTGGACCAGTTAGATCGTAAACGAAAGGTATATTGTAATATTTAAAGAGATCACGATTCCAGTCCAAATCGAAAATATAGTCCATTTGGGTTCCATAACTTCTGGTCGGCCTTATATATTTTGGAGTTTCAGTGTTCATTTGTACGCTAATTGGAATTTGGGTATTTGGTGTGGGGGCATTTCTTACAATGATGAAAAATGTGGCAAATATTATAGGATGTGTCAGTCCCTGCAAAATATAAAATATAAAATTAGTTTTAGATTTAAAATAATCTCCGAGGGGTAAACTGTGAGGTACATTTTGGTGTACAGACCTCGTCCATTAGTAGCCATTAGTAGCCATTACTCGGCCATTAGTAGCCATTACTAGCCATTAGTAGCCATTACTAGCCATTACCGGCCATTACTAGCCAATAGTGAGGAGCCATTACTAGCCATTAGTGTAGAAAAATTTAACTCGCGGTTTACCCTTCGATAACCTCTAATATATTTCTATTAATAAAAGTGCGGAAAAATGAGAAAAAAATTATGAAAATTACGTCAAATCCTAAAATCGTAACAGTGGCGTAGCCAAGGGGGGGCCCTGGGGTCCCGGGTCCCCTCCGAAACTTCTTTATAAGAAAATGTGGTAACTATATAAATCATAATTATTTTACGTTTTTGAGCCAGCGATTAAGTTATATTCAGATGATTTACAAACACTATACACGGTTATTCTACGCAGTGAATGGGATATTTGGACAGTGAAATGCCAAAAAGTAGATTCCTGTCTTCCTCAAAGTGCAGTCGATACTTTAAATGTAGCAGATCCTTGTTTGTTTCCGAACATTTTTACGCTATTCCAAATTTTAGCCGTTTTACCCGTTACCACTGCCTCTGTAGAACGAACTGAACGAGGTTTCTCAACGATGAAAAGACTGAAATCATATTTTCGGAATAATGCATCTACCAATTGATTAACAGGCCTAGCTTTGATGTCAGACAAACTCGCAGAATTGCCTTTGAATAATGCTCATTCAAAGTTCAATCTTATATTAATAATTAGTTTTTAATCTTATCGTAATAATTAACAAATTGTTGTTAAATAAAATAATGTATTTAAATAGCCTACATTGTATACAGGGTGACCCAGAGTTAAACGTTAAACGTTCAGGATCGGGTTGTCAGGAAAAAATAAGATTTTTATTTCCGAGTTTTTAATTTTTTTCTCAAAAACTAAGCGAGATACGAATAAAATTGAAGAAACAAAAAATTTGTGTTCAACTGTTTAATTCAAGAAAAGTAACGAACATACAAAGAAACAGTGGCGTACAATGATTTGTCACAATATCAATTAAATTACCTTGTGGAACGTCACTGGAATTAATAATTTAATTCTAATAATATTTCAATTATTGCCGCAAATAAGCGTGCCAAGTTTTGTCAAAATCAACCAAATTATTTTTTGAGCAATTCATAAAAAACTCTTGTGTTCTAAAATCAAAACAAGTTAGGACCCAGGATTATGGGAATAAAAAATCTTATTTTTTCCTGAAAAACCGATTCTGAACGTTTGACGGTTTAACCCTGGGTCACCCTGTATATTTACCCCATCCGTGCTTAAAAAAGTATTTATAGTAAGTATTATCTACGAGAAATGGTGGGCCCCCTCCGAAAAAATCCCTGGCTACGCCACTGCATCGTAAATTATGAATTTAAAGAATACAAGTCCAACAATGTAAATTGCGGATTTTTTTAGGGTTTTTTGAGAGAAAGAAAAAGTATATTGTAATAAAATCTTAATTACATAAAAATCCACCCAAAGGAATTTTTTTAATAAAAAAATCTATAGATAATAACGAAACTTATGAGAAAAAAAATCGGAGAAGTTTTGAACAAGTCAAGAAAATGGTAAAAAATCATGGAAATTCCTTAAAATAGTTTTTTCTGATGAAAATATCTAGAAAATTGTGAATTATAAAAATAAAAAAATTTTTTCTGAATACATTTTAACTTCGATTATGTCATGACACTTAAGTATATTTATATTTAAAATCGGTAATGACAAATATATTTTCCAAAGTTTTATCATATTTCTATCTTTACCAGAATTTCCTTTCACTGTTAAGAAATATGCAATTCAATTATTGCACTTTCATAGAAACAAAGTCGATCACTTTATAACTTATTAGTAGGTCAATCGTGAGATAAACTGGATAATACAAGTGAAGACTCTATCGTACTTAACAATCAAGAAAAAATTAAATATAAAAGTACTTAGGTAACTTAAATTTGTTTAGTGTCAAAGGTTTGTAATTTAAAACAAAGAATTTGAAAGTACTGTTTTATATAAGTCAGTTTGTACAATCTATGAACCATGTTGTAATTGCTATATTTTCCAGGGATACGATAGAAGATTTACAATAAAAACCATGTATTATTTCAGTCGATTACAACGAAAAAAATTTAAAACTTCTTCTTTAGCCTAAAGTCATCAAATTTTGGACATAGGCCTCTCCCAATTTTTTCAACGTCTTCTTGTATGAGTAAAGTATTTCTTTTTCGATCCAGCAGTTCCCTTAATATCATCACTTCATCTTATTGGTGGACATCATCTTCCTCTATGGCCTCCATTGTTGAATTGCTATATTCCAATGGTCATCTTTTTGTCTGATAGTATGTAAAGCGAAATTCCGTTTCAATTTGGGCCTCGATCCAAGTATTTCTGCTCACTTTCAGCGTTTCGGCCAGCCTATCAATACTTGCGTAAGCATTCAGGTTTAGTAGTCACAAGCCACGACTGTAGTATTGTGGTATCTTGAAGTTGTTTATAATCCACAAAAGTTTCCCAAATCCAGCCCACGCCAGGCCTTTGAATCGTTGGCGCGTTGTTGGTTTTGATGGACTTCGAGCAAACGCGACACCCACTTCGATCAGAGCTTTCCCTTGGACAAATATTCATGCAAAGGTTCAAGAGGAGAAAGTCATTCAAATAACAAAAAAAGGTCTACTTTCGAACCTCTAGCCTATGAAATTGACATATTACTGACTGATTCTGAATAAATAATTCAGAAATAATAATAATAATCATTATATCAATATGTATCTGTATAAAATTCTTGAATACGTCTCTGTTTAGTAAAAATGCTATTTCAAGTAAAGTTTTAAATACTGTTTTGCATATGGACTGGATTGTGGATGTCGCAATGATTTTAAAGAATCTTTCTTGCGATATGTAACTTCTTTTATATACCGTAAACGGTGAGCACATTAATGGCACGACGTGAACAAATAATGATAATATTGATCGTAAATTCTATTTTATGTGCTAGTAAGACAAAAAATGATAGGAATTTAATATTGCATTTTAAATGAAAAAATTATGAAGAGAAAACATTTGGTATATAGGGAACACCTTAATTCTTGTCACCCTATTGTTTAAATAAATTATATAATAGGAGCTCCTTTTTAATGTTTATTTAATTTGTTAATTACCAATAATTATGGTGGCAACCATATTTCGTCATCAGATTTTCTAGCATCATTGACATTTTCACATTCATGTAATATATCTTCATTTCTTGTACATTCCCAAAGCCCCTATATAATGGCTAATTAATAAGAACTTAATACATCACAAATTTTCGAAAAAAAATCGAAAATTTCCCGTTGCCGCGTAAGCGTAGCTTCTATAATAATGCGGCAAATCAAACAAAGTACGGGGCTGGAAGACATTGTTATCTCAAATTTGGCAATAACAAATTGATACATTCAGAAAATTTTGCCTGTTGCCCAAAAGTCTGCGTTTAATTTAATAATTTTTTCACCACCCTTTGCTTGTATAGGTTACAGTCAATATACTTAATACTTTCAAATTTTACAGAGGTTGTTTACGATTCAACCTGTAAACTAAAAAAAATTACCCTACCTTGTTATAGACACTTGTTAATAAGTAAAAGTAACATTTTCCGACAGGTGTGTTCATGACTGCTGTTTAAAACAGTTAAAATCTAATTAAGAAGGGAGTATTTTTTTAAAATACATCACTGGACTATTTAGATAAATTAAAAAAATGAATTTATTTACGAATTTGTCTTCAAAACAAATTTTAATAAACCTAGAGGGGTATTCATCTGACTTAGGGGGCAAATACTAATAATACACTACATTTCTTTCATCATGAGTTCAAATAAAATGGTTATTGATTTTTTTTAAATAAAAATAAAAACGCAAATTTCCCTTTCAGTTCGAAATACAGTAATAATAGCTTAGTTTTCATTACCGCGAGTATGTCATTAACATTGAAATTTAATCGCTTAATCAATAATTATGTTAATTTGGATTAATGAGCAAAATTAACAAAAAGAAAACACGACAGGGAAAGTTTTCTTCAAACGTTCTCCTGTTGATTGGTTAAGGAAATTAAAAAAGAATCCACATCTAATTACTAGTCTATATTGTATATAATTAATCAAACTATAAATCATACAGCATGGGCTGTTCTTGTCGAGTCATCGGCCTAAATCTGAAAGTTTTTTTTTCTGCTAAATAGCATAGTCTTTTGTATATTTTTTTGTAAGTACTACCGGTAATATTAAATAGAAGTGTGTTGTAATATTTGGATAACATCTGCTACAAATTTTTTAAAGATGGTTCCGGCTATTATGTATGGTTCATAGTGACTAGTGACTACCGATTTTTGCAGATTCAGAGAGGTTAAATATCTGCCAAAATAATATTCAGTTTATATCGCTTTGAGTTGCATACAAAAACCTTGTTTTTTACATTATTGAAAATATCGAATTTTGTGCTAACGAAACAACATTTGCGAGAGGTCTTAAATTTACTGCCTTACTTGAAAAAAAAAAAAAGTGCAGTAGTCCAGTACATTAAACCCAGATAAACTCCAAACGTGGGCATCAAGTCTGTCTGTCAATTTTTTTTTTTTAATTTGCAGGTATTCATGATATCTGCCGAAATATGACCCTTAAAGCATTTTTGTTTAGACAAAAGATGAAGAGCAGTTCATTACCTACAAAAGTTGTCTCTATGATTTTTTTGGCTACACTAATATTTTTTGCAAAAACGGCATTTCAAAAATTCGCAATTTTGAGAATCTGAAAATACGAAATTATTGTGGTGAAAACGGGAAATTTGAATGTCCTCCCAAAACTTGAATATCCTCCCGTTTTTGTCTGAAGACAAAAGATAAGGCAATAATAACCAACTTTTTTTCACTTTTTGCACTTAATTAATAAATTTATTGTAAACAAATCCAATTTGAGAAAGTTTGAAGTTTTTTCTCGTGCACTTAATAAAATACTTGATATATATTGATGAAAAGGTCAGAATGTGATCTTTTATTTAGTACAATTCCCAACCCCAAAAAATTTTAGCACGAAAAGAAACTAATCCTCAAAACAAAATGTCGATTTTTCATAGGATTGAGAATTTTCTCAATTTTCCTGAAAACCAAAAAATATGAAAAAAAAGAGAAAAATGCCATCGACAAGGGTACCTAAGCTTTCTAATGATGTGCGTTGAAAACCGATATGGTCCTTGATTATCTATTAATTCCCGATAGGCCCGAACATTTTCGAAAACTCCGGAAATCAAAAAAAACATGTTGTTTATGAAAATACACAAAAATAATTTATTGAATCTTTCTGTATATATTTAACACCTTGCAAAGCACCATTATCCAAAAGGATTCGGTGAAATTAGTCTTGATAAAAAAAATATGAATAAATTTACAGGAGGGTCAAAATATCGAGCAAAAACAAACTTTGGCCCGGTTTTTCAATAATCCAGAGAAATAGATAAAAGGAAAAAGTAACATGATATTATAGCTACAGGTTCATTCTTTTATCTGAACTTGAATCATGAAAAAATATTAATTTTTACGTGATTTATTGAAGAATTTGTAATCCGCTTGGGAGTGTCATTCCTTTAAGCGTGCTCTCGAAATGCAGGGATGGAGCTAAAAATGGGGGTGAGTTTTGGAGCCGGTTACGTCGAAAAGTATCAAATTTTTGACAAAAATTATGAGGATCTTTTTGTAGGTAATGAACATGAACAAAAATTCTCTAAGTGTCATATTTTCGGAAATATGGGCCATTTTCCCGCCCTTCCACAAATTTCAGACAGCTGAGATTTTCGGGGGTGAATGTACCCATGAATACCTGCAAATTAAAAAAAAATGGTGCCGCACAGACCTGATGCCTGGGTTGGCACCTTCGTTTATTGGACTACAGCTGAAACCCATCTAATGCTTTATATAAAATTCAGTTATTAAATATTAGATGTTAGACATGACAGGATGATTACTATGTATTTTGACAGCAAATAGATTTTTCTGTTTGTTTGATTTGTTTCTATCTGAAAATAACGAATTTTGACTTAAAATTTGGAGCAGGTCATGGAGTTTCGCATGTGGCGTTGAGGTCCTAAACTTAATTTTATTTAATATTTTAGCATTTTAGCATTACTCATTTTATAGGTTTTTTGATTCTCTATTCTTATCTCAATTTGTTGGAAATCCATCATAATCCCTAACTTGTGGGATTATTTGAAAAACGCACATCAATAGACAAAGAATGTTATTTACTAAGTGATTAAACCTACCTCGGTGCACCAAGAATCGCTTTTTTATTTTTTATTATTACCCATTTCTTTTGACAACTTTTTAACAAAAAATTTATAGGTATTAATAAATGTGAAGCGCATGAAGAATGAAGAGATTATTGACAAGAAATGCAGTCGTTTAAATCAGAATATTTGGTTAAAACGAAATATGTACTCAAATATTTAAAATCTGAGACTTGATTTTCGGTTAAATTAATAATATAATTGTCTGTTTTCCTTGTTACTTAAAAAAATTGAAAATGTTCTTCAAACTATAGATAAAAAATTATATTATATAGTTAGGTACCTATCTCATTCAAAAGTACTTATTCTGGTAGTCAAAATTAAAAAAAATCATATAGATAAATATGCAAAGCGATACATATATTTAGATTTCAAAAATAAAAATATTTCAAATAAACTTTTAAATTTATTATTTGGTTTTTCTAAAAAAATTGAATAGGTCTTAATTTATGGTCGGTTCTTAACGAATTGATTTAACCCTTTTTGGAAAAATCAAAATTTGTAGTGATTTTGAAATTCAGTTATATTTTGTACAAATTTCGGCCTAAATTAAATTTTTATTACCTGTGAATTGAAAAAAAAAAACTATTTATGTGTCGATCATCTTAAGTGCACAAAAGGGATGGTCAAAAATAAGGAAGTTTAACTCCAAATAATTAAAAAAAAATGTAAATAAGAATGGTGAAAAAATGTGTTAAATTTTTATACCTATATTTATAAACAAAATAAAAAATGAGAAATGAATTGCAAACCACTTAAACCCCCTCTTCTGGCACGCGGTGTAAGAGTATATCGACCAAAAAAAAAATTAAAATCCAAAACTCAAATACCAATGTTAATATTAAAATTAGTAATACATACCTTTTTGTATTTTAAAAAAAGAAAATTTATAAATTTTGCAGAAAAGGTGTTGAGTAGTTTCATTTAAAAAATATTATATACATCTCACTTTTCCAAATTTGGAGTAAAGAAGATTTCAAGAAATCTTAAAAACACCGGTTTACTAACCAAACATGTGTATAGTGTATTTCTTTCTTCAAAAAAAATATGCACGCTAAATTTTTCAAAATTTTTGAACAGCTCTTGCATTTTTGCAGGAAATCCATTTCAATCTTGAAGTTTTTATTGAAATGAGACCCTTTTCTAATGCTAATAAATGCAAATTTAAACGTACTTACCATTTCGATAAATCACGTCAAGTAAATGAAGAAAAAATAAACTGATTGAATAGTTAACGACAGAAAGTACAAGCGAATTACTCGATGCAGAAATACCTCGAGACTTCTTCACTCCAATTTGGTTCCCACCACATTGGCAATGGATCCTTTACGGACTCAATGTGAGATTCGGTAGATCGTTCTATCAGTGGTAAATGGATACGGCATGAGAAAGTACATTACTCTCTACTTGGACTTTTCATTTTCTTGCTAATAATTGAAGTCGCTAGAATGTTTTAGTATTCGACAGACGAACTTTTACAAAATTAATTTAAAATCTATGGTTAATTTCAGGCAATTTTTTAAAAACATTCATTTTCCTACAGTTAATTTTTTACCCTCCAGCCTCAGTGCCGGCCTAAGAGCAAAATGTTGTGTGTGCAAGAATGAGTTTTGGCGCCTCTTACAATGAAAAGGGGGAAAAGAAAACCCTCCAAAAAATGTTATTTGTGCTATAAAAAGTTATGAACATATTCAAATGGCTAATTTGCATTCAAAAAATAAAAAATTTTACCGAATTATTTCTTCATGTTTTTTCTCATTTCGGCGCTCCTTCCCAAATCGCACGTAATCGCACCTAAGGGTAAAAACACAGTGGAGCAGGGCAGGTCGCTGGTAGCCTAGCTGGTCGCTGGCTCTGTCCAGCCTCCACAAATAAAAATATGTGATTTTAACTTAAGAAATCGATTTGTTGCCCTTCAAATATCACAGACTAAATTAAGATTTTTCTCATTTTTCTTTTAATTATTTGGACATTTTATTGAAAAAAGTTATGAATTCGAGGATTTGCACTGACTTTCGGTAGTAATTATATTTTCTCCTATATACTGAAAACAAATCATTTTACTAATGACGTGCAAAGAACCACGCACAAAGGTAAAAACGGTCGCGGTCAAATTGGCTGAAAATTTCGTAAAAAAATGTTCAAACCTTTCTTATTAAAGAAGGGCTCAATTTTTTTTATAAGTCAGAAACCCTGTGAAAATGGGTAAAAAACTCAAATTCTTAATTTTCAATTTTTCAACTTTGGGAATCTAAAACTATGAAATTGGGGGCTTAGAAGTCTATTCTGAAATCAAAATCCGACGGTTGCAACCGTGGTCATAGCCACAGTTTTTGAAAACATCACAAAACAAGTACATATCGTCCCTGTCAGTGGCGTAGCCAGGAATTTTTTTCGGAAGGGGGCCACTATTTCTCGTAGATATACAGGGTGGTCCTTAACTAATTGTACATAATAAAATATTACGATTTGAACCAACTTGCTCTAATAAAATGATGCTAGAAAGGAATATACAGGGTGTTAAAGGTTAAATTTTAAGATTTATTTTTTGCAATAACTTTAGCGTTTTTGGATATGTATATATAAAAATTTGGAACTGAGAGTTTTTGGGCACGAGAAATCAGAATCTGGTACCTACTTCGATGTAATTTATAGAGGGCGCTAGTTAGGCCACATTTGCGGCATAAATGTGCGATAAACTTTTTTGCTCTTTAAGTTAGCGTTATTTTTGTAAAAGAATATTAAATCCACCTTATTTTAGTAGAAAACCTTAAAACTTAACGTTTTACGAGATACTCGCATTTGAAGGATCAGCTTACTGACTACACTGGTGGGCCCTGACACCATTTCTGATGGATTCTTATCCGAATATGACCTCAGTTTTCCCCCATCACCCACCGTTGTCGGGGGGTGGCCCTCACCTATTTTTATCACTTATTCACTACGCCACTGGTTCCTGTAATTGCAAAATGTCGTATGTCAAAAAGGCCACTTTTCAGGAGAGCAAAAAAACTTAATATCTTTTTACTTTTTTGTTTAATTATTTCAGAAATCAGTTTATGATGTAACATCATGTTATATGGCATTTAAGGCGTTAACTTAACGTGTTTGTGTTCTATACACACATACGACTTTTTGACATACATTTTGCAATTACAGGGACGATATACAGGGTCCGGCAAACCTGTGTCATAGTTCTATTAAGTCTTTTAAACATTTTAAAATTATTTTCATGGTCCATTAGTCAACTAAGCAAATGACTTAATTTTTTTCAAATGCCATAGGTACTTTTTTTACATCTTTAGAACTGACATAGTTTTTTTTAGTCAACTCATTTATTTTTCAGTGTTTATAATAATAATAAATTTTATTTCAAAGAAATTTACAACATAAAAAGTGATATAAATATAATATAGATATAAACGAAGCAAAACAAGAAAATATAAAAAGCTCTTTAATCAATGGAAATAAACAAAACCACAGAACCCTAAGAAACCCGTAGGTTGTGTAAAGGTTGTCGTTTAAAGTTTAAAGCATTCAGATTTTTTTTTTGAAAATAATCTTTATTCCATTTATATTTTTAGTTTTAAAGAAGTATATCCAACTATAGGTATAAGAATATAAATATATGTTTTTTTTATTTTCCATATATCCAGACGGATCAACCAAACGCAAGTTTCGACTCCTTCCTGGAAATCACCAAACCTGGGACAAGCCCCAAGATGAGATGACAAAGAAGTTTAGCTTTGTGAAAGGATTAAACACAAAGCTAAGTAACAAAAGCGAATGGGACAAAGATACCATCCCAAAACTCAAGAGAAGTGTCATTAAATGGTACACAGATGGTTCTAGAACAACAGAAGGAACAGGAATCAAATATTTCGAAAGTTTAGGCAAATCTCCGAGCATTTTCCAAGCTGAAATATACGCCATCGGAAAATGTGTCCAGTTCAACATAGAAAGAAATTTTCGCAGACAAGTGATCATCATCATGTCAGACAGCCAAGCAGCCATTAATGCCTTGAACTCCCACGTCATCAACTCCAAGATGGTTTGGGAGTACCTAGAGAATCTAAACGAACTAGGCAAGATCAACACTGTGACCCTCCTATGGGTTCCGGGACACACTGGAGTGGAGGGTAATGAAATAGCAGACTTACTCGCAAAAAGGGGATGAAACACAATTTCTGGGACCTGAACCCTTCTGCGGAATAAGCACCAGTACAATACTTGATGAACTTGGAAAAGAAGTAAATAACAAAAGATCCCAATACTGGATAGGACTACAAGGAATGAGGCAGGCCAAGACACTACTGGGAAACTATAACCAGAAGAGATCTGACGACTGCGTCAGTAAAAGTAAAAATAAGCTCAGAATACTAACGGGCACTGCCGGCTGAGAGGCCACCTAAAGAAACTCGAATTAGTAGACAAAGAAGATTCTGCGAGAAAGAGGAGGAAACCTCTATCCACATTCTCTCAGAATGCATTACCCTGCAAAATTCAAGGGTACGATACTTCGGAGAATATCAAATGGAAGAGGGAGATCTACCTAACCTGAAGCCTACCGACATCCTGAACTCTTTGAAAGCAATAGGACTGGAGGAACTGCTCTAATCGTTGAGATATCCTTTAGTCCATTGAAATGTTACATGAGCTTTGCATTTTTTAGAGGATGCAATTTTATTTTTGGGACATGTGTGGGGGGTCAATAGAAGCTTAACCTCAATTTTTTGGGGTCGCCACCTTTGTCCCCCGGCCGCCATCTTGGAAAAAGGGGTGAAAACACTTTTTTCGCGATATCTCGGAAACTATGCGTCTTACAAAAAATTTGTAAAGTCATAATTTGTAGCAAATTGTTTTGCCTACAAATATGTTTATATAACTTTTTGCCCTAAATTAAAAATTAAAGAAGTCATAAACAAAAAAATTACTTCAGACCAATCTTGTAGATGATCTTTTGAGGAAAATTTTTCCCTATAATTTTTTTTAATTTCATTCATTTAAAGCGCTGTTACAGCGCTCCAAAGTTGACCGGGTTCGTCAATGCTCATGAGAATCCGGGCGAAACGAAATGTTTAACTTATTTTTGATTTTCTTTTTATTGTAAATATATTCTTACAAAATTTTTGTTAAATTCGTACAACTTTACTTACTCATTCCTAACTCTTTTCTTTACCATAGAACTTACCAAATTTAACTTATCGAATGTTAAGCAGGTAGAAAAGATCTGAGTTACCGTTTGGGGACAAAGGACAAATTTTTTAGTAATGAAAAAAACAAATCAAACTTGATAGATCTTCTCAAAACTGCTCTTTTAGAGGTTCGTTTTTCTGTCGACCAAGCTGAATCAGATGCAGATTCAATTATCGTCTCTGCTGCGCTTACTGCATCCCGATCTCATGATTCTGTTATTATTGTGGCAGAGGACATTGACATTCTTGTATTGCTCACGGCATTAGGTACAATACAGCCTAACATTTATTTTTCAAAACCTTCAAAAGGGCGCACATCTGCTCAGTTATATAGCCCTTCAAGTTTTATGTATGGAGATCTCATAACACAGAATTTGCTGTTTCTTCATGCTTTTTCAGGATGTGATACAATATCAGCAGCCTATAATATGGGGAAATTAAAATTTATAAAAATTATGGAGAAACACCCTGAATAAGCTGGTGGTACCGCGCTATTCCTGAGTGAGAAAGTCGATCCATCTTTGCTCACTCTTGTTGGCGAACGTTTTTTCATAGCTTTATACGGCGGTAATGAAGACGACTCACTAGACGGCTTGCGATACAAACGATTTGCCAAGACAGTGACTAAAAATTCCTTTAATTTATCATCGCTGCCTCCAACACAAGATGCTGCTTGTTTTCACAGTCTCCGAGTATATCACCAGGTCCAGTCGTGACTCGGAAGCTATCAAAATCCTGAAGATTGGGGCTGGAAAAAGCATGCAAACATTTGGATGCCAATACAAGCTTCCAAGCCTCCAGCACCCCCCGATCTCATGAAATTAATTTTCTGCAGATGCAAAGGAAACTGTGGCTGCAGAAAAGCAGGCCTGAAATGCTCTACAGTATGCCTCCATTGTTCTGGCGAAACATGCAGCAACATTATGGAAATATCAAAGTTAATGGAAGAAAATAAATTTGAAGATGAACTTCCAACTATGACTCCAATTTTAACTCCTGTCATTCCTCAAACTTTCACATTTGACGTTGATTTAGATTCTGAGCCTCAGCCTGGACCATCGAAGAAAAGTCGATTAGAGTAGCTAGCTAATAAGTGATTAAAAATATTATGATGTCGAGGATTACCTTATAAGCAAGATGTCCGTGGAGTAGGCTTACTGGGGATACCACGTAAAAAAAACGCGCCTACAGACTCTACCTCATAGGTGGCGAGGAAATAGATAGGAATGAATAAGTAAAGTTGTACGAATTTAACAAAAATTTTGTAAAAATATATTTACAATAAAAAAAAAATCAAAAATAAGTTAAACATTTCGTTTCGACCAACTTTGAAGCGCTGTAACAGCATTTTAAATGAATGAATTAAAAAAAAATTATAGGGAAAAATTTTCCTCAAAAGATCATTTATAAGATTGGTCTGAGGTAATTTTTTTGTAAAATGTATAAAAAAAAAGTTATAGAGCAAAAAAGAAAATTTTTATAAAAATTTTCTCACTTTTTTGCTTATGACTTCTTTAATTTTTAATTTAGGGCAAAAAGGTATATAAACATATTTGTAGGCAAAACAATTTGCTACAAATTATGACTTTACAAATTTTTTGTAAGACGCATAGTTTCCGAGATATCGCGAAAAAAGTGTTTTCACCCCTTTTTCCAAGATGGCGGCCGGGGGACAAGGGTGGCAACCCCACAAACTTGAGGTTAGGCTTCTATTGACCCTCCACACATGTCCCAAAAATAAAATTGCGTCCTTTAAAAAATGCAATATTCGGTCCTTAAATTGTAACATTTCAATGGACTAATTAACGATTGGGCAGCAGTAGGGAGCACAATAGATCTTATAGGTCGCAGTGTATCGACGCACCCCCATCACAGATAGACAAGTAAGAAAAACTTCTCTGGCCAATTGATTTTTTTGAATAATCAACTAAAACACAATTTCTACTTTTTAGTCTAGTATTATATTCGTGAGTTATATTGTTTAAGATAGATTTATTTTTATAAATAAGTTAGTAATATACCCCCTACCCCCAGCCATCTCGGAGAAAATTTTTTTTCCAAAAATAGTTGAATTTGTACATCCCCTTTCTAAAAAACTTTTTTTTCAGATTTAACGCTAAAGCTTTAAACTTACCAATGTACAAAGACAAAGGACTGAAGATTTTTAGACTCAGTTTGAAATTTTTATTTTGTACAGAGCGGTCTAAAATAAATTTTACATTCCAAAAACTTTCATTGATACTGATACTGAATTTTATCCCCTTCAACTTTGCCATTTACTCTCCGCACCTTTTTTCGTCGTTTAAAAGTTATTTAGAAAAAAGGCTGTTCTCGCTTCGGATCAATGTTGATCACGGGTTTTTTAAGTAGGATTTTAATTTTATAAGTTTAGCCGTTAAAACCATTTCAACTACGATCGATTAATGTATCATACAAATAGAGAGTTTTAGCAAATGTACGTAAATCTTCGCTAACGTTAACCCGTTAAAGTAACGTTGCGTAGATTGTAACGGCAAGTGCAAAATATAGTTTTAGCAAAGTTCAACATCAACTATTGTTTATTTCTGAATTTTAGGTTGTAATTATTTGTTGATGGCAATACTTTTTAATTATTGAAGTCGGTATATTATGTCATAAATCAAATTAATTTTTTTACTCCGCTATGTCAAATGCAAATGTCAGGAAGGCCCTCTAATAGGAAGTTCCTATTTCGTATAACGTGTCACTTTAAAACACCCACTATTTTCGCCAATCGACAGGCTAACGTTAACGTTAGCGGTAGCGGAAAAGTGCTAAAACTCACTAATAATCCTACATTTGACGGATCTTCCCAGTTTGTGAAACGATGTCTTAAAAGTTAGTTTAAAAAAGCAAAGAAAATCTTTAACAACTAGTCATTTATTTTTATTTTAAAAATTGTTCACATTTTAACTAACATGTTAACAACCAGAATCGTTCCTTAAAAACAGCAATTTATGAAAGTTTATATAATTAAAAAAAATATATAAAAAATTCAATAAATAAATTACATTCAGTTTTTTAACGTAATAAATAATAATTTATACATTTTTACTGGAATACTACTTAATTATTAAAAATATCTTACATGTAGGTGAGGGTGCGACAATGACCAACTTAGTTTCTAAAGATATTGTCATACAAAATACCCAATATTTCATAAGTCACAAGGTGGCCATGAAATACTGACAACGAAGACAGTGTGAAGCAAATACAAATGTATTATTATAATAAATGTTCAAATTGACAACCTCCTGTAGCAACACACAGTATAGTCTTGCTCTTCATCTATTTTTTTTCACTTACAATTCCGAAAAAATGTATTTTTGATTCCACACAATATTTCACAGAGAGTCGATTTGTTAGCATATCTAAATTTCTATCATACACATGACCTATTCTTAGTTTAATACTAAACCAATATTAATTTCATGATATTATTCCAAATAGTTTGGCTTAAAAAAATTCGCAACCGAAAAAATATTTACGGAGAATAATTCAAGCTCGCGGGAGATTTGGTACGAAAATTTTATAACAAAAATTATTTTAAATAGTTTTTTTTACTATCCTTTTGCCCTAGTAAAAAAAAGTAGGAATCAGAGTCTTAAATAAATACATTTCTTCATACTATAAATAATTTTATACTACTAGAAAGAAAGAAAAATTAATAATGACCCATGCAAAATCAATGGCAATTTTACGCGGTACCATAAAATCTGTGAAGTTGGCTGTGACTGCAGCGCTTTGGTGGCATGACGTTTCACATTATTCGCCATATTAGAATTAGAGTCGCAAAGAAAACATCATAAAATGAATGGAAAATCGTACAAGTTCTGTTCCTTTTGTACGGAATCTGAGCATAATCAAATTTATCACAAAAATATAAAATATACCCATACATCCAGTGTTGAGAAGAACAAAATCATACTTTTATTTCATGAAACATAGGCATTTAGTGAGGAAAACCCACAGCTCTTTATTTCATTCACCATTGACGTAAAAAGAAGTGAAAGATGAATTTCAAAAACACTTGGAATTAATAATTGATGTTGTCAATAATAAATAACATGTAAAAATAAATATTTGTCAAAAATAATCTACGCTTTTGTTATTCTGGCATCTGCACGTGACAGCTGTCATTATCACTTATTAATTTTGCAGCTAGATCACGTGACCGAAAATTTTTTCGGAAAATTCAGGTTGTCGTCATAGCAACCTGTCAAAATCAAGGCATCTGATTGGCTTAAAACAATTGGTACAAAATTTTCTCTATAGCGAAGCTATTTTCAGGGAAACCCTAGAAGATGAGTTAGTGGGAATAGTTATAAAAGGAGAAGTAATTAATAATACGAAGTATGCTGATAACACCGTCTTGTTAACGAGCAACCTTGAAGACCCACAACACATTTTAGAAAAATTAAATGATCGATGTAATGAATATTGACTAAAAATCAACTTTAAGAAAAACAAGTTAATGGTAGTTACAAAATTCCTACAAGATCTGAACCATGCGAACCTGATGGTGGCAAACACCACGATAGAGGAACTTGGATAGATCAATCGGGTGACCAAACAAGAAAAATAAGAAAGAGGATAGAGATAGCCAGATCAACATTTGTACAAATGAAGAAGTTATTTACGAGTCGGGATATTAACATGAAACTTAGGATGAGGATGCTGCGTTGTTATGTTTTTCCTCGCTTTTGTATGGAGTTGAAGCATGGACCCTCAAGAAAAACCACATTGACAAACTACAAGCATTTGAAATGTGGTGTTACCGTAGAATGTGGCGTAGAAATACACACTTCTCCAACTGATAGTCCAGGGAAAGATTAGTGGAAAGCGGAGCATTGGCAGATTCCACGCTAAAGAACCTGAGGAATTGTTTTGACTGTAACAATGTTCAACTGTTCAGAGCTGCAGTCAACAAGGTCACGATTGCTGTGAAGATAGCAAACCTCCGATAGGAGATGCACTATAAGAAGAAGAAGATAAAATTTTCACATTTATTTTATTCCAATCATGGCTACTTAGATCAAACCAAAAAGTATGATATTTTGGTTAATCCTGCCTATAAATCCACCTCACCTACTTTGAAAATAATCTTATTGAAAGATGATACAAAATTTGCTTCTTTTTTTATTAAACTAAATTTCACAGAATATCCTTAACTTAATTTACATTTTTTTGTAATACAAAAAATACTTGGTATTCCTATAAATCAAGTGGGTGTATCAAAATTTTCAGAAAAGTGCATAGGCTCACTAAAATAGGTTATAAATTATGTATCGCCTTCTATTGAATAATGGATAAACTTTAACTATAGTGCGTTTATCTTCCAAGCCTAAAAAATGGCGTAAAAAATAACGTTCTGTCAATTTAGTAACTGCCTTCTTTGTCGTTTATTTATAAATTTCACTTATCTCCGGAGTTAAAAATAATCAAACTCCGCTCGATTATTTACCTAGTATGTACAAATATTTCTAAACCATATGAGGTTTCAAAATTTAAGTATTTTCTATAAAATTTCATTTTTTTGGGATAAACTGTGACTATAAGTACGTATTTTTTCACTTAAATCACTATAGCGTTCATTTTCTCACATTATCTGGAACATAATTGTCTTTTCCTGGAATTCCTGAACCGCTAGCGTCATCTAACCACGGATACTGATTCGGACAATCATTGCATGTTTCCAGATATCGAGTATCCGTAATATTAAGTTCTGGTCTTTTAAAGGCAAGTGCGCACTTGTTTGCGAGCTTACAAGGTTTAGGTGGTAGGTTTTCTCTTTTCGTACAGTCCCATGGTTCGTAATTTTTTAGTTGGCTTACTGATTTTGGGTCTGTCATCCAAGTCAGGGCTTGCGTGGTAGTCACAAACCAAACGTCGGGCCTAGAAATAAAGTGTTTATATTATATTATATTAGAGCTATTATTATGACTAAAATGTAGGTGAAATACTTACAAAGTTGGCACCCAATTTAAAAATTTATGCAGTCCTTGTTCCAATTCTTTTATTGAAAACCAATTCGTATGGAATGGCATCATATAGGGAGCCCTATTTTGGTCGTAATACCTGAGGAAATCTTCTTGAAGCCATTCGAAGACGTCGTCCGCGTCATGATTGTGAAGAACGCATTGGTCTAGGTATGGACAATGTCCCCCTTCAAAACCTTCAACGTAGTGTGTATTTAGAGGTACTTCCCAGACACCTAAGTCAAAACAAATTATTATTTTATAAAAATTTAAATACCTTTTCTTAGAATTTTTTCATATGCAACAGTCGCGTTATTTGTTTTTTATTCTCATAAAATAAATATTATGTTCCAAACGGTCATTTGCCATTGATATATATCCCAAAATCAAAAAATTCAGTCTTGTTGAATTTACTGAATAGGGCATCATTCCTTTTCGCTTGTTTGCAAGCAAATTTAGTCTCTTGTCTAGATGAAAGATATTTTTTCTAGTAGCGTGCGGAAATGTCCACTTTTCCACACTCATTTTAGTGTTGAAAGAGTAACTTTTCCTCACTAGTGCGGAAAAAACTATTTTCCGCACTAGTAAATTTGTTAAGTTTTTGGGGAGTATACTAACATTTGAATATTTAAAATATATATTTGTATGGTTGTAGTTTACAAAATGACCGAAAAATTAAGAAACTTATTAGAATTCTGCTATAATTTTTAATAAAAAGAAACGTACGTTTCAATTATTTTTTAGTGGCCCTGGTATAAGCCTCATCAATGAATGTCAAATAATAATAAACATCTGACATTTTTTATTTGTCACTTTGAATCACCGTAGCAACAAAGAAAAAATAAACCTGTCAGTCAAAACACTACCTTGTCAAAACCAATTTTACCGTCGCATCTTTTTCTAGAAGATAATTTTTCATAGATTTGCCAGAGTCAGTTTTGGAAGCGGCTAGAACTGCAAACTTGGGTCTACTACCATCAAAATCCCGTTATAGGTATGAAAAGGAATATATTTTGTTTGAAAACTGGTGCCAGAATAAGGGAATTAAAACTTTTAAAGAAGATGTTTTTTTTGGCTTATTTCGCTCAAATTTCCAAAACATGCAAGCCAAACACTCTTTGGTCCAGGTACTCAATGTTGAAAAGTGTAATTAAACTCAAAAAAGACGTCGATTTAAGCAAGTTTTTCAAGGTCACGGCATATATAAAAAAACAAAGACCCAAAAAGGCAAAAATTTTCTCAAAAGAAGAAATTTTTAAGTTTATAAATGAAGCGCCTGACAAAATTTATCTTCATATAAAAGTCGCTACGATTTTTCGTGAAATATAAGAAAGGAACTTGCACTGTACAATGTATCGGAATAAACACCTTCGGAAAAATACTATCAGAGATTGCAAGTTATCTGAAGCTTCCAAATCCTGAATTATATACGGGCCACAGTTTCCGACGTTCCGACGCCACAATGCTTGCAGATTCCGGAGAAGGAATAACAAATATTAAACGCCTCGGAGGTTGGAAATCTTCTAGCGTCGCAGAAGGTTATGTAGAAAGCTCACCAAGTTTCCAAAAGAGCCTATCGAATAAAATATTAAACTTCAGTGACGCTGTCGCTGGCCCTTCCACTAGTCAGCAGCTGTCGCCAGTAAAGCCTTCCAAAATGACCTCTTCCAGCCAAGTTCCCATCGCCACGGTTACAACAATTAGTGCTGACAAAGCAGTGGAAAACCGAAATCTGACTTCATTGGAAAACATTTTAGCCTCTGCAATTAATTTGCAGAATGCTACAAATTGCACGTTCAATATTAATATTAAGAATAATTAATTTGTTGATATGTATTAAATAATAAATGTTTCTTTAGGTTAACTTTTGGGTTTTTTCCGCACGCTAGTAGAAAAAATAGTGTACCTAACACGTGCGTAAAGTGACTTTTCCGCACGCGATTGCAGATGGCCGAACGACGCGTTAGCACTTGTTAGGTAAACTACTAGTATAGATCTTTTATTCTCTTCTTTTTCGTTATAATTATTTATTCTATCTTGGAGTGGTTTTTTTTTTCATATTTTTATGCAATTTTCGATAAGGTTTTGTGAATAAGCATAGACTAGAAATGGGTCGATATAATGAACTCCAAATTATTTTTTTTTATTAATCCATAAAGGCATTTAGTATATTACAATCTGGTCAACAGTGACCAATGAGCAATTTAATTCTAACTTAATCTAATAGAGTTTGAAACTTAAAACTAAGGTAAACTCATCAGCCTTCCTTAGGTTATGTATAATGGATTGCACTAAAGTTTAACGTGCACACACAATCTCTGATTTTGCACTAAAAACCACTAAACTAACTCAAAGGGCTTGATCCTCTTAAGTCTTCTTTCTAACCCAGTATTGTCAAGGAGCTGGATAGCCTCGACATTGACATGATGATGAAGTCTTTCTTCATGACTATTGGCTAAATTCTTGATGGTCTGGTCAACAGTGTCCATTTCCAGATCTCTATGGAGGTCTTATATTCTATTTCTTCATGATATTATTCTTAATTATTATGGCACTTCCACCACTCGTAATTTTGTAATTTCTAAATTTAATATGTTACTGATTAGTAAAATGCGTTTCAGAAATGAGACACGCACCTAATTTATTTACATCTAGGATTGCTTGCAATTCTTGTTGGTGTTGCAAGAGACCATTAGCGTTCCATTCCATTATTTTAAAATTAGCCATTCCTCTGCTTTGGAATAGCCCCTTTGGCACTATGTTCTAAACGAGTTAACCGTTCATCAAATTTTTGAAATAACTGCTCCTGTTTCTTAAATTGTTCTAAGTTCAATTGTACAGTCGGGCCAGTAGTTGCTTTAATTTGTGTTCTAACATTATTGTTTTTACTGGCATTTGAAGGTCCTGCAATAGCTTGGTTGTAGGAAGATGGCCTATTTTTACTTTTTTGAACTTGATTTCCGTTATTCCTTCTTTGCACTGAAGAGTCAGTTCTTACCTGTTGTACTTGTCGTACTGTTGTCTAGGTAAAGATGGTTTCTTCATAGTATCAGCTCTAATTTTTTGTATTTGTTTAGCAACGATACCCTCGATGATTAGCAGGATGGTTACCGCCGCAATGAATGCATTTTAGTTGTACATTTTCTGGCTTTGTACAATCTTTGGTATAATGTTTTCCAGTACATTTGACACACCTTGGTTCTTTAGCACAGAAACCTTGTGTGTGTCCATAGCTCTGGCGTCTCTTATATTGGGGAACTAATTTTGTTTTTTTAATTGGTTTAATTTCAACCCTGATTCCCAGTATATCCGTAATACTATAGATTTCATTTACATCCTCATCTTGTTTAAATGACAACATAAACATGTTTAGCGGTTGCTTAGCTTTAAACTTAAGTTTTTTAGTGGCTTCTAATACCTTATATCCCCTTCTTCGAAGGTCATCTACAATTGCCTTTGGGTCATATTCATTATGTAATTTATTAGCAATAACTCTGATTGGCCTGTTCTGTTTGTTCTCATAGGTATACCAAGAATACCCATTCCAAGCATTTTTGAGACATTTCTATAACATTCTTCATCTGGCACATTAATTTTGATATTATCATTACTGATAATTTTGATTTGATGACCTGTCACCATTCTGTTTAATTCCTCGTGAAGAGCTTTAAACTTGTTAATGACATCTACCACTATTGGTGGGGACATAAGAGGTTTTTTGGCTTTTATCTGTTGATTAATTGAGACAGTTTGTGTGTTGTTTCCCTGTTTCTTTCTTATCCACTCTGTCTCTCTAGCTAATTCTTCTTCATCAGTGTGATATTCTATAATATATAAGAAAGAGATAATTTCTTTAGCAGATCTGAGTGATCTTTTACATTGTTGTTGTATAGTATTTATTTTGGTTACTAAACAACTTTTTTCATATTCACTGTATAGAGCTTGTTCCTTTTGCGATATCGCACTATTTTCCTGAAACAGTGCAATATTCTGTTGACCTACATCCACTATCGACGCCCGACACACAGGTGATTGTTGATGCATTGTCACACTTTATTTATTGCAAAACGATAATTTACGGCCGTATCATTGACCGCCGGGTATCACTCGAACACTTGTTTACACTTCAAATTATGGCCACACTACCAGTCATGATCTGGAGAGCTCTTACTCGATTTTACACCTCTAAGAAGATAGTTTTTTGCGTGAATTAATGGTTTAATTGTAAAATATAATTTAGTTAGAAATAATAAAGATTTTTGTACTGAACTGAAAAAAATTACGTTTACATATTTTCTATAATTTTAAATTAAAATGGATTTTACCTGGAAAAGATTTTGTTGGACACGTTCCAGATTTGCATTCATGTGGAATTTTGTAGTCTAAAGTATAAGGCCACACTGGTATAGGTAAAGCAGGTGCTCCTATAGAACTGTCATAAATATATCCAAATTCTTCTAAAACCTAAATAATAAATCGAGGTCATGATGAGATATATTTCACCCGATAGAAAAGAAGAATAATCTGTTACTCCAAACCATTTCCTTCTCAGATCAAATTATAATTTAAGTCATGTGAATATTCTTTGGAATTGAATCTACATTTAGAAAAAAAAAAGTTGATACAATTAATTTATATGTATTTACCTTATACTGCGTATTGCGACCTGGTTTTAAAAAAGGTGCTCTCATTCCAACTACATCGCTTTTGGAAATATTAGCAAGATGCTTCAGTATATCTCGCATCCCTACCATTTCTCCTACCCATTCTTCATATCCTTTATTTTCTAAGCCGCTTTGAAGTCTAAAAGTAATCATACACTAAAAAATTATGCTTGTGTTTGATTCCTCTGCCTGTTAAAACGTTCGTTATGAAAATTATGTTTCTTATATACCGGGTGTCCCAGAAGTTGCTGACCCATTTTAACTGCAAATATCTCAGAACTCAGAAACGATAGAGAGGTGCGGTTTTCACTGAATAGTTTCTTTTTATATAAAGTTTTTTTCAGTATAAATGTTTATCTAGTAAAATCTTATATAGGGTGTAAGAAAACGGTCTGTTTCAAATGCAAACAACGTCGATTTTCTTAACGGCACACCCTATATATTTTTATTCTATCTGGAAGGAAGTTTAGAGGAAAAATAAGTGAGTTATTTTAGTTTTAAGGATAGGCAGTTATGTAGACATCTACCATTAGATAATTTATATGTTAATTTTTAGTAAAATTTGATATACATTTTTCAAGTTTGTTTTGTTATTTTCTATAATTATCTAGCTATCAGAAATCCGATTACTAAATTTCTGATAACTAAATAATTATAGAAAATAACAAAACAAACTTGAAAAATGTATAACAAATTTTACTAAAAATTAACATATAAAATATATCTAATGGTAGATGTCTACATAACTGCCTATCCGTAAAAATCAAATAACTCACTTATTTTTCATCTAAACTTCAACATATTATACATTTTTGGAAAGGGAAAAAGTTCACCTTTCAGATAGAATAAAAATATATAGGATGTGTCGTTAAAAAAATCGACGTTATTTGCATTTGAAAAAGACCGATTTTTTAAAACACCCTATATAAGATTTTACTAAATAAACATTTATACTGAAAAAAACTTTATCTAAAAAGAAACTGTCCAGTGAGAACCGCACCTTTCTATCGTTTCTGGGCAACTGGAATTCGAATCTATAACCTCTGGTTTCTGTTGCAGGAATTTATTTTCTGCAAAGTTTACACGTTTTTCCGGTAAAAAAAGGTTTTTTCCGAAATTTGACCTTGTCGATCGATTTTTCCATCCCGAAAACCCCTTGACCCCAATTGGCACTCTTTTGTAATTTTTTATCCGAAAATTCAGTTAAATCAGAGAATAACCTCCTTACTTACGAAATAGTTTCAGTGGCCACTTCATGTCCCTCGCTGGCAAGTTCTTGGATCATGTGGTAATTGCTGTACTCGTGTGAAATAAAGAAGGTTCCTCTAATATCACAACCATTTGGATTTTGTCTTTTGTGGTTGAGTACTTTTCTATAGTGGTCGTAGTTATTTAAATTAACTGCACCGTCGAATGTTAACAGTATCATTTGTGGTGTCTATCAAATAAAAATAATTAAATTTATTATAAATCGCCCATATTCTCTATGTGACCCATAATTTTTTATTTTCATTTTGTATTATAATTACGTATCATAAGTTACATTAATCAAATCAGATTATAGTTCGTAGACTTTTTTATTGAAAAATGTCAATGCCCATTTAAACTTTTTATAAAATTTGTTTTTAAATGCATCTATTCGCAGAAAGTTTGCCTATTACATTTATATTTTCATCGAGAGAAATCACGTTTTTTAGATTTTTTTATAGCAAATCATAAAAGTAGATATACAGGGTGTCCCGTTGGTAAACGGAAATATTTTAAAGGTAGGTAGAGGTCATAAAGGCGGTTCTAAATAACCCATATATAATGGGTCTATTGGCTTCCACAACCGAGTTACAGGGTGTTTTATCAATTATGCATAATTATTCATTTGGTCAGAACTTTTGAATCACTAAGTATATCTTTTCCATTTTTGGCATACATCTTACACTTCTCACGAATAATATACTGAAATATTGAGAGATGTAAAAATCCAGGTTCGGCTTTAGGAAAAATTGAAACATATTAAAAATATCAAAACAACACCCAGTATATCACAATTTTAATATTTCCATTTTAGATCTGAATAGAGGGGAAAAAACTGATGAAACAAGTTATTGTTTTTATCCCGCCACCGATTCGAATTGGAAAATTTTGAAACTGAAAGTAAAATTTTCATTTAATTTAGAAAAAACATATTATGAAACTCATTTTTTCTTTAACAATTTTAAAAATTCACTTCGCGTCATTTACCTATTTCTTGTTTATTCGGCTTAAAATAATTTTACACTGTACTGGTGTATCTGCAGGCCCGTACTTAGGGGAAAAATTCAATTAGGTATTTATTTTTTAAACGCCCAGTATAAAGTAAAGCGGGACAATAAACGGTCATAGTAACTACGTAACTAACAAACATTTATTAATAATTAACGAAATTGCTCAAAATGTCCACTATTTTGTTTTATGCACTTTCTTGCACGTCTCTTTTTTTTGAAACTGAAAGTAAAATTTAGAGAAAAAAAAAAGAGAAATTATTTTTTTATCGTTTAATATTCCAAATGGATTTATTTTCGATATTTAGACAGTCCTATATTATTCATATTTTTATTATTTGTCCGTTTTAACACTATTTTAAATAATATTGCAGATACGTACTTTAAACGAAATATTAAATTGATTACTTTTCGATCGCCTCGTATAATTTTATTTTAACACAGTGGATTATGCTGTATAGGAATACCTGAAATCCAAGGTGTATTCTAAAGAAATAAACAATATAGAAGAACTGCTTCAAAGAATTGAGGAAACCTGCGAGGAATTGAGAAACAATCCATTTATTATAAGAAAATCAGGAAGGGACATCATTAAACGTGCAAGAAAGTGCACAAAACAAAATAGTGGACATTTGGAGCAATTTCGTTAATTATTAATAAATGTTCGTTAGTTACTATAAGCGTTTATTGTCTTGCTTTACTTTATACTGGGCGTTTAACAAATAAATACCTATTTGAATATTTTCCCATAAATACGGGCCTGCAGGTACACCAGTACAGTGTAAAATTATTTTAAGCCAAATAAACAAGAAATAGGTAAATGACGCGAAGTGAATTTTTAAAATTGTTAATGAAAAAATGAGTTTCATAATAATGTTTTTTCTAAATTAAATGAAAATTTTACTTTCAGTTTCAAAATTTTCCAATTCGAATTGGTGGCGGGATAAAAACAAAAAATTGTTTCAATTCAGTATTTTCCCCTCTATTCAAATCTAAAATGGAAATATTAAAATTGTGTTATACAGGGTGTTGTTTTGATATTTTTTCTGTGTGTGTGTTTCAATTTTTCCTAAAGCCGAACCTGGATTTTTATATCTCTCAATATTTCAGTACATTATTCGTGAGAAGTGTAAGGCTGTATGCCAAAAATGGAAAAGATATACTAAGTGATTCAAAAGTTCTGACCAAATGAATCATTATGCATAATTGATAAAACACCCTGTAACTCGGTTGTGGAAGCCAAGAGACCCATTATATATGGGTTATTTAGAATTTCCTTTGTGACCTCTACCTACCTTTAAAATATTTCCGTTTACCAACGGGACACCCTGTATACCTTACCAGAAAAGTGGCATTCAATCAATCGGTACTTTTTTATTTTTCTTGCAGAGTTATTTTTTAGAAAAAGGTGTCTAGCCTATATTTGATGCATTGTCGTACTTACGTCTTCAGGATCTAAACCACCTGGAATTAATGTTCCATCTTTGGAACAAAAACAATACGGTAGGTTACACTTTGCTGGATCACATTTTGTTGCTAAATCTGTCGGCTCTTCTGTCACTGGAGCTGGTGCTAAAAATAATAAATCATAATGTGACGCATTTAGATCGTTCTTCTAATTTTTGTTAAGTTATTTACTCTGGGTACAAAATTGCAACTACCAGGAGTATCTATCTAACATTATAGAGTTTTACGCTTTAATTATTTGCGAGTCGAAAATTACATTAAAATTTTGGAAATAGACAATTTTAATGCACTTACTTGATGCCAGCGGACCACATCTAGCTTCATTCTTAAAAGTGCAATATTTGGAAATATCATCGAAATATAATCCAGATGGACATCTATTTACGTAGGGAAATCCGTCAACGCACTAAAAAAATAAGAACAGTAAGTAACAAAATAAGAAAGCGACCAAAAACGCAATGTCATCTGGTAAGGTTTGGGCAACCGTATTTTGGAGGCCCAATGTATTCCTCGCTTTCTTGGATAAAGAAAGATCCATCAATAGCGAATATTACATTAAGAAATTGCGAAAAAATGATATCAAGTGAAAAAGAAAAAAGTGCTCCTTCACCCAGACACCGCTCTTGGGAAAGTCGTCATTTAAACATTAAAGCTAGAGTCGTTATTGAGGCTCTCAACAACTTCTGTGGGTTATTTGTAATGTTTATTGTATTTTTTTGTATTTATACAGACATATTTGTACTTATTTTTCAACACAAAGCATTGTCTTCCCTCCCTAGCGATTTGGCCTGGAGTTAGCCATATTCTTTTACCAATAGGATTCTCGAAATGGATAAATTATTTCCGGAAGCAGCCACAAAGAAGAGATTTTTAATAATTTACTCACATAGGGGTAAAAAAGCTTCAACTAAATTAGTCAATAGCAGAAATCCAGGAGTGCGAACTCGCAGCCAAGAGCTAGTACTACTAGTTCTGCATTCCACAATAAAGTCTTGAGAATTCTTAATTGAAAAAAATAAAAAATGAAGTAAAACGCTATAGAAATATATTTTTATTTACGTATAGTTTTCACAAAAAAGGAAAACAGATTATAAATTTTATGTAGTCGATAAATACATCTTCGAAAGCCTCCTATTGACCAGCAGTTTATTCTAATAATAAGATTTACAAGATAATATTTTGCGAAATTCGTAGAAATAATCAAGCAGAGCTGGACTACCTTGAAATAAATTATGTTATCAAGAATTGTTGCATACTGATGAATATTTAATTAAATATGTATAAAGGGAAACGCTCTGCGTCGTATCCAGAATGTTATTGCAAAAGTTTTCAACACATCCGTCAGAAATTATAATATCTGGATTATTATCGAGATAAGGAAATAAATATTTATGTATTTGTAATAGTTATTTACAATGATATTAATTGTAAAAATCTAATAACTAATCTATTACTACTGATTATAATTTGATCATATAGTTATTTTCAGATTGAAATACGTAGATATACATGTTATCTATTTTCAATTACAGAATAAAATGAACCCGCATTATACACGCCGCCAATTCCGATCAAAGCAACTCGTTGGCACATCTGGGAATTTTGTTTTTATATTTCTGCAATTGAAAATGGACTTTGGGGATACTTTAGTTTTTTCCTTACCTGATAAAACCTTTTACACGTGGCCGGATCTGCATAGTTGCCATTACCGGTGCTTTGTGGACATTGAAATTCTTCACCCTTCTTGTCATCTCCATCTGTTTTCCTCTGGCTTTTAACTGGAAAGTACTATGAATAAATCAATTTAAACTATACAAAAATTACTCAAATAATAATATAAAGAAAGTTTCAAGTCGATAGCGCGAAATGTTGTTTTTTATTATAGATAATAGGGGCAAGAAATAATTTAGAAATTTAGAATTTTTTAATTAATGAAAAGATAATTTTTTACAAGATACAGTCTCAGTCATTTGATGGGAACACATTCATATACAATCTTAAAGCGCGAACTTGTGAGAGGTCTTTGATCCACTTCACAAAGAACTACTAGTTACTAGCTTACTAGAACTAGATTACTAGAACTACTATTTGCAATATCCCAACTGAAAACTAAACAGGCTATCCTGCTTTTCTGCGTGTAAACGTATGACTTTTTTCTCGGTGTTACATTGGAACTACTGGCCATATTTTATTTTAAAACTAAAACGAGATTTTAACTTTCAAATATTGGGATTATACTTTAGTTATACTATATTTGAAAATCAAGAGAGAGTAAATTCCCAGAATAAAAAGTAATTCGGTATGCAAAACTATAGTACAGTACGTGCGGTAAAACTTCAATATTTGTAATGCATTCTAAATTGTTTTTGTTAATTTCAATACAAAATTTATTAAATTTCTTGGACTATCACATTATTTTATGATCTTTCATTGTTACTACAGTAGGCCTAAGAGGATTAACGTGCGTCATAGGCGTAACCAGAATAGAAAGGGATAATTGTTATTTAACGACCTCCGAATGGCAACAGCTTCTAATGACAGATATTTTGACTTAAATAGTTTCTAGAAATGCAGTTATTTGATTTTCGATAAACGTGACAAATAGTAGTGACTAAAAATGGAAGCAGTTTGTGAGTATACGCCAGTGAAAAAATTAAAACTAGACCATTTATCGCTCAATGAAAAGAGTGCTGTAGTGAATGTGTACCACTATTTTAAACATCAAAATCCCTCAAACACTATTGACAGTGTAGTTGAAACAACATCTAAGGCAATGGGATATGGAAAATCTACAATATATAGAGTTCTAAAGGAGGAAAAATCAGGTGGAGTAACCTCACCAAAGCCGAAACCAGGTAGACCAAAACTATTAAAAGTCAACGTGGACGAGTTTTTTAAAAATGCTATTCGTAGCTTGTTCACTCATTTTTTATAAACAAGCAAATACCAACTTTAGATAAAGTTTTGCAAGCCATTACGAATGATGTTGATTTACCCACAATAAGCCGGGATAAACTATGGAAAGTGTTACATGAGTTAAACTTTAAATTTGAAAAAATGGGCAGACACTCAATGCTAATTGATTCTGAAGAAATTGTATGTTGGAGAAGACAGTACCTCAGAAGAATACAACAAGTTAAAGCTCAAAATAAAAACATTTATTATTTAGATGAAACATGGGTTAATGAAGGACATTGTGTAGGAAGAGTTTGGAAAGACAAAAATATAAAATCATCCCATCAAGCTTTTCTAGAAGGATATACTACTGGTTTTAAGGAACCTATAGGAAAAGGTAAAAGATTAATTATTTGTCATATAGGCAGTACAAACGGTTTTTTTGAGAATGGTTTACTCTTATTTGAATCAAAAAAAACCGTTGATTATCACGAAGAAATGAATGGAGACGTGTTTGAGGAATATTTTGAACAGATGATTCAATTCATACCAAAAGGATCGGTTATTGTAATGGACAATGCAAGTTACCACTCCAGATTACTTGAACCTTTACCAACCACTAAATGGAAAAAGGGTGAAATTGCAAAATGGTTATCTTCTAAAAATTTAGCCTTTGACAATACAATGCTGAGGGCAGAATTGTTAACTATTGCTAAAAAACATAAGCAAAATTATAAAAAATATAATATTGAGGAGATAGCCAAAAAACGAGAAATTGAAATCCTTCGTTTACCACCCTACCATTGTGAGCTGAATCCGATAGAATTAATATGGGCTCAAGTTAAAGGTTATGTTGCCAGAAATAACACTACTTTTAAATTATCAGATGTTAAAAATCTCTTCAATAAGGCAATATCTGAAGTAACAAGTGAAAATTGGCAAAAATGTATTAGACACGTTACAGAAATAGAAAAAAAAATGTGGGAGCTAGATAACATAATTGATATTACTATAGAGCCCATTGTAATTTCTCTAGAATCAGATGGTGAATCTTCTGACACAGAGTGCGAGGAACCATAACTTTAAAATTATTAATTTATGTACTTTAATTTTATTTTTAGATTTTTATTTTTTAAGATTTAATATTGTCGTATTTTTTGCATGTTCCTCGTCAAATTTTATCCTTGCGGTTGGTTTTTTTTTCTCATATACCTACTTAATTGTTTTTTTAGCTCCTCATATTAATTTATAAATAATTGTAATTATCTGTACATATTATATACATATTTTGTAAATAAACATATGCCTAAAACAAAATGCCTAAAATAATATTGACTTTTTCTTCATTTTACCCAAATTAAATTACTACTTACGAATTATGTTTATCTATCTAAAATTGGTAATCTAGGTATAAATAACTAAAACAAATTAAATATTTCTATTTCCATATTAATTTAATTTTGAAAACGCACGTCTATGGTTTACTGCCTTTAACACTGATAACTGCAAAACATTTCTGGGAATTTACTCTCTCTTGATTTTCAAATACAGTATATATAGCAGTTACGAGTTGGTATTTGGTAGGACTTGTTTACCAGGTGGTATATGAATAGATAAAAATATTTTTGTCAGTCACAAAAGTACAGTTAATCGTTCTTTTTAATGGTTATTTATCATTATTTTTTAATAATACAGAGAATTTCCTTGCGAATGTTGTTATTTTCAAATATTCTCCGGCCTTTTACTCCTCATCTATCTATGTCCTGATTGATTTGCTTCATTTCCAATCGCTTGTTTTTTAATTGTAGTTGTGTCTCACCTTGCAATAATTGTAATCTATAATACATTCATAACGTTTAAGATAAATTCCACATCCGTGTCGACATCAGCCACCCTTATAACTTTCCCTAATACGAACTTAAACAATATGGAAGACAAAAAACTTGTATACGTATGTTCAGTCAGGGTAAGATTTATCATACGCAAATGTCGAGGAGAGATAGTAAACCAGTAAGGAATTTTAATTTATTAGATTCGACATCCTAAGACCGGTTTCTGCCTTTCGGCTTTTAGAATCCAATAAATAAAATTCCAAACTCGTACAAGTCTACTATACTATATCCGCTATAAGATAACATTTTTAGATGTGCTACCATCTATGGTGAGAAGAGAGTATTGACAATAAATTTTGACTGAATCTAGTCAAGATGTCACTCTCTTCTTTTTATCCCTTTAAGAGATTAGTACAAAGTAGATGGTAGCACATCGAGAAGAGAGTTTTGATTAGTTCAAAAATTTTGCAAACACTCAGTGCAATTTAGAAATTTATTTATTTGGGATATCGAATCGAAAAAATTGAGTTACAAAGTCGTTTTGAATGCTTTTACCGCATTTCCTGTGGCCAATAGAATCAGTCTGAAGGCAAATATCCCTACACATATACTTTTACGCATTTTTATCTTATTAATAACTTTTTGGTTGAATTTCTCGCAGCGGAAATATCTGTTCAATAATCCACCTTCCTCTTCTGAAGATACATCTGTTTGATGATATCAGCCTGCTCTCCTTTAAGTTTAGTAGTACTACAGTCCTATAACTGTTTTCTTTTTATAAAGTGGGGTTCTCTATTCGATGTTTTGGGTATTTTTCTTGATAGATTTCGTAACTTTCCTTCTCCTTCATAATTAAACATTTCTGCCTTAAAGCAAATCAAAATGTTCCCAACTTAAATAATTTAGGACGTGGAGATTAGACAACAGTGAGAAAATATTGAGATTGGAGATTTATTCAATATCCTAAGACCGGTTTTGCTTTCCTCATTTCGGCCTTCAAATTCAAGTGACGCTTTAACTGATAAAATTCGACCACGGACTACGTAGTGAGCCTTTGGACGAAATTTTTTTATCAGTTATCAGGTTACAAGGTCAAATTGGATAACAGTGTCTCACGTATCAGGCCTGTTGAGGGCTCTGGATTAAACCCTGTATTCGAATTTCGTGGACTGTATTTTGTAGGTTTACTTCCTCAACTCCATCCAATAAAACCAATGGACACTTTTATTTAACCATTTATTAAAATTCGTCAAATAAATAAATGAACAACAAAAAAACAACAAAGTAACAAAAATTACATTACATTAGTAATTGTGAACAAGAACAAAGTATTAAAGTTGATTTAACGAAATGACCACATCATTCAGAAAAATGTTAGTTTGTGTGTGTACTGTATGAGTGATAGATAGACACTGAGAGGTCCTAGCCTCCTAGCAGCTAAAACCCCTCCGTTTTTATTTTACGACGTTTACCGGTTTTCAGATATATCCCTTCCTTTTGCCGGCAATTTGTTCTAGAAAGATTCGAATGATTCTTTTTAATTTATACCGCGTAAACAAGTCTAGATTCGACGGTTAAATTTACGACCCACTAATTAGCATCGAGCAAAAAAAGTAACTTTGATGAGCCGCTTCCGGGTCGTCCGATGCCGCAATTATGAAATGGAGAAAAAATTGTTTTTGCCGGCCCCGCCTTTGTGACACCGCTTCGTCAACATATTTGGTGCAGCGTTGTCGGTTTTACGAATAGCGAATATGAGTTTAGATGTTTAATTATCTGAAATTAAACATTCTCCCCCCGCGAAAAGAGGCGGAGTAAGGTTCTTGAAAGTTTCTAAAAAAAAATTTTTTTTTTTAAGTTGGGTCATCACCCTGTAGTTTCGGAATGAGTTTAATTGAAATAAGTTTGAAAATGTAAAAAGTTTTAAAATGTTTGGATATTTGGATCCTGGCCGCTTGTGGGCGCATAGTTTACAAAAATTGGATATTTGAATCCTGGCCACTTGTGGGCGCATAGTTTAATAAAAAATGTAAAAAGTTTTAAAATATTTGGATATTTGGATCCTGGCCGCTTGTGGGCGCATAGTTTACAATATGATTTGTGCAAACGATTTGTGATTAGGCATCACCGAGCCATGTTCCTTATTTGGAATTAAAAAACAAAACATGCCAAAATCTTAGCAACATTTGCAAAAATTGCAACTATAGGCGTTGGCTTTCCCAGATCTGCTAGCAGGAATATCCCAGATCAATTCCTTAGCCCTCTCTCTATAACGACTACCTCAGCCTACAATAGTTTTTCCCTACAAATGAATGCCAAAATAGTACATGAATGTTTGAACGAAAAATGGGCAAAAAGATCCCAAGGGTACACGATCACCCTGTATGAAAGTAGAATTGTTTAAAATATTTGGATGGATATAAAATCCTAAGGGTATTTGCTCACCCTGTATGAATGAAAAAAGTTTAAAATATTTGGGAATATTTTCCGCTTGAGGGAATCACCCTGTATAAAAAGAATTGTCAGAGTATCTGGAGACGAAGTGTCCCTAGGGTATAATCTTTGGATGAGATCACCCTGTATGAATGAAAAAAGTTTAAAAGTTTTCTGAATGATGGATATAAAATCCTAAGGGTATTTGCTCACCCTGTATGAATGAAAAAAGTTTAAAATATTTGGGAATATTTTCCGCTTGAGGGAATCACCCTGTATAAAAAGAATTGTCAGAGTATCTGGAGACGAAGTGTCCCTAGGGTATAATCTTTGGATGAGATCACCCTGTATGAATGAAAAAAGTTTAAAAGTTTTCTGAATGATGGATATAAAATCCTAAGGGTATTTGCTCACCCTGTATGAATGGAAAAAGTTTAAAAGTTTTCTGAATGATGGATATAAAATCCTGAGGGTATTTGCTCACCCTGTATGAATGAAAAAAGTTAAAAGTTTTTTGGGAATATTTTCCGCTAGATGGAATCACCCTGTAGAAATAGAGAATTTGTCATAGAATATGGGCACGAAATGTCCCTAGGGTATAATCACCCTGTATGAATAAACAAGTAAATGTGTAACAAGAGACTTAATGAAGATCATTGTTATGAGTTGAAATGAAAATGTGAACGAAAAATACAAAAAATTGCGACTATAGGCGTTGGCTTTCCCAGATCTGCTAGCAGGAATATCCCAGATCAATTCCTTAGCCCTCTCTCTATAACGACTGCCTCAGCCTACAATATCAAAATGGGCAAAAGAAATCCCAAGGGTATACGATCACCCTGTATGAAAGTAGAAAAAATGAAAAAGTTTAAAATATTTGGGAATATTTTCCGCTTGTGGGAATCACCCTGTATGAAAAGAATTGTCAGAGAATGTGGGCACGAAATGTCCCTAGGGTATAATCTTTGGATGAGATCACCCTGTGTGAAAATGTTTAAATGATAGATATAAATCCTAAGGGTATATGCTCACCCTGTATGAAAATGAGAAAAAAAATGAAAAATAGAAATTGCATCACTGCTTGTTTAAGGTATTTGCTATAAAATGAAGTGCCTTCTGAAAATTAAAATGAATGCGTTTGAGCGTTTTAATTTGTTTTTAAGATTTATTTATGTAGTTTATTCGATTGATTTTTGTTTGGTTTTTAAAATGATGGGTTATTGATCCCTTGTATGTAAAAAAGTAGAAAGATTTGATTTAACGAATAGTTTTTTGTTGTGGAATGTTTTTTCCAGTACAACAATTGAAATGAATGTACGAACACCTTTTTTGGCCACATCAGAGGATTTCTGGTACAAAGTAAAGTAGAAATGTCAAAGAATGTTTATGATAAAAATAATTGTTTGAGGGTAGTTTTCCCTGAAAGTTGAATACATGAAAAAGTACGATAAATGGATAAGTAATCCTGAAAATAGAGCCTTATTAGAAGGACATTTTTAAAGTTTTTATTTGTTGAAGAGGGTAGTTTCCCTGAAAGTTGACAAGAGTTTTGAATTTTAGAACGATACATAACTGGGCATTTTAGTATCCCGTCTACAACCCCTTGGACCTAGTTTGGCACCAAAGGGAGGTGTCTCACCATAGAGATCACCTGGCATTGTTGATTGACAGAGTCTGGGCATCCAATATCCCTGGGGGTAGTTTCCCCATACAACCCCTTAGATCTGAAAGATACCAAAGGGAGATGTCTCACCATAGAGATCATCTTATTTTTGTCATAGAGTCTGGGCATCCAATATCCCTGAGGGTAGTTTCCCCCATACAACCCCTTGAACCTAGTAAGGTGCCAAAGGGAGATGTCTAACCATATAGAACATCTTGTGCGAAAATGAAAAGTAGAATTGCTAGAAATTTAAATGTTTGTTGTTAGAGAAAAATCAAAATATATTTGCAAGAGAAGGTATAATCTTTTAGTAGATCACCCTGTAGAAAAAAGTATAAAATTGTCAACGAAAATTGAAATATGTTTGCTAGAAGAGGGTATAATCGTTTAGTAATCACCCTATAGAAAAATGTATAAATTGTTAGCGAGGATTTAAAATATGTTTGTCAAAGAGGGTATAATCTTTTAGTAGATCACCCTATAGAAAAATGTATAAAATTATCAACGAAAATTGAAATATGTTTGCTAGAAGAGGGTATAATCTTTTAATAGATCACCCTATAGAAAAATAATGCGAACGAATGCGAGTAAAAATAGTACAGGAGCCTTGCTATAAAATGAAGGACTTCCCTTTAGATTGAAAATGCGAAAATGAACGAAATACAAGAAGTCTTTAAATAAAGAACTTCTTCTTGAGTGCAAAACGAAAAAATAGAAAGGTATGTGCAATGAACGATAGATTGAAAATTGTTTGGCTATGGAGAGCCTGTTGCTAAGGGATAATTTTCCCTATGAACGAGAATAAAAATATAAGGGTATGCAGCCCTTTGTACCTCTGATGTGGCGCTAGTTTCTAGAATAAAAGGGAGGTGTCTTATTTTTGAAGAACACCTTGTATAAAAAATGGAAAAAATATTAAAATGTTGTTATAGTATTGAGTTGTAAGTTAAAAAATGATTTTTATTTATTAAGTGAGATATTAGATCTCGAAACAACGATCAGCTGTTGTTTTGTATTTGCGACGAAAATGAATTTTAAGAATAAAGTTTGATTGTAAAAATAGCGAATGTTTATGATTTGAGTTTTAAATATTGTTTAGCGATTTATTTGTAGAATCGTAGAACCATATCTACGGGTTTTTTACGAATTTGTTTAACGAAATGATTTGAAAAATGCGAGAATTATTTTTTGCCGTCGGCAAATGGAAAAAAGTAAGTTAAGAATAAATGCGATTTGATTATTAGTGCGATTTTCTTGTACGAAAATTTGTTTTAATTACGAACGATACGAGTTTTTTTTAAATTGTGTTTGTATAGTGAACGAGTTGAATTGTTGATTCTTAACTTGGAAAGGTGGCGTTTTAAAAGCCTAGTTATTTTTTAATAAACTTTCGTGCTGTTTACACGAAATGTAAAAATTCGAATGCATATTTTCTGAATGATTGTGAAGAGATTTGGTAGCGAGAACAATTTTTCAATTTTTGACAGAGAAATGTTTGTATATATGAAAATTGAGTTCATTTTTGAATTGTAGATTTTGATTGTGTGAAAATTTGTTCTTTCTGTTAGAACATAAAATGTGTACGATAAAAGTACGTAAATACAAGTAGATGCAATGTATTATAGGTTAAAAATATGCGACAATTATATAAATACAAATTCCTACAGAAAAAAATGTATAAAATGCGACAAATGTTTTATATGTTAAGAAAGAATGAAAAAATACATGTATCTGAGCTTTATAGCTATAACTATGTAGAATACATAAATACGAAATGTTTTTCTTTTTTATAAATGTTTGATAGTTTACAGTAAGTAAGTAAATAAATATCTACGGCCGGCTAGTTAGCGCATGCGCCGAGAATTTGGTAAGTTTAAAATACAATGAAAGTTTTTTATACGCAAATATAACGAAAAAATGTGTGTATCAATTTACCACAAGCCTACGATTGTTATCGGACCGCTTTTAAGTGGTTACAACGAGTTTAAATGAGTTTTACAAAAAATACCTTACAATTTCTTGCTGTGAAGAGTTGCTTGAAGGTTTGAAGTTGCTTGAAGTTTTTAAGCCACCATAGGCCTACGATTGAAGTTGAAGAGTTGAACTGGATCGCTCAGGATCATTGAAGAGTCTCTGGAGTCGCTCAGGATCATTGAAGAGTCTCTGGAGTCGCTCAGGATCATTGAAGAATCTCTGGTTTAAATCCGGATCGTTTGGACCATGATGAGGTCCTGGAGAAGTAACGAAGTTTTGCTAATTGAATCCGGTTCGATGGGACCATGTTGAGGGCTCTGGATTAAACCCTGTATTCGAATTTCGTGGACTGTATTTTGTAGGTTTACTTCCTCAACTCCATCCAATAAAACCAATGGACACTTTTATTTAACCATTTATTAAAATTCGTCAAATAAATAAATGAACAACAAAAAAACAACAAAGTAACAAAAATTACATTACATTAGTAATTGTGAACAAGAACAAAGTATTAAAGTTGATTTAACGAAATGACCACATCATTCAGAAAAATGTTAGTTTGTGTGTGTACTGTATGAGTGATAGATAGACACTGAGAGGTCCTAGCCTCCTAGCAGCTAAAACCCCTCCGTTTTTATTTTACGACGTTTACCGGTTTTCAGATATATCCCTTCCTTTTGCCGGCAATTTGTTCTAGAAAGATTCGAATGATTCTTTTTAATTTATACCGCGTAAACAAGTCTAGATTCGACGGTTAAATTTACGACCCACTAATTAGCATCGAGCAAAAAAAGTAACTTTGATGAGCCGCTTCCGGGTCGTCCGATGCCGCAATTATGAAATGGAGAAAAAATTGTTTTTGCCGGCCCCGCCTTTGTGACACCGCTTCGTCAACATATTTGGTGCAGCGTTGTCGGTTTTACGAATAGCGAATATGAGTTTAGATGTTTAATTATCTGAAATTAAACAAGGCCTTTAACGTCTTGGGATTAAAATCAAACCGCTTCTGCCTTCTTTGGCTTTATGATGGAACATTATTATATATTTCAAGTACAAATCTGGAATCTGCATTGTGATACACGTTTACCGAGTGGTATGATTTTCTCGCCTTCTTGCATTCGTGGGAATTTGAAAAACTTCATGTTTTTAAGTAAATCTTCAAGTATAAATGTCATTGCGACAACATATATCACAGTTACGTATGAAAATTCTATGTGACTGTGAATTAATGCGATCAACTTACTGTGATGAAGATGAAAGTTAAAAGAGGAATGTACAATGGATCGAGTCATCATAATCATACCGTACCATCATTTACTTTCTACTGTAACCCCGTTTTACTTTAAGATAATAGCAGCCGTATCGGCAACCTCACACGTTTTCAAGGTCCCCCACAATTTCGTATTTGGAAGATTATTGGTTTTGGTAGAAAGTGAAAAATGTGATTGAACTCTGACGTCGAGGCTATAGATGTGCCGTCCAGTGCGACCTTTCGAATGAACTTTTTGACTTTGGAGCGTCTGATCTGCCGACAATTTAAACTGATATAGTAGGTGTTCTCGTTGAAGAGAAATTCTATTGTTTCACGAGTATACTCCTGCCAAATTAGCAATAAACAATTAATTATCAATAATTTTTTAGTAGACCCTGGAATATTTCTAACGTGAATTTTACAATTCTCGTACGTGATTTTTTTTAACTAGATTTTTCCGATAAAGAACAGGCAAATATTGTCCTTTATTACATGAAAAAATACACGATAGGGATTACGAAAAACGCCTGTTTATGTGTGAAACTTTATTGGATCTAATGAGAAATACTCCTGACCTCCATTTAATAATGTTCGATGAAGCAAGTTTCCATCTAAATGACACTTCTGCAGGACTTGGAGTGAAGAAAATCCACATGAATTTCATGAAACTGAAAGAGACTTACCTAGAGAAAATGTTTGGTATGCAGTAAGTAAGAACGAATTTTATGGGCCATTTTTATTGCAAAAAAAACAGTAAACGGACATGTCAGAGTTATTTTTTTTATCCCCAGATAGACCAGAATCAAAATGAAATCAATTTCCAACAGGATGGAGCACCTCCACATTTATCGCCGATTGCTCGTGAATCGGTTTCCAATAAATTTGGTAATAATTGTATAGGCAGGAGAGGATAAATCGGATGGGCTCCATATTCGCCAGACATGACGGTACCAGATTTTTTTATATGGAGATATGTTGTCTTTGGTTTATAATCCTGAACCCCAAAATTTAGAGGATTACTTAAAAAATATACCTTTTTTAATACTCTCTCTCCCAATCTAAAACTTTTATATTTAAAAGAATAACCGTCTATCTCAAAGAACGGGAGGTTTTATTGGGTTTATGTCTAAATTTGTTCTCACTATCATTCCTGGTGTTAATTTAACCTTATCTTTAGAAGTTGTTACCAGAGATGTACGAAATACAATAAAATCGTCTTGGTTGATTTCAAATTCTTATATCAACACAACGACGAATAACAAATTAATATTAGGTGATTTCTTCTCCATATACGAAGTATTTCTACGAACCAATGAACATACCGTGGTACTCTCTATTTTCTCTTGGGCAAACAGAAACACTTGATACACTTTCTGAAACGTTTCTTTTCGAAGTTACTTTATGCTATATTGTTTATACTCATAAACTAAGTTTTTATTTAAAATATATATATAAAAGATCAATATACAGTGTGTCACAAAAAGTTTTATACAAATGGAGAAAATGTTTATCTTACTTATTACAAAAAAAATATTCTCGAATAAAAAGTTCTGGAAATTCATAATCAATCATCAAATTGTTAAAATATTTGGTGGTCTACAAGAAATATATTTAATTATTTAAGTTTCTTATGTTTTTTTTTTAAATTTTTTATCTATGAATGCCATTGATCTAAGGCATAATTTTTAAGTTCTTAAATTAAATCATTATTTTTTATTTTCCCTGTATAACCACCAAAAAAGTTTATCTGTATAAAACTTTTTGGGACACACTGTATATGTAGTGTGTTCAAGGAAATTCTAGGGCACTTAATTTCTGAGATATGGACTTCGAAAATAGTTTTTCGGTGGTTCATGTTAATAATATTAATATAATTAGGCACTAAATTTTGTTTTAGATTAATGTTTCAATGCACATCAGTTTTCAAATTCTGAATTTTGTTGGAGAACCTGCTTACTAATCCCCTATAAAAAAAACGAATTTTTCTCTAAAATTCTAGATTTGAGACAACCAATAAGTGTAGCTTTTTTGCAAAATAAATATTTTTTTAGAATAACTTAAAGGACCAGGCACCTTTCTTATGGAAAATGGCTTTCCGTAAAATTTTCTGAAATGTTGGTGTGTTGTAGAAATCGATGCTCTGACAAAAAGTGTCCATTGGCCCAAACTGATATTAAAAAGAAAATGCATAAGGAGGAGGATTCAGGATAGTATAAATATTATTTTCGTATGCTCCGTGATATTCGATACGAATATACAATTGCTATTTTTACTTAGTTAGGTACCATGTATCGATAAGCGAATATACGCCTGACGACGTGGTATAATCGTTTTTGTAATTCGTATACTTACTTCTTGAAAAGGTTGTCATAGTAAAAATAATTATTCGTACGAATATAGTCAAATACCACAAAAGTATCCGGATACTACAGGGTGACTCATAAATGTTTTCATAATTAGTAATCTTTTTTTATATTATTTTAGAACAACTAGTAACTATGGGTACACATTTTAGGAAAACTGGTCATAGGATTACAACAAAATTTTGCTCAGTTAAAAAATAAACTTCTGTTAAAGTGAAAATGTATTAATTTATAAAGTTGACGGAGAAACTTTTAAAATACAGGGTGGTGCACAAAACACAGGTTTTCTAATTTTTAAAGTGTTTACACTCAGTTTAACACGCTCTATGACACAGAGTGGTGGTAGAGTAACAGGTCGTACATTTGTTTAAGATAATACAAAATTTTTATAACACATCGTTTATACGGGGCGATTCGTTAAAACTAAAATACATTATATGCCTTCTGTAACTACATTTATGAGTCACCCTGTATAAAATATGATTGATCACCAAGAAGTAATTACTTAAACTATATATTCATGATGCAATGACATTTGCTTGTATTTTTAAAGCTGTTATAAAAAAAATGATTTCTTCAAAAAAACCATATTACTTATTTTCGAACCACCCTGTAACTAACCAAATTCTACGGTGATTGTTTATAAAATACTAATAACAAATAATCTATAATTCATGTTTTCTACAACAAACGCGAATAAAACAGGTCTATTATGAGAAATCTGTTTACAAAAAAGTGGCATTTCCGATGTTTAACACCCTGTATCTCGAAAACTAGCCATAGGATCGGTTTGGGCCAATGGACACTTTTTGTGAGAACATCGAGTTCTACATCATACCAACTTTTCAGAAAATTTGACGGAAAGCCATTTTCCCATAAGAAAGGTGCCTGGTCCTGCTTATAACGATCAGAAAGCGTAAACCTTAAATAAAATTAGTTAGTTTGTTTCTAAAGTATTGGCATATTTTAGATCTGAAAGGCTGTTAAAAAGATATTACTTAAAAATATTATTGTGAGTTTGACCTTTAAGACCAAAAAAAAATTTTACTTCTAGTGTTATTTTAATCCACGCTATTATATACATTTGGCCATTTACTTATGGGACACCCTGTATAGAGATTATGTATATTTAAGGGGTATAGCCACTTAATGAGCCGATAATTCATGACTTAGCCGAAGTTATGGCTAAAATCTTTAGTCAATTTGCAGTGATCATTAAAAGATTGTTACACTTCCATCATTGATTTGATTGCAATTTAATACTTTGTATTTAGTTAAGAATATCTACCCTGCAAATTCCTGTTAAAACATGGTTTACTTCAGCTAATACTATTAAGTTCTAATGTACTTCATTGGATTATTCAAACATATTTTCATTACTCTGGCTTGAATTAGAAAAATGTCTGTTTGCGTATATACTATTTTATATTACTATTTATTACACAAGCAGTGACATTTACTATGGCAACTAAAGACCAGCTATTTATTAAAAAACTAATTAGAAGTGGTTACTGAAACATTGGAATAAAGTTGAATGTATTTCATTGACCAAGTTGAGATTTTTTTAATCTAAACTATATTTTATTTCCTCTTATAATTACACTTTTAATAAAGTAGATGTATATATAAAGTAAGTACCCATTACATAACTGTATCGAATATTAATGAATTTATTATTCAACGTTTGCGGTTTAGTCGATTTAACTACTTCCTGAAACGTCAGTGCAAAAATAGTTACCTCAAATTTTTAATTTTAGAAAGATGGCTGGTAGATAAGAGTTTTTTTCGCATACGCCTTATTTGATGAGACATTTTTTGTCCTATTAGAATGCCTTTCAATCACGAGAATACCCTCGAATGATTTAGCCTGTTAAAGTTCTGAAAATACCTTTGGTCTCATTTCCCCTTCGAGACCTTACTTCAATCGTCTAAACCTCGATTGAATAAATCTTTTATCTACCCTTCTAAGGTAGGTATACTGATTTTAAATATTTGTTATTTGAGAATTTCAATTTCAAGAGAAGATAAATGTTTCGTTTAAAAAACTAGCATTTAGCAATCATATTCTTCCATCCTCGAGGTTTAAATGATTGAAGTATGGCCGCGAAGGGAGAATGATACAAAACGTATTTTCAGAAATTTAACTGGCTGTCACTCGAGGAAATTCCCTTTTCAGGAGGTTTTATAATTGTGTTTCCTCGTCACTTTTTCGGCGGAGATCAATTTCAAAGTCAAAATTAATTTGGTAAGGTAAGTATACATCAATTTATCAATTTTTTGAATTTTTTTTGTAAATCTCAGGCGATTTTAAAAGGTGATTATGCTGGTTATATTTTCTATACACGCTCGTCCTTCGGTAATTAGGTATTTAATAGTTTTTAATTTAATGTAATTAAAATGTTTAAATATCGTTCAAATTACATGAAAAAAGATACTCTTTTTACAACCTTGCCATATTTAATATATTTTTTTATAAAAAATCCGTTGGCATGCAATGGTGTTTCTACTTAAGTTTTTTTTTTCTCGCGATAAATGTTGTTTCAAGATGGCTTTAAAAATCAGCCAGCCACCTAAACCATTATGATTTTCTCCTTAACAGATTTCCTTTACGATGAATCGGTAATCTCGAAAAACTTTTATGAAACATTTAAAAAGAATTTAGAAGTATAGATACCAAAGAATCGACTCACCTGTTTTATGATTATAACACAACACGAAAATCACAATAAATGCGAAAAATCGTCTATGATTCGTAGCCATATTCTATCTAGAAGAACAATCACTGACCACGAACCGAACAAAATCCTTTAACAACTACAGTCACACTACTTTCTTCTTCTTCAGTCTCCTGTTGCCTTCCTTGTTGGTCACTTTATTGGCTACAAGACTTTCTTCGCCATATCTATGGGTCAAGGAGATATACCGGTTTCTACAGGGTGTTCGGTTTAAATTTTATTAACCGTTGATATAATTTCGGGTACATTATTTTAGCTTGCTACCCTTTGCGTTTGCTTTTAATTTTAAATCAGAGAACTCCCTCGTCATTTCATAATATTCAACGAACAAATTGTTCGGCATCTGAATTCGATCTGTGTATGTGTCCGTGGCTTTTTTGTGTTTATGAATTTTAAAATTCTGTCTTCAGATTTTGATAGAGCATCAAAAAGTAAGCTTAGGGTTTTCTGTGCCCCTCCGTACCTCTTCGGGAACACCTTCAAAATCGGGTCCAAAATATGAAAATTTTTAAGTTTAAAATGACATTGAATGTAAAGTAGACACATGGTGAATGACGATTTTGGTAAAAGTGTGTAGACTGTGGCTGTGTTAATTAGGAATGAGAATTGTCAATCTAAAATTTTATTAATACTTTCATTACAATTTATTCGGTCTATGGCAATGCTAGAAGAGCATTCTCAACTGCTTTTATTATGAAATTTTTATTTCTTGTAAAAAATCTGTTACTTAGGTAAATGGGCATCTAATTTTTTAAATTCACGTTTTTCTGAGCATTTTCATCAGAAAAACACACACCTTTTCATTATTTTCCACACGTTTTTGTACCTGTTGTTGTAAAAAAATTGTATTTTATAATTTGACGTAATTTCACACACACACGGTTTTCCTGACGTTTTCCTTCCTTTTTTCACTAATATTTTTGCCATAATTTTCTAGTGGACTTTTCTATTTCTATTTTTCTTGTAAAAGAATGGAAAATCCTCAAAAAATCGCTATTTAGAGTTCTGAACAAATTTGTTTTCCAAATTTGCCGAAAAAAATTTCCCACATTTTAACTATTCTCCCGACTTTTTTGTGATTTATTGAATTAGACACGTATTATTCATATAGATAAATAAGTTGATTCACAATAAATAGAAAACTGGGGCCATTAGTTTACCATCTTTATTTTCAAAATTCTTTGAGATGGCAATGTGCTACTCAACATGGATATCGAAAGAGAAAATCAACCATTAGTGCTGAAAACCTTGAAAATTACAAGATAGCTCTTGGTCTGTTTGTTGATTTATCAAAGCCTATGACTGCTTAGAGCTTTAGAGCACAATACTTGTAAACAAGCTGGCAAGGTATAGAGTATACAGAGTCCTGCTTTAGAGTGGTTCAAATTATATCTTGAGTCTATTTTTAATTTCTTTAAGCAAATACAGTATAATCTATCCAGGTGTATCTAGGTAAGCGATAACGACGAGTGTCTGTAATGCGAAGGATATAAGGATGATGCGGAACACACAGTGCTTCTATGCGACAGATTTGAAAGGTATAGAAGTAAAATGGAGAGAAGTCTGGGTATGGCCATCACTCCAGATAACTTTCTGGAGGTGGTAACAGGATGCGAGGGAAATTTAAAGGTAGTGTTTGGGACGGTATGTAAGATGATGAAAGAGAAAGAGGAAAGATAGTCCCAGGGACGAAAATGCATGGAACATGTGAGGTGGCAGTGAATGAGGATGTGCGAGAATGAATAAGTCCCTCCCGTGGGTTTGATGTAACGCCGACAAGTCATATCCGAGCTCTCGGGAGGCGGTGTGCGGGGTGGATGTTTTAGTGAGTATGCCCTAGGGAGTCTCGCAGTATCGATGACCCGACGTAGTAACCCAATCTCATAGTTTCTAGCAAATTTTGTAGATTTACGGAAAACATTTCAACCAAATACTTGGAGTAAGTACTCTATGTTAAAAAATTTTCTTAAAGTCAAAATAATTCAAGTTTAATTTAATTAAATTGTAATTTTTTTATTTCTGTTGTTATCTGACATGGAGCTCGTAGGAAAAATTTTGTTCCTAACACGTGCGCAAAGTGCCTTTTCCGCACGTAAAAACTTATGGAGTTTTGTTAAGTGTCGTATTTTATTTCACCTCTTCAAAATCTACGAGAACGAACAGTAAGCAGCAAATGCAGGTAACAGGTATACAGTCCACTTTTGTCTTGGCTAAGTCATTAGCCAACTATTAAGGCGATTAGTGCTAGAACAGCAAAATTCTCTTCTAATCACCGATCCAGTCTCAAATCCATTATGTTTTATTAAATATATGTTTCGCCAAAAAATAAATAAATTTTGTTTAATAAACAAGGTAATGACGTACTTTTCTTAAAATTTTTGTCGTTTTGTTTAAACTGTTTTTTTTCCTCTCTCTCATTGTTGAAATTGTTTATATATTTTGTATTTGATTCGAGTTTTATTTTATTTTATTTAATTTATATATATATTTTTTTTGTTAATTGGAAATAATAGCTCTAATCTTCTTCTTTTCAGGACAAATATTTATGTAATAATTGTTAAAATAAAGACGATTTATTATTATTATTATTATTATTATTATTATTATTATTATTATACATTTCGTTAGGAAGGCTATTGAATCTTGATTAATATGTTATTCTTTTCTTTTGTTTTCTGGGTTTAGGATTCTTCGTAAATTAAAATAAATTATTGGAAAGACGTTTCGCCCCTGGCCAGGGGCTTCATGAGTTTATTTTAATTTTTACAAACACTTTTCTACCGTTTGCAAAAATCTAAAAAAAAATGAAAATAAACGTCTTTCCAATAATTGTTTAATTTATTTTAATTTACGAAGAATCCTAAATCCAAGAAACAAAAAAAAAGAATAACATTATACATTTGTTGACCGATATTTCTGTCCACATTGTTACCAGGTTTAGAGCTTCTTGCCGTGATGATTATAATTGTAATAATTATATTAAACTAAATTAAAGGAACACAGTACTGACAATAAAATCATAAAAAACAATTTTTTCTCTAAAAACAAAATTTTGGAAAAATTACAATTAAAAAAATACTAAAAAGTAAATATTTTAAACTTACCTGTTTGGGCTCAACCCAGATGTATCTACCTAATATTATATTTTACTTTATTTTGACAGCTAACTTTAAATAATTTAAGTAAAATCTTCAAAAGGAAAGCCTTTGAATACTTTTATTTTGTAATTTTAAATTTATTTGTTAATGTTAATATAATTTTTCTTTTTTGTTTATTGCAAACAAGTTTAAGCTTATGCCGATAGTTTCTTTGTACTTCTATTTATGTATATATTATGTGTACACGCTTTCAGGGCCGCCCCGCACAAAAAAATATCGCCCCCGCGTTATGGGACCACGAATATTTTTTCACGGGAAAAAATCGTAAACAATGGCATTATGACAAAGACTATTCTAAAAAAAAGTCGTTTAGCCAGTTGTCAGAGAAGGATATTAACCAAAAGCTCGCACAAAATCAAAATCTCACCCTGGACGCCTATTAACCTCGGGGCGGCCCTGCACACTTTAACCACTGTTCATTATATAATAATGTGTGAATAGACTTTATTGTTATTATATATAAGTATCTAATGTTACACTTTTATTAATATTTAAATATGCAATTTATTCATTACTTCGTGATAAATCGTAAAACAAGGAATCCAAAGTCCACTCTTCCAAACAGACCTGTACATCCTTTTCTGGAAACAATTTATTTGTTAAAATTGACAGGTCGACATTATTTAAATTCCCAATATTCGACTGTTCTGTTTTCATATTATTAAACTGACTATCCAATTCTTTGTATGTAGATTTGTTTACAGACACTCTAAAAATGTTTTATATTATTACTTAAGACAATTACTACTTTAAATCAAAATTAAATAAAACTAACTGAATGCAGTATAATTTTAATCTTATACAGAATAAACTTTTTAAACAATTTTATAGTTTAACTTACACAGGTTTAATATCGGGCATATTTAGAGTGTCATCTTGAATATCATCGATATCGGGTATAATTGGAATTTCATCATCTGATTCAATCTTTCTCTCATTTTGGAATCTTTCTCTAAAAATTGCCAAAACTTACTAATATTGAAGTTATTTTAAATGAACATCGGAGTGAGACGTACATATTCAATGTTTTATTTGAATTTTTTTCAAGCATAATAATTTTAGTCACATATAATTAAACACTTACAGCTCAATCATGTTCGTTCCAGATCCGGCCCTGCAAAAATAAAATTTATTTAAAAAATACTTAAATAACTATACATACATTGTGTTGGAGATTTTAACCTAAAAAGTTTATTCATTTTAGTAGAATTTGGTAACGATAACTACAACCAGGATTAGAAATATCATCGTAATATTATTTAAGTTAAAATGAATGGGCGGTTATACGTAATTTCTCCTTTGGACATTGGATATATATATAATTTTGTCTCATACCTGCTTGATTTAGGTGCTTCCTCACTCCATAAACTAGTTTTCCTGGTTCTCATTAGCATATCCTCGATGTCTTTTGGCGAATCAATGGTACTGCTCTCAGAATCATCTAAATGTTTATTTGATCTTCTACCTTGTTTTGCAGTCGGCTGAGAAAAATACTTTTAAAATTTTAAGAAATTCATTAAAATCCTTCTACCTTTTTTCCTACTAGTAAGTCGATATCCTCATCCCACTGCATTTCGTTAAAGTTTTAGAAAACTTTTATTTTTATATGAAAATTTCTAACTTTATTTTTATTTTTGTTTCCATAGCAACTGCTTCCTTACTTCACACTTCATTTGGCTGACTAAAGTGAAGCTAGCAACGTTCTGAGAATGACGTTCTCGATGGTATTGGATTTATAGGTTGGCAAGGCTGATCCTACATAGACAAATACTTGTTATTTTATCTATGGTACAGTCACAAAATCGTTGGAACAAACCTAATAAGTTTTGTATTGTTTTTAAACGTTTGTGGTATATTTATTTTCCGAGTGTCCTATTTCTAATCCGGATAACAGGAGAGCGAGTAAAATTTAAAAAAAAAATATTTTTGAGTTTGCTGGAAAATGGCGGCGGGCTATTTTCTGGTATTAAACTTTGGCTACTCGCCGAGAGATGGCAACCGAGTAAACTTAAATCTGTAATACTGGTTGCCTATATTCCAAAATTCTGATTTTTGTATCAGGATAGCAGAAAAGCGATGAGGTTTAATTTTTCTGTGATTTATATATGAAATCGTAACATTCTACAATTTATGTCCAAAATTCGGATTTTTATATCAGGGTAGCGGAAGAGGGAGGAGGTTTAATTTTTCATTTTTCTGGGATTTATATAGGAAATCGTAAAATTCTACAATTTATGTCTAAAATTCGGATTTTTATATCAGGATAGCAGAAGAGCGAGGTTTAATTTTTAATTCTTCTGCGATTTATGTATGAAATCGTAAAATTCTACAAAATTCAGATTTTGTATCAGGGGAGCATAAGAGCGAGGAGGTTTAATTTTTAATTTTTCTGGATTTATATATGAAATCGTAAAATTCTACAAAATTCGGATTTTGTATCAGGTGAGCAGAAGAGCGAGGAGGTTTAAAGTTTTAATTTTTCTGGGATTTATATATGAAATATAACGAAAATTAACCGGTGTAATTTAATTTTGCTGAAGACTAAATCAAGACTATAATTACACTTTTGTATATTGAATTTATACCTTCTTCAAAAAGTAATTAAATATATAACCAAAAGAAAAAATTTTAATTATGTATAAGTAATAAGGATGTTTATTATAATATAGATATCTAATACAGTTTATAAAATCATACAATGTAGACATTATGGCCCATTTCTTCTTTGGTTCATTCATAATGACAAATCCCTAGATACCTTATTTACTAAGTTTACTGTTAAAAGTAAGTAAAAAACATCGATGTTTTTGGATAAAACATCGATGTATCGAACACCTGCCCATCAATGTTTTACAAACATCGAGTGCTCGATACCCATCCCTACGTGATCGAATCATTGTAGAAAATTAGGGGTTAAAAGGGTCAGGTCAGGTCAGTATTATTGAGTAAGAGTAAACCGTGCTAACCAATTACTGTCAATTAAAAAGTTTATTCAATCAAGTACAATTACACTACTAAAAAAACATAAATCAAACAGTTCATAATTCAAAATGATTAGACAATTTTGGACCCTTTTTAATAATTTTTTTCTTCTTTTGATGCTTATTTTCAGGTTTATCCTCTCTTTCAACGGGACTATTTTTATAAGGATTTATATAATTAGGATCACGATCTACGTAATTCAACTCTTGACTAACAAGTTTTAGTAATTTGTTGGTACTAGAATCTAAAAGGTACTTCATTTGATCACAAAAGGCTATCCCCCATTGTAAAACCAAATCCCAATTGTTGTTTTCATGTAGCAAAGTTGCAGACACTTCTGGAAATCGTAGTACAATATCAGAAAATAGTGCAGTGTTTTCTAATATATTTGAAAGAGCGTCTCTGATTTCAATGTCAGAAGGAAAATCAGAGACACCAGGAATGAAGGGAGAGGCTTCAATTAAGACTCTGCTTTCCAAAATATTATCAAATATTCTTTCAGCCATTAAAGTTATCATATGGTATTGCTTTTCATAATTGGAAGTTTTTTGAAAATTTTTTATTGCAGTTAATTGCTCAACACGTTGCTGTTTGAATAATTTTTTATCTAGAATATTTTGGATAAGGAAATTTTCAGTTTAGGAATTCTTAATACTTATCAGATAAATTTGTTTTGTAAAAAGGATACATAATTCTTCAGCCAATTCAGTTTCTCCTTTTTCTACCTTAGATATTGTTAAGGGTAAAATATATAAAGAAAAACACAAAAGCCAAAAAATTTTAAACTCGTACATAACCTGAACCAACTTCTTGTTCTTCTTTTTTTAATGCTATTAAGTTTTTAAATTAGTACAAATTATCCAGCCACTTTCATTTTTACAAATATTATATTAGTAATTTGATAAATGAACAAAATTTGTAATTTATAATCTACAAAATTAAGGTCCAATAATTATTTCCATAAATAAAAGAATGTTGTTGTTGTTGTTAACTGACATAACCGTAAATAAACTAGATGTGACAGAAGGAAGAAGTAGATTTGACATTGACATTTTGAAAAAAAATGGCGACTGGTCCCAAAATAGCAACAACTCCGTTGGAGTTATTATCAGGATCACCTGAGACACCTTTGTTAAACAAATATTTTTCACCAGTTGCATGGGGAACTGTTGGATTTGTGAGCGTGATTCTAGCCAATTTTGCTACTAAAAGACCTCTTTTTAGCGGTAAATATAATAACAAATACTTGCTTATTACATAATTAATTTTATGAATATTTTTAGGCATCCAAAAACATATAGGGGTTGCTGTCGGTCTAGGTACGATAGGTAAGATAGCATCCGATTATAGGGATAGATATTTAGCTGATAGAGATGCTATTCTTAGAGATTACGTAGAACTTCATCCTGAAGATTTCCCACCATTTGGTAAGAAAGGTTGAACCATTAACCAGCTTTTGAAGATATTTTTAAACAGCTATAGTAACTAATCATCTATAAATAATACTGTAGCGATGTTTATTTTTTTATTTCAGAGAGAAAACAATACAAAGATATCCTAGAATCCTGGATTCCCATTCGATAAGTTTTTAATTTTGTTTAGTGGTTATAAATATGAATAAATTAGTATATTGGGAATATATACAATTATAGGCCATAATGAAAAATAAGACATTTTTCAATTTTGAACATTAAATATGAATAAATGTGAAATACATAGTAAAATAAAAATAATATCAATAAAGTTGTTGCAATAATTCCATTACCCAAAAAGTCCAAACTAAAGATAACCCTTTAAGACCAGTGATCACAATAAAAATAGTTTGGAAGTTCGCTGTTGAAAATAACTTTGTCATATTAGCAACAAGGTTTTAGATTTAAAAAGGACTGTTAAGACGTAAGTAGGTGTCTGGATATTGTACAAAAATTTAAAATATATAGTCACTAAGAAATGTACGCAAAAGTCGCTTTAAAATTGTGCAGACTTAATAATAATAATATTTATTGACAAGAAATTGTATAGGACAAGTCAAAATATTGGTTATGACAAACATGAATAGTTACAATATTAAAATGATAATAGTATATACATTGTTTCGGCTACAAAAAGCAACAATTATTTACAAATTTGAATCATATAATCAATGCTATAATAAGCTTTTGAGAGTAATAATTGTTTTACTGTCCGTTTAAACGAGTTTCCAGACATAGTTTTATATTTGTTTGGGAGGTGATTGAAAAGTTTTATTCCTAAATCTTTTGGAGATTTTTCAAATTTAGCCGAATTATGCTTTGGAATAGTTAGTAAATCAGCATTACATGTTGGATAATTATGATAAAAGGAGTTCTGGTTAATCAATGAAGCATTGCTTTTAATGTATAAAAGACAGTTAAGAATTAAAATACAGGGAAATGTTAACATTTGCTTCGAAATGAAAACCTGTTTAAATGATTCTCTCCAGGGTACGTTGTAAATTAATAAAATGCATTTCAACTATAGCCAACCAAAAAGTGAAAAAAAAAGGGAATAAAACAACATAATTATTCGCTTATTTATTACTGATAGTGGGCGAAAATACATGTATGTAAAATTCTACCTGTATACACGTAATAAATGATCAGAACAATTCTAGAAGTGTCGTACATATTTTTCCTCCGAGAGAAACCTACCAAATATAACAATACTTATACAATCATTTCCAAACTTCAAAGTTAAACTTCTCATAATAATACAACATCAACAAATAAAATGGAAGATTCTCATATTTTTTTGTTAGAAAAATACATGTGTATCAATAATACCTAATACATCTATACTACAATTATAATAAATACATTAGTCACCCTTATTCATCACAGACTACAATGACTTCGAATTTTTGCGGTAATTTTACATTTTTTTCTTGTAAGTCAAAACGAAAAAACAAATCCATTTTTAACAGTAAACTGCCGACCTCCGATACAAGTAAAATAGTACATTATTATTCGTCCTCCAGACATTTCTAAGATAATTCTTAAAAAAAACAAATGAAAACACATTTTCATAAACGATCAAACTGGTGTTGAATTTCCCACTTAGTTGACTCAACTAATCACCTATACAAACACTACACAGTTATACAATTTAAATCAGTGAAAGTGCTCTAATGTACTAGAGCTGTCATAGAATCTAGTAAACCTTATCCAGAGCGAAAATCCAAAAGATTTGGCCAAAAGCGATCGACGTAAATGAATGTGTAAGCTTACTTTTACTTTTCTGAAAAATTGGATTTGCTTCTTAGCTATCAACTTTTTAAACAAAATGATGAACTAGCGAGTGTCTTTCTCAAAAAAATTCAAAATATAATAAAATGAATAAATATAAGCGATTTATCGTTTTTTTGATTATACATTATATAAATCCGTTTAAAAATTTTACACCATTCTGTTCCATCTAAAATTTAACTTGAAAGTTCAAAATCATTTACAACTTACAATATTAATATTGTCTAATCTCCAAATACAAAAATAAAATCAGCTTTGAAGCGTTTTTCTTTCACTAAATTATTCCTTACATCTAATACTTAAATTTTGTGATTCTGAAAAATTTTAAACGGGGATGCCCACAAACAAACTAAAAGTCAGTGAAACAGAGCATACATTATTATATCACACTTGATACTATCTAAATATTAACTATTAACTTGTATCATTTTTATTGGATAATCAGATATAACTTAAATTTCACGACCTTAAAAAAAAGTTAAAACAGCCTAACATTTAAGAAAGTTAGATTTAAACTCGTCTCGCGACTCACAAAGCTAAAAAGTTTTGGCAACATGGGAAGAAACTGCTTATAATTAAAACTTACAATTTGTTGTTCGTCGAATATTTTTATTGGTTAATGTATTTTTGAAGATCTGTGAAACGATACTAATCAAAGGAAGTAACTCTATACATTTTGGATAGGGAGGATATTTAAGAATACTTTTTACATCTGATAACCGAGTTTTCAGCAAAGGATTCCCACTGTTGTCAAATATTTTTAAGCATACGAGTCACGCAGAGTTTAGATATAATTTTAAGGATTTTGAAACAAAGTCCTTAACTGATGAGTTGATATTGTCCAGTGAAAAGACGACTTTTAATTTACTTTTTGAGCTCCCATCTGTACTATGGCAAGTGTACCAAAACTATTTACACTTCAACCCACCATATGGTTTTATAAATAAGCAATATAGGTACATTTTTCTATTTTTGATTTAAGAAAGAATATTGTTAAATGCCTATTGAATAAAAAAGTGGACACTTCTACCATTGACCTTTTGGAAAACTTAACTGGGTTTCAATTACTCAGTTGAGTTGTTCGGTAAAGATCACAAGAAGTGTATATGTAATTTAAAAAATTGCCGAACTTTAACTTTTACAACGTTTACAGCGCTAAAGTGAAGCTAATAAGACAAAGGATATTATTTTAAGTGCTTAATAAAGTTAAACCCTAGTTTGAAAAGTTAAAATAACGGCAACTTATTCGGATCAAACCACCAATAATAGAACAAAATGTTAACCCAGAACTATAATTGTTAAAGTGGGTTAACTTCTAAAGAAAAATGACACATTTGAAAAATATTATTCCAGACTTTATTATTAAAGATTCATCAATTTTGACTTCAGTCTTTTTTGTTCCATATTTGGTGATGTATTAAAAAACAATCAGCATGTGGTCGTATATAAATAATGAATTGCACAAATCTATACACAATGCTGCAGTTAGTGAAGTGTTTGCTAAAGAACATCAATGAGGTAACAGCGACTTATACACTATTATAGGTTCATTGGGAATTATTTTAAATTATGGATGTGATGTGTACAGTAAAATTATGTACAGTACATTTTTAATAAACAAATATCGTTGCAAATTGAAAATGTAAAATCAAATCTTTATTGTTAGTGGTGAAAATCATTCATCATCAACAATATTTCTATAAAAACAAATAAATCACGACCTAGTCCAGAATTATATAAACATTACAGAAAATAGGAGTCTTAAGCCAGAAGGGGTATATCTGACTGATAAATTTTATAAAGAGAAAAAAGCGTTATTGATGATAATGGGAATTCAAACACAATTTGTACTTAGTAGTGTTCTAAACGCGGATTGATACACAAAGTATTGTTGAGGTGAACTACAGCCACTTTGTTTATAGATGGAGGAATCGATATTGTAACTCTGCTGACACACACAATTTTAGACGTACCGGCAAAATATCGTGCCGTGTTGTGTGAAAAGTCCCATTTCTTCACTCCACTAAAGGAATGTGGATGTACGACTTTTTACTGGATGTCTAAATCCGTTGTGGGTCAGCAGCGTTAGATGAAACAGACAGGATGAAAATTCTGAAATATAATATTGAGAATTCAAAGAATTGCAACAGTTTGTCACAAAATCTTTTTTTTAACACCAATGAAGCCATAATTTTCAGTGTTAACAGAGACGTAAATTCTATTTTTTTTTTCAATTTTCAACAACATTTATGAAAAGAAAAATATGTTTAATGTTTTTAATTATGTTTTAAAATCTAATCAAATCTAAATCACCAGATCCTACTGTATTCCTTGAAACCTTAAATACTTAACACATTAGTGATAATAACTAGCACAAAATACACAAAGTTCAACATATTTTAGTTTGAACAAATTGAAATTATTACTTTCCAGTTTTTATTTCCATACTTTATAATGATGGAATCAGAACAACTCTGGTTTCTTGGTGTAACAGCGGAAACATCACAATGATATTTTATACTATTATTTATTAAAAGGGTGGAAACATATTGGTAGGTCTTACTAAAATTAATTTTAGTTTGGCCTTGTAAGAAAACTTATTCCTAAATTTCAATTAATTTAACGATCTGTTTAAAAACTAAAAAGTGACATTTCAGTTTTGATTTGAACTTTGCTAGAAGCTCAGAATTTACAAGAAACTGAAATGTTTAAGTTCAAATAAAATCAATGCAAAGTTAAATTTATGTTTTTAAATGTACAATTTAGGAGGTGCGTACCGCTGTTTTCAAGTAGAATGATATTTTTTAACAAAACATCATTCATCAAATACTAACCATATCGTTCTCCAATCGGGCATTAAACTGCGAAAGACTTGTTAACATATTTTCATAGAAAATCATTAAACATCTGGTACAATTATAGGTAAAATCAACTAAAAACCTCATTTTAGTTTCTTGTAATCTCTAGCGCGCTAATAAAACATTTATATGCATCAAAATGCATCAACAACCTAAAAATTACATGTGATCTAATCACGTAAGGAATGTATAACAAACATACTAACAACTAAAGTGAAGAATAAACAAACTTCTTCGAAACATTAGAAGCGTTACAAGCATTTGTGTGTGTGTATAGTGTCGATTCAAAAATATTGCAAAAACGTGTCAAGTGCAACAGTATTAATTCTAACCAATACAACAATAAAAATAAAACGTTTAATTAAGAAGTACTACAAGTATTCGCTAGAAAATATGAACGTGGTTGTACTATAACAAAAAGTTTACAGGGAGTTTTAGAAAAACGAAACCGGTGATTTTTAGAATTTTAACAAATTGAACAAGAGAAAATTATTATTTAACTTTTTATAGACACAAGATGCGAAAAATAAAAGTTCGCGAACAAAGATTAATTGGGAAAGTTCGAGTCCAATGCAGTTTCAAAAAGAAAACTTAAACCGCCCCTATATTTAGAGATCTTACTAAAAATATGAACATTTTTAAAACTCATTTTTACAGTTAATGAATGATTAAGGCTACTTTAGGGAACCGTTTTTAATAAATCCTAAATTCGGTAAAATTTTTATTAGCTTCCAAAAAGCTTGATTGATTACGTTTTTGAAACCGTCTATCATAAAATACTCAATAAAATCTTAGAAAGCTGAATTTCGTACAAATTCTTTTTCTCGATAAACTTTTTTAGGCAATTTCTCTTTAAAATTTAAAATATTTCTCGATAAAAAATGCATAAAGTCAAACGAATAACTCCCCCTTTTTGAAGTTTATAATAACCCTACAGATATCTGAAACGGCTAAAGTTAAAAAGAACTATATTTCTAAAACTCCCTGTACAGAAAATATTTAAATTTTCTACTATAAAGTAGTTCAAATGACAAAACAATTAAAATTGTGTAAATACTAGTAGCATTCTCTCCTAAATTCACTGGTTTGTTGTAGCTAAAATTACGTAAAAAATAAATATATAAAGAGAATTCGTCAGTTCTTTAAAAACAAATAATACTGCTCATATTATCAATAAAAATATAAAAATTGTGGACAATAAAAGCTAAAATGGCAAGGATACAAAAAACATGAAAGTGCTATACTATCAATTATTTTGTTGAATATATAATTTAATTTTACCTTTTAAGATTCAAGAATTAAATTTTGGTAGAAAGTCAAAAATGTTTTTTTTTCGATTTTACACCATACAAATACAAATTTATTTTTTATTGACAATTTAAAATATAAGCGGATATAGAACTTCTAAAAATAATTTTAAATGTTCTATAACCCCTAAAAAAATTCTTGACAATTTTTAAATACTTTGTATTTATATTTACTAATAGATCATTTTTGTCCACCAAAATTTGTAAAAACTTGTTAAGTTGGGTGTCAGTAAAACTCACTATTTTTTTTATTAATAATAGTGTTGTTTTAATTATAACACACTGCATTATTTTATATTTGTACCAAATGACAATAAAAACTGACTCTAAATTATAAAATAAGAGTTTTTATTGTCAAACTATAGATTTCTTATTTCAATAATTTTGTATACCAGTTTTTCCCACAAATTACGGATATCAGAGAATGTTATATATTGTAATCGTTTAGATAATTTTGTCGTCCAAATTATATATATATATATATATATATATATATATATATATATATATATATATATATATATATATTGTATTTGATTTTTATTTTATTTATATTTTTTTTTGTTAACTGGAAAGGTTAAGATACCCAATCTTCACCTTTTCAGGACAAATATTAATTAATATTTGTTAAAATAAAGACGATTTATTATTAGTATTATAACTGTGGTACTATAACATAAAATGTGGAACAAAAATATGAAAATTATCAAATATATGATCCATTATTAATGAAATGTAGTAAATAATTCCTGTAACCTTGTCAGACCTAACATGCCATTTCTGTTCTCATTGATTGACATCTGTCATTCTTGTTACGTGAGATCGATACTCGGTACTGAATAACAAAGTTTTATCTTACAGAATACAATATTTAGAGATTTTTTTACTTCATTCAGCACTATACTTCTATACCACAGATATCATCACCATGTATAATATCATATGGATTATAAAATGGATTTAATAGATCTAATATCGATAATTCATAGGAAAATAACTATTTTTTTAAAAATAAGTTAAAAACATATTCACCGGTAAAAGTTACAACACTAAATTAAGTACAATAATTACTTAAAATCCTTTAATACCCTTACTCTCTGCGCGCCCTTTTAGGCCTTATATGATCTCCGCTGCTGTCACCACGGCCCTTTTTGCCTACCTGTACCTGAGATTGTGCCGTTAAATGCAACGAAATAGCTTGAGTGTTGAGTTTTTCAGCCAACAGAAGGTCCTTCAGCTGCTTCATTTTTTGACTGCGCAAAATGACCGAAGGTTTGATGTCCAACGGAGGGACGTCTCCGTTTGAGGAGGAAGGACTGCTCTGATCTTCTTCTTTTGAAGTGCTTGGTCCACCATTGTTTTTTCCTTCTGATTCTGAGGCGGGATTTGGAAGAGGTGGGTCAGGATAGTCCCCACCTAAATTAAAATTTCATTTGACTTCTATTTTTTTAATATACATGATATCTTTCGTTATATATATTTGATATTATTTTTTTATAAAATAAATATCTTGTAGTATTAAAAACCCAATCAAAGTGGTAAATCAGTGAGAAAACAGGTGAAAATATACCTTTTTTTTCATAAGAAAATACATACGAAATTGTGAACACCTATAAATTATTTAGCAGCTAATAAACTTACCAACAAACGGTGATCCATCTCCTTGCAATAAATATTCAGGATTTAAAATTTTTTCTGAGCAAGCTGCTGTTAAAGCCTCAATACTAGGATGAAATGGCGAATTGTCCTTTTCATTGGAATTCTTCAAATTTGGAGTTATGGCAAAATCATTGTTAGCAGACCCACTTTCCTTTTCGTAGTTATTATTGTTAAAATATGTACCATTTTTCTTCAATAATTTGTCTTCTTCAGACTTATCACAGACTATGTTTACCTAAGCATAAAACAATAAAATTACCAACCCTTTGGGCTCGATTTGGGTTTTAACAATTGTAATAAGTGTTTTTTTTTAATTTGAGAATATTGATACTTCATTAATTGAAACATTTTGTTAATATTTTAAATTACCTGAGCTCTAACATCTGCATCAAACTTCGAAATTGTGAGAACAAGGGGCTTGGCCCACCCAATGTGTAGAACAGGTGTGGCACTCCCTTCTTCCCACTGACATATTCCATCATAAAACCGGAGTAAATCTGCAAAACATTTTGGTTTCTTCAATATTGTATTAGCACTAAACCCAGAGCTTTCAATTTTCATTATATGAGGTATCAGTTCATTGGCAATTTCCAAAAATTCTTTATAGATTTCTTCATCGTCTCTTGAATAATTATACCTAGAAGTAATTTTAATTATTTTTAAATTAAAAGTTAAAGAGTTAACATTTATCAAAATTTAAATAAATTCCAACTTCTCTAATCTTTTTTAACAGTATCACAATTATTTGTATCGCAAATATATAGTTATGGTGTAAAAAATGGGGCAAAATAGGGGAAGTGTATTTTAAAATGAATTATAAAAAATTATCTAAAAATGACTTAAAAAAGGGTGATGGTTGTGATGACATGTTTTGTTTTTGATGTTTATGTTAATGAGATTAAAAAATGTCAGATGTTAAAAAATTTAAATAAAGATTATTAAAGTATTTAAATCGGAGATTTTCATTATCATAACAATTGGCGCCCAACGTGGGGCTGATTAATAATATGTTTGTTTGATGTTGATGTTAAAGAGATTAAAATGTTAAAATTTAAAATAAAGATTATTAAAAGTATTTAAAAATCTTAGAATTTCATTATCATAACAATATATGGTTAAACTTACAATCTTATAACATCACTTGCATTTGCCCAACTTTCAAATGCTTCCTCATACATTTTATTGCGATAGAAGTAGCCTCCTTGGTAAGTATACGGATATACATGTTGATTGTTATAATAAGTTCTTGATGAAGTAACAGCTTCTTCAAACAACGCTTTACATGGCACTTTTCCCTCAGTAGCAGCAATCTCTTCTAGATCTCCCAAATTTCCAATAGCCATTGGGTATTTTTTTAAGTGACCCAGTTCATATAACAACCATAGGAGCTCTTGTTGAAGTAAAGCTACTTCATATGCATCATGTGTTGAGTTTAACGAAGGATTAATAGCTGATACTAGTGCTGCAACTTCCATATGTCTTGTGCAGATTGCTGGTTTATTGTTTACATATAACCATGACCTTGCTGAGACTCCTTTTCCAATTTCCTGACCTCTCTTATCTTCATTTCCTTTTCCATGCCAAGTAACTTCGGCTGTCTCGGTACCATTCTCCCCAAATATAACCCAAGCATGATCTTCAGATAAAGCTAAATGTACATCATTGTACCCTAAGCATTGGCATCCAGCTACTACTGCAAATGCAACTCCAAAACAATCCAACTTATTTCCACTCAGGTAGCTGTATAAACTCTGTAAATGTGCTCTATCCTAAAATATATTTATGTGTAATACTAAAAAATGTTTATTGTAAGATCCTCAATAACTATACACTCGGATTATACAATACTTAATATATTTATAAATGTACAAAAAAAACTGTCCCGGATGTCAATGTATAGATAGTTTATTTGTTTTATATATATAAAACAAATAAAATACCTTACTTTTAAAACAAACATCATACATGTAAACTGTGGCCACAGAAAAATGTAAATATATTTATTAAAATTTTTCTTTTCTTTTGATATTCTTAATTCCATTAGTTTTTTGTACCTCCAAAACACCAGAATAAAAGTAATTGATTGTAAACAGAATAAAATGTTACACAGTTTAAAGCCTAGTTTTAGGTAGCAAAAAATATAAATCATTAGAACTACTTGGAATAAAAACTTAATAACCATAATTAGTTTTTTTAACTTTACGTATACACACCTTGTAGTAGCTTCTTGTCAGAGAATTCCAAATAACGTCTGACACTTTTTTTACAAGTTCTCTTGTAGCAAACCCTTTTGACTTGTTTTGGTCAATAGCATTTAGCATAATACTGCGAAATTTGTTGTATAATATTTCCACCGTTTTGATTTCGAGAATAGGCAAATTGTTTTGTTCCACTGGTTCACATACTTGAAGCGCGGCATTTGACCGGCTAGTCAGTGAATTTTCGATTACGCCTGCTACAATTGAAAGTAGTGCAAGATCGGGCTCCGAGGGGCTTTCTAACTGATTTCTGAAGAGCTGTACAACCGTATTAATGCTTTTTATAGGAAATAATACTTTATCTATATCCCGAAACCCAGCCATGTCGTAATTGTCGTATTACATTTCTTTCTTTGTTTTCTGACAGAAGACAGAAGTTCGCGCACCTGCCGACGTAAGTCAGTTTATTGGCGTTATGAATACCTGAGGGGCCTGAAGTAAGGGAAGTTACAGAAGTTTGCTGACAAGGCTATGAAGTAAAGTCGTTTAGTCAATGTTGCCAGGTGTTTTATCTTTAATTTATTTTAGGTAAAAACCTAGAAATAATTTAGAGAATGGTAGGACCACCGGTAGATGGCGTAACTAAACACCAAAATGTAAAATAATTATTTTATACAAAATTTCAAAAGTTGAGGTATTTTAAAAATGACCAAAAACCAAACGAGGCGTGAAAGAAACGAAATAGCACAATTCCTGTCTAATCCTCGACACAATATATCTTTATCATTGGGATATTTGAATGAATTCACTACGAACCGAGGGCAAACTTTGGCTTTTTAGTTAAAAATAAAACAATTTTAGAAATTTATTTTTTTAAGCTTATTTTTACAGAGTTTCAACTTCAATTGCGTGCTTACTCTTATCTTGAAAATACATTGGGTCAGGTCAAACGCTGGTGACCTCCTCCTGGGTATACAGGCTGTTTCCAAATGACACTTACAACGTCTGGCTGTTTTCACGTAAAAAACGAATAACCTTTACATACCGAAAATCTTGTGGTTTTTAAGATATTTAATGTTTTTATGAAGTCTGTAAGATCTTTTAATAATGAAATACCCTACAAGTGTCTAGTGGTTACAAAAAAAAATAAGAAAAAAATTATTAAAGAAATCCAAGAAAAATATTATTGGTTTTTTCTTTAATAAAAGATCTTACAGATTTCATAAAAACATCAAATATCTTAAAAACCACAAGATTTTCGGTATGTAAAGGTTATTCGTTTTTTACGTGAAAACTGTTAAGTAATATAAAAAAAATAAAAATAGCTTTAAATACCATGGCCGTAGAAAATGGTTGGGAAAAGGGGATATACTCTTCTAACTGGACACCACTGGATTTAGATATGAAACATGATTTTTTACTAAAATATGCCTTTTTACATTTAAAAGCGACCTGCTAAATTTCAAATTAATATATTAATCCGTTTTAAAGTTTTTAAATAAAAACTTTTTTTTTAATTTTAACGCCGTGTATTTAGAAAAGTAATCGAGTTGGACCCCCCATTCCTTATATCATTTTGTCCAATTTTACGAGAGGTATATACAGCCAGACGTTGCACGTGTCATTTGGAAACACCCTGTATGTAAACTTTAAATTTTGGGATTTTCTCATAATCACATTTTTTTAGATCTGGCCTTAGTTCCGGTGTCAAAAGAAACTTATCATGTTTTTAAAACTATTTATTAAAAAATTCCCCCATCAAAGACAATCGCTGTAAAAAGGATTGTCCTTTACAAGACAATAGTTTATAGTTATTTTCCCAAGTAACATTTCTAGGATATTTATTTTCATTTCTAAACCGTTCTAACATTTCTTGTGGATCAAATTTCTGACTGTCTTTTGATAAAACCTGGTCAATAATTTTTGAGAATGAAATTTTTTCCGCATTTTCAGAAATATTATTTTCTTGGTACTCTTCCACAGTGCCTGTAATTTTTTGACTGACGTTATCGTTATCTTCTAGCTTAATGTAACCGGTAGTTGACTCAGTAGTAATTGTGATGGTTTCATCAATAACTTCTTCAGAAACTTGTTCGTTTTCACATGGTATATTCAGGCTCTTTCTATCTTTAACAGTTTCTCCTTTAAACAAAGCTTCATTCTTTCCTAAGTATTCGAAATCAACTACATTTTTGTTAGCTAAGCTGTGACAGCAATGCAAAGCTGCTGGATCCACTGGGTGGGCTTCAGTGTTGAATATGTAACCACCAGCATCAATGATACATTCACCATTAGGTGTGTTTATAATAGTACCTTCTTGTCCTTGATTGTGGATAAAGTTATCAGTATCAAACAGCAAATAGAGGTATTTTGTTGTTTCTGCTAAGAAAAATGATTCCATTCGGTCCTCTTTTTTGTGATCCCTAACATCTTTGATCTGAAAAAAAAAATTGCAGAATGAGAAGAACGAGCTATTACTTCAGGTCTCATCTGATCATCCAAAAGGAGTGATAGAATTTAGAAAACTTGCAGTTCTGTGTAGTTCATTTAAGTTGGTAGAAAGGTAATTTAATATTTCTAGACATTTTTAGTATCCTAATTTTAACACTTACCGTTGCATATCCACAGGGTGTTTTAGCACTATGTTGGATACTTCTTAAGATATCCTCTCCTGCTTGTAGAAGAAATGGATCTTCAGTTGCTCTATGAAGATACATAATGGACTCAATCAGTTCTGGTCTTAAGGGATAGCTCTCCTTGTTACTACCGGCTTCTGTTTGAGGAATGTAGTAAAATTCTGGTGTGAAACCATATTGTTGCCAAACTTGGTGGTAATTGTGAAGTGTACGCATAGCACTTGAAGTTTCACCTAAGAAAAGTTGCTTTTCAATAACACATTTCTCAGGCTTTTATACACCTAATAAAATATTTTTTACTTTAGTTTTAATTTTAAAATTCAGACCTTGGTATATTCGACTTGTGTTATTTATCAAAGTACCCTTTCAGTACCTCTACAGATCTGTATTTTTGACCTTAACAATTTTTGATGCATTTTTGGCTAAAGCAACAATTTTCTTACTTTGATATAATAAAATTAGTCCATACACTAGCGTTACGTTAAGTTAAATTACCTATTAAACTTAATACACCAGGCCAGTACGATTCCAGAGACTGAAAAACAGGCAATGTTATCTGTCCCTTTGTCATAGATACCCACATGTACCAATCATCCTTCTTCATATGTCTATCTATGGACTTCTTAGCCTGATAAAACATTTCCATGAGTTCCGGCCTTTGGAGGAGAATCGAACCTTTTACTAAATATTCAAAATATGAATCTATGCCAGAGCCTATACCTGCATCTTGGGCTGTCCATCTGCCGGTATCAGTATCGATGTGGTTACCAAAAAGCCCTAGCTGGGATTTGTGATTAAAAAGAGAGTAGAGAGCATTTAAAGCCACCTACAAAATGCTACATTTTAAAAAAATGCTAACTTCAATGGATAAATAAATCATTCTAAAAATATTAAACCATTACTCAAAACTATTTTCAAAGTTCAATAAAAAAGTCAACCGGGGGCGCAAACGTAATAAAAAATTGCAGTTTTCTGCTTTGGCCTAACATATATCCTCCAATTCGAAAATTCAAGAATATTCTAAGAAAATGTTTAAATAACAGAGTGCAAAAAAACGTTTTCATAAATACATATGATAAATCCAATGAGGCATAGAAGAAATCAAAGTCGAGAGTGGTGTTTAAAAAATCCATATCTGAGCAAGTTTTATTTGTCTAACCTCTTCATATAAAGGATCACCAGTTAGTCTACTCAATGTCCCAAATTCAACAATGAAGGTACCAACACCAGCTGTACAAGTAACGGTTGTTTCACCTTTAGGAACCCCACTGTGTAAATTAACAGTCCCATAAGGCATCCCAGTCTTAGTATCGAATGCTACTATTAATCTCTTAGCAACATCTTCAGCTAGTCTCAATAATGGGCCATTACAAGGCCAGCCTGGTTCTAATTTTGCTCCTGCTCTAAAAAAATACATAAGAATTTCTGGTAAAGTTGTAACCAACAATTATAAACATTTGGTGTTGAAAAAACACTTACTTATGAGAAAAGAGGTGAGCGCTCAGGAGCCCTCCAATTATTCTTATGTTAGTTTCAAATACTGAAACATTGATGTTAGCATCAAAATCTTTTTTTGTGGACAGAATATCTACTACCCTTTGAAATTCTGTATAGTTTCCCATTATAGCTAAAGTGTCTAAGGCATCTATTAAAGTTAGAGAGTAACTAAAGCAAAAAAATTATAGTTCTCAATAAATTATATACGAATATGAATGAAATCACATTTACCTGCTATATGTATCTACCCCATCGCAGCTAATAGGTCGTAGTTCGTCATAAGGATAAGCAAATTTTAAATAGCTGTCATAGGCGTGATAAAACATTTCTTTTACTTCTTCTCTGTAATATTAAATTTTTACTTCTAGATTTTCGTCTAATTTGAATATTCTTTCTTACCTCAATTTTATTAAATCATCTTTAGTGTATGTTCTGATGGCCACTACACTGTGAAAAGTTATAAATAAAACAGGAATAATCTGTTTAAATTTAAATATTAACATTTTAAGTAAAATAATAGAAACATTTACAATAAATCAAGTAAATAGAATATAATATATATTAAAGGTTAGAAAAATCAACTAGTAGTTCATATGATAGTAGAAATTTCAGATGTGGCATTTTATTTGAACTAATGTTAATTCTGATAGTTCGTATGTTTACCAAAAGACGCCAAAAGTCAGTTCTATGAACTAGGTAATTTAGTTTTGCTTAATAATCCCTAATTAGTTTTTGATTGAAACCAAAACTTAATTTTTTAGGTAGGAAATTATATAAATCATAATTACGCCTGTGCAAATTTGTTTTTAATTCTTTGGAGAATTCTTCTTTAACATCTGGCAACGTTGCATATTCATTGATTTGTTTGAAAATAATTCCCGTTCGAGAGTTTTGTGATAGACAATTTTTAATTTTCAAAGCTAAGTTCTTCTTTTATAAAAGTGAAATACCACATAAATAAAAGGCAGTTCAAAGTAATTAAAAGCTGATATTTTAAAACAAAATAAACAGGAGTAGTATACATATTCAATTAATGCAAGTTTTTGGCTGAATTTATTTTAATTGAAAGTGTTACCCGCTCAACAAGTTTTGTAGTTCGTGTTTTGACAGAAAGTGATAGACTCGATTAGATCATTCACAAAATTGGTAAATAAAAGACCTATAATAAAAAAAATTACCAAATAAATGAACAATTGATAAAAATAAAATATTTAAATTTATTTAGATTAGGTTATCTGACTAGTTATTTCCATAAAAGAAATAACAGTTTTCTTCGGTTTCAACCGAACCAAAAATATTTTTACGCGCCTATGCTTTTCGTTTGTTTGTTACTGTTTTCCATTTTGCTGATCTTACGGAACAACTCGATCTTGATTAACCAATAGGAAATCAAGAATCATTATTAGGAAGAAAAAAGAAACCTGAGAGTTTGATGAAATAACTATAAATGATAAATCTGAGTGGGTGAAAGAAGCAGAGAATTTGTTCATTCAATACTTAAGGAGAGTTTAAAAAGTTGTGAAAAATAGGCAAGATAAAATGAATGGAATGGAAGTAACTAAAGAATTAAAATATGACATTGAATTTAACCAGACCCAACTGAAAGCTGCAATTTGTAACCATCAGGTAATATTAATGTTTAATGTATAAAAAATCAAAGTTTCCAAGTACAATTTACAGTCTTATGTAATTTTTAATCCAAGAAAGTTTTCAAAAAATTTGAAGCTTAAACTCTGACAAAAAGTTTTACTGATGCAATGCACCCATCAAACCATAGTTGTATAATTGTATTTTTTTAATTTCAAATGAGATACTATTATTTTTATGCTGAAAGAAATAATTTAATAAGTTAATAAGTAGAACCATTTACCCTCTTAATTTCATTCATTCTGGCTCACCAATAAATTAGTAGCCTTACTATTTTCAAGTCTATTCCATTAAAAAAAGTTAAATGGATCTGTTTAAAATTTTTGGAAAAATTCATCAATACAATTTTCCTCAATTCATTCTCAATTTTTTTTTTGTAATTAGATTTTAGTGTTTGAAGTACCTATATAGCCACTATCATTAGGTTGAAATTTGAAACAATTACATTTATTTTTATGGCCATGTTTTGGAATTTGGGACTATATATATGATTTCTGGAAAAATATTTAAATAATATTTTTTTAAGTTCTGGATATACATTCCCAAAAGTTTGGATTTTAATACTAATCATTTTTTTTTTCAGAATTGTTTGACCAAGTTAGAAATGGATCCATATGTAAGTATTTCAATTTAATATAAAAAGATTTACATTAAAGTTAATAAATGTTTTAGAATATTGATTTACAAAAAGAAGCAAATAAGGCTGAGGAAGAAATTATAAGCATTGGACTTGAACAGGTAAATAAATATTCACACTATTATACATTTTTGTCTATATTACCAATTTCACATTGTTGAAATTAATAACAAAAATTAAATAATGTTTACTAAGCAAATTAAATTTTATTCTTTACAAACAATCGTAAAATTCAAGTTGTTCAAATGTTGATGTATTCTAAAAATTATAGAAAAATCTTTTGGAACGACTTAGAGAAGAATACAAAGCTTATCAGAAGTCTCTGAAGACCAATTTAATTAAAAATGGACTAGAAGAACGAAGATTTAATCTAACAAATGCTTTGAGCCGAGCTAGGAAGCAAAACATGTAAGTAAACTGAAGAAAATTTATTTTATTTAGTACTAACTGTACCAAAGGTTTTAAGAAACAAGAAAGGATACATAAAAAATAGTCATTTAGGTACAAACGTCTGTCAAATATGGTTGTGGTTGTACTTGAATAAAATAGCCAATAGTTCAAAAGTTATATAATGTATAATAATTAAAATGGTTAAAAAATATTTGTGAGGACAAAGAAATCAGGTGTAAATACACCGCCTATCTAGGTAATGAATGTATGAGTTACTTCATGTGTGCATGTGAATGCTATCGACCATGGTCCTTCTGCAAGTTAACTTTACAATGTGTGCATATGAACTAAACATAACGGGAATATTAAATGTTTGTAGTTCCCAACCATTCAACATCGCACCTCAATTGTAATGTATATTTTTTTTTAGAATCAGCTTTTATATGGATAATTGTATTCAATAGACTCCATTTAAAAGCATATACTCGGAAAAATTTTGACTTCGCAAAACTAATTTAATTATCCATTTTTCATCACACAGCTTCACAAGAAATTACATTACATCTTTTTTAGAGTGGTACGTTCAGCTTCAGCCACATCCTTCTCAGATGACTCTACAGAAAACCTCTCGATCCATTCTTCCCCAGAACATCCCTCCAGTAATCCCATCGATCCTCATGATATCACCCAATTGGAATTCCTCAACTATTTCTGTTTAGCCACCCATGATGCCTATAAAGAGATGCAGAATAAGAGGGCAGAACGAAAAAGAAGGAGTACCGCCAACCCTCATTTCTTGTATGGTAATAAAGGTTGGGATTTTTTGACCAACAATGTATGTATATGCTTATTTATTTTATTTGTTTAGTAACGACGTGTACCACACTAGGAAAATTTAATTGGGATATTTGCACTAATAGGAATAAAATAATATTTTAAATCATTGACATATGAGAATTAGAAATCAATCCTGAGTGGTAAACGTCTTTTTTATTGTCTTATTTGTTTATGCATTTTTGAGAGGCAGATAATAGTGTCATATTCATAGTTTGTAGGTAGTATTTGTTTTTTTAAATCTTATTTTAATTCAAAATAATTTCAGAATTCATTACAAGTAGAGGGGAAAATTTACTTTATAACTTTTTTGTAAAAACAGGCTGCCAGATAAGCAATGTGATGGCACTAGGCAAGGATGAATAGTTTCAAGCCATTTTTCTATAGACCAGTAAAACTAATCATACATATATCCCCTCTACTATCTTAAAATCTTTTCTAGGTCTTCTTCTTTCTTTGAATTCATCTTCGCTCTTTTACAGAAACGTAAACGCAACGCGTTTTTAATATCACCAATATCGCCTCCGCACACGCGCCAATCAGTAAAGAAAAAACACGAAAGAACTTCTCCATTGCCAACCACTTCATCGTCATCTGTACCTCCAAAAAGTCCTAAAGTTGAACAAAATGGCAACAATAGTGCTGTCAACAAGTTATCATCATTTGGTTCATTCCCTGTGATTCCTAATCTTCCCAGTGGTCTTATTATAGAAAGAGTCAGTCCGGATAGCTCAAGCTCTGATAATAAAACTTGTGTGACATGCAAACAACCAGGTAAGGCTATATATTTTTTTGGAGGACTATTTTAAGCTTACTTTTCTACATAACAAATCTTACAAAGAAGATTTACATTATGTGAAATTTAGCTAAATACCTCAGTCATTCTTAGATTCTTCTTTATGGCAATTTTTATATATTGTTTATGTAACGAATTTGTTTAGTTATTTAATATTGAACAAAAATCTAACAATGTTTGCCCTGAAAAGGTGAAGATTAGGTTCATTAACTATTAACCTTTCTAGTTTATAAAAAAAAATTAAAACATATTCTTTTAAGACATAAATGATAATAAAAGAGGTACTTTAAGCTATAAGTTATAGTTCATTTAATTTTTTTACAAAAAGTTATTAAAGAAACTAACAAATTATGTAAAAACATTCAACTGCTTTATATGTGAAACTATGTAGTCAAATAAAAAAGGTACGAAGAGTGATGAATGAAACATTTTAAGCATAGATGATAAGGATAGCACAATAAATTCTTGCAAGGCTTAAGTAGTTATGGTCTTTTTCGATGCGAATTTTTAAATTAAGAATTTTCAAACCGAATATGCCAAAAGCTGAGAATTTTAATAACTTTACTATTGATAATGTGAATAACCAGTTGGTTTTATATGTGCGCCGTTATTGTCACAAATATCCTAGTTAACCATTTAAAGGTTAAACTTTTTTTTAATTGAGTGATTTCTTTTATTCATTACCCTCACGTTTTCTATTGGGTAGTTTTCTTCTTATCAGTAAATATGGTTAGGCTAATGGATTACAGAGTAATCCGTAGTCACTACTTTGAAATCCCCCCCCCCCCCCTTCTTCTTATCAGTCAGACATAGGCATGTATGACTCGTCTAAAAGATCATCTAGGACATAATTTGAAAACAGTTTTAAGATTTATTGCTTACTTTTTACTTCCAAATAACTGCTCATTAATATCTTCTGGAAAGAAGCATTGTTGAATGTTTTATTAGATAAAGAGGAGACCAATAGACAGCCATAAACCCTTAAATATTTCTGAAAGATATTGTGTTGCTTTTTGTCCCAAGCTTTATCTATTTTCAAGTTTAAGTTTCAAGGGGAAGTTCCTCTTTGGTTATTTTTTTCTGTATCCACTATTTTTTATTTATTGCCTCGATCTCTCCAGCTTTTAGTTACCATTGCTTTTGAATTCCAAGTTACTTTTGTCATTGAAACTATATCTTTGACTATTTTCCTTTAATTTTTATAATTATTATAATTTTCTGATTCTGAAAATAAAAATTTACCACGCTTTTGTACCAACGCTGAATACACACCGATAGGTTTTAACACTAACGCCGCTAGCCTTTCCCTCTTATGCTAATCTATTCAGAAATATTTGACTGGTTCCAAATCGACTCTCGTTATAGTTAACCCAAGTCAGAAGTGAAATCTTTACAACGTTAATGCAGTTAATGTCAAAGACTGTACAAATCCGATCCAGCACTCCAGTATGGAAGAGAAATATAGTTCTTGCGGGTTAAGAATTGTAAAAAAATTTTAAATTGATAATTTGAGTCATGTTTTCCCATCTAAAAACCCACAACGTGTTATTCGAGAAAATCGCTTATTTATATGGAACTTCACCTGAAAACTTGACTGAGATCCTCCAAATGACTTTTTGTTTTTATTTTATACCCATTGCGACTTTACCTTCTTTACCACTATATCACTTCGGTTCTTTGTTGTTTATCTGAAAATCCTAGAACAATTTATAGACCAATAGACTCCCTATCCGATGGATTGGAGGATAATATTGTATAAATGCTATGCTGATTGACTCAGTGAGTAGCGTCATTTCTTGGCTTTGTTTCATCAAACGACGAGAGTTATGTGTCCAACTAAGAAGTTAACTGTGCAATTAAAACTGACTGAAAAATATTGTGATGTCCAAATAAACGTTTTTTTTTGTACACACAAAACATTTGGACATTTAAATTCAATGTCTATATAAACTACTTATCAAAATGTTTCATTTTAAAATATTTTATAAGTGTTATCTATTGTAGGAGCCCTTACAACCTGTGAAGTATGTGCCAGTAGTTTCCATGTTAGTTGTCACAATCGTCCTTTAATTCATACACCTCGTCAATGCCCAAAATGTATTGGTAAGGAGACCAGGACTGTGGGTTCTTTAAATGTGCCTTCTGGTATGACCGTATCATATATAACTTCTGCAGAACTAACAGGTTGGTAGTACTTTTGACCTAATTTACATTTTCTATTATTACATTCATTTAAAACCAATTAATCAATGTTATCTGCAATTAATAAAACAGGATAAGCAATCATGTTGGTAAATAAACATTTCAATATTGTCATTTATTTATTTTATTTTACGGGCAAGCCCATTTAATATAAATTTTACAATGATACAAAATGGTGACAACATAATTAAAATTTATAATTGTCTCAAAGAAATGCTAACCTATGTTTCAATGTTTAATTATAATTTTCTTTAATATTTTCCTACTATCGTCCTCATATTATACAATTTTCTTCTTTTCATACAGCTCCTTATTTTCTTCCTCATTTTCCAATCATAAAACCACAACAACGGACCTCCTTCCAACAAATTCCTAATAACCACTTTTATTTCCTCCTTGTGTTTTATTCTTAATAATTTTAACAAATACTTTAGGATGAATTTTCCTTATATTTCCATCAAATTTCACGATCCCATCACCTATATTCATCGGTATCCTACCTACTCCTTGTACCTGTAGTCCATTTTGTACTTCTCTGTCTGTTATTTTATCAAAATTTTCCCCCCATTCAGTACTGACTCTCTTCAATTCCTCATTGACCTCCATCTTAAAATTATCCAAACTTTCTTCTTGTACTTGATTCTATCTATCTCTTTTTCCACTTTTCTTCATTTGTTCTTGTTCACCTTGTACTGCTTGAATCCTACATTCCAATTTTTTTTAGATATATCTTGGTCCTTTATATAGTATTTATTTTTCCTTCTATTTCTAGTTTAAATTCTCTTATAGTTTCATTATGTTTCTCCATGTTCTTATTTAATGATATAAATACGAACATGTTCCATTTTTCTAAAGTTTCCTTTCATTCCTTCCACAATTCTGTGTTCAATTCTGTTAAAGAACATTGTCAGAGCATCCATCATCATAGGACTACTTCTTCCAGACATTGTGTCTCCCATTCCCCTAACATTCATTTCTGCTACTTCTGCAACATGAATTACCCCTTGCTCTTCATTTAAATCTTGTTGTATAATAGTTGTTTCTTGTTCTTCCATTACATACTGTCCATCTATACTCCTTTGGTTTTCTTCTTGTTGTCCTCTTAATCCTTCTTTTTTTCATCTCTTAAATCCATTTTTTTTTAAATTATAACTTACAATAGGGCCCCACGTTGGGCGCCAAATTTGTGATAAATTTGAAATTACAAGGTTTTAATTTTCAAAGATTTTATTTCTTAATTCTGATATCTTATAAAATCTATCTAAAAACCCTGTCACATTTCTTAAGTCCCCTACACATAATTTTTCCTATTAATCATTTCACTCCAAAGCACAAACCCCACTTCATTATAAATTTCGATTACGTATCCAAATTCTTCAAAAAACCCGCATTAATAACAAAGATCATTTCATTCAATAAGAGAGAGAGAGAGAGAGAGAGAGAGAGAGAGAGAGAGAGAGAGAGAGAGAGAGAGAGAGAGAGAGAGATAATATGCTTTATTGACAAAGAAAAATTACAAAAATTTTATAGACGAAACGAATTTAAAACTAATTATAATAGAAATAAATTACTAGACGTTCTAAGCAGAAATAATATTGCATTCTTAGATGTACACCATCATAAACTATCGTGTTTTACTTTATATGGGAACAGCCCTTGCAGGATTGATTAATTAGTTCTTATTGTCATTAACCATTAAAAAACATTTTACAACTCTATATATTCTTACCTAGTTTTACGGCACTGCTTTTCATATTTAGGTTAACTTCAGTTCATGATCATCTCTTTTAGAAAAACTGAACGAAAAAAAGGTGCTCGAGGAGAAAAGGCAAAATCTTACTGCCGAACTGACCCAACTGCAGGACAAGCATTCGCAACTCACCATATCTTTAAAGGATCAGAAAAATCAACAAGACGAGCTTCTAATGACTCAGAATTGCACAGAAGATAAAATCAAAGAAATATTAACGTTTATTGAGAAAATTAAGAATCCTAAATGTATCGATGTCGATAATGCTGGATCGGTTAAGTTGACCTCTAATTAATAGTTCATATCTCTATATTTTTGTCATTGAAATTGTTTCATTATTGTAAATTTTAAATATATTGAGACTGATCATGAATTGTTAATGGAATTAATTTCCATAATATTAAATATTTTTTTATTTAAATGTGTTTCATTGTCATGATCTTATACAACGTGTGTGCGTCGCAACGAGACTACTCGGGTTCGATCCCGAGAAAAATCAAGTGGTTTATAACATCGGCAACCCACCATGCCTCGGAGTGCATGTAAAACTGTCAGTCATGGCTATATAACTGTAGTCGCGGCCTGAAAATTTCTACACCAGTGGAACTGAACCACTCATCACACGAATTTTACTTTTATCTTTATCTTATATAACAAAGATATTTTTACTCGTCGCACGTCAAGAAATAGGAAATAGAATTCAGCCAATGCCGATCAAAGCGACTTGTCGGCACAGCTGGGAATTTTGTTTTTATATTTTATATATACCTCATTTATTTTAGCAACGCAGTGACGTCACACGTCAAAAATCTGCGGCGTTGCCAGGTAGAATTTTTTTTCGTTCACTTAAAAATAAAATTGTGCCAGTTACTTTTTTTCCTAGCTTGAATCTAATGTGCTATCAACTTGATTAAAGAGTGGAATGGATGTAAAAAAGAACTGCTAGTCTATAGAACAAAAAAATGTTGACTATAAAGTATAAGAAGTATTTTAAGATTCAAATAAAAATTAAAAGTTATGTAGTTTGGAATTTATTGTAATATGCTACTATGTTACAGTAGATTGACACGTTGGAGATCAATTTGTAACTACTCTAAATAAATCAAGAATTTTCGCTATGCGACAGCGGCAAGGTCGCGAAGTGTTGCCAACACCAGTGTTTTTCCTACTATTACAGTTGTAATAAATCTATTACTAAAATTTGAATCTATTACGCCTTTCGCGAAATATGCAAAAATCTATTACATTTTGCATTTGTCTTGACAAACTGAAGTTTGATTGAATTTACAGTGCCATCTATTAACATTATTTGGCTTCTAATGCCAAGTTCACATGTAGGCCTTTAACTTCTGAGCTTACGCCGTACTGTTTTCTGATTGGTTGTTGAATGAAATGGAATAAAAGTCGAAACATCTCATTCAGCAGCCAATCAAAACCCAGTACGCGACCACCAGGGTTTTTGGTGTTTTATACAAACCTATAACCTATATTGGGGAATAACAGAAATCAGAAATTGAAACTTGTTTTTTCCAAACTTTGATGTGACGGAAAGGAAGTAGAAAGTTTGAATTATCTCCAGAAATATGTAATTGCCACTGAGCTGATTTTAACTTTATAGCGCCAATATTCATTTAATAACCACAAACGCCATCTGACAATACCTCATAACATTTACAAGATAGTAGAAACCACAAACCACCTACCTAGGTAGGTGGTCTGTGGTAGAAACCTTGCAAGGTTCTTTGTATCTCCTGTAAAATTTAATTTTTGGTTTTGGAGTTTAACCGTCGCCATATTAGTGGTCCTTAATGTTGTCTGTTTTCTCTTTCATTTCAAATATATTCTTGTTTTATTTGTTATTAGTCTGTTAAAATTTAATGAAAAAAAAACATTACTTTTTCATTACTAAATGACACAGACATTACAAATCTATTACACTTTATGGACATTTTCTATTACGAACAAAAAATTCCCGAGGAACAACACTGGCCAACACAGTATTTTCCCCTGCACGTATTTGCTCTTAGTGTTTTCGTGTTTATTCCGTTGACAACAGAAATTACGTCACTGCCTCGCTAAAATAAATAATGTACTTTCTGATTTTCAAATAAATACCAGAGACAACCTAAATAATGAGTTGTCTCTGTAAATACATTCAAAGCAAACAAAACGAAAACAAATATCTTATCTCGCTGTCATCACCCCTTATATTAAATAACTGCCACCAATATTAGAACGATGAATATCACCAGAAGTTACCAAATCGTCCATAATTTTATTTAGAAAGAAAACAGTAATCAGTTGATTGATAGTTTTATCGTTAGCTGTATAAAGGTACCTTTATATAGACAACGGTTTTATGAATATGAAACCTAAATAATTTTTGGGATTACTGTTCTCACCACACCTCCAAATGAAAGAAGACAAAGTATTTTATGGAAATAGTTGGCCACACTGCTTGTCGTTTGTCACTTATTGTGCTTGCTTCTTATTTGGAAAGTTAAAAATGAATTGTGATGATATTTAGCGGTAAAATTACTATAGATATTTGTATGATTGTATGTGTAGAACTATAGAAGTAGGAAGAAATGGAGCTGTCTAAGGGAGTTTGCTTTTTTTGTCCCAATACAATAATAATTTCGAAATCTGGAAGTAATGTACTTACAAAAATAAAATCAGTTTTTAATGATTCCACTTTGAATGAAGAACAGGTAATTAACTCTATATATACTTTCGATACTTTTTTAACTCTATTTTTCAGCTAAACTATGTAAAACCGATGAAAGTGTGTCCTATATGTTACCACAAAATAAATATATTGAAGAAAATTTATGAAGGTATTTCACATTCAGGAGTTTGTATTGCTGAGAGTTGCTTATTATGTGGAATTGATAAAGAAGTTATTAAAATTTCGAAATGGGATGTCTTTGATAAAATTAGTTGCGATTTTTCCTCATTAACAAATAGCTTAAGTCGTAATATTTGTTCAGGTTGTGTTTTTTACCTAGACACAAGAAATGCAATTAAAGAAAAATTAATATCTGTATATGTAAGTATAAAAAATCAATTTAGAGTAATTTCTTGCATTTTTACTTAAAAGTTTGATTATCAGTTAACCAATTGTTCCTATTTAAGTACATTTATTATTTGCTGATTAAGCCTATTTATTTCTTTTACATCACTTCATTTTTTTTTAGTACTGTCTGAATCTGTGACATATTTTTTCTATTTCTTTTTCTCCTTTAAGCTATTTCCTCTCCTATAATTTTGGTATTTTTTTCAGAGTACAAATTTGTTTCTACACTCACACAATTCGAATATTAAAAAATACAATTCTATTCTGAGAAGCAAAGGTATTTCAAACTGATAAAAGACATTGGAAAAGTTTTAAAATACTGTTTCTGTTTTAAAAAATGTTTCACTTATGTAGTTTTAAATTTGATCAAGGATATTTACATTTTTTATGTAGTTTGTGTAGAAAAACTATTTTTATTTTCCAAAGTTAATTTGATCTGGCTAATGTGTGTAATTAATAATCAATCAGTTAATTTAAAATGAAGAATTATTAATTTTTTTAACATTTCAGCAGAATCATTTATTATTTATTTTTAGCCACAATTAAAAGTCAGAAGAAAAATTCCAAAATTTGAAATTAACATTACAAATCACTCAACACCCATTAGACAGAAAGGGGAAAGACAATCAAAAGTTGTAAACAAAGAATTTTCTAGTTTGGAAAAAAGTAACTTGGACATAGTTCAAAAATTAAAACCTTTGAAAGAAAGTGTGGATCTAAAGTTATCAAAAATCGTACATAAAGATCCCAAATTCATGAATCAAGTTCTTATTATTAAATTGCAGACTTTAAACAAGTCTTTAGAAGACGCCAGAGCGTTTTTAGATGTCAAAGAAACTGTAACAGTAGAAGATAAAAAAGACATTAAAGAAAAGATTCCTAGAAAAGTAAAAGAAATGAAACAGAATGAATGTAAAGAAGTTAACACTGAGAAATCAAAAAATAAAAATCTGACACGAAAAAGTAGAATAAGACAATTAAAAGGGAAAGAAGAAGAAATCGTGGTAATTTCATCAGAATCAGAAAAAGAAACCAATGAAAATGGACAAGATTATCGGAAAAAAACATATTTCAAAATTAAACTAGGGCCAAAGAAAAATAAATCTGTCAAAAAAGGTCTTCGAGGAATGCCTAAAAAAGTAGATAAAAATAAAACAATAAATAACTGCAAAAGTAAATTAGTGATAAGAATAGAACAAATTAAGATTCCCGAACTAAGAGGCATTGAAGAAACAAATGTAATAGAATCTGAAGATATTTTTGACAGTCTTAAACTAGTTGTTAAAGAAAATAATGAAAAAGAAGATAAATCAACAGAAAGGTTAGAAAACACAAGTGAAGAAAAGTTTGAAAACACCAATGAAGAAGAAAAGATGGAGACTACCAATGAAGAAGAAAAGGTGGAGACTACCAATGAAGAGGAAAAGGAGACTACCAATGAAGAAAAGGTAGAGACTACCAACGAAGAAAAGGTAGAGACTACCAATGAAGAAGAAAAGGCAGAGACTACTAATGAAGAAGAAAAGATGGAGACTACCAATGAAGAGGAAAAGGAGAGTACCAATGATGAAGAAAAGGCAGAGACTACCAATGAAGAAGAAAAGGCGGGCACTACCAATGAAGGAGAAAGGATGGATACAAGTACAGAAGAAAAAAATATTACCGAAGAAAACGAAAACGTTTCAGAACAAAATGGATTTACAGAAGCTGAAGAGTCTCAAGAGAATGAATTTAATGGATCAGAAAAATCTATGGACGTGGAAGAGTCTGTTAAATCTTTGATTGATGGACTAGATGAAGACTCAAATGCTAAAGATGACCAACTAAATGTAGAAAATCCTAATGACGTTATGAACGAAACGATTGAGTTGCAGGAAAACGACACATTAGGTGAAAAATCTGATAGCGAAGCAACTGAAAAAAATGAAAACTCTGATAGTGATGTAACTGAAAAAAATGAAGGATCTGATAGAGAAAATGTTGAAACTAAAAGTAAGGAGAATGACAAAGGAACTCGGTTGGAAGAAATTCCTTTGGTAAAAAAGGTTAATGTGCAGGAAATCGTTGTTGGTAAGTAAAATGCCTATTTGTACCTATCTTTATATCAATTGGTGCATTTCTTATCGCGTCGTTCGTCTAACTGTATTTGCGTGTGGAAAAGTAACACTTTGCGCACTTGTTAGGAAAATAACTATTTTAATTTTGTATTGTCAGTATTTCTTTGACTTGTTATAAAAGTCTGTATGAATTTGACGTAAAAATCGTCCTCTTTATTTACAGAAGATAATGAAGAATCAAATGAAGAGCCCAAAAATTCTAGTAAAGAAAATAGTCATATTCTAGAGGATATAAATAATGAGCCAAATACTTCTTTGGAAAATAACGATTATATTTCTGAAATTGAAGAAGTTATAGGAAGTTTCGAAACAATTTCTGAATCTGAAGAAAAAGACGACAAACTAGAAACTGTAGAAATAAATTCTACTGCAGACAGCCAAGAAGAAGATGTCGTTGTTTTAGGAAAACGCAAAAGAACTAGTAGCAATTCAGACCCAAACACTAGGGAGAAAAAGAAGAAAAAAGTTACTTTCAGGGAGGACATTAAAAGTGATGATTAAACAACTACATTCTTTTTTTTTTTTTTAGTTTTTAAGACTTGATTGAAGTATAAAAGTGGGGAAAATAAAAATTACAATTACAATTTCAGGAGTGATAGAACATTGACCTACAAACTTTTATACTCTGATTTTTTGTTTGTAAATATTTTTTAAGCTTTTGTCCCTATCATATCGGGACAACTAGAATGAAATTAATTCAAAATTGTGATTATTTAATATATTGACGGTTAAACTGCAAAACCTTATTTAGTCATTACAAATCAATAATCTCCTAAGTCTGTGTTCAGTTTTTTGTACTGTAGCACTTAGTCAGAACTTCGACATTGATCACAATACAGAAACCCATAAAATAAGGTTAAATAAACTTACGTGGTTTTTCAGTTTAATCGTCGTCGTTTCAAACAGTTATAATTTCCAGTAAATTTGTAAATAACATTTTTGAAAAAAATATTTAATATGTTTATGATATTTTTAATTTGGTGAGCTGTAAGGAAAACAATTTTCGAATTTCAAATTTAAATAGGCTAGGAAATTCTAGTTTTGTGTTCTGAATCTGGAAAAAATAATTTAAAAAAATCTAGCACAAGGCATAAAGTTTAAAGGAAAAAACAGTTTACATCAACGTTTAAATCATAAATACTAAGTCGTAGTTCGTACCCTCCTGTCTAAGTTCGCCCACCGGGGGCAACATTTGCACATTTTTTAAAATAATAGTAAACTTTCATCATATAAGAATACACTACGTGTATGTATCTTGGATTTCATCCACGCTTTCTTGCAACGGTTCAGAACGTGGTTATTTAAAGTACGTTCATCATCATTCATAAGCATCATCTTGAAATCTCATTTTTGTACTTATGTTAGCCTTGCAGATCTTGGGATCAAATTGGGTGACATATACATCTCTCTTTTTCTTGAGATTCTGTTACGAGATTCACACATCTTTTCATAACGGAAATTTTAGAAACTCAAATTCAGATATGATTTTACTTATTCTCCTGAAATGGCCAAATACTTTCTGTAAGGACACTTTCCATCTTTGGTGGAGAGGAGAGTTTATAATAGGCCAAAATTAATCGAACTTATTTTCAAGATGAGCCCTGAATCACTGGATCGATCTACGACTTTTTATAAATATCTGGGTCTTGTTGTTGATACAACCTGCACTTCACAAAGTGATTCGTAAAAACCTATGCTTTTTTGTATTTTCCTCAGATTCGGAAAACTATTAGAATTTGAAAATTAGTTTTTCCAGACCGCCCCCATCTTCATCCAAAATGTATAAAAATGTCCAGCAAAATTCGATTGGGATGATCCATACTTTCAGATCAATTTGTATAAAATGAGTGATTGTTTTTTATAGGTTGAAAAAACTAAGTTAATATGATTTCACGACATTTAATAATGCTGGTCATTTTTGTATAACCATCCAGAAGTTAATTTTTCAAATGTTTTGTTTTCTTGATTCCTTAATTTTATAGACGAAACAAAAAATAAAGGCCATTTAATTATACACGTAGTTTTTGAAGGAACCTGCAATATCAATTATATTAAGGAATCGATATAAAAAGTGCTACGCAATTTTTTGACATAGCGGTGTTATCTCAAACTAACATCGATTAAATTGCAATTTTAAATTTGTAACACGGGCTTTTTGTTTTACTTTTTTCTGCTCTGATGATGGTCCTATCGCCAGCTACACCTCAGCCTCTTGAGTTACATTTTTATTCATAAAATTTTCAAAAAGTCATACAACTTAGAAACCTTTTAGTTTATTAAAAATTACTGAATAATTACATACTACAATTATGTGGCCATCTTGGAAAAGGTATCACATCTTTTATATTTGAAATTCCTGTTAAAAATAATAAATATCTTTCGAATCCCAAACCATAGCCACCTGTTGGAACTCCACCAAATTTTCTTATGTTAAGGTACCAGTCGAGTTGATTCGAGTCTTCGGGTAATTTTTCTTTTAATTTATTTAAATTATTTTCACGTAAACTACCTCCGACCATTTCTCCTATTTCTGGAACTAGCAAATCCAATGCAAGGACCTGTATAACATTTTGTAAATAATTAAAATTAATAAATATTTGAATATGCGAATTTAATACAGCTTTTTATATAAAAAAAATTGAAATGACTATCAATTTTTCAAAGAATGATATTAAGCTGAACTGAAAATATGGAATTTTGAGAAAATATCGGATATATTGTTAACAGTGGACGTTTTCACATGACACGACATCGACGCGTGATACGTTTTTACACCACACGGCAGTTTTTTTAAAGCGTTTAAAAAATCGAAAAAACACGAGTGGGAATATTGCTCATAAACGGCAGCCGGCGACGACACCAGCACGACTCCGGCATATCGTGTAGTGTAAAGCCAATCCATTTTTATTTCAATGTAAATTCAATTCCTAGTGTTATAACTCGCTATAACTGTTAAATTAAAGAAGATTGGTTACTTTCGGTTTTCAATTAAGTAATATTAAGAATTGACCGAATACTGAACCAATTTTAGAGATAAAACCCGTAAAATAGTTCTTACCTTAGAATTATCATTTGGGCATTCTTTCATATAGAAAGGTTTAATGTCTTTAGGCCACTTGATTAGAAATGTTGGAATATTTCCACAATGTTTAATTAAGAATAATTCATGTTCTTTAGAAATGCCATCTTCTGACCTATAAATATCGTTAAATTCTTTCTGGTTATTGTTTAGAACACTCTCAGCCTCTTCATATGTCAAGATGGCGAAATTTTTATCTATCCAATCAAAATTTATTTTACTTTCATTTCTACACATTGTAACATCATTTTCATTGCTGTCTAGGACCATTTTTGTAACATTTTTTATTAATTTTTCTATGGGAGACATTAAATCTTCCAATTTTTCTATAAAAGCAATTTCAGCTTCCAACATATAGAATTCAGCCAAATGCAATCTACTTCTAGAGTTTTCTGCCCTAAAAGTTGGACCTAGGGTATAAACTTTACTAAGACCATGTGCAGCAGCTTCCAAATGGAGTTGTCCAGATACAGTTAAAAAAGTTTTTGTATTGAAAAAGGCTTCTTCTGACGACTGTCCTAAAGAAGAATAAAATTATAGCAGTGGATGGAGTTACAATTATTATTTAAATACAAATAGTAAATTATTAAAGATGTCAATGCATAACTGATGTCTTTTTAAAATGATTGTATTGGAAATAGTTTCATTATTGTCATTTAGATTTATTATTTTTATTGACAATGTCTTTTAAAAATCCCAAAAAAAATAATCCATAGAAGTCAAATCAGGATTATTAGGTGGCCATTTAATAGTTGGTATATTTTTTAAATAAGGAAAAACAAGCATACCAAAAATTTTATAATATACAGGGTTAGGCCATTAAAAAAAAAGTTTTTTTGTTCACGTGAAATCTTTACGCCTTTAACAAAATTTGTTCATAGCCACACATTTACTTTATTGTTATAAATGTATACACTGCCTATTAAAATTATTGTAATAAATGTGAAATGTTTAATTTAAGAAGAACGCTACTACCTTCTTTAATCATTAATTTTAACAAGTTCTGACTTTCAGGAACAACTCTAAACACTTCCCCTGCTCCCTCACAATCATTCGATGTTAAAATTGGAGTTTGAACATTAATGTAACCTTGGTTAATTAAATAATTGTGAAAATGTAAATGGGCACTACTTCTAATTCTTAGCAACGATGAAAATTTATTTGTTCTAGGTCTGAAATGCAGATGTTGCCTTATGTATTCTGGGCTGTATTGTTTTCTAGGAGCAAATGGGTAACCATCAGTAACCACACAGTCACCGTGAATTGTTAGTTCTTCAGCACTTATTTCTTTTTGACCTTTTGGTGATATCTGTATCACGCCTGAGGAGCTTATTGAAGCTCCTGTAGATATATTTTTTGGTGCAATATTTTGAGGAATGATTATTTGTAATTTTTGTGCTGTTGAACCATCGCTTATATCTATAAAAATATTTTCTTTTTGTTTTCTTAACGATTTTATCCATCCCTGGAAGTATAAATCTAATTTCAGTTCAAAGTTTGCAAGTTCAATTTGTAAATCAAATTTCTACAACAATTAAAATGTAAACCTTTATATTTATTTTATCCCCAACTTTGGTATTTTGTAATATAGTATTAATGCTATTACTGTAACTTGAAATTTGTGTCTTATAAGTTTTTATCAAAGCAGTTCTATTATATTTTTTCAATATATTTGAAAACATTTTTAACTCCTTAAGGTCAAACAATGAGGTTAGTTTTATCCATAGATTTTATCACAAAACTTTATGGCCTCTCATAATTCGGGTATTGCAATCATCTGTACCTGTGTCCAATGATTTTAAATTGGCAACACTGATTTTCCATTTTGTTGAACTTTTTCAATTTTATAATCTATTCTGTTTACAAATGAGCTGATATGATTTGTATTTGACCTTTTAAGCATATAAAAATTAAAACATCTCCGTTCTCGTAACCATGAGTATAAAAATAGGCAATTTATTTATACAATTAACAAGGAAATATTCTCAAAATGTTAATAAAATACTTGTGTATAAGGAATTAAGTGGAGATCAAAATGGAATATCATTGATAGGGTTTAATAGACCTCAACAAAGAAATGCTCTAAATGTTGAACTAGTTGAAAGTTTATCTGAAACTGTAGACCAGATAGCTTACGAGAATTCAGCCAAAGTTTTGATTTTACACAGTTTGGTTCCAAAAACATTTTGTTCAGGTAAACATTTTTTTAAATTTTGTAGGGCTCTGTTCGCTTTATTCGACATTTTTTAAATTCAAATTCAAAGTGAAATTTTTATGTACTTTTATTTATTACAAAATTTAAAATTACTTTTTTTGTTATATTAGAATACATGACAACTTAATTTTCCATTTAGTGTTTTTTTTTTTTAATTTTTGTCCATGCTCACTAGTTTTACTTTCAGCCTGCTCGTGAGAGGGAGCGGTCTATAATTTTTTTTCCTTTATGTATATATTCTGTTTACCCCCTTTCCAACAATTTTTTATCTAAAATTATTTCCTCTTTATTGTTATTATTTATCTGTATTTTTCAAATTCACAATTTCGTTCCATTCTGTTAGGTTCATGCTCGTCTCTTACAATACAGTAATATGCAAAATTTCACGCTTTTCTAGCTTATTCTCTTATCTCAGGGCGTAAAGATAAACATTAGGCAATTATTTGTGGTGAATACAATTTTGGATTTGAATGAAGAATTACATTTTAAATGGAATCAAAGGTACTAGTGGTGATGAAATAGTCAACTTATTTGTTGATTTTTTTGCAACAGTATACAGTAATTCGAACTGCGATACTTCGAAAATCTTTGTTAATTTAAATACGAGTTCTGTATCTACTTATAAGGTTAAAATATCGGACATACACAGTCAACTTATTTGTTGATTTTTTTGCAACATTATACAGTAATTCGAACTGCGATACTTCGAAAATCTTGTTAATTTAAATACGAGTTCTGTATCTACTTATAAGGTTAAAATATCAGACATACACAAAAAACTATCTACTTTAGATATTAACAAAGGCCCTGGGCCTGATGGAATACCTCCTTCTATTCTAAAAAAATGTTCTTTTGTATTATCACGACCTCACTTCCTCATATTTAACTTATCAATCTCATTAGGAGTATTTCCTTCCACTTGGAAAGAATGTTTTATAACTCCCATTTTTAAATCTGGTGACAGATCAATGGTAGAGAATTATAGAAGTATCAGCATATTAAGTACTATACCTAAAGTATTTGAAAATTTAATTTGCGAATTTCTGACTACTTCTATTAATGGCTCTCTCATAGATCAGCAGTTTGGCTTCAGACATCAACGATCAACGGAGTTAAATTTATTGACTTATAATCACTTTATATCGCATGCTTTGGAGACTTCTTCCGAAGTGCACTCTATTTATACAGATTTCTCCAAGGCATTTGACAGAGTTAATCATTCAGTGCTGGTGTATAAGCTAAAATCTGTTGGCATAGAGAGGAGTCTACTTAACTGGCTGGAAAGTTACTTGCATGACAGACGTCAAATTGTACGAATTGCTGACTGTAAATCGCATGGTATTCTCGTGCCTTCCGGTGTTCTCCAAGGCTCACACTTGGGACATTTATTAATGATATCGCATCCTGTTTCTATCATTCTAATTTTTTATTATTTGCTGACGACCTTAAACTGTACTCTAAGGTAACATCTACTCTTGACTGTATGCTGTTGCAATCTGATCTGCAAAACCTAACTAATTGGTGTGAACTAAATGGCATGGAACTAAATCCTAATAAATGCCATGTTATGATATTTCACAGATCTCACGAAACATTTCAATTCCAATACAACATTAATGAATTATTTTAAATTTACAGGACAATATCAGGGATCTCGGAGTCACTTTCAATTCACGATTAACCCTTACACCTCATATTTCAAATATCGTCAATAAATCTCTACAAATATTGGGTTTTGTTAAGAGACTAACTCATGATTTCACTAATATAAAAACGCTAAAAATATTGTAGTTCTTCAATCAGAACTCATTTAGAATATGGTTCATGTGTTTGGTCTCCATATTACAACATTTATGTTAACAAATTAGAAACGGTTCAGCATAAGTTCCTACATTATGTAACATATAAAAAAGGCATACATGTTGTTAACATAGATTACGCCCAATTAGAAAAACAATTAAATCTCTTACCAATCACCACTAGACGCAATCAGAAAGACCTACTGATGTTATTTAATATTATTAATTCCATTGTGTCATGTCCTCAACTTCTCAGCGTAATAGGTATTCATGTCCCGCCTAGAAGTACACATTCCAACAATATTTTTCACGTTCCTTTTCATAGGACAAATTATGGTCTTAACTCATTTATTGATCGTTCCATGGCACTAGCCAAACAGTACGCCCAACGCGTGGATTTCTTTGATGATTCAACTTCCTTCAAAAAGGAGTTTCGAAATGTAGTTTTATAGATTTAAAAAAATATTATTATTATTTACTTTTTAACATGTATCATAATATATTGTACTACATTATATCTCTGTAAAGGGAATTTCTCCGTTTATTAATAAATAAATAAATAAATTTGTTACTTTTTCAGGTGCCGATTTGAAAGAACGACTCGAAATGAATGTACAGGAAGTGCAAAATTTTGTAAGCAAGTTACGAGGTCTTGCTCAGAAAATTTTTAATCTTCCAATACCTGTAATAGCTGCATTGGACGGAGTAGCTTTGGGTAAATATCTCAAAGCAATATGAATATATTTTTTATTTTTTGTTTATTTTTAGGTGGTGGTTTGGAACTGGCACTCTCCTCTGATATTCGTGTGGCTGCAAATAATGTTAAATTAGGACTAGTCGAAACAAAATTAGCAATTATACCGGGTGCTGGAGGAACACAGTTTCTACCAAGATTAATAAACCCTTCTGTAGCCAAAGAACTTATATTCACAGCATCAACGTTAGATGGAAGAGAAGCAGAAAAACTTGGAATAATCAACCACCTTGTAGAACAAAACGAAAGCTATGATGCTGCTTATTTAAAATCGTTAAATATTGCAGAAAAAATTTTGCCTAATGGACCTGTTGCTATAAAAATGGCTAAACAAGCTATAAATAAAGGATTGGAAGTTGATCTGAATACTGGTTTAACTATTGAAGAAATATGTTATTCAAAACTGATACCTACCAAAGATAGGATAGAAGGGTTACAATCTTTCAAAGAAAGAAGAGCTCCTGTATATATTGGATCATAGATATAAATATTTTTGGATTTTGTTCTTTATACTTTGACAGGTGTACAATAGATACCGCGTAGGCCCCTGTGAAACATTTTAATAAATAGAGATATTGAATTTAAAATATGGAGTTTTTCAGAAATTTACACAATTCTCCCATATCCCAAGTCGAAACACATGTAAGAATTTACAAATTTATTAAAAATTGTCTTTTAACTGCATCCTGCTTGCCTGCCCTCTACGAGAAACCCCAATTGATTGATTTCAAAGTGTGCGAAGTTCTTTTTTGAAAAAGGTGAATATTATGTTAATTTGAAAGATACAGATGTCGAATAATTCCAACAGCGGATTTTTCCAATTTTTTACAAGAACATTTAAAAACCAGCAATAAAAATAGTTCAAAATTTTGTGGGAGAAAATTGACTGACATTTAAATTTACGAAAAAATATTTTTGGGGGAAAATGGTGAGAAAGTTTTGAAAGTTACGTTAAATTCTGAAATCAATGCATAATTTTGGAGCTGAAAAATACAATGTCCGATAATCTAAATAGCGATTTATTATCCAATTTTACAAGAAAATTTAAAATAAAAATCCTAGGAAATTAAAAATATCCACACAAAAAAAATTTAAATGAAAAATTGATTCAACGTTATCAAATTTTACGGAAAAAATATTAATCGGAACATACTAAAACATGAAAATATCTGGAAAATTATCATATATATAATAAATACTTATTTTGTTGGAAATTGTATATGCCATTAGATCATATTTATACTTAAAAATTTTATAATAAAAACATATATAAACTTTTGACAATATATAACAAAAGTAATTTTAATAAAGTACCTATTAACCTAATCGAAGGCGATGTGACATGAGGACGTTTTGAAAAGTAAATAATTTTAATATTTTAATACAGAATTATTTTTTCACTTTTTATTTTCGTCTTCATAGTTTTTTATTTTTCATTGCCATCTTGGGATCCATAAAAGATAGAAGGATGGTTAAATGAGAAAAAAATTGCATATATTAAAGTTCAATAAAAATGCAATATTCTGCATCTACGTTAATTTTTTTTAAATATTACAGGAACTTGTTTTTGAAATGATGCAATGATACAATTTTTTTTTAAATAAACCTCATGTGCGAAAAAGGGAAATGGAATTTTTTAATTTTTTCTGTATATCTCTAGAACTGTAAGAAATTTGTAAATTGTATTAAAAATTTTTGTTGACCCTTTATTAGTCAATTTTTTCGCCATAATCATTCTTATGTCGTTTCAAGTTAGCAATGTTAAATCAGGATACAACAACACCCTTCATGTCACATCAATCACGCTCATAATGATAAAAATATTACACAGCACCGACTTGTAGAACTGGGACCAGCAACTGGAAAGCATCTTGAATATACGAGCTACTATTTCCTGCCTACAAATAGAACAAATTATGTATGAGAAAGATTCAAGGCATCTATTTTCAAAGTAGTGTGATGAGAAAAAAAATTGAAAATGACAATTTACAAAAAAGTTTTTATTTTATTTACCTCAAAAAACACGTTAGTTATTAGTTCATTAATTGAGTCCTTATTTCCAGTTTGTAACGATTTGGTGTTTAATTTATCAGAAAATTTTGCCGCCACTAATCCAATCAGTGAAGTTACTGCCATTGTGAGCCTACAATAATAAAATCATTTTTTTTGGATGATGATACATTGTGAATTTTAAAAATACAGATGACCAATAATACTTTCCAAGAATAATGAAAAACCCACAATAAAAATCATACAAAATTGAGGTGAGAAATTAATAAGAAGCAATATTAAAATGTATGAGAAATAAATATTAGTGGTAAAAGGTTAGAATAAATGTGGGGAAATGTCTAGAAAAATCTTAAAATCGATGCCAAAATTTTTTTCACGAAAATTGTGAATATGAAAAATAATTTTTTCTTATTTTTTCAATCAAAATTTAAAATACACACCAAGGGGAAATTCTGGTAGATGCGTTTTTAACTTTCACACTAAATTATTCTTACTGTACTAAGCTGTCCGCCTCATCTGCAGTACTTCTATGTTCCTTAATAAGTAACAGCTCTCCACATTTATGAAACTGTTCTACAGCAATGGCAGTAAGTTGTGCTAAAACTTGCAAAGCTTCCTGATGAATCTCTACCTCATCACAAAAATCTAATTTAAGATTATTTAACCAATTTTCAGTATCTTGCCAAGTAGATATCAACTTTTCGTAAGTTATACTGACATTAATATCTTTGACTGCTGTTTGGACTTTTTCTTTCATGTCCTCAAATGTTGGTACTTCATCATCGTCTTCATCAGGGAGCTCGCATAGCTCTTTGATTTGGTCCATGGTTTCTTGAAGATCTTGAAGTTCATTTCCTGTACAGTTGTCACTTAAAGTCTGAAAAGTTTATACAATATTACTATTTACTGTTATTAGCGATTTGAAAAATAATTGTTTTTAAAAAACTAGCAGTAGTAGTACCTACTACGTACCATTAACAATAAAAATAAGATTAGGAAACTAAATTCCGATTGCAGAACCAAAATCTTTTTTTTGCACAAAAAAAATGGTACAAGAAGAATAGAAAAAGTCGGTAAAATTGTGTGGAAAATTCAATTAAATACTAAAACCTTTACCAGAACCTATTTTTTTGAGTACAAAAACAATATTTTCCACAAGACACTACTCATATTATAAGTGCAAGATCTTTTACCTGTAATTTGATATCACATTGCTTAGATAACATCTCCAAAGCTTCTAAGTGCACCAATCCATGATAGTCATCAAAAAGTGTTTCATAGTTTAGTTTCTTCTTAGCATGTACCTCCTGTAGAATTTTATTCTCTCTCTCAGACCTTTCTTTGGCTTCCCTTAGAACTTGAGAGAGAATTGGTTTATCCTTATCTAATTTCAGTAAAGCTCTTTTATTTTTTAATCCGGGATCTCCATCTTGTAATACCTCCATGGTTTTTTTCCCAATTGTTTCTAAAGTGTCTAAACCACCAGAAATTACTTTATTACCAGTATTTTCAACAAATTTTGTTATATGTGACACACCAGATACTAAATTTGATAAATTACCAAATCCAAAACTCAAATTAGGTTTATTTTTGTCACATTCAAATGATCCTTCTAAATTTTCTTTGATTTTGTCTTGAATTGCTAGTTCTTTAGGATCGGGAATGCCGATACCAGTTTCTAAAACTGTAGATATGCCTTGGGAGACCTGGTTTGTTAAAGTTGAGACTCCTTGACTTGCTGTGGTAAGTATTGTAGTAACTCCCCAATTCCCCCAACCAGACCAAGAAGTCTCTGGTTGTTTTTGGTTGCTTGGCAAAGATTTGTCTGATTCAATTTTTTCAAAAGGTTCCCAATCATCATTATCCCACATATTATCATCTTTATTTTTACTTTCTTCATGTTTAGACCCTTCATCTACAAATTTAGAGTCTAGAACTGGTTCCCAATCACTATCATCCCACACAATGTCATTGTGTTTAGACTCAACAGAAGGTTTGTAATCTTCACTTTTTTTAACACTAACAACAGGTTCCATTTTATCTACAATAGGTTCCCAACCACCATCATTATCCCACATATTTTCTTCATCACAATTTTTAGCAGAAAAGTCTGTAATTTCACTATCAATTGGATTGTTTTCTATTGTCTCGAGTTGCTTTCCTACAATTGTATTTTCTTTTGATTGAGACGATTCACTCTTACTTTTTTCTGATGATGATAAATTATCGTTCTCTGCCTTTACTTTGTCGTTTTTTGTTACCTTTGTGAAAATATTGTCCTGGACAACTTCCTGTTGACTTTCAACTGATTTTGGTGATTCTATACTCCTTTGCAAAGTTTCTTCTATATTTTTTTTACTGGAATCTTTTACTTCCGCAGATTCATCAATTTTGTTATTTACTAAATTATTAACATTTAATTCTAACTGTTCATTAGCTGGATCCAATTTTTTTTCATTCTCTGTTATAGATAAATTTATCAAGCCTTGTACAACATTCAAAACATTGGTTTCTATGCGTTTTTTTGGAAATTTGCTGACTTCATCGTTTTCAGGGTACAGTTCTTCATCAGCACTTTCAAAATACTCACTGTCAGAAGTATCCATTTCAAGAAATAATTAATTTTATTAAATATACTTCTAATGTACGTCCAAAGAATATCTTGAAAAATATTTCACTATTTTCAGATTTAGATATCAGCTGAAATTGTATTCATTGCCACTTTTTGGCTGTCGCTAATGTCAGTCACGTCTGTCACAATACACGTCATCTTTATTCTTCTTTTTTGAATTTAACTATTTTTATTATTTACAAATACTGGCATAATTTGAGGAAATCCTCAATTTTGAGAAACAAAATTAAATTTTAAGTTAAGTTTCTAAATTTCGTATTTCCTCAATCTTTACTAACTTGGCAAACGAAAAACAATACTTTTCATATGATTTAGTTTTATTTATAGAATCGGTTGGCACCAATGTAATGTCATATCAAATCATAAATTCTCCAATCCGGTTGCTAGCATTACTAGTAGGATTTTGAATTTGTTGCAAATTAAACACATTTTAATCATAATTTATCAGCAGAGACAATTATCAGTAACTAAATGGTATACGTGTCGTACCAAATAAGTAGTTTCTAGTTAAAAAATTTAAAATGAATAAGAAAATTATCTGCCTTTTCGATGTAGATGGAACCCTAACAAAACCAAGAAATAATATTGAAGAAGAGATATATTCGTTTTTATTAGAAAAAGTTAAATTACATTGTTCATTAGGATTAGTGGGTGGCTCCGATTTTAAGAAAATTGCAGAACAGATGAAGGGAGATGATGTGATACATAAATTTGACTATGTGTTTCCAGAAAATGGCTTACTACAGTTTAAAAATGGTAAAGAAGTTGGTAGACAAAACATTCAGAACTTTGTAGGCGAAGAAAAACTACAAGATTTGATTAATTATATACTAGCATATCTGTCTACAATCAAATTACCTATAAAAAGAGGTACTTTTGTAGAATTTAGAACAGGTATGTTAAATATATCCCCTATTGGAAGATCTTGTTCTCAACAAGAAAGAGATGAATTTGAAAAATACGATCAAAAACATGAAGTAAGGAAAACCATGATAAAAAACTTAAAGGAAAAGTTTTCCGATTTAAATATCACTTACAGCATTGGTGGACAAATCAGTTTTGACGTGTTTCCAAATGGTTGGGACAAAACATATTGTTTAAAGCTTTTAGATAAAGAAGATTTTGATGAAATACATTTCTTTGGAGATAGGACTGATAAGGGTGGTAATGACTATGAAATTTTTAATGATAATAGAGTTATAGGCCATAAAGTGACTGGACCCTATGACACTAAAAAACAATTGGAGACTTTATTTAACTTATAGATAAAACAAGTGGTTATTTCATTTTATCAAAAAATACTTTATATTTAATATATTAGTATTTATTTTGTATTGTGAAGAATATACATCATTATTTCAGTTATTTTGTTTATTTGCATTAACTACTTCGTTATTTGAGTGGGGACAACTGGTATATGAAAATCAATTATATTTCTTAATTAATTAAAAATCAAAGTGATTATGGTTTATGCGTCCAGTGCTCTACTTTTCCACCCCCTTCATTCCAGTTGCTATATATTTTATTAGTTTATTGTAGGTATTTTAGGCTAATCAACTTAGTAAAGTTAAGGGAAAGTTTAGGTACAGTCCTAATTCCTTTTATTCTTTATGTTTTCATGGTCGCTGAACACGAATTTGAGGTTTGCTGACATATTTCGGCCGGAACATTGTTTTTTTTTTTCAAAAAAGTGGGCATTTTGTCATTTTTTTTAGTTTTTGGCCTAAATCTCGGTAAGTATGCATTTTTTCAAAAAAAAACATTCTATACAAAATTTCCCACAAGTTTCATAAACAACAATTTTTTCTACGACCAATAGTTACGCCGCTAGAGTGCGTTGAAAAATGTGCAGATTTTCCAATTTGCACTTTTTTTTGCAAAAAAAAATAATGTTCTGGCCAAAATATCTATCAGCGAACCTCAAATTCGTGTTCAGCGACCACGAAAATAGAGAATAAAAAGAATTAGGATTGTACCTTAACTTTACTAAGTTGATTAGCCTATTAATTTATTGTAGGTATTTTATTTCACTGATTGACAAAACATTAACAAAATTTCAATGAGTAAATGTGAAATACCAAACGGTTTAAGGAACTATTTTTTTTCAATTTTTATGCTGTGCCTCTAAAATTAGAAATTACCTGTATTTTCAACATTTTGTTTAAAAGAAAAATCTAGTCTTCTAGAATGCTGAATATTAAAATGTGAACATACAAATTATGCAACCATATGTACTTTCGTGACCATTTGTTTATCTAAATTCCTCTAATTGTATTGGTTGTAATTACAGATTAAATGATTTTCTGTTTAAATGCATTTTAGAAAAATACTTTCAAATTGAACAAAACACACGTGAACATAGTGTTTTACTTTTGTTTGTATTGTTATCAAATATAACTTGGTGATATGATTTTTATGGAGTGTGTTACTTTTTGAAAAAACTAAACATAACTAGAAATATTAAAATTACTTCAGAAAATCAACCCCCAGAGCAGCCTCGCCTCTTGTCTAAAGTGTTTTTATCGTTATGGCATATAAAAACCGCTGGAAAAGCATGATGGCTCTTGACAGCCTTGCATAAGTGCGGTAACACTGAAGAGTAAAGGGAGACGTAAGCACAAATTGTTTGATTCATCCACTAAAATTGAAATGACTCCTTAATTTAAAAGAAAATAGAGTAAACTGCTACATGGCCTCCTTAAATGTTACTTAATTAATTTAAATATAACTTTAAAAGTAGCAGAAGTCATAACTTCTTTCGGGCTTAATTTTTTATCTATTCCTTGAGTTCTCCAGTCTGCATATATAATTTCACACGCGAAATGCTTCTTAACTACGTATTACATGTGTTGCACCCAAGTTTCTAGATGAGGTTTGATGTTTGGTATAACTGTGAATTCCTATAACTTTAGTACGATATATAATAGTCGCATTCCTTACTCGAGGCTAAGAGCGCTCCATTGGTGGAATGTCCTTACGTCAAGATAGCTACAGCGTTGGCAAGTCTACGCATTTTTGTGAAACATTCGGATTTCTATTTGGGATACTTTCATAAATTTTAGGTGGAGTTGCGATGATTTTATTAAAGTAAATTAGTGTATTATCAAAGATTATAAAAACTTTTATTGGACCTGTAAATGAAACTGCGACTGATCGCTGTAAAAAAAGAAAATAATTAATCTTTCATTTTCCCCCGGATGTGGAGATCAAGCTGAGGGGTTAGGGGTGGAAGGAATGTTGGTAGGTAACTGTGGGTATCTTACTGACCTACCATTTGCCTATTGTATATGAGAAAACCCCTGAAAAAACTCATAGTAGATTAGGCGGCCATGGGGATGGAAGATGGAACCCACGAATTGCCGAATGGTTTAATATATAATAATAGACTTCCGAATAACGGTTTCCTCTCAGGTCAGGTCTCAAAATACTGCGACAGAATCGCGTTTACTGACTAACGAAATTTTGAGAATAAATTTGTTATTTTCAGATTAAAATAAGTGGATTATAAGTGAAACTACAACAACAATATAGTCGCAAACAATAAAATAAATACGACTTTAACAAACTTTGTTTATAGATTTTTCTAACTCTAACGTAGGTATATTTTTTTGAGGAAAGTTATGGTCGTTAATTTGAGAACATGTCAAAACCTCTTAGAAGTTGAGGTATGCAGTCCAAATTTTGAGATCAAATTCGTATTTTTGAGATCGAATTAAATCGATATAACAAATACTGAATTGATATTGAAATAAAGGGTACACAAAACTTTACTAAATCAAAACTATTTGGATTATATCTACTATAAAGAGGCGTTTTAGAAAATTAACCGATTTAAATTTTATCGCAAAGTAGTTTTTTTTTACGAATTCAAGGATTTCAATCTAGGTGTGATAGGCAACAGCGCAAAGTTGATAATGTGGTATTCAACATGGCCGCGTAGACAGTGTTGTGTGTGCTAGTTACAGTGGATTGAATGGATTTATTCGTGAATTATGCCGAGAAAACGAAATGGTGAGATCCCTTTGCCCGACGGTTGGGATTTCGGACGAGATTATGATGGGAAAATTTACTTCATCGATCACATTTCCAAGAAAACTACGTGGATTGACCCCAGAGACAGGTAGGAATAGTCACATTCCATCGTACTATCTCTTTGCTGGTAAAAAGTTGAATGACATTTTTAGAATTTCATTTTTATCAACACAAAGATGATTTTCCTCCAGAATATTCCAAGAATTACTCAGCAACAGTTACTTCTGGGTTAAAAAAAATAATGACACAAATATTCTAATTAATTAACATTCCAAACCTACCCAAGTATTGTAAAAGTTTACTCAAATATTTACACCTATTTTTTCAAATTTATCAAGAACCTATATACAAAATTAACCAAAAACTCAACCTAATACGTTTAATAATGTCTAGTTAAACAAAATTTTTAAATAAAACAAATATACAATAAAATAAAATATATGTTTAGATATTTAATATTCAAAAACATGAGTGATTGTGCTGCCGCCTATCTGAAAATATGCGCAAATGAAAAGATAAATATTAGATTGTTGTGTCTAAAAATATTTACAATCTTTCCGTGAATACGTTTTGCGTCACCAGATGAAATGCAAATTAAGAATCTTGTGAAATTTTCAGAGTTGTTGAATTCGCGTTTTTACAAAATTAAGGAATTTGAATAGAGCGCTAAATTCGAAAAGCGGATTGTACATATGAAAATGTGATGTGCAATTAGGACGGGAAATGCATATTTTTCGGTTGATTTAATCTAGGTATTCCTGGCACACATAATTGCACACATATGTATGTCGTTGACATGATTGAAATTAATAGAAGTATTTTATATTCCTACTATCTACGCTTTTATTGAAAATGTAGCTTAGTAAAATATACTACTTTTGCATTGAGTTTGGGACATTTAATGGTTGTAGATATCATCTAAGATACCTTAGGTTAAATCCGTATTTATTTACATTCAAATTACATTAAACAAATCCACCAACTTCCTAAAATCTAAAAAGGGTAAATTATCTGTAATCAACGGAATAAAACATTCGTATGGGACATAATGTTGTATCTATTAAAAAATAATAGTAATAATAACAATTACATCACTTCTTATTATACAGGGTAGAAGCTACGTTTTGCCATTCTCCCTGCTAATTTAATTATGTGGAAGAATATAGAAAAACGATCGAATAGGTTGATTTGATTTAATCAGGTGATCTCCTTTTCAAAATTTCGGTTTCTTAAAATGAAAAACCTTAAATTGAGGTGTCACTTACCCCAAATTTATATTTAAAAAATCTAAAGGCTATTTATTATTCAGCAGAAACAGATTAAATTCCAACTGGTTTTTCATATTTTATGTAATTTGGTTAAATACACTGAATATCTGACTAAAAATGTGCGTTAAAACTGAATAGGTCCAAAGTACTTTTGTAAATATGTAACTCATTGTAATATAGAATACTCTTGTCTCACATTAGACGCACCTTTATTGCCTGGTTGACCCTACAAGCAACCCTCAAAAGTAAACAGTAGTTAAGGAAGATTGGACCGTATATTTTAATGTGCGATTTCCATCCACGTCCGAAATGACAACCTGACCTTTTTCTTTCCTACAAAGAAATATACCCAGTAGATGGATTTTAACTTGATCAGGAGAAAGTATATGATATTCGGATGATAGTAGCGTTGTAATTTTTAAGATAATTAACATTCCTTGGTTCAAGTCGACCTCCTACTATAACAACACAACGCGGCGGCAAAATTCCAAAGGCGAGGTCGATGAATGTTGGCTGATTACCATTTTCTAGCAACACATCTAGATTCTTTCCTGTTTTGACTCAAAATAGTCACGAACATTGGAATTTCGTAACTATTTTTCGCAACACTGAATTCCAAAGTTAACAACTACTAATTAATTTTTAGTTTTAAGCGTACAATTTTTTAACGAATAATTTCTTACTGATGGCATATAAACGCAAGACGTTTTTGGGTGGGTAAAGGGGATGCCTAGTTTCTAACTTTGTTACGGTAGGAAAATTTAATACTTTATAAAATGGGGAGCTGCAATAAAAATTTTCTTTATATTGGTTTACATATACTGGGTGACAATGAGACTAGGGCCATGCCTATATCTCCTTGACCTTTGGTACTCAGATATGAGACACTATTTTGGATTGACAGACGTATAAAAACAAAATGGCAGACTTCCGGTTTCGCCAGAAATGTCACCAACTTCGATTTTTTAAATGAAACACCCTATATATTTGATATTTTTTTGGATTCTATGGCTCAAATTACATACGACAGTGTTGCCAAATTTTTTATTTTTCAATAATAAAATTCAAATTCTCAGATTTTTTTTTCAAGAAATGATTATGTTTAGGTTTTAATAAAATGGTACATAATGTATATCGTTGAATTGGTAATTAAGCTCTTTATCTGATGGCAAGATGGCCCTCGGTAGGTACCATTTGAAAAAAACGATTTATTCGTTAAAAATGAATTCGAAAATTTAAATGTAGGATTTTTTATTGATATTATCGATGAAATGACGATTACTATGAATTACTGATATCATTTAGACTAGATTTTGACCTGAACAAGGCCTCCTATGCTAAAAAATATATAGACATGGCCCTAGTCTCATTGTCACCCGGTATATAAGTAATTCCCTAGAGTAGGAAACGAAAATAGAAATTTTTTATAGTTATTCAAGGGATTATAATTAGTGATACGTGGAAAGATGACATTCAAGAAGTATTGATTACGCTTTGAAATTGTTTTTTAAATTTTTTCTATGTATATATTTCTAATTTTTCTTTTAGAAAAATGTATGTTTGCACTAGGCCATTAACGTTTCTATTAATTTTACAATATCTTATGTCTGCTAAAGAAAATAATTTTTATTAAAATTCTTATAATACAAGAAAAAATACCCTAATAAGAATTTATTTTTACAAAACAGCCAAAACTCAGCAGCCTATTAGTTACACAACAATAAAACTTTATGACCATTTGTCATTCGAAATAAAAAATAAACATAAAGCGTTTAAACGTATAATCAAAAATGCACTTCTCGAAAATAGTTTTTATTCCTCTGTGGAATTCTTATCTGCTGATAACACTTTTTAATAGTCAAGTGTTCTTCTATTGTTTCTGTTTTACTTCTTTTTTCATATACAAGTTTATATAAACAATTTTTATTGTTTCGGGGCTAATACATTTATTTATATGGGTAAAAAGTGCATCCAGATAGAAAATGGTCTTTATAAAGGGTCAGCATTCTTATTATGTTTACCTTTACTGTTATAAAAATCGTATAACTAAAAATATTGGCGTAAGCTTATTATTTCGAACAAGTGTTTAATTAAAAAATGCGAAAAAATTTTAGATATAAATCTAGTTTTGTTTTTGAAATAATTAAGAGGCATACAAAAAAATGTATACTCGATATTGACTCTTTCAGTTATAAATATTACAAAAAGGAATGTCGTTAAATAGCAAGATCGACGCAATTTTTTATTATTTTATAAACAATTGAGAGTTGTGTGCTTATTAAAATTTATGACCAACAATTTTTTTTATTTAGCAGATAACGGTTTAATTTAATCTCAGCAAATAGTTGCGAGTTTTATTTATTAAATACGGTAGATATGGTTGGTTTTACGTAAATAGGCATATTTTTAATACATTCTTTATCTATAGTTCATTGAAGATACTTAATAAAATAATAATGTTCGGTAATTTTGGCTTTAGGAATAAATTTATTGACCCTTAATTGTCCTTGTCGGATTTTAACTTTTTTATGATTTTTTTTATTTACTTATAAATTTCCCCACCTAGGGTATCTACCCCAGCTTCTTATATTTTTTTTTACATTACAAACCGAGGTGGAAAATATGTCATTACAGTCGAGCGCTAAAATATTTCCGGAATTAATTTTTTTTGCCCTGAAAAAACCGATCTCGAAAATTATGTATCGTTATATATCAAAACCTGTTTAAAAAACTTATTTAGATTTTTCCCCTAATTCAAATTAAGGCTCTGCTCCGCGGGTACGCAAAAATGGCATTCATTGTAAGTGTTTTTGGACAGAGCTGTACTTTTTGCTTGATTTTTATTTTATTTTATAAAGGATCCGCACATGCTTATAACTATATGAGAAGTTTAGAAATTGTCCAGAAACATATGAATTTTTTGGTCAAGCCTTATGACATATTTAAATATAGCGTTGCTGAGAAAACCCTGTATTTCAAAACCCTTACCATTTTTACCGGCCAGGATATGGCGCGCGCCCCTACGGATTATTATTGAGATTACTCAAAGTTCGGTAAAGATAAAATACTTTCACTTATTTAAATGTCTACGAGGGGTATTAAATTATTAGTAAATACTCTTGTTTACGGATATTAAAACACTTTTTTAGATTAAAAATGTTTTTTAATTTAACATTTCGACATTGACTCTAAAGTCGTTTTCAAAAATTGACATAACACTAGTAGTAAATTTTCTACTTCGTATTACTACTAACGTATTACTTTTCAATATTTTAAGTTGTAGAGTATACTGGCCAATACAACAATTTTTTTACTAACAAATTGTTCGTATTTCGAATTTTTAATTAGAACATATATATGTCTAAACGAAACACGTTTTTCAAGGAACAAAATTGGCAAGACAATTTTTTCTTCCAGGAATAAAGTCTGGGAATTATTCCTTGATCACATCGTACATAAATATTCAAACTTGCAGACAAAATAGAATATTCTTAATAGACAGTTTGGCGTCTTCGAATTACAACCTCATGCCAAAAATCTATTTCTGGTAAACATGCATAAGTTTACGTATGCGATACAGATATTTAATAAAATATGTTATGGATCATGGTGTAGCAAACGTGAACAACTGGTTGTAGATGGAGAGATGCATCAGGAATTAGAAAAAGCAATTTTGTGTAGGTTCTTTGTAGGTAAGGGAGGCTGGAAACTAGAGCTTTCCAAATGCGCTTTCTTAAGAAAGAAAAAATCTTTGATTAAATCCAATCTGACCGAAAATGATGTATAAAAACATACAGGTCAAATCCGACTTTTTTCTAGATTAACAAAGATTTGCGCTAGAGATTTTGATTAAAAAAGTAACTATAAAAATGCCTTAAATACCGTAGATTCTGAAAACCAAAATAAAAAATACGGTTTTTAATTATTACACACTTGTGTTATCAAACAGTCTAATTTAAAAACCAAATAAGTTAGTAAATTCCTTACTAAAAATAATACCAATAACTGTTAATTTTAAATGTTGATAATGGATATTTTTAGTTCGGAATATTTTAAATAAATATAATAAATAGTGTAGTAAAGAAATTTTCAGCCAAAAATTTTAACAGATGGTGTTTTGCTTGGGATAATCGTTGACGTTTCATTCTTTAATTAGATTTTTTTTATTGAGCACTGAAATTTCTGTGTCCCAATAATATCTTTTGTTCTTTAGGGTGATTCTCACATGTGTTTGATCGGTTTCTCTAATTTTTTAAAAACACCATTCGTTTAAAAATTTTGACAGTGACAAAAAATATAATAATAATTTACTATAGAAACAGATCACTGGACAATTTCACGAGATTTGGTAACAACATAGGACAAAGAAATGAATTTTGAAAATTAAAAGGCGTCCACATACTCTGTGACGTTTCTGGAAACGATTTTAAAAGGCTAGCGCATTTGGATGTTATAAGAAAATATATACTTCGTTATATTTGAAGTTTTCATAATAATATTATAAGAAAAACCCAGAGAACAAAAACTACTATCCCGATATAGAGGGTCTCCTTTTTGAAATTAACTCTTTTTGTAAGGTAGGCATCAACATTGTTGAAATATCGACCGAACAAAATGTTATCGGCGTTATGCTTTTAAAATGGACCTAGAATCTACAAAAAAATTCAAAAAAATTAAAATTTGGTTTAGGCAGAATGAATTTTGTATAAGAAATGATTGGCAATGCCGAAATTACCGTAAAAAATGTTTGGGCCATTTTTGGGGGAAAAAGTGAGTTTTTTAGGATATAAATGGACCTAGAATCTACAAAAAAAAATTCAAAAAAATTAAAATTTGGTTTACGCAGAATAAATTTTGTATAAGAAACGATTGGCGGTGTCAAAATTACCGAAAAAAATGTTTGGGCCATTTTTGGGGGAAAAAGTGAGTTTTTCAGGATATAGGTAAATGGACCTAGAATCTACAAAAAAAAATTTAAAAAAAAATTAAAATTTGATTTACGCAGAATGAATTTTGTCTAAGAAACGATTGGCAATGCCAAAATTACCGTAAAAAAATGTTTGGGCCATTTTTATGGGAAAAAATGAGTTTTTTAGGATATAAATGGACCTAGAATCTACAAAAAAATTCAAAAAAATTAAAATTTGGTTTACGCAGAATTAATTTTGTATAAGAAACGATTGGCAAAGTCAAAATTACCGAAAAAAAATGGGGGAATCCCCCCCCCCTCCATTTTATTGGAGCCTCCGTTGTCACAGAAACGTTAAAAAAATACGTTGACAACAGATTTTGACATCTTAAATTTCAAAATCTATTTCTATGTTCCATGTTGTTATCATATCTTGTAAAATTGTCCAGCGATCTGTTTCTATAATAGATTATTATTATATTTTTTGTCATTGTCAATTTTAGACTAAAAAATTTCAGAAATAAACTATATTTATTCTAAGTATTTTAAACTAGTATGGTTAGAAAATATAAATGATCATGAATAAAAAATACAGTATATTTTAAGTACCCACTTCCTAAAACGACGACTCTTCTTGAGAACACTTAAGATAATCTCAATGGTAAACAAGCAATAGTTTAGACGCATATGATAAGTGCAAAATACGTCACCTAAAACTGATATTGCACTGTCTAAAGTTTGTAAAAACGATGCAGTAAATCTCAATGAAATATAATTGGAATTGAATCAGTGATGCTTATAATAAATTTAATTATGAGTAATAAAAAACCTTTTCTCAAAATCAATTACAACAGATTGCGAGATATCCGTCATTCAAGTTTCATACAAAAATTATCCTTTCTTTTGTGTACGATCTTTATTTTTTTTTTTTTCTTCCTTTCAAATTCCCAATTTGTTTTTCGTCGAAAAAGACAATTTAACATAATTTTTCAGACATATTCGTAATGTTTTTGCATTTTCTCTTACTTTTTTACAGGTGACATAATACATTATTAGAAAAATAGCGATAAAACTTCATCAAGAAAATTTTATAAAAGTACTCAGCCTAAAGTTAACAAGTCACCTTGGTTTAATTATCAATATTATGAAAAAAAAGTAACTCACTGTTTATGTAGCATGAGATTTAATCACGCTTAAGCATATTCGAATGTATCACAATGACCATAATATACTTGACAGATTATGTAAGGTTAAAGAACTTGAAAAACACTTGAATTTAAAAGAAATTTTAATGTATGAGAGTAGGTGTATATTTGTGTATAGAAATCCTTTATCAACATATTCGTCCAGTGGTTTAAAAATTATAACTAAATATAAAAAATGAAATGAAAACAAGACACAAAAAAATATACATTCGTAAAAATAAATCATATATTTTAACCACCAACAAGATACAGCAAACCTTTGTATGTAAAACTGACAAATTTTGGAAATATCGACCGAACAATTAGAAACACATTCATTATTGAAGAAATGAAATATTTTGAATACCAAAATATTTTACTGGGAATAATCAAACTGCACAAATGATGTGAAATAAGTTAAAATCACAGCTCCCAAGAATTACGACATTAGAAAATGTCAGACTGCACCAACGTCTGAACTTCAAACAACTACATTTTCTAATGTCGTAATTCTTGTGATTTTAACTTATATCACAGCATTTGTACATTCATTATTATTTAAGCATATCAATGCCACTTCTTTAACTTGCAGTTATAATTATTAGTTTTTTTAAATAATCTAGTTGAAGAATTCCATTGTATTTTATAGCTAAAATCCCAAACATGTTCACATATTTTTGATTTTTCGAATTGTTTATTTTTATTTTATGATTGTGTTCATTAAGTCTTATATGAAAAGGTCTAGATGTTTCTCCTATATAAAATTTATTACATTCGCATGGAATTTTGTAAACACAATTTTCTGTATTTTGAATTTCATTAAAAGGTTTTTTATTTACTATTAAAGATTTTAATGTATTATTTGTTTGAAAACTGTTCATAAATTAAATTTGTTGCTAAACCTTCTATTTTTTTCCGATAATTTTGACAAACCGATTTTTCATTCAAAATTATTATTTTTATTGTGGGATTTTAATATATGATAAAAAATAAAATAATAGTTCATGTAATAATAGTCCTAAATTAAAGTTTTTTAAAACTAAAAATATAAAACTACAACAATGCGTTTGTGACAAAAGTTATTGTCCAAAAAAGTGGTAGGGACATTAAATCACTTTCGTGTTTTTACCCTGGTATTCTAGATACTAGATGTACATAATAAAAATCAGGTTTAAAAATATCCCGAGACATTGAAGGTTTACCATCATTATCTTTTAAAAATAATACGCCAGATAATTGCGAACAGCATGCAAGTTCATTCCTCTCCATCTTCTTTTACTTCTTCTTCTATTGCGACTTGAGAGCAACCTTCTCCAGGGTCGGGTCAGCTTAACGTTTCCTTTATTACATCTTGAGTTGCGCGATTATTTATATCGACCTTCATCAGTATCGGTGCTTCCCTAATATTGAATCCTCAATTTGTTCAAGCTCATTAAAACCAATTAAATGTATGAGGGGTGTTACTTAGACCAAAATATTAATAATAATAATGAAACTCAAATGAAACACCTACAAAGAAGAATTTGAGTTAAAGGAACCGATAAAATTCAAAACGACGTGGAAATACACTAAAAAATGACCAAAAACAGACACAATTGGCGTAAATTCACAAAAAGAGATAGAAAAGTATAAAGACACCGTTAAGATAATAAGAGAGTAGGATTGTGTATGTATATTTATGTATGTATGTATACAGGGCGTTGAGGTTGTATTCGGTTAATGTATTCTATTAAATTTATATATCGAATACAGATGCAAGAGTAGGGTACCAAAAAATCGGAAACCAAAGTAGACATATAGTTCTTCCATTTTCAATTGCAGAAATATAAAAACAAAATTCCCAGATGTGTCGGTAAGTTGCTTTGATAGGCTTTGGCGACAAAGGAACTTGTTTTTATATTTCTGCAATTGAAAATGGAAGAACTATACAAATTTTATCTTAAAATGTTTGAAAATAAAATAGAATAAGTTCTTAACTTCTTCAAAAAATTCTTAAGCCCTTTTGCTTCTTCTCCTGTAATGTTAACCAAAAGGATTCTTAAAATATAATATATAATAATTTAAACACCATTGCAACATAGATTTCGTCCTCCACATCCTGTTAAAATATCTGATGCCAACATTTTTCATTATAGAACGAATTAGTCAGAAAAAAATTGTTCCTACAGCTACTAGTTAATCTTTGTCTTATTTACAATCCTATGCTACATGCTGTCACACACATAACTTCATCAGATCCACAAAAATCATCACCAAACCTTCAGAATTGTCTGGATAATATACACACATGGTATTGAACTGTCTCTCTCTTAAAGATGTCATAATCTGTTAGAATTAATATTATGAGATCGTAAAATTTTATTTTGGAAGAATTAAAACTTCTAGACTATATCGACGTTACATCCACACTGTATAGAGAAAGAGAGAGATAATAATAATTTTATAGACAAAGCGAAAATTAAAACTAATCATAATAGAAATAAATTACTAGACAATAAAAGATTATTTGATCCATTTTTTCGATAACAAAAAATCGCCAAGCACGTCTAACCTTTATATCTCTCAAAAACAAACTAAAAATGCAAAATGGCTGACCATGTCGACATATGTTGGTAACATCCATACCAAAATAACAAAAAAATAAAATCGAGAATCGAATGTACGTAGCCCGCGAAATTGTAGAAGTCTTCTTTTTCTTTCTTCCTTTACTATACCGTTAGGCAATTTACCCAGAACTATCCCAGGGAGAGGAAATTGTCTTGCTCTTGGCAATATTCTTCTCTCAGACTAAAACTTTACACTTTAAAAATGCACTTGTATATCATAAATTATTGAAAATGTAGTAAGATGTCTTAGATGTTTTAAGATTTCAGATTAAAACGGACAACACCACCATCTCGCTTGAGCGACATGGCGGAAGTCAAAAGTCACCTTTTTTTTTGTACAAAACTCATACGTAACTGTGATGTAATACACTCGTAACTGTAATAATTTAGATCTACCCCATTCAAGATTATATGTTGCACAGCATTCTCCAGATGCCGTCGGTATTTTGTCATTTAACAAGACCGTACAAATAATCGATCAGAATTAAAAAAAAAAACTTAAATAAATGGTAAAAAAATTGAGGAAAATCAGACAAAGCATGCGCTTGTTTTAATCCAATGATACATCTAGTTTTGTTTTGTCAAAATATTCTGTGACCCCAAACATACCTGAGTTGGATTTGGACTTGTGCTTTATAAATTAAGTATCTTGTCTTTATTAATACCTAATTATTTTTTAAGAATAATTTGGAATCATTAGGTCATTTTTGAGATATATGGAATTGAAGAAACTTTTGTTCTGTCTTCATTAAAAATAGATAATTGTGTTGAAACCCGCGAGTTAATTTGTTTAGAGTGAGTCCATAATTTTCTTCTATGTATACCGCAAAGACGCGTTTAGATAATGAATTAGTTTACTATAACAAAAAATCCAATATATTGCCTGGATTTTTAGCGGGTATTACTTCGAAACAACTTATTATGGGCTAGCGCTAGCTCTGTACTCGACCAGTTCTGGACTTGGCTTGCGTGTAATTGTATCGTTTTTATTAATGAATGTCAGCCCCAAGGAGGAAAAGGAGTGGTGATGATGATTTTGTATTCTGTTTTTGATGGCGACTAAAGAATTACCGTAGGGGATTTGTTCACATTTTTTTAACGAGGCGCCACTGGTCATTTGTTATATCATTTCGTATTTTTGTAACAATTAAAATAAATTCGTGGATACGTTTAGAAGTATTTTAGTAAAGATATCATGGCACAGTATTTTTTTATACTCGAGAATGAAACAAATCAGTTTATTTTTTTTATAGAAAATATCATCGACAGCCTATGTCATACAAGTTTCGTCCCTTGTATGTTCCCCCTTCAAGAAATCACATTAAAATACTGATTTAAAAAATGTATCACAGTTGGGTTCCTGTTTTTGAGTTTTTTTGAAAGGTACAAGAGCTTTTGTTTTTTGTTTTAAAATGAGTAAAAGTAGGCAAATTAACGGTTACTTCATTAAATTTTAAATTAACACAACTGTTTAATAAATTACAAATAACAGGTAAGAGTTATACTGAAACTTAAATAAATTGCAATTAAGAACTAAGAGTAATACTAAAATTTATTTTAATGTTAAAAGTATTCAAACTGTTCCCTATTTGATTGAAAAAAAGTTGGTGTATTAAAACTTTTTGTCGCGTAACTCAGAATCCATAAATTTTGGAAATTAGTGTTTCACCTCTCGTATTAAAGGTATGATTGTCACGTGAAGGGTGGAAACTTTTGTGCCAAATAATTTGCACATTTTTCTAAAATAGACTGGTTAATAGGGGATGTAACGCCTGTATATAAAATAGTTTGAAACTTGTGGCCCACAAATTTCGTCCAAAATTTTTTTTACATGCTCCGTACACAAATAACTATTAAATAAAATAATTTTTAATGTCTTGATTAAGTCAATATTGATGTTTATCACTATAATTTATTCTAACTGTATGTTTAAATGTTTAAATTGTAGTGTAAAACACCTGGTACATATGTAAATTGTAGATAATTCGATAATTCTGCCTACACTAATTGAATAATATAGTCAAAATAAGTGAAAATATATAATTTAAATAATAATAAAATTCACTCACGATTAACTACTCGAAAGCTACCTGGTATAGTGACATCACATAACGAATTATTTTTTTATATTTAAACTTCTGGGTAACGATGTATTTAAAAATAAAAATAAAGAATTTGATCTCAAAATTTAATCAGTTGTCAAATTTATGTAATTTCAGAATTCCACCAAAAACATTTAGGTGATAAAATAGTTCAAAGGTTACATAATTTAAACAAACTTATTTTATAAATTTTATAAAGGTCGAAACGTCGACGACATTTTAATATTTTAGTTGTTTTATTTGATCTTTTTTATTATTATTATTATTATTAAACACCCATAAAGGCATTAGTATATTACAATCTGGCCAACAGTGACCAATGAGCAATTTAATTCTAACTTAATCTAATAGAGTTTGAAACTTAAAACTAAAGTATACTCATCAGCGTTCCTTAGGTTCTGTAGAATGGATTGCACTAAAGTTTAACGTGCAGACACAAGCCCTGCTTTTGCACTAAAAAACACTAAACCAACTCTTAGTCTTCTTTCTAACCCAGTATTATCAAGGAACTGGATAGCCTCGACATTGACATGATGATGCAGTCCATTTCCAGACCCCTATGGAGGTCTTATATTCTATTTCTTCATGATGTAAGATATTATTCTTAATTATTATGGCACTTCCACCTCTCGCTGCTTTGTCAAGATGGTTAGTTTGATAAATTTTATAATTTCTAAATTTAATATGTGACTGATTAGTAAAATGCGTTTCAGAATTGAGACACGCATCTAATTTATTTACATCTAGGATTGCTTGCAATTCTTGTTGGTGTTGCAAGAGATCATTAGCGTTCCATTTCATTATTTTGAAATTAGCCATTCCTCTGCTTTGGAATAGCTCCTTATATATAATCGTTCATTAACTTTTTAGAATAACTGCTCCTGTTTCTTAAGTTGTTCTAAGATCAATTGTAAAGTCGGGTCAGTAGTTGCTTTAATTTGTGTTCTAACATTATTGTTTTTAATGGCATTTGATGGTCCTGCAACAGCTTGGTTGTAGGAAGATGGCCTATTTTCACTTTTTTGAACGTGATTTCCGTTATTCCTTCTTTGTACTGAAGAGTCAGTTCTTACCTGTTGTATTTGTCGTACTGGTTGTCTAGGTAAAGATGGTTTCTTCATAGTATCAGCTTTAATTTTTTGTATTTGTTTAGCAACGATACATCCTCGATAATTAGCAGGATGGCTACCGCCGCAATGATTGCATTTTGGTTGCACATCTTGGTTCTTTGTTCTTTAGCACAGAAACCTTGTGTGTGCCCATAACCCTGGCATCTCTTACATTGGGGAACTAATTTTGATTCCCAGTATATCCGTAATACTATAGATTTTATTTACATCTTCATCTTGTTTACATGACAACATAAACATGTTTAGCGGTTGCTTAGTTTTAAACTTAAGTTTTTTAGTGGCTTCTAATACCTTATATCCCCTTCTTCAATTGCCTTTGGGTACAATAACTCTGTTTGTTTTCATAGGTATACCAAGAATATCCATTATCTCCAAGCATTTTTGATACTTTTCTATAACATTCTTCATCTGGCACATTAATTTTGATATTATCATTACTGATAATTTTGATTTGATGATCTGTCACCATTCTGTTTAATTCCTCGTGAAGAGCTTTAAAGTTATCAATACCATCTACCACTACTAATTAATTAAATTATCCACTATTAATCGACAAGAGGCCAAAAGATTCAATAAAAACTTGTCAATTGTCAAACCTTTCAAAAGTTTTTGTTTAAAATTGAATTGGGAATTCGTTTTTGTGAGGATATAGTTTAAAATTTTCTTATTTTAGTTATGTAATAGATTTTGGTATTCCGTTTTCGTATTGGAGCCATCTTTTTTTTTGTTAGTCCGTCTAGTGTCTGTAGTGTGACAATACTTTCTTACCTGATCCAGGAAAGATTCGAAATATATGTAGGAGTAGACAAGAAAGAAGCCAGAGTCAACCTGACGAATCGATGGCAGGCTAAATGGGATACTGAAACGTATGGCATAACACAAACCCTCTCAGGGCACGTAGATGTATAACCACTAAGAGAGGAGTACAGAAGATTTACCGGTAGAAACATTTAAAGACAATAGTCTACTCGAAACGAAAGAACGGACAGATAAAGGAAGAGAGCTTTTTACTCTGTAGTAACGTGAAAAGGGTTCCGGAGTAAAGCGTGTAGATGAGGAGGTGGGTTTATTATCCCGGAGTCCCACACGGCGTGGTGCATAATCCATTCCCACCTCCGCCCTGGAAAAAGAAAGAAAAAGATAGAGAAAATGATTAAAAATTGTTTATTTTTCGTGAAAAAGATTCGTATGAAGTTAAAATCAAAATCCGAGAATTTCGTTTTCATAAAATATAAATCCACATAACACATTCTTTATCTGGGGCAAATATTACTTAAATAATCGATGATTTACCGTATAACTATTTTCTGACATTGCAATTCAGATCACGCGATTAGATATATTTGAGTTTGTTTGCAAAATGACTGGTATTAGTCAGAGTCTGAAGATTAAGTACCTATTACGAATACTACCGTCTATCTTTGAAACAATATGTATATTAGACACCGTAAAAATCTATGATTAAGCACGTTCGGACATTCCACTTGGTTGAATAATAACACTAGTCAACAAATACAAAAAAATTCGACTGTTTATAAGTCATTCAGGACATTATGATGGTGTTGTGTGGTTTTTCTGGGTTTTCCCACAACTGTAAAGCATCAGTAAGTCGCCCCAGAGCGCCACGGCAAATAATAATAATAGCCGTCCCTCCCCCGCACAAGCTGCAGAGCTTCTGGGGTTCACTCGTAAGGGAGTGAATTGCAGGGCGTGTATTATTATTATTATTATTCTATAATCCCAGGTTGCCTTTCGAAAGTTACTACGAGTTGTTTTTAAAAGTCAGTTGTCACCTTAGAGGAGACTACATTAACGAATGAAAAAAAGTATTATTAGATGCTATGAAATATTTACCAAAAACAAACATAATGTCGTCACGTTGAAATCTTTCTCACTGATATCAACATTATCGTATTTTATTAATAATAATTTTTGGCCTAATAATAACGATATGTAATAATATAGTGAGATACCGGGTGTTAAAGTTCAAACAATTATTTTGGTTATATAATTACTTACAGTAAGCGGAAGAAGTTGACTTCTATTTTCACGTACTATTCCAAAATATTTTGTTAAATTGAAATATTTTACACTAATTTTTTTTAATAAATTTTGAACTGAATAATAACAACACAAAACTGAAAGTGATTCTTAGGATGTGCTTGCCAGTGTTACTTAGGAACAATACCTTTTTATTTAGAAATTTGGAATAAAGCTAAAGGCATGTTTTGTCTTGCCATATTTTTTTTAATTATTTTATTATGAGTTGAACTTCGTTATTTTTGAACATTTTTTTATTTACTTGTTCTATTAATAGACCAAATTTAAAAAAAGTAAAATGATTTAAAGAGTGATTTTTCAATTAGTTACCAAAAATTTTAATTTGTCTTATTCAGATATTGGTTTTGTCCGGTTAGCTACATTTTATAAACATTTACCATTGTCTGTAATTTTTGTAACGTAAGAAAAATATTCTTAAGATATTAAAATAAAAATTAAAAAAATCCCAGTTAGGCGACCACATAAATTTATTTAAAAACAACTAGTTTCGGCCTATGGTAATCGTCAGGTTCTAAAATTAAACATAAGTGAGAAAGAGAGAAAAAAATTCGAACAATTAATTGTTCCCTGGGTTACGCTTAATCATTAATTAATTGAATAAAGCCTCTTAATTATTGTCTACAAAATGAACAACTAGATATTTTTAGTTTTTATGCCCTTTTAATTTAACCAAAATGTTTTACAAAACTTGTCAACTATAAATAAAAATAATCGTTTATTATTTTTTATTTATTGGTGTCATGTTTAAATTCTTTGAAGTGTCGACACGAAATTAAGAGAAACTACTTAGTTAATATAAACAAATTAAATTTGTAAAAAAATAATACATTTGAATTGATATTCTTCTTTTTTTTTCAGATATACCAAACCACAAACATTTGCAGACTGTATAGGAAATGAATTACCATTAGGATGGGAAGAAGCATTTGACGGCCATATTGGTCCATATTATATAGATCATGTGAATCGTAAGTATTTTTCGGTTTTTATTATAGTAAAACAAAAATCATAGCGGAATAACGGTAAAAGGTAGACTCCTGAATTAAATATATAAAAAGTACGGAGAATTTATTACAACGACGTGTTTTTGGTTCAAAATTCATAAAACTGTAAACCAGGGAAAATTTCAAAAATAATGAATCGAGCACAATTTATGAAGAGTATATACAGTGTGTCCAATTAAGTCGGCAGCATATGGAAAACTTTTTTATTATTTGTTTTAGGAAAAAAGTTATTCTTGATAAAAAGTCGTGCATGGTCTAAAACTTAAAATGCAACTATCAGATATCAAATTTGTACAGACGTATACGAGGTTTGTCAAAAAATATGAATTTTGTTCAAGAGAAAAGTATTTTTGAAGTATGAAAAAAAATTTGTTTATAATGACCAAATGATAAAAAAGTTTTCCATATGGTGCCGACTTAATTGGACACACTGTACCCTAATAGACCAGGGTCAAAGCGATTTTAAATACAAATTTTTTTTTTCAAACAGTTGGTTTACAAATTTTCAATTTTTTAACTTTATCAGTGCTCATTTTCTTCGTTGAAACCTCGGCTTTAAGATGGTATGAGAAAAATATATTGTTCGTATGGAAAAATTAGGTTTTTTAATTTAAATTCGTATAATATCGAAAAATAAATAATTTGCTGAAAAATTACAGCTTATTTAATACACAAAAATGAATGTATTATGAGATTTTTCAAAATTCATAAATCTGCAAGCCAAAAAAACAAACAAACAAAAATAAGTATGGCCAAAATCTCTAGACACCCATCATTGAAAATCAAAATTGCACCTGAATGTGTTAAAACGTTTTTTACTTCTTTATTTACAGAAGCAACACAATTAGAAGATCCTAGGCAAGAATGGAGGGCAATTCAAGAAGCCATGTTAAGAGAATACCTCATCACTGCTCAAGATGTTTTAGAAGTAAGTTTATTAATAATTATATTTTTGAAAAAAGTATTTTCTTTCGAAACTTTTTAGCTATTACTTTTTATAATACCTGGCACTGAACAACAACGGATTTTTTTCCGATACATGTTCTATTTAATTTTATTTAAATATACATATGGAAATGTCCTGAAAGGTTGGATTCTGGTTTGAAAAATTAATTACTACGTTCCCCATATTTTTATTTGTAATGCCTTTTAAAGAAAATACGAATTAACTATTTTACAGACCATTTAATTAGTAATTCGCGTGGGTGTTACTTATAAATTCTATAAAAATATTAAAAATTTCCACGAGGTCATAATCTACTGTTTTTTAAACGAAATTTTTATTCGTTCTTTATGAGCGTTAGAATTTTAATACTAATTAATAACAAGCAAATATATTTTTTTCATTGAATAAAATTTTGTCACAGAAAAGAATCTAATGATGAACAATTGCAGAAAATGAACTTTTCCCTATAATTTCATATAAAAAAGCACTCACGTTGTTTCATCTTTTATATTGAAATTTTTATTTCTTTATTAGCTCTCCCTCGATATTTCGCGACCAGGATATGTTGAGATGACATTTTAACAACTTTTACTTTACCATAGGTAAAGTATTGTAATCGCAAAAAAAAATTTCAGCTTTCAGTGGATTTATATGTTTTGAGACCCCCTAAGTCATTTAAGACCATTTCCAGAAAATGTATGTAAGGAGTATGGAGTATGTAGTCCGGAAAAATTTGTGTGCGCTCTAACTCCAACTGCGATCGAAATTTCCTAACCAAATTTTATATTTAGCATTTTTACAACATGCTAATGAGCTGATTAGATTTTGGGTAAAATCGGACAACCGGAAGTGGGGGTTTACTCTTGAGAATTTTCAGATTTTCGCAATTATTATCGTTTCTATTAAGTTTATGTAAAAATATTAAGAGAAAAAATTTATTTTAAATTAAATTTACTATAAATTTTGTTTAAAAACTTTTTTCAAATTTTGTATTATAAGCGAGTTAAAAATAAAATATGGAATAACATAGTTGCATAATAGCGCAAGCGCAGTAGAAGTGTTTTGTTTCATGGAGACAATTGTACGCTCTTGCCAGGCATGGCCTGCCTTAAATATGTACGAGTAATTGGATTATGAGCCCGTATGGCCGTTAAAGTATGGTAAAGTCATGTGCATGGCCACATCCGATTTTTTATTTTTTCCTTTATTAGCATCCTTAAATTTACAACATGCAACACTTGTAAACAGGGTTCCCACAGACCTGGAAAACAGGGAAAAGTCAGGGAATTCAAAAAGTGTTGACAAAGTCAGGGAATTTGGCACTTTTCGGCAGAAGTCAGCGAATTCAACCAATGTATATGGAAAACCAAATGGCTGCACAGAATTCCACATCAGTTGATTTCAGATAAAAACAAATTAAGCCAGCCCTGTTGCCTTCTCGGTGTTTATTTCTATTTTCGGTTTCCCTTTGTATTTTTTTTCTTGTCTGATACATAAAAAATACATCAATGGGCTTTTTCCTTTTACATTTCATTTGTGAATTCAAAGGTATCTTGGTACAATTTATCACGTACACAAATATGCACACTGGTTATATGTAATTGACAAATTAGTTTTCTTTCATTTTGTGTTATTATATGCCATTATTTTCATTTATATAAACGCAAGTTTTTGATTTACTTATTCGTATTACTCTATAAAAGGTGGATTCTTGTCTTGAAAAAAGTTTGTGCATGGTCAGGGAAAACCTGGAAAAGCCAGGGAACATTTTCTCGCTTCCATTGTGGGAACCCTGGTAAATCATCTCGAGTATTTTGTCTTTCAATTGATTGTACAGTTTGTTTGAAAAATAAGGCGAAAAAAAAACAAATCTACCTAATTAAATATAAAATCCTAATATTCCATGTGCAAAAAATATTGCTATTCCATAGTTATTAGAAGCAATACTTGTTTGAGCTGCATAGTAAAACTAAAAGTAGAAACGTCAAATTAAAAACATTTTGATATAAAAGGTGATTTTATTATCCAGAAATAAGAACATTTACCTTATTTAAACATTTCTTGGAATTAATACTAATATCATTTATAGTGCAGTGAAATTAGAATTTTATATGGATGTAAGAGTTAAGTCAATTTTTTTAATTTTTTCGATTTTATACATAAAGAGAAGCTTGTAAAAATTTCAATAAATTTGGGCTGGGCTTCGTGAGATATGTGCCAAAAAACGGCATTTTTGGTATTTTTCGAGCGGATTGCTTCACTATTTTTTAAATATCTCCAGCTATAAGAGTCGTGGGAAAATAAAAAAAAAAATAAAATGACCGTGATTAAGTAGAGTATCGATCCCTATAGTAGGGTTTTTTAAAAATGCATCCTAACCTCAAAAAACGAATTCATTCACATTATTTTTTCTTTACTGAATTGGCAATAAATAACCAAAGAATCCTCGAATTTTCTTAAAAATTGGAGAAAATATGTATTTTTATGTCGGGAAGACATGGTAAAAATTAAAAAAAAAATATATTTGTCCAACCAAAATCGGCATTTTTCGAAAAAAAATTGAATTGGCCGCCATTTTTGGAAAAAACAATAGTAAAGAAAAATTTTTTATCTTTAAAAGAAGGTTTTTGTGTGTACTTTTGTCTAGGAAATCCAACATTTTATTTCTTTATTTGAAGTGCCCAATTTAGGGAATAATAAAAAAAATCGATTTTCATTTTTTATATTGATTCGTTCCCTCACAAAAATCTTAAACATTTTTTGCACTGAAATACAGTTTTTGGAAAAAAATAAACATCAAATTTTTATTTTTTTATTATTCCCTTAAATTGGGCACTTTAAATAAAGAAATAAAATGTTGGATTTTCTTAGACAAAAGTACACACAAAATCCTTCTTTTTAAGATAAAAATTTTTTCTTTACTATTACTCTTAGAGCCGGAGATATTTAAAAAATAGTGAAGCAATCCACTCGAAGAATACCAAAAATGCCGTTTTTGGCACATACATTTTCAGAATATTTTCGTCTAATTTCACTCCACTATTTAGTAAAAGTAATGCAGTCAAAAGCTAAACAATGTTTTATAAACATGGCAACCATCTCGAATTTCGTTACAGTGAAATGCGGCATATGTTTTATCAGTGACTGCAAACGCGATAGTGTTAAATGTATCTAATTGTTTACGGCATGAACATTATTCAGCTGCTGTTAATTAACTTGAGGGAAAAGTATCAGAATTTGACTGATATTGGTAAAGCAACCAAATACCGAATTTTAAAGAAAAAAAATGTGGTACTTTAAACTTACCGAAAGATCATTCTGGTGAACGCAAGAAAATGAGTTTTTTAAGTTAAAATTCTTCGTATAATTTTTTTTTAATCCCTCTATTTGCAATCTGTAGAGAAATTACAATAAGCAAATGGGTTTTTACATCGACAAGACATTTAGGAAATTATAATTATAGATTATACGCTAAATTCTATTGGGCAAGTCGCTTGTGTAATGTCTTCTCAACCTTCTCCGATGGAGTATCTCCATTGGATTTCTTGCCAGATGATTAGGATGGTGACTAAGCCTTTGGGCATATTTCTGGGATAGGTTAGATATTTCCTCTTTAAAACTCTTCATTTGGAGGTCTTTGGTAATTACATTATTAGGTAAATACCAAGTGGCGTTTACAATACTACGTAGAACTTTGTACTAAAATCTTTCTATGCTGTGCCCCAGAGTTGTATTTCTTGAAGGTAAATCCAATCGCGCGTTCCAAGCACTGTTGAAAATATTTTTCTTTTATTAAACACCCATAAAGGCATTTATTAAATTGACAATTAAGCACTGATGATGAGCCTGTGAATCGGCTCGAGAGCATGCTATGCTAAAATAAATCCAATTTTAAACGTTATACAAAAGCTTCTCATTTCTTCATCCAGTACGTGTACACAGCCTACCACATTATTTAGTATATTACATTCTGGTCAACAGTGACCAATGAGCAATTTAATTCTAAGTTAATCTAATAGAGTTTGAAACTTAAAACTAAGGTATACTCATCAGCGTTCCTTAGGTTCTGGATTGCACTAAACTTTAACGTGCACACACAAGCTCTGCTTTTGCACTAAAGACACTAAACTAACTCAAAGGGCTTAATCCTCTTAAGTCTTCTTTCTAACCCAGTATTGTCTGGATAGCCTCGACATTGACCTGATGATGAAGTCTTCCTTCATGACTCTTGGCTAATTTCTTGATGGTCAACAGTATCCATTTCCAGATCTACTATGTTCCTCAGTGCTTTGTTTTGAAATCTGGATGATTGCTAAGTTGCTTGCTTTGGTGCATTCCCATAGTTGGATACTACAGGTCCATACAGGCTTAAGTATCTGCTTATAAAGCATAAGCTTTTTATGTAGAGACAGAGTGGAGTTTCTTCCAATTAGCTAGTACATTTTTCTATATTTCAGTCCAAGTACTTCTCCTTTCTTTTTAACATGCAGTTTCCATTGGAGTTTGGCATCCAAGGTAATACCTAAGTATTTTGCTGTGTTTGAATATGGAATCAGGTTATTGTTTATTCTGACTGGAATATGATCTATCCTTTTGTTTGTAAAGTTAATGTGGAGTGATTTAGTTTCATTAAGTTTCGCGCGTTCCAAGCACTGTTGAAAATATTGATAATAAAAATGTGTTTGATAACTGAAAAATTAAACACAAGTAAAAAACGGGTTTGAGAAATTTTGCACTCTAAAGTCAGACTAAGAAGTATAAATTCAGTGTAGGTTTAAAATATGCAGGCAATAGGATATGCTTTAACTTGGGTATTGAAAAAATCGACTAGCATGATTTATTTATGAAGTAGTGAATGAATTAAAATGAATTAGTCATAGATTGAATGGTCGATTGCATTCCTTTTGATGTACTTAGTATAGATAAGTGTTGCACGAACTTGGAAGTACTTACATAAATTTCTATTTATACATTCCAATAATTAAAAACGATAAAATTAGTGAAAACAATACCAATTAACAATTGATGTTGACTGGTTTTTTTTGTAGCTTTCTGTAGTAAATGTTAATGTTTTATCAGTACGAGGTGGTATTGATATCTAGTTATCCTTCTTCGAACAAAACCACTAGGATACAACCCTATGATAATGCGTAAGCGCCAGATATTTAGACCACATACTCGGGCCCATTGTGTTACCTTTAGATACTTTTTTCCTTAACGCAATAACTCTAATGAGTAAGTAAGCGTAAGTTCTGTGGTCCTTAAACACAGAAAACCTTGGATTAGCTTGTGCTTCACACAAAATATGTTCGACTGTCTGGTTCTCTAGCCCACATCCTCGACATGGATTGTCTATAATATCTATTATATTGAGGCTTCCATCCTGTTTGCAGTGCATAGTAGGATTACTACTGCATGCCCTAGCTCATTGCCAGAAATACCTTTAAATATCTGCTGTAACATGTTCTAACATGGTGTTTGACAATGGCTATCGCTATCGCTATTCTTATAGTTTTGTACTTTACTTTTCGCTCGGGAACTCTAGTTCTGTGAATTATTACTGTAGCTTCAGCCTTCGATACTATTGCCAGGGTCATTGGAATATTTATTTTTTAATTTTTTTGACTCATTAGAGAAGATGGAGATTGTGCTGGTTTTAAAACGTCCGTATATTATTTTATATCTTTTGTCAAATATAAATTTTTGGAGCATGAGGTCACTGATACTGTCAAGAAATGGTATTATACAAGACTCCTCTTCTAGTGTATTATTGCATGTGATAGTCCTCCATTCTGTAGTCTGAAGGATGTTTTCATCAGTAGGAGTTATTTAGACATATTGCAGGTTGAAGTTGTTCCAGGTTGGTTTTACATTTTGTAGTTTGGTGCGATGCCATCAAGCTTTTGCTCCATAGCATAACATATGCCTAAATGACAGTCGTTTAAATCTACATGGTACCTACTTCTGGGTTTTCCAATAGCTCAGCGGTATTGCAAGAAAGCAATGCATGTTTCGTTTATTTTGTATTCTAAATGTTTGCTCCAGACCAATCTCTTATCAAATACTAGTCCTAGATCTTTGACTTGGTCTGAGAATTTTAATATCGTTGCAGATAGAGAAGGCAACTAAGTAATTTTTTTACTTAACAGCAAGGAAATTAATAAGTACCATTTTCACATAACTAAAGGTTTTAAAGATCCCCAGATCGTATTTGCAATTACTAAAAATATTACCAGATTACAAAATACTGCAGTTTTTTTAGAAAAATTTTGTGACATTTGCATTTTTAACAAAAATAAAGTGATGTCCATGCACCGGCAATTTTGTTTATAAATTTTTTTTTTTAATTCTTGTTAACTTGTAATGTAATTTTCGATGTTTGTTCGATACCCATGGGTAAGTTGTCTAAGACATTTTTGTTAAATTTTGTGATCATTTCCACTAGGAAATTTTTCTAGGCCTGATGATGGCTATATATAGCCGAAACTAGTAGCCCCAGTTTTACATTCCAACGTTAATAAATTTATGTGGTACCGACTTTGAGGTGTTTTATTCCGTAAAAAAAAGTGTTTAAAAATATATTAACTCGGAAAATCCATAAAAATGAAACTTTGAAATTGAAAATTGAACTTTTTTGAACTCGACCTGAGATTGGCCTACTCGTTGACACATGAACTGATGGAATTAATTGATGACACAGAATGATTACGAAAAAGTGAAAGCAATTAATGGACAAATAATAAGCAGCGTTTGCGGGGTCATAACATACCATCAAAATATTTCTGTGCTCGGTTATTGCAGTAATTTATTACATATTTCAATTGGCACAAAATGAAATCTATATAGAGGTATTTGCTAACGATGTCAACTGTCATAATATGTAAATAGAATTTTATTTATTACTGTTTGGTTGTGTTTTAATAAAGGAAATAATAAAATGGTTTGTGATCGTTAGGAAGGTAGAATTTTTATGAATAATGTGGCGAAATTGCGACATTAAAATTTCGTACTAATCGATAGAAATTTTATGAATGCAGGATTGGCAAAAATCGGGAAAAAATACATATGATTCGAGATCAGTTTCCTTTTTTTTTAAATCAAAAATAAATAAGAAAATGAATATTAAAATTTAGTCTGGTATTAGTCTGAAAATTTCCAACCGGAACGCGATTTTTCGGTTTAAAATTCATAAAACTGAAAGCCAGAAATAATTCCAAAATTGTATACAGTGAGGATCAAAAGTGTTACTTACCCCCCTATCTAACTCGTTACTGGACTCTTGTTAGGAAAATCGCCGAGACACGTTGACTTTTGATTTCTACAATGTACATTTATTTTTTTTTTTTGCAAAGCGCCAGAGCTGAAACTAAAAATAGACTTTATTTTTGCCAGGAGGTCAACGGGGAACATTTTGAACATTTATTGTAATTGTAGTTTAGTTGCCTTCCTGTTAGTGGTGTTTTGTTATTTTTAAACATTAATAACTCAACACGTAATAAAGCAAATTTCAAATTTTTTGCACGGTTGAATGGAGAATAAAACCACCCTTTCAAATGAGCTATCACTCCCCATCCCATGCTATTTAAATTTTTCGAAAGGATTGCGCTACTCCAGTAAGGGATGAAGGGGTAAACTATTCATACAAAAATGTACATTGTAGAAATCAAAAGTGGACGTGTCTCGGCGATTTTCCTAACAAGAGTCCAGTAACGAGTTAACACGTATGATCCTCACTGTATAGGGCAAATCCATGAAGTATAGTTCGTGTAATACATATAGTAGCCCCAATTTAACAGCTTTAAAGCGGCGCCTTTGTTGCTACCAAAAAAACTTCTAACGTAGCGGCATCGTTTGAGACTGCCGCAAAGGATGCCGCTACGTTGCCGAGGACGCAAAGACCATTAAACTATGATTTGGTCTTATTTGATCTTAGTGAATGCATGTTTCTATTTTATCAACTCGAGAAATATTCTCTGGCTCCCAAGCTATATATTAAAGTAGAACACTCGACATCGACTTTAAAGAAATTTTCAGATGGCTGGACTATAGCGATTACTTAACTTAAACTATACTCACACTTGCCGTAAAAATAAGTCAAAATAACCGAAAATTTGTTGAAGGCTGAAGGAGAGCATTTAGGGAAAACTGTAGGGTTTTTAATTTGAAGTAATTTTAGAGATCAAATACTAGAATACTAGAAATATGCGTGGTATTACTCCAAACTTTTTTTTATTGTACTATTCGATGCCAATTTATTTGTTTTTTAATTATAACATCCAATCAAATATCAAAACTAAAGAAAAGTATACTAAACCGTCTCCCCCCACATTTTTTGTCGAAACTTCGCCAAGAATATCAAATATTCGCACAGGAATAACTCATGTGAGGAGTCTAAACATTGTCAAAGGCGAACAAATTTTGTCCTTTTACTCCATTAAATAGAAAACAAGATTAATGATAAATCTCATTCGTGATATCTTTCCTCAACGATTGACCTACAGACGTTTCTATAACTTTTCAGATTAAGTTTCATAGCTCACATAACATAACAGTATATAAATATAAAAGCCAAGAATGTATTAAGACCCAACATCAAGATAATCAAAATTCCAAGTGCTGTGGAATGTTAAAATTCATAAAGATAATCTTCTAAGGTTCGGGTTCATTGAAATTCCTAAATAAATCGACGTCGTATACTCTTTTACTATACCGGATGGTTTTTTCGCAAATTGTGTTCTTTTATAGTAGTTTATGATGCCAGGACGAGAAGTGTTACTTTTTCGGACGATTATGGAGTCCGAAAAAGAAACTTTTCATCCACGTTATGATACAATATTTTTTATATTATATTACTTATAGTTTGTCAATGTCAATGGAGCTTTTTCATATCTGGAAGAGGTTTTGACCAAAGAAAATTAATTTTTCGATTAAACTTTTAATTCCCAACAAATTAGCAGTGTATTATTGCTAACAATTTGGCAACGTTGCAGTAGAGGCATGTGAGGTCAGTGTTGAGACCGTCCATGCGGGCACGAGCCACCGCTCAGGAATGTCGAGGTTGTGATGTGAAATAAAAACGGCTTTTTTTCTTCTATATACTTTTTTTCTTTTTCGCCCACTGCATGACAAGTATCTGCCTGGCCTTTTACATAATTTGTTGACCATTTTTAGTGCGCCTATTCACACTATACGACATTGAACGGATCCCCATTAATTTTTGGTTTACTGTACTGTAGATAAATATTTCAAATAATTGAAATAGTTTCCAAATGAGAAGTACCTACCTCTACATTCAAATAAAACTAATAACACAATATGTATTGTCCAACGGGACTTGTGTTTATGATTAGGTGATGATCCATCTATTTGGGAAGTGAGTTCTTGTATTCGGGTTTGGGCCTTAAAGTCTTCCATGCTAAATAATTTTGTCAACGTTCTAAGGATACTTTTTCACTCCATTTGTCGCAATTTTTTTTTAATAAACTTGTTGCCCTTAATTCCCTTAGAATTTCTGCCTTATCCCATGTTTTCCTTGGTATTCCCCTAGGTCGCTTACCAGAAGTTTTTGTGTTAAAGATTTCTTTCTATATATTCATTTTTTTTCGACTCGAAGGACCACTTTTTATATTAAGTTAAAATTTTATACCAAACTTTCCCAGTCATTCCTCAATTTTATTTTATCATTTTTAGAGTATATTAAATAACTCAATTTCAAAGTCTCTTGTTTTTTTTCATTTTTCTAAACAAAATTAAACACCATGTTTTAACTCTTTAGAAACCATTTCTCAAATTTCATGATTCCTGCTCCTGCAGCTTGGGCTGAGCTTAGAATATTTCAGATGCTTCATATAAACTGCAACACCCCGTATCTTCCACAATATTTTTAAAACTTTAAAATACGTATGTATTTTTTCCTTTGTGGGGTATATTTGCCAAATAAAATTTTTCTAGCTCCAGCAGATTGGAGGCTCCATATAAATTTCAACACCCTGTATTTTAGTTTATAATTACAATTTACAACAGTTTGGGAACTATTCTAATTTTTACAGCTTTCGTGAAATGGTCATTTATTGTTTCTGAGGTAATCAAATAATAGTAATCGATATTTCGTATGAAGCCCCTAGTGCTTAATTGAATAAAAAATTTCCTTCTGAAATAACTTTGTACTCCACTGTACGAAATGTATAATAAAAGACAAAAAAAATGCTATTACTGGTAGCAGATGTGCGTATAATAAATAATTCCCCCAAAAAAGGCAGTTACAGCTGGATAAACAATCGGATAGTTCTTTATTTTTCCCTTTTATATGTGCACATGGAGTTACTTCAAGCTATTTACGTTCCTTTTAGGGCATATTATATCAAGTCCGACAGACATGGAAGAGCTGTACTTCATCAAAATTTGGTAAAGAGGCCTAATCTATTAAAATTATTTAAAATACTACAGCAGACATTTCAAGGTTGTACAAAAATAATTTTAATATATGTAGAATTGAAAAATTGAAATCTAGAAAAGTACTATTCAAACATAAAAAAGTAAAGAGTATGTACTTTAGTCAAGTAGATGAACTTTTTTTGGATACTGCTAAGTTTAGATAAGTGACAGATTTTTATTCAAAGTTTAGAAATTATAAAACATAAAAATAGGATGTTCGAAATTCAATAGACTTACTGTACTAGATGGCAAATGGGTAATTTTGTATGAAAAATCCATTAGGTTTATTCTACATTCCAAGCCAAAATCGTTTTTCTGCGGAAGAAAATATACAGTATGTCTCAGTAAGTTGGAACCATGTGGGAAACTTTTTTATTATTAATTCTAGGAAAAAAGTTATTCTTTAAAAAGTTGTGCATGGTCTAAAACCTAAAATGCAACCATCAGATATAAAATTTTTTCAGTCGTATACGAGATTTATCAAAAAATATGAATTTTGCTCAAGAGTAAAGTACCTTTATTTTTGAAATATGAAAAAAAATTTGTTTCTAATGACATCTTACGTCAACATACCGATTTTGAAGAAGATATTCCAACTTTAAGAAAATTTTACTTTTTAACATTTTTTGATACACCCCCGTAACTAATAATTTTAAATTCATCATCATTTTGTTAATATTGTTCGATGGTATGGTTAGTTTGTCTGAAAAAGTTGATAACAAATGAAAAATTCCTTTATTATTGATTAAAAAAAAAATTCTTCATACAAAGTTCTGCAACAGACTATAATCAATATGCAAAATATTTAGTGGGATAGAAGGAAAATAAAAAAATTAATCCGGGCTAACTTTTTGCTTATAAACGGAAGTCTAGTATGGGTTTGTAAGGTCCCTGTGAACATTCTTAAATTTTTCAATGAATTCAAAATTGTCAGTTACGGGGGTGTATCAAAAAATGTTAAAAATGAATATTTTCTTAAAGTTGGAATATCTTATTCAAAATCGGTATGTTGACGTAAAATTTCATTAATAACTTCTTTTTCATACTTTATAAATAAAGGTACTCTTCTCTTGAGCAAAATTCATATTTTTTGACAAATCTCGTATACGACTAAAAAAATTTGATAACGTTTTTCCTAAAATTAATAATAATAAAGTTTCCCATGTGGTTCCTTCCAACTTACTGAGACATACTGTATAGGAAATGACGAATTTCTCTGTCATTTTTTTTGTATGTATGCTAAAAGTCATGCTTTCAAATAATTTTTTCATTAACTTTTATTTTTTTTATAAATTACTGCACTTTATTTTAATCATTCGATGGATGCCACGAATTTTGATGGAAAATATTTTTTAATTCAGGAGTTTTGGTTCAATAGTGGCTTTAGAGTAAAAATTTAGGCTTATAAAACATGGTTTTTAGGCTAACATACACTAAATCTTAAAAAGTAAAAAGTAGATATTCAAAACAGCATAAAAATGTTTATATTTTTGTTGATATCATATAAGTCCATAATAGAAAAACACTAATTTAGGCTTCGCTACTATTGGTGCCACTAATTTTGATATAAATTGATGAAGTTAAATAGACAAGCAGTTTGAGAGCCTGGGGAAAATAAGACATATATTGTATATAAAATGAAATAGAGCCACCAACACTTCTTTGATTTGAAATGCTAATTATCCTCTAGAATATATTGTAGCATGAATTAATTCGCATTGCGCAACAAAATTAATGTTAATCTATTCTGTAACGTATAAATATATTTCAATTACAAATAATTTTAAACATTGGAATTATAAAAATGTAAATAATGGTTAAAGCATTGCAGAACAGAATAACTTATTTAAATTTGGCTAAAATATGTCTTCCGATGTCTTTTATTAGGCTGCTTTCATAAATATTCTACGATCTGGAAAGGGTCATTATTTCCCTCAGACGTTTTCGTTTGTAGTAACCTTCTCCACCCACTTCGCTCAATAAACAATTTTAACCACAAAACGTGAAGTCATCTCCAACTTAAATGAGTATATCGGAATCACACAGTCCATTTTGAGCGAAGTGTACTTATTTACTTTATCATAACCCTTTTTTTGCCCTATTTGTAGAAAATTCTGTCAAACACAAATTTTAATTGGCTCTAGCGTAAAAACAGTAAAATGGACTAAGGAAACTGTGCTTCCGCCATACAGATAGGTACTAGCAACCTCTTTTAAGGACTTTTTGGCGGGCACTGTATAAAAAGTGCTATCTACGGCGTAATGAATTGAATGAATAGTGAAAGGCATGCGAGGAATGTGCCTTCGTATGAGATCGTTCGTGATCGGAGGTATGCGGTGCCCCGCTGAGATCGTGCGGCGTAACACAGGTAGCTGTTGCAACGCACGCTGTCGTATCTAAATCAATTCCACTGATGATTTGAAGTTAATCCATTTTTAAGGGCGTGCTCCCGAAATTTTAAAACGGCGAGATAATGTAGAATTTGTTATTTTTAACGAAATTGACGTTAAAGATCGTGATACAAAGACCATCATACACTTTTAAGCGGTATCGAGAAGTAAAATCCATAAAATATTGAAATACCTAATCTTTTAGTGATGATATACAACTTTTCCTAACATCCTGAACGTGCACCGCATAATATGCTCTGCATCTTATTAAAAATCTAAAGGCTCGTTCAGACTGTATGTACAAGTTACTTGAATTCAAGCGCAATAATTGGTGCAACTTGAAACAAATTGAAAGGTGTGAACATCATTTCACTTGAATTCAAGTAACTTGAAAGGTGCTCTCAAGTTTCAAGTAGAAGTAAAGACCAAGTGAACTTTTGCTTCTATACTTCTACTTGAAACTTGAAAGCACCTTTCAAGTTACTTGAATTGAAATGATGTTCACACCTTTCAATTTGTTTCAAGTTGCACCAATTATTGCACTTGAATTCAAGTAACTTGTTAAGTCTGAACGAGCCTTTTTAACAACTACCCAATATATCAAATTAAAAAAACAAATTGTGAGATTATGTTGGTTGTATTTTCTGCTTGTATTTTCTGCTTGTATTTTTTTGTAAACTGAAGTGTAGACTTTTTTCTCTGATTTTTAGTAATCCATCCACAATTAGCTTATTTACTTTTATTCCAGCAGGAATCACATCATTCGAAGCAGTTATTGTAACTTGAAACAGGAATCATTTAAGTAAAAATGTCAACTTGAAATGACTTGAATCAAATATTGAAATAGTATGAACGTTCACTTGAATTCAGGTTACTCCTTTCAAGTTACTTGAATTCAAGTAACTTGTAAAGTCTGAACTTAAGTGTGAAAAACCTAGGTATAATTTTGGACTGCAGACTTCGGTTTGAAGAGTATGTTGCAGTTTTAGTAAAAAAAAAATTGTACTCAGTACTTTTTATAGTTTTTCATGTTAATTACCTGAACTTGAATTGCAATCATGAAAGCTTTCGGAAATGCTGTACGATACTTCTGTTGTACGCCTGATTGATAGCTCTTTTTGTGACTCGTGTTTTGTGTTGGCTTTGTTACTGTTTCCTAGTGCCACTTTAGGAACAACACTGTTAATTAAGACCTGCGTCGATTGGGGAATCGCACCTGGTATCAATTCCTAAATTTTGTATTAAAACTCTGTAAGTCATGTTTGCTTTTCGAACTCACAAATCTTGGGGCATGAATTCAGTGCTTTAATGTCGCCGAATGATTTCGCAACTCAATCTCGACTCCTTTGTGCAGTTGTTAACGGCCTCACGCTATACCTCTTTCTCTCTCTTGTGGTCTCTCTTCTGTTTGTTGCCGTCTTCGCTCCCCTAATGCCCTTTTACTACGTTTAGTTATATAGTTTATGTTTATCACTAATCTTAGTTGAAGTTAATTCGTCATCTCTATTTATTTACATTTGGAACCCTTCTGTTTTATTCAAATCTGCTCAGCCGGAGTAAAAAGTAAACGACTTTTTTATGTAGGTATGTGTATTATGTACGACCGAGCCAAGTCATAGCCAGCCGAGATACGGATGGCAGGTTTGGTATGTTCTTTCTCTGGGTCTCTCGTTCCCAGGATTGTTCCTATAATTACAAGCGTTATTTGGATCCAGAAGCATTACGGGATTTTTCAATGTGATACATAATTTTAGAGGTCAGATTGGGTTTTTTGTGCCTAAATAGGTACATAAAAAAATGAGTATTAAAAAAGCATTATGGATTCAAAAATAAAATCAAACCGAAAAATTTTAAAAATAATCTTAGAGACTTTGAATACCAAGGGTAACTTTAGTGTTGCCGGGAAATATTTAACCGAGAATAGTTTGTCGAAAAAATTGGTCTGAAAAAAATTTTTGTTAAAAAACTGATCGAAAAAAATCTAGTCAAAACATTTGTTGAGAAAACTGGCCGAAAAAAATTTGTTTCTAAAAAATGTGTTTAAAAAAGAGGCCGAAAAAATTTTTTTTTATTAAAAAAAACGTGTTTATCGAAAAAAAAATAATTAGAGAAACTCAAAAAAAAAAATTGTCGAAAAAATTATGCCTGTAAAAATTTGCGGTTTGAATTTCTGAAGTGAAAATAAGCGAAAAAAAAAATGTGAGAAAAATAGGAAGATAATGTTTGGTTTTTTCGTAAGTTATATCATAAGGGCATCTAATTTTTCCGAAAAAAATCGAAAAAACACGTTGCTACGTAATATTTTTACAAGAAGCATGAGTGCTGGTGTCAACAAAAATCCAAGTCAAAGTCGAGGATTTTTGCACCTGCACGAATGCATTTTGATAAAAAAATATCACTTTGCATTGAGTTTTTTCGATTTTTTTCACAGGAAAAATTAGATGCCCGAATGGTATTTGACAAGACTATTTTATGAGTAACATATTATTCTGCATACACATAGCTTACAAAACATACTACCTATTATATATGCATACATAATAAATATGTAGGTATTAATTTGAAAACTGAAAAACAGGTAATTTATTTAATCACAAAATACTACAAACTTAATTATTTATGGTACAATTAACATATAAATTGCAATTTTGGTACACAGTAGGAGTATTGTTTGAAATTGATACCGTTGGGTGTAGGTAAATCATTAATGTTGTTGATGGGTCCAGCTGTAGAGTCAGAAGCTCGAGGAGTGGCTGCAGGATCTTCTGTTTTCTGTTTTTTAGCTGGAGGTTCTGAGGCGTCACTTCTAAGGGTGTTTATGATGTTGGAATAATGCTCATTATCCATTTGCAGATAAGGCATAAAATTGAGTTGGCCAGTAATTTTAATTAATTGTATATCGCATAGATTGGTTTGTTATTTTTATTTCTTTTGTTATTTAATCCTGCCTTCTCTGCTGCTTCTTTAGTCTATTTTGAAAGTTCGTTTTTTCCCACTGGAGTGTTTTTGTACCATCCACTTGATTGTTCTTTGTTCCATGATGTGTTTACTGTTAAGAATCATCTATCAGTTGTTATTCTAGATGAACGTTTAACCATTAGAATTTTAAAAAGACGGACTGTACAAAAGGTAGGGTTCTTCGTGTTGGGGACCAGCCATCGGCCTTCTTTTTTCTGCACCTTGGGCCGTTTTATTGAAGAGAGGATTATATTCTACTCTTCCTAAAAAGTAGAATTTTTGAAAATCAGTTATTTTAAAAAATATGTAACTATGTTATAATGAACTCTGCAATTGTCTGCTTCTCCACCTCTCCAGGCAAGTTCTACTGAAGCGATATGGTAAAATTTTAGCTGGAGTCCCGCCGGAGTGTCTTCGTCCCATAACAAAACCGTTGCATAGTATTCTTCCAATTTAAATGAAGCTCGATTTCCTTTTATTGGTGCACATCTGCAAATTCCTTCGTTTCGCATTACGAGCTTCCCTACTTGACTTGAAGATAATATCTTTATGGATCCAAAATTATTTTCCACTTCATAAAATACATCTCTTGCATTTTTTTTGCAACGGTGTTCCACATTGTCTTCACAACTAGTTCTTTGTAATTTTCACCGTTTTCTTTCTTCATATTCCACGCCAAATCTTTCAGGATTAGGTTTAGTTGCTCTAACCTTGTAGTTTCCAAAATCTCGTTTTTCTTTGCCTTGCAGAATTCCGTAAACTGTTTCCATATTGACGTATGGGTTTTAACTTCCAAAGCGACTCATTTTCACTATATAAGCTGACTAGCACTGTTTAAAAACAATATTACAAAATTTATTGACAATAAAATCAGAAGAATTGTTTAGCGTCGTTTTCTGGTGTCCTAGGAGACCATAATTACTTGTTATCAAAAGTATTGTAATTTTTGGCGACAACAGCTGTCAAGTTTTGTCGCGGGTAAACTCGAAAAAACTACTGACAGCAGCTGTCATACAGTTTTTTCATCTAGAAACCATTTGTAATTCAAAATTGCGCGTTTGTGATTGGTGGAAATTAAGACGAGGGAAATAGTCAGGCCAAATACTTGAAAATATTTATCTTGTTTTTAGCATGTTTTTATTCCAAATAAATAAATACATAATTAAGAAATACTAGATTCTGACTAAACCCCTAGGAAATATATTTTTTCTAGTCAATTAATTTATTAATTTAAAACAAAATTTTGTGGATGCCCTGTAGTTTAAAAAACGCAAAACATTACCAATTAAAATTCATCCTTGAATAATAGTACAATAACAATACAGTCATGGCTAAGATATTTCGTTGCCTTAGGTTCCGAAAACGGTGTCAAAGTGTATAAAAAAACTACTCGGATTGGTTTTTTTGGTGGTTCCACCAAAGACGATTTGACGATTGTCGATTAGACAGGTCTATCAGGTGTTTTGTCTACTCAGGATCGGATTAGGAATGTATAATGTTGGAAATTGATGATCGTATCAGTGTCAGCCATTATAGATTTTTCGTACAATCTTAATAATTAAAATAAACAGCGACTTTAATTTTTTTGTACGTCAAATCAAAGAACAAGAGAATATATCCGGCCGTAAAGAAGTGTTCTCCTTTAGTTTATAGCTCGGGAGCTAGAGTGGAAAGAGTATAAATCAAAAAAATGAAAACATGTGCAATCGTCTACGCGATCAAATGCATTTTACGCTGCGGACTACGTACCTCACACCCATCTTATCAGATGACCTTATCGCGGCTCCATACGACCTTCGCCAAGGCTTTATCGCGAGACCATACGACCTTTCCCATGGGGGTAAACCTTACGACCTTTCCCATGAGGGTAAACCATCTAACTGTGCCCATGAGCCTAAACCATCTAACAGTGCCCATTTATTATCTACTTATGTTGAATACTTTACTCCTGTTGGATAAAAAACTAGAAGAAAACAGACACATAAAATTTTGCAATCATGAAAAATGTTTACCGGTCCTAAATTCTAAATTACCTTGTCAATTTTTGGTGACTGCCAAAAAAACCAATTCTAATTGTTTAGTAATTTCCTTAAAAAAATTATTAGAAAATCAAAATTTTCTGCAATACTGGAACTATAACATCAAGTTAAATTTGACGATATCGCACATGAGTAATCACAATAGTGTTCCGTTATTACCTTAAAGTATTAGAAATTGTTTGTTAACCTAGACTAAAAAAAGAAGCAGATTTACTGTGGTAATCGGTTTTGTATGGCAGAAAAATAGTCTACTCTGCAAATCTTTCTTTTCATCGTACTAATAATTGAAAAAAAATGCCAGTAAAAATAAGCGAATAAGTAAAATTTTCTTATTTTTATATGTAAACTATTTTTTCATTAAATTTTTCTTTGATCTAAAAATATTGTACTTCTCAAAAACGTTAAATCACTCTTACTTGAATTCTCTTAACTTTTCCTTTTTGCTCATGTTAAAAAGAATCAAAACATTGCCCTCGCCCTCTGAACTTTTTACCATTCTGTATCTTTTTTTTTTCGTTTTTGTCTGATCAAGAGTGTTGTGTTCCGATCTGCAAATTATACATAATGTACCCCATTCAAGGCACGCTAAGATGGGTTTATGGGAATGTAAAAAACAAGGACGTGCTGAATGTAAGATTAAAATAGGTAAAATGTGAATATCAGGAAAGTTGTTAGGAAGGATACTAGAAAAAAGAAGAAATATATGTAAAGATACACAAAATGGCTTTAGATGAGAAGAAGCATTGCTTAGTATTCATAAATAATAAGGAGAATATGCTTCATATACCTGGAAACAGTATTTGATAAAATAAAAAGGGAAAAGAGGGAAGGAAAGGCAGGAAATATATAAATAATGAATAATGGTGATATAATTTAAAAAAATAATGAAGAATTGCAGGAATTTTCAACTCGAATAGGCGTGAAACGGCGGTGTGTTGTCTTTTAATTTTAAACAAAGTACTGAAAGAAGCAAAGAAGCATATTAAAAAATTTACGATGGGATATTGGAAAATAAAAAAACTAGATAGCGGAACTGATGTTTGCAGATGACATGGCACTAATAGCTGACACAGGAGTAAATTTACAATGTGATATGGAGGTATATACGAAAGTTAAACGTGAAAATAAATATAGAGAAACCAAATAAGTTATAGTTTTTACGAAAAAGAAATAGAACAGGTGCATTGCTTTGAAAATCAACAACGAGAGGGAAAACTGCAGAAAAAATGTATTGTTTAATTATTTCTGTTTTTATATCATTACAGATTATTTTTTCACAATTCCCCTGAAATAAAATCCTTGCTACGACCTTGGACATGAATATCTCGCATTCTTTCTCCGTTAAAATCTTCAGTTTATAACACAACATGAAAGGAACGTAAAGAATGCAACATGGGGGATATGGTCAGATCATAAACTTATATGCTTGTATAATTTTTATGAGAACGCAAAGATTTTCATGAGTTTAACAATGACTTTTAAAATTTTTATTGTCGATCTCGCACTTTTAAAAGTTCTTTATTAAATCAGCACTCGCATTTGGCTACTTACTGTCTTCTATATACAGAGTGCTCCAAAGTTCTAGTGTCTTATTATATTGCAAATTTTAAAGACAAAACATTTTATTTAGTTTTAAAAAGTTGTTTACTTTTATTTATTTAAAGTTAAACCGCTGTATTTAAAATATATTTTTAAGTTAAGTGAAAATATATATTTTTTACTTCATTCATTATTAAAAAAGTGCAAAGAATATGCTATTCTGCACTTTTGTAGAATATATTAGCAAACAATTTCATAAGAAATCGAATGAAAACTTTGATTGTTCTGAAGAAAGTTATGGATGAAAACCAACAATACACATTTGAATCCATATCTACCTTTACAAATGTCAAATTATAAATTTTTCCAGTAGCAAATGGTACAAAAATATTTCACACAAACATTGCCATTTTTTTTTTCAAAATTGATTGAACTTAAACGTGAATCTTGAATTTCGTGAGCTTTGCAAGATTTTGACGGTGACATATCGAATTTGAAACACCATGTATTATTATATTCACTTAATTCGTACCATGGTATGTGGCTTAAGATCCTATCTTTCAAACCGACCAGATACTTGAATCTTGGACCGCGGTTATGTCAAGAATGTCTTGGAAGTCGTCAATTCGACTAGTTTTTTCATATGTTGTAATAAAATTTTACAATACTTTAACGTCGGTATAGTCCAAAATCAAACATAAGAACCAGGAAATACATGTAATTGGTAAGACATGTGCAAAATAATGAAAAAGACAGGAATTATAGAGATAATAAATGATGTAACATTTATTTATTAGCAATAGTAATCACAACAAAAAAAACAAAAATAGTTTCTAATCTCTAAATACAAAAAAAATATTCCTCTACTGTACTGCCAAAAGTAACATTTATTATGTGCTGAATTGGCTTTATCAATTGTTGAATATAGGTTTTAATTATATTTGAGCATATGTAATCCTCTCCCCCTTTTACATTGTTTTTTAAGGTCTGAATTTCTTTCTTTATGTCATCTTCTGAGCAATGAGTCATCAGAAAAGAATCCAAAATTCTTATCTCTGCCTTCTGTTCTGTTGGGTTTGAGGATTGCAAAATCCTATGAGCTAATTTTTTTCCTATGCTGGTAAAAAACCTATTAAATTCATAGGCAATATCATTTTTGTTTGTTAACTCTATTTTATCACCGCTTACAATACTTTTAATTTCAGTTTTGTGATTCTCATCGTTTGTTGCTAATTTATTACCTTCCAAAGCTTTTTCGGATCATTTGCATTATTTTGAGCAAGATTTTTAAAATAAAAATATTAAGCATTTTGTATCAATTTTGATAGAGTATTTCTGTAAAGTTTATATCTATTTAACAAATCTATATTATTTCTATTTATGGTGCATTCCTTATTTAATTTGTCTCTATTTCTAATTGAAACTATCAGCCCCCCCCGTGATCCAGTGTCTTAACCTAGTTTTTTTACAACTTATTGTGATAGTTTTTGAAGATTCTGAAATTATTTTTTTTAACTTATCAATAAACATATTTGTACTCAAATTGGCATCCCACACCCCGAGAACATCATCCCATTTTGCTGAATTTAATTGTTTGGTAAGTTTGTTATAATTCATTTTTTTTGTATGAGTTGTTCCTGTTTTTTTCATTCGGTGTACTCTGTGTAGAGAACGGTGATATAATTAGAAAAAATAATGAAGAATCGGAGGAATTTTCAACTCGGATAGGCGTAAAACATCACTGTGTTCCTTATTTGGAAAAGGGCTATAAAGTATTTGTGAAAGTAGAGTGCAAAAAAGTGAAATATCTTGGCAAGGAATAATAGAACAGACAAGAGACCAAAAAGCTTGGAGACAAATGTATAAAAGAAGAGATAAAAGAGCTACTTGAAAGGCTTAAGAAGAAGAAGAAAAAGAAGAAGAAGAAGGAGGAGGAGGAGAAGAAATAGTGGTTGTCCTACTTTGAGTTTCTTTCACATCTATTAATTTCACTGTCAGTCACGGCCAACTGCATTTCCATCAAAGATATTCTCTTGAATACGTTTTTGAAAAAACCGCCTATAACTTTTGTTTGAAACGTTTTTTGTACAAGGGGGTCAATATATGTTTCACGAAAAGAAATTCCCAGAACACAAAGAATTAATAAAGAAGATTGATAATATTCCATCTAAAAATCAATTTATTATATTCTGGAGAAAATTGGGTATAGACAGAAATAAAACTTATTACAAGTAGCAGAAATGCCATAGAAAAGAGATTGATGTCAGAAGAAGAGAGAAGAAAAGAAACGGGAACATTCGGAAGTAATTTAGAGTGAAAACAGCAATCAGTTGAAATGATTCGGGTATTTAGTCAGAATGTATGAGAACAGACAATAGGAAAACCAGCTCCTTTGAAAACATAATAAAAAAAGACGAAAACTAAAAAAAAATTGTCTTTGACGCGGCCTTACCTTTTAACATGCGATTTGCCAGCACGACCGAAAGGACAACCTGATCTTCTTGTCAGTGGTCACTCATCCACAATCTAACCGCGACGAGCCATGCTTAACTAACTTTATTAATTGAGTTGTCCTGACGACAATGCCAAGCCAATTATTGGATGGAGAATAGGAGAAACATAAGAATCTCATCACCCTATGGTGATGACCAAATTATGTACGTATTATAAAAAAAAAAAGTTGATAAGATTTTACGAATCCTTTTATTATTTAAAAACATTCAAAAGTATTAAAAAAAATAAGTAAAACCTAGTGAGGGGAATTGACGAGTATTCTTCCTATGTGTCCGTCGTCTGAAGAGCCATCAAGCTGGCTTTCTGAAACAATGTGCGGCTCCAGGCTACGAACTCGCTGTCGTCCTCCTCTTCGTCTTCTTCAATTCCACAGGCGTCGGCTAAACAAAATTCAGAAAGGAATACGTTTAAAAAAAATCGCGTATGTAGTAGTTTATACTGAAGAAACCCGCATACTGCGATAATCGGTATTATGGATAATACTTGAAGTAAAGTGCAGTAAGAATTCTTCTAAAGAATAAACATTGCGTTTTTATGAATTCAATTTATGTGTTTCTTCAATTTCGAATGTAATAATTTAGTTTTAAAAAAGGTTATCATAACGGAAAAACTGTAATAGGACAAAATTCGTAAAAATTATATGCCAAAAATAGTACCAACATTTTTGAAGTTGGGATAGAGATGTGTTTTATTGGGAAAATGGTAAAATAATTTTTAAAAAATTAAAAATTTGTTTTTTTTTAATAATCACCTCATATTTTTGATTTTTTATATGTCGAACGTTAGATATTCTTATCTAATAATAATAATAATAATGTTTATTCAAAGCAAAAAATAATTTACAAGAAATTTTTTAAATATACATAAGTTGAACAACATTAAGGAAGGGAAAAAATCACTATAGGCAGAGCCTGTGCGTGAGTAATAATAATAATTAATTAATTAAAACTTACATACTAATATAACATACACATATATAAAAAAAAAGAAAAGAAATTGTTATAAAAAGTATAATTGAAAATGACAATAAATTAGAATAGAATTTATTTAGTAAAAAAAGGTAAAAGAAGGGCTAAACAACTGGTACAATGGATTCAAGTATGCTGTGAATTGTCTCTCTTGAATTTTCAAGAATAAATTTTTTTAATTTGTGTTTAAAATGTTCTATTTTATTTGATTTTTTGATAAAATCTGGAAGCGTATTATAAATTTTTGGAGCCATCTATATAGCACTTGTTTTCCAGTTGATTTTTTTGTTTGTTTTCTATTACAAATGTTTTAAGTTTATTTCTTGTGTTATATAATTTAACGACATTTAATATAAACCCTAACAATTTTACAGAGGGAACTTTCACCCACAGACTTGGCGAGATTCTTAAAATAAAAAAAAAAAACAATAAATTGATTCATTGTAGTACGACTGCACCCCCATATCAAACGACGCCTATGGCTACTTCTTCATTCTGTTCGGGTCCCGTCCCGCGTGACCTCTGGAATGCACACGGAAATTATAGTGTGCCATGATGGGCCGGCGGTCGGGCCACGCCGGCCCGGTACTAGGGTGCGAAGGACGGCCCAAGGCCGCCGGTTCACAGGGGCGGCACCGAAACAATTTTTTAAAGGGACGAAACACCTTTGAAAAAATACGTTGATGTTCCAAATTCAGGAAATTTCGTATCCAGGCAGCATTGCCGGGCGAAATAGAAATGCTTAAAAACGAAATTTTTATATTTAGAATTTACTCATGAAACGGTTTACAATAAACGGCGATAAGCAATTACCCATAAGTTTGTTTTGGTACTGGAAATATATTTGATCCATAGTTAATTTAGCAAAAACTAAATATTACTGAGCAAATAGGTCACTCAAATTTTTCTATCCAATTTAATTAACGATTTAATTTAATCGAAAAATGTTGTTGTTTAAGGCTCGTTCACACTTTACAAGTTACTTGAGTTCAAGTGCAAGAATTGGTGCAACTTGAGACAAATTGAAAGATGTGAAGTCAAGTAACTTGAAAGGTGCTTTCAAGTTTCAAGTAGGGGACTTGAAAGTCGAGTTAAATCACAGTTGAAAGGCTCATTCGGACTTTACAAGATACTTGAATTCAAGTAACTTGAAAGGAGTAACCTGAATTCAAGTGAACGTTCATATTATTTCAATATTTCATTCAAGTCATTTCAAGTTGAAATTTTTTCTTGAATGATTTGTTTCAAGTTTACAATACCTCACAATTAGAACTAATTTGCTGCAGTGCAGAGCCACTTTCACTACTTCAAGTGCACTTGAATAACAGTTCACACTATTCAACTGTGATTCAAGTCCCCAACTTGAAAGCAAAAGTTAAGTTGGTCTCTACTTCTAGCACCTTTCAAGTTACTTGAATTCAAGTGAAATGATGTTCACACATCTCGATTTGTTTCAAGTTGCACCAATTATTGCACTTGAATTAAAGTAACTTGTAAAGTCTGAACGAGCCTTTTTAACCTAATACGTAATATATCAAATTAAAAAAACAAATTGTGAGGTTATGTTGGTTTGATTTTCTATTTGTATTTTTTTGTAAAATGAAGTGTAGAATTTTTTCTCTGATTTTTAGTAATCCATCCACAATTAGCTTATTTACAACTTTTATTTCAGCAGGAATCACATCATTCCACGCCATTTTTGTAACTTGAAACAGGAATAATTTAAGTAAAAATGTCAACTTGAAATGACTTGAATCAAATATTGAAATAGTATGAACGTTCACTTGAATTCAGGTTACTCCTTTCAAGTCACTTGAATTCAAGTAACTTGTAAAGTCTGAACGCCGCTTTAATATGTAAATTTTCAAGTTTGTTCGAAAAGTAATTCGCGATATTAGTCTTTTTGATTATACCCCCCTCCCTGTGAGTGGCACCTCTTCTTCTTCTGCTGATAGGCGTCCTTTCAGGTTCATCTAATACATATAAAAAAGAATCGTTTTTTATCAACCCCTTGATCCGCCGCTGTGATCTTGATCACAGCAGCCGGACCCAACTAAAGAGAACATTGGAGACCCACAGGGAGAGGGACTTGAGTCAGTCGCGATGTGGCCCTTGTGCTATATACCGGCGGGCCAAGCGTCTGCCGCTCTGCCTTTGCACGTTCACACTTTACCGCCTGAATATTTGGTCGCCGGTCGGACACGGCTCGCGCCGCCCCCGGCTGCGTTTCGGATGTTTCGTACTCTGCCACCGTCGTATATAGTGGGGACACATCATCGGGGGGATGTACAACTGTTAAATGTTGGCTATAATAATAATTGTAGTAACAGGAGACACGGTTTACAATTGCATGAAGTTCCTGTAAGTGACATTTATTGTTTGATAATAATTCTTGTTCAAAATAAAGTTTTTTTTATTAAAAAAAAAAGTGAAAAATTCCTTGAAAAAAATAAAAAAAATAAAAAATAAATTTTATCCCATTTTTTCGTTAACTATGTATGGATCTTCTGGTTTTTGTTTTTTAAAAAATGGAAAAATTTGCGATTCAGACTATTGATAATTTGTAAATATTAAAATCACAATTTTAGATGTATTTTTGTTGAAAACGATCTGGCATTGATTTTAAGATTTGACTTAATCTTTCATAACTTTTGACTATTTCCACGTATTTTTCCATAAATGTTTACCCCCTTTCGATGTAGATTTTTTTAAAGAAAATTTAGGGCTTCAAATTTGTTTCTATGTATAATATTTTCACCGTTTTCACATGTTTATACTTTGCAAACTAAATATAGAAAATAATAGAAGATCTACTTAAAAACAATTTAAATGATTTGTGGTTAAGTTCCTTACTTAAAAAAACGTTTGACTGAAGTTAAGTGGTGTATTATGTACACGACAACGACAAACACCATGACTTCCATGTAAACATGTAAATTATTTAATAATATAGATATATTAAAATAACAATAAAACATGCATAACATTTTTAAGGATATATAAATTAAAGTTCACGTCTTGGGGCTAAAATAAACTTGGATTATTTTTTAGAATTTTTATGGTCTATCCATAATGAACCGTTACCATTATCAATAGGTGGTTTTTTATTATATTTATTGTACATTTAATTTTTAATAAAATTATTATTAGTAATATTTCAATTTCAATAAACTGTTTTTGAAATTATAAGATAAAAATGGAGCAGATACTAACTTTTTTTTGTTTTGTTGCAGGCCAAAAAAGATATATATCAAGTCAAATCTCAAAGGCTCCTTCTAGCTCAAGATGAATACAACCATCTCAACAACGCCCTTACCAACCTCAACACATCTAGAACTAGTTGTGAGTAAACTGATTTTTTAAAAAACAATAAATTATTAATCAAATCATATTAAATCTTTTTTACTTTTCAGTGTGCTCGTCCAGTAGTAGCGTTAGTACAAAATACGATCCTGACCTCCTAAAATCTGACGTAGCTTTGGCGAAAAATAGAGTATCTAGGTTAAAATCCGAATTAGAACAAATTAGAAATGAAATGAACTACACACAGAGAGGCGTGGAAACATTAACCAAGTTAGTACATTTTTACTCTCTAGGAAGCCAAAACAATATTTTGTGCGGGGGATTTGTAGTCTTTATATTTCAAAATAAAAAAAATTAAATATTTAAAAGTTGGTAAAAAAATTATGATCAAACTTGCGTGGAAATTGAAACATTTCTATTGCAAAAGGTTTCCGCCCTGCTTAATTTCATCTAGCACTTACCTGGCAGGAGACTTGTTTAAAGGCGCAATTACAATTTTTCTTTGTGGAACTTTAATTTTTATTTCGGAGTTTTTCTTGTTTTTGTAAGAGAAAATGGAAAAACCTTTCGATAAATCCACTAATTTAGTCTTTATTTTTCATTTCTCTGAAAAAAAAATTGTCATGTTTTTTAAACAATTTTGTACATCTTTTTGTATTGTTTTCTTCACTTTTTCTCTGATTATTATCAATTTTTGTCCGAAAAAACATTTTTTTGTTATCGAAACCACTAGTAAGTTAAATTACTCGTTTATTCTTATCTTATTGTCTCAACCACTTGGAAGTCGACTGATCTTTTTTTCTTAAACTAATTATAATTATTTTTTCAGCGTGGAACAAAAACTCAGCATGCACCAGGGTACATGTTACAACATATCAGAAGCCCAGGCTATTATGGCGGAGCTAAGGAACATCCAAAAGTCTCTCTCTTCGGGAGAAAAAGAAAAAGCAGACCTAATGCAATCACTAGCAAAACTCAAAGATGATTTAACCAGGTTACAACTTTCAGAAAGTTCCCCAGACATATCCACCCTTAGTTTACCTCAAGAAAAACTCAGCACTGCATCCCAGACTGATCTATCTTGTGAATTGGTACCGATAGGTACAAGACTAGCAGAAATGGCAAAAATGAGATTAGAGTATGATGAAGCGAGGAAGAGGGTACAACATATACAACAGAAATTAGCCGATCTGGAAGAAAAAGTGCAACCAGGTCAAGTAGAGTCTGATAAAGATAGACTACTATTGTTCCAAGAAAAGGAACAGCTTTTACGAGAGCTCAGGAGTATAACACCTCGTATGCGATCTAAGGAAGAAATGAGTGGTATCCAACTCGAATGCAAACGATTAGAGGAAGACTTAAACAAAGCCTTAGAAATTTCCAACCGAGCCATAGCCGATAGACTAAGGCTTCACGAAGAAAAACAACTCCTCCTCCAACAACTTAAAGACGGTTTAAGACAGATGACGCAGTTAGAATCCCAACTAAAAACCCTTTCAGCAAGTACTTTATCAGTTAGTAGTAGTTCTAGTCTAGGCTCGCTATCCACCACGAGTAGCAAAGGATCTCTCAGTTCCGGTCTAAGTTTTACAGACATTTATGGAGGTCCCCAGTGCATGAGTACAAACAACTTGGAAAAACCAATCGACATGGCTGATCTACATAAACGTGTAGAAAGGTTATTAAAAAATAGTGATAGTACTACACACATTGCATCTCCTAGTAGATCCCAACCGTCATTATCCCCCAGAAGTTCTTTGTCGTCAGTGTCCCCTCCAGTTTCACCAATGTACGAGAATCTCCCAAGTATAGTGCCTCCGCCCGCTTACGATCAAGTGAAAAGGGACAGAAAGCAAATAGATGAGCGGTTAGTAGAATTAAGGCTCTCTACTCCTTCTATCGCGAGTGTTGCTAATATGGAGTACCATCAAAGAAGTTCATTTCCTAGTTTATCTCCTTTAACGGATTTGTTAGAAGCCCAAGCCAGTAACATGTCGCAGGGTTCTGGCTTAGGAAGGCCTAGTCGGTATTCTTACGAAAGTTCCGGTGACCCCCCACTATCTCCGATATCGGAAACTTCCCCGGCCCTCGATCACGACGAGATGCTTCAAGGAGTGGCGTTATCTAGGACATCATCTTCAGGAACAAATACTAGATCCGTTTCGGCGGCGGTTAGTGACGAATCGGTTGCTGGGGATTCGGGAGTGTTTGAAGCGTCGAACCGGAAGAGGGCGTCGTTGGGTTTCGCGCCAGATGTGGACGTGGAAACCGCACAAGTACAAATTAAGCTTAAATATATTACGACTGAAAGTATGCTCAATGTAACTATAGAGAAAGCGAGGAACTTGAGTGCCTTACTGATTCCCAATGATTCAGAAGTGTAAGTATTCATTTCTAATCCATCTTATTCATTTTTGATTTAATACGTGTTTTAATTTATTGTTAACTCCGTTGGGGTGAAAACTATTGTGGTGATTATGAAATTATATGCTTTTTTTAATATTCTTTATTTCTCATTTGCCACCTCTTCATTTCCTCTTTCACAGCTCCTAGTCCTCTCTTTATATCCTCTTGTATCATTGTGTCTTCTTCTTGATCTTTTGTTATTATCCCATCTATACTTTCTATTTCTTCCCGTGCTTCTATTGGTTTCTCTTCAATGATATTCGTTTCTATTTCCTTGTCTCCTTTTTCTTCTGACGATGTTTTAACGTTTCTACTTCTTAGATCCATTTTGGTTTAATTTAAAAAATTATTTAAATTCTTTATTTTATTATTTTATTTTAATTGCCTCTTTATTTTAGAGCCCCTCGTTGGGCGCCAATTGTGGCGATTATGAAATTATAAGATTTTTATAACAATACCAAAATCAACAACTATCGATTTTTTTGTTAAAGTTATATTTACATAATTTTTTTAAATAAATAAATTCTCTAAATCTCGTTACACAAACTAAATTCTTTTTGATAACAACATTCCTAAAATGTCTTCACAATTTCCCCTAAAATTTATTCACGTATCTTAAATACTTTTGTAATACTGAATATAATTTTATTTTATCTATTAGTAGTTCCCCTTTTTTGAATGTAATTTTTTTTTATTTTACTCTTCCATCTGTGAAAATATTTCTCCATATTTTTTCTTCTTTTCCTATCGTTACTTCCACTTATCATTAATGGTACTCTTTGTAATCGTCCTACATTTATTTCCGAATTTCTAAATCTCTCCAATACTTGGTTTTCAATCCTATTAACTTTTTTAGTTTTAAATTTTATCTTATCCAGCATATTACTTTGGTCACGTCTTCTATATTAGATTCTATTTTTCTAATATCTTACATTTGTTATTAACCCTTCCTTGATATTTTCTTCTAATTTCATTACTTCGTTGTTTATCAAATTATAGTTTGTGTTCGTTTTCATCTCCTTCTCCATTTGTCCCATTCTCTTATCCTGTTCCATTATTTTCTGTTGTCAATTTCTGTTTGTTTTCAAATTCTTCAAATTTCTTCTCTATTCTATCTAACGTATTTGTATTTTGTTTTTGATTTTGGTCCATTTTGTCTATCTTTTTGTTCAATTTTTCTTGGTTTTGGTCCATATTCTTTACCAATAATTCAAACATTTTCCATATATCATTTTCTTTTTTATTTATTTCTATTTCTTTTTGTTCTTTTTCCTCCTGTTTATCAATGTTCCTTTCCCTTTAAATGGTACAATCTCTTTCCTGTTTCTTTTTCCATTTTTCTTTATATTTCTAATATTGTTAGTTTTCACTTTAAATAAGTAATTTGTGTGGTTTCTACTTTTGAAGCCCCACGTTGGGCGCCATTTGAGTTGGTTCAGTAAATTAATGTTTTAATTTTTAGTTTTTATTTTCAAATTAACACTTTGACATCTCTCAATACCAAAATCAACAACTATCAATTTTTTTTAAAGTAATCTTTACATAATTTTTTTAAATAAACAAATTCTCTAAATGTCATTACACAAACTACAATTTTTTTTTCATAACATTCCTAAAATTTCTTCACGATATATAACACTAAATGTTGTAGTTTTTATATATTTTATCTATTGTATATCTTTTTGAGTAGTCCGATAAGTTACACATGCTGTAGTTTTCAGCTCACTGTATGTATTCTTTTGTGGTGAATAAATGATTTCTTATTTCTGATTTCTGATATTTTTTAGTTATGTAAAAACTGCATTGTTGCCTGCTGCATCGACACATCCTTCAGTATTTTGTACAAAATATGTGAAAGAGTTGAAAAAGGCAGCATTCGCCGATGCCTTCAATATACCAGTACCTGCCAATAAACTATTTACTAAAACTCTCCAAGTGAATGTATGGAACAAAATGTTGGACCAACAGGATAAATGTGTAGTAAGTAAAATATTTTATTTGACATGATTCTTTTAATCTATTTTTCATCTGAAAAAAATTGGGAATAAAAAAATCTTGCGAACATTACAGAAGTCCAAAACATTGTTTAATGTCGATAGAGGAGGTTAAATTTAATTATATATTTTAATGTGTTACAAACATGTTTCGACCCCAGCTTTGGTCATCATCAGTGTTAAAACAAAATAAAAGTACCTAAAAATAAGGAAAAACTGTAAAATACTCGAATTATTGGTTAAAGAACGCTATAAATTTACATGACAATTTTTCACGTCAAACTAACGAAAATTAAATACAAAAAACGGAGGCATCTCCTTATTTATGATTATGGAGCAGTTTTATATATTGCACTTTGGGGTATTTACTCTACATTTAAACGTGAAAAATTTTTATGTAAGTTTATAGCGTTCTTTAACCAATAATTCGAGTATTTTATAGTTTTTCCTTATTTTTAGGTACTTTTGTTTTGTTTTAACACTGATGATGACCGCATCTGGGGTCGAAACATGTCTGTAACACATTAAAATGTATAATTAAATTTAACCTTCTTTTTTGGTGTGGAGAAGACTTTGGTGTTTATTTTCCTTTTCTCAAATTTGTTTAATGTACTAAAACAATTCGGAAGCAGAAATTTTTTTCAGTCTACATAATTTATGTACCTATTGGATTGTACCTCATTCCGTCCCATGTTTTTTATATACGAAACTTTTGTTTCTTTTTCACGTTTCCCGGGCATTTCGATATCATAGGGAACCTTAAAATTATATTTTAAAAAAGTTCTTTAATTGGTTTGAACGAATGAAAATTGTAAAACATTCAAATTCGAGTATTTTGGGTTTATTTGACAATAATTGTACTTTCCCGACTTTTTAGCAGCAGCATTCACATAATTGTATTTTATTACTACTTAAATTTCTCTATTAAACATCGAAGATTTATTGTCTATGCCCGCATATCCTATATCAAAATATTTTGTAGGGTTGTGCACAAGTGAGCCTAGCCGACTTCAACGTTCACAACGTTTCGCAAAAATGGTACAACATCCTCTCCCTCCAAGAAGAAGTCTCATCAAGTATCACCCACCTAAAACAAGAATCTGAAATCTCCGTTCGTGAACGTACCGACGACAAACAAACGGGAAAAGAAGAAAGTTCGGACGATTCCACAATAATTTCCTCGCAAACTTCGACATTAACCAGAAACCAAGAAACCGTTTTTCCACCTACCCTAAATCTGAATTTTGACGAACTCTACGACTGTTTCAAAAATTCTCAACAATACGATTCTGAAGATTCCGATGAGGATTTAGAGGAAGACGAAGAAGAGTGCGAAGAAGAAGGTATAACGGTGGAGTTTAGGCCGAATGAAAAACTCGACGTTGTACCAGAACACGGTATTGACGGGGAACCTGAATATTTCGATAAGCAAACTAATACAGAATGCGCTTTCCATCCTGAGCAGGCTAAGCAGATGAGGTTACAGGCAGCCAAACCTGGGGCTATAGTGGAAGATAGAGGTGCTATTAAGAGGTAAGACGTCCTAAAATCTAACATCAAGAGGTACAAATTTTATTTATTTATTCAATAAATACAATGAGTGATAAGCGATAAGTGCTACTGCACTTGTTTCGCATGAAAGGCATCATAAAACATCATCATCAACATTATAAATAGAATTATACCCAAAGACCAGACATTTGTATGAAACTCGACCGATCTTATTTCCAATTAAGTATTGCCTTTTTTCCAGAGCATTTACTTCAGAATTTTGAGGACTCAAAAGGGTCGCCATGCATTAATTAAGCAGGTTTTTCTTTACCTTTGATATTCCAAAAATATCCATTCAGGCAAGTCGTTCCCGCATATACACCTACTTGAATTTTCGTTCCAGTCTTTTGGTATTGCTCAACATAGATTGTTGTTTTTATTTAGTGAACTAGGATTTTTATTTTTCTTGTAAAATACGTTGTTAATACTATTGGACATTCTATTTTTCAAACCCAGAATTTCCTATGAATTTTCGTTTAAAGAAAATATATTTTTTTACGCTTTTTCTGATTTTTTTCTATGTTATCTTAATATTGCCAATCAATTTCATAAAAACATTTCCTTTTATGTGAATTTTTAAGTTCTTACGATTTTTATTGTAAAATTTTAATTTTTCTTTCGTATTTCGATCTGATAATAATAAATTTTCCAGAAAATCAAGAAAAACCATACTTGGTATTGATATGAATTGCATCCTAACCTCAAAATCAGCATTTTTCGAAAAAAAAATTGAATTGGCCGCCATTTTTGGAAAAACAATAGTAGAAAAAAATTTTTTATCTTAAAAAGAAGGATTTTGTGTGTACTCTTGTCTAAGAAAATCCAACATTTTATTTCTTTATTTAAAGTGCCCAATTTAGGTAATAATAAAAAAATAAAAATTCGATTTTCATTTTTTTCCAATTTTTTTAATGCTTGATTCTCTTAGAAAACTGTAATTCAGTCCAAAAAATGTTTAAAAAAATAAAATATTTCAGGTTCTAAAGTAAGATTTTTATAAGGGAACGAATTAATATAAATCAATATAAAAAATGAAAATCGATTTTTTTTTATTATTCCCTAAATTGGGCACTTTAAATAAAGAAATAAAATGTTGGATTTTCTTAGACAAAAGTACTGTATTGTTTTTCCAAAAATGGCGGCCAATTCAATTTTTTTTCGAAATATGCCGATTTTGGCTGCGAAAATACATTTTTTTTTTAACTTTTACAATGTCTTCCCGACATAAAAATACATATTTTCTTCAATTTTTAAGAAAATTCGAGGATTCTTTAGTTATTTATTGCCAATTCAGTAAAAAAAATAATAATGTGCGCGAATTTGTTTTTGAGGTTAGAATGCATTTTTAAAAAAACCCTACTATATGGATCGATAGTCTACTTCATCACGGTCATTTTAATTTTTTTTTATTTTTTCACGACTCTTAGAGCCGGAGATATTTAAAAAATAGTGAAGCAATCCACTCGAAAAATACCAAAAATGCCGTTTTTGGCACATATCTCGCGAAGCCTCAGCCCAAATTTATTGAAAAATTTTTTACAAGCTTCTCTTTATGTATTTTCAGAGTATTTTTGTCTAATTTCACTCCGCTATATCTTGGTATTGATATGAATTGACAAAAAAAGCAAAAATACATTTTATCGACTAACAAATAATAAGTTTTCAACTGACATTTTACATTTTTGAAATTTGACGTTCATTCTTGACATTTTATATACATTTTTGATGCTTGGCGAACATTTTTTGAATATTAAATTGTTCTTGGACTTGCTTTTGCTCTGTAAATGCTTCACCTTTTGCTTGTAGAACTTCAGTTCTTCTGCAAATTTTTTCTTTATTTTCTTCAATTTGTCTTTCTCTGTTTTTAGTTGAGTATGAGTTTCTTCTAAATCACTTTTTGTGATTTCCCAGTATGTTCTGATTTTGTCCCTTTCGATTTGGAAGTAATTTCTTTCCTCACATTCTTTATCATTAGCTTCCTTTAATTGATAGGCAAAATTTTCCAATTCTTCCCTGCTAAATGCAGAGGTTTCGACTCCATCGATGACTTTTCTTTCAGACGACATTTTAGTAGAAATTTATGCACCAAGTTGAATATAAAAAAAAAATTAAATAAATAAATAAGGTTTTGAGGTTGGATTTGACATTAATTTTTGACAACGTACGTATATCGCAAATTAAAATTCCTGGAAGCTGAAAGTATATAATAACTAAATCCTTATTAGAGCCCTTTCCTATTACAATTTTTAATATCTGTGACAAATTGGACCGATTCCAGTTTTATCAGTTTTTCATTACAGAAAAATGGTCTGTCCATTCATGCAAAAAATTTTAATTGGCAATAAAAAAAATATTTGTTTAAATTGTTTTTCGTACTTTTTACGATGCTAAAAATTTTTTACGAACAATAAAAATTTTGTTGTATACGATAACAGTAGTAGAGAGAGATTAAATCGTAGTATTCAAACAAAATTTTTAAGGAGGCAATTTCCGTTTAGGTAAACCCTAGAAAATTTCAACAAACATTTTTTTAAAATTATTTTTATATAAATGTTTCAAAAAGTTTGTTTTAGACCTTGCAATAAATAATTATTGCTTTACCTTCTTTGTGTTAAATGTATCAGTTTTTAAATATTTTTCTTATTATATTCGTTTTATTTTTTTTGTCATTGTGTGCATTTGTCATAATTGTCATAATCACTAAAACACTGTTAAAATGGAACTAGTTTTTATAAACTTCAGACACTAAAGTGTTATAAAACGATCTTTTATCGGCTCATCTTAAAATACGTCAAAAAATAAAGCTCGAAATTTTTCAAACATAACAATCATTAAACAGCGACTGCTTAAAGTTGGCTGAAGAGTTCTCAACTTTATTGATAAAACAGGGAAATAAGTTATTAGCGTGCCTGCGTGTGAAATAGGAGAATAACCTTGCGTCTGACATTGCTAATTGTGATTAGGTAGGCTATTGTTTATATCAACAACCGGCTTTTGATGTTATTGGCGTTTTAGTGGAATTTCGCAATTGGAAAAGGCGATAAATGTTATTTACAATCCACGTATAAGAACAAAAATGGTCACCACAAAAAAGTTACCGATTTAGAAATTATCCAATTGTTATTTGTGTATTTTTTCATTTGAAGAAAAGTGTTTTTATGTCGGGTTTTAATAATTGGTCAGGGCAGTACTTATAGAGATCGGTTTATGGGTTAAAGTAAGGGAAATAAATGCTTACTTTAAATTTTTTTTAATTCTGTTAACATACATTTTTAACAGAAGGCTTACTTTGATTTATTAACTCATCTAATTGGTGCTAAATTTGAGCTATAATTTCCTAGCCTAATAGATATTAATGTTAATGTTAAAACGTTTAATGAAGAAGAAAAATAATTACAAATATGTCTTTATAAATACAAAAAAATACAATAAACATTACAAATAACCCACAGAAGTTGTTAAGAGCCTCAACAACTTGTACGTGGTAACACAACACATATAATAAATTTAAAAATTAAAAGATTGACATATTAAAAGAAGCCAGAAAACAAGAAGGAGATAATTTGGATTGAAGTAACAAGACAGCATCATTTAATTATAGTAGACTAATAATTATTATGACAACCCTCTCAAAGATGTTATTTTGTTTTGGATTTTTTCATTATCAATATTGGATCTCAATCAACTCAAGTATCTTTCTCTCTCCTGGATCTACTTCTGATATAAGCTATAAGACTCCTTTTGAATTGTCTTGAAGTATTCTCACTTTTGGCAGTTTCTGTTATAAAAAACTCCTTTGCCCGATAGTTTTCTTCATAGTCGAATGTCAAATAACTTCGTTTCAGAAAATAGTAGATCCGTTCAGCAGGACTCTCAGAAATTTATTTTGGGACACTTGTAACATATTACAGTATGTTTTTGAAACACCGCCCCAACCTATAATCCCATAATTCAAATGTGATTCCACTAGACTCTGATACACTATGACTTTTTCTCTTGGATTCAGATATTCTACTATTTTCTTATACCCATACAGTATGCATCTAAGTTTTTGTATCAGATAGTCCACATGGATATTCCATTTGAAACAGCAATCCAACATAATTCCTAAATATTTTATTTTTATTTGTGGGCCGTATAGTGAATGAATTTTGTATGATTATATCATAATCTGGAAGAGAAGTTTCAAAACCACTAAATGGTAGTTAAAATGTTTTTTTTATTGATTGATAAAAGCATCTAGCCAAGTATTTATTTTTGTGAAATCATTTTCAGTTTTAAGTTATAACAATTTGTGTCTTTGTATATTACCACCTTATCATCGGCAAAGCTGATTATTTGGCCATGCTTCTCTAGTAAAAATAGATTATTTAAATAAACAGTAAATACCAAGGGACCCAACACAGTTCCCTGGGGCATACCACATGTTATTTTTTGTGTTTCGCTCAATTTATTTTTTATTTTAACTTGTTTTCGATTTTGTAACTATCTTCCAGAAGAATTGAATGGTCGACGGTGTCGAAAGTCTGATCATACAGTAATTTCTCAAATATCCAAATAATTCATAATATCTGTTACTTCTAGATCCCAAACTTTTTCGCCTAGCGCTCACGTTTCGAAAAATCAATACATCTGCAAACTGAACCGAAGCGACAGCGATAGCGCAATGCCTTTGTACCGAAGAGGAGGCAAACCCTTCGAAAGACATGCCGTTGAAAGGCGGTCTCTTCGTTTCCGACGACCTGGAGGTTCCGTGACAGCGTTATCTACTGCCAAAACGCAAAACCACCATCCCACCACAGCACGAACATCCATCGACCTGGAACTCGACCTTCAGGCCCAACATACCCGCTTGGACAAGCTCAGTTCTGAGTTGTCCAGATTGAGAGAGCTAAAAGAAAGACTGGAAGCAGCCAAGGTATGTGTTTATTCTCTTAAATGTTCATTCATCCCTGTCACAACATTTTATAAATGATTTATTTTGTAATTTTAGGAGCAGGGAGACACCGAACTGGCCGCTTACTTGCTGGAAGACCGGCAATTTCAAAATCTTATCGCACAAGCCGAAAGTAGCAGAGCGGCAAAGAGTGTAGAAGAAAAGAAAGTAGAGAAAATGTTGAGGAAGGTGTCTAAGGAGATTTATAAGTTGAGGAAGTCCAAGGCGGGTAATGGGAAACCCGACATCATTTCTTTCCAGTAAGTACAGATTGTATTATTTTCTATATATTATATATATTTTTTACAACTCGCCAAAACAAATAAAAACAATGAAACGCATTTTCTTTTGTATTTTTTCTGTAGAATTCAATGGAGTAATCAGTTTTTTAATTTTATTAAAAATTTAAACAAATTATCAGCAATTATTGAAAAATTCGTTATTGCAAAAATCATTTTTTGAGTTTTTTCAATTTTTGTTTTTAAATGGGGACTATTATTTTTTTTTATTGTATCAAAAAGTTCACGTAAAAACAAAAAAAAAGAGCACCTAACCATGTACGATGAAATTTTGCCAACCAACTTTATTTTTGAGAAAAAAAATGTTTCCACAAAATTTCATCAATATTAAATTATTGTGGAAATTAAAAATAAAAAACTATAAAAAAAAAATTTTAATAATTTTTTGCTTTTTCCGCAAAAATTTTGAGGTTATGGTAAAAAATGACTCACATAGAAGTTGTACATTTTTTCTAGATCTACAACTTTGCCCCCTTTTAACCCCCCTCAAATTAACCCTTTAGCACCCCTCTCGTTGCTCGAATTTTTTTACGTTCATTGTAAGCCCCTTTATCAGTTCCAATCATTAAAACCCTTAGAAAATTATTGTTGACTCTAAATCTAATTTGCCTGGTCTAAAATACAAAATTATATTTAACATTTTTTCCTAATATCTAAAAAACAACTTTGAAACTTATATGTAAAGGATTATTTTTCTAGATAAGAAATAATACAAATAATCAACAGTACAAAATGTTTTGTTACCATTTTACATGGTGTGTCAAAACTGAACAAAACGCAACAAATATTCCAACAAGATATAAAAATAGTAAATAATAATAATAATAATATACGCCCTGTAATTCACTCCCTTACGAGTGAACCCCAGAAGCTCTGCAGCTTGTGCGGGGGAGGGACGGCTATTATTATTATTTGCTGTGGCGCTCTGGGGCGACTTACTGATGCTTGATGGCGCATTTGCTTTACAGTTGTGGGAAAACCCAGAAAAACCACACAACACCATCATCGAGAACGATGGACTCCTCCAGGATTTTAAATCTTTATATATATAATACGCTACAAATCATGCCCAGAAGTAGACAATTAAAATTTTTATTTAAAAATCTCATTGTCTAGACCGGGGCACGAACCAGAGCACGGACAGACCTATTAATGGTACATATTGAAATGTAACCGCCTTTGCCAACTGAGCCACCGTCGCCGATAAATAACACATGAAATCAAAATTTTCAAATATACAGGTGTTGATTAGTGTGAAAAATAAAAACTATTTCAGATGAGACTAAACCGTTTTAAATAACGACTGTAATTGAGATTCGATATTTGTTTTTAATTGTAAAATGAATTTTTCTTAATAGGTTTTATTAACATTTCAAAAAATTTCTAGTCAAAATCCTCACATACACATTTGGTATATTTTTATATTTTGGTCCAAAGAATCTTTCCTTGCTCTATGGCCTATTAATGACGCTCCACCTGCTATGTTGCAAAATTTATGTTCACTTTTTACTTTATTCTTTAACTTAACACTTAAAACAAATATAAGAAAAATGAATTACTTTTTCTTCTTGTTAGCCCCACTAGGACTTCCAGTCTCTTCAGCTTCTCTTTTCAAAGTAATACTGCCACTCTCAAGTTCCTGAAGTGACTCAGTCAATTTTTTAAAATCTTTTTCAGCCTGAATATAACTATCCTGCGCTTTGTTAATAGTTATTACACCATTTCTACCCGAACCTTCTAAATTTACGCTAATTTTTGTGGTATAAAATTTATTTCTAATATGTTTGTATTTCGTTATACCCCCTCTTATTTTTAAAGATTATTTATTTATTTGAGCAGTAGTGCATAAATTTACAATTTACTTTTAATTTACAATATTATTGCCACTAATCTCTATACTGCCTAATTATATGCACAATTGCACCTAAGGTGCTGTGTGTGCATGTCGGGGATTAGACGGGAATTTTGCTGTTCCTGCACTAATCGCCTTAATCTAATGACTAGCTAGACAAAAGTGGACTGTATTTGGTTCTTCCTGTTCATTTTCGTAGACTTCAAAGAGGTGGAATAACAAAACTTCATATATTATCTCTGAACAGGTTCACAACAAGTTGCTTAGTTATTAGCAAGCAATTGCTCAGAACGAATTTGTTATTCTCTGATTGTATTTATAAAAAGCCCTATGAGCTTGAAAGAATGAAAAATGATAATGAATGAATGAATGCCTTTATTGATCACATTTTCATAAGGTTGCTATTTCTATGTAAAATTTGATTATGACATGTTGTCTTCTTGAGTGCTTAGGAGCGACTGCAATGGCGTCAATAAACCACGTTTCTTCCACGCCTCATTTGCGTTAAGCATCTTATTTCAGTGATATGTTGGTTTCGGATACTATTTTATTTTTATTGGGAATTTCCTTTTCATTATAAACAAAAATCATCGAATGAGAAACTATCGATTTATCTTGTTCGCAAAATGTGTTAGTTACTTTTTACTTCGCATGAAAAGGACTTAGACATTGGAGTATTAAAATTGAAAACATTGTTACAGAGAGAAAATGGCCTTCTTCACTAGATCAGACACCAACGTACCTTTCCTTCCATCCCAAGATGAGTGCCATTCAACCAGCAATACTTTAAAACGTTCGTCGACTGAAGAAAAAACCGAAGACAAGTGTTTAGTTAGTGATGAAATTAAAGAAAATGGTTTGGACAGTGTAGTAGACGACAAAGATAGTACTCACAAAAAGTACGATTACGTCGTCGACAGAGTATTAGGGGTTGAAGTTTAATATTTATTGAACAATTAGATAATTTGATGAAACTCGATAAATCTGTTTCAAAATTTTTAACAGGTAGTTATAAAGCTTCCAATTTGAAAAAAAAAAACATTTTTAAATAACTTTAACACTCAAAATTATACTTCATGATTATTTTCAATTATTCCAATTATATGTGGATCATTTTGAAGCAGATTTTATTTTGTACATAGTCTGTAAAATTGTATATTTGTTAATAAGGTGTTCCATATTTTCGAGGAGTGTGCCACAACGTAGTTTAAATTTTTTCTATACAGGATGGACACTATTTTGAGTACTTCGAACTTAAATCCAATATAGAAAATGTACTTCTTATAATTTTCAAAATTTGCAAATTAATTTTGAATGTATACGATAAATTGAAACTAAAAATTCTAAAAATTGTTTTTAAATATTTTATTTTTCAGACTAAACTAAAAATTTTAGCCTTAATCTTCATATACAGTGTGTCTGCTTAAGTTCGCACCATATGGAAAACTTTTTTATTATTAATTTTAAGAAAGTCCTGCAGGGTCTAAAACATAAAATGCAACCAACAGATATTAATTTTTTTCAGTCGTATACGAGGTTTGTCAAAAAATATCATTTTGCTGAAGAATAAAGTAGGTACCTTTATTTTTGACAATATCGAAAATGGTTTATTAAAAAAAATTACGTAGTATTTATTTCTGATCAACTTTTTTTAATAACAATTTTCGATATTCTCAAAAATAAAGGTACTTTACTTTTGAGCCAAATTTATATTTTTTGACGAACCTCGTATATGACTTAAAAAAAATTAATATCTGATGGATGAATTTTAGGTTTTGGACCATGCAGTACTTTTTATAAAGAATAACTTTTTTCGTAAAATTAATAATAAAAAAGTTTTCCAACTTAAGCAGGCACACAGTATATCATGGTTTAATTTTTTACTCGGAATCCTAAATTTAAGAACTCACAAGAAAAACAAATTCGCTCCCAAAAGAATATATTATATTTATAAAAAATCACTAATATACTAAGGTTATGTCGTTGACTGATGTCCAACCTTAGGATAATGACGTTTTACATCTGACAATTTTAAATATAATTTACTGACGGCGCCAACTTTTTGTCAAACGGCGGAAACTTATTTGTACACCTGATACTTACATTACCTTATAATTATTTCAGTATTTTAGTGTACCCATCCGATGTTTAAATGTTGTCCATCCTGTATAAATGCATCTTGTGTTCTTAACATTATGGTATGGTTTTTTTTTGAAAGACGTATGTATTTTAATAGTTTATTCGAGTTATACCGACATAGGTGTTGTTATTTAAATATACAGTTCGCGCCAAAAATAAGGAATAGATTCATTTTTGTCGTTAGTATGCAAATTCGTATTTTTTTCTTAATTTGCAATTATAATTTTGTCCTTTATTCATACCTCATTTTTTTTTTCTATTAGAGAAAGAAACTAATATAATTCGTTTTGGTAATTGCTAAAAAATTTAGGAAAGTATTTTTTTTTTAAATAATGGTATTTAATTCCAAGGGAGCATGCAGAAATCAATTCCTGTACACCAGTGGTGAAAACTACTGAAGAAAGAAACCGAAAAATTTCTGCCTCAGGCGGGAATCAAACCCGCGTCTCCAGTATTCCGTACTGATGCCCTAACCGCTAGACCACCGAGGCATGTAATCCGGCAATGATCTAGCTGGTTACGAGGAGATATATTAGGGATGTCCTTCCTAATTCACGGTTTCTTTCTTTAGCCACTCTTCAGGATGTCGAGGTATTCCCCAAACTTTGTTGAGATTAGAACCCCTGCACCTAGGAGTGGTGTTTTCTAACACGACGTGCTCGTAATGTGAAAGTACACGTGAAAAGCTAACGGAAAATCTTCCTAGAATGGAATTAAATTCCAAGGGAGCATATAGAAATAAATTCCTGTACACCAGGGTTGAAAACTACTGAAGAAAGAAACCGAAAAATTTCTGCCTCAGGCGGGAATCGAACCCGCGTCTCCAGTATTCCGTACTGATGCCCTAACCGGTGTACAGGAATTTATTTCTGTATGCTCCCTTGGAATTTTATTCCATTCTAGGAAGATTTTCCGTTAGCTTTTCACTTGTATTGTATTTAATGTTGGGCGGTTCGCGTATGCCACATTTTATAAATCCTAAATCTCAGGAGAATATCATCAGGATGCTTTAGAATTTCTACCGATAAACTAATAAGTTGTATTGACTTAAGTTTAGTCCTAATTCCAAATTAGCCTTCTATTGTGAATTTCTAAATATTTCTCATCCTCAGTTGGTGGTAGATTGAGGATATTAATATGCATTGGTTGACAAGTTTATTTACGTAAAGTGAATGTAACATGAGTCGATTTGGATTCGCTGGGAAATCGCACGTTAAAACGTAAGGCCCCGTCATTTCCAAATTGGACAAACCGCCATTGGATTTTGAGAATGGACCTTTCCATGAACTATGAGGAAACACTGTAATTAGAAAGTATATGTGCTAATATCACTGAGAATTTTGTTTTTTTGAATTCTCTGGTAGCTAATTTTTGTATAATCAGGAAAAACATGTGTTTGTGACGTCACGTTCATCGAAATTAGATTTGGCATCGTTGCAGTTACATCTGCATTGTAGGTTCGTTCGTTTGCTGCACAGAGCAAAATGTTGTAAATCACACCAAATCATGAAAAGGTAGGCCCGTTCAGAAACTTCGAATGTTTTAGTAAAGTAGCGGGAATTTTATAGATGAGTCGATAAATTGACAGAGTTCAATTATATATCAATAGTGTATATCAAACAGTGAGCTTTATTTTCGGGAAGAACAGGGATAAGTGTTTGTGAACGTAGATTATGGAGGGGGGTGTTTCCGATGAACGTGACGTCAAGGGTACACTTTCAAAAGCGATATTTTTTTAAATGAAAAATATATGGTGGTACTCTAAGTGAATTGGACGTTTCATATGAAATACCATCGACTTATATAAGTTTTGGAATTTATTTTTCGTAAATGTAAAGGTCCATTGTTCATAGGGATGACGATATTCCGCGAACTTGTTCTATTGTGCTGTGTGCTGGTTTTTAAGTCCAAATTAGTTACGTTTTCTCCAATGCTTGTGAGGGGATTGGTAACAAACTGATAGGACGGTAAAAAAGTAACTTCCTGCTTTTTCATTATTATTTGAGCTAATTTTCAGTTACTTGGGAATTACTTATTTATTGCATTAAATATTCATGTAAAAAGTCCGAAGCATCTAGATGAACAACTCTACCAGTAAAGAGATCTCTTATGATATCAATTTATTTCATAATGAGAGTTTTAACCTCGCTTATTTTAATTTTCTCCATTGGTATGCTTCCAGAAGTTCTTCCATTTCCGTTTCAGAATCTGGCTCACAGTCAGGAGGTTGAAAAATATTTTTTATGTGTGCAGCAACCCTTTCTGTTTTCTCTTTATCGTTTCTTCCTCATTTACTTCGCTTTCGGATTGGAGGATTTGATTGCTGTGGTATTTTATTACCTTTGTTGCCTTCCAGAGTACATAATCTGAAGCTTCAGTCAGTGCCCGATCTAATTCTCTCCCAGAAAGAAATTTATTTTGTGTTCTAAAACTAATAACAACATTTTATAAATACTCTTCTTTCTGGATATTAATATTAAAACTTTTTTGAAATAAATAAGTGGTTTTAATATTCAGAAAGAAGAGTATTTGAAGTACTAAGACACTATGAACTATAGAATTTTTTTAATAATATAATTAAAACAACAAAGTTATTGAAAATCATAAGACTAATTATCTATTAAAAACAACAAAATATTGTCTATATTATTAGTGATTTTAAGTTATCTTAAAATTTATAGAAAACATCGATGAAGTATTAATTGAAACAAAAGAATTTTGAAAATATTTAAATTCTACTTATTATTACTTACCAAAATGGTTCTATTTCACTAATTATAAATATAATTATCTTAAAAACGAGTTTAGTTTCAGCGATTTCGCTTATAATTCACTGCAATAATTAATTTAATCCTTACTCTTGGAACGCACTGTATAACGCACGAAGAAAAAACAAACGGTACATATGCACAAGTCAAAAAGCTTATTTTGTTTTCAAAAATTAACTGTGTTTATTGTACCTTACACTATTATAGGGTGGCCTTTTCAATATTCTTCCAACTCTGTGATCTAGTGCCTTCAGATCTGATCTTATACAGAGTGTTTTACATTTTTGTTTTGTAAACAATGAAACACGTTGTAACCTTTTCTATTATTATAGAATGAACTTTTACAAAAAAAAAAGCTTCAAATGTATTAATTTGATGCGTGGTATTTTAGAATCCAAACCGTCCATTTTAAATTGTGAGTATTCTAAAATGTAAGACGTCCTGTATATAAAAATACTGGGGAAAATGTATTTTATATCATAATATTGAGATGTTAATGTTTGACTTTTTGCCATTTTTTTTATTATTATACTATTCATATTTCCAATAGAAGTATTTCGAATTTTTTTGATTGGGATTAAAATTTTAATCTGTAGCTTAACAAAAAATATAAATACTGTGACTTATTCAGAAATATTTTGGGAAATTTTGAAGGTTGGTGTGTCTACGCTTAGTAGTAGGTAATCAGGACGAAAAAAAATCGCATATTCATGTGTTTAATAGGATTCGGTCAAGCGTTTTCGACCTTTATAGGTCATCATCAGGAATTTCTTGATATACATTAAATAAAACTGTAAAAGGGAACAAACATTGCACGTGAAGGGACTAAAAAAGCCCTTGAACGCATCTTATTAAACATAAATATTTCAATTTAAAATTTACTTTCTTCCTGATTATAAATATTTTGCTTCAAAATAAGATAATTGTTAATGCTTAAATTTAGTTTTAAATGTTTTAAAACTTTAGGAAAAAAAACTAGTAGGAAATTTGCATAGTATAGAAAAGTATATTATTGTTAATCTCAAAAAAGGACAAATCTCGAAGTGATAATATAATTCTCAAATATAAGTTTACATAAAAGAAATAATAACAATATCATTTTCTCATGTGGTATTATAGAGCATGTTCACGATAGGAAATACAAATCTATTTTGTTGTGGTGTTTCTTATATTTGGTCATGCTGTGTATATTTTTCGATTTTTAACTTGTGTATAAATTCGCTGAATCTTAATAATTTTTATATTTTTTTACTAGTATCATTTCAACTATATTAGTTGGATTTATATCTCTTAAATCGACTTCTTGATTTTTGTGTTTTTGTATCATATGTAAATAGTAAAGTTTGTTTTAAGAAAACATAAATTATATATATAAATACATTCTTATTAAAATATATGGTTCTAATATTGAAATATCTAATAAAACTTGTTTTTAATAAAAAAAAGTGTTTTATTAAAAAAAAAGCAAAATTAATGTTACTCGAACTTAGCCAGTAAAAATTGTACCCTGAAGAAGAGTTAGAAGGGAGTTGTGGTGCCCTAGACTAGACAAGACAAAAGTGGACCGTGTAATTATTTTATACACAACTTCGGATGTCATTTACTAAGATTTATTATTTAAATGTCAAATTTCTCCAATTTTTTATTTTCCCCACAGAGTATGTTAGGGGCAACATTAACAGTTTTTATTTTTACTTTATTAGATCTTGGAATTGAGTCAAATTTTTATATCCACACATAGTATGTTAGGGTAACATGTTAACAATTTTTTTCCATCATTTACCAGTAGTAAAAACCAGTATTGGTGATGTAATTAAAGAATTATTAAAAATTTCTGTCAATTCCACATGATTATTTAAAACCCCATCAATGATCATTATAGAGCATTTTTAGGTTTATTTTGTGGGATGGTAGGACGCTTTTTTATTCGTGTTGGTAAGTTTTTTAAAGGTTTTCGGTTTTCTTTAATGTTATTTTTCTTGTAGTTCGGCTTTTGTTTCAAGTTAGGTACACACATCTGAATGAAAATATTGTTTTATTCATAGTAATAATTTAATTTGTGATTGCCGGGGATTAGACGGGAATTGTGCCGTTCCAGTCCTAATCGCCTTAATAGTTAGCTAATGACTAGCCAAGACAAAAGTGGACTGTATAATAAGTTTGCCTGCATTTGCTTCTTCCCTCCTTCCTGTTCGTTCTTGTAGACTTTGAAGAGGTGGAATAAAAGTCCACAATGTAAAGAGTAAGAAAGTTACAATTCTTGTTTGGTCATTAGCAAGTAATTGCTCAGAAAACGAAGTCATGTGGGGTGAATTTAATATTCGATAAAAATAATGAAACATATAGTAACGGCACCCGCTAAAGAGCGGGAACAATAGACTTCTAAATTTGAAAAATCGTCGTAGAAAGCTGGAATTTAGGCGTGCACACATTCAAGGTATCCTGAGTTCATATCCGTTGTTCGTTAGTCTCTATCGGTTCTGGAAACTGAGTTATAAATGCGTACAGACAGACAGAAACGTTCCATAAGACTTCTCTAAACATTAGGGTTTAGAAGTCTAAAATTTTAGGTTGCTCTCTATGCAAAATTTTAATACATGTCTTAATGAGTGTGTATGAGAATAGAATAGAAATCATTTATTTCCTTATTACAAATTACATTTGTATGGAAAACGTCAAGAATATCATCTCCAAAATAAAATAAAATATAAACAAACAATATTATACATAATGGTACAATACAAATGGCTAGCCTGGAACTAAACTGGTCTATATGTTACATGCTTATCACAAAGGAAAATGATCTCAACGGTTATGTTAACATTCAAACAATGGTAAATCGAAAGGCGTTTATGGTGTTATTCGCGTAGCAGTTCTTAGATACTTAGACCAGTTTAGTTCCAGGCTAGCCAAATAGTAAAAACATTAAAATTGACCAAATATATAGTCATCTACATCATAAAATGAGTATGCCAATAAAAAAATTTTTAATATGGCTTGACAACTTATTATGAAACCATGCTTCGTTTCACTAGCTTTGGAGATGACGCAAAATCACGTGCTATAAATTAAATTTTTATTTGTTCCGACTATTCAAAATCTATTCAAAATTACCGACTTTTATTGGCTCAGACTTCGCGCTCTTAACGGATCGACTCGAGCCTTGAGCTCATGTTTACTGTGAATTATTATAAATTATGATATAATAATATTATTATAAGTAAAATTTTATTTTTCCAGCCTAAGAATTTTGGCTTTAGCGTTCAATATTGAAGCCGGCCAACAGGTTGATGTAATTTACACTGATCTGTCCAAAGCTTTCGATAGTGTTTCTCATCAATTGCTTTTAAAAAAACTATCTGAAATTGGTATTGCTGGTAACTACCTAAACTGGATTAAATCATACCTAACAAACCGCTTTCAACGAGTTAAAATACAAAACACCACATCTCAGAAAGTATCAGTTCTTTCAGGAGTTCCACAAGGCTCCCACTTGGGTCCTATACTTTTTTGCCTATTCATCAACGACGTAACATCATGTTTTGTAAATAGTTATGAGTTAATGTTTGCTGATGATTTAAAATTTTATAGTAAAGTTACAAATAATACAGCCCTACAAAGTGATTTAGACAGACTGGTGTAGTGGTGCAGCTTAAACCATCTATCGCTAAATGTTAAAAAATGTAAAACCATGCATTTTTCTCGAGCACTAACCCCCCTGCAAAATACTTATAAAATTGGCGATATTGCACTGCAAAGTGTTACCTCAGTAAATGACTTAGGCGTGATTTTCGACTCAAAAGTATCCTTTCGGGAACATATGGACTCAATTATATGTAAAGCTTTTCGCATACTAGGCTTCATTAAACGTAATACCCAACATATGCATGATACTAATGCAATTTTACCATTATTTAACAGTCTGGTAAGAAGCCTACTGGAATATTGCTGCATTATATGGCATCCTATTTACACTTGCCACATAGATAGGGTAGAACGAGTCCAACGTAAATTTCTTACTATTTAAACACCACTTTCCGTACCAAAATATCAGCTATGAAACTAGACTTCTACTATGTGGCATGAAAAGCCTTGAAACTCGAAGAAAACATGATCTGCTTCTATTTCTTTTCAAACTAATTAGCGGAATGATCGACTGTAGTGCCCTCTTACAGTTAATCAGTTTTCAAACACCTTCACGACGAACACGCCATACAGCCCTACTGTTTATTAGGAGACATAGAACGAACTATGGACAGAGAGCTATTATAGATCGGATATCTCATAATTACAATAAACTTTATTCAGACTGTGACTTATTTAATATTTCTCTAGTCGCTCTAAAGAACCAACTTAAGTTCTCCAAGTGAACAATTATACCATTGCTCCTTTTGTCTTTTTATATGAATATACTTCTCATTTTTTGTATTTTTTTTTATATTTATATTGTACGATTTCGTGTATATTTTAATGTTAAGTATTAGTTGTAGTTTTCGTACCATTTAGAATTTGATATTCTGTAGAGTATGTAATTTAATAAATAAATAAAATAAATATTTCAGGTGATCCATAACAAACACTGCGTTTTGGTCCATAGTTAAAATTTTGGAAAACATTGAAAATTGTTTTTATTTTTGGAGTACATTGATCAGGACAATTTAAAAGTCATGTCCCTTGTTTTTTAATTTTTCCATACAAATTTAAATACCTTGTTTCATCCTTTAAGTATATTTTAATAGGTGACAAATAGAAACTAGCTTTGGCAGTTTGGGCTGAGAGTAGAATATATCATTCGTATTTTTTCTATGGTTGAATTTTTAGATGTATTAAACATTTACATGAAAAATGATATTTTTTGACATTAGTTATATCATCTCCACCATAGGACAATATAAAGAAGCTAACGTTTTTGCTTAGTTTGTAGATTTATATAAAAGTAGTTTTAGAATAGGCAGTTCAGTTCATAATTAGCATTCATACTATAAACATATATTTTAATTGTAAATAACTTAAATAAATAATTTTTTAAAAATAAGAATTGGATCGAGTATTCATTTCTCATTTAACAAATTTTTAAAAATTATGATTTCAAATAGATGTATTAGGTTATTAAAACTTTCGATGGTCGTTTTCAAGTAAAAATTAATGAAATGAAATGTCGAAAGGTAAAAATTAAAAATATTTTATTAAAAAGAGTGGTTTTATTACCCAGGAGGAATATTGTATGAAGAAGTATTACAGTTCTAAGGAACGTTTACAACACCCTGTTTACGAAATAATATACTCGAAAATTAAAGTAACGCGTTAAAAAGTTATTATCAATAATAGATAAACTAACCAATTAACCCTTTTACGTACCCCATTTCCTTATCTAAAGGTAACCATTAGTCAATGTAACCTTCATAATTTGTTTACTGTACGTATACCAAATTAACACTCATAAAATACTTGTGAGAATTGAAATAAAAAGTTCAATATGTGTAAGATTTTCTTTTGGGTACTCGTAATTTTAATATTAAATTCGAAGTTTTATTCGGAAGCGAAGCCAAAAAAATTGAATATTTTGCCAAGTTTTATTCTAAAATCAATAAAACACAAAGTTGATCATATCCTGGAAGTAGCTGGTGGAAATAATCAGTGCGCCAAAGATTTAAAGAGACTTTTCAATGATGTAGTACACGTGAAAAGATGGGCCTTGGAAAGTTAGTAAATATACAGTTTTGGATCACAGAAAAATCAAAGTAGCATACTTTAACTTTAAATTAGCTCTATTCTTAGCTCTGTTCATGGTTTAGTTTTTCCATTTTCAATTGCAGAAATATAAAAACAAAATTGGCGGCTTGTAAAATTGTAGATGGGCCGACAAGTTGCTTTGTCGGCATTGTCGGGGTCATTTTGTTCTGCAATTGAAAATAGATAAACTGTACTTAATATTTTTTAGTGCTTGACTCTTCAGCAAAACTAACTAATGGTATATTAGCTGGAAATATTTATATGAATGGTAATTTCGATGAATGTTTAGATATAAAAGAAGTAAAAAATAATGAAACTATACGTGGACAATATTGTACTGTCCTACTTACACCTACTGATGCAACACCCGATTATTTGGATTTTTCTAGTGTAGCAACAGTAAGTAACTATTTTTTCTTCCTCCAAGGGTGTCATAAAGCAGTAAGCTATTGCAAAAACTGTGAAGGAAACCTTTTCCTAGATCGTGACGAGAGAAGGGCTGCTCTGAAACGATATTGAGCTTTATATCCCATAGGTATTATATGCAATCATTACTTGTAGGTAGGAAAAGCAGTGATATTGTCTTTCATTCTCTTCTATTTCTTGGTTTTTCTTTAGTTACTACCTTTTAAAATATCTAGATTTTTTGGTACATTATAATAACATCTTCTTTTAGTTCTTTTGCTTCTCTTTTTCCATATCGATCTTCTTCTAATTTTGTCATTCTTTCTTTTTCCAACCTTTCTTATGGCCTAACCATCTTTGTGTATGTAACTGCTACTTTTTTTACTTCTGTGTCAACGGCATCGACTACTATGGCCATTAGCCTCGTGTTCTGTGTAGGCTTTGTTACTGTTTCCCAGCGCCACTTTAGGAACGGCACTGTTAATTAGAACCCAACCTAAATTTTTTAATTAATTAAAAATCAGAAAATGATTTCTGCCTTTGGTGTGATTCGAACCCACAACCCTTGGATTATGAGTCCAGTGCTCTACCGCTGAGCCACTCACCCCCCTGTAACTGCTATTATTTTCGGTTTTCTGTTCAGTTCTTATAACTCTTTTAATTGTTCTGTGCTTTTTTCCACAAATATTTCTCTTAATATTTTTCTTTTCCATCCCTCCAAGTCTGCTTTAGATTTCCTCTGTTTATATGTTTAAAAGCATATAATACTTTAGCTCTAATAAAATTCTTAACAGCATCTCGTAAGACCCTAAGTTATTTTTCATTGTCGACTCGATTATCACGAAATCTGTTTATTGGGCGCCTTCTATTACCATTTATTTTTTTTTGGTTTATTTCTAAACTAAATTCTTTCATTCTAGTTTTGTTACCACCCCTTGTTATTAGTACAACCGTCCCCTAATATGACCTAATATTGCCTTAATATTAATTAAATTAAACATTACTTTCGAGAGGGGATTTCATTTATTTATCTTAAACCATTATTAATACTAACAAAAGATTTGGTCAGTATCTTCTAAATCCTGCTTTATATTCGCTCAAAATGTTTTATATCTTTTTAATCTTTAAGAACTTTTGTTAGTATATTGTAGAATATATTAAACAAAGCTATCCCCCTATAATTAACGGTGGTCTGGAAACGACGTGTGGGATATTAGCTTAGGTCTTATATCGATTGTCTATGACAATGAAACCTTCGGCTGTCTCAATATTCTTGCAACAAATTATAGCAGAAACATATTTTCTCCACGGCCACTACTGAATGTAGTTATTCTGAAACCACTTATATTAACAGAAAAGAAACATTCTCGCTCTTGAGATTGAAAGAAAATTCTGAAACATTTGTCTCTTATGTATTTTATATGTATTACATTCTATAACTAGAGATAGAATCTGTATTCCGTGATTGTTTACAAAAATAAGGTTTGCCGTGAATGTCAAATTAACTGTCAGTATTAGTTGACGTGGTCTTAATATTGGTTTGTAAAAACTTTTAATTTATTAAAAAGGAGAAGAAAATCAAACGATTCAGATGTAGAATTTGAAAATACTCCTCCAGAAATAAAAAAATATGCCGATAATATAACTCAAAATTTGCTACCGCAAAAATCCAAGCTTGAATATAAAAATACTACCTACATAATGTTGAGAGATTCAGGTTTCATTTTACTATATTTAATTTCTACTTTTTGTGGCCGTGGAGAAAGTACAGTCTGTTACTCTGTTGGAATGAAAATCCGACACTCGAGGTTCCTCACGCTCGCATTCGCTCGCGTTCGGAATCATCCACTCGTGTCGAATTCTCATTCCAACCTTGTCACAGAATATACTATTCCTGATTCTGGTTTCCCATAACACCATCGGAATATAATTGTCCAAACCGGTAATGTATACGTATGTTAAAATGACACAGCCATTTCGGCACAATCAACCGAAAATATTACAGTATTTTCTAACTATTTATTAACTATTTTCTAACACAAACTAGAATTTTCTAACTCAAGTGGTTTGCGGGAATATGGTGTTGTGCTAGCTTAACTGTTAAGCTGGCACAACCTTTTATAACTTTTTCCCCGAAATAGTCTAACGCCCAATTTTCTAACTTTTTAATAACTCTCTAATGGAATATATACAGGGAGCGCCAATTATTTCCACTCGATCTCTAGCACCGAAACTAAAAGAGATATCAACAAGATTTTTTGTAGGGGTAGACAGTGTCACTCGGACTACAATTTTAAAATATTTTAATGTATACAGGGTGGCTAATTTTTGTGGAATGAAAATTAATTTGGTTTTTTTTAAATCGAACACCCTGTATACGATTATGTCTTCTGATTCTACTTAATATTAGATTTACGGTAGTTTTTTGTATTTGTAAATCCGACGCGGCGTTGACAAGTTATTCCTATTTTAAGCAGATTTAATGAAAAAACAGCACTTCAGAAATATTAGCACAAAAACCACATTTTTTAAAAAATTCCTCAAAAAAGCTACTATGATGTAAATGAAACATGCACCTATCACATTAATCGAAATCGAAATCCACATTCACAGTAAGAGAAGGACTCACTGTTTCGTAATTTTCTATATTTGTTATTTATTTCAGCTAGTTCTACATTTTTGGACGAATGATTAATTCAATAAAATAATCAGCAAGACAATCCAATAATTTTCAAACATTTTCTATTTAATAATACATTTTTTAGATGCAAGACTATTTGGGCATCAAGACCAGTACTCAAACATCAGATGTTTTGAAAACATTCAAAGTGAGCTATGGTATATGTATTCCAAATTCTTGTTCTATCGGTAATCTACAAAAATTGTGGGACTATGTAGAACATACTTTTAGATTACCAGTCCATTTTAATTTTTATGATACAATGTGTAGTTCAAGATTGAAGGGTGTAGAGCCTTATGATTTTGACGTATTCGTATAGTAAGTATCTGATAGTTGCCATATTTATTGTTTATCATTAATCTTTTGTTACAAGCGTCAAAAGTACAGTCAACGTTCCAAGTTCCTGGGGATTCCTTCCAATACGAAAGTACCAAGAAAAAAATTATTAACGAAAGCTTTTGTTATAAAATTAAAATTTTTTGACCTAAAATTTTTTATCTTTTATTTTTAGTGCGTTTTTTGGATTATATATTATTATTTTACTACTTGCTACTGGATATGATGTCTTTTTTTATCAAAATAAAACTGGTAAGTTAAAATATAAATCTACAATTGCTCATATACAGGGTGGTTCACAACTATTGGGACATAGGCTAAGGGACCAAAATATTGTGATAGGACCAAATATACCTTAATAAAATATTGCTGTGGATAAGATACAGTGCGTTAAAGTTGGATTTTTTTCTTCGTTTTTTCTGATAATGTTCCTGTATATTTATCAATTGTTATTAAAATCGGCACAGAGGCATAACTTTAGACAAGGACTATTATTTTATGAATTATTTCTCATTTTGTTATAGGGGGCGCCACGTGAATGATTCCTGATTATGAAATTAAGTGGTATCTTCTTTTGACGAAACTTTTTAGTGATTTTGATTAGAAAATATGACGTAAACATCATTTCTACGTAATATTTGTACTCTTGTTTAAACACGATAATTTCACCCGTTTTCGAGAAAAACGCAATTGAACAGTTCTGAGAAGGGGATTTCAAATAACAGACAATAAAAAACTTGTGACATAAGGCTTCTATTTGAACGGTTTATAAAGCAGAATTAAAAATAATTTAACATAAAAAGAGCAAACTTAAATTAAATGTTCTGTGTGGCCTCCTCCGACTTCTATGCCTTTTCTAATTCTTGTAATAAAGGATATCAAAGAAAACATTATACATTCAATACATTCAATTGCGTTTTTCTCGAAAACAGGTGAAATTATCGTGTTTAAGCAGGAGTATCAATATTACGTAAAAATGATGTTTCCGTCACATTCTTTAATCAAAATCACTAAAAAGTTTCGTCAAAAAAAGATACCACTTAATTTCATCATCAGGAATCATTCACGTGGCGCCCCTATAACAAAATGTGAAATAATACATAACATAATATTTCTTATCCAAAGGTATGCCTCTGTGCCGATTTTGATAACAATTGATAAATATACAGGGACATTATCAGAAAAAAACGAAAAAAAAAAATTCAACTTTAACGCCCTGTATCTTATTCCACAGCAATATTTTATTAAGGTATATTTGGTCCTATTGCAATATTTTGGTCCCAATAACTTGCCCTTAGCATATGTCCCAATAGTTATGAACCACCCTGTATACAGGGTGTCCCAAGATTTTTTTTACAGGCTATAACTCAGGAACTAACGAATAGATTTTTTTGAAAATTGGGTAATCTTTTTGGGACCTACAGTAATTTCATCTGAGGTATACAGAGTATATGTGACCTCATCAGAAGCAGGGACGTCATCGCAAGGAAAAAAATTAAATGGAAAGGGGGAATCAAACTTAGCTCAAATGAAAGGGTTTTTTATTTCAAATTCAACGGTGTATCACAATCAGGGTAACAAAGTAGTAATTTTACCAAATTTTCAATTTAATGTTTATTTGCAACAATAACCAGTGATATTTAAAATGCCGCAATTATCATGTCCAAATTTACTTCTGATTGGCCTATTTTTACTTTTAACTAGTTTTTTGTAAGCTGAAGAAAACAGTTGAAAAATTGAAAAAAAATTGAAAAATTGATAAAAAAAAATTGAAAATTTGGTAAAATTATTACTTTGGTACCCTCATTCTGATACACCGTTGAATTTGAAATAAAAAACCCTTTCATTTGAGCTAAGTTGGATTCCCCTTTCCATTTAATTTTTTTCGTTGCGATGACGTCCCTGCTTCTGTGATGACGTCACAGATACTCTGTATACCTCCGATGAAATTACTGTAGGTCCCAAAAAGATTACCCAATTTTCAAAAAAATCTATTCGTTAGTTCCTGAGTTATAGCCTGTAAAAAATCTTGGGACACCCTGTATATAAAAGAACTGATGCCAGTGATTTCGGCCTACAAGTGGGCCATCTTCAGACAGTAAAAGATACACTTATACATACAATTTTTGTTTAACTAATCAATTATTAGAATACATGTACGTGAGTTTAGTTTCTTTACTTGTTTGTGAAATCTACAGTTTAAATACTTACATATTGAGTTATTACCTTTTAGTCTAAAGAAATCTTTTGCTTAAATTATGTAAAAAATAACGTTTTTATTCGAAAAACTTGTTTAAGGTAAAGACAACAGTATTTGGATTTCATTTTCTATCTTCACAAATGCTAAAAAACTTTTTAAAATAAGTGATGGGCCAGAAGAATCAAATTATTTAAGTGCAATAAGTGGAGTAAAAGTAATATGCATGTTGTGGATACTTTATGGTCACAGAGTTTTACTAAATTTATTTTCAGGGACAATTAATCTTATTTACCTTGCCCAGGTATGATTGTTTAATTTAGTGAATTATAAACAGTATGAATTTCGAAATTAAAATCGCAGTAAAGAGTTTGGATGCATTTTTTTCGAAATTTGTCATCAATTTTCAGCTATTAGCATTGATTTTTATATTTTAGTGGAAGTCACAGGTTTTTACATCTATTCTTCTTAGCTCGTCATATGCCGTTGATACTTTCCTAATGCTGAGTGGGTTTCTTTTATCCTTTGGATGTTTAAGCTATCAACATTCGAAGACAGAAAATATAACGATTCCCGTTTTACCACTCTATATCTATAGATTTTTAAGGTAAAATATTTTTTAATCACATTTAACTGGGTATGACAAATTCTAGATTCTGAGATCACCGAGAAAAAACCCAAAGCGACCAAAAACGCAAATGTCAGCTGGTCTTTTTCCATACGTAGTAATATTACAAAAACAATTTTTTTATACAATTGAATACAATAACTTTTTGAAATTTCTTTCAGATTGAGTCCAGGATTAATAGCGTTGATTTTATTCAACACTAGTGTTTACAAAAATTTGAATAGTGGTCCAATATGGCCTTTACAGGCCACAAAATATGCCCGGACCTGTTCAAAAACTTGGTTCCCAGCTCTATTCTTCCTTAATAATTTGATTGATGTTAATTATCAGGTATATTAATTCGTTTCTAATTTAATAAACATTTAAATTCTACTAGAGGCCTGTCACATAAAATTATCATACAAATATTATTCGGATTTTGCCAATTTTTCTATATTTTCTTAAGTGGAAGAACAATATCAATGTCTAAAGAAATGAAATATTTTTGATACCAAAATATTTTAGCGGGAGTAATCAAACTGCACAAATAAGTTAAAATCACAGCTCCCAAGAATTACGACATTAGAAAACTGCAGGGTTGGAACCCGAATCGTTTCGGGACTTAACCCAACAACTTTGATTTTGTTACTAAAGGAGCCTGTCATTCTTAGACCGGTTTCGGCATTATTGTGCCTCATCAGTAAGAAGTCTGGACTTCTGTAATTCAATACCTGTTGGGGCATATAGCCCAAGGAGTAGTTGTTTGAAGTACAGACGTTGGTGCAGTGTGCAACATTTTCTAATGTCGTAATTCTTAGTAGTACTCAGACGTTGAATTGAGATACAACCTTTGCTAGACTTACTTTAAGTAAAATTATATTGACATTGTAAACATTTAAAGCAATAAAAACGTTTATTATTTTTTTAGTGTGTGGAACATGCCTGGTATTTGGCTATAGACTCTCAACTATATTTTATTTCGCCCATTGTATTAACTAATATACTTAGAACACCTTTAAAAACCGTATGGGCATCTGTTGGAGTCTGTATTCTTTCTGGAATATACACCTTTTTCATTACGATTAGGAACAACTATGGAGCAATATTTTTTGAGTAAGTTTTTATTTGACAGCAATTCTCTTATTCAGTCCTATTCCAACCTCTACTGAAATACGACAGAAGTTTGGAAACATAGTGTTTGTATAACTTCGAATTTAGTGGTTTACTTTAGAATACTACGAGATATTTTAAATGATGTGACAGTCAACAATATAAAAGTTATGCACCAACGAAAAACATCAAAATCGTGTTTGAGGTGATTTTTAGGGGTTTAAAAAACTATTTTAACACGGGTGGTAATAAATCTTGATTTGTCTAATTTTTATTGGGAACAAAATTTAATTTGTTTTGATTTTTTTAGGAGTAACAAGGAGTACCTCACTTATATTTATCAAGCAACAATGGTCAGAATGCCGCCTTGGTTTATCGGTATTATTTTTGGCTACATTATTTTCAAATTCCGAGATATAAAACTAACAAAGGTAAACGATGCTGTATTTTTACAATAAGTAATCATTATTAAAACCAGTTGAGAATAATCTTACAGCATTGTCATTCTTATTCTAATCAACGCAGCCACAGTCTACTCACTTTTACCAAAATCGTCATTCACTATATACGTCTACTTTAAATTCAATGATATTTTAAACTTCAAAATTTTCATATTTTGGACGCCATTTTGAAGGTGTTCCCGAAGAGGTAGGGGGAGGCACATCAAACCCTAAGCTTACTTTTTGATGCTCTATCAAAATCTGAAGTCAGGATTTTAAAATTCATAAACACAAAAAATGCTACACACACAGAGAGAGATCGAATTCAGATACCGAACAAAGGACTATGTTTCCATCTTATGGAAAATAAAAGACCACTCAAATGCGGATATTTTGATACCAACAGATTCATCTTGAAAAATAGAACATTTCATAACATTGCGCCAATGTTGTGGGTTGTATAATTAAGTCACAATTAATGATTTTAATTTTAAAATCGCTTACGGAAATTGTATGAGTAAGAGAGAGACGAAATACATAAATGAAGATTTATTAGGTCAGGTCAGGTCATAAATGAAGATTTATTATTAGAGATAAATAACTAACACCAGATAGGGTCGAACTGACCTAATGCACAACATACAACATTATAGCAGTTCATTTTTGTATGTTATTTTTGCATTCTTTAGTAATGTATTTGTTGGCATCGGTGAGCCCTTAAAAAGTTAGGATAGGGAATAGGGATACGGAAACCATTTTTTTTATATGCTAGATGTTAAATATCTATTAACTCTTAATACAAAAATGTCTGTGAAATATGTGTAGGTAATGAACCCGACGTAAAGGGAGATACTTAAAGATAATGTATGGTTCTTAATGTATCCCCTTTTACGCGCTCCACCATTCCCCCACAGGCAGCGCCTGAGGACCTCATTACCTTCTATCCGCGAAGCCGTTTTTTACTTTATTAAATTTTTTTTGGTAGCCGAAGCCGTTTTTTTACTTTATTATTTTTTTTTGGTAGCCGAAGCCGTTGTTCTACTTTATTAAATTTTTTTGGTAGCCGAAGCCGGTTTTTGTGTTATAAGTATTTTGATGGCACTGTTAACTGAAATCTAATTTGCATCATTACGGATATCTAACATTAGGTTGATGTCTAGCATATCCTAAATACCAGGCGCCGAGTCCCAGGGGGCGCCAAAGCCGCTCCACCTACGACAGCGAATTTATTTTAATACTTCAAAGTTATAAATTTCCATTCCACGTACGTCAGAAGTTTTAATCAGCTGACGTAGCAGTGCAATGCCAATGAGCATGACGATTTGATAAATTAAACACAAAGTTAAGATGTCGAGATCTTTCAAGTTCCAAGCTTGCAAGCACACCTGATATTATTGTCCAATAAACGAAGGTCTGTCCGGCACCATTTTTTTAATTTGCAGGTATTCATGGGTACATTCACCCCCGAAAATCTCAGCTGTCTGAAATTTGTGGAAGGACGGGAAAATGGTCCATTGGTTTCAAAAATGTGGTTTCTTTCGCCTATATTTCCGAAAATATGATACTTAGAGAATTTTTGTTTGAACGAATATGAAGATCAGTTCATTACCTTCAAAAATGATCCTTATCATTTTTGTCAAAAATATGATACTTTTCGACATAACCGGCTCCAAAAAGCACCCCCATTTTTAGCTCATGCCCTTCATTTAGAGAGCACGCTCTAAAGGAATGACACTCCCAAGCGGATTACAAATTTTTCAATAAATCACTAAAAAATGAATATTTTTTTCATGATTCAAAGTTCACATGAAAGAAGGAACCTGTAGCTATAATATCATGTTACTTTTTCCGTTTATCTATTTCTCTGGATTATTGAAAAACCGGGCCAAAGTTTGTTTTTGCTCGATATTTTGACCCTCCTATAAATTTATTCATATTTTTTTTATCAAGACTAATTTCACCGAATCCTTTTGAATAATGGGGCTTTGCAAGGTGTTAAATATATTCAAAAAGATTCAATAAATTATTTTTGTGTATTTTCATGAACAACATGTTTTTTTAGGGCGTTTTTTTTGATTTCCGGAGTTTTAGAAAATGCTCGGGTCTATCGGGAATTAATAGATAATCAATGACCATATCGGTTTTCAACGAATATCATTAGAAAGATTAGCTTGTCCCCTTGTCGATGGCATTTTTGTTTTTTGTTCATATTTTTTGGTTTTCGGGAAAATTGAAAAAACTCTCACTTATATGAAAAATCGACATTTTTTTAAGGATTATTTTCTTTTCGTGCTAAAATTTTTTGGGGTTAGGAATTGTCTTCAGACAAAAACGGGAGGATATTCAAGTTTTGGGAGGATATTCAAATTTTACGTTTTCCCCACAATAATTTTGCGAATTTTCAGATTCTCAAAATTAGCGACAAAAATCATCTGGACAACTTTTGTAGATAATGAACTGCTCTTCATTTTTTGTCTAAACAAAAATGCTCTAAAGGTCATATTTCGGCAAATATCGTCGAAAAACGGATTTTAGGGAACTCTACAGCCATTTTCCCACCCTTCCACAAATTTCACGTAGCTGAGATTTTCGGAGGTAAATGTACCTATGAATACCTGCAAATTAAAAATTTTGACGGACAGACTTGATATCCAGGTTTGGGGTTCTTCTGGCGTTAATTTACTGGACTATTAGGGGTAATCAAAGGGGCGCCATAAGTGGATCTCGCTCCATTATAAAACTGGTCTCGGGCCGGCTCTGACGCTAGCTACATGTGCACAACATCCAAGTGTTCGTGATCCAGTTTTGCAAGTACAGTAATAGCCATCAATATGTCGATTATCTTCGTTAAGTTCATTCTCTTCGTCATAACCTAATCGTGGACGAAATGCTATCCACAATTGATGTTTAGTAGCTTGTCTAAATCTGGAATAGACTCGAGCACTCAAGAAACCTGGTTCTTGCAGAAGAGCCTGAAAAGTGAACTCGTCGGCCTGTTCTCTTTGTAAATGATCTTGGATATAACTACGTGCGAGACCTACCTGATATATACCCAGAGTTAAATCTCTTACTTCTTGCAGTGACATAATTGGAAATTCGGGTATTTGCAGTTCATTCACATTAATCCAGGCAGCATTATTCACCCGCTTCCACTCGAGTTTTTACTACATTCTCATATGTTGCTAATTCGTTCATTGATTGAGCTAATTGTGCAGTTGCGCCCTGCATATGTATAGCAGGAAAGTACCGATTAATTATTGCACATCCAATACGAAAAAATGAAGCTAAATTCGGTACATTTTGAATATGAATTTTAATCACTTTTTAAATTACCATTGCGGCTTTCAACAATCCACCTCGTTTTTGTTATAAGCAGTGCTCTGTTAGCATCATCCGTTGAAAGCTGCCTATCACCACGGCTTATTGTGGGTGGAGTATACCATTCTAAACCTAGATTATCAAGAAAATGTACTGCATCACGATAACCCCTATCAACAATTATAATATAGCCTGGTTGTAACCAAGTATTTAATTGGTCCGCATCTTGTCTTTCTTGATTAGCGAAGTTATGCTGCAATATTGAAGCATCGCTATTTCGAGAATCTGAAAAATAAGGTCCGCGGACATCTAAAATATATCCATCTAAGGCAACTACTAATATGGGTTTTAAAAGATGATAACCTCGATCGATTAATTTCTCACAACGCCGAAATCCTCTACGACGAGCTCTATGTTCACAAACGTAACACTGCATTTTCTTAGTTTTCAAATACTTTACTTTAACTAAATTAAATACACCTCACGGCACAAATGCACACTTGTAACGCGCAGAAGCGACTATTTCTTCAAATTGGTAATTTGTATGAATAAAGTTAAAACTTATTAGTTCTCTTATCAGCTGTCAGATTTGTTGTTTAATGACTTTTATACAGAATGCTGATCAATATATCTCAAGTCCGACTCTGTTTTAGCACAGCAGGTGGCTAGAATTAAATGGCTAGATTTTGTATATCGAATGAAAAATTTCTGATAAATAAACTGATTTTTTGGGTTTATTAATTAAATTATCACTTTGCGCAATGATATGAAATGTTCTATTTTTTAAGACGAATCTGTCCTTTGTTCGGTGAAAAAACAAGTCCATTTCGGGGTAGTCCCCGAGCTCATTAAGATAGTTTATATCGATAGGGATTTTTTTACGCAAATATATACTTGTGTGTAATTTATTACAGGTTTTGAATTGGTTGGCTTGGATTACAGCGCTTTCAACTTTAGTGGCTTTAATTTTAGTACATCTTGTTTTTACCTCAACTAATGAATACAATGCTTTGAATGCGGCAATTTTTAATTCATGTGCAAGACAGCTTTGGTCTGTCGGTATAGGATTGATGCTATTTCTTTGCACAACCAATAGAGACGGTAAGTGTAAACAAAAAGCAAAACTTCTTTTTTGACATTTTTTTAAAATATCTAATCTTTTAAACGGTAAGAGAGACAGGAAGACACCTCGGTAATTTCATTCTTTATTCTTATCTCAATCTTTCTCAAAATCAAATGAACTTTTTGGAAAAATTAAATGCAGGAATTTACATTGTTTTATTTATGTTTATAGAATAATAGTTTGATCAGGTATTGAATATATAAATATGTAAGTAGGACATTCTATAGTATTCTATATTATTTTATTTTCTTAATCTCAATTATGTCTACCAATTTTTGGTCCAAAATTAATGTGAATTTTTTTTTGTATTTCAACAAATATTGGAACAATTAGGGATAGCTAGAAATCTAACAAAGTCAGATAAAACTGAGTATTGAAATATGCAAATATTTGTTTTAATGTCTGATTTTCAGGAACTATAAATAAATTTTTGTCAATGACGATTTTTCGAGTAATGGCGAGAATTTCGTATAGTGTGTATTTGATACAAGGAGTGGTTTTGTTCTATTTTATTGGAAGCAAGAAACATTCAACATATTTTTCAGATATTACAAATGTAAGTACCCATTTACAAAGTTAGCAAGAAATTATCATGTTGTGCAAAAATTTTGAAATTATACGCCGTATCCACAAGTCTGACAAACCACAAAACATTTTTTTTTGTTAATATTTGTAGTATTGGGGACCCAATGTATTTTTATTTGAAAAAAACTATATTAGCATCGATTTTAAATCTTGACGTATTTTTCCAAAAATTCGCAACATTTTTCTACAATTTCCTACTAATTAGGTACTGTTTTTTTCTAAATGTCCATGATGAAAATCGATTTCTATACCAAAAATTACCCTACATTTTCAGGTTGTTGATTTTCATTTTTCTAAATAATTAAACAATTGGACATCTGTATTTTTTTAATTCACAAATGTTTATATATTTTTGTCTCGTTTCCATTACTCCATTTTCCACTACTATATAATTTTTAACAAATTACAATAATTCCAATCAATTGTATTGTCCAAAATTACTCGTTTTAGTGAGTTTTAAGTACATTTTACATTTTAATTATATGATTTTCTTTTTTTTTGTGTGTTAAAATATTAAAAAAATCAGCTATCGGACATCTGCTTCTTTCAAATTTTAAATTTTTTCGCGTTTGTATTCAAAATTACCCTTTTTTTTTATTTTATTATTTTTTTAAATTTTTTTAATTATTGGTCAGCAAGTGTGAATTTACACAACATACCTACTTTAAAATAGTATTAAATCAGCTAAGATAAAAAATCTTCGCAATGACTATTTAAATTAATTATTTTTGTTTTAGTTACACGATTTCTTGGGCGATATATTCTTTGTTGTTGTTGCAGCAATATTATGGTGTTTATCATTTGAATCACCTTTTATAGCTGTTGCTAAGTATTTGTACAAAAAAGGTATTTCTAAAAAATTTATTTATTTAATTAATTTATTTATTTATTTATTTAGTATTTACTGAAAGAATCAATCTAAATTGTAGAATCTGAAAATATCCTTGTACATAATTTTTTGTTTCCTAAATCATAATCGCCATTTTAAATTTTTTATTTTAAATATCAGGGGTGCAAATGGAAAATCGCAGTTTAGATGGCGCCAGCAGTAAATGCTGGTCAAAAAAAGCGATTCACAAACATTTATTAAAAAAAATATTTAAACCAAGATTTAGTTTTGTTTATTTATTTAATGATAGAACATACTAATTATAGTATTTTGGCGATTTTTTTAAGGTTTTTTAAATTTTGGTGGATGCATAGAATATTTTGGTCAAGCGTCCACCAAAATTTTAATTATATACGTTTAAAAGAACATTTTTTAATGAAATAAACTTTTAACACAGCGTTTTTATGCTAAAAGGGTATGTTATATTAGTGCATGTCAAATTTCTATGGATGATGATGGCATTCAGGAACTAGAACTATTAATATCTAGAGGAATATCATTAAAACTCGTGATATAAGATAATGGCAATATAGCTGCATACTGATTATTTTCCTTGCCTGTCAAATATCAATTTTTAACCAATCACGTGCTTGGAAACTGATTTGACGCAGCCAATCAAAACAAAATAAAGCGACTATTCACCTTGCTGGTAAATATTCGGCTATTTGATCATCGTCCTCAATATTCACCTGAAGGACGGTATCCAACAATAACGAAGCCGCCCGTAAATTTCAAATTTTTCAAATAAAACCTATACTAATGGTATTATAAAATTGCTTATAGTTAATAAATTATCGTTCTTTAGTAGCAAATACACAAATCCAACTGATTTCGCACTTTTTCTGAAACTATAAATATATTCATTCATTCCTTTCTATGTAATACCGTCCATTTTACGACAAACATAGTAGGCGCGCGTTATCTGAATTTTGACAGTTTGCCATTAAAGTTTATTACAGAATTAAATTTGACACATTTTGTTAAAAAGTATTAACAATGAGTAGATTCGGGAGTAAAAATCTTCAAGAAATTGATAATATAATTAAATTAAACACGTACCTGCCAAGACAGTAAAGAGCAAAACTAGTATAATTTATACGTACGTACAGAATTTTTTGTGACTCTGGAAATAATCTTATTAAATATAACGCGACCTTGACAAATTAGCTACTATTTTTATTGCTACTAAATTTCTCGTATATTTTACAATTTGACTCGACAATTTTGGCATTAATAATCTGAATAACTCCCGAGAGCTTTAGCTCGAGGGAGTTATTCTTTGATTAAATTAAGTCTCGACGATCCTAAAATAAACTCGAAATTTAGATACAATAAAAATAGTCGGCTATTTGTCAAGGTCTTGGGATATTACTGTCGATTAGACCATCACATGGTGAGGTTAGGGATCAACAATTTATTTTGAAGAATTATTACGAGACCATTTTCACACAATAACGGCTAAAATAAAAAAACGGCGTTTTTCCATTTGTACTCCTAATAGTTAAACATTTTTTTGACTGAAAACCTTGAGACTAAACTAATTTCTTTATATTTTTTAGAAGACACATCTCAGTTGTTTCAAAATAAAACTCAGAAAAGAAAGAAAAACAAGAAAATAAAAAACAATTATTTGGTTTGCGTCTACAAATATGAAGAAGATAAAGAATTGTCTGCCAAAAAAATTAAATAATTGATTAGGGTTCACTCTAATACGCAGTTATTAATAATCATTTTAAAAATATTTAGTGTTTATTACATTTAATATGTTTACAATTCATTCTTGTAATACCCAAAAGTAATAATTAAAGTTTGTTTACAATGACAATTTTAAATTAAACATTTTTTTCATGCATCAATATTAGTGCATTTTATGTGATTTTTTTGGATGTTAGTATAAAATAAAAATGAAAATAAAATAATAAATATAATAAAACATAATTACAATATTTAAATAAATTAAAATTACATTCCTAATATTATAAATATGAGTAGATCAAAAACAAAAATGGTAAATTAATAATTAAATATAACTCGAACATAGCTAAAGAACTAATTCCAGAGAAGTCCGCTACTGATCCTGCTTGGCGGCGCTAGTGTGGTTTTTACTTTTTAAGTTTTTATTTATTTTCAAGCCAATTTTCAATAAATGCTCGATAAACATAGTGGTAGGAGTGTTAAACAGTTAAGAATTAATTAAGAAAAAGAAACTCCAAAATAATACATTCTCGAGAAGCACAAAGGTATAGAAATATACATAGATCAATAGCTGACTTAACTAGCGCCATCTACTTCGAGTTTTAAGAATTACTTAACATTCGTTTGTCATCGTTCTTAAACTTGTTTAATTTCTATATCTTGACCATTTTGTACTGGTAAGTTTTGGCCTAAAAAACAGACAAAAAAATGTTTGAAAGAATGAAAATAGTAATTTTTATGTGAACACAATAAAATTTGTCTTACTTGGTCGTTTTTCTTTTGGTTTTCTGGAAGTTCCTCCACCAAATACCATCTTCTCTATTATCATAAGGGGCGATTCAAAAGAGAGAGACCATATGATCGAGACCACGAACGTTGTCATAAAGAATCCACACCAATTTATATACTAGAAAAGGTCAAGTTAGAGCAGCGGTTCTCAAACCGTGGTACATGTATCACTTTTAGTGGTACAAAAAAAATTAAATTAATGTAAAATTACGCCCCTTTTAATATTTTGTTTTAATCTTTATTATTCAGAAACACATATTTTTCAAGTTTGACTTTTACGCCTCTAGCTTTAATGTTGGAATGACGACTTTTCCAAGAGCTTCGAACAATTGGTGGTACATATATTTTTGTTTCATATTTATAAGGTGCAAAATTTGAAAAGTTTGAGAACCGCTGGATTAGAGTGATGGGTTAAAAATTATTTTTAATAATTACTTACGGCAATGTAATCGTGAAACCAAATTCTTGTTCTTGTTAACAAAACGAAGTGTGCAACAACTAACCCGTGCATCAGATACATACAATAAGATAATTTAGATGTGATTTGAAGTGTTGGTCTGGTTAAAATCCAATTGACAATACCTGAAATAAGAAAGCGAATATGCTATCTAACAGAAATCAGAGAAAACTGATAAATGCTGTATAAAGTCAGTGACAAATTTTAAATCTTTTAAGTCTTACCTCCATATCCGTGGTATGAAGAGTATACCATCCAACTGAGTACTGTACACCATGCAGGTCTCATTAGACTGAGAGTAATAGAGACGGCAGTGTGGCTATATCCGTTAACGAGGGTAATTTCTTGTTGTATTAAACTAATTGCAAACATCATAAGAAGCATAATTGTCCATATCAACAAATTAGTACGCTAAAAATAAAACTATATGTGATGCATCATTTAGAATGTAGAAAGTATCAGAAGTTATCATGATACCAAAACCAGGGAAACCACCACATGAAATTACGTCTTATAGGCCTATATCCCTACTTCCTGTAATCTCGAAACTGTATGAAAAAATATTACTAAAAAGACTAACTCCTGTTATAGAAGAAAAGAAACTAATTCCATCGCACCAGTTTGGATTTAGAGAAAACCATTCAACTATAGACCAAGTCCATTGAACAACTAATATCACCGAAAAAACCTTAAAAGAAAAAAAGTTAGCTCTACTGTCTTCCTTGATGTAGCACAAGCTTTCGATAGAGTTTGGCATGAAGGACTCAAACACAAAATGAATCGATTATTGCCAAAACAGTATTCAGAATAATTGGCATCATATATATCAGAAATATACTTTAGGATTAAACAGGAAGAAGCATACTCTAAAATTAAAGAAATTAAGGCAGGAGTACCACAAGGAAGTGTATTAGGGCCAGTCCTATACCTATTATACAGTAGGGAAAACCCACGAAGAGGCTGCAAGAAAACTACTAACATCATTAGATATAATTAATAATTGGACCAATCGTTGGAGAATCAAATTAAATGAAAATAAATCGGTACATGTTAATTATACTAACAAAAACAATGAGTATATGCAACGGTTTCATTTTTCCCCAGACTTTAAATTATTTTTTGGATGCCCCTGGTATCTATCATTTTTTTATTTTGACAGTAGTGACTGACGTCAGGAATTGATGACAATTCCTAACTGTTCTAGTTTACTGTAATTTTGCGTTTTTACTCCAATATATCCACCGTTTTAGTTTTAAATGGGTATTTAATTAAATATAATTTTGGTATGCGTTAATAGTTAGATTTTATAGTAATTACAGAAATTGCAAAACGAACGTTGACGACAAGTTCGTTTGTATTTTGATTTGGATTTTTTGGAAAGTCGGTAATGTAGATTTTATTTTCGAGTTCCTATTAGGATTGGTCCTAAAGGTCACCTGACTGATGCCAAATTTTCCAATTGGTTACGGAAATTCAGAGATTTGGAGAGGACGCGCAGTTTTTGTTTTGAGAAAGGGTTGTTGAATAACAGCTTTCAAATTTATACAAGCTTCGGTTTATTTTTCATTTTAGGAAAAGCACTTATATTGTGGCAAATTGCCATCCCTGAATCGTTTGGAGGATTAAAAGTGCCATTCCATTTATGAGCAAATTAGAGAAGAAAGAGAGAAAATATGCTTTATTGTCATAGAAAAATTACAAAAATTTTATAGACAAAGCGAAATTAATCATAATAAAAATAAAAATAAATTACTAGATAAAAAAAAACACAAACAAAATAACAATAACAATTGCATTGGACATGCAATATCCGTCACTATAAATTATTGTTCAAATTAAAATTTTCAAATTAACTTAATTTAATTATTGCTCCTATATGCTGCAACCCAAAAGCCTAAGGCACGTTATAAAATTCTGCCACTGTGTAAAATGGTCTTTCTTGAAGAAAAGCCCTAGTGGATCTTCTGAACTTATCATAAGAATTTATAGATTTTAGCTGTATCGGGAGATTATTATACAATTTTTTTGCATTGTAGGTAATACAATTTGTTATTAGGTCAGAGGTGGGAATAGGTAAGTAAACATCAGTATCTAAATTTCTTGTAGGATATCTACGAGCGATATTTGATCTGTGATATACTGTGAAGTATTTAGTATAATCGCCTTTTGCTCGTTCGACTGCCGTCGGCTCATTGGAAGAATTTGCCGTACTTGTAAGACAACTCTATTGCCTAGCTGTTTTCTGCTGACTATTGGAAAATTTGATTTGGATTTGATTAATTGGAAACTTTATTTTGGATTTGGTCTACTGGAAATTAATTTGATTTAGATTTGGTTTTATTAAGTTGCGCATACCAACATTTTTGTAGTTTTCTTTTCTATATCAAACGGAAATTAATCTAAATTTTATCGCCATTAATTTTATTATCCCATTCAGCCTTGGTACCATAGCTAAATGAGAACGTCTCTGTTTAGTTAGTTGCTTTGAACCATATATTTTTTTATTGTTTTTGAAATTGGCCATTTGAACATTTTTATATTCGATTTACGCACTTTTGTATATATTTAATTATTTGTTTAGGATTTGGGTTATTTGTTTTAATAAATCGGTGATATATTGGAGTTTTGTCTTGCATTTACCACTTTTGTTGATTTTCAGAGGTAAATTAAGTCAGTTAAGCTAATTTTAAATCAACTGGCGCCTCCCAAGTACTTAAAAAAGTAAGTTTTCGATCATTATTATAAATTGGAACCACGACCGTCTCCACTACAGAGCTACGCCGATAGGCAAAGGTTGAGATCAACAACCCACCATTATATGTAGCCCTATATTGTTTTATAGGTGTATCGGGCGTTACATATATACCAGTCAGAATAAATAATACCCAGATCCCTTATGCTAATTCAGCAAAGTATCTTGGTATTACTTTAGATGCGAGACTACGCTGTCCATGTCAAAAAGAAATGTGAAGAACTCAACATAAAATTCAGAAAAATGTATTGGCTGCTTGGAAGAAATTCTACACTGTCATTATATAACAAAATATTGTTATTCAAACAAATTCTGAAACCGGTATGGACATACGGTATCCAGCTGTGGGGCTCTGCCAGTCAGAGTAACTTACTCATAATACAGAGATTTCAGAACAAATCATCATGCTCCCTGGTACTGCAGAAATACTGACCTCCACCGGGACTTGGAGATGGGCACTGTTAACCAGACAATTAACAAATTTGCAAGAAGTCACGAACATCGACTCCACCAAGACGTGACCTTCGAGGCCATCCAGCTCCTGGACAACAGTGATCTATTAAGATGACTCAAGAGGAAGAAGCCCTTTGAGTTAGTGTAAGTGAAAGTGACAGAAAAAAGCAGAGCATAGTGCGCAGTAGTGAATACACGTTAAGAAAGTTGTAAAAAAAAATTATTAAAACCTAAGGTACACTAGTGAGTAGACTTTAGTTACCCAAGAAAAAATATGTGGTGATTGTTCTGCTTCTGCATGGTGAGTTAAAAAAATTATAATAAATGTCGGGTTAAAAGATAATTGTTTGGACTATAAATTCGATCCAGACGAAGGACGAAATTGTTTACAAGCAAATTATTTCAAATTTAACATTGTTTCCATTATATTCTGAAATAAGAATCATAACTGAGATGAAAGACCAAAGACCCACACGCGTGAAAGGCAAAGTCCTTGATTCTATGAGAGAATGGTGTTGGAAGGAATGGTGATAGGTATCTGAGGGAATTTTACTGGCCCAGCAAAAATTTTGTCATTCCACGAACTTATTTAATGGTCGAGTATAAGAAGACCATGCAATCAGCTAAAACATTGTCTGATTACAAATTTTAAATTCCACCACTACGTAATATATTTTTCTCCACGGCCACTACTGAATGTAGTTATTCTGAAACCACTTATAATAACAGAAAAGAAACATTCTCGCTCTTGAGATTGAAAGAAAATTCTGAAACATCTGGCTCTTATGTATTTTATATGTATTACATTCTATTACTAGAGATAGAATCTGTATTCCGTGATTGTTTACAAAAATAAGGTTTGCCGTGAATCTCAAATTAACTGTCAGTATTAGTTGACGTGGTCTTAATATTGGTTTGTAAAAACTTTTAATTTATTAAAAAGGAGAAGAAAATCAAACGATTCAGATGTAGAATTTGAAAATACTCCTCCAGAAATAAAAAAATATGCCGATAATATAACTCAAAATTTGCTACCGCAAAAATCCAAGCTTAAATATAAAAATACTACGTACACAATGTTGAGAGATTGAGGTTTCATTTTACTATATTTAATTTCTACTTTTTGTGGCCGTGGAGAAAGTACAGTCTGTTACTCTGTTGGAATGAAAATCCGACACTCGTGGTTCCTCACGCTCGCATTCGCTCGCGTTCGGAATCATCCACTCGTGTCGAATTCTCATTCCAACCTTGTTACAGAATATACTATTATTTAATTACGTTACTTACTGATGGTTGCTTCAATGTTCCAAAGAAAGACGGCTTATCCTTTGTTTCTCTCATATAAATTCCCAACATCATACCCATCGTATAACTTATCAATCTTGAATGCGTATCATATAAACTGCAAAATTTATTTTATGATTAAAAATGCCACAATACGAAGTAAAAAAATAATTCAGCACCAAATTGAGTAATCCGTTCAGTGTTCTGAGCGTTCTATCGATGGAGCAAAAATGTTTGGTAGCATTGGAGGAACTGAATGATGCAGCAGTTTCTAAACATTTTATGCAGAAATAAACTTTGTACTAATATTTCTAAAGGTTCTTGCAAGTTTATCTCATTTAAAGTACGAGGAAATTGCTTTTTAATGTCACCAAAATATGATCCTTTGAACTTTGTCGTTCTTTGTCGTTCGGATGATTATGCCAAAAAAATTTGTACTTACTTGTTGTAATCCGTATAGATCAATTTAAAGGCCATTGGTTGCAAAATGAAGAACAAATTTACACATGACATTAACATCATGACGAGATTCAAGTTTTTTGAATTTTTTGCAAGCAAAACTGCCATAGGTATCATAATGATTGGAGATATCAAAAACATTTGCATGTCAGCTGATAAGTACCAAGTGTGAATCAAACACTAAAACGTAATAGTTATTTATGTATCAAAAGTGTATGGGGTAATATGCAATGCTTATGCCCGTGATGTAAAATTGCTCAATAATTAGGTGTTTAACTCCAAATCTAACCTCATTTGTTTTGTATTTCTAATTACTCATACTTAATTACTTTCTACATAATTGCATGTTTTTTTATGTTTTTTTGCTTAAAATAGATAAAAACTAATAAGAAAAGATTTGAGATTTTATGCAACTTTTAATACAGATACGTCACTGGTACGGTACTGATTTGCTTTACAGTAAACGATTAAAAAAGAAGAAACATAACAGACCAAGACCATCACTAGTTTCGAAAAACGAAGACGAAGAAGAAGAAGAATATAGAATAATGATTTTAAAGTCTGGAAAACACAAATACACTAACTAAGGGTGCGTTGTAACACGCAAGGTTAAACCGTAGTCGATGGTTAACGTAAATGGGGTTGTTGTAACACAAATTTTGAGACGGTCACCAGCTGGTTAACTACTCAAAAGTTTACTATCCGATTTCGGTAGTTTAACCTGTGTTTGGGGCATGAAACGTTAAAAAAATTCTTGTTCTATAAATTTGCTGCCATTGTTTGAGCTTATTTTTTGGTTACATTTTATAATAACAGATGACCAAGATTTTCAAGAATTATATTTAAATGAAATGTTTCCAAGACGAGCCAGGATTTTCAGGGAAAGAGAAAATCATTTTTTAAAACTGAATGACAATGAGTTTAGGGATAGATTCAGACTATCAGAAGACACTGTGATTCACATTATTGAGAAAATTAGAGAATGTATATCATACAGTAGATATGAGTATGTACTGCTTATATAATTTATTTTATCATAATGGTAAATGTATATGCTTTTTAGATTTAATGCTGTAACTCCTGAAGGGAAAGTTTTAATAACTTTAAGATTCTTAGCAACAGGATGTATTCTTCAAATAATTGTGGTCGCTTGTGATTTCACAATATAGCTTGTCAAAAAAATGAACCAGTAAATCAAAATATTTTGGAAATAATAAAGGAAATTCATATTAATTTAATGTATGTGCACATACAGACCCTATAGGTCTAGATGCATTATGTCTTTTTGTTAAATGAAATGATTGTATAAGCAGTTTTTTCGTAAAATTTATTAAAGTTATTAAAATGAAATTTTATTATTAAAGGTTGCCTAGAACTTTTTCTTTCGCTATAATGAAAATACCAGTAAGGAACTTTGTGTCGACCGAATGGTCATTTTTCCTTATTTAGATTAAAAGCAATCAATATTTTTGGAATAAAGGAAATTTTTTGGAATTATACCAAATATACCTAGATTTAATATGAATGACTTAAGTGATATAATTTAATTTCACAATATCTTCAAGGGCTGCTATAAAAAAGTAAAATCTTTTTATATAAAACAAACTGTGTGATTGACTATATAACTAATTTGTAATATAAAATATTTTAATGTCAGCTTTTAATTTTTATAAATATTTTTTTTAAGTATTATAGGGCTATTCATAATTAAGATATATATTATTAAGTATGAAGAACTGTTAATTTTGAAAAAAAAAAACAAAATAGATTGTCTATTTAGCTACTTAAGGATGTCTCAACGATTAGAGCAGTTCCTCCTTTATTTAAAAAAGATTGTTTTTAAATTAGATGTTTTAATATAATGTTCCTCCTTCATCGTTTTTATTTTTTCATCATGAATTTCCTTTTTATGTTGTATTTCTTATTCACTACCATTACAGCCGTCACAGCACTAATGTTGTTGGGATTTTTATTTTTAAGTCATTGGTGCCATCCTAAATACATTGGTTACCTGACTATTGGTTGATAATTCGTGTTACAACGAAAAATGACATAACCACTGATTGAAGGTTAACCGTAGTTTAACCATTGGTTCCGTGACCACTTGGTTAACTAGATGAGTTACAACGCACCCTAAGGGTACCTAAGGGTGCGTTGTAACTCATCTAGTTAACCAAGTGGTCACGGAACCAATGGTTAAACTACGGTTAACCTTCAATCAGTGGTTATGTCATTTTTCGTTGTAACACGAATTATCAACCAATAGTCAGGTAACCAATGTATTTAGGATGGCACCAATGACTTAAAAACAAAAATCCCTACAACATTAGTGCTGTGACGGCTGTAATGGTAGTGAATAAGAAATACAACATAAAAAGGAAATTCATGATGAAAAAATAAAAACGATGAAGGAGGAACATTATATTAAAACATCTAATTTAAAAACAATCTTTTTTAAATAAAGGAGGAACTGCTCTAATCGTTGAGACATCCTTAAGTAGCTAAATAGACAATGTATTTTGTTTTTTTTTTCAAAATTAACAGTTCTTCATACTTAATAATATATATCTTAATTATGAATAGCCCTATAATACTTAAAAAAAATATTTATAAAAATTAAAAGCTGACATTAAAATATTTTATATTACAAATTAGTTATATAGTCAATCACACAATTTGTTTTATATAAAAAGATTTTACTTTTTTATAGCAGCCCTTGAAGATATTGTGAAATTAAATTATATCACTTAAGTCATTCATATTAAATCTAGGTATATTTGGTATAATTCCAAAAAATTTCCTTTATTCCAAAAATATTGATTGCTTTTAATCTAAATAAGGAAAAATGACCATTCGGTCGACACAAAGTTCCTTACTGGTATTTTCATTATAGCGAAAGAAAAAGTTCTAGGCAACCTTTAATAATAAAATTTCATTTTAATAACTTTAATAAATTTTACGAAAAAACTGCCTATACAATCATTTCATTTAACAAAAAGACATAATGCATCTAGACCTATAGGGTCTGTATGTGCACATACATTAAATTAATATGAATTTCCTTTATTATTTCCAAAATATTTTGATTTACTGGTTCATTTTTTTGACAAGCTATATTGTGAAATCACAAGCGACCACAATTATTTGAAGAATACATCCTGTTGCTAAGAATCTTAAAGTTATTAAAACTTTCCCTTCAGGAGTTACAGCATTAAATCTAAAAAGCATATACATTTACCATTATGATAAAATAAATTATATAAGCAGTACATACTCATATCTACTGTATGATATACATTCTCTAATTTTCTCAATAATGTGAATCACAGTGTCTTCTGGTAGTCTGAATCTATCCCTAAACTCATTGTCATTCAGTTTTAAAAAATGATTTTCTCTTTCCCTGAAAATCCTGGCTCGTCTTGGAAACATTTCATTTAAATATAATTCTTGAAAATCTTGGTCATCTGTTATTATAAAATATAACCAAAAATAAGCTCAAACAATGGCAGCAAATTTATAGAACAAGAATTTTTTTAACGTTTCATGCCCCAAACACAGGTTAAACTACCGAAATCGGATAGTAAACTTTTGAGTAGTTAACCAGCTGGTGACCGTCTCAAAATTTGTGTTACAACAACCCCATTTACGTTAACCATCGACTACGGTTTAACCTTGCGTGTTACAACGCACCCTTAGAAACAAAGAAAATACTATATACTAACTAAAAAATATTAATAAATCAAAAATAAATGCAAAATCAAAAACCCACGCTTCAACAAAAATCAAAGAAATGACATTATTGACAGTGACATTTAACAATTTTAACTTTGATGTCGAGTGAATTCGTTGAATTTTCGATTCGGCTTATATCTAACTTCAGTTACGCAACCAGTGACGTAATTTCAACAATTGCGCAATATTCAAAAGGCACATTATAAATATTAACAAATTGCTGGTAAAAGTTATGTATGCAACTAAAATTAAAAAAACATATTGTGTTGTTAATTATTCATATAGTACTTGTTATTTATAAGGTTTTAAATAGAATCTGAAAATTAGTTAAACACCCAATTAACTGATTTGGTTTTTTTGTCTACCCAAAACATACATTTGGAAAAATTCAATTTTTTGATATAAATAATTTTCGAAAATAGATTTTTTTCAAGAGATAAAATAAAAATTGAATAAATTAGAAATAGATGTGGTATCAGCACTAAATTTAAATTTGTTTAATTCCACAAATCCCACTTCGGACATGAACAATTTAAAAGTATGGAAAGTAGGCAATAATAATATTTTTCGGCTCAAAATTAGTAAAACTGTCAGCCAAAAAAAATCAAAAAAATTGCGGATACCGAAAATCTATGAAGTTATTGTAGAAAACATTGATGAAAAAATTTCTAAATATCTAAGGGTAATTAGTGGCCAATAACTCGATGCGGGAAGAGGATAAATCGGAGAAAATATAGATTTTTCCGGTATTAAGGAAATTACAATATGATTCATAATTTTAAAACATCAGATTCGTGTTTTTCAAGCCAAAACACCTAATAAATGAATATTAGGATAGTATATTGTACAACGAGCGTCTTTATAATCGTAAACAAATATATTTATAAAGTGTCAGTAATAGTTAAAAAATGGTAATCCATTGAGACTGTGGATCCCACAAAAATAGATTAGAACAGATTAGTATTCTACTTACGTAATCGTTATAATTATAGTAATTCTGTATATATAAAAAGAAAGACCACCAATTTGTATGACACGGTTTCGTTAATTGTTCGATTCCTGCTCTCCATAAAGGACCTGTCCCTAAATGTTTAAATACTGTAATAGTAAAAAAGTACATCATAGCTACTGCTGGAGTTATCCTAAAAATAAGAAAAATACACGAAAAAACTTGGCTAAAGCGTTTTTTAGTCTAATAAAGTTTTTTTGTAAATATTTCTAAAAAACGGAAACATACTATAGAACAGTGGTTCTAAAATTATTTTAAAGCGTTAAAGGTTAAAAGGAAAGTTTTTCATTCCCTTCGAGGGGAAGGGGCCGCTGTAGGCTTCCAAGTGAATGGCAGTAGGTATCTGAGTGGATGTTACTGATTCAGCATTTGCCTATTCTTCTTCTTCTTCCATTGCCCTATCCGTTGCGGAAGTTGGCTATTAACAAGGCTATTCTTATCTTGTTTACTGAGTTTCTAAACAGATCAACAGATGACAACCCAAACCACTGGCGTCCCATCTTACTATCCACCTTGCCCTGGACAATCAGCTGTAGAAGACGGTATTTATCATGTTTTAGTATCTGACAAAAGTATTCGAGTTTCCGCTTCTTCACTGTAAAGACAACTTCTTTCTCTTTCCCTAATCTCTGCATGATTTCCACGTTGGTGATGTGATCCGTCCAGGATATTTTCAGAATACGTCGATATATCGACATTTCGAAGGATTCTAATTTTTTTAAAGTGGCCTCTGTTGTGGTCCAAGCCTCTACACCGTAGAACAAAACAGAACAGAACATTGCATATGTGAAAACCCCTGAAAAACCCATAGCAGCTAAATGACCAACTGGCACCTTCTATTACGAAGATAAAGATGTTTATATTTAATCACCATCGTTTCGGAAATTGGGAATCACTGATATAGTCAAACTATTGTATAAGGATTTTATAGTAGGATCACCTTATGAACAAATCATTTGAGAAAATGGAGACTACATGTAGATAGCAGCAATCCCATTGTCTCCAATTCATGTCTTTAAGCACATGAGGTTGTCGATGCTTGAGTGTGAAATTATCATTTAAAATCATCTTTTTCACTTCTGCTTGTCTTTTGTAATGTGTTATATTTATGTAATTACAAAGAAAGGGCCATTGAAAGTCACCAGAACCTGATGACCCGCCCACAAATAACAATAATCAATAATCCCGGTTTTGTTTTGGCATTGAGTTGATGTATTTGTTTTGCGCTGAGGTTTAGTGGAATTTATACCGTTAATAAATATTTGAGATTATTTTAAGTGCAGATCGTTCTTCTACAAGCCCATCTCTTATTTAAAAATTAATATATGCTTACCTGAAATATCTATGAACGATCAGTTTTGGGATATTTAGTATTTGCATTCCAAGAGGTTTACTTTTATGCTTCATGTATAAATAGGCCAATAAAAATCCAGATATGTAAAAGAACGAATCGACAGCTAGTAATGATGTAGAAATGTAGGCTACACGCAAGTACTTTATGTACTGAAATATTAATTTTTATTATTTGTTGATCCATGTTAAAAGGTTTTAATTTATCTTACATTATCAACAATGTGTCTATTAATAACTGAAAACTGATTCCAGCCGCCAAAAGCATGTCCAGCTATGATCCAAGCCATACTGATGGTTTTGATTCCATTGAAAATTTGGATTTGTTCTTTGTTAGCTCTAGATGTTTGAAGTAGTTTTCTACCATTTGAAAAAATGGAAAAAGCTACGTACATGGGATTGGTAACTTCTAAAATTACAAAATAATCAATATTAATAGTTATTTAAATATTATTTATTTATGAAGGGCGTAAAACAGGCGTAAAACGATCGTTATATAGAACGAATTCCATTTTTTAGATTAAATTGATTCTAGACCTTGGTGTCACCCTATATAATAATCTATCAAATTATTTCTTTACATTCGCGTTCCAAGAAAAGTAAATCCATCACGTCAAATCGTATAAGAGATCAAGGTAATAAATATCTCATGCTGAAGGTAACAAAAATAATGTTAATTTTTATCTTAATTTATTTGTATTTTATAAAAGATAGTATTTGGCATTGCTAGATAATGCAGCAGTGACGTGACTAATACACCTATACCTACTTTGAGGCACTAAAACCGAATCCGAATTCAGAATTGACCCATCACGTCAGTATCTTAACAGAACCTTCTATTGTAACGTACGCTGTTACTTTCTTTGTATTTTCTGGTATACCCATTAACAAAAAAATTTAACTGTACTTTGCCATCATAGTCTTATCCCAGCTTTCTTGATATCGATGATCCATTTCGCGAATTACTATATAATCCCTTAAATTTTAGGAAATTTTTAGGCCTGTTATCTCAAGTTCATTCCTTGTGTTCCCAAAGACATAAGAAGCAAGGATATTATTGAGTCAATTAAATTAAAATCAGTCATTTCAGGGATACAAAAATTGTGGGGTAGTGTAAAGGATCTTTATTTTTTAACTTACTTTTTTGTTTTCTGTGCATGTAGACATCATAATTGGTTGAAAGTGCCATAAGTAAACCAAAAAAAGCAAGCACTCCACTAAAATAAATAAAAATATTTAAACCACGTACCTATTTTATAACGGCTTAAGGCTTAACTAAAGCGTTGACTGAACATCAACGTAATGGTTTTAAGTAGATAAAATTCGTGGGAATCAGTCAATATAAAATAAATTAGTTTGATTTCTTCGTTTTGGTCAAGCTTTCGAAAACGTTTATTTTCTTTGTCAAGACTAATAACATGAAATACGGAAAAAATTAAATACAAAAAGAAACATCAGTGTTAAATGGTTTTATGTGTATGAAAAATCAAGAGAACGGTAGAGGCACAAACTGATTAATTTTCAGTAGAAAGTAGATAGCTCAACATGGAGTCTTAAATCCATGTTAAAAAATGACGGTGTGCAAACCCTTCAAGTATATTTTTTTTTTGTAAAATTAATAATAAAAAATTTCCATTTGTTGCCAGCTTTTTCAGACATACTATATGTATTGGAATATAATGAAGAGATTTTGAATATAATACCAATAGAAGGTACAGAAAATAAAAAATGAATTTAATACCAAAATAAGACAGGACGAAGTAAAGAAATGAGATGTATGGGGTAAAAGGCACAAATGGTAAAAGGATGATAGAAGAGGGAAAAAATGTTGGAAAGAATCAAACTCTAGTGATAAAAAAAGTGAAAATCCAATAAATTTTTTTAAATATAACTCACATCATAATAAAATCACCTGGTGTATACTCTTTCAAATCTTCTTTCGTACTACATTGTCCATCATGAAATAAGGATACATTCCCAAAAATTGAGTTATAGTCAGATGCAGTACAAGCATTAGGCATGCAAAATGATAATCCGAATACTTCCTGAAAATAAAAAAAATCTGTTGTGTCGCCGCAAGACTTTCCCGGCAGTTATAAAATAAAAGTTAAAAAAATTAATTTGGTGTTAAAATTCCAAATCAAATGATATTCGGTATCCCAAAAAAAAAATTCGTTTCGAATTTTTTTAAAATAAAAATGACATTTGAAATATTATAAAAGGAAAGACATTTCACATGTCAAATAAAGGTAAAACAATTTTTTAGGGTCGCAATTTTGTTTACTTTTTCTTTCAAATTTTAAAAATGTTTTCCATTGCTTAGTTTTAAAATTAAAGAATGAAAATTTCAGGATGTATTTACAAGCCAATAAGGTCTTTTATTTTGTTGTAATGTACATAGGGCTACTGCGCCCCCTGGTGGGGCGATTTCAACCAAAAACAAATGGATTCATTCCGCGATGATCCGATACCCACATACCAAATTTCAGCTCAATCGGATCAAGCGTTTGGACGCTACCGGTTGCAATTTTTTAGTTAAAAAAAAATTTTCTTTTAGGTCAGGTTCAAAATTAAGGAATGAAAATTTCAAGATGTATTTACAAGCCAGTGAGGCACGTAAATATCAAATAAAAACTTTAAGTCTTATATTTTTTTGCGATGTACATGGGGCTTCTGCGCCCCCTGGTAGGGCGATTTCAACCAACTAATGGGTTCAATCCCCGATCACCCGAAACCCATATAGCAAATTTCAGCTCAATCGGATTAAGCGTGCGGACGCTATCGTGGAAGAATACAGACACACACAAAGACAGACGGACATCTGGAAATCGTTTTAATCGTCTTAGGGGACCTCAAAATGGATATATCCGTCGTTATCTCAATTTTTTTTTAGCGCGTTCACAATACTTTCACTTTGCGAGGGGCCGGGAAAGTAAAATGTTGAGAAAAATAGTTTTTTTGAAGAAAATTACGGATGATTTTCTGAAGTCGTGTCTAAATTTCTTCTTAGTGACATTTATATACTTACACTGCGATTAAAACCAGAAATATTAGACGGAACAATACTTGTCGGTAAGAAAATTCCATAAATACAATGTTTTCCAGTTATCCAGCCATTATGACTGATATCTACACATTGATCATAATTTCCCCAATCAATCAAATTAGAGGTTAATACACCAGTCCAGGGAAATTTTGAAGTAGAATCAAAAACTAAAAAAAAAATAGAAAATTGTAAGGTTAAATATCGAATTAAACACATCCATTACAGAAAAACTAATATGAACAAAATAATTTTTAAATACGTAATTATTCTAATCATTTATCTCGAATACTTTAAAAATATGTAGAATGAAATTTCCTACTTTTTACCTTTAGATTTTCAATGTTTCTTTTAATTCAACACAGAAAAGGGACAAATGAAAAATTCTTTAATCTGGTACAGCTTTTATTTCAATTCGCTACGAAAAAAAATTTGAATTACCCGAATGTTTTTGACTTTTTGAAATGGGGTGAAATGTCGGTCTAAAAAGATGATTTCAAATTTAATTATATAAATAAAACACGAAATAATCATTATAAAGCAAATTTAGTTTCGCCACTAAATAGTTCTAAATAAAAATAAGGCTTTTTTCTAGTTTGGAATCGATTTACATGCGACTCATTTTAAATTTATGTAAGTAATGTAAGTACTTTTTGTTAGTGTCTTATTTTTTGGGTTTTTGTCCCTTTATCAAAAATTGCAGAAAGTTAATTACGACCTTGGTGATCTCACAATAACCTCAAAATATTAGCAAATATTTTTTTTCTCAGTGGGAAACTTCTAAATTAATCATCTTTTAATAATGTGGTGCAGTTGGAAATTAAAAAAAAACTTACGATCATAAAATGCTCGAGGATTATTTTCACGAAGTTCTCGTAGTTGCTGAGAACACGTATTCGAATCACCGACCTTTGCCAAATGTGCATCGACAGCATTTGAAAATTGTTTGTAATCGAACAATTCTTCTTGGGAAATCACTACACTTAGAAAAGTCGAAAAAATCACAAGAAGTCTCATAATTTTTTATTAGCGCACACGTCGGATCAACCAGCTAAAAAATAACTAGAAATACTCATATCGATCAAGGATCTAATAATTTTATCAATCTTGTTTCAAGTGGTCTGATATACATCCATATTTATAGAAAAACAATTCATTGTTAGATATATCACACAATGTGTCATGTTCATTGATTTAATTTTTTTTTGTTTTTAAAATGCCCTATTTTCACGTAGCGATTCATGTTTCTTTTGAAGAGAGAAATATTCAGGATTAATATTAATAATGACCTTCTGTCACTCGTTCGTTTATCTGATAAGTTTTGTCTAAGTATAAACCCCTCTAAATCTTAGTAAAGATTATTTATTTTAAAACCTGTGTGGTATGCAATCATCACCCTGTACATTATTACCTATTAAGTAGGTTAAGTTATATTGTTAATTATTAATTAACGTTTTAGTTCATAATTATAATGTATATACAATTTGATAACGAAAAAACTTTGGGTTAGAAAAGTAAAACAGCATAAAAGTTATCGAACTATTGACGGTGGAATTTTATTCCCTTTTAAGAAGATAAAACCCTCTAACAGTTGTGATGTCACATGGCGATCCTGCCGCTCAAGAACTAATTAGATAATATAATGGATAGATTTTGAGATAGTATAATAAGCCTAGTTGTTAAGAAAAACATCTTATTAATAATTTTAAGAAGATAGATTAAAAAATAATTTGTGTGTCCTAACCACGGAAATATGGATGGAGCCAATCAATCCAAAGAAGAAGTAATTATAACACAATCTGGAAATAGCGACGTTTCAAGTTCAGCAAAGAAACAAAACGACATTTCGGCCTTTGAGATTATGGGAGTTGTAGCAGTGTCATTGACACTAGTTAAGATGACTTTCTTGATAATGTACAAAAGGCTCAGAAAATCCATAGAAAGGAAAATTAGACAAAAGGAATCTGAATCTCAGGAAGTCGTCTAAAGGAAGAAAAGCGAAGAAAATTTTAATTTTAGGTATTTTAGGTCACTGGAAAAGTTAAGGAATAATTATTTTATGGAAATTGGAGTACACATATAGGTGTATCTATTAAATTCTACAGGAAAGAATGTTTGAATTTGTAATACGTAATACTCTAAGTATATAAGTAATTTTTTCTTTTTTAACATATTTTTGTGTATACTGAATATAAATGTCCGATAGACAGGCGTAATAGTTTAGAAAAAACTAACAACTCATTAGATAAGTTAAATAATATAAAAACTCAATTTAATTTAATTATAATAATAGATATAACTTTGATTCTAGAAACAATAGTTATACAAATAATAATTTTAACACTTACAAAAGTAATTATAGGTAATAGTAATAATAATTCTAGTAAAGGAAACAGAGGAACTCAAGTCTGATAGGTAACGTCATACAAACTGATAAAAAACAATTACAAAGTCGAGAAAATTGGCAGTTTTTTCGTGAACACTAAGTTAGAATTTTTGTCTAATATGAATGGGTTAAATTATATTGAAGAACAAAGAATTATTCAGACAAATCGGACACATGGATTTGGATAGGAAGTATTGATCCTTGTCGTCCTTTGGATTTATGAAACTGTAGCTGCAGACCAACCTATATACAGGCAATGAAAATACAGGACCATAACCGATAAAAGCAGGTGTTCCACAGGGATTGGTGCTCTCTCCGCACTTATATATGTTTCATCAAAAACTCCGACATGTCACAAATAGCGTGCAGGAGGAGTAGGTGATATTGCAGAAAATACATTAACTCAATTATCTGACAAAAATCGAGATTTAGAGTGGTTCTCTTTGGTCCTGGATGAGTCAACAGATGTTTCAGGTACTGCTCAGGTGTTTAGGTATTTATTTATATAAGAATACAAACAGGACGAGCCCAGTACAGTATTCACAGTTTACTAAACTAATACAAAATGGATAAATCTTTATTAAATGTTGCTTAACAATAAAAATAAGAAACAATATATATTATACATATTATATAAAAAGAAACTAGTCAAGATGAGATAGATATAATTTTTTAATAGTCTGTAAAAGTTGTCAAAGAGAAAGAGAAGATATCCACATCGGTGAGTGACGAGATTGTAGAATTTAGGTAGTAGTTAGTAGAACTTTTACTAATTTTGAAAAGATTTTTCCCTCGCGTGTTATAGGATGGAGTAATGAAATTAATTTTACTTAAAATTTCGATAGATTCAATTTGCCCATTAACGATTTTGTAGATAAATTTAACATCTGAAAGTTGACGTCTGTCGACTAGTGATATAAGCTTCATTTATCGTTTGCAAATATCGAAGTCTTCATAAGTATGAAATTTTTTTGAAACATATTTTATAAATTTATCTTGGACTTTTTGTAATCGGTCGATATAACAGTTATAATAGGGATTCCAAATAGAAGAACCGAAGCTTAAAACACTATTGACATATGCCATGTATAGATTTCTAACAGACTACCTCTTTGAAGTCGTGACAAACGCGCCTTAGGAATCCTAGTGCTTTGTAATTCATTTCGAAAGCTCATAGTGGTTTGTATTTTAATTTCTCTCTCTCTTCACTGGATTAAAACCACTTAGTTGTTAAAAAAAGTTTTTAATTGACGTTTCGGCTTTCTATATCGAAAGCCATTATCAAAATGACGTAACAAAATAGATAAATTTACTATGGAAATAGAACACTTGATAATCTTGCAAAAATATGACAACAACATAGTACACTTATAATAGATTTTGAGATTGAAGATGTCAAAATCTGTTTCAATCATATTTTTGTGACGTTTCTGGGAACGAATTTTGAAAGGATAGCGCATTTGCATATTATAAGAGAATTTATACTTCGTCATAAATGAAGTTTTCTTATTAATATTATCATAAGAAACAATATTATACATATTATATAAAAAGAAACTAGTCAAGATGAGATAGATATAATTTTTTAATAGTGTTTGTAAAAGTTGTCAAAATTTATTTATTTTGTTATGTCATTTTGATAACGGCTTTCGATATAGAAAGCCGAAACGTCAATTAAAAACTTTTTTTAAGAACTAAGTGGTTTTAATCCAGTGAAGAAAGAGAGAAATCCTAGTGCTTTATTAGCTTTTTTTGAAACATATTCGATGTTCAAAAAAGAGTTTGGAATCGATATAAATACCGAGATCTTTGACCACCGAAACTTTTGTTAAAAGTTCATTATTGAGGAATTATTCGTTTTCGATAGTGTCTTTATTCCTTGAGAATGTTATACAATGACATTTTTTTGTGTTCAGATAAAGATGGTTTTGCTGGCAATACAGAGACAGACGATTTAAATCTTCTTGGATCAGGAGTTTATCGGAAGAATTAGATATTTTTCGAAAAAAATTCATGTTGTCAGCAAATTCCAAGAATTTTGTATTAATGAAACAAGAGGCGATATCGTTAATGTATATGTTGAACAGAAGGGGGCCCAGGTGTTGCCCCTATGGGGAACCCCTGAGGTTATTCTAGAAATAGGAGAACGAAACTTTCTGATAGATATAGATTGGGATTTGTTGCTGATGTAGGAGCCAAATCACATAATCAGATTGCCATGTATACCGACTTCGGAATGCTCCCTAAGTAGGATGCTATGATCGATTTTATCCAAAGCCTTACTAAAATCGGTGTAAATGGCGTCTACCTGATAACCCGATAAATAAATAAGTTGGATTCGATGGAACGTCTCTTCATAAAGTCATGATGTTCCAAATTTATAAATGATTTCACACAGGTGTTAATTTTATTCTAGTGATAGATAAAAATTATGAAATGTATGAAGTCTGTTTTAAGCCTGAGATTTCAAATTTCAAAAATCTCACATGGATTTAAAAAAACCATGGTGGAAAAACTGTAACACATGAAAGAAAAAAATAAAATAAAGGAATATTTCCTACAACAATAAAGATAGAAAATTACAAATATGTCTGGTATGAGTCTTACATTTTATTTTTTTATGTCCAAAAATCCGAAAAAGGTCCAAAAAACCAGTCATTTATAAATAAATTAGAATATAGTCATAGAGACTTGAAAAAATGAAAAGTATAGAACATAATAAAACCACAAAATAGCCATCTTAATCTTAACCTTATCGTATCGGCACAGCTACGCAATTATTAAAATCTGTAAGATTAAAATTTTTTATACCATTTATATAAATGATAATTTTAAAAATAGCTGATACTTTGTACCGTTTAAGTTTAATCCGCATTTATAAATAAAAACTGACAATATTGCTACCGAAATTAAATAATAAATACTACAGTTTTAGTTCATCTTTAATTTATTTGCCATTAAAATGATATAAAGCAAATCTCGCTGTTTACTTCTGGATTAATTTTTATTGTAAATAAATGTACAACCATTAAATGATTTACAAATATTTCCGAGCTACTGCTAAAAGAAGAAGATGCCTCAAAAAGAAAACTATTCTTTGTCCAAAAGGTGGTCGAATGAACTATTTCAGTTTAGTTCCTCCCCTCATAGCGTTCTTTTATTTTAATAAATTACTGTTATAGTCCAAACGGCGTTACTGGCATTTAATCGATCCATTTAAATGTTTACATTCAAATTGCAATCAATATATTTCCAAACACGATGAGTATTTCAATGATATCCAGATATTCTAATACTTAGTTACTTAGATATTCTCCATGCAATGTCTTTGTTCAAAACAAGAGAATTTTGGACAACCCAAAGCGAAGATGTAGAATATTTTGATCAAAATTCGATGATCATAACCTCTTTAAATGGAGAGAGCGACTATATATTAACTGGGAGTCAGAGTGGCGTTTTAAGAATATTCAAACCTAGTTGCCAGATAGTTGATAACGATATTACTGGATTTTTGCCAACAGATTTGATAGTAGAGAAGATTTTTGATCAGCCAATTTTGCAGATTGGATGCGGGCGCCTTGTGTCGTAAGTATTGTTATAGTTATAGAAAAGTGCAATAAAAGCTAGGACAAAAAATGGTAAATTAAATATTTTGGTAATACTGTGTGAATAATTTTATACTTACGATTCCCACCACCACCCCTGAGGTCCATTCTCAGACAAAAACTTAAAAATAATATTTTGGATAAATTATATTTGATTTTAATTATAATTTGACAATAATTGAAACGACAATTAGTTTGATGATATAAACCGTTTATATTTGTATTTTCAAATTATACGGGATATTTTTAATATAATTTTAAAAATATCGGGTTCTTTGAATGCCCTTGTAGTTTTAAAATCAGATTAAAAAATCCCATTATTGTAATGAAATGAAGGAAAACTTCGAGCCTAAACAAAATCAGGTCATGTAAAATGTCTTAACATTCTTTTAAAATATTTTAGAGGTTCTCTTGTTTACCAAACAACTATCCTGAATCCTCGACTTCTGTCTGTGCATCTATTAAAAATTAAAGAGGGCGTAACAGAACACAGTAAGTGGTGCATTTATTTTATTTACAAAAAAATCAATAATTTAAAGCTGACAGATACATAAACTTATAATGAATGCTCCGCACATAAATCTGTTCGTCAGAGGTTTACCATCCATCGTCATGTACAGTTAATTAGTATATAGTATTCCACATAGCACAAACAAAAGTGATTTCCCATTGATCTGGGCTAATGGAAAATAAATCTTTTTTTTTCGGCACCGTTTTCGAGAAAAATCAAATTTATTGGCAAAGATGATAGCCCAGTTGTCAGAGAAGGATATTGACCAAAAGCTCGCACAAAATGTGATCTCGATGAAACTTGGCACTTAAGTACTTGAAAGGGTGTAGAAAACATTAAAAAAATCTTTGCTGCTTTAAAGTGTATGCTAACTTCACAATTTCGAAAATAAATTCGAAAATTTGGTTTTTCCATTATATCTCGAAAAAAATAATAAAAATTTCGAAAAACTAATAGCACCACGTGAAAGAGAGGAAAATTTTACTAAAAAATAATATAAGTTATTTTAAAAAAGAATTTGTATGACTATAAAAAATTATTAAAAATAAGAAAGCAAATTCGAAAACTCTACGCCTGCCGAGTCGTTGAATACAAATATTCAGGCGAGGCGTTCGGAAAAACTAATGTATCTTTGCCTAAAATATACGCAAAGAAAAAAAAGAAAGCGTTTTAAAGAGGAGACTCTATGCTTTCTAAGGAAGTAATTAGTTTTTAATTTTGTTTTGTTTTCTCATAGAAAATTTGACCAGAAGTTATAATTTCTAAAATTCTCACTGATTTTTATAAAACTGAAGATATCTATTAATAGAGGCATAACAAAAAAAATCCTTGTACATTTATCATCACTATACTTTTACTTTTCATTTAAATATAATTAAAATGATGAACATTAACACTGTTTAATAAAACTTATGTTTTAAAATGATCATTTTTTTACAACATTTATTCGAAGCAATTTTTAAATAAATGTACAAGGATTTTTTTGTTATGCCTCAATAGATATCTTCAGTTTTATAAAAATCAGTGAGAATTTTAGAACTTATAACTTCCTGAGAAAGCTTAGAGTCTCCTCTTTAAAACGCTTTCTTTTTTTTCTTTGCGTATATTTTAGGCAAAGATACATTAGTTTTTCCGAACGCCTCGCCTAATAATTTTTATAGTAATACAAATTATTTTTTAAAATAACTTATATTATTTTTTAGTAAAATTTTCCGCTCTTTCACATGGTGCTATTAGTTTTTCGAATTTTTTTTTTCGAGATTTAATGGAAAAACCAAATTTTCGATTTTATTTTCGAAATTGTGAAGTTAGCATACACTTTTGGCAGCAAAGATTTTTTTTTATTTTATTTCAAGAACTTAAATGCCATGTTTCATCGAGATCACATTTTGTGAGAGCTTTTGGTCAATATCCTTCTCTGGCAACTGGGCTATGAATCCACCAAAATTTATAGTGTTATCAAATAACATTTTTTTCACAGTCTAATAAATAAAAAAGTACTTACAGTTATTAATGCCACTTTCTTATCAAAACATTGAAGTTATAAATTTTTGCTTCTAAAGTTATATAAAAAACAAAATGTTTTGTATTTTCGATCGTTTTGACTTTCTATTATTATTGTTTACACACTCAATGTAGTGTTAGTGTCATTTTTGATGTTATATTAATTGTTATTTTAATGGTTAGGATTTACAAACTTGATCTATAAAAATACAGTCATGTTTTATATTTCTATAAAGAAATTTATTTTTTAGGTACGCAAAATATATTTGAACTAATTTACGATCACCATCTTCAGAGATCTGCAGTTAATTTTACAATTGGCCAATTCGGTGGTTCTCAAAATAGAGATTTCATATGTGTACAATCCTTAGATGGGATGTTAAGTTTCTTTGAGCAAGAAAATCCCACTTTCTGTTGTTTCCTATCCGATTTTCTTCTTCCTAGTCCTATTGCTTACGTAAGAAAATCAGATAGTTTTGTTACAGCAAATGGTAATTGGTCTATAGTCTCTTATAAGTAAGTAATTAGGTCAATGGCCAATTGGTTCTTATGCAAAACAGTAAATCTTAAAGGGGGGTATATACTAGGGTGGGCCGAAAAAACCTTTTTTTTTTATTTCGAAGTTGTAATAGCGCGGAAAACTTGTGAATCATATAGACAAAAATCGAACTTTCATGCAGGCCTTTTTCGTACGGAGAAGCTGATATCTTTCCGTCTTCTGAGTTGCCGTGTTCATTTCTGCCATCAGAATTTTCACAATTTATATATTATTAGTTTGTTAGTCTTTTCCTTGTTCTTTTATCGTCAAACTTCCGACTGAGCGAAGAAAGAATTTGCTTTCACCTGCAGTATCCCTCTTCAACAACCAGCGAAAGTCTGTCATCATGTGTTCATCCCATCGCCCCTGATAATGTCGCTCCATTTCTTTGATATCTTGGTGGAAACGTTTTCCTTGTTCCTCACTGTAATCACCAAGATTTTCAGGGAAGTGTTCGAGATGGGAATGAAGGAAGTGTAATTTTATGCTCATGAGGCAACAATTGACTATTTTCTTATAGTCGACGCTTTTATAGTTACCTAAGAAATTTTCGACCACTTCCTTGCACAATGTTTTACGTTTTTCCTTAGGCTAGGGAAATTCTGAAGTACTGTGGAACATTTCGTACGTCAGATATGAATTCAGGAACTCAAAATACGAAAATATATAAGCTTTCTTGCGCAAAAAATAGAACCTTCCAGAAATCACAAGTTTTGCTCAGTTTTTCCCCTAGGCTAGTGGAATTCTGAAGTACTCTAGGGAAATTCTACAGTGAGATTAGAACTAGGCCACTCGAGATACGTGAAAACATTATCGTTTTGCTTAGATCGTTGAAATTCTGAGACCAGATTCGGATTCAGCGGCTCAAAATCAATAGGGGTAGTATACTCACATGTAAAATTCATTCCACTTTTTTTTGTGGGCCTGTGATACCAAAAATGCGTAAAAATGTGAAATTTTCAATATTTTGACAAATTTTGGGGCTTATGCGCGATCGGAAGATATTAACTGATTTAAAACAAATTAAAACACAATGTTTTTAGGCTCTATTTGAAGACGTTATAAACTATTACATTACGAAAACATCGAATTCAAAAATTAAAAAAAATAATCGCAAAAATGAAGTTTTTTGATATTTTGTCAAACTTTAGGGACTATGCGCGATCGGAAGATGTTGACATTTTTTCTTTCTTTTTGTAGTCTATATGATTCGCAAGTTTTCCGCGCTATTACAACTTCGAAATAAAAGAAAAGGTTTTTTCGGCCCACCCTAGTATATACTTGAATTTAAAAAGTACTTTAAGTGAATTTTATTTTATTATTATTAATTTAAATACTTTTTTCTAGATACAATACTTTATCTGAATCTGGAGAACAAGTAGATAATAAATCAAATTCATCTAAAAAGGTGATCCCAGTGTGGACATACAATCTGGGAGAGAACATAATTGACATATCTGTGGTGGAAGATGCTGTTAATAAACTGAATTATATAGTGATTCTTGGCGAAAGAAACCTATTCTGTTTATTTGACTCTGGAAGACTAAATTTTATGAAAAAATTAGAATATTCGCCGGTCTGTTTTGATGCCTACACAATAAGTGAGTGGGTCTTGAAAATTATAATTTTCTCGTTATTTATCGGTCTCAAGTAAAATTTATGAATTTTCAAGCTTTAACTGTTTCAGAATCAATGTTGAAATTTTATTTCTTTTTTCGTGGTAGAAGTAGGAAAATTAAAAATTTGCTATAAATTAAAAAGGCTTTTTCAAATTTTCTGGACAATTTGCTTTTACATATTTTGACAACTAAACTGATAAATTTATTCATCATTATTTTTTATGCCATTAGCGGAAATATATTTTTTAAGTCTCTGTTCATTTGTAGTTACAAAACTAATAACATAAAAGTCTGTAAATAATTATTTTCACGTTTTGATTTGCAGTGTAATTTACTTGATTTTTGTCTTAGTAGTTTGCTAAAAGAATAATATGAAATGTGTCTTCAACCAAAAGTTTGCAATTATAAAATTAAAAATAAAATATCATATTGCCTCAAAAACAGTTTCTCGAAAGTTACACAATTTTAACAAAAGATGGTTTTCAAAACTGGCTGCAAACAGGGCAACATCTAGAACGAAATATTTAAATGGTCCACATCACAAATTTTAACCCAAAAATCTCAGGAAAGAGCAGTACCAGAGTACAAAACGCTCAAATGAAAGATTTGCATGTAAAACGCAATTTTTTTAATTATTTTCAAAGATGCTAAACCACTAAATTTTTATAATTTTTATACAAAATTTCGTAAGTCCTACGTGGCCAAACTTTATACAGGGTGTTTCATAGTTAAACCGACATACGTTAACTGTAAATAGAGGGAACTTAGGCGATTCCAAATAACCTTGGTTAATTGGTCTAACGCCTTTAATAACCGAGATACGGGGTGTTTTATCCATTTCGGCCAATATTTTGATAAGCCGTAACTTTAGAACCACCCTGTAGATTTCTCTCATACTTGGTACAGGTATAGTGTGTTAATATACCAATCCTGTAGTGTAAGAATACAATTAAAATCCAGATCAGGATTAAGAAGAATTTATAAAATTTGAAAATCCCCAAAACAACACCCTGTATATCATATTTTTTAAAATTGGGACGGATATTTGAAAAGAACGGAAAAAAATGAGTTAAAGTGAAAAATTTTTTTAAGTGCACATCCCATTCTACTACTGGAGTTTTAACGTCAAATTACATCAAATGCATTTTTTTCATTTTCACAAGCAGTAACTTTCGAAATACCTGGTAGATTTCTTTCATATTTGGTACAGGTATCATTTTTCAGTAGCCCAATCGTATAATGTAAGGACTATACTACAGCTAAAATCTAGATACGGATTAAGAAAAATTTGTAAAATTTGAAAATCCCCAACGTAACACGCTGTACATCAAATATTTTTTAAATTGGATCAGACATTCGAAACGAATGGAAAAAAGTGAGATATTCTGACATATTTTTATAAATGCACATCTCGTTCTACATATTACTAAACTTTTAAAGTAAATTCAATTAATGCAATACATATTGTCGTTTTCATAAGCCGTAACTTTGAAAACACCCTGTAGATTTATTTCATATTTGGTACAGGTAGATTGTTTAAATAGCCCAATCATACAATACAAGAATAAAGTTAAAATTCAGATCCGGATTAAGAAAAATTTGTAAAAGTTGATAATCTCTAAAATAGCACCCTGTATATCAGATTTTTTAAAATGTAATCGGATACCTATTTGAAAAAAGAAAAAAAAAAGAAAAAAACGTGTTATTGCCGAAGCTTACTTGATAGTTTAATAAGTTTTGTATCCGGAATTAATCCGAAAAATTAAATCTGTATTTTTTGATTGTAGAACGATCTTGTGCACTTATAAAAATATTTTAGTATAACGCATCTTTTGTCTTTATTTTTTCTTTTTTTAAATAGGTATCAAAAATCTGATATACAGGTGCTATTTTAGAGATTACCAACTTTTACAAATTTTTCTTACTCCGGATCTGGATTTTAATTTTAGTTCTTGTATTGTACGTTTGGGCTATTTAAAAAATCTACCTGTACCAAATATTAAAGAAATGTACAGAGTGTTTCCAAAGTTATGGCTTATGAAAGTGACAATATGTATTGCATTAATTGAATTTACTTTAAAAGTTTAGTAATACGTAGAACGAGATGTGCATTTATAAAAATATGTCAAAACATCTCAGTTTTTTCCATTGATCCAATTTAAAAATTATCCGATATACAGCGTGTTGCGCTGGGGATTTTCAAATTTTATAAATTTTTCTTAATCCGTATCTGGATTTTAACTGTAGTATAGTCCTTGCACTATACGATTGGGCTACTAAAAATGATACCTGTACCAAATATGAAAGAAATCTACCGGGTATTTCGAAAGTTACTACTTGTTAAAATGAAAAAAATTCATTTGATGTAATTTGACGTTAAAACTCCAGTAGTAGAATGGGATGTGCACTTAAAAAAAATTCACTTTTAACTCATTTTTTTCCGTTCTTTTCAAATATCCATCCCAATTTTATAAAATTTGATATACAAGGTGTTGTTTTGGGGATTTTCAAATTTTGGAAATTCTTCTTAATCCGGATCTGGATTTTAATTGTAGTTCTTACACTATAGGATTGGGCTATTAACACACTATATCTGTACCAAGTATGAGAGAAATCTACAGTGTGGTTCTAAAGTTACGGCTTATCAAAATATTGGCCGAAATGGATGAAACACCCCGTATCTCGGTTATTAAAGGCGTTAGACCGATTAACCAAGGTTATTTGGAATCCCCTAAGTTCCCTCTATTTACAGTTAACGTATGTCGGTTTAACTATGAAACACCCTGTATAAAATAAAAAGACACTTTTAACTCATATATCATAATTATTTTTAATATCTACTTCTGCCATGAAAGCCTCTTGTACATTAAATTCAATGAACTTATAAATTTTACAGACGAAAAAATACACTCTTTAGTTGTGTCGGAAACCAGCAATCTTTTGGTATACGAAAACACTGCCTTAAAATGGTCCGCAAAACTACAGTTCTTACCGATTTCTGTCCGAAGAGCTTTCTTCAAAAATATAAAGGGTTCCTTGGTTTTTCTATCAGAAGAGGGGAGATTAGAATGTTCCTATTTAGGTACAGAACCCAATTTATTTGTAGCACCACCGTTACTAGAAAGACAACTGGACTTGGAAAAAGTTGAGGAAGAATTAGCAAATTTGAATAAAACGATTAGAGAAACCTATGGAAATGGTAAGTTGACCAGTGATGGAAACACTAGAGTAGGTTTTTGTTATTTTTTTAAATAAATGACATCCTAGTGACCTTTTTATACGTATGTCAGTCGTCTTTTTCTACTCCCGGTTTCGCTGGACAAGTTTTTGTCTTAAAAAACACCTTATACAGGGTGATCAACTTATACTCCGGAATTTGATATCTCTGTTGTTTTGAGGGATACGAAAAAAGTTTTAAATACAAATTATATACTGTATTTGAAAATCAAGAGAGAGTAAATTCCCAGAATAAAAAGTAATTCGGTATGCAAAACTATAGTACAGTACGTGCGGTAAAACTTCAATATTTGTAATGCATTCTAAATTGTTTTTGTTAATTTCAATACAAAATTTATTAAATTTCTTGGACTATCACATTATTTTATGATCTTTCATTGTTACTACAGTAGGCCTAAGAGGATTAACGTGCGTCATAGGCGTAACCAGAATAGAAAGGGATAATTGTTATTTAACGACCTCCGAATGGCAACAGCTTCTAATGACAGATATTTTGACTTAAATAGTTTCTAGAAATGCAGTTATTTGATTTTCGATAAACGTAACAAATAATAGTGACTAAATATAATATTGAGGAGATAGCCAAAAAACGAGAAATTGAAATCCTTCGTTTACCACCCTACCATTGTGAGCTGAATCCGATAGAATTAATATGGGCTCAAGTTAAAGGTTATGTTGCCAGAAATAACACTACTTTTAAATTATCAGATGTTAAAAATCTCTTCAATAAGGCAATATCTGAAGTAACAAGTGAAAATTGGCAAAAATGTATTAGACACGTTACAGAAATAGAAAAAAAAATGTGGGAGCTAGATAACATAATTGATATTACTATAGAGCCCATTGTAATTTCTCTAGAATCAGATGGTGAATCTTCTGACACAGAGTGCGAGGAACCATAACTTTAAAATTATTAATTTATGTACTTTAATTTTATTTTTAGATTTTTATTTTTTAAGATTTAATATTGTCGTATTTTTTGCATGTTGCTCGTCAAATTTTATCCTTGCGGTTGGTTTTTTTTTTCTCATATACCTACTTAATTGTTTTTTTAGCTCCTCATATTAATTTATAAATAATTGTAATTATCTGTACATATTATATACATATTTTGTAAATAAACATATGCCTAAAACAAAATGCCTAAAATAATATTGACTTTTTCTTCATTTTACCCAAATTAAATTACTACTTACGAATTATGTTTATCTATCTAAAATTGGTAATCTAGGTATAAATAACTAAAACAAATTAAATATTTCTATTTCCATATTAATTTAATTTTGAAAACGCACGTCTATGGTTTACTGCCTTTAACACTGATAACTGCAAAACATTTCTGGGAATTTACTCTCTCTTGATTTTCAAATATAGTATAGATAGAGTCCAGCTCCACATTTAAAAATTATTTCGTAATATACAGGGTATTTCATAAAGTCACAGCATACCAAAGTTATGTTTTTTTTATTGGAACATCCTATATGTTATCTCGAATTTGAATTTTACTCATTTCCTCCATTCCCGCAATATAGGATTTTATCAGATTCTACACGGTATTTTTAAAGAAATTGCCACTTTTCTGTGAAAATCATAATGAAATCGTCACCCTGTATTATTTAGAATCAACAATTGAGGGTTAATATCTCAAGTCCAGAATAATTTCGAAGTAGTCTAGTTTTGTTGCAACTCATCATATTTTTGATATCTTTCATTTTGTATACAGGGTAACCCAAAACTCACGACTATGATTTTCTCGGTTATTTCAAATAGAATATCTTATATCATTTTCTTAAACTACTTACCAAATACTTTTACTTTTGTTAAGCATTCCCTATACCTGAATGTTACAGTCGTAGAGTTTTTTTCGAGTTTTAATATTAAAACGATATTTTTGGCAAATACTGAAAGTTTCTTATAGTTGGCCATGACTGCTGTATTTGACAGAAAGTATTAAGTAATGTTATGGTTAATATTTGAGTTTTGATTCGGTTCTTCTTGTTGTTTGTGTATATAATTGGAATTGGCGAATGATGAATTTTTCCAATGAGGAATTAGTCGATATGATCCGGATACTAGGATAATGTCATAAAAATAGCTTGCTAGCAGTAAGGGTGTATCATGAAAGATTCCCATAGGGCCGATTACCTGAAAAAGGAAATTTTGAGAAAGTCATGGATCGATTTATTCGTACAGGTAATGTAGCGTATGAAAAAAAGGAAAAATCCAAAAACCGTTATTACTGAGGAAAATGAACTCAATGTATTATTATCAGTTACGGATAATCCAAATACAAGTATACGAGAAATTTCCAGGGGACAAGAAATAAGCTATGGAAGTGTACAAAAAATACTATCAAACAATAAGATGCACCCATATCACATTCAGTTACACCAAGAATTATTGGATGATGATTTTCGGAAAAGTAATCGGGCACAAAGAAAAATTCATGATCAAAGAGATTTGTTTGATTATGTACTTTTCGGAGATGAGTCGACGTTCCACAAAAATTGTTGTTTAAATGGTCATAATTTTCACTATTATGCCAGAGAAAATCCTTATGCGATAGTTACTAGTTCTCAAACAAGATGGTTTTTAAATGTTTGGGGTGGTATTGGACCATATTTTTTTGAGGAAATAGTTAAAAGTGAAGTTTACTTAGACTTTTTAGAGAATCAGTTGCCTATACTTCTTGAATATATAAATAAATAATGCAGTAATGCATGGTCAACTTGATGATCAATTTCCAGAACGATGGATAGGTAGAGGAGGACCAATTCAGTGGCCAACAAAAGTTCATTTTTTTCTGTGAAAAATGAGAGAGGACATAAAAAATAGAATTAGGGTTGTTTTCCAAAACACTAGTATTCCAATGGCTAGAAATGTGGGGAGGTTATTTGAATATCGGATACAACTCTGTTTAAATGTAATGGGAGGTCATTTTGAGCAGTTATTGTAATTGTTTTGCTCTAAGTATTACGAATTTTTTGTTTAGTTAATAGCTGTTAGTATTAATATGATCATAGTCTTGTTAAAAAATGTGTAGTTTCATTTTTTATTTTCTTGTAAAAAAAATTGAAAAATCGGCTATTTAGGCTATCGGACATATTTATTTTTCAAATTCAAAAATTTTTATGTATTTTCTCGAAATATAAAAGTTTTTGGTTCAATTTTAGGATTGAATGTATTTTCCAGACTTTTGCACATTTTTCTATACTGTTTATCCTTTTCCCAATATTTTTTTTTGGAAATTTCAAAAATGATATTGAATTTTGTTTTGGTTTTTAATTTAATTTTAATTTAGAATTTAATTTACGCGTTTGGAATTATCTACTTCATGTGTATTAAATGTGTTGTTGGGAATGGGTGGCAGAATAACGAAATCAACATTTCATTTATTTTTTAGACCTAAAATTCACCAGTCAAAACACCCAAAAAGAAATCTCAATAAAAATACAAGTTAACCAAAACTTAGTACCATGTACGTTCGAAACCGATTTACATGAACACCCAAATCTCCAAATGTGCGCCATAAACATAGAAGTTGATCCTCAAATGGCATTTGATGAAGTACAAATTTCAGTAGCAGTAACTAAACCCTTAAAAGTACATCCTAGCACACAATTTTTTATTAATCCAGAAGAATCGATGTCTTTTACTTGCCATGTCTTTTTATCCGAAGATTTAAATATATCCAGTTTGTTCCTTAACGTAATTGTTACTGTGATATCTTCCTTGGGGGTTCCCAGAAGTTTTAATAAATCAGCCATGCTGCCTCTGAGTTTGGTAGCGGAAGCGTGTAGTGCTCAGAAAGAGGGTGATCATAGAATTACTCTAAACATTAACCAAAATGTTGTACCTTTGCTGAGTTTATTCCCAGGTAAGCTTTTGGTAGTTTAGATACACACAATGGAAATATATTCTTGTACATTTAACTGAAGAAAATATCGAATTAAAATAATTTGTTGTCTTTTTAGAATTTGCCGAAGAATCTAAAACTACCAGTGCCATAGCTTTCAAAACGTTTTCGGTTACCGTACAACCTGTTACAATTCTTCTTGCCAAATCATCTGAAAGATACCGTATCCAAACATCATCATTTGCTTCTTTGAGCCTTATCACAGAACAAATGGTTTATCGCTTGAATAAACACTACTCAAATGTTGAAGATTTCAAGGTTTTCTTTAATTCTTCATTGCCTTCGAGTGAAGTCGTTGCTTATGTAAAGAGACATTTTGAAAAGAGAAAAGAAGTTTTTGAATTAGAGGTAAGTTTTTACTATAAGAAAGTTATAAAATGAATCTTACTCATTAAAAAGTATTAAGAGATTAATTTTTATGGTATGAGATGACAAGTATATTTTTTTATCTACTAAAATATAGAAGCAAATAAAGATTATTTGTCAAAAGTTAATTGACAGATAATAAAAACTACTTATTTATTGACTGGATATGTTGTCTATGCCTTTAGAAAAATTTGTTTTTGAAATATTGACGAGAATTTTCTCTGGGTCCGTACATACAAAATATATATAGTTACAAATGCAAATTCGTTAGTGAGAAATTTGTAACAAAAAAAAATTTTGTTTTTTACCCGAACAGGGGTCCATCCGAGCATAAGATATTTCAAAGTATCAGATTAATAAAAGGATAAAATCAATAGGAAAAAACAGGTTTCTAAAGATAATGTATTATTGATTGAAATTTACCAATAAACATGGTTTGAACTTTTGATTGAATTTCCAGTATAAACGATTCGAATTAGGGGAGTTTGTTTCCTGTTTTTTTGGACATCAGAAGGTTCTTGTCTCAGATTACATATAAAATTGGCAGATGTTCCTCGTCTATTTGTAAAAATTCATTATTTTGGTATTGAAATACTAAATACTGTTAATATTAGATTTCAATTTTCAGGATTTTCTAGATCAACTGAGTGCTCAGTTCAGAACAATTCAAAAGCGATTGATATCAAAATTCAAAGTAAAAAACCCAACACCTCTAACTAATTTAGAAATTTTAATTAAAGACACTCATTCAGAAATACTTAAAACTGTACAAAATCTACAAAAAGCCAACAAGGAACTGTCTAAAGCTCAAGTGGAATTAACATGTGCCCTGAATTTAGTAGGAAATTTAATAAAAATAATGAATATTGAAAACAAGTTGAAGGAAATTTTGGTGGGCGTGTTTTGTCCCAGCGTTGAAGATTTAGACTCACAGGTAAGAAAAAATATGTCTGAAATTAAAACGTTCGATTTTAAATTCTCTCCAGGGACTCCAGATTTGAAAAAATGAAAAGTGCGAGTTACAAGGGTCAATAATTCTATTTTCTGAGGCAAAAATATCATTTAAGTAGCCACAAATTAAACAAAGATGTGTAAATGAACCAAGAAGATATATTTAAAAAAATACGGAGATCTCAAACTCTGGAGTATAAGTTTATCACACTATATAAAGATTTATTTTTGTAGAACTGGGAAGATGTAATGGATTCTACTTTGTGTTATCTTTTAAGAACATCTTTGGCAAAATCCGAAAAAGATAAGTTAAGGATATCCCAAACTAACATAGAGAAAGTTACTGATATATCTAAAATGGAAAAACATCTGGTGCAAGTCATGGAAAGAATATCAAAAATTGAAAATACGTCTAATGATCAAATAGAAGGTAAGTTTTTCTTGGATATCCTCACTATATAAAGAAACTATAAAAAAGAAAATTGTATGGATAAATATATATTTTATTTCGTAAATACAACAAACAAACATTAAAAAATATATTATATTTTTAAAGCGTCGGAAAAATTTACCGGTTATGTTATTTGTTTGGAATATTGAATATCGGAAATTTTAAATAATAAAAAAAATCTTAGGGGGTAGTTACCCTATTATTTTATTTATTTATTGTTTTCGAACATGCATTTTAAAATTATGTACCCATTAGTTTAAAAATAATGAGATAAATTCAATGACTAAGTTTTCAAAATTCAAATTTTGGCTTTGACACTTTGACATCCAACAAGTTTGATTAAAAATCCATTTAAAAAACGGTAATTTAAAATACAAAAAATAGATTGTAAAATACGTCTTGCTATAAATATTTTATCATTTCTTTTAAAAACAAATTTAAAAGGTTTTTAATTTGAAAGTAATAGATAATTAAAAACCTTTGGACAGATTTAGATTGATAAAAAGATAGATATAAAGATATACGGTCTTTTTAAGTATGACATAAGTTCAAAATGAAACAAACAGACAAAATATTTAGATTAGTAATTAATAAAACGATAAAACTGTGAGATGAATGCAAAAGCATAAAAGGGCGTCTTATTTTCAATATGTCATTTTATTGAGTATTACAATAATTTTTTTCAGCTGCACACTGTATATCTGTAATAATTAATATTACAGATGATCTCCACGAAGAGCAACGAAATGAAGAATTAGAAAAAGAGGAAGAAAAACCTGTAGGAAGCCAATTTGGGGAAGCTAGTATGCGGTTACTATCGGCAAGAAAAAGTTTATCAAGAAGACGCATTAAAAATCAAGAACCAGAGGAATGATATATTTTTATTTGTTGGTTATTTAATAATTAAAAATAAAAATATGATTTTAAAGTTGCCACCCAATTTTTTTAAATAGCCACCTGCATTTTCCTCAAGTATCTAGTAAAAATTGCATATAGATAACTTTAAAAACACTCAACAAAAAATTGAAATTAATGTCGATGAATATAGATGGCACAGCATGCGCAATTTTAATTAACATGTCCTTGTCATTTGTAGGTTATGTTTATGAAAGTGAACTGGAAGATGAAATTGGAAGGCAAAAATGTTCTTGATTAGTCTGTATCATTTATATGACTCATATACGTGTATTTCCTCAAATAAATTAAAATTTATTTCCGTTTCAAATTCTCAAGAATAAAATTAAATGGTACTGGAATTACCTAAATAGCCATTCGCTATGTTGAAATTATGTGATAGTTTAAATAAATAGTTGTGTTAATAAAAGTGATCTATTTACTTTTAACAAAAAAGGTAATTACGGTTATATTAGATATATCCAAAATATAATAACAGGATACGTTGGGTGGTATGTGGTCGACTTTATTAACCAGTTAATTCAATTAAAAGTTTAATGTATTATTTCAAACACTAGCCTTGATTTAACAAAATATAACCAGTGAAATTGTGAATTCGTATTATGTATTTTAATCCTTTTATCTATATTTTAACTGATAACTTTGCAAACATTGCAATTTTATTATTTTGATACAATTTTTTTTATAGTTGTACAGGGTGAGTAAAGAAATTTTAAGATAAAGTTTGACTTATGTAACACATTAATATAAAATTTATATTTAAAATAAGTACAGTTTGACAATTTAATTATAATATAATAGAGAATTGAGCGTCACAAAAAATTAAATAGATATATTGGTATTTTAAATAATTCAATACAAGAATACATCTATAACCAACTAGTATCATGTAAAAATAATCATTATGCTCATATAAAACTGCAGCTGTTAATTTATTTTCAGTAGAAGTTTATTTGTAAAACATGGATAAAGAAAATAATGACGCTAGTGACACTGAAGACAGTGGACCTTATAATGAAATATCAATGAATCGAACCAGTTTGGGATCAATTGGCTCAGATGCAGACTATGATGATGAATTAGGAGTTCCTGGATCAATTAAATTAGTTGATATGGGTGACGGTCCTGTTGCTATTGAAAATTCAGATGATGAGCTTGAAGGTACAAAAAGGTTTTTTTAAACAAATTATTACTATTTAGATATAAATTGAAAAAAATTCATTTAAATAACAATTTTTTTAACTATAGCTATAATTTTACAGTACTTGCAAAACTTTGGATTATATAAGGTAAGCACTTTTATTAGGAATGGAATTTTATAAGCATTTTATTTTTGTATTTTTTAAAAACAGAAAGACAGGAAGATAAAAACTCATTTTTAATATTGCTTTAAAATGTTCAGCCAACAAGGACATCATGTTCTGTCAGGAAAAGTTTTGTTTAAACATTTTTCTAACTTACGATATTTACTAAAATTGGAATCCAAATAAATCTCATTATTTTGACGGGACTTCTTTTAGAAGACTTTACCAAATAATAATCAATATTTTGTTCAACTACTTATTACTCTTTTACAGTTATTTAACGAAATCTACAAAAGGTTAATTAATAAGAATTCTTAAAAGGACAATTTTATAGTCAAAAATATATAAAGAGCAAATTAAATTAAGAAAATAAGAATATTTTCATGAAAATCTCCTGTGTTACATTAAATATAAAAAAATATTTAATATATACTTGCTCATATTTATTGTATAATTTATTTACATTTTAATATTCTTATTTATCCAACCTAATGTAGAAATGTTCATTTCTTTTCTATATAAACTCTGTTTATCACACCGCAAACCACAATGTTGGATAAATTTCAATCCATCGCCTATAAACAACAAAAAAAGAGTTGAAATATAAAAATGCCATGTCATTTTAATGAATGAATCTCGCAATTCAGAGATTGGAACAAAATGAATAAAGGACAAGTTTATTTCTGTAGCTCATAGAATAAATTTATTTGTATAAAAAAATATATGTGGTTTTATTGATCCAATTTGTAGAATATATAAAGGGTAAGTTTATTAAAAAAAACTTTCAAACTTTAAACACTGGATTGCGAGTTAGTTTCTTAAAAATGACGACGTCTTTATAATCCAAACCTTTTTTTATTGTTTTCAACAGATTAACCTCCTTTGGTTCAAACCAATCTTTTTAACTCTCTTTTTTAATGTAATTTTGGATGGACAAATTTTGTAAAAACTTAAAATTCTTCTCTAAACATTATTGGCATTCTACTGTCATCATAGGCTGCCTTACAGGGTGCTAACTTTCATCCTGTATATGATTAAAAGCATTTGTCATAATTTGAAGGCTTTATTATGATATTAATTTAGTTAGAAATATTCAGGAAAGCACATAATAAAATCAAAAATTGACATTATTTTTTTATTTTATTACATATTTTTTATTGTTTTGTGTATTTATTATATTTTAAAGAAATCGTATTAAAACACATATTCTACATTTACATATTGTACATATATCATACAAAATTAAATATCGAAAAAATCTCAAGTCGGTACCAACAAATAATATAATAAAATTATATTGTAATTCGTCCAAATCGAAAACAACTACTCCTGGGACAAAAGCCCCCACAGGCGTTGAATTACATCGATTTAGACGCGAGTTGGAAGGTTGTTAACCAAACCAACACTTTGATTTTGTTATTTGAGGAGTTTGTCATTCCCAGACCGGTTTTATTTATTTTTACATATTTTACATTTTAGAGGAACACACAGAAAGTCTCAATTTTAATACAGTGCTGAACTACAAAAAATTCACATCTTTTCACAGAAGCGTATTTATACCAGGCCTTGATATAACGGCAACAATAACAGATTATGAAAGAAATCTCACGACTCATATGCTCAACCCAAATTTGTAAGTTCCAAAACATTAAAAATAAAAATCTATTTTTAAGAACTCTTATTCTGGAGCGCAGAAAATAAGTAACTAATAAATAAAATATAAAGCGTAATTTTAACATCTTCAGAATCCACAATTTTCAAGATACTTTAATAATTCTTTTATTTGTTCAAAATTTATGTCTTTTTTTTCAGATATACTGTCACACTTACTCATGGGAATTTTACGTGGCAAATTAAAAAGAGATATAAACAAATTCAGTATTTACATCAACAATTAGTATTATTTAGAACTAGTTTAAATATACCCTTTCCAAGTAAAACGCACAAAAATAAGAGAAAAACTCTTAAACTGAGCAGCACAAAGTCTAATGGTAAACGAAAAAGTGCTTTACCAAGGTGAGTAAGCAAAAAATTTATATTTTTTTTTCCAAAAAATTATCCGAGGCTGTTATGAAAATACGGAATTTTGGCAAATTATCCGAACATTGGCAAAACTGTGTTAACATAATTTAATTATAATCGAATTCACTTTTATACAAGGTGTTTCAAGACGAGCTTAAACTATCTGTATATCACAAACTAATTTTCGTTTATGCTCTAATAAATTAAAATATATTTGAAACATCCTGTATTAATTGACAGATGCAGACGTTCTATTAATCCTTTTAAAAAATCACAAATGTAATTTTTATACAGTGTATCCGGAAATTCAAAAATATACAGGGCGTTCCATTAAAAATAGGTAAGTTATTGTCAGCCGGAAGGGATATAAATATGAAAAATTTTTAATTTAATACAGCTAAAACGAAAACCTAAACATACAAGTGTAATTGAAGTCTCATTGTGTTATGCTGTGTATACAAATATATCACAACCCCACTTTCTATATTACAATTTTTTGTTATTACGAAAGCATTTTTTAGATTTCCAAGAAAGCCTGAAGTTTTGGTTTCCTATGATAGAATTGGAAATAGAATGAATCAAATCGAAAGTTATTTAAACAATTTACTTTCAATACCGATTTATAGAAATCACCCGGCGACGGTAAGACGTTTTTTTTAAACATTTTTTAAAACATTAATTTTATCAAAATTTATATTTACAGAAAAAGCCTGAAAACACTTATATATGCTTAAAGGGGTAAGCAAGAAAATCATGTGTTTTCTTCTTCTTTTATTTGGTTTTTCTTTGTTTACATTATTTAATGTTGGGATAAGGGAATCATACCCGGTTTCAGTCTCACACTAATAAACGCACATTATTTTTTTTTTCTAAAGAGTCATAAAGCTGCGAAAAAGAATCATTTGCAATCTCTACCTTGTGCTTTTTCGCGCAAAAAATTATTAAACAAATTTTTCATTTTAACAGTGGTTTTGTTCCTTATCATGTTTTACCTTTTTTAACTTTTTACTTTGTTTTTAATTAACAGTTAATTTTTAACACTGGGAAAATAATTTATTTTATTTAATCCATTTTACTCCTCTTTTTTAATAAATAAGAAATTAAATTTGAATCCAAATGCAAAAATACTACAAACGGTAACAAATCTGTAATACAAAAACCTAAGGTTATTCATATTTTGTTTGAGCATTTAAAATAAATAAATAAAATAATATTTCTTTCACTGTTGTATATTGTAAGGAAACATTCTTAATTCTACTCCATGTAACAATATTCAAAGTATCTGCTATACATCTGAGCCAAACTCATCGATACAGTATCAACATTTTCTAAAGTGGACACAATAAACAACAGTGATACATTACACAAATTAAAAGTGTGTGTTCCCTGTACACTAATAAAATTTTGTTGATTTTACCTGTTGCTAAACTATAATGTTATGTAGGAATGGGTTAGTTAAATAAAATGTCACACCAACAACATTTATAGATTTTGTATTTCTGTTTACTTCAACTTAATATCTTTTTAGATAGAATTTTTGGAAGTGTCTCATTTATCATTTGTTGAAGGACTCGGACTGAAAGGAAAAGAGAGTTATGTGAAAAAAAGAACAGGAAGTACACATCCTGGTCAATCCGGATGTAACTGTTTCGGATTGCTTCATTGTTTCTGTTGTATAAGGTACATAAAAATTTTATGATTTGTTTAAACTATTTTGCACAAATCATCTAAAAATTTACAGATTATTTTGAGGGTCGTTATTTTTCGATATATTTGCATAAATCTATCGTAAATATTGACATTAATTTTGAGCATTTTATGTTGCAAAAATCCTACCAGATTGCGCCAATTTCGCGGTACGAGACATTTTTTTTCTAGGTGCCAACACATTTCTCAAGATCTTATCTGCTCAAGATACGTGAAAAGGTGGTTTTTTATAAAAGATACATTTTTTGGTTATATAAACCCAGATAATGGCTTAGTCAAAGCAGTAATTTTATTTGACCAAGGATTTGAAGTATCTACTGGAATGTACGCAATAGGTTTACAAAATGGATTCCAAATCCAAACACTCAGCAGACAAATAACATTCAAATGCTGGACCAGGAGAAAAAGCAAAGAATGGAGTGAAAATTTAAAAGAAATTGCTGCTACCTCAGGTAGAGACATTATTATATATATAATAAACTTCATAGTAATACGTCTAAATAATTTTAGGAAGAGAATTTGTCCAATATAACCGATTTCATTCTTTCGCTCCCATCAGAATCAACGTAACAGCATCTTGGTTTGTCGATGGGTCTTCTTACATGTCATCGGTCGCAGACGCTATTGAAAATGCCAAAGAAGAAGTCTTCATTACAGATTGGTGGTTGAGCCCGGAAATATATTTGAAAAGGCCTGCCATTGTCGGTGACTATTGGCAACTGAACAAAGTTTTGGAGAGGAAAGCAGTATGTTGCGTTTTATTTTCCAATAGTTTGTTAAAAACGAATGTTAAAATGGATTCGGGTCTAAAGACCATGTTATGAAGTTTATTTATAAGTGCCTATACCTTTTAAGAGTGTTTATAAAAAAAAACATTTTTTTTATTAACTCCATGACTAAATCAACGAGATAAATATAATTTTTACATTAATCTTCCTAAAGTACAAAATATTTACCCGATGGCAATGAACTTTTTTTTTCCAGAATAGCGGAATAAAAATCTATATCCTGCTATACAAGGAAGTTGAAATGGCATTAGGCTTAAACAGTTATTACAGCAAACAAAAATTAACAGAATCATCCTCCAATATTAAAGTACTCCGTCATCCTGATCATGCAAAAGCAGGGGTTTTTCTTTGGGCACATCACGAGAAAATGGTGGTTGTAGATCAAACGTATGCATTTGTCGGGGGTATTGATCTTTGCTATGGCAGATGGGATGATGACAAGCATAGGTGAGTAAAAAAAATGTACTATAATATTATTTGTATAAAAAATAAATAGTTTTAGCCAAAAACGAACTTTTCCGCTCAAAATACTAATCCAACATTTTCTTATTTTACTTCATGTATGTCTTACATTTTTATTACTTTTGACTCTTTTAATTTTTATAAAAATTATAAATGAAATTTTTATTTTTATGTTTTTGTGTTTTCTGTACGAATCACGTCTTTTTGTGCGTTTTGGAGCAAAAAAAAGCTTCAAATAAACCATTTTTTCGGGTTTTTCAAGCCAAATAACGATGAATGAACGCAAAAATTTTTTTTTTACTTTTTTGCACTATTACATTACTTTTCCTCTCTGATACAGTGGACGGCGGAAAAGTAATAAATCATGATTCGAACTCTTTAGCAATATTGTAATTGTGAATTCTTTTTTACAATATATATAAATTGAGTTTTGCAATTATATGTTGATTATAATAATAATTTGTTTATTTACGTGTTTCAGGAATTAAATACGTTCTTTTTTATTTTGCATCAATTAAAAAATGAAATAATTATGTAACATATATTTATCAGTGAGATAAATTAGCATAGTTTATATAATTGTGTTGTCTCGTTCAATTTAATTAAAAACTCTTTTCTCTGATAAACAAATTCTTATCTAATTGTTTTTATAATATTTATGGTTTTTCACATATCTCATATTTAATGTATGAATAATGATCAATTGATTGGTCGATTTTTTCTTATACAGTGCGTCAATAAAGTCACCCCCTCCTGTTATTTCCAAAACGAGTTGAGATCTTGATATGCGACAAAACAGGATGAATTAGCGTCTTTTTAAAAATACGATCATGAGCCATCGCGAATTGGTTAAAAATGTATAAGCGCCATAGTGCCTTTTTTGCTATTAGTCCAGTAAATTAACCCCAGATGAATCCCAATCCTGGGCATCAAGTCTGTCCGGCATAATTTTTTTTAATTTGCAGATATTCATAGGTACACTTACCTCCGAAAATCTCAGCTACGTGGAATTTGTGGAAGGGTGGGAAAATGGCCCTCGAGTTCCCGAAAATCCGTTTTTCGACGATATCGGCCGAAATCTACAAAAGTTGTCCATATGATTTTTTTCGCAATTTAGAGAATCTGAAAATTCGCAATATTATTGTGGTGAAAACGGAAAATTTGAATATCCTCCCAAAACTTGAATATCCTCCCGTTTTTGTCTGAAGACCAAAGATAAGGCAATAATAATCAACTTTTTTCACTTCTTGCACTTTATTAATAAATGTATTATAAAAAAATCCAATTTGAGAAAGTTTGAAGGCAGAGTTTTTTCTCGTGCACTTAATAAAATACTTGATATATATTGATGAAAAGGTCAGAATATGATCTTTTATTTAGTACAATTCCTAACCCCAAAAAATTTTAGCACGAAAAGAAAATAATCCTAAAAAAAATGTCGATTTTTCATAGGGGTGAGCATTTTCTCAATTTTCTGGAAAACCCAGAAATATGAAAAAAAAGAAAAATGCCATCGAAAAGGGCTAAGCTTTCTAATGATGTGCGTTGAAACCGATATGGTCCTAGATTGTCTATTAATTCCCGATAAACCTGAGCATTTTCGAAATAAAAAAAAAACGCCCCAATAAAACATGTTGTTTATGAAAATACACAAAAATAACTTATTCATTCTTTCTGAATATATTTAACACCTTGCAAAGCCCCATTATCCAAAAGGATTCGGTAAAATTAGTCTTGATAAAAAAAATATAAATACATTTATAGGAGGGTCAAAATATCGATCAAAAACAAACTTTGGCCCGGTTTTTCAATAATTCACAGAAATAGATAAAAGGAAAAAGTAACATGATATTATAGCTATAGGTTCCTTCTTTCATCTAAACTTTGAATCATGAAAAATATTACTTGTAATGTAATGAACTGATCTTCATTTCAACAATAATTCTCTAAGTGTCATATTTTTGGAAATATCGGCGAAAATAGGCAAAAAAACACATTTTTGAAACCAATGGGCCATTTTCCCGCCCTTCCACAAATTTTAGACGGCTGAGATTTTCGGGGGTGAATGTACCCATGAATACCTGCAAATTAAAAAAAAATGGTGCCGGACAGACCTGATGCCTTCGTTTATTGGAGTATATGTTTTACAACTATTCGGTACATAACTAGGAATTTCACGCTTTGTCGGGAAGTAGGAGGATATTTAGATCAGATGGATCGGACGACCAGGGAGCATTGAATAGCCAACATGTGCTCCTGAGCTATCGATAAAAAACTTGTAAACAAGTCATTTGTTTTTATGTGACGGAATATATAGCTGAGCTAAATCGTAATATACGCCCCTTACGGGTGAACCCCAGAAGCAAAGCTAATGGGGAGTAAGGGAGCTGTTATTATTATTTGATTTAATAATAATAATAATAATAATAATAATATCCACATTCAAATTCATTGGTTTTCTCTATAAACTATTTGACAAAACCTTGCATAAATAAGGTGCATACAGCAGATTCAATTTCAATTCTAAAATTAATATTCTTTTTTAGATTAACAGATTTAGGCAGCATAACACCTAGCATAGACGTATCTACTGTTAAGAAAAAAACATCTAGTGTACCAGGTGGTGAAGCGTTCTGCCCAATTCCTACACCATATTATAAACTGACCCCCCCACCCGATGTCCAAGAAATTGAACAAGAAAATATTTGTCCAAATCCCAACATTCCTAATGGATTGCCTCAGTTAGAACCCGGAGATAATCTATTGATGCCATCTAAGACTGGAAGGGTAATAATTGTTTTCTGCTTTATCATAAACTAGTAAAAATCTGATTTCTTTATAAAAAAAAAATGTTAAAAAGTCATTTAACTTCGTTTGTTCAACCCTTAAGTCCAGAGCTCTACCCCTAAATTTATTATTAATGATTTTCATAGGTGAAGATGAACACTCCTCAACCAGATAGAAAACACGTAATTTTGGATAGTATAAAAAACAAGGGAAAAGAATTAATGCATTTGGTTTACACTCCACACGAATTCGATAAAGTTGAACCTGAATCACCCCCAGACGAAAAGGTTAGTTTAAACATAAGCAGCGCATATATTTTTTTTACCCCTGGTGTACCGGAATTTATTTCTGTATGCTCCCTTGGAATTTAATTCCTTTCTAGGAAGATTTTCCGTTAGCTTTTCACTTGTACTTTCACATTACGAGCACGTCGTATTAGAAAACACCACTCCAGGTGCAGGGGTTTTAATCTCAACAACGTTTGGGGAAAACCTTGACATCCTGAAAAGTGGCTAAAGAAAGAAACCGTGAAAGATCTAAATTAGGAAGGACATCCCTAATATATCTCCTCTTAACCAGCTAGATCATTGCCGTATTACATGCCTTGGTGGTCTAGCGGTTAGGGCATCAGTACGGAATATTGGAGACGCGGGTTCGATTCCCACCTGAGGCAGAATATTTTCGGTTTCTCTCTTCAGTAGTTTTCACCCCTGGTGTACTTTCTTCATGTTGCTATCACGCACTAGGTCTAAACTGGCTCCACCTCCACCATCCTCATTCTTACTCAGCGTACATTCATCAATCATTTGCTTACTCGATTCATTAAAAAATTTAATCAATTTCTAGGATCAAATTGATGGCCAAACTCCAGAGCAAATTATAGACAGTCTCGACGGTTCCGCGAAGCTTTGGTTGGGTAAAGATTATGTTAATTTTATCGTGAAAGATTTTACCAACCTGGAATCTCCGTTTGACGATTTCATTGAAAGAGCCACTACTCCTAGGATGCCTTGGCATGATATCGGGATGTGTGTTCAAGGTGATGCTGCTAGAGATGTTGCTAGGTAAGTCTTAAACTATGCGTTAAACATTTTAAAATCGCCGCCTTTCGTCGATATGATGGAAATAATAAGTTTGTCACTACCGTTGGCTATAGAACGTTACACTTAAAAATGAATGTAAAGCGCCACATATTATATTTATATTGTACTGTATTGTTTCATAGTATTTTATTTTATTTCTTCTACATATAACTTCTATTTTTTTATTCATCTTAAATCCTCGTTACAACTTGTATTTCTATACTTGTTTCTTTATTCATTTTTAATTCTTCTTTTATTTTTTAATATTCTTCATTTTCATTATTCATGTTCCTTGTCCATTCACTTATGTTTATTTCACTTTTATTCATTCCTTTGTTCTAATGCATTTTTTTTTAAATTTCGCCCGATAACGTTTCTCATATTGATCTTCTTTATTAATTTCTTCTATATCGACATTTAATGTAACCCAAGATTTTATAATTCTCTGTCCCTTTAAATTTGTCATGGGTGAAATTTTCGTTACCACATTTGGAACTTCATCTATGTTTTCCACACATTCACCCCAGCTCCTATGATCCCTATAAAAATATTTTTTTAATTTAATCTTCCATTTGTGGAAATTTCTTTTAGTTTTATTTCTCAACGTCATCTCTCTTTCATTTTCTTGATACATTTTCTTTGCTATTTCTTGTATTTTCCATTTTGTCACATTTGTTTCTGATGTTATTATTTTATCCTGTAATTTAAAACCTTCTTTAATATGATCTTCTAAATTTTTAATTTCTTTCCCATTCATTTCAATATCTTATCTCATTATTTTCAAATTCTGTTCTGTATCTTTTCTTGTTTTTAAATTTTCTTCCTCTGCAATTTTCCAATTATCTTGTATTATTTCTTCCATACGTTTCTCTATCAATTTAATCTCTACTATTACTCATTACATTTCTTTCAATGTTTTTAATTTATTTTTCTGTTTTAATCTATTATTTGTTATTCCACTTCTTTCTATTCTTTTCATTTCCTTTTCTGTATGTTCTGTCTTTGTTTTTTGTACTGTGATCTTCTGTTCTATTATCTCCTGTCTTCTATTTTCTTAGACATCTTTTCTATACTACGTTCCATATTATTACGCATATTTTCTTCCATATCTTTCATCATTTTTTTCAAATCTTCTTTATCTTGTTGTCTTCCTTCCCCTAGTCGTCTTAATTCCAATAAGACCATCATTATTCCATAATTATACTCTTCTTTATTTTCTTCAATATCAATTATTTGTGGTTCTAGTTCTTTATCTGCTATTTCTTCCTCCTATACTTGAATTTTCTAATTCTCCCTGTGCATCTATAATTTTGTCTTCACTAATATTTGTTTGCAATTCCATGCCTCCTTGTCCTTCTTGATCTCCTTCTTCTCTTGTTTTATCCATTTTTTTGTTTCCACTTCCGTACATTAATCAAATTTTATTTTATTTTAATTATAATTGTATAAATTTATAACTATTAAAATTTTAGGCAATTAACGTGCTAAATTAATTTAATTGCCCCACGTTGGGCGCCAATTTTCTATAATATTTAATTACTTTTTAATTTTTAGGCATTTTATACAAAGATGGAATGCTGCAAAATTGGAAAAAGCCAAAAATAATACAACGTATCCATATTTACTGCCAAAAAGTTATAGCGGATATAAGACTTTACCTGTAGATTTTCCAAATAAATCACATAAAGTAACATGCCAGGTTAGCATACCGGAAAAACTTTGTAACCCCCAATGCAAATTGCTAGATTTATAAAAAAAGTTGATTGCAATTTTGTTTTAGGTACTTAGAAGCGTTAGCTGCTGGTCAATTGGATTCTTTGAGGCAGATGCTGTCGAACAAAGCATTCACGAAGCTTATATTGATACAATTACCAAATCTCAGCACTACATCTACATTGAGAACCAATTCTTTATAAGTCTGTCCTGTGATAACCCCTATACAAAAAATCAAATTGGTGAAGCGCTGTATAAAAGAATAATTCGAGCACACAAGTAAGATAACTTTAAATATTCAATTTTTAAAAATTAACATTACAGTTTTTTAAGTGAAGTAAAAATTTTTAAACGTGCATTACAATTCATTAAAACTCTGCCAACATGTTTGTCAAATTAAAATTATTGTCGGGGATTAGATGCGAATTTTGCTGTTCCAAGCCTAATCGCCTTAATATTTGGCCAATGACTAGCCAAGACAAAAATGGACTGTATTATTAGGTTACCTGCATTTGCTGCTTCCTATTCGTTCTCATAGACTTTGAATATGACGGAAATCACGTGCTAAAAATTAATTTTTATTTGTTCAGACTTCGCGGTCTATTCAAATTATCGGTTTTTATTGGTTTAAACCTCGCGCTCGGTTCAAATTACCGGAAACTCTTTGTATTGTTCAAAATTCCGAATAATACCGGACCGATCTTGATCTCACGGTCACTGTGAATCGTTAACTCGCAAATGACCATGGGCGTGCGTAATGTTTTTAATCTTTATTAGGAATTTAATTATTTTATTTTGTAATTTGTTTGATTTGATTTTTATTTAGTGTACAGGATTGGCTTTTATGATTAATAATGTTTATACATTTTCAGAGCAAAAGAAGTGTTTCGTGTTTATGTGGTAATGCCTTTGCTACCGGGCTTTGAAGGAGAAGTTGGGGGTCCTACTGGGACTTCTTTGCATGCTATTACCCATTGGAATTATGCTTCCATTTCTCAGTAAGTGAAAAATTTAAATTATTTTATTTTTGATTTCTTTTTGTTTTGATTTAGGTCGCATGTGTCTGTAGTGAATTAATATAAATAAATAATTATTTTGAAGATTTGAAACAGAACAAACTAAAATAACAAAAAATGAAGTAGAAATATAAACACAAATAAATTAGGTCACAAAATACTAACATAATAACAAAAGTTTATTGTTTTTTTTTGTATATTTAAAATTTAAAGAATAATAAAAAAATGATTTGGGAATTGATTCGGCCAAAGCCATAAAACCAGTTAAAAAAACCTTTATGTTTTAGACTAATTTGAACCCACTCGTCCATATTGTGGGTTTCTACTAACTTTTTTATTAATTTTTGTGATAATTTTAGAGGGAAAGAAGCCATTTTGAACAGACTCAAAGCTGCAGGAATTCAAAATCCGTCTCAGTACATCACATTCTATGGTCTAAGAAATCATTCGTCGTTAAATTCGGAGCCTATAACTGAGTTAATATACGTCCATTCAAAACTAATGATTGTCGATGACAAAACGGTCATTTGTGGCTCGGCGAACATCAACGATAGATCCCTGATAGGCAAAAGAGACTCCGAAGTTGCTGTCATTCTTGAGGTAAATAATATTCGTGAATAATTACTCGTGCGTTTTTTTATTAGGATCTAGTTTAATTCGATGCGGTAATTCGTCAATTTTTTTGTCGTCTTTTTCTTAGCAATCCTCCATTGATGAATCCTCATTATCTGCTTCTTCTTTATGATATCTTTGACGTTTGATACATATAAAGGTGCTTTGTTGATTTACTAGCACATCCCCAGATTTGAATTTGTTTTCTGGTTGGAATCACTTACCATCAATTGGACTATATATTTTACAAACAACGTATTTTAGGACGAAGCTTTTGAAGATGGCGTAATGAACGGCAAACCTTTTCCCTGTGGAAAATTTGCAGGAAGTTTAAGGAAGTACCTTTTCAAAGAACATCTCGGTCTTTTAAACAAATCCGATGAAGTTTTCAGCGTTGACGTTTCGGATCCCATCTCGGAATATTTCTACAAAGACGTCTGGTATCAAACAGCGAGTTTAAACACTGAATTTTACGAGAAAATCTTCCATTGTTTGCCTACGGATAGCGTTCAAACTTTTGTGGATTTAAGAAAAAACCACGAGGAAAAGCCGTTGTGGATAGATGAGCTTTCTAAAACCGAAAAAATGTTAGAAACTATACAGGTAGGCCCTCATGCGTTATTTTAATAATTTTTATCTTGTTTATTGTTCACAGTTATAAAACTCGACCAAATGACTTTCAGAGACTTCTACTTCCTATATAGATTCAATAACTTTAAATTGTATTTCTTCCTCCTAGAATCCAGTATAAAGCTTATTTATTTTAGCGATGCAGTGACGTCAATTCTAGTTATTTTTGTTGTCAACTGAATAAACACGAAAACACTAAGAGCAAATATGATTTAAACTTAACTTGCAGGGGAAATTAGTTGTTAAAGGTTGGCAACACTTCACGACGTTGTCGCTATAATATATCGAAAATACTTTGATTTATTAATCTACATTCGTTTGTAGGTTATATTTTAAGATTTTTCTGTTTCATTTTTTGTGTATTTAGTTTTCTTTAAAATTTACAAGAAATAGTAATTTTCATTACCAAACAGTTGTTTTAATAACTAATTGATTATGTCAGTCTTCTGTGCGTCTTTTACCTATTTCATATTTGTTTCTAAGTTTTTCAAAAAAAATATATTATTTTTTTTATGTTAATTTAAAAAAATAAACGGTATCGCGCCCTATGCAACCCATAAATAATTAAATAGCTTAGAGATTAGAAGTTTTAGCATAAGTACTATAAGTTTTAATTCCCATGTTCTGATGCTATAATTATCACGCAAAACATCTCAATCACAAGTTGGCTACCTACCCACTTAAGAGTAGTTACAAATTTTATCTTTAAGTGAACGAAAAAAAATTTTACCTGGCAACGCCGTAGATTTTGACGTGTGACGTCACTGCCTCGCTAAAATAAGTGACCTATAGTAGGTATTTTCAGACAATAACTAAATTGCGCTACACTATCCTATAAAGAAAAAAGGAGTGCAGTAAAAGTGGGGATATAACGTCACATTCCATAGGCGTATTTTGCCAAATAAAAATAAACCAATAAATAACACGGAGGATTATATGTTGTTAATGGGATTAAACTTTTTTTAATCTCTTGGCATTAAAACGTTTCAGTACCTAAAATCAAAGATTAAAAAAAATAAAAAGTACAAGAACTATCTTTAAAAGTTCCTGTCTTCACTATAACTACTGGTATCATTATCATTGTTTATTATTATAGGTCTATTAAGTTTTGCATTGCTATATCCACTTTCCAAAATGAATTTTCCACTTTTCGCATATGTTCTCCATTTACATCTGAAACTGCCTTCAAAAACAAATTTCGCACATCAGGTAATTTAAATGTTATGTTGTTTCGAGATGGGATTTAACTCTGCGTGGCAAGGAGGCAATCTGAGAATTTCAATTCCTTTTTCTCGGGCCATCTCGTCTATAATATATTTTTTGAATTTGTTTTTATGTTGCCTTGCTATTACTAATAATTCTGCCTTCAAGGATTTAGGAGTACTGATAATATTTTTAGAATGAAGCCATTTTAAAATATCTTCTTTTTTCCATCTTGTTGTAGGTAGTAACTCCTTTAATCGACTATAATAAGATGCATTCTCCAAAACAATAACGGAGTTGGCTGGAATTTTTTTTATAATGTTGTGAAACCAATTTTCAAACATAGCGCCATCCATTTCTTCATGATAGTCTTTTGTTTTCTTTGACTTGAACATTAATAAACCATCTGGCAAAAATCCATCGGTGCTTCCAATAAGGGTTATTATTAAACGATTTCCTTTTCCTGTTGGATTTTTTAATCCACAAGAGAGCCCTTCCATAAATGCTTGTTTTTTAGTTTTGATTGAGGTGCCAAACGCAATGATTTCGTCTTTCTCTGTTAAAAAGCTGTTTCTGTTACGTTTTCTGTAACGAAAAAGAGTGGGGCTATTTTCTATTTCTGAGTGTAATTTTTTCGAAAGAAAAAAGAATGTACCATTTGCCTTATTGAATTCTTTACCCAAGTTTCAATAAAGGTCTTGTTTCTTCCTGGGGGCTTTTTCGGATGTGAGACTTCTCCAATAACTGTATCTTGTTTAATAATGTTATACACTGTCCGCTTACATATTCCAGTATAGGCCTCACATTTAGTGGGTATTTTATCCACCGAAAATTAAACAAAGTCTTTTCGAAGATTATTAAATACATTAAGTACGATATTTTTTTCTTCTAAAGATAATGCTTTATGTCCACTAGGTTATTTACGCGTACTTGTGAATATTTTTTAATGCACTCGTCATTCTTATATAACTGTAAAAATATAATACTAATACAAAATTCCGAATCAATTAAAAACATACGACACAACTATGAATATATAAAGTCTGACGTATCCGTTAAAATAAAAGGTTCATTACAGTAAAAACCATGGAATTTTTTATAAATCAAGACAAAAACTTTATTAGGCCGATCAGATGTATTAAAATTTAAATTTTAACTACAAGTAAGCATTGAAGGATGAGGTAAAAATAAAATTTCTACCTCTTGAACCTTCTTTTATAGTATAGTTGAGTACAAGAAGAAAGATTTCGCTTAAAAAAATTTTGGCCGAGCAATTGATCGTTTGGGACTATACATTTTTTCTGCGTCTATTAAAAACTTAAATTTACAAAAAATTACTGTTTCAGGGACACATTGTTTTGCTACCTCTAAATTTCTTGAGTAAAGAATACCTCATACCAGCCGTTAATTCTATGGAAGGAATCATGCCTACCTCATTGTGGACTTGAATATCTGACACATATATAACGAAGTACAAAAATACTCATCGATATTATACATAAATAGAAACCCAGAAACTTTCATATACCATTTTAACTCCATAAAGTTAGCCATTCGCCCGAAATTTTACAACGCGTTTGCGATGGGTTCGTAATTCAAAACTCAATTTTATTTATTGCACTACGAAAATGAAACGTTTTTTTCCAAATCCACACGGATCAAAAAATTTTAATTCAAGTAGTATGTGTTTTGACTGGATTGCAAACTCACTGCAAATGTGGTGCACTCAATTTTAAACCTACTAATTTAAGTCATTAGGATCATTTCAGAATTTTTTATGTGGGACCATAATTTATTTTTCTGGAGCGATTAGGTAGCTTCAATGGTGGATATTTTAAATCGTCTCTTAAGCTAGCAGATCAAAGTCAGCATAACTAAAAATCAATACATGGACAATTAAAGGCTAATTAATTGCCCTAATTTAAAATTTTCTGCTCTGCGAATTTTCACAATAATTACTGTTCTGCTACTAGCTTTATCTTAAATGAGCAGAACATGACCGAAAAAGTGGTTGAAACAATTAAAATTGCAATTTTAAATTAGGGCATTTAACTAGCTTTAATGAGCCGTTAATAACTGTGCAAAGAAAATTACAATTTTTATTGTTTCAACCACTTTTTCGGTCATGTTCTGCTTATTTAAGACAAAGCTAGAAGCAGAACAGTAATTACTGCGAAAATTTTAAATTAGGGCATTTAATTAGCCTTTAATGAGCCGTTAATAACTGTGCAAAGAAAATTGCAATTTTTATTGTTTCAATCACTTTTTCGGTCATGTTCTGCTTATTTAAGATAAAGCTAGTAGCAGAACAGTAATTATTGCGAAAATTCGCAGAGCAGAAAATTTTAAATTAGGGCATTTAATTAGCCTTTAATGAGCCATTAATAACTGTGCAAAGAAAATTACAATTTTTATTGTTTCAACCACTTTTTCGGTCATGTTCTGCTTATTTAAGACAAAGCTAGAAGCAGAACAGTAATTACTGCGAAAATTCGCAATGCAGAAAATTTTAAATTAGGGCATTTAATTAGCCTTTAATGAGCCGTTAATAAATGTGTAAAGAAAATTGCAATTTTTATTGTTTCAACCACTTTTTCGGTCATGTTCTGCTCACTTAAGTTTAAGCTAGCAGAACAATCATTATTGCGAAAATTGGCAGAGCAAAAAATTTTAAATTATGGCAATTAATTAGCCTTTAATGAGCCTTTACTTGTCCATGTATTGATTTTTAATTCTGCTGACTTTGTTCTGCTAGCTTAAGAGACGTTATTTTAAAAAGCAATTAAATTGTTAAATACAAGACTATTCCAAACTTTTTGCATTTATAATTTTTTTTTGATATTTTATTAATATGTTATTATGATTTTTTTTAAGTGTTACTGTATAGACTATGTCCAATGGATTTTTAAACTTATAGTTTTTAGAAACTCATTTTTCTGTTGTTTTAACAAATTATATTTTAAAATGTTTTACATACCACATTGTTGTTATTGTATGTATTTAGCTGTGTTGTAAGTACTTATTTAAAGAGTTATAGAAGACATATTTTTATTAAAAACCATTTTTTGTAATTTTGAAATAGATATACTTTTACAATTTAAAAGAGTTTGGTAGAGCAAAAGCAATTTTGGTGAAAAAAGAAAACAAAAAAAATTAAGTAACATGGTGTTAAAAACAGACATTGACAGAACCAGGCACCTTTCTTATGGGAAAATGGCTTTCCGTCAAATTTTCTCAAAAGTTGGAATGGTAGGACTCGATGCTCTCACAAAAAGTGCCCATTTGCCCAAACCGATCCTATGGCTAGTTTTCGGGGTACAGGGTGTTAAACATCGGAAATGCCACATTTTTGTAACCAGATTTCTCCTAACAGACTTGTTTTATTCGCATTTGTTGTATAAAACATGAATTATAGATTATTTGGCAACAATATTTTATAAACTATTACTGGACAATTTGGTTATTTACAGGGTGGTTCGAAAATAAGTAATATGGTTTTTTTTGAAGAAATCATTTTTTTTATAACAGCTTTAAAAATACAAGCAAATGTCATTGCATCATGAATATATAGTTTAAGTAATTACTTCTTGGTGATGAATCATATTTTATACAGGGTGACTCATAAATATAGTTACAGAAGGCATATAATATATTTTAGCTTTAACGAATCGCCCCGTATAAACGATGTGTTATAGAAATTTTGTATTATCTTAAACAAATGTACGACATATCACTTTACCACCACTCTATGCCATACAACGTGTTAAACTGATTGCAAACACTTTAAAAATTAGAAAACCTGTGTTTTGTGCACGACCCTGTATTTTAAAAGTTTTTCCGTCAACTTTATAAATGAATACATTTTCACATTAACAGAAGTTAACTGAGCAAAATTTTATTGTAATCCTATGACCAGTTTTCCTAAAATGCGTACTCATAGTTACTAGTTGTTATAAAATAATAATAAAAAAAGGTTACTAATTATGAAAACAGAGGATGGGTACACATTTTAGGAAAACTGGTCATAGGATTACAACAAAATTTTGCTCAGTTAAATACTGAACTTCTGTTAATGTGAAAATGCATTCGTTTACAAAGTTGACGGAGAAACTTTTAAAATAAAGGGTAGTGCACAAAACACAGCTTTTCTATAATTTTTAAAGTTTTTGCAATCAGTTTAACACCCTGTATAACACAGAGAGGCAGATCGTACATTTGTTTAATATAATACAAAAATTTTATAACACATCATTTATACGGTGCCTCGTTAAAGCTAAAAACATTATATGCCCTCTGTAACCACATTTTGTGAGTCACCCTGTATAAAATATGATGCATCACCAAGAAGTAATTACTTAAACTATAAATTCATGATGCAATGGCATTTTCTTGTATTTTTAAAGCCGTTATAAAAAAATGATTTCTTCAAAAAAAATCATAGTACTTATTCTCGAACACCCTGTACCTTGAAAACTAGCCATAGGTCCAATGGACACTTTGTCAGAGAATCGAGTTCTACATCATACCAAGTTTTCAGAAAATTTGACGGAAAGCCATTTTCCCATAAGAAAGGTGCCTAGTCCTTTGCTCACTTGGAAACCCGTAGTGCAAAAATCAATTGTGTGGTGTCTTTTTAAATCTAATCCTCGAAATTTTTGAAAATCAGTTACGGTATATCATTCTTCTGTATCTCATACAAGAGGCACATATTAGAGTTTCTTCGCTTCTTTTTCATTTATGGTGGGGTAAACAGGGTTCCCACAGACCTGGAAACAGGGAAAAGTCAGGGAATTTTTCATTTTTCAACAGAAGACAGAGAATTCAACCAGTGTATACGGAAAACCAAATGGCTGCACAAAAAATACTTCAATGTTTTTTTTTCTCCTTTTACATTTTATTTGTGAATTCAAAGATATCTTGGTATAATTTATCACATCCACAAATATGTAACTCAAATTCGAATTCTTTTAAGACATTCATTGCAAGGAATTAGATTTTCATCAGTTTTCTTTTTCATTTCGTGTCATTATATTTTATTTTAAATTATATATTATAAAAGGTGCATTCTTGTCCTGAAAAAAGTTTGTGCATGGTCAAGGAAAACCTGGAAAAGTCAGGGAAAATTTTCTCGCTTCCATTGTGCTGGAATTGAAGCCATCCGAGTGTTGCGGCTTTTATATTTTTTATTTGTTTCTTTCACTCATTTCTATTTCTTGCTTTGTGCTCTCGTTCCATTTTGTATCTTGTTTAATTAATTCCTTACTTAAATTTTCGTTATTAAGTGTTCCAGTGATTTACTTTTATTTATACAAAGAGTATGACCTGTCTGTTGCCATTTCCGATTTTTTTTTTATGTTGTTTATTCTACGCCCATATTTTAATTTGGTAAAATTATGTCAGTTTATAGATGGTGTTTGAATAAATTTAATATATTTTCTAGATATTCCGTGGGTTGATAGAATTTGATACATTTATTCTCGATTATCTGTATCGACTATGTGAATATGAGTTTTCAGCTGGATACTTGGTCTGTATATGCCTTTGAAACTTTTTAGTATTTTATTGGTTACACATGTCAAAATTTTTGGTTTTCAATTTTACTTTTAATGATTATTCCCTTTGACCAAAAATCCCTCATAACTCCACCTGGAATTGTTAGAATTTAAATTTCGCGAAATGGGATAAATTAGTACTTTCATCTACTACATTTTGTCCCAGGGAAATCCCAGAAAAAAGTTCATGGGAGGGGTGGTCGTTTTTGCCGATTTTAGTCTAAGATTTAAACATAATTAAAAATCTACTCGTCGAGCTTTACGACACAATAGCGGTCTGTTTATGTATGAGTGTTGCAACGTTGCGTCTAAACTACTGGACCGAATTTGACAAATGAGGTGTCTACGAATTTATCTTTGTGGCGCGCCTGTTATCCTATATATTACGTCTCCAGGTATCCAGTGTGGCGGATGATAAACGCAAATTAGTGGCAATGAATTTTTTTGACACAATATAATGTGGCGGATCCAGCCGATTTTCAGGGGGGTGGGGCTGTCTTTCACCCCGGGGGGATATGCGGAGGGACAGCTACAAATCTATCCTCTTCTCACCCAGTCCTTCAAGGGTTGAAAAGGACCTCTCGGCTTCTTGTAATCTTTCTTTGGATTAAAAACTCGACCTAAAGGTAGGGACTGCAGCTCCCACAGCCCCACCCATTGGTCCGCCAATGGTGTGAGGTATACTTAAGGTATACGAAAGGGATTGCCGAGTAAATTCCAAAAATATATCATTATGTAGGATTACCGTCATAGGTTTATGCAAATAAATGTTTTATTTTTTAATTCATTAAAATCTTTCATGACCGGCGTCAAAATAAAAAGATCATTTTAAATATCACAAAAATGAGGTATCACGATATAAATTCCTACTGTTTGTCTTTACGCGCTCTCCTGAAGTAAGTAAATAATATAGAAACGTGAAACTTTACATACGTAAATTATAAAAGACGAGTTTTTCGATTTCTAAAAAATTTTGAACAAATTTTTCCAGACAATTTTTTTATGTGATGTAATGTAATTTTGGTTTATATTTTTTTTTCTTAAAAAAATAAAACTGACTTTGTAAAAGTAGAAAACAAGCTGTCTTTCACCTTTCTATTTACCTGCAGATACTTACAAATTCTTACATTCAATCACGAGATAAATTGTTTTTCCTTAGTCTGCATGTGAAATTTAGGATCTTATGACATAATTTGTATATATATCTGCATGTATAACAGTGAAAAACTTTGCAACCCTTAAAGCAAATATTGATTGTCATTGTTTAATCTACTCATCGAGCTCTACAAGGTGATAATATATACGTATATTGCCATGTGTTTTTAAATCTACTCGTCGAGCTCTAGAAAACTGGCGCAATTGAAAATTTTGAAAATCACATTTTTTTAATCTACGTGTCTATAAAATTATGAATATGACAAAAAAAAATATGAATGATCATGAAAAAATAAATAATGGGCATGGCAACACCGCGCGCGCGCGTTCATTAGCCGCTTACCATTGCATAATTTACTTGACCAGTTGCGGGTAATGACATCGAAGCAGCGTATTTGCAGCGTACAGCAAAAGATCTCGATCTCATCTCCCGATGCATTTCACTGAAAGTGTTTTCGTTTAATTTTTTGCCAACCAACAAAAAAAACTTACGGATAATAACTGTGATTCATCGACATATCCGATCTTGTGAGGTGTGATACGACAACTCTGGCTGAATTTACGATCACAGTACATGATAAATATTTTAAGGCGCCTTACCACTTGCCACGATGAGAGTGATTTGTGACTCGCCAAAATAAACATCCATATCCCTTAAGCGGACCTTACACCTTCTCACGTTCAATATTATTGTCATCGTGTAAAGATAGTATTAAACTTAATTTTTACCTACTGGTGTAAATATTGAAAATAATACGTATTGATTTCGCAAGAATTAAAAGCGTATTGGCGAAATCATATTGAAACACAGTATTAACAATAAAATATTGATCCTGCAAGGCTCGCCTTACCCAGACGCTATATGTCACGTGTTAGATTTTTCTAACATTAAACAAATCTATTATGTTCTAGCTAGGAAAATGATCAAATTTAGGAACATAAAATAAATACGTTTTTCGTATATTTAACAGAAAAATAAGACTGAAGAGTTGATAGATTTTTCTAATAAAAAATAATCTCTTCTGTTTAGTATTCTTGAAATATATTAAAGCCTAGCGAATATATTCATTGTGACATTTCTATAAGTATACATATTCAAATTTGTGAGAAATATTTCAAATCCCGGATCACGCTCCGGTAGCTTATTTTATTAAGTCAGTTATAATATACACTATTCTTCATCCAAGATTGAATTTTTTATTTTACTCGTAAAATGTGCGAGTAAAAATTAACGATTTATATCAATTTCAAATTCATATACTTCTCTAAAAAATCAAATCAAGTAAAACTGAATTTTCAAAAACAACAGTGAGAAATGATTTATTTCAGAACATAACAGTCTGTTTATTTACTTCAAGACCATATTATTACTTCCATTGTTCTAATTTGTACCAGTTATCGAAAACCACGCCTCCTTTTCTCAAGGCAATGAAATGAAAGCTCAAAACACATGGTAGTAGTGATCAGATTGATTCGGTTCACACCTACCGTTTTTATGAGTACTACAGTAGTCAAGGAGGCGTGTCTTTGAATATTATGCCTGGATCTTACTGCAACAGTTCGTAGGCGTTTTATTATTCGTACAGAAATTATAGTACCAAATGGTTTAATAAAATATAAAATGAAGATTCAATTTAAATAGATTAACTCTTTATTTAATAATTTCAAAAGAAATTAGTCTAGTAAAAACCATGTTAAAATTTTATTTTATTTCAAAATTTTACTAATAATTTTATTACGCTACTTCATTACTGTAGGTATAAAAAAATGAGATGGGATCAAATCAGGTAAATAAGGAGGGTATTGTAATAATTTCACACCTTGTAGGGTCAAAAAATTTACTGTTTTGGCAGAGCATTGTGGAGAAACATTTTTTATGTATTTATTTACGATGGAATACTCTACACAGGTGAACCTTCGAATGGTATAAAATATAAACAAACAGATTTAAAAAAATACATTTAGAACCAGCACAATAAATTGCAAAGGCAACCAAATTTCGGAAGACCAAGCTAGTTATTACATTTAAGTAATATCTTGGAAATATTGTAAATCTGGCAAAGCCGCAAATGGCCGTATGCAACGCGTCGAGAGGGGGAGTGACGTCATGATGCAAGCCTCTTTTTGACCCCACGTTGAGCAAGCGCACCGAATCGTTCCGTCTTCAGTCGTATGCAACTGCGACAGTGTGTTCTCAAAATGGCAGACGGCTTGTGTACGGATGATCCGAGCGGAGATGTAATCGAAAAAACTGCATCGAATGCCTTTGACAATGCCGTTGTTTGTGAGACAATTAACAGTGTGAAAGATGCTGCTTGTGACAAAGTGAAAGACCTGTACGTTGAGAGTGAGAGTGGTGCGATATTTGATAATGTGTGTACCAAACACGAAGGAATTATAGAGGAAGATTGTAGGAAAAAGAGATGTGTTGACAGATACGACAGTTCGGAATCTTCTGACAGGTATGTTTTCCTATAATATTCATCCGTTTAATTGGTACTCTTCATTCAGTAAATTCGTTTTGGCGATTTTGCAATCGTACCGTTTCCTGCCTTGGCCTTTACCTTAACCGAATAATCGAAATTGAAAGTGTACTGTTTTTTTAATACTTTCGCGATTACGTATTACTTGGGAGTCATTGACATTATTATTTATTTATTTGTTTACATTCATCGCACGATTGTCGAGCATATTTATCCATTTACATCCTTTCTTTGTCGATATTACTATTATTTTGTTACACCTAGTTTTAGCATCGTTTTTGGAGGTTACTTCATTTATCAAAAGAACTATGAAAATGAAATATTAACTCATTATTTTTAATTTTGTAACACTTTTTATCAAATTTTAAGTCACGCTACTTGACATATTTGAATTCCTTTAGACATAGTAGTTACATACCAAACAGGTCATTTTAAATATTTCGAATATTTTAAAAGATCTTTAATAGTGTTTATTTATTAAAGAAAACATTTTATATTAGGTTTGTGTGAATAGGTTTTTGAACGTTAACATTTAACAAAAGGCAATTTGTTCATTTAAAGGTGTGTGAATGTTTCCTTATCTTGTTGTTACCATACATTTTTTAAGAAAGTATAGAACTAAATTTCTATTATTATTATTACTGCTTGATAAAAATTACATTAATTCCTCTACATCTAGATTTCCTTCCTCCTTTGTTGGTGATAGGTAATTACATCATGTTTCTTATTTAAAAGATTTATTGAAATTTTAAATAATTATGTAATCATGGGTAGGTGTGTATATAACTGTATATTTTATCATAAATGTACTTGCTGACATAAAATAACTATTACATCTTTCAACACGATTTTTACTTTGGCATCTTAAGGGCCCCTAGAATATAGAAAAAATAATTTACTATGTAAATATGGATATTCTTGGTTTGTATTTATTTTGGAATGTATTGAAAATTGTGTGCCTTGAAATGGGCCCTAAATAAATATTTCTGTGTGAATATCTATTAGGTATTTATTATAGAATGTTTACTTGGTTCGAATAAATATCTGTATATCTCTGATATTTGAGGAAATCCCACCTTTGTTTAGGTTTAGAAGTATTTAAAATAAAAACAAAGCAGAAAGTAAATAATGATTAAAAAATAGACATTCTTGTTTACCTTTTGAAATTATTTATATACATTTTATATTAGGTCATATCAGGCCCGGATCCAGAGGCTGGTTTTGGGGGTGGCGCATAGGTATGACAATACGATCTACTAGCATTAATATTGACCAGCCACCTAACAGGTTTTTTTCTAGAACTTGAAGATATTCAAAAATTTTTGTGCTCTGGATCCGGGCCTGGGTCATATAGTTAGTCTTATATTTAAGGGTCAAAACGTATTTTTTTTATTATTAACCAGTTTTTTATATTATTCCACGTGGAATTTTAGATCCCAGTGTGAATTTGCTTTCGAAGACAAAGGACATAAATACTATCCTTAACAACTGAATGGCGTTTTTCTCTGCGAATACTTTTCTAGTATTTTGAGTATGTCTTCAACGAAATATTAAGGATTCTTCTAAGAGAGTATTCGTGCCATTCCAGTTCAGTTCGTTCTTAATTTTTTTCTCGTCTTTTTTCGATTGTTGCTGGACTTTGTTCTCAGTAATATGTAATGTACGGCACGAATTACGTTTAATTGATATCGAAGAATGATGATGACAATCTTCGTCTTTTTTTTTTCTGGGACTGTTAAAAATTGGTTCTGTCATCAAGATACGTGGCGGCACTGTATGTTTTCTTTAAGAAATTTTGAAAATTCTTGCTTGACAATAGCCGTTATGTATGTATGACTGATTAAAGGTGAAGTTTCACAAGGTGTCGTTATCTTAGATATAGTAGAAACAGGATATATAGTATCCCCAATTATCAGCCAAAATATTACCCTGAAATCTAAAAGTCCACATGGACCCGACTCATTCTATTCGTTGGATATTCAAATGAAGCGATGTGGTAAGACAATGTGGCGTGGCGTGAAATGCATTTGGTCGCGTAGCCATTACTTTTTTTAACTTATCCTCTTTCCACTCTGGCTCCCGAGCTATAAAACTGTACTATTTCGTTTAGCTGCACTATACCTTGTAGAAAAAAATATTAAACAATAATGGTCTGTAATAAAAACAAGTAGGTAATATTGGTAACCGACCAAAATTTGCTACCTACACAAAAATCCATTCATCAATAATGTATAAACCGGCAATCGTTAAAATTGAAAACTTGTCAGTCACTGAAAAGAAAGCATTGATCAAAATTCCATTACAAAATATTATTAACGTCAAATTTAAACGAAATCCTATGCGGTTGGATCAGGTTCATGAAAGCTGAGTGGTAACCAAAGTTATTACAAAAACGTGCTTTGTACCTGTAGTACCTACAGCGACTAAAAAATAAATAAGTTTTCTGTGGGAACTAAATATACAATTAAAATTATTGAAACGAGCAGTACTATGGTCTTTTCTTACTTTGGGAAAATTGGTAAAAATTCATTAATTAGTTGTAAATTTGTTGTTTTTTCCAATTGTGGTTAACACCGTTCTAAATAGGTTAAAATTGGAAATAATATAGAAAATCAAACACCAGAATTTGTCGTAATTGACATGCTAAGATCGTTTAGATAAACGCATTAACTGATAAATAAATAAATATACGTCAAACACAGGTCAAACAAAGGGAAGTGGAACGACACGAAGAAGAAGAAGAACAATGGCAATGAGATGTACAAAGAAAAGGTCGACAAAACGTACAAGAAATAATCATGGAAGAAAAAGATGAAGCCACAGTTAGTGCAGAAGAAGAATCAGAGGGTGACCATGATGAAGAAGAGGAAAAAAATAAAGAGACACAAAACAGGAAAAGGGAATGAATGACATTTTACGGATTATAATGAACGAAATGGAGAAGAACAGGGCCGAAATCAAACAATGTATTAAACAATTAGAAATTAAAATAGACATTATAAGAGAAGATATGACAACAAGATAACAAGAAATATTTAAACAAGAATTCAATCAGAAAATAGAAATAGTAACAAAGGAGACAGAACAAATATAAACAAGAATGTATGATATAACAAATGAGATCAAGAAAGATAGAAAAGAAGTAAGGCAGGAAGTACTGAGAATAAATGTAAAATTAGAGAATCAGAGTCGTTACATAGAAAGAAACAGTGAAACAATCAAGAAAATAGAAGAAGAAATGGAACAAGAATTCAAAATAAATATTGAAATCAAAGAAGAAGAATATAAGAAATCAGCAGAAATGATTAAGAAATTGGAAGAGCAAATGAAACAACTAAGACAAGAACAGACTGAAGAAAGAATGTAAAATAAAATACAAGTGGAGAAAGAATAATCATATTTATGGTAGAGAAAGAATTGAGGTAGAATTAACATATTATGGAGATTTAAAAATACACCCAGTAAGATTCATCAAAGACATAGAAGAAAGATTAAATGAAAGTAGAGAGAGAAATTGGAAGAAAACTTATAAAAAAAGAGGTGCCATGTTTGTTTTGATATGTGAGAGTTGTGAGTTGTGAAAATTGAAAATAAATAATATTAAAGAGTATAATCTTGTAATTTCACATCATCATCATAATTTGCCATAATTTGCAGGAAATATTTACCTGAATTGGTAAACAAGTGTATCAAAGCGGTCCTCCAAGGGTGGAAGAAAAAGTTCAAACACAAAAAAAGAAATTCGAAAATATGGTTTTTACCCATCCCTTATAATGTATGCAAAATTTCACGTTTATACATTATTCCGTTTTTACAAAGAAATATTAGATAGTATAATGTTTTTGTATACTATGATTTTGAAATGAAAAGTAATTATTTTGATTTAATTTGGGTTTTTTTTTGCATTTTCACACACTTTTCCCTTTATATAAGTAATACTTTTTTCGTAATTTTTAATAATATCCGATAATTCATTCATAATTTTGTGTGCATTTTTATTTTCTACGATTTTTATTATGGCATTTTAATTTTTCTTGGAAAAATAGGTCAAAAATCCACCATTTAAACTATGGGATATTGTAACTTTGTAACTTTTATATCTTCGGCCAATAAAAAGGATTTTAGGGTTTGATTAAATAATCATTATTTCCCTGACATTTTCCACATTTCCAAAAAATCGGTTTTAAAGTCTTTGTATCCTAGCAGATGCGATAAATTATCCATGTATAGAATTTTTTACAATATATCTCCGCCTACCTTTTCATGAAGCAGCTGATATTTCTGTATTTGTTAACAATTCCCTCAAATCTTCTATATCAAAGTACTTTTTACAGTGGTTAGGTAGTTTTACCTGGCCCATATGCCAGCAGAAGAGAGCCAAGAGCTAAAAGGTGCATGTTTTTTTTTTTTTTTCGTGAAGACCGCTCCAAAAACTAAAAACGGGTTTGTTGGGCTCCTGAGTTACACAAGTTCGCCGCGGCCATCAATCTTCGTAGACGTGCTAGCTCGGAGTTGAGACTTTTAAATTTTGATTATTAGCGGTATTCCGTTGCATCAGAATGTCTAGAATTCTTAGAAATCTTTTATGTTGAATTATACAGGGTGCTTAAACTGAATTCCGACTACGTAAACAAAATCGTTTTTTTTTCTGCCGTCCTATGAAATGCGAGCAAAACTCGACAGGAAAGGTCGCATCAGTTTTTTGAAACAAAGAAAGACTACTAGGATCGGATCAACCTGTTAGGGGCAAATATTATTTTAAAGAATATAACACAACAGTAAAATTGTTTATTCACAATACTTTCTAATTCATTGTCATTAATGCCAGAATTTTATTGTTTTGAATGGTTTTCGCCTCTTGGGTCGAAAGTAGCTACTTGTATATTGATAAACGTGAATATTGTGACGTTTATACACTACAAAATATAGTTTAAAAACAATTAGTTTATAACTATATAAATACTTTCTTCTGCTGTCTATACTATGTCTACCATACGTACTATACTTCTTCTTGAACCGTCTATCGTCCTTGAAGTCTTCTTGCTTCCGTCTTTTGTAATGAATATGTCTTTGAATCTTTTTCCTCGTAAACTTTCCTTGAATTTGCGGTTTGACAAACGTCAGGAACAAATGTCAACTCGTTTTCAGCTCTTCAATGTTCTTTCTCGGACCCGGACGAGCCCCCAAAAAGGTTTTTTCTCGATTGTCTTGGAGAATGATATTTCAAGGAGTATTTTAAATAATTTTAATAAAAAATCTAACCAAATTAACAGGATGGTTTTACAGCTTTCTCAATTTATATCAACGTCACAATCTTCTCAATATCTTTTTTTTTTTTTACTTCTTTCCCTAATTACCCTTTTTTAATATGCAGGGTGATTATTTTTCATTGCAATATATGAAATTTCTCTTCCAAAAAAGTGTCTAACTAAGCCTTCCTACAAAAAATATAGAAGCAAAAGCGTTCAGTGACCTTGTTGATTTTCTCGAAAGCAAGATGGAGAAGACGTTTACTTTACTGGCAAATAGTTCACTGTTTTGAATTATAACTGGTCTATTTTTTCATCATTTTGTAGAACACGTTTTTATATATTCAGATCCGTTGTAGCTAGACCCACGAAATGAACACGATAAATATACATCTCTTGTTACAGCTCGTTCGCTATCTGTCAAAATACCATTTTTCACACCCATCCATATTCAATCGATCCCTTTTACACCCTCTTATGGGACCACCAGCGACGAAAAGACTAACAAAGACTACAAATATGGCGGACCTGAAAGGAAAGGATGGTATTTGGTTGCTTTTGTGTATAGGCCCAGAATCTCGATAACTCCATATATAATTTTATAGGCTCGTGCCATCTGTGCTTACAACTGTGGTAATTTGACGGCAGTCGGCTGTTTCGGATTTTTGAGATCTTGTAAGTAAAGGATAAAATAATTTTTGAAATAGATAGAAAAAATATTGAGGTACAGGTAGTTAAAAGTTTCACAAACGGGAAGATCTTTTTTTTATGATGATTAGCCTCGGGTTCTTTGTAAACTTTGTTACTATAGGAACAAGAATGAATAGTCGATGAAAATCAATTTCCAATTTTTAATTAATTATTTTATAACTTTTACTTTTGAGATCGTATCTCTGCAATCGCAATAATGACGTTTGCGTTTGAAATGTGGGCTTTAACCACGAATTGTAACAAAAATAGGTATAGGTAAGGGGAAGATGTTTTCCTTCAAGTTACTTAAGTGGAAAATTTTAATACTCACTGGAGCTTTGGACTATAAGGAGGATGATTTAATTATCCAAAACATCAGGGCTTGCTTCGCTACTCGGGACGTGTGGACCTACAAAAACAGTACTACTTGGAATCATATTGTTTAATTTTTCCTTTGTTTTTGTGGTAAGGTCAATAGAAAAAAAATTAGAAAATCATTGTTTACATCAGGCCAACGTTTCGGCGTTTTATTAACCCATCATCAGGGCTTCGAAAAATGATTTCCTTATTTACAAAGCTGGACATGCAGTTAGATGCAAACATGTATGAAAATGGAAACTGCTAACATTCTATTTTATTTATTTGTTGGTAAATTATTATTATTTGATAGCCTTCTTTTTCTCGGATGAGCAAGCCCTGATGATGGCTTAATAAAAAGCCGAAACGTTGGCCTGATGAAAACAAAGATTTTCTATTTTTTTTCTATTACCTTAGCCCACAAAAACAAAGGGAAACAATATTTTTGGTCTGAAACCTTTTTCACAACATATTTTTTAAATTTAACCTTCTTAGGCTTCAGGTATCTGCCACATTTTTATTCTCTGGTCGCCCAGAACTAATTTCTTAACTTTTTTAACATTCAACAGTCCGAGTGTGGTGAATCTTTAAGAGACTGTTGAAACAATCGAAAATCATGTCAAAATCGAAAAAATACATTCTGTAAATTTGAAATAATTTGATTAGTATATGGTCAAAAACAACCACATTATTTTATGGTTCAGTTTGAATACAAACAATCGTGTTAAAATTAAAAACATTCTACTTCGTCTTTGTCGAAACAAATAAAGATATTTACCCATAGTTCGTAATCATTTTTTTTAATTTGATGACTATACATTTATCTAACTTATGATAGTAGCTTATTATTCTTATCTGAACAAAGTATCAATATTTAATTTTGATCAGGATATGTGACGCCTATGGTTTATGTTTATGGTGTTTGTATTGCAGCAGACCCGAATTAGGGATATTTATATGAAAGAGTTACCTTTGATTTCCACATTATTCATTTTCAAAAGAAATATCGGCTAATATTGGCTACAAGAAAAAAATGATTGAAATTAAAAAAATTAGATAAAGCATCGACAAACGAATTTTTCTGGTAGCGCGGTACTAGCATGGCGCCAGTCTTAAATAAGATCTTTCTTTATTTGTTTCTTTACATAACGAGAATTTTCGTTCTAGCTTTAAAAAGCAATTTGAGTAAAGTTAAAAGTTGTTTAAAAGTTAAATTTTGTCTACATCGGTTATTCGTTCCGGACAAATAGGCACTGAAGTCTCATTAGGTTTATAAGCATGCTATGAATAAGACTATAAGGAGGATGATTTAATTATCCAAAACATCAGGGCTTGCTTCGCTACTCGGGACGTGTGGACCTACAAAAACAGTACTACTTGGAATCATATTGTTTAATTTTTCCTTTGTTTTTGTGGTAAAGTTAAGTATACCATTTTGAATATAATTCAAGAATTATTTATAATTTTGGAGTTTTGGTTAATGATGGAATGATGTACGAATATAGAGAATTCTTGATTGTCAATTTGGCTTCAGAGCCCGATTTTATGCTGGGCTACTGACAGTTTATTGTAATTATTTCGATGATTATTGTTTTTAGTTTGTTAATAGAAAAAACATCAGATAGGTACGAGAAAATTTCTATTAGTATGTAAATTAGCTTACCTTGTATAAATGAAACACATTTTTTTAAAGCCTACGATGTTTAGTGTTTCACAAACTAGTAGGCGATTTAATGTTTAATTACAATAATAAAACAGTTAAGAGGTAAATAGTGTTTTATTGTCAATTATTTTCTCGTTACAAGCTGTTACGCGCTATTACAAAATAAAGGTGGACACCTATAAAGGAGACCAAATATATATAGTCATAATAAAAATAAAGGGTTCAGTTGACTGTCAAGTTTTACAAGCTGAATAGGTTCACACAAAACAGTCTGGTAAAAATTTGCTTCATGCTAGAAAACATTCCAATATGTTTTCTCAATATCCTCACTAATCGAAAAAAGTACGTGTAATTAAAAAAAAAAGTACATCAAATCAATGGACGTGAACATTAATTTTCAGCAGACGACAGCTATAATCAATACAATAAACGTTCGTACGTAAATTTTCTTAATCCTTAAGATACGATTTTTGAACGTAAAATCAATAAAATATGAGCTTAGATTTATGTTGGCAATGATAGGCCTATGACAGCTGGTTATCAATGTTACGAACGATGGATATTAAGCTATGGTTAATGTTTTTAAAAACAATGAAAAGTAAGTACATTAAAACCATAAATAAAAAGCATGTGTCTACGATCGTCGGTTATTAACGTTAGGGATGATCGACATTAATCTATAACACCAGTACATTAAAACAATAAATAGTGAGCATAGATTCATAATCACCAGTTATTAATATTATTAAGTTTTATTTATCAGACCTCGCTAAATTAGGTATACTGGTAATTACTTTATCAAAAATATTAATACAAAACGATATTTCTAAAAAAAATTTAAAACACCTGCCTACTAATCATTGGCTCATCTATGTCTACTGATTTGATGTGTCGCGTTTTCCCAAAACCTATACCTATATTTTCGAATTTCCCATATGGACAATCAAGATTCAATCAACTGGAAGTGGATTATATAAAAAAATGTATTAGGTAGTTATTTTTTATTGTTCTAATGTTATTGATTCACAAATCATGTGTACTCTAAGGCTTTCAAAGGAAACAGCATATTTATAAAAACACCTTTCCAAAAAGTTCCAAAACATTTTGCTCTCTTGTGAAAAATCTAAATTGAACAAGTAAGTAATTTTAAAACATATATCAACTTCATTAAGTATATGAAAAAATCTAAAACGAATTTCGTCAACGTAGACGCAAATATTTGAAATTTTAGAGATGTCGTCTCCAAGGCATAAAATAAAGGTTTAAGTTGCTGATTTTCTCAATTTCCAGCTCTTGTTGGGTTTTAGCACAAAACAAAAATGATTCCTGGGAGTTCTTTATTGTAAATTTTATATGGGTCGTTTTTCCAAATGAATTTTTGGAACAAAATTTGGTCGATGGCACCAAATATCCATGAATAGCCAATAAAAGTGAAGCATATTTTCCAATCTAAAAAAATACAAAATTAATATGCTACTTTTTGGCATATTATAATTTGAACTTACTTTCGTCGCACGTTTCCTTGAAGGCGTTATCTAATAGGGCTCTAGGAGCTTTATCCTTTCTGCAAAAATGCCAGTGTTTGCGGAAAACATTTTCCCCAATTTTTTAAAAAGAATTCCGCACTTTCGAACGCGACATTATAATCCATATCAACCTAAAATAAATATTTAAGTAAAAAAATAGCAATTTTTTATTTTAACATCTTAGACATAGAATTTTAGTATAGGTATAATGTGTGCCAAAATAATATTTACCAAGCTGTATCCCCAGTGTTTTTTGTAACTATCAGAATGTACCTTCCTTTCTTTGTCGATCTCCAGTCCAGAATTAACTAATTTGGCACAATAATTATTATTTTACTGTCCACAAAACACAAACTGTATCGGAACACCTAACCTCTGCATGTGGTTGCACTATTATATGGGTGCGGCGCGAAGAGTTAAACATCTACGTTAGTTGTTCGTAGAGATTGATTTACTATTAGGTAGCACTATTTTGGCGCGTTTTTAAGCAGTCAATGGTGGCATCCATAGATTTAACGTTTAGTGTTCATCAAAACAATGAAAACCGTTAATTAATTTTCAAAGTTTGTAGTTCTTTGATTTATAAAAAGTTTTTATGGTTTTAATGGTAAGTACATAGGTTTATAATAGCAAAACATTGATTTGATTAATATTTGTATTATATTAAGGATACAGTTAATTAGTTTTTGATGTTTTGCGTTTATTGCTTAACAATTTTTGGGTTATTGTTTTAATGCACTAGTTAATTGTTTTATGACGTGAAATTATTCTCGCAATCACCGAATTATAGCATTAATGTCCAAAAAATTGACGATGATACTTTATTGATTTTACGTACAAATCTTTTTTCAGTGCTCTATCACCATTTCATATGTTTTAATTGCTCCAATGGTACCCTTAGAAAAGGACGCCTATGGAATATTAGGTGTTCATAGTTTTATTTCTTTCTACTAAAAGAGTGATTTTATTATCTAGAAGAAAGATTGTAGAATCGAGCAAGCAACTGTAAGCCACAAAAATGAATTAGGTACATAAATTACTGTTTTATTAATTTTATAGAGGAAGTATCCCGTGTTAAATCGACTACAGACTACTAATTTAATAAAACCTTACACCTTCCACGAAGCTTTGTAAAAAGATCGTTTACCGGTTCGGATGCAAAATTGCAATTTCTTCAATACATCCGCTAGGAGTTTGTTGAACTTCAAAGCAAAACAGTAAGTTGAGCGTGACAATGTTTCATGTTCTCTAACTTCTATTATTGTAACATAGTTGTTAAGTAACCGCTGGTTTGTCCTATCGCACGAGAAAAGTGAAAGGACGCTCAGATCGGCCATTCTCTGTATTTTATTGGAAATGTCAATAGAAAAATTTTAGTTAAGAACGCCATCTACTGTTAAGAGACAAACAAAAAAAAGAAGCACTAAACTAATGAATAATTCAGGCACCTCAAAAACGAATCTTTGAAAATAATCCGATACATACAAATCTATGGGAGTAAGATTAGTTTAATTTGCAGTCCACCTAAAAGTTTGATATTCGCAAAAAAAATTCAATCTCACTCATTTATTATTACTTTTGCGCCGTTCACTATTTCATAGAGGAAAAGTAATATAATGTAATCGTGCAAATTTTTTTTGCTCCAAAACGAATAAACAGACGTGATTCGTACAGAAAATACAAAAAAAAAATTAATGCATACCCCCACTAACCAGAAAATTGGAAAAAATGATGTAAAATAAGACTTTTTTTGAGCGGAAAAATTCGTTTTAGAATAAAGCCATTTATTTTTATTTATTTCAATTCTTAAAATATATTCAGTTTAAAATTTCTGTTTTGTTAAAATAAATTATGGTTTTTAACAATGTGTTACAAAAGTTAAACAGATATGGGTCATGTTTACAATGTGAAACATATGTTAACATTGTCAACAAAGTTACATGTTTAGCATACGTTTAGTTCCTCATATTTTTAGTGGGAGTAAAGGAACTGGTCTATCGATACTTGGAACATATATTATTACTACACACTACAACAAAAAATATAAAATATGTATTATTTTAACGATGATCAAGATGAACATGTCAAGGATTTTGGTATGATAATTAATATAAAAGAAGAGCATTGTTCTAAAATTACAGATACTTTTTAGCAAATTATTTTCTGGTCAAAATACATCAGTTTAGGCGAAAATAGAATTGAAAAAGTACTATTCTCTCATTAGATATGGTTTAATTTTTTGGGGTTCATCAGCTCATGTATTGAGGGTTTTTAAACTTCAAAAAAAAGCTTTAAGAAATATAGTGTCACTGAGGTATAGGCAGTCATGCAGAGAAAAGTTTAAGGAACTTCGTCTATTACCACTTCCTTGTATTTATATTTTAGAACTTTTAATCTATGTCAAATCAAACATAGAACATTTTCGTACTAATAACTTCTACCACAATTATTTAACTAGAACTCGAAATGATTTGATGATACCAACACATAACTCTGCATTTTTTGAAATGACATACATGAAATCAATAGGACCTTTGAAACTATTTAAGAAAAAAGTAGAAAAGTTATTGATGGATAACTGTTTTTATTCTGTTGAAGAATATTTGGCGTATATATTTTAACAGTTAAATTTTAGCTATACGTTTTTTTTCTCATTTCCTATATTTTTGTATTTTTGTTTTATGTTCCACATCTTATAAACTGTCTTTTGACTTGTCCCATTTCATGTATAACTGATCGTATGGACAATAAAGTTATTATTATTATTACATTTTCCCGCTCATTTTTTTTTATAAAACATTGTGGATTTTTTAGGTTTAAATTTTATATTGTGGGTTTTTGTTTTCTTGTATAAAAAATGTAAAAAATCGTTAAAATTTCCACTAATTAGATTATGGGAAATAATTCACCATGTCCTCTATTTATTTTCGCCAAAAACAAAAACGATTTGGGCTTTAGAATTTAACGTAATTTTCATAATTTTTTCGCATTTTAACACTCACATTCTTTTCCTCCCTATTTTTATTGTGAGTTGTTAATTTTTTCTTGTAAAAAATGGAAAATCGTTTTAAAGTCTGCTACTTAGACATTTTTATTTGTTAAATTTACAATTTCTTAAGAAAGAAAACTTTATCAAAACCAAAAGTAGCGACTCCCTATAACATTATGCATTTATTATTCTTAAACAATAGAAGTGTCTTTGACTGCTCGCTACTCGTCGTTTGCGAAAGTAAACTTAACTTATAAAGGAACTTTAGGCCAGTGTTGATATCTTAAATTTTTCCCAAATGTGTACTACCCATGTTTTCCGAGGTCTACCATGTGTTTGTTCTGTTTAAAATGCCCTGAACGACCCCTGGGCGAGAAGAGGGTGTCCCCTGTCTAAATCCTTTGTATCATGCCGCGGTCACATATACAAAAAAAAAAATAAAAATAAATAAAGTAAAAAAAACCAATTCTGACATAGATTTTCGCCCTTTTTTGTTAATTTTTTATATAATTTTTAAAGATTTTTTTCGAATTTTCCTCCATTGTAATAGTTTTTTTCTAGTAAATTTCGATTTTTATTGTGTGGTAATTCGGTTTTTCGTATTAAAAACATCGAAAAATATTAACTAATTATTAATCTGTATTCACAATTTATGTCAAAAAAAGAAAAAACGCTTTTGTCTTGACTATGGTTAATTTTCAAGAATCTTTTTTCCGATATCGACTTATCATCGGAAAATTGCTGTCGTTAGATTAGAAAATACAATCCTGATGGAGTGTTATGTTATACAAGAAAGATAAAATCTTTCATTACTTGTTCGTGACTTTTGAGATAAAATCTATTTATGTAATGCAGTAGTATTAATTACGGAAAATTTAAAATACACATAATTACTAGTGATTAAAGAATATACGATTGAATATTTTATGAAAAACTTAAGTAAAAATCCATTATAGCGTTATTAATTTTTTTTAAGCTTTGGAAAGATCTAAAAAGGGCAAGTTTATCTACCCCAAAATAATAAAAATGTATTTTTAGATGTGCTACCATCTATGGTAAGAAGAGAGTATTGACATTAAATTTTGACTGAATCTAGTTAAGATGTCACTCTCTTCTTTTTTATCCCTTTCAGAGATTAATACAAAGTGAGTAAACCAGTAAGGAATTTTAATTTATTAGATTCGACATCCTAAGACCGGTTTCTGCCTTTCGGCTTCATCAGTTAGGCTTTTTAAATTTTTTTACTTCCGTAAAAAATGTAGCACTTTAAAAAATATTTACTTATAGTAAAATCGCAATGGAGCCGTAGTAATATATCTGTCAGAACAGGAAAGTTCAGATGTGGGTGCCTATATATTATTTACGGGGTACACAAAATCATCATTTAAAAATATATATTTTTTTGAATATGTATTATTGAGTATTATTTCAATATGTAGGTACTTTACAAAATGTTTTTTGAGTTATTTGCAATTGTTATGTAAATGGTAGAGTTATCTATGAGTAAATGAACAACAAGGTATATAACAAATATTTTTCAAGACCTATAAATTTGACTATTAGGTGTACCTTCATTAAATTGTTTAAATCGTTATTCGTCATTGACTTCTTGGAAATCTTAGCTTAGCTTAGATTATAAAAGTGTTTGAGGGTTCAAAATCTATAAATGGGATTATAATTGTATTAAAAATGTAAATGGGATAAATCCTTAGATTATAGAATTCTATAAATCGTTATTTTATCATCTTCTTGGAGATTACTAATGCCGTGAAAAAACCAAAATGATAACACGGGGTGGGATTATAAGATGGTTACCTACCTAGGACTTGGTATGAAGATAAGATAGGCAGTTGCAGTTAGTATCTTGATCAGTTCCCAATATTACCTACCCTGTTTGATTAGCCTTCTATATTATCTATTATAGTAAGACATTGTGGTAATTTTCGGTTAATAGTGACAGTAGTATTGAAAAATGCAGTGTGGTTCAAGTTCAAATTTTACACCTGTGAAACGTATAAAAAAATTGTGCGTTGTCAGTTAACGAGAAAATATTTGTAAGAAATGTTTATAATTGCCTAAGAAAGTGGAGTTGTTAAACCTCCAAAGAAAAATGCAGGAGGTAAGAAAAAAGTGGAATTTACTGAACAAATTAAAAGCGGAATAAAAAGAAAAGTTCACGAATTTTATTTTAAAAAAGAGATACCAACATTTATTACTCCGTGTCGATTGCGAGTTTACTATAGAAAATATTTAACACGCGACTGGTTGAGATCAATAAAAAAATTCGCTACTCCTAATAACAGTGATAGTTACTGAAGAAATTAAGATTTTCTAAAGCCGCGCAACAAACTACCAAAGAATAATAAAAAAATAAACCAGCCGCCACTGTGACCCGCCTAGACAAAGACCCAACCTGTTCCAAAGCCCTGTCGAAAAGCCCCCTATCTCCATCCTTTTCTAATGTAATTCCTGATCAAGGATTAGAGAAGGACGAAGTGCACAGCTGTGCGCGAGCGACCACGTTCCGAGACCAGTGACGATAGAAAAAAGAAGAAGAAAATACACAAACAAGTTCGAGTTTGGTTCGTGCAACATCATAAAATGTTGCCAAGTTTAACAACAAGGACATCCGTAGTATTAAAACCCAACGATCACGCTATTGCGAACGAATAAACTTTTAAAAATAACCTTTAAAACTCAAGTTTATTAAAAAATTCCAAAAGTATTCTTTTATTATGAAAAGTGTTGACATTTTTGGAAACCAGTCTCTTTTTTATTTAAAGTTTCTGAAATAAATGGCCACAATGCAATAAATACTAAAAAATTATGAATTTTAAGTCTTTAATATTTAAATGTACTTAAGAAATATATTAACACATATTACTTATTGCAAGCAAGACTTAAATATTTTTTTAAACAATGAAATTCTTTGAAATGTCAATTTTAGTACAAATAATGATTTCTTACATTGTGCTTTAATATTGTAAAATGTTTTGATTAAATTAAGGTATAACCCATCAGTTCTTTAAAACAAAATTTGAGACTAAATTGAGTATTTTTACTGCTTTATAAATTTACATATATATTAGAAAACAAACTCTAAATCTTATTCGGGCAGGTTTTCGGAAATATATCTAAACTTGGCAACGTTGCTTCTTTGGTGTGCTGTTGCTGATGGATGGATGCACTGACCGCATAATGCAAGAAGGAACACGCGATTACAATGTTGCCAGGTTTGATGGTACATAATGTAAATAACTGTTGTTTAATTTTATAAATAGGTAGTAGGCATGGTCGGCTGAACAATTTCCTGCGTTTTTTAACGCTAAAGGTAAAGGAAAAAAGACAAGTTAGCCATTGCTCGGTTTCTTGAGTATCGAAGTGATCTACTACTAATTAAAATTATTTTATTACTTGTAAAAAGTTTGGTCAGAAAATTTGGATTCAATAATTTCAAATGAATTCAAATTTTGCAATTCACTTATCTATTTCAATACCCATCTAAATTTTTCGATAATTGAATTTTCTATTTTGATCCTGTGGTTGCATCAGTGAGATCTACAAGAATAAACAAAGCTCTCTAGATAGATCAACCAAAATAAAAGTCAAAGTTGATACAATTTATTGATCAATTTAATATTATTTTCTCTATTGTTCTAGCCTTTTTTCTCCTGTATTTCAAATTTGTACTGATGATGAATACCTCTGTATTTGAAAACATGTTTTACTTTTTGTAACAGTTTTAGTATTTGACTTTAACTGATCTACGTCCCCTTGAGGGTTTAAAAATTCTTATAATATATTTGTGGAGACGACTTTGAGTTTTATTTTGGTTGATCTAACTGAAACTCCACTTTGAGTATGGACTATTTCCTCCAACTCTCTAGATATTTTCCGTCCAGCTCAAATTTCGTTTAAGCAAACTGCTTTTCACCGAGACAACGCCAAATTCATTCATTAACACTACGTAATTCCATCTTAAGATGAATTCATTCTGTCTGCAGTTCGTATGATCATTATCAAAACTCCTGAAAGAGAAAACAAGAAATAGGTTATACTGGAACCCATTGCTTTATGAGAATGAAAAAAGCTATAAAAACAGCAAAGGATACCGGCAATAGAACAAATACTGATGCATCTGGACATATTTGATTACTTTATCTATGATTATGAAGAATCTTACCAAAGAAATGAGTTTCCAACAGTTGATAGTATATATTTTATAGAAATTAAATATATATGGACAGTGTACGGTGTTTTAAAAATTAAAGTACTCAAATATGTCCAGATGCATCATTATTTGTTCTATTGCCGGTATCCTTTGCTGTTTTTATAGCTTTTTGTCATTCTCATAAGACATAATAGGTTCGACTATACAAAAGAAAAAGCCAGAATGTTTCAAAATACGAAAAAGTTGAGATAATTTCACAAAAGAAAACCAAAAGAAAGTTGATCTAAAATAAATTGTTTCAAAAAATACAAACCATCCTGTTTATATAAACCACAAATCTTTTTTTTATGTTAAACTTTGTTACGAGTTTTTTTTAATAATTTTGAAATATTGCGTGTTAAATTTTTGTTAGTCTTAATATGTATCTGTGTCATCCGAAACAACAGTCACTTGTTTTCGCTCAAGGCGGATTTCGCAATATTTGCATCTGCTTTGTCGTATTCAATATTTTGGGCTCATACTCTTATTACTCTTACCTTGTTCTTGGTCTAGAATTATTTCATACGAAGACAAATATTCTTAATCTGGTTGAAATTGACTGACAAAACAGTCGAATATTTTATTTATAAAAACAAGAACAATTGAAAAAACTCAAAATCGCACACATTCATTTCGTTTAACCCTCTTCTCATGAAGGCACCTGATTATATCCAGCTTTATAAAAAAAGTTACAAAAAAAATTAAATAAAAGAGAGCTTTCAAACCCTTCCCTTTAGACGCACGCGTTCGATGGCCCTAATTTGCATTTAAATCAAGTAAGCTCAGTGGGTCCAAATAATCAAGTTCAGTCGTCGTAAAAATAAATGAATAACGGGATGTGATGTCAGTTAGTACAATATTCTTGCGGTTAACAAAAACTTGATATTTTAATGCAAAATTTTCATTATTTTAAACATATATTGTTATGGTGTAAAAAATGAGACAAAATGATGGGAAGTCTATTTTAAAGAATTAAAAAAAAAATATGTAAAAGGGACTTTAAAAAAAAAGGTGAGATGGTTGTTATGACATGTTTGATGAGAGATGATGAAAAATGTCAGATATAAAAAGAAATTCAAATAAAGGAGATATAAAGTAAGAAAAATCATATAATTTCAATTGGCGCCCAACGTGGGGCAATTAAATTGAGTTAACCCAAAAGATGGAGGAAACAAGTTTTAATGAGGGGGACGTAGCAAAAGAAGAACAGGAGGATAGGAGACAATGAAGAACAAATAGAGAAGATCGGTTAATGAAATTTTTGATCGCTATGAATAAGAAATTAGAAGAAAATAAGGAAGATATGGACGATCTGAAGAGAAAATTAGATGAAAATCGGGATGAAAGTCAAAAAATGAACAGGAAATTAGACACGAGCTTAGAACAAATAGACCTTTTCCACAGTTTTTTAACTTCAAAATTAAAATAAAATTATAAAAGCCGATTCCATTGTAATGGTCCAAACGACATGATAAATATATAGCAACCCTCTCAGCATCCAAGTATCAAACAAATGCACGACGTGCATCCGACTAGCGTGTGTGTTATGTGTGCCGCTTTTACTGTACGGTGAATTGTCGTGGACAATAACAAATGAATCATCTTCGATAAACGGATCAAGTAACACATGTCTCCCCCCGTCTCTCATGTGACCAAGGGGAGATAAAATCACGTGGTCCAGCCGCGAACTCCGGATTTAATTATTGAAATTCTCTATTTTTAACCTCTCTGGAGGATTAAGTAAGTAAAAAAATTATGTTCGAAATATAATTGGGTAGTTAGAGCTAGATAAATGACTAGAAAGTAATAAGAATGCGAATTTCGTGATTTGGATGTTATAGGCAATTTTAAATTTAACGTTTATAAAAAATAACAAGCTCCAAAATGCCGCAATATGTTCTGACCCCTTAGTTGCCTAACAGTCCTGAAAAATTAAGTATCCAAGAAGTAAATGTAATTTTCATCTGGGTTCCAAATCAACAAGGTATCGCAGGAAACGAGAAAGCAGACCTTGCCGCAAAAGAAGCAACAAATGTAGACGAAATTAACGTCAACACATACTCCCACGAAGACCTAAAAAACAACCTAAAACTTGGCAAAAATGAATGGCAACTAAAAAATAGATTTAACCGGATTTAACATATTACCTAAAAAACAGAAAAGATCAGGTCATCATTTCAAGAATCACAATGGGGCATACTCACCTAACTTCTTCTTATTTGAAGAATCCCTTCTTATTGCGAGGAATGCAGAACACAACTGAACGCGATACATATTCTTTTCGATTGTATCAGACACCGAGACATATGTCACCAAGCATCAAGCCTCTCCTCAAGCATCGACTCAATCCGCATCAGGGAGGGCACATAGTTGGGCATCTATAAAATCAGTTTACCTCTTTTCACTTTAACAACTACGATACTGACAAAATACGGCTAGTGGCTAGTGTTCACACGACCTTGAGCGCACCAATCATACATCACATTTCGGGCATCATTCCTGAAAAGGGTCTTGAAAATCAAATTGATTTGATTGGTCGGAAACGACGACACTCGAGGCGATGCTTTAGTCGATGCTCGATTCTTCTCTGTATCTGTGGAGTAGAGTAGAGTGGGTGAGTTAGTCCCACAGCACTTAGGCCACATTTGACCCATTGTACATCCTCCCGAGGAGTTGTCCTCCTAGGTCATTGTCCATCCTGTCCTTTCCAGGAAAGTGGACAAGTCACTAGGAGACATCTCCTCACCGAACACGCACTCTCTCATTGACGATAACTCCGGGCAATCGCATAGGACATGATTGACCGTTTAGTCTTCCTGTTCACACATCCTGCATAGGTTAACATTTAGTACACATGTATTGTTTTTGGTGCTTGATGCGATGCTTCACTATGTTTTTACCCTTAGACGAGATGGTGCGGCAAACGACATACCTCATTCTAATCTTCAAGAAATGTCGGGGCAATAAAACTCTGAAGGTGGATAGCTCAAACAATTAAGGGGTTCTAGTTGCTATAAAAAAAGGCGACAACAGATATTGATTTGAAATCTTCTATGCTTATTTATTTTATAAATTGCGCTTGGTAAAATTCTGACAAGACAAAATATCCATCTGTTAAGCATACAAAAAAAGTTTTTCGTTAAATTTGAGTATAATCTACTGCACTGACCAGAGCTGGGGAGGATTCGAATCACATAGGATCCGAATCCTTTTTGAGGATCCGAGGCCGGTGATTCGAATCCTTAAAAAAAGGATTCGTGATCCGGATTCGCCGAAGAAATCCTAAAGGATTCGTATTCGAATCACCAATGTTAGGTTCGGATCCTTTTACAGACCATCCTACGATAATCGGATGAATTTTCATAGTCGGATTCTCTGTATTCGAATGAAACTAATAATCGGATGATCATTTGAATGTTTATTTGGCCGGTTTCTGTGGACCCATGCCACGGTTACCCAAGAATTTTAAAGGAAATATTTTTTTATTTCTACTAACCAACTAGTGAGTTCAACTGATTAATTCTGTATAAAGGAGAAAACCCGCACTTGATTCGAATTTTTTTTAGTAAAAAGATTTCAGACATTGGATCCGTGATTCCTATCACGTCTCGTGATTCGGATCCTTTTTTTGAGGATTTTTTTCTTGTAAATAAAGGCAAAGTCGACGAAAACCGCGTTATTGAGCATTTTCCAGTTTATTATTTTTCCTTTCTGTGGATTTTTAAGTTTGAATAATTTTTGTTATGGAAAATTCACAATTTATTGCATATTAGTGACCAGTTGTTATTTGTCTATGGCTTCAATTTTTTTACATTTATTTTTTAGTACAGATTAATTCTGTTTGATTTGTGGCTTTACATTTTAGTATAAGTAAATAAATTTGCTGAATGATAATCGAATTCTAATTCAAATAGTTGTTTGGAATGACTTTTCTGTTTGAAATGTTGATTATTGTCAGTACATTAAGTGAAGTCGATCGTAACTGCAAAACGGCAATTCTTTTCAGTTTTGTAATTATATCTGGGTTAATTGCGATTGTTACGTGTTCTAATGCAGTTCTCTTTCATTTCATTCCACTTTCAGTTTAGTTCAAGGTGCATTGCATTGCAATTGCAATACCATCGACAAACGACCATCAAGCGTATTCATCAGTGGCGGAGAGATATAGTTTTGGAAAACAAGCAGATTTAGATCATGCCAGGTACTCTGGCGCCTCTGGCCATTATGAGCTAAAAAGTCTAGCCTAGTATGAGAATGCTTCGAAAAACTGAGGATGCTGGCTGACCACAACAAATAATCGCCCAACTGTAGTATCAGGCCATCAAGGGATAATTAAAAAACTGACGATCTTGCAAAAAATGGGTCAGCACCTAGGTGTACCCAAATGTACAGTGTGAGACCCAAAAATAAAACTTACTGGGTAAATGAACAAACGCACGTGAAAACACACATTGAACGACCGTGTCAAGAAAACGCGACAAGTTATAAAGGCACTGAGTGAGTACTATAAAAAAACATGCGCAAAGTGAAAGAACCCATTAGTAATGCTTCCGGAGAGGCAAGTCTGACGAGTTCGGGGAAAAAATCACATTTCAGTAAACTGATATATTCATTAAGAAATTGAGCTGTTAGTTTAGTTCATTAATTAGACTTTGTTTGATATATTCAATATATTTAAATGTCGGGACATTATCAAAGAATAGTCAGTGATCAGTATAGTCATTGTGGTGATGAGATTTATAACATTCTTGAGTGAGTCAGTAATATTGTCTGCAGTTTAATCCAATTTCTGCTTTTTTTTACAAGTTTTTTTTACTTTACCATACGAAGTGGTAAAGTATTGTAATCGCAAAAAAAAAGTTCAGCTTTCAGTGGATTTACATGTTTTGAGACCCCCTAAGTAATTTAAGACCATTTCCAGAAAATGTATGTATGGAGTATGGAGTATGTAGTCCGGAAAAATTTGTGTTCGCTCTAACTCCAACTGCGATCGGAATTTCCTAACCAAATTTTATATTTAGCATTTTTACAACATGCTAATGAGCTGATTAGATTTTGGGCAAAATCGGACAACCGGAAGTGGGGGTTTACTCTTGAGAATTTTCAGATTTTCGCAATTATTATCGTTTCTATTAAGTTTATGTAAAAATATTAAGAGAAAAAATTTATTTTAAATTGAATTTACTATAAATTTTGTTTAAAAACTTTTTTCAAATTTTGTATTATAAGCGAGTTAAAAATAAAATATGGAATAACATAGTTGCATAATAGCGCAAGCGCAGTAGAAGTGTTTTGTTTCATGGAGACGCTCTTGCCAGGCATGGTCTGCCTTAAATATGTGCGAGTAATTGGATTATGAGCCCGTAGGGCCGTTAAAGTATGGTAAAGTCTTGTGAATGGCCACATCCGATTTTTTCAATCGCAGATGTCATCCCAATCTACTTTGCCTTTTTTGATATGATGTCGTTGACGTTAATAGTTGTAGTTGGGAATCTGAGGCCTTCTAGGAAGCGTTTTAAAGATGATCTATACAACTCGCGAACAGGGAAGTACTGAAAAATATCATATCCAAAATTCATAACGATCGGACACCAATTAACAAAGTTAAGGAAAATTTTCAGTTTTTTCAAAAATGTTATGTTTTGACACATTTCGCAATTCCGGATCAAAGGGCGAACAAAAAATTCGAATCTGGCAAGTCATTTTACATAGGATTTCATGTTTTTTAGGTAGATGTTCGCGAGTTGTATAGAGGTGGTCGAATTCAGCACCTCAGATTCCCAACTATTGGTAGATTAATGAAGCTTTTGTTGTAAAAATATTAATTTGTTTTGTTTCATTTAATTTGATTATTACATTAGATTCGTATTTTTTTTGTGTTACATTTTAGTTTATTTTTACCGTTATGTTTTTTAAACCGTAGAATGTATTTTATTTTCAAAGCCGTTATGGCAAATAGGAACCACAGCACTTATTTTCAGAAGAGAAATTATTTGTTACATTTATTGCAGCAAATAATTTCTCGCATACAATGAAACTTCGGCGTCGCAAAATCTGTTCCTGAAAGTCTCACACACCTCCTTTCCTAACATTTTTATACTGCTGCTAGTGATGGGGGACTCGGATACCAAGAATCGAGAAGTATTCGATTCTGAAAAGTATCGGTGTATTCGAATAACCCAACCGAGTACTCGGTGTATTTGAATACTGTCAGAATCAAAGCGGTGGCGCGATATATTCATATTCCAAATTCCAAATCCGTGATTCCTTCTCCTTCTTAACCTATTCAAGTCCATATGCCCAATCCCTTCCCATTCGCATTACGCTTACGGAAATAGACGACTGAAAAAGTCCGATTGTATTGAAAGAATTCGAGTACCCGGTACTCGGATTAGTATTCGATTCTGAAAAGAATTCGAGTACCGAGTATTCGATTCTTAAAAGTATTCGATTCTGCCCATCACTAACTGCTGCCGGTCAGTGCTAGTAAGCTAACGCAGAGACGCGCTCTGCTAGCTGAGAGTATGGATACAACAATGTATTGTATATATTGTGCTGGTCGTCTTCTACATGAGCTCTTGCCCAAAATACATTGAAAATCCTATGTTCCGTTAAAATTTTGCCAGATCTGTATAATAATCAAGTATTTACGCTATAAAATATCTGTAAAAATCTAAAATCTCTAAAAACTATTATAAACACCATAGTATTTTTTCTTTTTATATAAAACTCGAGATTTTTAGCACTTTAATTGTATACTCTCTTCAAGTCTATGTCAAATTCAATGTCAACCCTCAATCCACACACGCACACTTAACTCTTAACTACTGAGTACAATGGATGCGGTTCCATGAAAACAACAAAAAAAAAGGAAAACAAAAAACCATAATCGCAAGTAAACAATCGACAAATTCATTATCCAATGAGGTTGTTCAACTACGCTGACTTGTTATGGTTTCCTGACCTACTACAACATTCCCAGAGACAGAGAACGAACTTTTTTCTCGTCTTTCTCAGACATTATTATTCATTTTTCAATTTCAATAACGACACCGATTTGCGCAACTCTTTGTTCGCTGAAAATAACCGACACGAGCACTCGAGTACGAGGAATTTATCGTGGCCTACGCAAACTCCTTTAAAATATTTGTAAGTGTATTTGGCACTCTCGAATATTTCGCATTTGTTTCGCTTTGGTAGACAACGTTCCGTAACAACTGCATTTGTGCTCGAAAGTTTGCCAAGAAACGTATCAATCATTGTTATGAAAGTGAATAAATACGATGTGACAGAAGTCTATAAACAAAGCTGCAAAATAAACTCTTAAAACAAAAAAAAACTTTCTTATTTATAAAATTATACAGGTTGTCCAGGCACTTAATACAAAAAACTCGGAAGCAAGTAGATGAGATCAAAATATTGTTAGTACCTCACATAAAATTTTATCAAACGACTCTTCTTTACCGAAACTATACCTCTAAATTGTAACAAATAATTATTACGTAAACTGGTGTCATTTATTGACATCTAGTTACCGTTGATATAGAATTTCAAGTTTCTAGGCGTTTTTTTGTAATTATTTCAATATTTTTTCTCCTATCTTCACCACCTGAGGTTCTAAAATTATTTGGGCTTACACTTTTACGAATTTCTAGCCAAAAAATATCATTATTGAACTATCACTTAAAGAAAACCAAGTCTTCTCCGCCATATTTCTAAATGTAGCACAGGCCTTCGACAAAGTATGGCACGAAGAACTAATCCAAAAATCAAACAAAATACTACCGAAACAATATGTTGACCTAATAAAACAAGATGAAGAATACTCTGAACTCAAAAATGCTACAAGGAAGCATCTGTGAACCCATTCTCCATTTGTTATATACAAACAAATTAAAAGAAATGGCTGAAGTTACCTTAGAAGCATTTACAAAATGCAAATAAACAATCTTTTTGTGCCAAACAATAGCCAAATTTGTGAAACAGAGATAATCTCATATCGAACTTTTTATAATAATTCATGTGTGTAGGAATTGGCCTATTTTCAAATGCAACTATAAATAAATTTATTGTATCTCGAATCGAGTGGCCCCCAAAATATCACTTTAAAATTTGTATCTTTTCCTCCTTTGTGAACGTGAACCTTTTATTTTCAATCGTTATCGGCTTAATACTACTGCGATTGACTTTCAGTAGACTGAGTGGCAAGTATAATGTGCCAGTTGCTCGAGGCAGGAAGGGGAACAGTGGTTCAATTGAATAGTCGATACGCCTACATTTCTTAGATTTTATGCTGGTCCTCTTGTCCAAAATACATTGAAAATCCTATGTTCCGTTAAAATTTTGCCAGATCTGTATACCGGAGATTCTAATCCAAAGGTATATGTAAACAAATCCTTCATTGTATTACTGGGTAAACACATTTAAACGAAAGGGTTTTCTGCTATGTGTAGTTATTGGTGACAAATGGATGTACTTTGATAATCCAAAAAGGAAGAAATCATTGAGACCACCTGGCCGCCGTATTTAACAGACATTGTTCCTTCTGATTTCCACTTGTTTCGATCGATGGTGCATGGCCTGCCTGTGCATAAAGATGGGAAACTTATTTCTAAACCGGATAGTTTTAAGTTAATAGAAAATAAAAGTTTAAACAAAAAAGAGATTTAGTTGATTTGTTTACACTTTCAGTAGTAAAGGTAATAAAAAACGTGTCTATAAATCACGGCTCTATATCCGTGAATTTACCAGAATTGACTGTAATGATTATGGTTATACAGAATGTGTTGCCACTAACTGAAAATATAATAAATAACAAAGTTGGCAGTTTGAAAATTTCACTTTTAATTAAATAACTTGAACCGCTTGATGGATTAGCGTCCGTGTGATATGTAACCTACACTGAAACAGTAAAACACTGTTGCCGGATCATCGAGAAACACTTCTCGGAAGTAATAAAATTAAATTTTTCATTCTTGTATTTAAATTGGTTAAGTCAAAATGTTTAAACTTGAGTGCAGTTTTAATTCTCCATTTTGTTACCAATGTATTTTTTTTGTTTTGACTTCTCGTCTAGAATGACAGTGTAATGTTTACACGACTTGATATGTGTATACTTGAGGTTTTTGTTATTTAGAATTTGTTTTGACTACATAGAAGATTTCTATATTGTTTCGATTATTTATGTAAAACAGTTGTTGAGTTTAATGCCCCAGAAAATTTTTATTGAATTCAATCCAATAAGGAGCGTGTTCGCTTTTAAAGTGCATTTGTTTGTAAATATTCAACAATAAAAATGTTTACTTATTTTACTAGAAAGTGCCTGGGTTCGATCTTATTACGGGAGAGATATTAAAACAACTTCCGAGGAAAGCTATAGTAAAAGTTACATACCAAAACCAGGAAAACCACCACATGAAATTACGTCTCACAGGCCTATACTCCTACTTCCTGTAATCTCGAAACTGTATGAAAGATATTACTAAAAAGACTAAAACCTATTATAGAAGAAAAGAAACTAATTCCATCTCACCAGTTTGGATTTAGAGAAAACCATTCAACTATAGACCAAGTCCATAGAATAACTAATATCATCGAAAAAACCTTAGAAGAAAAAAAAGATAGCTCTACTGTCTTCCTTGATGTAGCGCAAGCTTTCGATAGAGTTTGGCATGACGGACAAAATGAATCTATTATTGCCAAAACAGTATTCAGAATTATTAGATAATTTACGATTAAACAGGAAGAATCATGCTCTAAAATTAAAGAAATTAAGGCAGGAGTACCACAAGGAAGTGTATTAGGGCCAGTCCTATACCTATTATACACTAGTGTTATTCCTGAATTAGAGCAAATTACAATTGCCCCCTTTGCAGATGACACCGCTATCATGGCAGTAGGGAAAACCCACGAAGAGGCTGCAAGAAAACTACAAACATCATTAGATAGAATTAATAATTGGAGAATCAAATTAAATGAAAATAAATCGGTACATGTTAATTATACTAACAAAAACAATGAGTATATACCAGTCAGAATAAATAATACCCAGATCCCTTATGCTATTTCAGCAAAGTATATAGGTATTACTTTAGATGCGAGACTACGCTGGAAGGTCCATGTCAAAAAGAAACGTGAAGAACTCAACATAAAATTCAAAAAAATGTATTGGCTGCTTGGAAGAAATTCTACCCTGTCATTAGTGTCATTATATAACACAATATTGTTATATAAACAAATTCTGAAACTGGTATGGGCATATGGTATCCAGTACAAAGCATTAAGGAGCATAGTCCCTGTTACTGCAGAAATAGTGACCTCCACCTGGACTTGGAGATGGACACAAGAAGTCACGAACATCGACTCCACCAACACGTGAATGTCGAGGCCATCCAGCTCCTGAACAACAGTGATCTAGTAAGAAGACTCAAGAGGAAGAAGCCCTTTGAGTTAGTGTAAGTGAAAGTGACAGAAAAAAACAGAGCATAGTGCGCAGTAGTGAATACACGTTAATAAGGTGTAAAAAAATAGACACTTAAAGCCAAGTCGACATTGTAACCGTATCCTTATACGTATCGATTTGCGCAAACTCGATACGGTGACAGATATGTGTTACGGGTTACGTATCGATAGGGGCCCTTTCGGGTATACCTATCCGGAAACGTATCTGTTAAAAATCTTAACGTGGAGTGAAAAAAGTGCTTCTAACCTAAATTTTTATCTATTACTATAGAGATTCACTTTTTTAATCCTTTTAAATTTGTGATTCATTTAGTAAATTCTAATTTCAATATATATAACCGAATATAGTTATTTATAATGTCAGCAGGAGTAGTAATTTTCAAAATATTTTCAGCTGATATATGACATTTTAAGGTTCCGTATACGTTTGGGTTGAGTGTCAGTTTGACAGTTTAAATAATCCGACCGCGAAGCGGGGGGATTGTTCTGCCAAACTGACACGATTTGTAATTATGCAGGAAGTTTGAGATATATATATTTTGAAGTACGTATAGTATTTAATACGATTATTATTTGAGTAAATTAAGTAAATATAAACAATTTATTAATTTAAATACAAATTGGTACAATGAAAATTACAATTATTATATACTACGTATTTGAACCTGTACCGTTTTTAAAATACTCATATTTGAACAATGATTGATAAACGTCAAAATTTGAAGGTCCTATTAGTTTGTGTATTGTTGTTGTATATTGATGTCGATGTGGTTACTACGGAAATGAAATTATTGTAAAATTTTCGATTGGTGGAGCTACTCTTTGTATAATCAGGTATTAACAGTAGTAATATCACAAGAGCTTCGAAAATAATCGATTATACTTCCGAGTCACGAGACGTATTTGGCGAAACACCACGAGAGCGGAGCTCGAGTGGTGTTTTGAAGAAATGCGTCGAGCAAGGAGGAAGTATAAAATATTATTTTCGTATGCTCGCGTGGTATTCGATACGATTATATAACGAATTATATAATTATTTTTGGTGACGTTTGCTCATTATAAACGTCAAACGTATTGTTACTATGACAAACTTTTCAAGATGGAAGGATGCGAAAATCAAAAACGGTTATACCACGTCGTCAAGGGTATATTCGCTTATCAATACATGGTAACTAAGTAAAAATTGCAACTGTTATTGGCTAAATTTATGATGAGTTGTATAATCGAAATTATACGAGGTAACTTAACTAAATTGAACGTTCTGATTTGTTAAAAATTACACGAAAAAATAATCAGATAAATAGAAAGATCCAGCATCTTCTTTAAAATTGATAACTAACGGTTCACGGTATTTTGAATTGATTTTGTCCATTTCCCATCAATTTTCTTCTACTTTAATCACATAATGCACATTTCCATTGTTAAGGTTTCCACTTGTTTAGAATGGCAACTCGCGTTGTTCATTACCATTACAGACTATTGCAACCTGAGATTGTAACATCGAATTCTAATATTTAAAAAATTTCAGGATAATTAATCTCTATAAGTCGTACCTCAAACAATTATTGTTTATAATAACTAAATATATTTTCGCAATATTTTTAATTGCTGTTTATAATGTTTGGAACAATTAATGATAACATTAAAAAATTGAATTACTGAAAATAAACTCTAAAATTACCTGCCATTTAAAATAAAAAGGATGTAATAATCGGAATCCATTTACATCTTGAGTAGGGTCAGTTGTTCAACAGTGAACCACCCTTTTTTCTTATCGTTATTGTGTCCTTCCGACTGAAGCTAAAATTATGAGTGGATCTGGAATGTAAAGTGCGGCTTAAATCCTTCAACTTTAGGTTACTATTAGTGTGGTTAAATATAAAATTATTTGTACTATGAATAGGTAAAAAAAATTACCCTTGGTTCACTGTGGAACTCCAGTGGTACACAATGAACCACATCTGTGTACACAGTGAACCAGGATATAGGTTACATAAAAACATAAACAACATCTAAGAAGCTTAATCAATATTTATTACAAAAATAAACAAAACTTTTGGTAACTAATGACGTTTAACTGTTTTCTTGTTTCTTAGTTATTTTCTTCGTTTAATTGCAGTTCTTTCTTCTTCGATAGTATTCATTTCAGAGGTATCAGTTGCTATCTTACTTTTACCAGCTTTTCGATGTTTTCTCTTATTTTTACGAGGGAGGTCTAAAGTCTTCTGGTGATACAAATGCTTTGTAGGGAGTTCTCTTACTTGTTCATTTTGAGTGTTGGAAGTGGCGTGGGTTTCGTCTTTATCTGTAGTGTTGGAAGGACCCGCACCTGTGTCTATTTGGAGAACTTCTACATGTAATGGTCGATTAGTTATCTCACTTGGTAAATAATCTATATCTGAGAAAATATCCCGATCATAAGGAAAAATTCCACATGATTTAAAAGCCTTAGAAATATTCGTTGGAGTAATGCAATTCCTATATCTTTCTACAGAAGTATAAAATATTTAAAAAAAAATAAAAATCTAAATAAAATCACTATATCTTAATTTTTTATACAGCTACCAAATTAAGCATTGATAAAAATCGTCTATATGGAGTCACATGACTGTTGCTATAGAAAATATAACCATTCAAATCGTAACAAATTGGGGTTGCTTCGTCCCCTCATTTCTCGTTTTATGTACCCCTAACCTAGATATAAGGGTTGCAATGACATTACTTTTGAGCTTGTTCTGAATGAGATTGAATTGATTTCCTTTCTTCAATAGCATAAAATTAATACAAAGCAATTCCAAAAAAATATTAAAATTTACAACAAAAAACAAAATAGAGAAGTAGAAAATGTGATTGGGGAAATTAAAGATATTTGGCCAGAAAAATTGCGTGACCAAAATTTTAAATTATTTTTTGTCCTCACTGTTTATAGTATGTAATTTGTAGAAAATGAAAGATAATAAAGTTATGGTTTCTATAAATTTTGAATCAACTAGCAAGTAGAACCCGTTTTAAGTATAATCTCTTATATACAATTAAATCATTAATTAAACTTAATTTAAATTTTAATGCGAGAATAACAAACAGGAAGCGTTAATAAAACCGCTGAAAAAATAGAAGACGCTTTATCCTACGTGTTGGTTTCGTAATACTAGAAGGTTTTCTCATATTTGAGTTCGCTATCGTTTTTGCTTTATCTAATAAAGAAATGGCATGTTGACATGAACGTATATGATTACACGACTTGCACCATGCGTATCACCGGTATTCGTTTTTGCAATTTCGCAAAAAAAAAATTAGTGCAATCAAAAGGTTAGAGTTACTAGATGATGAAAGATTTTAAATTTTTTAAGTGATACGTAGATTTAAAGAAAATATTCTGCACTTGAATAAATAAAAAACATGAAGAATTTGCTATAATAATATTTCGCTGAAAATTCGCAAAACTTTTTGAAAATTAAGTTGACAAAACTCACTTTAGTCCAGTAGATTACCCCCAGATAAACCCCAAACCTAGGCATCAAGTTGGTCCAGCAATTTTTTTTTAATTTGCAGGTATTCATAGGTACATTTACCTCCGAAAATCTCAACTACGTGGAATTTGTGGAAGGGTGGGAAAATGGCCCTCGAGTTCTTGAAAATCCGTTTTTCGACGATATCTGCCGAAATATGATCCTTAGAGCATTTTGGTTTAGACAAAAAATGAAGAGCAGTTCATTACCTACAAAAGTTGTCCCTATGATTTTTTTCGCTACACTAATATTTTTTGCAAAAACGGCGTTTCAAAAATTCGCACTTTTGAGAATCTGTAAACTCGCAAAATTATTGTGGTGAAAACGGAAAATTTGAATATCCTCCCAAAACTTGAATACCCTCCCGTTTTTGTCTGATGACAAAAGATAAGGCAATAATAACCAACTTTTTGCACTTGATTATCTATTAATTCCCGATAGACCCGAGCATTTTCAAAAAATCCGGAAATCCAAAAAAAAAAAAACGCCCTAAAAAAACATGTCGTTTATGAAAATACACAAAAATAATTTATTGAATCTTTCTGAATATATTTAACACCTTGCAAAGCCCCATTATCCAAAAGGATTCGGTGAAATTAGTCTTGATAATAAAATATGAATAAATTTATAGGAGGGTCAAAAAATCGAGCAAAAACAAACTTTGGCCCGGTTTTTCAATAATTCAGTGAAATCGATAAAAGGAAAAAGTAACATGATATTATAGCTACAGGTTCCTTCTTTCATCTGAACTTTGAATCATGAAAAAATATTAATTTTTACGTGATTTATTGAAAAATTTGTAATCCGCTTGAGAGTGTCATTCCTTTATAGGCTCTCTAAATGCAGAGCAGGAGCTAAAAATGGGGGTGCGTTTTGGAGCCGATTATGTCGAAAAGTATCAAATTTTTGACAAAAATGATGATCATTTTTGTAGGTAATGAACTTATCTTCATTTTCGTCCAAACAAAAATTCTCTAAGTGTCATATTTTCGGAAATATCGGCGAAAATAGGCGAAAAAGCCACATTTTTGAGACCAATGGGCCATTTTCCCGCCCTTCCACAAATTTCAGACAGCTGTGATTTTCGGGGGTGAATGTAGGTACCCATGAATACCTGGACCAACCTGATGCCTGGGTTGATACCTTCGTTTATTGGACTACTTCTAAGCTTCATTTCTCAGTTTTCCTGATAGAAGGTGGCATGGTGGAATTTTGAAGCTCATTATTATACAAAATTTTCCGTTTTCCTAATGGGCGGATGTAATTTCGGCCGGAAAAAGGGCAGGTACTAAAAGCCGGTAGGTAAATTCGGCCGGAGGTTTTAAGTTGCTTCCTTATCTCATAGGTATTTTCGGCCGCAAATCAAAATCAAAGTGACGTAGAAAGTGAAAACGAAGATAATACGGAGACATCAGACATCACAACAACAACAGCCTGCGGCTATTGATAAAAAAATTATACCTCAGCGGGCCACGCAGTCCTTTGCTCCGGCTACGCAGTCCGGCGTTGAAGCTGACGGCATTGAGGGCCCAAGTCCTAGTTACTCCCCAATGATTGACGAAGGAATTGATACAGTAGACGCCTCGGCCGAAATTACCCCTGTCATAAATGGTACCCCTTGATTTATGCAGGTAGGCCAAGGGATTACCGGCCGAAATTACGCCCGCCGTTCCTAATGTTTTTAAAGTCTCTACCTACTTCTCATAGTTTTTCCATTATGACTGTTTTTTTAGCTCTTGTAATGCCCGACGTTGTTTTAATATTAATTTTTTTGTGTATTTTAATCTGAAAAAAATATATAAAATCTCGAAAACTATATATCCCACACTGTCGGAAAAACCTCAATTTTCTTCCAGTTTTAGTCTATCATCCAACATTTTCCTTTTTTGTTATTTTGACGGCCGAAATCGATTTACTTTTAATTATCGAATTAGTATAGATTTTCACCCTCCTTAATTTCGGAATTCTTTCCAGCTTGAAGTTTTAAGAATTTCGAGTTATTATACCTATAATTGGTTCCACGTTAGGTTTAATATTGGCTTTAATAGGCGTGTATTTCTTATCGCAGTTTTTAAGCGACGTTGCCTATGTTGCATAAAGGAATTTCAGTGGAACACAATTATTTTATTAATCTTTTCGTTACTTCCTTACATATATTTTCCAAAAACTGGATCAGTTTTTAGGTTTAGAGTGTTCTCGAATGGGCTGTTAATAAAATGTATTTTATTTTATTGGTGGCGCATGGTCCTGACATCTGAAGACGTGTATTTTTCTTATCGCGGACAAACCTGTATATTATCTAAAATCACCCGGGTCTTGTACTTCCAGAATTGGCGGGTTTTTAACGGTAACAAGTAGCTACAGCTTCCTCCAGAAATAAAAAAATATGCCCATAATATAACTCAAGCTTGAATATAAAAATACTACCTACACAATGTTGAGAGATTGAGGTTTCATTTTACTATATTTAATTTCTACTTTCTGTGGCCGTGGAGAAAGTAAAGTCTGTTACTCTGTTGGAATGGAAATCCGACACTCGTGGTTCCTCACGCTCGCGTTCGGAATCCTCCACTCGTGTCGAATTCTCATTCCAACCTTGTCACAGAATATACTATTCCTACGTTCGCGTCATTTTCATCGTCTGACTGAGATTCTGTGTCAGATTAATTTCCTACACACTTTTGACAGAAACTTGCATTACTTTCTGAAGATTCTTATTTGTCACATTTAATCTCAGCAGCATTATAACTCTCTAAAAATAAGCATATTAAACCAATCTATTAGAAGTATGTCAACGTTTACCTACAATTGCGTTCTGAGATCAACAACAAAAACACTAATGAACCTTAAGGATTTTTAGACAGGATTTATTTACACACAATTTAAGATTTTTGGTCACTTCTATTAAATACTATACTTTATAGAAAAAAAATCATGGTACTCAAATGAATCTTACCTTTAGTTCTTTTTTTATTATAAATCACAACTAACACCATTCCTTCCGTTTAAACAACTGTCGCTTACTTTAAGCGCCCCTAGAAACACAAAAATTATAAAAAATCAATTACATTAATTAAAAAATGGAGAAGCGTAACCTCAGTTTGCACTTGCGTTGCCGAAAGGAATGAGAAAATGGCCGCAAGCTAGTGGTACATGGTGAACTGACGTCACTTAAATTTCCATGACCAGGAGAGTACTCGCTCATTGACTGATATATCCTGAGCATTCGGAAAACGAAATAAGGAAATGGTAAAATTAACAGATTTACCGAAAAATTACGATAATTTACGTGTAATATTCCACAATTATTAATTTAATTGGTGATTTTACCTCTTTCACCGTAATAATACTTAATACTGCAGGATATTTAAGTAAAAATACACTATCTTATTAAAACATCGTTAAATACAACGTATTTTATTTTATAACGTAAAAATTCGTTAAAAAAGATGTTTTTTTTAAACAAGTTTATTGTAATTTCCATCCTATTTTTTACAGTGTCGGTTAAAATAGGCAAATTCATACTCCATTTATTATAACATAAATAATCAAATACTTATCTCTAGAAATACGAATCCAACTAGTCCAACTAGAATTTTTAAAGTAAAACAACAAGGAAGTTATTTGTCAGTTTTATCACATAAATCCATAAGGCATAAATGATGTTGTCTATGATGAAATATAAAATCTACCATGATTTATTTGCAAGTAATGCTCACGATTGGCGATTTGTTAAAGTGTGTGAGTAATACAGCACATTTGCCAAACATTTCCAAATGTACAGTATACCATCTTATGTGTTATCGGTTTTTAAATTTAGCAAATGCACTGAACCTTTTTGTAGCATCACTGTTGTCCGTAAGAGCCACTGCAATGCAGCTAAGTGAAACCGGCTGTACACGTAAAGAGGGAGATTGGACAAAGTATCTTACATCAACAAACTAAGGATTCTGATAATTTAAACTTAGCAACGCAATTAAACTTCTACATTAAAATGAACAATACTCTGATTGAATTTCTCTTCCCCTCAGATGGCACATAACCTTAAGAGCCCCTTAAATTTTGAATCCTTTATACCCCCAAAACTTGAAAGGGTGCTCACTCATTCCAGACCGACCAATTGTCGACAATTTCTTATCATCATTCTGATCGAAATGGAATAAATGGATCGTTCAACGTTCTGTCAAATGTTGAATCATGAATAGGGGGCATTTACAGGGCGGCCCGGTGCGCACTTAGTCTTTTGGGAAGTGCAGGTTATGCTTTTATTAATAATAGTAAATTGTGTCTGTGTAAAAGTCTGCTATTTTCCAATTGAACCAAAGTTCTATGGAAACCACTATTTGAAATTTCCTAGATCGAATCCAGATGAGATCGGGAAGAGTTTTAAATTTTTATTGTCCTTTTCAGGATTACATTATATCTCACGCAAAAATCACCCATGCTGTAGCGTTGAAATCATTCGCAACACGTTCTTTAAACTTGCCGCAAATGACGTTTATAAAAGTTTACAAATCTAATGATGAATTGACCATATTTCACCTGAAAAAGATGAGGCATTCGTCGTTATGCCGTTGGCACCACTTGCTGTCAATTTAATGTCACCTATAAATTGTTAATGTCAAAATATTTAAATATTTGAAGTATTCTTGTTAAGTTGGGCTGTCTTTCGATAGTGTATGAGTATTGTTTCATTATTTTTATTGTATATTTACGGTTTCCGATTTTATTGATCCACAAAAGTCGTGATGCCTGCCAAATGGTCCCTAAGACATCCCCAGGGGCAAAGTGTTCTGTGCCCCATTGCAGAAATAGGATAGGATAGCTCAAGTTTGTGCTAACCTACCATGTGACATTTCTGATCCGCCATTTTTGAACAGTATTTACTGCTGGTGCCATCTGTTGGGAAACTCCTGATATAAGAAAAGTGAGGAAAAATCATATTTAATTTTAAAACACTTATTACTTTTGGATTGGATTGATTTTGGTCGACTTTTCTTTCGACAAATTTTACAGTTTTTGGTGAACAACCCTATATGCATATGCGGTTGATTCTCCTGAATCCATTGTGAGCGTAGATGTAGATTGACGTCGAGCGTTTTGTTCCGAGAGAGATCACCGTTTGACGTTTAAAGCGAGTTCATTCTGTTTTGAATAATTTGTTGCTATTGTTTCGGATCTTGATGGAGATCTGATATGTTTACACAATGCACATGGCATTTCTTATTTTGCTTTTCCTTATCTGATGGTAATTTAAATGAGTATTTTATTTATTGAAATAAATTTTGGGTCCCGTTGCAGGTTGCTGTATCCCTATTATTTTTTTTTTGTTACTATTTTAAACTTAAATAATTGTAATTTAATCGCCGGGGTGCTTGTTTTAGGCGAGTCCCCTCGCCACTCACCCCTGAAAAAATTTTTTTTGGTTGGCCAAGGCCAATTTTTTGTTTTTTGTGTTTTTTTTTGGTGGGTAAATTCAATATTTTCACCACTTTTTTGACATGCTCCGGTTTTGCTTGCCTTTTTGGCAGTCTTGCACGCTTTTGAGCTTTTTTTGGTGGTTTAGTTTCTGGCAGCGTTAATTGGGTGGTCTCAACGCCGCGCCACCAGATTCTACTTCTTTTTTACTAATATGATTGTAACACTTTTGATATAAAATAGATATGCTTACCTACTCTCGAAGATCAGGAAACGTGAAAGTCTCTGAATCATTATATTCACTTGATGAGTCATTATTTACTGATATTATTAAAGGTGGCACTGTAGAATCGACATCCAAGATTTTGTCCAGATTCCACATGTTTTCTTCTTTTTTTAACACATGCTCGATTGCCTTCTGCCAATTTTCCTTCGTAACAAGTGATATGGAGGTTTCTAACAATGTTTCTACATCTTTTAACTTAAATGCCGTATAATGTCGACCTACATATCCTTTAACTTGTGCCCATATCAGTTCAATAGGATTTAGTTTGAAGTGATAGGGAGGAAGACGCACAACATCAATACCATGTGTTTTTGCAAGTTCATCCACTACATAACGTGCTGGAGGCTTATTTAATTTCACAATTTCTAGTAGTTCTATTTTTATTGATTTTTCTTGAAAGTTAATGTTTCTGTCTGTTAGCCACTTAATGATATCATCTTTCTTCCATGAAGTATCTGGCACAAGTTCAATTAGACGGGAATGGTAACTAGCGTTATCCATTACTATAACTGAACCCTTTGGTAAATGTTCTATCATCTGCTGAAAATATTCTTCAAAAACATCAGCGTTCATATCTTCATGGTAGACTCCGCATTTTTTAGGTTGAAATATTAAAGAACCACGTTTTGAAAACACGTCATCACTTCCAATATGAGTTATAATTAGACGTCGTCCGTTACCGGAAGGAACCTTCAATCCTGTAGATAATCCTTCCAAAAAAGCCTGTAGTGAAGATTGAATGTTTGCGTCCTGCCATATTTTGCTAACTGTGTAACATACCGAAATAATACTCAATATTCAAAAAAAAAATATTTTTAAATGATGATTTTATGTACCCCGTAAATAATATATAGGCACCCACATCTGAACTTTCCTGTTCTGACAGATAAAATACTCCGGCTCGATTGCGATTTCACTATAAGCGAATTTCAAGTTAATATATAGGTAGCGGATGCCATTTTGGATTTATTCTGGACATTTTTACGAATTTTGTCTCGAAAGAAATCATTATTGTAGAAAACCTTTGGCAGTTTTTATTTTTTTAGTCTGGAAAACTATTTGATTTTTTTTCCTATAACTTTTTTTGCACCCATGTCGGATTTTTGGACTAAATCTTTTTAGCTAATTTTTACCTGATTTTTTCAGCTCTATGTAACAAAGATGTTTTCAGTTATTTTGACTTGCAATCGAGTTATAAAATATTAAAATATATATTTATTCCAAAGTAATTTTACCGGAAAATGAACACAGAAAAATATCCAGCTGATTCTACTTCATTCAATAATACTCACGTACATGTACAATACATTTGCGGTGTTTAACACTGAAGACATGCCCAGTTTTTCTTTATTCAGTTGTTTCAACAAAGAAAACGAAGAAAAGAATAAAATGCAAAATATATGTTTCTTTACATTATTCACAGTTGTACGCCAGTTGTTCATTTTGAGGTTTCGGTAGTTAGTTTGTAATTATTTTCAAGAAAATAAAGAAGCGCTTTATTAACTACGAGACATGTTAAAGAAAACACACATTTCTGGAATACTGTTATTATCGTTTGTTTTCTTTGTTGCAGGTTGGTATCCCTGCGGCGATTCAGAGGCGTATAGTAGCTGTGGTTGGTAAGAGAACGAGGACAGTTCTTTATTCAATAATAGTGTTGAAAGACTAGATTACTGTTTGTATTTGATAATTTCTACGTAGCAATGGTAATTTTATATACGTACTGAGTTAAGGAAAAAATCGTAAATACTTGACGACATTTTCAAAGAAACAAAAACGAACCCCAGAAACTCCCAATGGGCTAAAAGCAATGATCTGTTAAGATGTTACGAGGGCTTTGCTGAATCTTTTTAGATGCTTAAAAACCACAGCAACACTTCAATAATTAATAGGTAGAAAAAGCACCAGGATTGTCACAGGACCACTTACTGGTCATGGGAATCTAAATAAGCAGGTCTAAAAGATGCAGACTTTGTAAGAGCTGTCATGAGGATTCCCGGCGGGCGTAATTTCGGCCGGTAATCCCTTGGCCTACCTGCATAAATCAAGGGGTACCATTTATGACAGGGGTAATTTCGGCCGAGGGGCCCTCAACGCCGTCAGCTTCAACGCCGGACTGCGTAGCCGGAGCAAAGGACTGCGTAGCCCGCTGAGGTATAATTTTTTTATCAATAGCCGCAGGCTGTTGTTGTTTTGATGTCTGAGGCGGAGCCTCCGTATTATCTTCGTTTTCACTTTCTACGTCACTTTGAAATAAAGAAATATTTTAATATAAAGCATTCTGTTATTTTATTTGATTTGCGGCCGAAAATACCTATGAGATAAGGAAGCAACTTAAAACCTCCGGCCGAATTTACCTACCGGCTTTTAGTACCTGCCCTTTTTCCGGCCGAAATTACATCCGCCCAGGATTCCATTTACATCCTATGTCATTTGCCACATTTTTTACACATCAGATTTGTTCTGAATTTCAATCAGCATGATGGGTCAAACTGTGCTGTAGTTAAAACCACACCGGTTTTTACATATATGCAATGACGCTATAGCTGCGTATAATGAAATTATTAGTGAAATTGGCTCCGTATCTTTCAATATGTCGTGTTGAACTTTATCAAAGGCTCTAGTCAGATTCCTATTCTTCAATGCAATTCAATATAGTTTCCTATTGTTGACCTACCTGATTTATATCCTAATAGTTTTAAAAAAATTTAAAATCCACTTACGAATTACCTCAATAATTTTACATACCACAGGAATTATGGAAACGGGCCAACAAATTATGATCCCCGTTTTCGAAAATTGGGAAGATTTGCTATATCTTCAAAGCTTCTGGAAAAGTCCCAGAATTCATTCAAACATTGATAATTTACGCTAAGTATTTACGATTACAGATACAATAATACATTAATAACTCTTTTAGATAAAATTATATAAATTAGTAGATTCTTGTATGACTTTTTCATGTTTTATGTCATAGAGAAGAAAGAGAAGACACAGCAGTACATTAATTCAACGTTATTGGTTAAAAATTAGAAAAAATAAGTCCGACCCTGTGCATTTTCCGCTTTTACTACCGCGACCTTCGCCTATTCTGCAAACACAAGCAAAACCACATTTACTCCCCGCTGCTGCACAAAACCATTACTTTCCGTTGCATTGTTTCACTGTTGCACTGAGTACTTAAATAAAGTCGTGTCATAATAGGCGAGATTCGCCGGATAATGTCGGCTTCATGATCCAAGACTTCCATTGCCGTCTAAAGAGGGATTATCCGTATGTCCGCGACTCCCTCATTTCGATGATTTTCTGTCACAGTGGTTCCCAAAGAATCCAACTATTTCATCAAATAAGTGCCTGCTTATTCCAGTACTGTGCTCACTTTTATTTGATTCACTATAAATAAAAGATCATCGTAAAAAAACGCTTTCGTAGGACTAAGGAGTTTTTAAATATCCATAATTTGATTTATCTGCATATGGAAATTTTGTTAGAAATATGTTGCTAGTCTTCAAATATTACGAGTACAGCGACAGTCCTCAGTTAATTCCCCGATCAATTATTTATTAAACCTGCCCGTCTTCTTCTCTCGAGTCGATTTCCTGGAGGTTGAATACAAATATTGGTGGCTACATGGTTAGGCTAGAACTAGCTTTCCCAAATGGTAACGTCAAAATTTATACCAATCATTTTGGGCCCTACATTTACCGCGCAATCCACAAAAACAAATGAGGGACTAGACCACGTTTTTTATAATCTATTTCACAATAAAGAACAGAATTGATATATAGCAAAGCAAGTCGTTTGTAGGTGGCCATTCTGGAGCAGATATGAAGAAAGACCTAGATGACACCCTAATGATTTAATGGTTTTTTTTCACATGTACCCTGCCTAGAATCTACTTTCTGGACGCCTATGTTGCTAAGTCTATCATTAGATGACCTCATTCGACTTTTTCATACCAAACATAAGTTACGTACTTAAAATCATGATTGGATAAATCAAGGTAATCTGACCCCCTTCAATAGCCATTCGGTGTTTTATTTCTAGTTTTTCAAGGTGGTTGTTGAACATAAAATGCTGTAATGGATCATTTTTTTGCGAATCTTCAATGATGTGGTGTGTTTTGTGTAATTTATCACATACCTCCTAACAATATATATGCAATTGTGTTTTCCTTCCAACTTAATAGAATCAACATTTGAAGTAAATAGCAACTTTTATTTTTTAGCATTATTTCAAAAATTAATAAATTATCCCCCTATATTGAAAAATATTGGATCCGCCATTGCTTGTATTGTCATTTTTGGGTAGGGCGAGTTTTACACTATACCGGGTGACAATGAGACTAGTGCCCCATGCCTATATCTCCTTCACTTTTTAACCGATTTGAATAAAATTTAGTACACAGATATGAGATACAATTTTGGATTGAAAAACAAAATGGCCAACTTCCGGTTTTGATAGAAATGTCACCAACTTGGATTTTTTTAAATGGAACACCCTGTATAATTGATGTTTTTCGGATTCTATGACTCAAATTACACACGACATTGGTGCAAATTTTTTTATTTTTCAATAAAAAAAATCAAATTCTCATTTTTTTTAGCACAGGAGGTCTTGAACAGGTCAAAATATCTTCTAATTGACATCATTAATTCGTATTAATAGGCATTTCATCGATAAGTTCAATAACAAATCTTACAGCAGGAATTTAAATTTTCTGAATTCATTTTTAACGAATGGATCGTTTTTTTCAAATGGTTACCCACCGAGGGCCATCTTTCCATTTGATAGAGAATTTCATTACCATTTTAACGATACCTATACATTATCTATCACTCTATTTTTATTCAAACCTAAACATGATCGTTTATTGATCAAAGCCTCCTGTGATTTATAAATTCACAATATTTTCGTCTATTTTGGTAACGATTTTAGGATTTGACGAAATTTTCCATTTTCCTTTTTATGTGGATTTTTAATTTCGTACGATTCGCTATTTATTTTCTTATGTATTATTGTCCAACAAAAAATTGAAGGATTTAAAATAATATTCCCCACCATTTCACAGTAATGTACCCCCTAACTACCTTCTTGGTTATAACAGTTCAAAGAACTTATCTTTACAGATGATTGCATAAACAGTATTTTTTCATGTTAACGCATAAACGATTCAAAGTTTTAACAATTGACTCATCCTATCCTGTCCTTGTTCCAATTTAAAGTTCTAAATTTACAACTACCTACTAACAATATTTACAAAACATGGTTGGTTTTATTTACGGCAGTGCGAAAAATTTTAATTGCTCCATGTCCTTGATACTGTTTTACTCACGTTTTAGCTTTTTATCACTTTTTATTTTATGTTGCCAAAATAAACGCTTGTTTTTGTAAAAAGAACATACTGTAAACAATGACTGAAATCACGGTTTTCCGAAAAAATACACGGTAGAAAATAACCTTCAGACGATACCATTGTTTTAAATGTTCACAAAGTAGGAGCTCAATGCAAGTACCGATACGCAGGTACGGATCCCAGATAGAACCTTTTTTTTATTATTATTTATTCACTGCAATTTACAATCTACTCATAGTACAGCTCTGCTTTCTGGGGTTCGCTCTTAAGGGGGTGAATTGAGGGGCGTATATTATTATTATTAATCAGCAAATATGATGTAATGAAAGGTGACCATTTGACACACATTTTCAATATACAGGATACTCAAAAAATTGGGTATATTTATTTAAGAAATGAAGGAATACTATAAAACCATAATAGTCTCTCAACGATCTTTTATAGATCTTTTATAGATCGTTGAGGCTGGAAAATGTATAAATGATTTCGACAAACCTTTGTGCAAATGTAAAATTTTAAATCGAATACACTAGTTCTAAAGTTATATGTTTTTTAAAAGAGTTACAGACGATATTATAAGAATATGGCAAAGTTTATACCACTAGAAAATCGGTTTTTACACATTATATCCATTATTTAACAGCTGATCCAATTTCTGATGATAAATGCTTTTTTTTCTGCCTAAAATTTATATTGTAAAAAAAATGTCACAAGAAACATGTTCAAGATTTACAAATTCTGACATTATTATTGGATATTCGCAACAACTAATAATTCTTTTGTCAATTTCAGTATTATTGATGCTGAAATCGTATTTTTTGTTTTTAATGCCTCTTTCTATTAGTTGTAATTTTGTTGTTAAATCTATAAACGTATTGTATTTCCCAATTTTTGCTCAGCCAAATTTTCATTAAAAATTTGTTTTAGTCAGTTTTTCTACATCCATATTAGTGGATTTTTAGTTACAGAAAACTGAAAAAATTAATGTCTGGTATGAAATTTAATCAGGTGTTAAATATTGGAGACAATTTGAAAAAACCTATTTTCCTGGTGATTTGCTACGGGTTCTTTTCCAGATACATTGAAATTTGGTAAAATAACACCAATTTAAAAAAAAACTATCGCGCTTTTACAGTTTCTTCCACTTTATTATTATTTATTATATTATATTTATTATTATTTAGGTTATTGGGATATTTTGTGATCTCAGCCGGACTTTCGATTGCGTGAATCAAGAATTTATTTTAAATAAACTTTATATATATGGGATAATAGGAATTGCCCATAATTGGATTAAAGATTTTTTGATTAATCGGACATAATATGTAGTTGTCGAAAATATTTCATCAGAACAGGTGCACAATGATCTTAATGTTCCACAGGGCTCCATTTTGGGCCCTATACTTTTTATTTTGTTTATCAAACCTGGATAAAATTCACATACCTGCATCTTTTACCATCTATGCTGGTGACACATCTCTTGTCTTGTCGGATAAGTTAAAGAAAGCTTCAAGTGATAATTGCACTTCAATTTTTACTGAATTAACAGACTGGTTCTCGGCCAACTCTCTTTTTCTCAACGTTGAGAAAACAAAATTAGCTGATAGAACCGTTGGGACACTCTATATATACCTATATAAGCTATAAGAAAACCTTGGGGCTTCCATGAACCAAATGGAACAGCTGTATAAACCAGGCAGCCGGCGAACGCTTTTTCTTCCTTTAACTAGGATTCGTGACCGATGCGTAAGGAAAACGCACCCGCAGAATATTTCTCATCTTACCTGTCAGCTGTTTGTGCACTTAACTAGCCACCTTTTATCTACCTGCTTGTCTAATAAGTGGTTATTCTTTAATGGACTGATAGCATGTTTCATTCAGTTGAAGGTACAAAAAGTGTTTCGTGCCAATAACCTTAAGCAGGATGTTTTACAAATTGTATTAATGGTCAACAATTAAAATTAAATGAAAAATATATGATTTAAAAAAATCACTTTTATTATTTATTTTTTAGGATGTAATGTAATGTGCAGTGTTCGGTACAGAAAATTCCCGCACTACTTTCTCGCACCGTAGGGAATTATAGTCACTTTGAAAGCAAGTATACCTTTCATAGTGATCGTAGAAAAAGTATTTTTAAACCGACAAATTAAAGTAGTGAAAAAATAAGTAAATATAACACATTTATATATTCGAAGTCGAGATATATTTTATTAAAAAAGAAAAATGTTTAGCGCTTTGATAAAGACGCTAAAAACAATAAAAAACAATAATAGATTATTTATTATTTACTTAGTTGGTTTACAAATTTTCAATTTTTTAACTTTATCAATGCTCATTTTCTTCGTTGAAGCCTCGACTTTAAGATGGTACGAAAAAATATTTTTTTTTTAAAATTGGTATAAAATCGAAATGTAAATATTTTGCTTTGAAAAAATAACTCAAAAATTCGATTTTAGCATTTTTGGGGAAATTTACACCTCTTTTTTCCTAGTAATAAATTAAAAAAATATTGGTTAAATTTTAGATTAATTTTACAGTTTATATTCAATTACTTGCAGAATAAACACTGTCCTGTTTAATTTCAGTTAGTAAATTCTCCATTATCCAATAATTGAAAAACCCAAAACTTCTATGCCCCTACTTCGATTTTTTCAAATCCGGAATTTGAAGGTGACTGTTTACCATTTACCAACAGAAAAAGGTTCTAGCAGTTCCTGGTTAAACAAGTATTTACACATAAAACAATAAGACATTGTAACGGCTTGGCATAAAATTTATTTTATTTCATTTTGAGCAAGAACTTAACACCAAACAGTCCACACCCAAATCTCCAAAGTTGTTAGATACTCATTATTACAACTATAAATTCTTCGTTACGACCATTAACATTCGAGCAACATAAGAAATTACAAATTCTTAAGAGTTTCCTAGAAAAATTGTAATTGTCTGGATTCAAGCTTGTGAGATCTCTGTTAAAATTGATTATAACGGTAATAATAGCGACAATAAAAAATAAGAATGTGGTTTCAGTGGACCGAAGTATAAGAAAATACAAAATACCTAATATTTTTTGTAAGAAGCTGTTAAAAAGGGGAAAATATTTCAAGAATATGAAAGTTGTGCCCGAATAAACATGATTTTAATGTTAAAAACTATCCATTTAGGGGCAATTTATAACTTAGTAAGTTTTTTATTATGGGATTTTTATAATTTTTCTCAGCAGTTGAGCAAAATTAAAGATTAAGTCAAAGGAGTGCCGAAAGTGTACCAGAATTAACATTGCAGGGGATTGCTCCAAAAGGGGAATAATATCCTAAATAAACGCTCTAAATAAAAAAGAATACCTACATTTTCAATATATCAAGTGAAATGAAGAGAATTTTGTAAAATTGTTGAAAAAATCTAATTGAAGAAATTAAATTCCCTGTCATAAGTCCAGACTTTTGGGCACACTGTATATGTCCGTAGGTAAAGTATAGTACGTAATGCGTGTTATAAAGCAATTACAACACATATTACGTAATATACTATAAAAGTATTTCTTCTGCCGTTAAGCCAATTCTTACAGAACAAAATAAACTGGAAAGGTTACCATTTTGTCTTCAGCACGCTCAACCTAATGAATACTTTTCAAGAGTGTCCATATCAACTAAAAATGGTTTTACATTACAAAAACATCCAAACCTATATCTAGATGAATCTGAACCTGTCAGAGAATATAAAAGCAAAAGGTTTATTTCCAAAGTAATGTTTTTGGTAGCAGTGGCAAGACCAAGACGGCATTCGATTATAAATGAAAATTTTGATGTCAAAATAGGCCATTTGTTTACACAGAAAACGCAAAAAGAAATTGTTAAATTCCAGAAAGTGGAACATCGAGTCCTATATACACAGCAGGATAACGCAAAGCCTCTCGTGGCAGTACATAATCCTAGTATAATAGAAGAGTGCTTAAAAGGATGGAATTTTCAACTAAAATGTCAACCTCCAAACAGTCCAGACTTAAATGTACTGGATCTGATTTACTTATAAATCTTTTTGTCATTGTTTTTATATTTTTTCTGTTATTTGTATTTTTTTTATTTTATATTTATTTTGACATCTCTTTTAGAATTTTTTTATATATTTTTTTAATTTTCCCAATTATTTTTATGTAATGATTCCAAAGCTAATTTTTAACGAAAGTTTTAGATGATTTTGTAAAGTTTTTTTTATTATTATTAAACACCCATAAAGGCATTTAGTATATTACAATCTGATCAACAGTGACCAATGAGCAATTTAATTCTAACTTAATCTAATAGAGTTTGAAACTAAAAACTAAGGTATACTCATCAGCGTTCCTTAGGTTCTGTAGAATGGATTGCACTAAACTTTAACGTTCACACACATGCTCTGCTTTTGCACTAAAGACACTAAACTAACTCAAAGGGCTTGATCCTCTTAAGTCTTCTTTCTACCCAGTATTGTCTAGGAGCTGGATCGCCTCGACATTGACATGATGATGAAGTCTTTCTTCATGACTCTTGGCTAATTTCTTGATGGTCTGGTCAACAGTGTCCATTTCCATATCCCTGTGGAGGTCACTATTGCGAATGTACCAAGGGGCATTTACCATGTTCCTCAGTGCTTTGAAATCTTTGGATGATTGCTAAGTTGCTTGCTTTGGTGCATCCCCATAGTTGGATACCATAGGTCCATACAGGCTTAAGTATCTGATTATAAAGCATAAGCTTATTATGTAGAGACAGAGTGGAGTTTCTTCCAATTAGCCATATTTCAGTCCAAGTTCTTCTCTTTTCTTTTTAACATGCACTTTCCATCGGAGTTTGGCATCTAATGTAATACCTAAGTATTTTGCTGTGTTTGAATATGGAATCAGGTTATTGTTTATTCTGACTGGAATATGATCTATCCTTTTGTTTGTAAAGTTAATGTGGAGTGATTTAGTTTCATTAAGTTTAATTTTCCATCTCTTCGTCCAGTCCTAGGTGAGGTGGACGGATGTTTGCAGCTTGTGGGTTGCTTCTTAATTGCTATTTCCTACTGCTAGAATGACAGTGTCTTCGGCGAAGGTGGCTATGGTATTGTTTTCTACCTCTGGAATATCACATGTGTACAGTAAGTATAGGACAGGTCCTAGGACACTTCCTTGTGGTACTCCAGCCTTAATTTCTTTAAGATCGGAATAGGCTTCTTCTTGCCTAATTCTAAAGTATCTTTCCGATATATATGAATGGAGGATATCTGTATATTGTTTTGGAAGGAAAAGCTTGAGCTTATTATTAAGCCTTCATGCCAAACCTTATCAAACGCTTGTGCTACATCAAGAGAGATAGTAGCACAAATGTTTTTCTCTTCTGATGATTATTATTATTATTATTTTTAAATCCAAATTGGTGATCAGGGATAATTTATTTTTCTTCGATAAGTGGTTTTAGTCTTTTGAGTCGGAGTTTCTCAAATAGTTTCGACATAACGGGCAGTAATGAGATCGGTCTGTATGACGATGCCTCATGTGGTGGTTTCCCTGACTTGGGTATTATTATGACTTCCGCAATTTTCCAAAGGCTGGGTACATACTTCAATCTGAAGGCAGCATTTATTAGGTTAGTTAGTTTAATTATTGCTTTTTTGGGTAATTGTTTTAAAATGTCTCCAGTAATTAAGTCAAAACCTGGAGGTTTTTTCGGAATGATATTTTCTTTTATTTCAGTAATTACTTCTTTGGGAGAGGTAAATTCTATTTCTTGATCAATCTGTGGCTGATCTTCCAGAGTGGGTTCTTCATCTTGATCTTCATGAGGTTAAAAGATCTTTTCTAGATGATTTGCAAATCTTGTTGCCTTTTGCTCATTATTTCTAGCCCATTTACCATCTTCCAATCTGACAGGTGGTATTCGCATTATGGTTTTTTTCAATCTAGTAGTAGCTTTCCAGAGTGAAAAATCAGTACTACTGTCGTCTGTCAATTCTCTTAGGTAAATACTAATCGATTCTTCTTTAATTTGTTGTATTTCTCTTTTGAGTCTCTGGGTAGCATTGTTGAGTATAGTTTTATCTTTTGTAAAGTTTTGTCAAAAAATTCTCGCTTTTTATTTACATGACACTCTAGTCCGGAAGTAATTTTTAATTTACACCGATTTAAACATAAAAACTTGATTTAATTACTAGATTACAAAATGTGTCTCCGGAAACGGCTCAGATTCCAGAAAAGTTCATTTCAATACACCATAATAATACGTTTATAATGATAGATAACTACTTTAGATGAGTAATATTAAATATAACTTAACATCTACAACGCGTCCTGTTATTGTTACGTAAAAAAATGATTCAATTTTTTTTATAAATGAACGTACGAATGAAACAGCTGAACTTGACCGTGCGTGCATTCTGTGTAAAACCGCAATTTCCGGAATTCGCGTTAGTTAGCGAGCGTAAAAACAATTCTCCTACAGGTATGGGAAATTTGTACGATGGCTATCCACACCTCCCATTTTTATATTTAAAATAATGACCTGGTATAGAGAAAATAACCGCGAATATGACTAAATGGATGATTAATATTTATAATTGACCAACAAATTCTAAGTAGTAGTAGTAGTAGTTGATTTTTTAAACTTTAGTTGTGCTGGAACTCTCAAATAAGTGGGAATTGTCAGTGTCATAGTTGTTGGTTTCAAACATTTTTTTGTTGTATGTACAATAATTGAAGAAAACTTTTATGGTGTTTAAAAAACAGTAAGGTAAGAATCTATATCACTATATGCTGATCAAACTTTATTTAAATTTAATAAGAAGTATTCAAAACAAATGATTTGCTTCTCACGTTACAAATAGAGTACATCCATTTGAAATTATTTAAGATATTTAACAATAAAGGAGTTCTTCAGGGGTTAAAGGAGTTCTTCAGGGGTCTGTACCAGCTCCTATATAGTTATTAAATTTCGGAAACTAATTACCCACTTTTTATTCTCTTGGTTAACAAAATAATAATAATAATAATAAACGACTTTATTTCCTGCAAGCATTTACAAAAAAAAAGAAATAAATAAAATGCAGGAAACTTCAAGGAGTAGTTCACCTGGAGTGATGCTCTTCCACTAATGCCTTGTTTTTAAGAAAAACAATGAAAATAACTATTTTTTTTAACAAAAACTAATTTACAAACTACCTTACATATACATTGTCGGTTGTATGGAATAGTGGCATATCTCAAAAATAGACAAAATTGATTTAAAATCATCAAAGTGCTTGAAAGAGCACTATTTATTGTATGCATGAGTGGCACAATAATAGTACCTACTATTAATTACCTAAAGTTGCAATAAAAAAAATACGTAAAAATTAATGTCAGTGATACCTTTATCAGGATTTCCGAAAAAAACCAATTTTTAAGTTGTGCCACTATTGCATACAGCCGACGACATATATTAAACATTAATGTACCTATTATATTTTTTTTATTTTTTTTTGTGGGTTATATAATAGTATTAAATAATAAAGATTTAATTTCTTTCTTAAATCGAATATACTTAAAGTTCTTGATATAATTTGGGTGCGGATTGTATATATTACATTGAAAACTTCTTTCAAAAAAAGCAGTTATATAAAGTAGATGAATCATTAAAAATATTTTCGAAGTGGTCTAGTAATCAGTCTATTGTTTAACACGACAAAACAAATTATTTAAATTTTACACATATCGAAGCCTGTGCAATTTTGTTTTGACATTTCTGTAAATATCGAAAACAGTTTCTACGAAATATTTAGACATAACCCTGCACTTAGTCTCATTGTTAATGTTTTTAATTAAGAAAAAATAAAGAAAAAATCAAAACAACAAGAAATAAAAACAACTTTTATTCAACTTGTGGAATTTTGCCTCAAATTTGTTGTTTTATTAGCCATCCTACGAACTTATTAAGTGACCGTGTAATTAAATTTATTTATTTAGGAATAGTTGGGATACAAACAGAAGAAACAATCCACTACAGTATCCGCACATTTAAATTAACATTACCTTATAACTAACATATAAAAGTGAATCAAATAAGTGAAGCTACAAAGTTCATAATAATAATAATAATAATAATAATAATAATATGCATACATAGTGCCTAAAATAAAAAATAATTACAATGAAATAAAATTGCAATAAAGTTGATTCATTATAATTTAGTGTACCTTAATTTTGAGTTATAAAAATTAGCTGTAATATTTTTTTGGTTGAGACCAGAGATGTACCAAAAATATCGACGTGTTTTGAAAGAGTGTTACTCCATCTAACACGTCGGCATAGAGGAGAGTTCTGCGAACAGTTTGTTCTCTAAAGGGTAAATTAAATAATTCATGTGCTCTTATTGTTTTATTTGGAACGTTTAAACTAATCATTGATAATAATGACGGACTCCCTGAATTTTTACACAGTCTAACAAAGAATTTATATCAAAATAAATTTTTAAATCATCAGTATACATTAAAAATTTGGTATTGTTAAAGCATTTTTTAATGTTATTAATATAGATAGATGGGACCCCTGTGGGACTCCAGATGGTGTTGAATTAATAACCATCTATATAGATATACTGAGTTCTATTTTTTAAATATGAAACATTAAAAGAAAGTTCATGGACAAATGGACATGTAAGTGAACCTTTCCGATTTCATATAAGAATAAATTCTCATACTGGTAATTACTAAATAGGTGATCCGCTTACAATGAGACGCAAAAGATTTTAATAAATTTGAAGGACAAATTTACGCAAATTTGTAAAACGATCTGAATTAAAATTCAATAATCTCAAAAAAAAAAAAATGAATTTGCATAGAAAACAAACAATGATGTTTCAACGAAAAACAAAATAAAGCAAGGTCAAGCACGTTCATTTAAATATTTGATTTATTTTTGAGCGTGTAACATGCCAAAAAGTTAACGTGGCCTCATAAATTTTAATGTCTATTGGTAAACGATCGATACGCATACATAAAATATTAGGTAGAAATTTAGCAAGTAATTCAGGCAAATAAAATTTTGCACCCTAGTCAATTATCGTTAATGTTTAATGTACTGTCTAGCAAAATTTTATTATAAGTAATTATTTGTTTATACTTCAATACCAGTAACAGTAAAACTTTATTTCAATAGCCAAACATCTACAATTGTTTAAAAGAGGCACGGATAGATTAAACCAAGCGCATGCTAGTGCACAGACTAACTTCTGGCGAAGCTAGCCGCACGAATAGAGTTTCACTTGGACCGTTTCTCCAGTCAGAATAAACAATAACCTGATCCCATATTCAAACACAACAAAATACTTAAGCGGCCTTCAGACTTTACAAGTTACTTGAATTCAAGTAACTTGAAAGGAGTAACCTGAATTCAAGTGAATGTTCATACTATTTCAATATTTGATTCAAGTCATTTTAAGTTGACATTTTTACTTGAATGATTCATGTTTCAGGTTACAAAAATGGCGTCGAATGATGTGATTCCTGCAGGAATAAAAGTTGTAAATAAGCTAATTGTGGATGGATTACTAAAATCAGAGAAAAAATTCTACACTTCATTTTACAAAAAAATTCAAACAGAAAATAAAAACAACATAACCTCACAATTTGTTTTTTTAATTTGATGTATTAGGTAGGTGTTAAAAAGGCTCGTTCAGACTTTACAAGTTACTTGAATTCAAGTAATTTGAAAGGTGCTTTCAAGTTTCAAGTAGAAGTAGAGACCAAGTTAACTTTTGCTTTCAACTTGGGGACTTGAATCACAGTTGAATAATGTGAACTGATATTCAAGTGCACTTGAAGTCACTGGAAGCAGTGAAAGTGGCTCTGCAGTGCGGCAAATTATTCAACCACATTTACGTCTACGGCACAGCCTTTTTCGAGTGCCCACGCTGTTGCTAAACTTATCGCATAACCTAATGCACGAAACATTATATCAAAAAATAATAAAATGTAACAGACCAATAATTTACAGGGTGAGGTCAGGTAAGATTAGGGTACGCCAGGCCAGCTCAGCTCAGCTCAGAAAAATGATATACAAAGTAATATTTCAAGTAAATATATTGTATTGGCATTTGGCAAGACCGTGGGCACTCGAAAAGCAGTTGGGAGGTAGACGCTCACTCTAGTGTGAACCACCCACGGAGGGTTCTAATTTTGATTTGTATTTATTTGCAAAATGAGGTGTAGAATTTTTTCTCTGATTTTTAGTAATCCATCCATAATTAGCTTATTTACAACTTTTATTCTAGCAGGAATCACATCATTCGACGCCATTTTTGTCACTTGAAACAGGAATCATTCAAGTAAAAATGTCAACTTGAAATGACTTGAATCAAATATAGAAATAGTATGAACCTTCACTTAAATTCAGGTTACTCCTTTCAAGTTACTTGAATTCAAGTAACTTGTAAAGTCTGAACGAGCTTTTTAACTGTGATTCAACTCGCCAAATTCAAGTCCCCAACTTGAAAGCAAAAGTTGACTTGGTCTCTACTACTACTTGAAACTTGAAAGCACCTTTCAAGTTACTTGAATTCAATTTGTTTCAATTTGCACCAATTTTTGATTGCATTTGAATTCAAGTAACTTATAAAGTCTGAACGAGCCTTTACCTTAGATGCCAAACTCCGATGGAAAGTGCATGTTAAAAAGAAAAGAGAAGAACTTGGATTGAAATATAGGCTAATTGGAAGAAACTCCACTCTGTCTACATAATAAGCTTATGCTTTATAAGCAGATACTAAGCCTGTATGGACCTATGGTACCCAACTATGGGGATGCACCAAAGCATGCGACTTAGCAATCATCCAAAGATTTCAAAACAAAGCACTGAGGAACATAGTGAATGGAAATGGACACTGTTGACCAGACCATCAAGAAATTAGCCAAGAGTCATGAAGAAAGACTTCATCATCATGTCAATGTCGAGGCTATCCAGCTACTTGACAATACTGGGTTAGAAAGAAGACTTAAGAGGATCAAGCCCTGTGAGTTACTTTAGTGTTTTTAGTGCAAAAGTAGAGCTTGTGTGTGCACGTTAACGTTTAGTGCAATCTATTCTACAAAACCTAAGGTAAATACCTTTATGGGTGTTTAATAGTAAAAAATACATGGACCGTTTCTAGCCACTTTTGACCCCCTGTATCTATAAGTATTTTATGTCTAGGTCCAATAGTTTTCAAGATACGGACCTTCGAAAATCGTTGTTCTCTGTTACTCATTGACAAGTCATCAAAACCTATTGGATACTTCCAAATAATGAGTGTGTGTAAGTAAAGAAAAAATTTAAAAAATTAAATGATGTTTTGAACTTAAAATATTGAGTAGAGCGAACGTCGTTTACCAAGAGCAAAAATCTACAGCCACTCCTTGATATTGCTTCGTCAATATTCTCTTGTCGTCATGCCTACGTGTCGCTGTATCGAGAGTAAAACAGTTAAATACAGTGCAGAGCGTGCGTTTACCTAAAGTAGTCTGGCTTATGCCATCGCGATCCATAAAAATCAAAGCTTGACTCAACAACACACTCCTGGATGTTACTTCGTCAAAATTCACTTGGGGTCGGGCCTAGGTCGCTTGTGTTACAATTAAATGGAATCCACATAATAAATTTGGACTCTAGCCAGATAAAAGCACAGGAAAATGCTTTACTAGAAAGCCATAGATTCGAATTTCCGAATCAATCAAAAAAAATAGTGAAACACCAGAATGAAATTACTACAAGACGAAAACAATACCATTACGTAACTAAAAAAAGAAAATAATGAAAATATATTCTTGCCAAAAATATTGAATTCACACCAAAACCATCATGTATTAACACCATTAAAAATATTTGGAATTCTTTTTCCTGTTATTTTTCGATTAAATATTTTCTCAAAATTTTTTCACGTGCAGTTTTTCTGGTGCGGTAAAAATACCAAATAAAAATCCGCAACAATTGACTTTATGAAGAAGAGAAAATATCTCAAAGTCTTCCACATACTAATATAATAAAATTATATACAGAGCTTGCACCACGTCTGAATCGAAAACAACTACTCCTGGAGCTAATACCCCCACAGGCATTGAGTTACATTGAGAAATGACTTTATTATCTGTGTCTCCATAACTCGTATCAAGTAGAGCACATCTTCAAATCAGCTTTGTTTCATCTTAAATTTTATAGATGTGTAATCGCATTTTTTCATTTCATTATCATTAATTAAAACTAATTTATTTTTTTAATTATTCAATTAATGTATTTTCCGTACACATTCATTCCTAGAGAAATTGCGGGACTTTTTTTTATTTACGTTAACAAAATTCTTTGAATGCAATTAAAGTGTTTTCAGAACATGGTTTTTTGTATGTTCAATTTTAGCCTCTTATATCGATGAATTCCAAGCTAAAAATAACTAAAAAATTAAAATAAAAGCGTTATTAATTATTTATAAAAAATTTCTGTTCGTGTAGGAATTCCCTTGATCCCTCCGATTTATTTTAACTTAAAATTTAAGATAAAACATTCATGAAGGTTTCTTTGTCATGACGTAGACATTATTTAAGTGATATCAGGAAAGAGTTGGCTAATGGCAGGTTGTTTACAATTTAAGATCAGAAGATTAGTCAATTCACCTTATTTCTACAGGCAAGTAGGTACCTTTTGTTAAAACGAGTTCACTTGCTTTACATTTCTCTACTTTGCTTTAGACTGTGGAAATATGCACTTAGATTTTTATATGTTTCCAAATATTTTTTTCTTCTCTAAAAATGAAAATGTAACTACAATGCCAATGTTCCCAATTACATTCAATGATTTTCTTTATTCTTTCCAGCTAATTAAGTCTGAAACAACTTTCATCTTTTCTGTAACCAATTTTGAGTCGAACGAAATACGCCCAGTAGTCACCTAAATTAAACCAATATGTTGCGTTGATTTATTTATTGACGCGTTCATTCTATTTCTGTTATCCCTAATTATTCTCTCGAACCAATTATAATTCATTAAAAGCCGCAAATATCTGTTAAAATAATTTAACTCTCTGAATAGATTATAACCGTTTATAGTTATAAATAAAAAAAATTGCACCAGCTACGATACTAACCGTTCAATGTTCGTTCTATTTTTAGACGAACGAAAGTAAAATTCGCAGTTAAAAATAGAAATAATGGGAGGTTGTCGGACTGCAGATTTTATTTGTTTAAAAATATTGCTATTAAGCGAAGTTATTACAATTTAAATAATCATTAAGGTGATTAAAAACTTATTTATACTGTCTTATTGACTGATACAGAGCGCCAAATTCATCTATTTTTTATTGAGTTTTTTTTTTCGTACAGATTTTTTGACCTGGCGCCGTCGCCACCACTTTTCATAGTTTTTTTTATTTTTTAACACCAATCGACTTTGCTTTGAAAAATAAAATGGAAACGTTTAGTATTTTTTTTAATTAAGGATTAATTATCAAAAACATTAAAACAGAGACAGAGAGAGAGAGAGAGAGAGAGAGAGAGAGAGAGAGAGAGAGAGATATGCTTTATTGTCAAAGAAAAATTACAAAAATTTTATAGACAAAGCGAATTTAAAACTAATAATAAAAATAAATTACCAGACAAAACAAAACACAAACAAAATATGAATAACAATTGCATTGAATATGCAATATCCGCCACTATAAATTATTGTACAAATTAAAATTTAATTTAATTATTGCTCCTATATGCTGCAACCCAAAGGCACGTTTATAGAATTCTGCCACTGTGTAAAATGGTCTTTCTTGAAGAAAATCGATCTTCTGAACTTATCATATGAATTTATAGATTTTAACTGTATCGGGAGGTTATTATACAATTTTTTTGCATTGTAGGTAATAGAATTTTTTATTAGGTCAGAGGTGGGAATAGTTAAGTAAACATCAGTATCTAAATTTCTTGTAGGATATCTACGAGTTGGTCTTTCCGATAACTTTTGAATGTGCTTGCGAACTAAGCAGACGGATTTAAAGATATAAAAGCAGGAAGGGTTAATTCTGAAATTTTTAAAGTATTTTTCACAGTGTGCTAATTGAAAATAGATTCGACGTGGTATAAGCTACAAGAACCCCAGAACGGCAAACCATAGCGAAGGTGAGATTCGAATAAGGAAAAGTAGGTCACTAATGCAGTAGTAGGGGTTAGCTCTTTAGTCTTTAGTAACAGTTTTAATGGCAAAACATGCAGAAGATAATTTTTTTGCCAAGGTATCAATATGAGTGGACCATTTTAGGAATTTGTCTATATTAAGACCTAAAAACTTAATTGAGTTCACCATTAGAATCGGATTATTGCTTAGAGTTATAGGCTGTAAAGTACCTCTGTAAGACGTTGCTTTTACTGGTGTTGAAACAAAGCCCATTCGAGTCAGACCAGGACTTGATAGTTACTAGATCTTTGTTTATGCTAGATTGTAATGTCTGTATATCAGAACTACTCCAGGTTACACTCGTGTCATCGGCAAATAAAGTAATTCTTCCACTTATTTTTAAGTCTGTGATATCGTTAATGGAGTACCTCAACTGCTAATTGGCAGATTTGAAGAAGCAGCGAAGTTAACATGTTAATTGCTACATCAGGTATATTTGAAAATATTTTAGTGGACAAGCCATCATTTCCACAGGAAAATTTATTTTGAATGCTGTTTATGGTTTGCACTAGTTCGTGCTTATCTACGGGTCCTAGGAAGAAGATATTAGTGATCCTTTTAGTAGGTAGGCCCGGAGCTATGTTAGAGCTGATATTCTTACTTACATTAACAAAATAATTGTTTAGTTCATCAGGACTAGGATTAACAGTGTTTGAAGAACGGGTTTTATTTCTTAAGTCATTTATAATCCAGGTTTCTTTGGAAGAGTTTTTAGCCCTTGAGATGCGATTTTTATAATAGTTTTTCTTAGTAGATTTGATAATTTTCCGATACAGTATTCTATAGTTGTTGATATAATTTAATATTAGTGACCTCATATTTTTTGAAGAGATTCTTATTCCTTTAGTTGTCCAAGGTTTATGACGTTTAGTTTTAATTGGGCGAAGGGGAAATGCTGTGTTGATACACTTAATTATTTTATTTAGGAAGTCCAAGAATTTAGAGTCAGTATCTTCAGAATACCATTCCAATTAGTAGCTAGACACAAGTTATAAAAATTTTCAAAATTACGCTGAGAGAAAATTCTACCCAACTGACTGACTTTTTTTGGAGCCGTCCGTAGTATCACAAATTTGGCAAAAACTGCTTCATGGTTCGAAAGACCTGAGCTAATTACTTGGTGTTCAACATCAGCGGGTTTAAAATCGGAGACTACCTAATCTATAAGTGTAGATGATGTTCTGGTGATTCTAGTTGGCGAATCTCCGTGCACAGTGAGGCTGAATGATTCAAAAATATTTGTCAGAGACTTTTGAGTAGCACATACATTAGCAAATAGCCATTAAATTGTTACAGAAATCGTTTAATGTTATAACCTAAGTCGCTTTTTCTACATATACCTATAAGAAAAAGTTATACTCATACGTTCGAGTATTTCGTTTTTATCCCAATTATTTTTTATTTATTTTGCCCTTTCGGCAAAAAAATTGCGTGTTTTCCTATTTCCTTGGGGTTATTAAAGTTTAATAGCATGTTGAAATAACGATAACAATATATTTTAATAGGTACGAGCAAATTTTACACTGTGTGCATGTAGGTAGAGGTAATATAGCAGCTTCTTAACGACTTTTTATCAGTTAATTGATCTATTAAAGACTTGCAATTATAAAATAGGTGTAAATTACTTCTTCAGACTCGTTCCAAATCGCTTTGATGCAATGTTAGAGTAGATATTTATATTTTTGTTACTCTTGCATTTATTCGACATCCCAATACCGGTTTATGCCTTTTGGCTTCTTCAGTTTGTAAAGCTAAAAGGAAGAATGGTACTTGACTTTGTTGCCATCTATCAGTAAAATGCGAAAGGATAGGTACTAACTACGTAATAAATATCCAATGATAATAAGCCCACGCGAGTTTGGAATTTATCTGTTTGATTCGAAGATCCAAAATATATTAAATTATAAACCTTAATTTGCCTTGTAGACTCTAAACTTTTTCTCAACGATTAATTTGTCAGTTTACTGATAGGTGGCAACACAGTCAATATTATTTGATATGCCGTCAGATACTCGTGCGATGTTGCAATGTTGGCGACAATTATCGCCCGATCATAATTACGTGAATAATTTTCATAAATAAATAAGATAAATTACCTCTTATTACCACTAAAGAAATATACATTTTTTTCAACATATTTAAAATGATATTTTTATCACTTTCTTCATCGTCCATTATAATCTGTAAACAGTAATTATTCAATTTCAGTAGGTCAGGCAATATATAATCGGACTGACAAGGCAGCTGGTCACTTTGATCCGAACGAAATTCGTTTGCAAAGCTGCGACTCCATAGTGTTATGTTTTGTGTATGTACAGATGCAACCGCGGGCTTAACACCGCGAATGTACTAAATAATTACGTTCACAGCTCTCCATAAAGTTCGAAAGATGTTATTTCCCGGGGCGGAATATGATTTACGAGTAAAACGTATGCACAAAAACACAGGAACACAGTTTATAATGTCAATTTTCATTTCGCTCTCGTCTTTAAATCGAAACAAATTGATCGCTTAAAAATGAATAATTGTATGTCCAACATTGAATAAGATTTCAGAAATTGTACGTTGGCCTCAAATCTTACAGCGCGAAGGGCCTTTTAAAACCCATGTTATATTTTTTTTATTAATTGATTTATTGGTTATTTTCGATAAGTACAAATCAATTATTACAGAAGCCAGAATATGCTAATTGTTTATTTATGTATGTACGTTAAAAAAATATTTCTAAAGGAAGGATATTAGTGTTTACAATCAATGAAAATGATGAAGAGTGGCTGAAACAAAAACTAATTAGGAATTAAGTAGGAATTTCTAGCCAACGTCTTTGAATTTGATTGTAGTATATTCATTCGGGGAAGATATTACCCCTATCTGTATCCGCGCTTGGCTTTCTATATATATAATCGTCCCCCTTCTACCCAAAGGATGTACGGGTTACAGTCCTCACTTTTATCCAAATTTATCCGCATTTACCACCTTTTCCACTCTTCCCTGCGCTGTGCCAAAACCTTTGCGTCTCGCCATTCAAGTCCCCTTTTCTCTAGAATTTTTCCTACCACTTTGTTCCAAGTTTCTTTTGGTCTACCTTTCCTTCTTTTTCTCCGTGTTTTTGATTCCCATATCTTTCTCACTTGAGAGTCTAGTCATTCATCCTTTGTAGGTGTCCCCACCATCCAAGTTGACGTTTCTCAATGAATCCTTCTATTAATTCTATTTCTAACTCTTTTCTTATATCCTTGTTCCTAATTCTATGTAGTTTTGTTACTCTTCTAATCTTCCTTAAATACTTCATCTCAGCTGCCCCAATTTTACTCTTTTGTTGTTTCGTTAGTACCCAGGATTCGCAACCATATGTTAAAATAGGTCTATGTATGGCTTTGTATACATTTATCTTCGTTTTTCTTGATACCTCTTTCTTAATTAATAAGCTCTTCTATCCTATTGTTAATTTCTATTTCCTGTTTTCCATTTCCTTCTAATGTAACTCCCAAATATTGAAAACTATCTACTTGTTCTAGCTGATCATCATTTATTGTTACCTCTATTGCCTTGTTTTCTTTGGATATTATCATTACTTTCTTTTTCGCTATATTCGTTTTCATCCCATTGTTCGTCAGCAGGTTCCATATTTTCAAGTTTTCTTTTAAATCGCTCTCACTTCCTGTTACTATTTCGGTACTATTTCGGTACCCTGTACATAATGATTTGGTTTTCTTTTCTACTTCTTTTATTATATTGTCCATGAATGTAATAAATAATAGCGGACTTAAACTGCCTCCTTGTCTAACACCTTCTCTTGTAATGAATTCTTCAGATACCGCATTTTTTCATTACTCTATTTCTCGTTTCTTTGTACATACCTTTGGTGATTCTTATTAGTTTCTTGCTTACGTTTCTTTTTTCCAAACAGTCCCATATTCCTTTTCTCGGTACTCTGTCGAATGCCTTGTCCATATCGATAAATGCTATGTATGCTTCTTTTCCTGTAGCAAGAGTTCTGTCTCTTTTAGCGAGAAAAGGTAGTCTTGTGTGCATCTGCCTTTCCTAAACCCACTCTGGGACTCTGACAAGGTCGGTTCTATTTCTTTCCTCAGCCGTTTTTCTATTATTTTTTCTAATAGTTTTAATATCGTACTTAGCAGCGTTAAACCCCTATAATTATTACAATCCTTAGTATCTCCTTTCTTGAAAAGTGGTAGTATCAATCCAACTTCCATTTCCTTAGGAATTTCTTCTCTTATCCAGATTTTTTTAAATAATTCTAGCAATACTTTCGTTCCTTCTTCTCCCATAGCTTTGATCATTTCCGTCGTAATTTTGTCAGCACCGGGTGCCTTTCCATTCTCTAGTTCTTTAATGGCTTCGATTAATTCCTTTAATGTTATATTTTCCTTGTTATTATCTATACCTTCTCCTTCTACGTTTGCTTCTGTCTCATTGTTTTCTGAGTGCTGTTCACTATTTAATAGTTCTTGGATATACTGTTTGCGATATTGCCAAAAATAAAATATTTCTTCGCATGGTATCATCTGAGCAATTACTTTTCATTTTACGTCGAAAGTAGGTTACTCCCAATTATTTCCGATTACAAGCGCCAGATCCCTCATAAGCGATTAGTTCTCATTCCGTCCGGTAGACGGCATTGATGGCAAGCAATCTAGTAGTAACGTTACTGGGTACTGATGTACGATGCAATAATCTGCATTCCGCTTAATTGACTCTCTTAACGAGTTTCATCACGTACGGGATATCGTCGGGGTGTCTGATGTTTCGTTAATAATTAACAAATTTGAAATTTAAGGGTCAATGCCATAGAATTCTTAACAAACGGGAAAAACTATCTCTAACACGTCTGATCTTTATAATACATTCACTTACATCGTCTCTTACATTAAACGCTATCCATAGCATGGAAACTAGAAATTATTATGCTTATAGACATACAATATATGTAATTTAATTTGGAGAAGGCATTTGACACCGTGTCGAGGATACGTATATGGAAAAGTTTAGCTGGCTCTGGCTCTGTTATAGACCATTAATTGGAAACTAATCCGCCTTGTCCAGAGTTGTTGGATTCAAAGATCAATAAGTGATTTTGTATATTATTTTTATGACAAGATTTAGGACTGGCAGCCATTTTTTGTAAAATAACTGGTGCCGTAAAAGCTTTGATTTTGCATTACCCAAGTAGTCCTATTTACATCTATCAAGAATCAAGTAGATTGAATTCCTAACTTATTTCCTTACATTTGAATCAGTTTCAACCAATTTGAATGTGTATTTGTAAACGTGAAGTTTTTTGCAATGTGTAAATAACATTTGTACTTGAAATGTTTGCGATAGAAGGTTTCCCTTTTTAATTTTCATCCATTTGCAAACTGTTGTGCGTACGTGTAAAATTCTATCGAAATATTCATTATCTTTGATCCATTAGATCCATACAGGTATATCAATAGAAATTGGCGTGATACTATAAGTTGCACAAATATTTTTTCACGACCTGTTATCAGGTTTAATAACATCGCAGGTGTCATGCAGTTATTTATCATTATGGTTTTAATATTATAAACATCAACGATTTAACAGGATCGGTTTTATAAATATTCATAGTGTTTTTGAATTTTTTTAAGATGAGAATTCCCTAAAAAACTTCACTTTCGCCCCCCAAATCACCCTAAATTGTTAAATATTGCCACCTGTTCTTCAAACCTGATAAAAAATTCCTCCTCTTTTGATTTCCAATATTTTTAGATCGATATCTCTATCCGTATCATTTTTTTCTCTTACCAAACGATACTTAATATATTTTTTAATCGATTTTAACTACGCAACTTATTTTCCTACTTCCAATACCCCTTTCTGTCAAATTTACACTTTCTTAGATTTTTATTGTGGATTTGGAGAGTTTACGGCTACATTCCCCAAATTATCAACATGTTCCATGATCGCCCAGAAAAGAAAACTTTGAATCGTGATATATTTGAAATCGGTTCTGTTCCATGGTTACTTCATTAGAAATAATTTCCGAGAACCAAATACGAACGTGGAAACCAAAAGGTATTTGTTTAACCGATAACTTATCATTATCCAGCCGTTTTGTTTATTTTCGACATGTTCTATCTATATTATTTCCTTGTAACTCCAGATAAAAATTATAAATATTAATATAAAGGGTTTTTCGAATATTTTTCGCTTGAAAAAAGGTATGTATCGATGACAATAACGTTTCTTGACACCATTTTATGCGTTTCTGGAAGAAGATAATTATTTATTATTTACGAGTATAAAAATCAAAGGAATATTAGCGCTTACGTTGCAATATTTGTTTATTTATTTAAAATATGAGGTTTGTATAAACATTATTCAGTAAATGCATAAAATAAATATACAGTGTGTCTCACAACGATTTTAAAATATAATGTATATCACAAACCACTCGTGACATTAAAGCGGCCCATTCACTTACGGATATCGAAGAGGCCAAAATCTGTGGTTACGGACTGAGGTTCACGATTGATGTCCACCACACATTAAACGGACCGTTGCTCGTCGATATCGTAGGAAAAAAATTGTTATCTTCAGTGTACGCGAAAGACTGTACAAAATGATTATGTCAAGGAAACATGCCTGTGCATTGTTAATAATAGCTCTAAAAACAAAAAATAGAAAAAAGTTTTGGATGAAAACATTATTTGAAAAAAGGCACACCTTATATATTATTATAGAGGAGCTAAGATTATCAGGTTCTTATGATTTAAAAAATTATTTAAGAATGGGTGAAGAAACTTTTCAACTGTTATTAAATTTCTTTATTATTTAACATATTGACTTGAAATTTGGTATGGTTAAATTTTTTAGTTATTAAATTATAAGCGTGTTGTCAATTTTAAGATTAGATAAAGAGGGCGCCACCAACACTTTACTGGATGAAGAAAAGTATCAATTTTTTTTTATTCCTGGCCTTGTTTGAATTTTTTCCAGTCTTTATGATACACGGTGTAGATTTGAACAAAAAAGGTATACTTGTTTTAATAGCATAAATTCAGCTCATTTCGAGATATTTGCATTTAAAGTATTGGATGTCTTTGATGAATGTCAATAAATCGCTGTATAAACTCGGAAAAAATCAAACTCGGTTAAAGATCGCAGTTTCGATAATTACCTCTCAACTCTGATACTTTTGCGTTGCTTTCAGATCAAAATCCGTCATAAAACTGCATGTGTATGGCAAATCTTGACGTCCGACGAGAGTTTCATTTTTAACTGCGTATTTTGGCCTCCGTTGATAACCGTCGACAGTTATTTACCTCCCGACGCCATACACATGCAGTTTTGCTTCCGTCAACGGCCTTTCGCATCCTGGCCTCTTTGCAACATTTTGTGTGTATGGTGATTTTTTAAGAGAGGCCAAGATGCGTCGGATAATTATCTCTTCGATATCCGTAGGTGAATGGGCCGCTTTAGGAAAATTGGTCATCAGTGAGTATTATTACATTCTCCCAGTACACAAGTTATTGTTCCCGAGAATTGAGGTCCATTTATTTCAACGTAATTTCAACCCCACCACCATCGTGGCCGTTGTCGTGTAGAAACCTATAGAAACACCATAAATTGGTTTAAGTCAGATAAAAGAAGAGTTTGTTATCATACAATAATACACAAATAAGGAAAGCAAGAAAATAATTAATCCATATTTTGACTCGCCTTGTATACAAGTATTCAATATTTCAATAATCCAATAATTTTAGACATTAAAATTCGTTTGAACACAAATAAATATTTTGATGTAAAAGCTATGCTATAGGGTGTTAATGTTGCTACGAAATAATACTAAAAGGGATGTGATCATATCTTTTAAAGTACCCTATATAACAGCAAAATCATAAAAACGGTAAAATCGAGAAGAAATAAAAATAAAAAAAATAAAATCGGTTTGTTATGGGTAATTCTGTACATTCGAAAATATTTTCAACCTCTTACTATAAATGAGTATTTGGATTTCTTCGCACCAATGATGCCCCTTGTATTAAAAGGCCCTTTTGTCACCTTTTTCTTGGACGACCTATTCTTCTCTTGTCTCACTTATTTTGTTTTTGGTGTAGTGGTTTTAATGACTTATTTTCTTACTTACTTACTTACTTACTTACTAAAATTTGTCCGTGGCCGGATCAAAAGGTGTGGTGGCCTTGGGGCAACAAAAGAGTGGAGGCTCCTAATTATTTTTCGAACAAGTTAAACAATTGTTCTTTTTTCGATGTGGATCAATTCATTTCTTTAGGATATAAGGTTTTCCCCATATATACACATGATTTATCAGATCGAAGAATAATATTAACATTAAACTTACCGCTCTTCCGTTGTTAATTTTCATTCAGTATTCGTTAGGAAATCTTACCTAAAAATTTCTATTGTGGAGGCCCCAGGGCTGCAGCCCTGTTTGCCCTCCCTTAGATTCGGCCCTATCTTGCAGTAACAGTCAAAGTTAAGATTCTTCATTTACAAAGTTTTAAAATCGTAAATAAATCTTTAATTATACTCCCCGATTAACTTTGTTTATATTAATTCTGTTATCGCAAAACGCACAAGCAAAAATTGCTAATTGAATCATTGTAACAAACAAAAAATGAATGGAATCAGTGTGTGTAGATGTGTGGGTACGTTGTGTGTATACGCGGTGCGAAAATATACAAAAAAATATATATATATATATATATATATATCACTCTGTAGTGTCAATAAACGATTACACAATAGGTACAGACATTTTTATCTCCGGAATATAAACAACGATTTTATTGTTTGTTTTCGTCGTCATCGTCGGTTCGAGTTTCAGATAATGTTCCGTATTCGAAATCGTTACGTTGCGAAAATATGAAAATAAATACTACAAATTCAATACGATCTATGTCTGCTTTAGTTATTTTTCATATTTCCTTTGAGATGTATCAGCGACATTCTCATTCGCTAACAGGAAGTTTTGAATTTGTTTATAATTTTTGAACAGGATTCGAATATTATTTGATATACATTCACATATTACAATTCTGGAAATACATCTTTTTATGAATTTTCAGAATTTGCCCTTTATCACACAAATAAAAAAGTTATAATAAACTTTAACACTTATATATGCTGTTCCAGTCTGGAAAATTTTTGAAATTACGGCTGGGACAACGTTACCGATTATGCGTCGATATTCATGTGTCGCTTAAAATAAAGAAATTAACTTTCGACAAATATAATTTTTACTTCTCAAAATAGCTTAACATTAAATTATTAAAGAGTTATTAAATTGTTAAAAGAATCATGTACCCTATAAAATATTTTCTTGCATCTGGTAATTAATTTTGAAATATTGGATGTCATTAAATCCCTACTCACATTATTGCAGATCCTTTTACTCATCTTATCCTACAGTCTCAATATTTTATCCCGTGATTTTAAATATTCAATAGTTATTCCACAAAAAAAAACTTTGAACTTCTGTTGTTATTAATTATGGACCAATATCGATTATAAATATTTTAAGAAAAATTGTTGAACAAATTTTAAATCAGTACCATTATGTTTATTTCGAACAAAACAAATTTATTAACCAATCGCAATATGGTTTTTGAAATAAACATTCAACGACACATGCAGTTCAATGATATAATTGCTGAACTCGAAGAGGGTAAACAAAGAGCACTGAATCACACTCTGTGATTTATCTAAATATAGATCGTATTATTTGCCGATGACACAACATTCCTATATTCTTAAAATCTTCATCTAATTTATCGACGCCATATAATTCTATTGACACTAAAAGAAATGAATGGTTTTGTGCTAATAAACTTAATAATAAAAAAAACACAAAATAACCTTTCCTCTATCCATTTAACGGCTGAAATAAATGCGTAAACATACTTGGAATGACATTGGACAATAAGTCATCCTGGAACAAATTAAAGAAGAGTAACTAATCGAAAAAGTAACTAAAAAATATTACAAGATTTTCAACTCTCAAAAATTGCTGATTTTTCATGATTTTAATTTATTTATGTACTCATTTTAATAATTTGTTGATATAAATCGTCGTTTATTTAAATTTAGCAGCTTTTTTAATTGATTTTTCAGTTCAAAATCCACGTTGACATTCAGTATTTTAGAAAGTACACCTAGAATGAAAATCGGTCTGCAATTAGCTCACACAGTCCAAATTTGTATGTTACTTCTGTGTTGGAATTGTCAGTATTTTAATATTAAAGATTGTGGCATTTATCCCAAACATTTGTAAAATAAGTTTAAACTTAAACGTAAACTTTATTATATAATATTTGACCCTTTTCTACCCCTGCTGATATTTTTAGAAGCGTTATAGCTATAACAGTATACGCTACAAAAAACAACCTTCCAAAGCGATAGCCTGTCTATTAATTCTCCCAAAGCACACTGCCAATGCGGTCCAATGAATCTAAACATTTTCCCCATTCTTTACTGTCAGTTTACTTTTTTGCAGGGGCGGCTTCATTTAAGAAAAAGTATTACAATCAGACGAACAAAAAATAATTGTGTAAAAAAGATACCTTTATTTTATACTTTTTGAGATATTGTTCTTAATATATTACTCATTTTCGCCATTTTTTGTTCTTTTTGCACTAATACAAACGTCATGAGGGTTCACTAAAAATAAAGGCACTTCTCTTGTATTAGACTTAATTAGATATAAAGCACACTGTATATTTCGAATTTCGTATCTTTTAGGTTAAAAAATGACGTGTTCGAGCGTTTCTCAAGAATCTCTAAAATACTCCCAAAAAACTTTTTCCATGCTGTATGTGGGTAAATTTAACTGACTCTGATTGTTGGGACACTCTGTATTTTTTCGTAAATAACAATAAAGAATAAAAAAATATATAATAATAATTTATTCACAAGAAAAATACAAGAAAAAAAATACAACATACAAAGTGTGAATAAATGTGATCTGGTAGGTGAAGAACACTTGTTTCAATATCTATCAGTTGATATACATGATAACAATATAATACAAGAACTAAAAAAATTATTTTAAACTATTGGATAATATAAACATAACCAAACCAAATATCAGAACTAATGGTATTAGAAATGATATCCATATAAGTTATTTCTTTCTCTTTGTGTAGGTAGTTTTGTCGAGTGAAAATTTCTATTTCGATGTGAATTTGTTCTAAATTTAAATATCTATCACATTAATTCAACCTTTGAATGGATATTTTTAAAAGTCTTTCTAACATGTATTTTATAGATGTTTGCGTTTTATCTCTATCTATATCTTCTGTCGGCTAAAACTGGTATATATATTCTACAATTTCTATTAGAGAATAAAAAAAGGGTATGAATGAACCGTAACTCCGGACCTGATTGTTCCTTTGTGTCCTTTTTACTTGGTAGTATAGTGTGTACGTGACGAAACACTTGCATCCTGCATCAAGATCAATCGATGACCGTTTTTATTTGCGTCAGGGTGTACTCATCCATCTTTTTATGACGGTTCAGATTAATTTTCTACGCAAGTGATGTTGATATGATGTTGCTTTTACTTTTATGTGGATTCTTTCTTTGTTTGGCGCTTTGTAAAACTAACAGGATATTGCTGTAGAAATCATCAATCCTTCTCTCTTTACCTGGGATTTTTATCCAATTCTATTAATAGCAAACAAACACATCATGGTGTACTATACAAATTAATTCAAGTATTGGCTCGATCATGTTGGTTTTACGACAATCCGTTAACTGTTAAACACATACTTTTAAATTGTTCAGAATATTTTTAAATACTCAGAAACAATAATATGAAACAAAACCGTCAAGCTGTTTTGAAAAACGGTCTGTCAAATGTTATTAATTCTTTGAACGAGTCAAATTTGAATCAAAAAAATGTATTAAAGTAATTTAAGTTTTGTAACAGTGTCAATGATCTCGAAGTCGAGAAATTCCATTTTGTGCAAGAAAAATTAAAATTCCAGTTTGTAGGCTACAGATTCCCACTCAAATAATGGGTTGTCCTCATATAATAGTGTAGTAAAAGTTAACCATGATCTACATATTCTAATTCAACTTTGAAATTGAAAAAGAAATGATGAATATATGTATAGAAATCGCAAATACAGATAAAAACACGAATTCAGCGGGAATAAAAACGGCTTTGTTTCCCATTATTTACTTCTTGACGCAATCAGTGCAAATACAAACTCACCTTCAAGAGATTACAGTTAAATCTCAGCTGTTATTTCACGATTAACCTTGACTTTCTTCCGAATCCAACATTCAAGCATATGCTTGCAGAAAATATTGCAAGGTCAATAGTAACGGACATTTTTGGTGCGGAGTAGATTTTAATTTCATTATTATTATTATTATTATTATTATTATTATTATTGTGAAATTGTACCACAAGATATTGATAAAAAAAATAATTTATTTAAAAACTATATACTGCTTGGAGTGTAAATTGTAAATTGAGCTCCAATTTGAGTTTGAATACAATACAATATTTGCAATATAATTTCTATCTCTTCAAATTCTTTTTGTTTGTAATTAAAATTAAAGATATTTAGATCGGACACCGTGGCTCAGTTGGTTAGGGCACCAGCCTTTATTCTCTGGGTCAAGTCAAGTGGAATAAAAGTCAGATAAGACTTTGGGCAAGTGCAAAAAGGTATTTGTGTCATACGCAGTTTCATTCACGCCGGTATACAGGCCGGATGAGATCGGATATCTCGTGGAACTGATAGGGGTTGGTGGCACATTTACACACTTGTTAGTCTGTAGATCACCTGCGTGACAAAGGTATAGTCCTGGGTTTAAGGTGATTGAGGACCGTGGTTCGGAGCCCAGGATAAGCTGTAGGTCCGTCCAGATTAGCCTTAGTTGCAGAAAGGAGACGTTAAAATTAACCAAACAAACAACAACAAGGATATTTAGAAAATAACTCATTATAATGAGAGTATTGTCAAATCCATGTAAAACACTAGTGCAAAATTAGTGCAAGTTTAATATTCTTGGAGGAAAAGGCGGCTTGTGACACTAAAAGAAAATTATTGCAGTCCAGACGCAACAAGAAAATGTTCTTGTTCTGTTTTCTCCTTTTGACGCAGTAAATTTTTTTCTCTCTCTACAATTTACTATATTTATATGTGAAGACAAAGAATATTTTTTGCATATATCTAAATTACGATCTATTATTGTTTGTATTAAAATAAATCACATTTTCAACAGGTGTTACATCTATAGAATCTCAAAAAGACAATAAACGACATAATCTCAATTCCCATTCCCATATCATCAAGATGGACCTTTATTGGTTTTATTGACGTTTCAACTTTAAAATACGGATTCGTCCGTCACGATTGGTCTGTGAAACAACCCCAATAAAATAATAGATAAAACGATCGTTCGAAGATTGTAAACTATAATGACACGATGGCTTTTCTGGAAGTCGTAAAATTTCCTTATATTTATTGACGTGTCAAAAACGTTGGTTGATGTTGCTTTCACTTACCTTCATAAAAGCAGAAATATTGAATCATAGGCGTCCGCAGGGGTTTGTTAAAATGTCTTAATGTTTCTATAATAAAATATTTTAAAAAGGATCGGAGTTCAAATAAATGGTACAAACCACATGCTGGCAGATTTAAAAATTCACTGATCAGTTCAATTTCTGCTCAAAACAATTAAATGAACCCAAAACTCCAAATAATTCACTAATTGCATGGAATAAGAGTACAATATGAAGGTCGTGGTGTAATGATTCAGACAGGTTTTTGCTTCATTCAAAATGTTTTCCGAACTGGCGAAAGATTTATATTCTACATATATCTATATAGTTTTAAATTGAAAAAAAATACTAAATAAAAAAAATAGCAGTTCTAAATACGATTTAAGATATTTGAGACAACCTCGAATAGTTTTATCATAGTTGCTAAGGATTTGCATAAATTATTAGTAAGAACTTTCCAAAATCCCAGGGCACAGGGTTGTGCTAATACAATTTTGAGAATTTATTTATTTAGTTTTTTGTGGTGAATATTTCTACTTTCATATCTAAATATTTAAGGTTTTTTTTACATTTATAAAGAAACTAAAAGTTGCCTTCACAATTTTTCCCGACTTGTTTTTTTATACAAACTTGAACAAAACATCTTTCTTGTTTCTAGCACAAGCGGTTTGGGCTGTGTATGAAAGAATGTGACAAGTCATTATAAGCAACTAATAGATACTTACACAATCTTGATAAGTATTACATTTTTTTTTTCTGTTCAATTTTCGTTGTGTATTCAAATTTCTGAACAATAAATGCATTTATCGCCACTTCTGTCTAATTATCTGACGACCGCTCCCACCAATTATAAATTAATCTTAAGTGAAAATTTCCTGTTACCTAATCGCTTTTATCAAAAACCATCATATAAAATTTGCCGTAATCAACTGTGATATCAAAAAAAAAGAGCAGGTGCTTAGCGCAAATATTCCATTGCGAAATAATAACGAATAATTTTTGCCAATGAAGTTCACCAAAATTAATTAATGCAAGTATATTTTATATTGATACTACAGTTAATATAGGGTAATCCAAAACGTATAGAATATTTTTTATACTATTTGTGGAAGACAAAGACTATTCTACATTTATTTATCTCTGACAAGTCTCACATTAACCCGGCAGCTGCGCCACTATAAAATTATAAAAGGGATGTTGGGTGATGGTTGATAAATGTAGCATTATTTCCAATTAGGAAGGGTAGGCCACCCTCCCGATATTCTTCGTGGGAGGACCTTTTATTCTCATTGAAAAACTGCTGCTTGGAACTTATTTATTAAAGTCAAATTTGATGAAGTGCATAATAGAGTACTTGCGTATGAGAAACAAAAAAAATGGTCTGAATTTTACCGAAATATGTGACAAAAATAATTTTAAAAAAACTCTTTTGACCTATTAATTTTTAATCAGATCTCACTGATCTTTAAAATTATTAATAACTTAATTATTGAAGGTAGCTTAATCTGTTTCACATTAATTAGAATATATTTATGTATTATTTGCTCTTGTTTGACTGATTGATCATTTTGTCAGGAGAAACTGTGATTTTACAAAAATACATGTGAAATTATTAATTTGAATACAAATGTTCAATAAAAATATGGAACTTTTTTACAAAAAAAATGCAATTTGCAATGTACTTATAAAGAAACAATGATAGTTCGGGTTCGGCACAAGTTCAATCTATGTAGGCTTTCAAGAAAAACGAAAGATCTGAATCATCTAAAGTTTTTGTTTAAATGTGAGTTATTCAGCGAGTTCTAATTTCATTGAAATAAAAAAAAATAATGCCGTTATAGTGAACCGTTATTTTGCAATGAATGTGCAATATTCACACTCTTATTTGTCCGACAAAAATTAACCTAGAAATGATTTGAAAAGTTAAATAAATGTTTTTGTTTTACTAATCATTTTAAAAAGTGACAATAAAATAAACAAAATAATCCCAAACTTCTTGACTTTTGCAAAAATAAGTATCTGAATATTCACAAAATTTCGTATGTATTTTTACAAACTTTAAATAAACTAATTTATTATGTAGTTTTAATAATAATTCTGTATGTATTCAAATAAATGTTTACCAGATCCATTTTAATCTCGCCAAAGGTACAGTAAAGTGTAGTATTACTAAAGGTACTTTTGTCAGGGGCTTCAACGAGAAATTGATTGATTTGCTAATTTGAAGGAACGCAGATTTTGGCTTGATATCCTGTCTTTTACCAATCAAAAATTACTAAATCATTTCAAATTTTTAAAATACTGTGTAATTTTTGTTTCAACAAATATATTTATCAGAACCAAGTCAATTTATGTTTATATTTGTTTCAGGTATGAGAATCAACTATATACGGCATTTTGAAATACTAATATGGTACGGTAAGAAATGTTTTTTTTTTTATATTTTAGGTTTTTTACGAATTATGACCTGAATAATCATTTTAATATAAAAAATCTGTACTTTGAATTTTTTTTTCAAGTCCAGAGAGTCTATATCTATTACGGTTTTCTCGTTATTACTGTTTTTTAATCCAAATTGGAATTTTATACTAGAAGAAATTTAAAATCTCTGGGTAATAACTGATTATAATTTTTATTTTATTATTTATTTTTGCTTTAAAACAACGAATCTTCTCTCGAAAATTATGTTTTGTGTTGGAATATCGCATTATTTCGAGAAAACCTCAATTTTCTTGTTCCTCCAAAAATTTTAACCCTTTCCCCTGCACTTGAATTACGTACAAGAGCCCTTACATTTTGCCATAAGCAAAACCAGGTACCTAATTGCAGGTTTCTAGGATTTTTTTAAAGTTGTTTCGATATTTTTCTGCTAATTTTATAAATTTTCGTCGTTATCGGTGATTTGAATTTTTCTTCACAGCCAACAAACTTTTTTTTGTTGTTTTAACTTCTGAATTTAATTTATTACTCTTAATACAGAACTTCCGCTTGCAGTTTTAGTTTGAATCGAAATATCTATGAATATATCGATTACGACCCCTTCCTTTGAGCTTAAAAACTTGTCGTGAGCTATCTGAAAGTCCAAGACACTCGGAAGGAGACAAAAACAACATTCCCAAGGTCGCCAAAATAAAAAACGAATAAGAAACGGTGCTAATAGGTCACACCTATTTCCCATGTCAACGCACCACTGGATCTTTTCAAACGAGAAAACACTTCTGGAGAGTCAGCCAGACGCACGTGCAAGTGCGCTACCCTTTAATGGAGGATGCTGAACAACGTTGTCAAGTCTCCTGATACTTAGATCAGCCATTTCCTAACTGTTATTGTTGCGTGCTAAAATTTATACAAAAAATAATGTCAGATTTGCATTTTCCGGCCTGCTTTGATATATAGTGTGAGAGGATGGTTAAATTGGAAAAGAATTACGTATTTAAAAGGTGAATACACTTGAGGAATCGCTTGACGGTTCCGTGTCTACACAGTCAGTGACCAAGGTGAAAACAGGGTAGTATTTTCTCTTAGGAACAGTCAGGGTGTAAATGATGGTGTAATCAGTGTTAGATTTCTGGGCGTACATCTGGACTCCAAGCTCCAATGGGGTGAACAACCTATGCAAGAAGCTAGCAAGAAGTCTGTATGTACTTAGGAACCTGACATCTAATGTCTCACAAAAAGTTCTGCAAACAGCATACCATACCATATTTCATCAATCTCACCTAGCCTATGCCATTTTGGTCTGGGGACACTCGGCAGGAATGGTGAGGGTCTTTAACTGGCAACGTAAGGCCATCAGGGTTCTTGCTGGCCTCAAGTATAGGAATGATTGCAGACACTGTTCCCTGTCTATATATATTGGAGAACCTTATGTTTATTAAGGGGGGTGGGGGCACTTCGGGGCATACATCAACATGACACCCGGCATGAGCATAATCTTGTGCCAGCCTACTGGAGGCTGAGAAGATGTCAAACTGGGCCGAGATACTGGACTGCCAAATTTTACAATAAGCTTCCAGATAGCTTAAAATGTCTCCCATTACAGCAATTTAAAAGTAGAATTAAGCATATTTTGATAGAAAATGCCTTTTATAGTAATGAGGAATGAAAATTCGACATTCGTGGTTCGTCCACTCGAATCGAATTCTTATTCCAACCTTGTTACAGAATATATATTCTTGCATAACTGAGAATCCCATTTTTTCTTTAAATTGAAGTTTTATGACTGTCGCGTGACACTCATACAAGGTCAAGCAAGGATCGAAACTTTTATGACTTGTCGGAGCTTTTTGCTCATTTTTCGTATTATTTGTTTCACTGCAAGGACGTAGTATATGTTTATTAGATGAAATTTAGAAAGTATTGTTTTTTTCATTTTCATAGATTATAAGACGATTTCTTAGATACAAGTAAATTCTTATAGGATTAATGGATTTTTATTATTTAGATCATCTAAACTGTAAAGATGTGTAAATTTTGTATATTTCTTACACTTGGTCCGAAAATGTATTGGTAAAAATTTTATTTGAAAGATTTCCTGATATTTTCTCCCGTTTTGATGGTAATTCTGAATTTGTTGGCAACGCTGCCGTTTCATAGCCGACTTGGCACTTTTTGTAGGAAATTGAAGTACATGTTTGAACACCCCACTCTACCCTCACGTCTCGCTTTTATCGAGCAAACAGGTCTGGCAACCAGGGGTGGGTTATATTACGGTTTGTACATAAAGTGATAATTTTGATAAAGTTGGTGTAGTAGTTTTATAATAAAATGTGCCAAAGTCCCAAACTCGGGAAACGTATAAAATGCAATGTGCCAAAAAATTTAATTTTGTTGAACGTATTACATTGTTGTCCAAGCAAAAAAATTAGTCCAAAAAATGAAAGTTTACGGAAATATTAATATTGTCAAGGTAGTATCGACAATTTCATTTTGTCGAAAAATATAATTGCTTTGTGTCAAAAAAATTATTAAATAATTAGGTAATGTTATGATTATTTAGTTTCTACCACGTGTAATTTCCTTTTAAACCTAAATAGTGATAAGAAAATAACGTTAAAACAAACAAACATTCCTTGTGATAAGATACACTAATATCAACTAAATCCTGATTAAATCATAGTGCCAACATTAATAAAATAAAACTGAATTTTTTTCAACGTTATCTTAATATTTCAGAAATGTAATCGTCTATTTTACACGTTTCGACGATACTCAAATCGATAACTTACTAGAATAAAATAACCAAAATGTTTCCTCTACGCCAAAAAAATCGAAAAAACACGTTGTTAAGTAATATTTTAAGAATAAGTGCTGGTGGCAACAAAAATCCGAGTCGAAGACGAGGATTTTTCCACCTGAACGAATGGGATTTTGTTAAAAAAATATTACTTTGCATTGTGTTTTTTGGATTTTTTTCACAGGAAAAATTAGATGTCCGAATGGTATTTGACAAGATTACTTCATGAGTAACAGATTATTCTGCATACACATAGCTTACAACACATACTACCTATTATATATGCATACAAAATAAATATATAGGTATTAATATGAAAACTGAAAAACAGGTAATTTATTTAATCACAAAATACTACAAACTTAATTATTTATGGTACAATTAAAATATACACAGTAGGAGTATTGTTTGAAATCTTTGTTAACTCATTGATAACGTTGGGTGTAGGTAAAACATTAATGTTGTTGATGGGTCTAGCTATAGACTGAGAAGCTCGATGAGTGGCTGCAGGATCTTCTGTTTTCTGTTTGTTAGCTGGAGGTTCTGAGGCGTCAGTTGTTAAATGAACGTTTAACCATTAGAATTTTAAAAAGACGGACTAGACAAAAGGTAGGGTTCTTCGTGTTGAGGACCAGCCATTTACCATGAGCCATTTTTTTTTCTCCACCCTGGGCCGTTTTATTGAAGACAGGGTTATATTCTACTCTTCCTAAAAAGTAGGATTTTTGAAAATCAGTTATTTTAAAAAATATGTAACTATGTTATCTACCTGTTTGAATCCCAGAATTATCCACTTACTCTTTAAAATAATGAACTCTGCAATTGACTGCTTCTCCACCTCTCCAGGCAAGTTCTACTGAAGCGATTTGGTAAAATTTTCGCTGGAGTGTCTTAGTTCCATAATAAAACCATTGCGTAGTATTCTTCCAATTTTAATGAAACAGAGCTCGATTTCCTTTTATTGGCGCACGTCTGCAAATTCCTTCGTTTCGCATTACGAGCTTCCCTACTAGACTTGAAGATAATATATCTTTAAATGGATCAAAAATTATTTTCCACTTCATAAAATACTCTTGCATTTTTTTTTTGCAACGCTGTTCCACATTGTCTTCCCAACTAGTTCTTTGTCATTTTCACCGTTTTCTCTCTTCATATTCCACGCCCATTCTTTCAGGATTAGGTTTAGTTGCTCTAAATTTGTAGTTTCCAAAAGCTCGTATTTCTTTGCCTTGCAGAATTCCGTAAACTGTTTCCATATTGACGTATGGGTTTTAACGGTATTGTACGGTACACTTTTTTCAATCGCCAAATCAATATTAGTCATAGAATCTCTTCCAAAGTGACTCATTTTTACTACATAAGCTGACTAGCACTGTTTAAAAACAATATTACCAAATTTATTAACAATAAAATCAGAAAAATTGTTTAGCGTCGTTTTCTGGTGTCCTAGGAGACCATAATTACGTGTTATGAAAGGTATTGTAATTTTTGGTGACAACAGCTGTGAAGTTTTACCTCGGGTAAACTCGAAAAAACTACTGACAGGAGCTGTCATACAGTTTTTTCATCTAGACACCATTTGTAATTGAAAATTGCGCGTTTGTGATTGGTGGAAATTAAGACGAGGGAAATAGTCACGTGTCAAGGTTGCATGTTGTCGTTGGTCCACGACTGAGATATCAATTACTAAAGATTAAATATCGCATCGACTCTACATGGAGAAATAGTTTTAAAAAAAAAATGTTAAATGACATCTAATAAGGAATTAAATCCAACATCCTGTGACACGAAATCATGTCGAGCACTCAGTGGAACGACGGAAAATATCTTTCTTTTTTAAAATAAGAATCTCCGTGACAGGCCACTAATTAATTGATGCAAAATAATTAGCCATATAATAGTAATAAATGTTGAATAAATAATATTATGTTCACGGTATTATGAATGAGAAGAAAGGCTTATTCTAGATTGCGTTTTTGTATTTTTATACAAAAAATCCAAACAATCGGACATATTTTAATAACTTCGTTGCATGTAAGAACGTTTATCTGTCTATTAAAAGGCGACTGAACTGTAAGAATCCAGACAACGATAAAATAGAGCAAAAAGTGTTTGTGAGACTTGGTGTTCGAACTTATCTTGAAACAGTTTCTATGAATTATTATGTTTTGACGGAAAATTGTTACAAGTTTACAAAGTTATAAAATAGATTAAATTCAGCGGATATTATACAACGTCAAATCAAATTGGTTTAAGAACCCTCAATAGTAAGTATATCTTCAAGAATAATCAACAGAATGGTGGTCAAGGTGTACACGTTAACATCGAACAAATGTCTATTTTTCTCTTGTTTTTTTCTATAATATCACATGCCTTTAAGGTGTCTCGCAATTTTGCACCACACGATGCGGGTGCCGTATTTAATTTCATATCATTTCCACTAGCACCTTGATCATATCATGATAAAGATTGATGGATAAGGTGGTTATTAATAATTAGAACAAAGGTAGACATTGTGGAATTATAAAGTTAAATTAAGCTATTTACAATTTCATGCAAAAATTAATAGATACACCTGCAATCAATTTTCTTAACCCTCGAATAATAAACTGCCAAACGATTAAAAACCAATTGTGCTGAAGACAGTTGGGTAAAATCTAAGCAACTTACATCAAAAATAACCATAACCAAAAATCTTTTCCGTATATATTGGGAGTACAAATTAATTAGATCCGTTTTTTTATGTTCAAAAACGTATTGATAAGAAAAACAACGCACAAGGTTTAGGGAAACTAAGTGGGACAATTGTTAAAAAAAATCGCTCAGGTTATAAAAAAGTGGAATAAGCTCATAAATAAAATAATTTAAAATGGAAATCGATTTTTTCCAATATTTCATGAACTGTTTAACATTTTGTGATGAAAATGGATACATGGCTTTTTTATCGTAACATCATCTTTTTCATAATAAAACCACGAAATCTGTACAGCTCATAAAAATTTTAGGGGGGTTTTGAACCCCTAAAACCCCGCCAAACTTTTCTACGCGTTACAATTAAATTAGTATTGTGACACCATTGGTTTAATACATCATTTTTGAAATTTTTTTGCCTCTTAGCACTTTTTCGAAAAGTCAGTTTTTACCGAGATACGACCTTTTTTTCATTATCCTTAAATTCGTTAGTTGGCCGTTTAAGAATTGGCATTGTGAATTATAATTTAATAGAACCAGTATTTCTTCCAAATAATTTAAATGGTTCAAATAACTTGCAATTCTTACAAAATGATTTACCAGAATATTTGGAAGAGGTAAATTTGGATGGAGTTCCAGCGCATTTCGATAACGAAGTTAGGGAATATCTTTTCGATCTGTACCCTGGACGTTGGATTGGAAGGGACCCTTGGCCAGCCAGAAGTCGAGATCTTAACCCTATTGAATTTTGCTTCTGGGGTTTTATGAAACAACAACTGAGGCATCGAATCATTGAAAGTGCAAATCAATTTCGTCAGAAGCCAATGATCTTCCAAAAAATTCGGTTTTCCTTTTTAAAACGGTGGCGTATGTGTATTCATGAAAATGGAGACCATTTTGAACATTTATTATAGTAAATACTACACATTTGTCCATATTTTTTATACCTGCGATTCCTGCGAATAGCATGAATACTCAGTTATAACTTACTTTATGTTACTCAAAATTTTTGAAGGATAATGAAAAAGAGGCCGCATCTCGATAAAAAAAATCAAAAATGATGTATTAAACCAATGGTGTCACAATAATAATTTAATTGTAACACATAGAAAAGTTTGGGGGGTTTAGGGATTCAAAACCACCCTAAACTTTTTATGGGCTGTACAGGTTTCGTGTTTTTATATGAAAAAGATGCTCTTACGATAAGAAAGCCATGTATGTATCCATTTTTATTACAAAATGTTAAACAGTTCATGAAATATTGGAAAAAATCGATTTTCATTTTGTACTTTCCAAGGGCTGTAACGTTTTTTGTGTACACATTTGCATTATGGTAAGTTATGTTCAATCGAGTTATTTTTGACCCCAGAATATGTGGTTCAATTCATGACCTACCTTTTTGTTACACCCTGTTAATTTCATCGTATAAATAAAGTGATAAAACACGAACATTCATTCGAATTTTTTTTATCGATTTCATCGGTAATGAAAGTGATTATGAATGTGAATATTACTCGATAGTTCTTGGCGAGTTTCACATATTTCAAGGTTTTTATATTTGATGATTGAGATAGATATGTGGAAATATAAAATGCATTCAGTCTGTTCCAGACCAATCACAAATGGACTGGATATTCTATACATGTTTGGGAATAAATCCTGAGGTACCACATGGAACCTTGTGGTACCAAGTTTAACCCTTTTCTTTGCAAGCCTCTTGTTTTATTTCCACCTCTTCATGACAATTTTTTGCTCTTACTCCATTTATATTTTATCTTAATTTATATTTAACCAGTATTTTTAGTAAGTTGAAACACTATCGTCGACCACTCAACCAAAACACAATTTTAACACACTCTACGCGCGTTTCGCCAACTATGTTGGCATCATCAGGAGTTGATGATAGACTAGTCTAGTAGAGTGTGTTAAAATTGTGTTTTGGTTGAGCGGTCGACGATAGTGTTTCAACTTAGTTGATAAATCAAATGTTCCAATTTTCCAATTTAACAGTATTTTTAGCCTATTTCTCTAAACTTTTAAGAGTCTTGATTTATTTATTTCTTGATCCTGTCATTCATATTATGTTGTTATTGGAAATTATATGACAAAACAGTAGTGAATATATAGTAAAAACGTAAAATGTTACAAAGTTTCATTCGAAGACATGGCTGTTTTAAAATCGTAATTTTCTTCCGTCTTAATTTACCCAATGCTTCTTCTATCAGATTCACAAGTCGCGATATTATCTCTAATTATAATTATTGCCATTAAAACCGGTAATTTAAATTAATTTCGTGTTTCCCGAACGGCTCTCTCGTCTAACTGGTCGGATCAGTTAAGAAGCATAGTATCTTAATGTTGGCAAAAATTAAGAAATTTTCTTAACAGCAACATTTAGTGTAAGTGTTGGGTGGATAACAAAAATTTGGTGCTCCACTTACTTAGGCTTTATAATTGAGCCCATTGTGCCATCTCCAAATTTTTCTTTTCTTTTTCTTGTCTATATATGAGCAAACTGTTATAGAACAAACATTACAGTTATGTTGAAGGGTCGTTTAGGCTTGTAGTGCCCTGTCCCTATTACCAGATAGAATTTAGCTCTTTTTAGGATCATATTATTATTATACAATAGAAATTAATGGAGAACGTAGTATTGGTTTTTAATACTTATAAGTACGTTAATAAAATCTTCAAAATATTTTCATAGACTTATTTTAGGGAGCGATATTATGAATGAGGCAGTCATTTTAACTGGAAGCCCTTATCTGGAGTTTAATAAGTGCTTTGAATTAAAATATCAGGGCGATAAGTGGACCATCTGGCGCTTTCGTATATGATGTATGTGTGTAGTCGATGCAAAATTGAGTGTACGTGAGATCATGAAGTTCTTCATTACCGTTTTTATTAGCCTCTGAGTATCACCCACATCCTCAATCAAAATTTCATTTTTGTAATAGTAGATTTATTATTATGAGTAATTAATACCGGGTATTATCGTTCATTTTTGTACAATATTATCAGAAATATACGCAATATTTTAAATTAGAATAATGAATATGGTCCGAACAATCACAACGATTATGATGTTTGACCGAGGATTTTTTAAAGTCTGACTTTAAGGGGGTTCTATACCCTCCGCTATATTGGAAATGCTAATGTTAAAATTGCGGGCTTAATACTCAACAAAAAAAAAATATTTTTTTGTATCCGAGCTTATTATTCATCGTAGAAAGGCGGATGATGACTTTTTTATATACATACAAGAAATAACATCAAAAAATATATAAAAAAAGTCAGATAAGTATATAAGTTATCATCCGCCGTTCTTCATTTGCCACTGAACAACTTTTGTATTTACCATTCTTGAAAAAAGGATTCGTATTACAGACTATATTACACAGGCGCGACAAGCCGACTTAAGTAGTGATGGGATAATCGGATGAATTTTTATAGTCGGATTCTCTGTATTCGAATGAAACTAATAATCGGATGATCATTTGAACGATATCACTTGAATGCTTATTTGGCCGGTTTCTGTGGATCTATGCCACAGTTACCCAATTATTTTAAAGTCAACACAATTTTTAAAGGAAATATTTTTTTTATCTATTCTAACCCATTAGTGAGTTGAATTGATTAATTGTGTATAAAAGAGAAAACCCGCGTCATCTTCCGTTTTCTTGTTTATAGGGAAAACAAATTTTTTCACGCTTTTGGGGTGGTTTTTGGCTGTTTGGGGGTTAGAGTTGGCTTGGGGAGAATATCCAACATCATGGGAGATGACTAGGGTTTTCTTGTTTATAGCGAAATACAAATTTTTCATCCTTTCGGGGGTGATTTTTGGCCGTTTGAGGGGTGGGGTAATGATTAGGAATCATACAATCTTACATAATACATGATTACATGGAATTACACTGACATGATCCGTGATTCGTGATCCGAAAAATGGATTCGAATCCTTGATTCGAATCCTTTTTTTTTTTAGTAAAAAGGATTCGGACATTGGATCCGTGATTCCTATCACATCTCGTGATTCGAATCCTTTTTTGTGAGGATTCGTCCCAGCTCTGGTATGTAGTGCATTTATAAATGTGTCCCTCGCAAATACCATTGAATTAATTTTTTTTTCATAATTTATTATTTTATTATATTGTTTTATTTGTATTATTTCTGTATATTAAAGACAATTTTCACAATTTGGCTAAAACACTATGAACAGCCCTGGCCTCATGCTGCTTATAGGCTTGTAAACTTTTGTAAGCATTAAGCTGTTGTCCCGAATAAAAACTGTGAGTTAGTATGCAAAATTTATAGAAAAGAGGTTTCTATACAAGTTACTCATATTAGTTTCGTTTGCGCTCAAATTCAAATGCTCAAATGTCAAAACAGATGTATTTCATGCTGCCTAACAATTTCTTTAGTGGGGTGTTCAGCGAAGACGTAAGGGGCGATGATTTCGAGGTTATGTATGAAATTGACAGAGTTGATGGGTATAGAACACTCTTAAAAACAAAGAGGAAAATTCAAATCACCGATTACCTCCTTCAAACAGTAAAAATCTCTGATATTCCAAAATTAGTATTAGAATTAGACGAGTATGTAATCTAACCTAAGTTATTTTTTCCCCAATTTTTGTTTGGACAGAATTTTTCATGACAAATATTTATTTGTTTTTCATTATAACCTTTTTCCGACAAAATTCTATGCGTCATAATATTTTCGTCAAATAGAACAACGTTCTCTAGAATGAATCTTGCTCTCGTATTCTTAATATCTATTCATGCTCCAAGGAAGCAGCTTTATATTATCATGAATACTATTTTTCCGCCTGGATAAATAAAGTTAATCAGAACCATTAAAGTTTTATTCTCATTTATATTATTTGAGAACTAACATCGGCTTAAGGATTAAACTAATGTGGGAAATAAGGAAATGTCCGGAAACAGTATCGAATGATTTATGTAGTTATGCAAATGGTCGATGCCGAGGAGACTTCTAAGGCGCAAGAACTCCAATGTTTTATGTGAGACATCGGCTAATTGATAGTCGCGATGTGTTACCGGCAAAAATAATTATTTGCTAGCGAATAATAAATTCCTAAGCTATCTACGGATACCTCGTAAGAGACTACGCTTAGAGATACAATTTTAGCATAATTACAAGTCTGCAGTAACTGTTTCCTTTATATTTTCGAAATAAAATTATTATTTATAAATTGCATCTGATATTTAGATTTAAAACTTATCATTTCATCATCGTACTTACTTCGCGATTGTTTCACAAAACTAGTAACATTTGCAAGTGCAAATTAGCAATTGCTCCATAGGTTCCGCGAATTCTCCAAAGAGGAAAGTTACAGTATGTCAAGCGGGTATCAGTCGCCAGGTAGATGGAAGTTACCCCTAAAGGCAACTATTTCTTAACCCATCTGCATTTGCTCAATTGCACAAACATAAACAGTTGATACTGGGGGTACAAGATGGACGGCATCTTTTTTGTGTAAAAACTTTTTAACTTATTTTTTCCACATTTCTGTCTAGTACTTCACCATTTTTGAAACTAAGTCCTGCCTAGAACATGTAGAATATCTTGATTGGTTCTACAGTGAGAAGACGGCAAAGTATAAGTTTAGTATTATGTGGGTCTGACATTCTTGTCTTTATCACTTCACTATTTTAAAACTGAGCTGTAAATATTTAATGTTTGGAAAAGATAAAAAAGTTTGTGAAGACCCCGTTTAAGAATATTAATTGGTTTTAAAGTTACAAAGTTGAAATTGAGATTTATGTGTTACTGATATTCTTGTCTTTATCACTTCACCATTTTAAAACTAATTGCTGTAGGTGTTTAATATTTGGAATAGACGTAAAAATGTCTTTTTAAAAGACCGAGTTTTTGTAATGTCAAAAAGCGACTACCAAAGTTTAGATTTATATGTAACTGATATTCTTGTCTTTGCTTCCTTTTTAAAACTGATTTAAATTGGAAGAAACATGTAAACGTAGATCTTTTTTGAAGACAGACTTTTTAATATATTGACTTGTTTTGGAACGAGGATGTGACAAAGCCGAAGTTTATGCGCTGGAAATGTTTTTCGAATAAAATACTAAATAAAAAGTAAATGTCAGTTTCATTTTCAAATTTAAAACTAACGAATTGATGTCTATCCCCCTATAATTAAGTCCTGAATCCATGCCTGAATAATTTTACCACAATTATTATTATTATTATTTGATAAGGGCAGAAGACCAAGTAAGAGTCTATTTTGTTTTTAAAACTATGATTCCAAACATCAATAATTCTGTTACTCTGGTAGTTTTGTTTGGTGTTGGTTCTAAAAGTTTCTTTCTTCAGCTTGAAGCAGTGTCCTCGGAGAAGTGAGAAAGCTACAAAATCGTGTTTTATGATCAGGAACGAGGATTAGGTTACCACGAAGACGTCTCTCTTGGAACGTTGTAAGATTCGCCATGGCGAATCTCTCTTCGTCTTGCACGGCCAAAAGAGAGCCTATAGTTGCACTTTTTCTAGCATTTTCCGATCGCGAGCTAAATCTGGATACCACCAAGGACCAGCATATTCGAGAATAGGTCGAATAAAGCACTTGTAAAGACTGCAATATGTTTCGAAAGAAGCTTTCAAGAAAGTTTTTTTTTAATTAGAAACAATTTAGAGTTCGCGCGTTTACATATATGGGTAACATGATCACTCCATGTTAGGTTAGAGTTCACTATTAGACCAAGATCAGTTATGATAAAATACGGCAATTGGGGATTGTTTTTTCCGACGGTCAGCACAATCCACAATTTTATTTGTTTACAATGTAACTTTTTTTATTTACTGTTTTAGTCGCCTTGGATCATACAAACATGTTATACGGCAGAAAACATACTAATATCTTTGTATCGAACAAATTCCTTTTTTAGCAATTTACCGCATACTAAGTAAATCATCAGCTCGGAACCTTGGTATAATAGCGGTTTTTATTTACCTGGAGGAATTTTCTACAATAAGTTTTTAGTTCTCAACAGAAAATTAAATTCTAGCAGCTGCTTACTTCTTCGATAATATGGTACAAAAGACTGTTCTATTTCTATAGCCAGGAAATTGTCTTCATCGTTCGTATCGAATGCCACTATCAGACGTTTAGTCCAGTCAGTCGCGTTTTATTTGTGTGATATTTTGCCAAAACACGTAGATCGCGAAAAGAGTAAAATATTTGAACAATAGGTTATTTTATATGCTTTTGAAGCCCTGAATATATTAAACTTGTTTACTTTATATAATTGTCTTTTTAAAAAATCGGAAAATGTTTTTACATTGATCACCACGTTGTATAAGCAATTTTTCTCTTGAATCTAACATCATAAAATCGTTATTAATTTAGTTTACTCTCTTTTAACCCAGTGTTAGTAAAATTTTTAAAAATCTAGTGTATGCCTACATCACAATAGGCAACTACTGTAAAATGTCATATTTTCTGCTGTTTTTCCAGCTTTAAAGTCATATCTCTTTTGCCTTTTTTTCATATTTTCTTACAAACTTGAACACTGTTTTATCTCATTAGGAAATACTGACTTCCTACATGGTAAATGGAAACTAGTCCCAAAAGTTAATGTTTTCACTTCTCAGTTTCTCCATATAAAATGAAACACTAATTTTTTCTTTTGTTGAGTATATTTACCAAAATTCATATTTCCAACTTCAGCAGTGGAGGAATCATATCGAGTTTATGAGGTTCATTTGATTTCTTCTATTTTTTTTAAGAAAATGTTTATTATTCTCTCCAGACATTTCATCAAAATTCTGATCAGGATACTATTTGACTTTGTTGACCGGACCATTGATTAGTTATTATAGATTCAACTTTTATCGGTTTTACGGAAAAGAAAGAAAAGTGTATAATTAAAAACCCCTCGGAATAATAGATTAGATCGTAATGTTTTCTCAGTAAGTAGGTACAGTTAGTTTGTTTTTATGCGTCGGCAGTGTGTTAAATTGTGTTATTATAATTTTTTCTGATAAAGACGTCGTATTGTTATAAATAGCTTAAGAATAAATTATATTATATAAATAGTCGTTTTTTGGTTGGCTATTGGAAAGTTGATAAAGATGAAAAATTTACTTTTGTATATTATAAAAGTTTTTATCGGTCAGTTTATGTCTAATTTTTCGTATTTTGTAGTTTCACCAGGGGAAGCAAGTCAATATTAATCGAACGCTAAGAAGAGAAAACCAATTCATTATTCAAAAATTATTATAAGTTGTTGTAATTACTAATAAGCTAATTATTATTAATGTGTGTATAATTTGAACTAAAACCATAATACATTGTCGCACAAACACAAAAATTGATTTTATTAAAAAAGAAGTAATTTGAAAAGTACCTAAATTTCAAGGTTCATAGGTGTCGTATATACGAAAATATTATAATAATTTTGAAAATATAGTTTAGAGTCTCACTCATAGATAGTGAAACGGCAGGAAAATATAAATTAGGAGTTTTGAAGTTATTTCTCCAAGGCTTAAATATTACCTATAAAAGAAATATAAAATTGTGCTGAAACACTTTGATTCATTAAAATAATAAACCATCACAATCAGTTCAAAAAGGCAGGTGAGAGTTTAAAACATCCCTAACAGCTACAATTAGTAATTTTTATCTGATTCGAGTATCGAAATTGAAGATCTCAAAAGATATTTCACTTTTAGCAAGTTTATCAAGGTCATTGAAATCGACTTACAGCCACCCCGGGGAGTAATAATGAAGTACAACAAACGTTTCCATGCCTACCTATACTTAACCTACAAAAAAAAATAATATTGTTTTGTAATAATTTGATTTAGTATATACAGGGTGATTGATTAGTGTGATAAAGCTCAGTAGCTCTGTTATCATAAGAGATACAAAAAAAAAATTGTGTATAAAAATTGTAGGCAGCTTTAAGCTTCACATTTCAAATTTAGTTACAATGTTACAGGGTATTCCATAACGCGGTGCCAGATCAAAGTTATGTTTTTTTAAATGAAACACCCTTTATTTTACAAGCGTGGATCACGGTTGAGGAACTTAGACAATGGAGTCACCAACCCCCTCCCCCCCCCCCCCAATTAGATTGGATTGTTTTGCTACTGTTTCCCATTGCTACTTTAGAAACTGCACTGTTAATTAAAACCCAACAGTGAATGGTCGAGTGTTATATGAAAATTAATTCCAATATTTTTTTCCCTCAACGTTTAGATTTGTTTTCTATATACTTGCAACTTTGTAAGCCAGAGTAAATCCGACAGTTGCAGATATCAACAATCTGTAAAATCAATCCGCGTTTTAAAAGCTCAAACATAATTTCAACATCGATATTTGTGATGAAAATAATTATGTTAGGCATTTGGTTCAGAAGATCTCAACCCGAAATATCTGGTTCGACAGCTTGATCAGTCTGCGAACAACCGAAAATATCGACCATTGCTATATAGAGAAATATATATGTTTTCCCTAATCCTTTATTCTTATTTTAAGTCATCAAAGAATTCCCGAAAAACGCCTGTTTTCCGGTATGTCCGGTCGTACTTAATTCTAAATATGAGCATTATTTTATTTATTTAAAATTCCCAGAATTATAATACTTAATCGGAACCAAATCTACTGTACAAATATAAGGTGGCCGACCCGTAAAAATTACTCTGTTACCACATTAACAGCGTATGTAAATTGTTACGTAGTAGATTGTCTATAAAAGGACTTATTGACATGCATTTTTATGCCAAGAGAATCGCGACGTTTTTCCTACTGCTTGTGAATGTGTAACAGGCTCCCGTTTCAAATAAGACAGTTTGCATAGCAAACTAAATTTTTCTAAACGCATGACAATTTAAATAACGCTGTAACAAGTTTCCATATATTTGTTAAAGATGACTTAACTACTAAATATGTGGGACAAGATGAGAACGAACTGTTAACATATTTATATACACAACAAGGCACCTGCACACACCTCAAGTTATTCGATACCTGTCTATGGGCACTGTCCAAAACGGAAAGTCGTAAATTATTTTTAAAACATTTTTACGTTAAAATAAGTAATGGATACTTAACGTTTGTTTTATGGGACACCATTAAACCGAATTTCTGTCATTTTGTCTTGTGGTTGAAATTAAAAATTTTATTCTGGTATAAAAATGTACGCGCTCGCAAATATATGTGTACCTATGTTTCAAAACCTCAAAAAAGGGGACAAAATTAAAACCCAGAAAAAGTTAGTTCGTAGAAATATTTGAAGTATATAACCACAGTTTTCAGGTTCTCTTCGTTTTCTAGGCCCCACCTCAGATTAAATCGCTCTTTTAAAACGAATGACAATCTTCACAGCTTCATACCGTAGCAGAAATATATCTGGGAACTTTCGTACAAATAGGATTCTCATCAAAATTTAAAATTTCCAAAAATTCTTTAACCATTTACTCAATTTGAGTGGCTTATTATTGGTTTGCCAATATTTCTAGTAAATATTCTTCTTTGATTTCACTCCAAACTTTTTCTTTCGAATCTACTATTTTTGGTATAGATTTATTGAGTACTCGATGGCTTTTTAATAACCAAACGAAATCCATCTGAAGTATCTTTACTACGAATTCAAATCTAAAAGTAAACTATTATTCAACCGAAATTCAGTGTTTACTTGAGAAGAAAAATACTGTGTACTGCCAACTAATTTTTATTCACTTGGCTTAGTACTTTTCAGATTAAGTGAAACCAGAAGTCAAAGATAGAATTGATTAACTTCTTCACCGTTTTTATCATATTTGTAAATGATATACATTTAAAAAATATAATATGTTAATAGGTTGAATCAGATAATTTTAATTAAGAAAAGGCGACGCCTGGACTCAAATTTTAGCTCCGATTGTATAGTGTCAATACGACTAAATTAAAAGAAGACGCGTTATAGAAGGTATGTTCACTGTTTCCTGTACGTTACAGTATTTGGTTTTACTAAAGATATTGCATCAATAGTCATTGTCAGACAATATAATTATAGACAATGCTGATGATAATATCCATAAACGAATTCCGCACTTTATATCCCAGAATAATAACTTAATGAGTCGTGTAAAATATATTTCGCACTTCACACAATTAAACTATGCTAATCGAGGGGGTTTTTGTCCGATTAAAATTTTAAAAAGCCATTGTAATAAATGCAAAAGTTTAGTCTGTGGAAGGTCAACGTATTGTGTGTTGCACACACCATTTCAAGCCAGGTAGTAATTATCTGATATAAAACTGCAGCGGATTGTGAAATTACTTCATGTTCTGCCTTATAAATATTAATCAAGTTCATGCGGACGAGATGCCTTGATTTAAACTACTTTATTGTATAAAGTTAGCATAATGGAAAATCAGGATTAGATTTGCTTCATTTTATAGACGGTAATTACCTATAATTTCTATTATGGGTAGGGTATACCTAGTAGTATTAAAGATGAAACGTTCAATAATCGTTTTGTACCTTTTATGTGCAACAAATACACAAAATGACACTGCTTGATGAAATATATAGCTAATTAAGAGTTGTCATTTTTTGGAAAAGTGAATTTTCTTTTTAATGTGAAGTTTTTACAAGTAAGTACCTAAAAAATTAGACCCTAATCACCAGTGAGAGCATATAGGAAATGAAGCGTGGAGGTACAACATAGAAATAGAGAAAACGCAGAATTCACGAAGCGGCAATTTAAATAAGGATGAGTTGCAATTCGTTTTGCAGAAATTCTTTTGGATGGATCATATAGCAACATTTCTTGCAGTAAATCTTTACCATCATCATCTAAGTTTTTGACTTGACTGGCAATATTGAAATGGGTCCAATTTGGGAATGTAGCTTTATAGTTTTGGAGAGATGAAACTCCTGGCCAAATTTCGTCACTTGGGGTTCTTAGTATCCTGAATATACTAAACATCTGATCAATCTCTGAATCTCCTTGAAATAATGGTCGTTTCTGCAAATATACAACCCAAAGACCAGATGTCGATGGGGCAAGAATACCTATCAGATCCTAAATGTACCTCAGGAGTTCTGTACCATAAAGTCACTACCTCATGAGTGTAAACCTTTACAGGAACTCCGAATGCCCGTCCTAATCCAAAATCTGCAACCTTTATTTGCCCCTCCTTTGTAACTAATAAGTTCTGTGGCTTCAAGTCTCTATGAAGTACTCGTCGTTGATGACAAATTAATATGTTCATTTATTTGATACAAATAACTCTTAACGAGTTTGGTATCCATATACTTACCAGATTCAATTTTATCTAAATATTTCTTCAGATCCATAGCAAGGAATTCGAATATTAAGTAAAGTCTTTGTTCCTCCATCATTACATCTTCTAGAGAAACAATGGCCACAAAAACTAAGAAAAAATCGCTACAATGAGATGAATGATATGGCAATGTATGTACCATAACACGAAAATAATCAAAACGAAAAACCAGAATAACAAGAAAAATAAATAAATCTAAGAACATGAAAACGACATCCAAGAGGTAGACATATTATTTTTAAAAGCAAAATACAGAACATATGGAGTACTGTTTATAGTGAATAAGAAATTAAAAGAAAAAGAGAAAATTTCTTGAAGGTCAAATAAAAAATTTCATTTACTAACTAAAATTTAGCTGCACTGCTGATCAAAATCACGTTGTTACTTTGTTTGACTTACTCAAAATACATTATCTCACAATTTATTTAAAAAAAAACTTGTTCACGCAACGTAATGTAAATTTACGATCGTTCTCTTGTATATTACTTATCGAAATATTGTACTCGAGCCTCTAGAGGTTCGAGCAGGTGTTTTCCTCAAGTATAGTGTAGGTATATCAACTCTGCAGCTGGAATTTCAGTTAGTTGTCTCTTCCTTCTTGACTTTATAATTTACTGGCAATATTTTAAAACGGCGTTACCTCATTTTCCCAGACGACGGAAATAATAGATGTTAAGAAGAAGAAGTTAGAGAAGTAGATGATAAATATTGTAATGAGATGGGTTTCTAGAAAAATCGCGTAATATACAGGAAAAGGAAGTCGTATGTTACATGTAATTGATTTTAAATTCTTTTTATGATGTTTTCAAATATTAAAAATATTTTGTATTCTGTGAAGAATGTTTTCTGATTACAACGAATTACATATTAGACCAATTAAAAACAATTATTTTAGTTTTGGTTGATTGTTTGCTAATTTTTAAATTTTTAATAAAATCCTCGTTTTATCTAAAACATTTTTCATAACGTTTTCAATTTAAAAAAAGACTTCGTTTTTCTACTTACCTTCACACTTTTCCAAACTTAGGACTGGCAAAAGAAAAAAATTAACTTTTATGTCAATTTGTATAGTACAACAACCCTGATGTGTTGGTTTACTATTACAGCTGATAAGTTAATAAGGTTAGATAAAAATTCAGGTAAAAGTCAGTCTCAAATATCTTGAATTCTATAATATTAAAATTATTATTTCTTTAGCAGAATCTCACGTCACTGATAGTGTTAAAAACACAGATAATGATTAGTTACAAGGTTATAAAACACTTAACCAACCTGACAAATTCACTTTGAGTAAATTTACTAACAATTAACTACAAAAACAAAACTTTTAACGATACCAGTTATTTCACAAAAAAATAGCTAACATAGAGGAGTGAAATTAGAATTTTATATGAATGTAAGAGCTAAGTCAAATTTTGTTAATTTTTTCGATTTTATACATAGAAGCTTGTAAAAAATTTTTCAATGGGCTGGAGCTATGTGCCAAAAACGGCATTTTTGGTATTTTTCGAGTGGATTGCTTCACTATTTTTTAAATATCTCCGGCTCTAAGAGTCGTGGAAAAATAAAAAAAAAATTAAAATGGCCGTGATGAAGTAGAGTATCGATCCGTGTAGTAGGGTTTTAAAAAAAATGTATCCTAACCTCAAAAAACGAAATCGCGTACATTATTTTTTTTTACTGAATTGGCAATAAATAACCAAATAATCATCGAATTTTCTTAAAAATTGGAGAAAATATGTATTTGATGTCGGGCAGACGTGGTAAAAATTAAAAAAAGAAATGTATTTGTCCAGTCAAAATCGCCATTTTTCGAAAAAAAAAAATGAATTGGCCGCCATTTTTGGAAAAACAATAGTAGAGAAAAAAATTTTATCTTAAAAAGAAGGATTTTGTGTGTACTTGTCTAAGAAAATCCAACATTTTATTTCTTTATTTAAAGTGCCCAATTTAGGGAATAATAAAAAAAATAATTCGATTTTCATTTTTTTCCAATTTTTTATCGCGATATTTATGCTTGATTCTCTTAGAAAAACTATAGTTCAGTCCAAAAAATGTTTTAGGTTCTAAAGCAAGATTTTTGTGAGTGAACGAATCAATATAAAAAATGAAAATCGATTTTTTTTTATTATTCCTTAAATTGGGCACTTAAAAAAAATAAAATGTTGAATTTTCTTAGACAAAAGTACACAGAAAATCCTTCTTTTTAAGATAAAAAAATTTTCTCTACTATTGTTTTTCCAAAAATGGCGGCCAATTCATTTTTTTGTTCGAAAAATGCCGATTTTGGCTGAACAAATACTTTTTTTTTTTTTAATTTTTACCATGTCTTCCCGTCATAAAAATACATATTTCCTCCAATTTTTAAGAAAATTCGAGGATTCTTTGGTTTTTTATTGCCAATTCAGTAAAAAAAAATGTGAGCGATTTCGTTTTTTGAGGATGCATTTTTAAAAAACCTACTATACGGATCGATACTCTTTCATCACGGTTATTTTAATTTTTTTTTATTTTTCCACGACTCTTAGAGCCGGAGATATTTAAAAAATTGTGAAGCAATCCACTCGAAAAATACCAAAAATGCCGTTTTTAAAATTTTTTACAAGCTTCTCTTTATGTATAAAATCGAAAAAATTAAAAAAAATTTGACTTAGCTCTTACATCCATTTTCAGAATATTTTCGTCTAATTTCACTCCACTAATAGTCCTAAGTATTGGGAAAAGTGGGAAGGAAATGATGAATCATGTCTTATTTTAAATTTAAAAATAAAGTACATAACAATATTGAACATCATTTATTGATCTTTGAGACCAACCCTGGACAAAGGGGATTAGTTCGCAGCTCAAACTATATTTTTATGGGTTTGCAGATAAACATTTTGACTGATTTTCTTGAATAATTTGTTTGCCAATCCCAAATTAACAATATGCCAAAGCTTACTCGAAATTTTGTTTCCCTCACGTTTCATTCTTTTAATTCTTCTTTCTTTTATGTTACTCCTATTTCTCCATGTTTGGTTTTTTAAATTTAAAATCTAATGCTTAACATTTAATACTTTTTTAGATACTTTGGCTTGAAAAAACGTATTTGATTTCAAAACTTATGTATAAAATAAATTATAATTTTCTTAATTCAAGGTAATAAAAAAACCTCAAAACAAACAATTTTGAAGAATATATATTTAATAATGAAATTTTGATTTTCTGAAATTCAAACAAAATAATTTAAAACTTTTTTATTTTTCTTTATTAACGAATGCAAATTTATTTCAGGTTAGTCTGCATCTACAAATTTTATTAAAGAAAATACGAATTTCAGCTTGGTAAGAAATATATCATTCTAATTAGATGGATGGAAAAATAGATTTAAAAAAAAATATGATTTCTTTATTCTAAAATGTTTGTCATAAATATCCATTTTCATATTTTTCCCATTTTAATTGATAAAGTCAATATTTACACACAAAAGTTTTGAAAGCGGTTTAACTGTCGATGCAAATCAAAAAAGTAATTTCGTTCGTCGAGGCTTTAAATCAAAACAAGCAAATAAACGGTCGAGAACAAAAAAAGTATGGGTTACCAATAAAATTGAAAAACGATAATTTATTGCAGAGAAAAAAATCCATGTTCCTGATGGAAAGCATCTATCAGGCGTGGCGAGAGAACATCAAAATTCCGGTGGAAAGGAGGGAATAGGGGAGGTCCTCAATCTGCACTGTTTTTACACAAATTAGATCCACAATAATAATAATAGTAAATGTCTTTATTAACATAAAAAATACAATTTATAACATTATTATTCTTTTTGAGGCGAGATTCAGTTCATAGGTTATTTCACAATGCTGTAAATTAATAATGTATTTAATATTTAATGTTGGTAATAAACTTACTGGTCTTAACTCTTTTAAAGCCTCTGGGTTGCTTGTTTTTGAGTAATGGAGTTACTAATGACATTTTCCAACTATTGGGAAATACGGAATTTAACAAACAAAAGTTATTTACATGTGTAATACATGGTAGCAAAAACGGAAGACACAAATTTAAAGTCAGTATATTTATTCCGTCATGCCCAATATCTTTAGTTTTAATACTATTTATTTTATTAAGGATATCAATTTCTGATATAGGCAGGAATTTTAAAGTAGAATTTACTGAATATTTAAATTTAGAATCAAAAAACTGTTTCAAATCTGGATATGGAGTTAATTTTGGAACAGCATTTAAGAAATATTGGTTGATTTCATTTACATTCCACTTATTAGATATATCAAAATTATTTTTGTCTTTTTTAAATCTATTGAATTTATACTAGACCACATTTCTTTGGATGATTGATTTTTTAAACTTACTTTTATATATGCCTTTTTTTACGTTTAATAGTTACCGTAACTAAATTACGTAATTGTTTATAATTTTGCCAAGCTATTTTGTGCTCTTTCTTTGTTGATGATATATTATATAAGAAAAACCCGGAAACACCTCTATTTCCACCCGATCTTCCCACTCCAGCTTCCACAAATAAATTTTGCAAAACCCCCATTTATAATTCTGTTCAATATACATTTAGGAAGTGACAAAGTACATAAATGAAAAAAAATACGTGTTTCTCGTATGGGTAAGATAATTTCTCCATACTCTGTAGTAGTTAGAACATTATTACATAACCTTTTCATTGATTAACTCAATTTGCTTGCCCCAGTTATTTACCCCACGCATTTCCGAAACAAAAAAGTGCAAACCACTGTCGTAAGCAAGCGTACGCGAAGGGCTTTGGTATGGCAGGGCAGTAGCAGGGGCAGGGGTATGGCAGGGAGTGTACCTACCGATCAATATCCCTTGGTGTTGGTGCCCTACAACACTCCACTCACCATGGCAAAGGCTCCGATGACGGCTCACTAGTGGTTGGTTGTATCTACCGAAAAAGGAAACGTCTCTTGATCTGCGGATAGCGAGATCACAATATTTTATTTATTTTAACGGATTGACTATTTTTACAATCTTAAATTACAATAATATACAGAGCAAGTGCGATATAACACTAAAAGAAAAAATAAAGAAAACAAAAAGAAGCTTAGAATAATAAAATAAAATAATTAACATTTACAAATCAGTCACATTTACAATTTTTTTACTGCACGTTTAAATACTGAGGCAAATATCTCAAGATGTAAGTGTTCATTTGCCTCACGTACTAACCTAGTTATTGGTTCATTTTGCCCATAGTTGTTACTATAGTAAAATGGAATGCTGAAAACATCTGAATTACGGGTTCTCCGAGTATTAACACTCAAATTAATTAAGCTATTTTTTGTAAGTTTTGTATATTACCACTAAGAATATTATGCAACAAACACAAATCTGCTTTCAACCTTCTATGTTCTAGCGATGTTATATTCAAAGACCTAAATATGTCTTCATACTCGTATTCGTCCCTAGTGAGACACATTTTGTATGCACAAACACGTAGAAACTTTTGAACTCTTTCGATCATCTCAATATAGACATTATATGAAGGATACCAAACCGTAGAACCATATTCAAGAATAGATCGCACTAAGCTAACGTACATTAGTTTCAAAGTCATGACTGAAAAATGTTCGCTGCTTCTCAATACAAAGCCAATCAAAATAAACTCCTAAGTCCTGACCGGACCTGACCGTCATAGTGCTTTTTTCTTCTAGCATTACATTATTAATGCAATATGGATAAAGAATTGCTTCTTTAGTTCTAGAAAAAGTTAATTTTAAAACATTTTTTTACGTTCAAATAGAGCACATTTACCTCATACCAATTAGCTAAGCAGTTAACAAAGCAGCATCCTGTATATTTTTAATGACTTTTATTATTTTAAAATCATCAGCAAATATTAGGTGATCACTATTGTTGATTATAAGTGATACATCATTTAAAAATAGGTTAAACAGAAGAGGCCCTATATGTGACCCCTGTGGCACACCTGAGGTGACTTTTATTTGCTGACATACACAGTTACCATATTTCACATACTGATACTTATTCGAGAAGTAATTACTTATCCAACATTGATCAAAGTAAAGCGTCTTGATTTAGTATTAAATATTTCGAGAAACAGACGTGCCTCAACTAAAGAAGTATGTACTTTTAAAAAATTAATTTTTGAATGACTAAATATGTTTTAACAAAAATTTTATACATTCCTTATTAGAGGATTTCACTTTATGTTCTGTTTGTTATTCCATGTAAAATGTTTGTTCTTATTGGAAGAATTTTTTTGAGTTGGCATAATTGCGGTATTTAAAAGAAAAGCAAAATGAATAAATATATATCTTAAAACAAAAAAGAAGAAACCTCTAGGTACTAGTTTTTATGTAGAAGAAGAAAATGGTCTGATAAAGCCAGTTTTAATATCATAAAAAACAGGTCATAATAATAGGGAGTAAGTACGAGCTTAAAACTCCAAATTCATGGGTGAATCCAATTATATGTATATATCATAATTTTCAGTTGATCTCTGATTAGAGGTACTTTCTTGTTTCGCAGAAAGGTCGTCTTGTACATTGCTTCTCTTTATTTCGTCATAAAAGTTTCTTATTTTTTGGTTTTTGTTCGATTTTTCTACTTGCTTTATTTCTCTTTCTAAATGTCTTTTTTTCCTACTTTCTTTCTTTGTTGCTTTTATTTTTTCGTTTTACCTTTTATATCCTGCGTTATATATCCATCAATTTTAATCTTGCTTTGCTTTCATGTTCTAGAATATGTTTGCATTATTTATCATCACCTACTTTTGTCACCGGTATTTTTTCAAAAGTGACGACCTTAGATGAGAGTTAACTACCGCATCAGAATCTTCTTTCTCTCTGATCAGAGATATCGATACATTGCGCAATTCACAGATCATGAGGGTATTCATTCTAAAAGGCGGAAATACTTTATCCGACATCGACGCGACTTTGGAATATAAGCATTCTTCTTTTTTCTTCTACTTCTTTCTTTTTTAAAAGAGTCAACGAGTAGGGGCTGAAAAATCTATGTTTCTATGTGTGAAAAAATCGTTTCGGTTTAGTTTTTTATGTAAAATAATCAAGATTAAATATAACAAGAACAATAGCTAGACCAAATTTGGTTTTTAAAGATCTCTGCAATGTGTGAAAATGCACTAAAAATAAAAATTAGTAAAAAAGAAGTAACATTATTGTAGGAAATTTTTTCGTTTTTCCGCTATGACTGGTTTCTTCAACCGATGTTTTTGGGAAATTAAAATCTTAATACCAAACAAATTTTTAATATTATTTTTCCGATATATTTTTACTTAAATAAAAAAACGAATTTGATCTCGAAAATGACATATCATACTCGAAAACTCCATAAGTTCAGTTAAACCTCCAGATTCTCAAGATTTTTTTGGCTATTTTTTATTTATTTATTTATTTTCAATAAGGATACAAACAGGAGGAAGAGAAGATATCTATGTCAGTAAGTGACGAGATTGTATTATATTACTTACTTAGTGCATCTTTGCAGTGGGGAATTTAGGGAGTAGTTAGTAGAACTATGACTAGGTTTAAAAAGATGTGTATGTGATGGGGTAATGAAGCTAATTTTACTTTCACAAACCGTTTTATTGAACCCTAATTACCTTTTATACCGATTATCAAAATTCAGTTTATTTTTTAATTATTCATCGTTCTCTCGCCAATAAACGGCTTCATATTACCTATAATAAATTTTCTTTTTTGTCGATATTACAATTATTAAATAAGAAAGATTTGCTTAAACCATAATCAAAATTACTAACATGACAGATTGATAAGTAGTGTGTAACGGCTTGCTAGAACTGAGAATTGATCCTTTTATAAATGATTTCTCTTCATTTTCTCAATTTGATTTATACCAGTACATAATTTCTGACAGTAAATAATATCGAATCCATGGTAGGCCATCATTACCAGCTTCCGCAATTCCTGATCCTTCATTCCTTGACCATTATAATCATCGATGGGCAAACGATCTCGTTACAGCTAATAGAAGACCTACAATGAAATGTGTTTCACGCTTTATCGATTCTATTCCGAGTATTATGAGAAGAAAAATTTTACACGAACGGTGTCAAATGTCTAATAACTTTGTAAGTAGTTTTATTCGTTGTGCAAAATGCATTCATTATGTGAAGATATTTAAATTTTTCTTGTGTTTGTTTGCTTAATGATTATTTGATACAGAAATATTATTCATATTTATGAAATTAATTTATAGTTCGTTTTAAAGACCACTTGATGACCAATTAATCACTAATTTATATAATTGCCTCATTTCCTTAATTGTAAATTAAGACTAAGATTTACTTGCGAACCTAAAAACATTATTTCAACTTCAAAATTCACATACCCACAAATTGAAAGATTTAGTTTTATCAAAACCCAGCTGGCGATCTCACTTCCTGGACTTGTATCTCCAACTTTGATTCTCCCAGGGAGTAGTTATTACATTGTTGCCGGACTTCGTTTTCAGTATTTATACTATTTACAGGCTGTGACTAAGCAACCGGTACCGGCTACAGAAAAAAATCAAAGTTTGGAACCGACTTTATCAAAGTGTGCTGAAATTTTTTTAGATAAAAATGTACTGGGAAGGGATGGTGAGGGTCGGTAGTAATCTTTGACACCATCACCGCGCTTAGCATCCTCGAAAACGGGGGGAAAGACGTTTTTTCACAGGGAAATGATGTGCTGCCCGTTTAACCCCTTTGGGGGTAGGTTTTGGCCGTTTTAGAGATTCGGTTGGTGAAAAGGGAAATTCTGATACCGCCATCGTGTTCAGCATCCTTGAAAACGGGGGGGGGGAGGTACTCTCGATCCGGGTAATTTTTGGTCCATGTTCTTCCGATGCACAGCTAATAATTGTATATATACTAATTACGAAAACTACTTTTGGATTTTAATTTGTTTCAAATTTTCTTTAAAAATGGACCATTCGACAACACCGTACACGAATAGACACCGAACTATCTCGAGGCGTCACGACGACGTTTATTTTTGGCTGGATCACATGTCGCACGCGACAGACATGTGTTACACACAACATGAATATAAGATTGTAGAGCAAAAGAAGTAAGAAATCTAATTATAAAGACTGGTTAAGCACAACTACAAGATGTAATTTTTTTATTGTTGGCATCTGTCTTCTGTCCCGAGAATCAAAACTTTCTATTTTTTTAAAGTCCCAATCTTATTTGCATGCTTATTACACCTGGATGATGTCAAAATAAAACAAAAGTTGTCTTCGGCATATTTTGTTTTATGTTTAAATAAGTTTTATTATGATTTAAATATAAAAAAACTTGAGTTTAGATTATAGCATATATTCATTTTCCTACCCCAATCGGTACAATTTTATAATAGATCAAGTATTGAAGACTAGATTCAGGATTAGTGGAGTGAAATTAGACGAAAATATTCTGAAAATGGATGTAACAGCTAAGTCCATTTTTTTAATTTTTTCGATTTTATTCATAAAGGGAAGCTTGTAAAAAATTTTTCAATAAATTTGGGCTGGAGACTCGCGAGATATGTGCCAAAAACGGCATTTTTGGTATTTTTCGAGTGGATTGCTTTTGTCTAAGAAAACCCAACATTTTATTTCTTTATTTAAAATGCCCAAATTAGGAAAACTGTATTTCAGTCCAAAAAATGTTTAAAAAAATAAAAAACCTATTTCAGGTTCTGAAGTAACATGTTTGTGAGGGAAAAAGAAATAAAATCTTAGACAAAAGTACACACAAAATCCTTCTTTTTAAGATAAAAAATTTTTCTCTACTATTGTTTTTCCAAAAATGGCGGCCAATTCAATTTTTTTTCGAAAAATGCCGATTTTGGCTGGACAAATACATTTTTTTTTTTAATTTTTACCATGTCTTCCCGACATAAAAATACATATTTTCTCCAATTTTTAAGAAAATTCGAGGATTCTTCGGTTATTTATTGCCAATTCAGTAAAAAAAATGTGCGCGAATTCGTTTTTTGAGGTTAGGATGCATTTTTAAAAAACACTATTACGGATCGATACTCTACTTCATTACGGTCATTTTAATTTTTTTTTTTATTTTTCCACGACTCTTAGAGCCGGAGATATTTAAAAAATAGTTAAGCAATCCACTCGAAAAATACCAAAAATGCCGTTTTTAGCACATATCTCGCGAAGCTCCAGCCCAAATTTATTGAAAAATGTTTTACAAGCTTCTCTTTATGTAAAAAATTTGACTTACATCCATATAAAATTCTAATTTCACTCCACTAGAAATCAGATTTACGAAAATAACCGAGTTTGTCACTTCTCATTTCAAAACCAGGTATTAAAACGCGGCCGTCATATAGTATATTACGTAACAAGTGTGGAAAGTGACCAATTACGCACGAGTGCAAGAAATGCATTTTCCAACGAGTTATGTACACTATTTTTCCTACTACCCCAACATTTTTAATATTCTAGTTTTATTTTTTTAAAAAAATATTAATCATTGGGTATATTAATTTTAGGATTTAAAATAAAATTTTAAAAATAATCTTATATTGTGCTTTTAAGAAAATTCTAATATATTTATTAACTTAATATAAATAATATCTTCAGAAAAAGAAGCTTTAATGCCTTTTATATTTCTTCAGTCCATGAATTAGTTGTATGAATAGGAGTACCTAACCTTTCTTTTGATTTTTGGGGCAGCGGCTTTAAGCTGGTAATTTTAACCGCCGCAGATATTTCTGGTGGAGTAAATTCCATCAAAAATTCATCACTTTCCATTTTCACTACTAATTATTCATAACGATTGACAACACTTTGACAGATGTGAGCGAAAGTAAAATATATCACACGACTGTGTGATATATTTCTTCATTTTAACTTAACTGGACTCGTATGATATTTGTCACTTTCGAGGTGTCAAAACAATTCGGAAATTGCAATTTTCATAGGTGGTCGTAGGAAAAAATCATTTCTACATCTCTTCAAAATATTAAACATCTACGTCGGTCGATCAGTTTTGAAATAATAACACTTTTGATCACTTAGTACAGATAATGAAATGGTCATTCTAATGCATTTGAACTTTATTCATAAAAAGAAAATCAAATATAAAGTTTAAAGCTTTACAATAATCGATTTGTAAGATTTTAAAGTGTGCGAAAAAACGACATTTACAGGCTTTTAAATTATTATACAATTTGTTTCCCTTTCATAATTTAACATAGAACTGCTACCGTTACAGAGTCGTAAAAGTAAATCAACATCGGATAACTTGGCTTCGGGCTTTTTATGTCGGCATTACGGCAATACACCACTGAACCACGTTTAAATATCGATTTCAAGTTCATTTACACATACGAGTGTAGCGTGTTTTAATAACTTATTGTTTAAGAACATTCAACCAAATCGAATGCAGTGCTACAAAATGTAACGTGAATTTACTGTTGGGCTAAGTATTTGCATATTTTTCTAAGGTTAATACGATACATACGATGGGGATATCCATGGAAGAAGGAAATTGTGAATATCAACTCGATCCATTATTAATAATAATAAATAGTTTATTCGCCAACAATTAATACAATAAGAATAAATTTAACAAATTTGCAAATAAACACAAAAACCACTGAGACAACGAGATTGTCTGTATGTGGTATAACGCATTTTAGGTATATATTCATAAGAACATATTTTAAATATACAGGGTATTTGGTGGATGGAAACCCCTGAGTAGTTGATAGAAGACATCACTTGATTGGTGATGATTGATTTACAGTCACATATCGAAAATAGTATTTTTGTTCCCCACAACAGGACCGAGCAACAACAGCAATATCAATTAAAAATCATAAAAGGACGATTTCTGTTTCATCAAGACGCTCCAATGATTACGGGGGCAGTTTATATCGAAAAAAGTTTTTTTTGTTTCAATTTTTTTTTTGAAGTTTAATAGTATTGGGGATTTTAAGAGGGAGAATTTCTTCTGTACGTTTCAATTTAATACGAGAAGTTTTTCATTGCCTTCAAATATTAAATAATATATTTTTTCGGGTGTTTGACTTTAATAATTGATTAATTGACATCTAATTACTTTTCGAGCTAAAGTGCGGGTTTCCTATTTTTTTTTTTTTAATTTAAGATCATAAATATCTTCATAACTTCCTGATTTTTGCACAACCTGTCTAACAATAAAAATAGTATTCGTTATTTAACTTCCTAGCAAGAATTCCGTATATGATTTATTGTTCCCTGTATGTAGCACAAGGGGTCTCATAATTTATGGTCTTTGTGATATTTTCATAGCGTGACTTTGTCTCAAGCCTCTTAATAGAGCGAATAAGTGGAAGCGTAACCGAGAACAAAACAACTTTTTTCGAGTTTCAAGTTTTCTTCGACATTCATTCGCGAAGGAAACTACTTTTACTTTTATGGAATCAGATAAGTTAAAAAAGTTCGTTTGAATTTCAAATGACCGTTTTATTATTAATTTGTATGCCGAGCTACTTCCTGTTGAATTTGTTAATGGGTATTTTTCACGGTAAAGTTCAACACTTCACTTCTTGGGCAATTTAAAATAATTGCAGAAAATTGAGTGTTTTAAATTTGCAATGGATGTCTTAAGCAAAAAATTTAACTGTCAGGCTGTTAAAAATAATAATAATAATAATAACAGATTTCCATTTATAGGACCAGTTTTACAATAAAGTTGAAAAAGAAAAATAACATTAAATAAAGTAACAATGTATTGTAAAGGTTTTGTATTTACTATTAAAGATTTTAATGTATTATTAGTTTAAAAAACTGTTTTTAAATTAAATTTATTGCCAATCCTTCTAATTTTTTCGAATACTTTTTTAATATAAGGGATGAAATTCAAAATACAATAAATTGTATTTACAAAATTCTATGCGAATGTAATCAATTTTATATAGGAGAAACATCTAGACCTTTTCATATGAGACTTAATGAACACCAATCATATATTAAAAATAAACAATTCGAAAAATCAAAAATATGTGAACATGCATGGGATTTTGATCATAAAATACAATGGAATTCTTCAACTAGATTATTAAAAGAACCTAATAATTATAACCGCAAAAGAAGCAGCAGTGATATGCTTAAATAATAACGAATGTGTTTCTAATTGTTCGGTTGATATTTCAAAAATTTGGATGCCTATTTTACAAAAAGAGTTAATTGCAAAAAGGATACCCTCTATATCGGGATAGTATAAGTTTTTATCTGGTTTTTTCTTATAATAATATTATTGACAAAACTTCATTTATGGCAAGAAGTATAAATTCTCTTATAATATGCAAATACGCTATCCTTTTTAAAAATTCGTTCCCAGAAACGTCACAAAAATAAGATGGAAACAGATTTTGATATCTTCAATTTCAAAATCTTTCTCTGTGTCCTATGTTGCTGTCATATTTTTGTAAGATTAGCAAGTGTTCTGTTTCTATAGTAAATTTTTTTTATTATATATTTTGTTATGTCATTTTGAAAACGACTTTCGATTAAGAAAGTCGAAACGTCAATTAAAGTCCCTTTTTCTTTAAAATAAGTGGTTTTATTTCCATATGAGAATAGAAATTTAGAAATGAATATTTCTGTAGGTTTCGAATTGCGAAGAGGATAGGAAGAAGCTACATTGAAATTTAATTGTTTCAGAATATCTGCACAATAAATCGAATTATGCAGCAACCTAAACAAGAATATGAGTAATGCACAATTTCGTTTTAGCTTGCAAGGATGTGAAGTCTAAACTCCTGCATACTTCGCTGTTGTAGATCCCTAGATCGGGGTTATATATCATTTTCAAGATCATGTATTTAAAAAAACCCAATCTTTACTTCGTTCTAGGTAATGCTGTCGATATGATACATTCTGCTTGCAGAAAATGCATTTTATGACATTTACCAAATATCAATATTAGTCAATTTATAATATCAATTTGACAACTTATTAATTGTACATTTAGTTCCAGGGGTGACTTCAGAATAAAACATTAGAACAATTAATTCTTATAGTTATATTCGTCCCCATTATAATCCTAAAAATCCATGCCAAAATTAATTAATTAATTAATTACAGCTGCATTAAAAGTCTGATGTTAAATAAACATAAATTAAAATCTAGTAAACTTTTTCGTGGGTGTAATAATCAATTTCGTGTCTCAGAAAAAAAAACACTGCTGGAATTTTAGATATACCGATAACCCGCAGTAGGTTAAAGGGTATAAACTACTTTTCCCCTACCTTGCGTACGGGTGACAAACAAGGTTAACCGGTCAGTACCTACGCGTAAGTGAATACATTAACTAGGCAAGTAGTAGTATTTATGAAGCGATTGTAGCGTGTGATAAAGACGATATACGGCACAGGAACTGAAACGTAAGTCTGGGTGTTAAATGGACACTTCCTACAGAAAACACCTTCGACCCCTTTACTCCCCTTCGATGGACTAATCCAATTGAAAAAAATTCCCATAAACTTTGACCACGTGTTTTAAAAGGATAACAAATTATATACGATTACAAAAAGCCCCAATAACTACGCTAAAAATGTAGATACATAAATTAAAACAGCAGATTATGTTCTAAAAAAAGTACTTGGAAGGTAAAATTATTTTGTTCGAGATTTAAAGACAATGCGAAAGTCAGATGTCAGTAATGGACGCTGGATAAGTTTTGTCTTACACTGTATATTTTCAATTTATTTTGTTTAAAAAAAAACTTGTTCATCCTAACTTCGACTCTGGCTTGTAAAGCATTTCATGTCAAAACTTGGTTTAAAACTACTAAAATATCGTTAGAAGGAAATTTACTTAAGCGTAGGTAGATTTTTATCGCGACTTTTTATGGTTATTTTACACATTTGTATATTTTTGAATTCATTAATTAGATTATAAAATATATATGTAACTTGTTCTCACTAGTCCTAATTAGATATTTATCATGGACTTGTTAGAAGTCTAATGGCAGTGTTACTAACTTTTAAAAATGTTTGACAGAATATACTTTTAGAAAAAAATTCTAATTACCTTGAGGATGATATTTATGTTTGACACAAGTACTCGGGACAAATTTCTTTTCATTTTAAAATATTGTAACTTTATCTCCTTTCTGTTTTTATTTTTGTTACGACTTTCTCTATAAAATATTATTATAGCAGATTATATTGAAGTACCACAACCACCTTGTTTTTAGAACTAACGATAACAAAGTTTCGTCTAACAAAAAAAGTCGTAACACAACTTTAAACATTGAGAAATACTGTCAGCAATATAGAGGGTGAAATTTCGGACCCTGACACCTGGCGCCTGGAAAGACAATATAAAGTTAATAAAATTTCAAATGGTGTTCATTGTTATATTTCTTAATTTCTCACATCTTTTTCAATTAACAACTACTCTACACTGCATTTCCTGTCCTGTGTAAAACTAGATTTAAGTTTCATTGGTTGAAATTTTACTTATCAATAAATAGGCTTCTGCAGTCAATTCAATTTTTTTAAGGTTGGAGAGTATCTGATGACTAATATTTTGAACCCATGTCAGACTGTTGACGTTGAAAAATTTAAAATCTGTTATAAAACACATATTTTTAATATTTATTTTCTTATGTAATTTGATTTAAAAAAAAATATTATTGAATTAAATAACAAGAATTTAAAACACAGCCTCAAGAGAATTATTAATGATCCGGGGTATACGAGAAAATGTTGATATCCAAGTAAAAAAGTTTGGGGAACGAGGACCTAGAAAATCAGAAACCAGAAGTAAAGATCTTAGAACAGCACTTAATTTCATTCACAGCCTCGAAATTAAATCTCAAAGTTCATAATTAAATCCACTTATCATCTGTGCTTTTGATGTTGTCACTTTTTATTCTGGTTTTAAAATAGAAACACGCCAGGCACGAGTTTCTTTAAGGAGAGCTATCTCACTGGGATGCGACCACTTTTTTTCCTAACTTTTAACTTTTATTTGTTTATTCTTTAAGTGGGGTGATTTTATAAATAGATGTATTTAATTATGACAGTTCCAGCAAATCAACTAATCAGTTGTGTTTTAATCTTCATTTGTAACAAATGGGGGGTAACGACTTTATAGGGATAATATTTTGTTAAGTGATTATGTTTTTGTGGATATTTCTAGTTTTGATTGTTTCTGAATCTACTTGTTAATAAGATGAAGAGGAAAAGGGAAAGGTATGCCTATTTTTGTATAGAGGGTGACGCATTAGTGTGTCAAAATATTATATATCCGTTATCATCGAAGATAGTAAAAGATATATTTACGGAAATAGTAGGCAGCTTTAATACGAGGTTTGTACAAAAAAGGTGACTTTTCTCAATACAATAAAATTCTATTACGTGCTAAAAATAAACAAAACTTTACATAATTATTATTGTATTTTATTTTGATAAATAAAGAAATCAACTTTCCAAAATTATTTTAAATGCATTAAATAGTCTCTATTCAGAGAAAAAACAATTTCAGAAAGCAAATAAAGTAAACACATTTATAAATTTACACTTATTTGATAGTGACAACAATTATAATCCAACATATAAGTGAAATACTTAAGTAACCAATTTAATAAAATATAAAATAAATTATATCGATTTAATTTTTCAACAAATATATACATTATGTTTCAGTAAGTTGGAACCATATGGGAAACTTTTTTATTACTAATTTTAGGAAAAAAGTTTCTTTATAAAAAGTTCTGCATGTTGTATACAAGGTTTGTCAAAAAATATGAATTTTGCTCAAGAGAAAAGTACCTTTATTTTTGAAGTATGAAAAAGAAGTTATTAAAAAAACTTGTTTATAATGACATTTTACGTCAACATACCGATTTTGAACAAGATATTTGAACTTTAAGAAAATTTTCATTTTTAACATTTTTTGATACACCCCCGTAATTGACAATTTTGAATTCATTGAAAAATTTAAGAATGTTCACAGGGACCTTACAAACCCATACTAGACTTCCGTTTATAAGCAAAAATTTAGCCCGGATTAAAATTTTTCTCTCACTAAATATTTTGCAAATTTGATTCCTGCATAATGATTATTATTATTAATATTTTTTTTTTAATCAATAATAAAGGAATTTTTCATTTGTTGTCAACTTTTTCAGACATACTACCACACCATCGAACAAAATTAACAAAATGATGAAGAATTCAAAATTATCAGTTACGGGGGTGTATCAAAAAATGTTAAAAATGAAAATTTTCTTAAAGTTGGTATATCTTCTTCAAAATCGGTATGTTGACGTAAAATGTCATTAGAAACAAATTTTTTTAATAACTTTTTTTTCATCTTTCAAAAATAAAGGTACTTTACTCTTGAGCAAAATTCATATTTTTTGACAAATCTCGTAAACGACTGAAAAATTTTTATATCTGATGGTTGCATTTTAGGTTTTAGAAGAATAACTTTTTTTTCCTAAAATTAATAATAAAAAAGTTTCCCATGTGGTTCCAACTTACTGAGACATACTGTATAATTATTGTGTAATATTTATTGCAGTAAACGTGACTAATAATTAAAAAGGTTCGACTGCTTCCTCATTTATTAAGAGCGCCGGAATTTTTAAGATTTCAAGCCGCCTAAGCTGAAAATTTAATCTCATTATTTTATTCAGCGATATCCAATTTATATTTACTGTCTTCAGTACCAATTGTGCTTACAACTTTTCCAGTTTCAGATACAAGATAGAAGAATATAGTTGCTAGTTGGGTACTTAATAATTTTTAAAAGTAAACGGTTCATTTTATTTATAGGGGCAAGACAAAGTTCGTGAACATAAACAAAATTAATTAATGGATATGTCAATTTATCAAACAATTCTAACGACATCACAGTATCATTGCTCATTCCCGTAATTAACGGAGCTATGTCGTGTACTTTTATGTAATATCTAGAGACCGTGTTTTGTGTTGTTTACTTGATGAACTCAAATCGTCTGGTAGTAGTCACTCGCTATTCCCCAGCTTATAACATTTTTTATTTATTCACATCATACTCCAGTCATTCTATACAAAAATAAGCCCAATAAACGCAAATGAAGCGAACTGGCTGGATTTTTTATGTCTTGTAGTAGGGACTTACCTTGAAATTTTCGACCAGATTCCCCATATGCTTTCGCCGCCATCTTGAAAAAGGCAGAATTTTGTTTTTCCGAAATAACACGGCTCTCCGTCATTTTCCGCAAGGGGTTTGATACGTATTTCCGCTAATATATCTGTTCGGATAAAAAACCCATCACAAACTTGTAAGAGTACCCAAATACCTAAAATTCTAGAATTTTATTTTTACGATTCGACAAAAATTACGGCTTTGAGCGCCCCGTGAAGTCAGAAATTCCGCACGAAATGTCGAAATGCTCGGTGCGGTGGTAGATTTTCACATAACACTTTACTTAAATAAATTTAGATATTGACTAGTTTTTAGAAACATGACATGTTTCGAAGTACAACTTCTTTTTCAAATATAACTAAAATTTACAATTTCGCAAAAACAAAATTCTGCCCTTTTTCAAGATGGCGGCGAAAGCATATGGGGAATCTGGTCGACAATTTCAAGGTAAGCTATTAAAAGCTACTACAACATATAAAAAATCCAGCCAGTTCGCTTCATTTGCGTTTTGAAATGTATAGAATGACTGGACTATCATAGACGCTGATTTCTAGTCACCGTAAATCGCGAAAAATTGAGTTATGACGTCCCAAGTGGTTGAAATACATAACCGCCAGCCAAAGGGGATTTTTATACATGTATTAATGTAGATAGTGTTCACATACGAAGTGTTTTTTATCTAGTTGCCTTACTGACACTTTCATCCACACTCATCAACCTCCAACTCAACCTGCTAGTAACATGAAATTTGGAAAACCAGGGTGTTTGTATGAAAAAATGGCGCTTGCCAAGAGTTGAGAACAGTTCTTCTGCTGGGTGTTTGTTAAAAGTTTCTGCGTCTACTGTTGGTTTCTTCATTTTTAAGTATTTTGGTCTTAATAAAACGAATCTGATCTCCAAAATGACCTGTAATGAAAAATCGCGTAAACCCTGAAAAACTTTAATTTTCAACCGAATTTCATTATTTTGACTTCAGAAATCGATCGAGAAATTGTTTTTTCTTTTTATTTCAAAATTTTTAAGTCCTGAGTTTCTTCTTACATCATACTCTATTTGTTGACTACTCTATTAACATTTAAATATTATAAAACCAGCATGCAATTAAACTGAAAAAAAGTTTTAATGCGACAATTTATTTGCAATCAATACGTAGTTAAAGGCGCCTTTATGTACGGATTTACAAAGAGATAGAAGAAATTAATCTCAAATAAAAAAAAACTAGAAACTAACGGAAAACGGTACATGATAGCAAATTTCAATTCTCGCCGTCTGGACTAGCTAAATCAGAATCAAATCAAGTACCCACGCGGTAAATTAACATCATCCTAATTAGAAGTATAGGAGCCTAAGCATAAAACAAAGAAAATAAAAACATGGTTAGGCGTCTGTGGTCTGGTGGTAGGCTTGTACGAACATCGCAAGCTATTCAAAATGAGAAGAACTTTTTTTTATTATTAAGTTGGAAAAATCATTTTACGGACAGAGTTTGTGATTCCCCTGATACGGTGCAAATCGCTCAGTAACACTAAAGGCGCGTTTTCCTAGCGACGGGTTTTTTCGGTCGCGGACAACGGAATACGTCGACGGAATCACGTTGGGTCAGCGTAATATATTGCGCCGGCTAGAGTGTTTTCCTAAAAAAGAAACCTACGCAGCGTCATAGAAGGATTTGTAGTGAAAATTCAAAATGAAGAGGAAGTCCTTACGTTTGAAAAAAATTGGTGCTTTGCTGATCATAGTTTTTAAATGACGTGGACGAAGACGACGAGCGACGAGTAGATATTACATCTTTTTTTGCTTGTTTTTTAAATTCCATATCTCAATAAGTTGCTGGTCTTCTGCCGCTCAAAAACGATCAGACAACATCCTCAAGAGACAACATCCTCAAAAGACAACGTCCTCAAGAGACAACATCCTCAAAAGACAAAAAGAGACCAAAACAACTCAAACGCTACTTAAACACGCCAGCGTGCGACGTTCTTCACCCGATTAGACGACGTCCCGCGTTCTAGGAAAACAATTTTGAGCTTTTTATATGTTCAAGTGAGTAGCGTGATTCCGTCGTCCGCCACCGAAAAAACCCGTCTCTAGGAAAACGCGCCTTAACCATTACAAAACCAACTCGGATGTTGGCCTTAGCCTGCCGCCTACAGCGGTCTCCGATGACACTTGAGGGTGCGTTGTAACTCATCTAGTTAACCAAGTGGTCACGGAACCAATGGTTAAACTACGGTTAACCTTCAATCAGTGGTTGTCATTTTTCGTTGTAACACGAATTATCAACCAATAGTCAGGTAACCAATGTATTTAGGATGGCACCAATGACTTAAAAATAAAAATCCCAACAATATTAGTGCTGTGACGGCTGTAACGGTAGTGAATAAGACAGGCTGAAGAAAAATACAACCAAGAAATACAGCTTAAAAAGGAAATTCATGATGAAAAAATAAAAACGATGAAGGAGGAACATTATATTAAAACATCTAATTTAAAAACAATATTTTTTAAATAAAGGAGGAACTGCTCTAATCGTTGAGACATCCTTAAAAGTAGCTGGATAGACAATGTATTTTGTTTTTTTTAACAAAATTAACAGTTCTTCATACTTAATAATATATATCTTAATTATGAATAGCCCTATAATACTTAAAAAAAAAATATTTACAAAAATTAAAAGCTCACGTTAAAATATTTTATATTACAAATTAGTAATCACACAATTTGTTTTATATAAAAGATTTTACTTTTTTATAGCAGCACTTGAAGATATTGTGAAATTAAATTACATCACTTAAGTCATTCATATTAAATCTAGGTATATTTGGTATAATTCCAAAAAAATTCCTTTATTCCAAAAATATTGATTGATTTGGTCGATACAAAGTTCCTTACTAGTATTTTCATTATAGCGAAAGAAATAATAACTTTAATAAATTTTACGAAAAAACAGTGCGTATACAATCATTTCATTTAACAAAAAGACATAATGCATCTAGACCTAGGGTCTGTATGTGCACATACATTAAATCAATATGAATTTCCTTTATTATTTCCAAAATATTTTGATTTACTGGTTCATTTTTTTGACAAGCTATATTGTGAAGCACATCACAAATCACAAGCGACCACAATTGTTTGAAGAATACATCTTGTTGCTAAGAATCTTAAAGTTATTAAAACTTTCCCTTCAGGAGTTACAGCATTAACTCTAAAAAGCATATACATTTACCATTATGATAAAATAAATTATAAAAGCAGTACATACTCATATCTACTGTATGATATACATTCTCTAATTTTCTCAATAATGTGAATCACAGTGTCTTCTGATAGTCTGAATCTATCCCTAAACTCATTGTCTTTCAGTTTAAAAAAATGATTTTTCTCTTTCCCTGAAAATCCTGGCTCGTCTTGGAAACATTTCATTTAAATATAATTCTTGAAAATCTTCCTCATCTGCTATTATAAAATATAACCAAAAAATAATCCCAAACAATGACAGCAAATTTATAGAACAATAATTTTTTTAACGTTTCATGCCCCAAACACAGGTTAAACTACCGAAATCGGATAGTAAACTTTTGAGTAGTTAACCAGCTGGTGACCGTCTCAAAATCTGTGTTACAACAACCCCATTTACGTTAACCATCGACTACGGTTTAACCTTGCGTGTTACAACGCATCCTGAGCCTTTTGGCCCGTTGTGTCTACTCGTACAAAATTTTGCTGGGTTCACCCACTGGTTGCCCATTACCACGTTTAAGGCTTGTTCAGACTTTACAAGTTACTTGAATTCAAGTGCAATAATTGGTGCAACTTAAAACAAATTGAAAGGTGTGAACATCATTTCACTTGAATTCAAGTATCTTGAAAGGTGCTCTCAAGTTTCAAGTGGAAGTAGAGATAAAGTTAACTTTTGCTTTCAAGTTGGGGACTTGAAGGTCGAGTTGAATCACAGTTGAAAGGCTCGTTCAGACTTTACAAGTTACTTGAATTCAAGTAACTTGAAAGGAGTAACCTGAATTCAAGTGAACGTTAACACCTACCTAATATATCAAATTAAAAAAAAAAAATGAGGTTATGTTGGTTTTATTTTCTGTTTGTATTTTTTTGTAAAATGAAGTGTAGAATTTTTCTCTGATTTTTAGTAATCCATGCACAATTAGCTTATTTACAATACTTATTCCAGCATTTTTATAACTTGAAACCGGGATCATTTAAGTAAAAATGTCAACTTGAAATGACTTGAATCAAAAATTGAAATAGTATGAACGTTCACGTGAATTCAGGTTACTCCTTTCAAGTTACTTGAATTCAAGTAAATAACTTGTAAAGTCTGAACGCCGCTTTAGGGATATGGACTGTAAGATCATAAATCACCCGCCACTTAATTTATCAGCATGCGGTCTACGCAGATACGTACTTACTCTAGCCATTAAGTTTTGTTCTATAGGTATAAAATATTTCATGGGATATTTTATGGGAATCTTTTAACGGACGGTGTGAAGGCAAGTTTTAGTTTCTTTATGAATTCAAAAAAACCTAAATATTTACATACGAAAGTAGAAGTGTACAAAACAAATTTGAACTAAATAAATCAATGCTCAAAATTTTATTAGTACAACCTTGTGATTTTGGAAATAATTTATGCAAATCATAAAAACTATCCAAGGTCGTCTCAAATATCTTGAATTATAGTGGAATCGCAATCGAGCCGGAGTAATATATCTGTCAGAACAGGAAAGTTCAGATGTGGGTGCCTATATATTATTTACGGGGTCCATAAAATCATCATTTAAAAATATATTTTTTTTGAATATGTATTGAGTATTATTTCGGTATGTTACACAGTTAGCAAAATGTGGCAGGACACAAACATTCAATCTTCACGACAGGCTTTTTTGGAAGGATTATCTACAGGATTGAAGGTTCCTTCTAGTAAAGGACGACAATTCATATTGGAAGTGATGACAGGTTTTCAAAACGTGGTTCTTTAATATTTCAATCTAAAAAAACCGGAGAACCATGAAGATATGAACTCTGATGTTTTTGAAGAATATTTTCAACACATGATACAACATTTACCATTCCCGTCTAATTGAACTTGTGCCAAATACTTCACGGAAGAAAGATGATATCATTAAGTGGTTAACAGACAGAAACGTTAACTTTCCAGAAAAATCAATAGAAATAGAACTACTAGAAATTATTAAAGTACGTTATGTAGTGGATGAACTTGCAAAAACACATGGTAGCGATGTTGTGCGTTTTCCTTCCTATCACTGCAAACTAAATCCTATTGAACTGACATGGGCACAAGTTAAAGGATATGTAGGTCGACATAATACAACATTTAAGTTAAAAGATGTAGAAGCATTGTTAGAAACCTCCATATCACTTGTTACGAAGGAAAATTGGCAAAAGGCAATCGAGCATGTGTTAAAAGAAGAAGAAAACATGTGGAATCTGGACAAAATCTTGGATGTCGATACTACAGTGCCACCTTTAATGATATCAGTAAATAATGATTCATCAAGTGAATATAGTGATTCAGAGACTTTCACGTTCCCTGATCTTCGAGAGTAGGTAAGCATATCTGTTTTATATCAAAATGTTACAATCATATTAGTAAAAAAGGAGTAGGGTCTGGTGGCGCAGCGTTGGGACCACCCAATTAACGCTGCCAGAAACTAAACCACCAAAAAAGCTCAAAAGCTTGCAAGACTGCAAAAACGCAAGCAAAACCGGAGCATGTCAAAAAAGTGGTGAAAATATTGAATATACCAAGTTTACCCACCAAAAAACACAAAAAACAAGAAATTGGCCTTAGGCGAGGGGACTCACCTAAAAAAAAGCACCACGGCGGTTAGATTACAATTATTTAAGTTTAAAATAGTAACAAAAAATGTAATAATACAAACAAATACACCCAAATTTACCCAACCGTGTGCTCATCAGAGTATTTAAAGGAATTAAAATAAGGATAGTCTATCCAACAAAACCGGGCGGCAGAGGCAAAATTCTTAATTTTAACACACCTTTTAACTACCGGCTATTTAAAATCACAGATTTTGTTTGAGCCGCCTGTGCTGTAAAACTCATAAAATTTTGATTTATTACACCGTGTCGATTGCGATTCCACTATAATAACATTTCACACATATTTTTTAACCCATACCCCCTAAGAGGAACAAACAAAATACACGCCATTGAAAAATCGAATAATACTTTACAATGCAGTTCCGATTACACCGACTCGAGATGCATAAATTACGTCTCCAATTAGACGAGAGACAATGTTCATAATTGACCACATATTTACATTCACGTCACTAATCCAACAATTCATAAGAGACCGCTATAGCCGGTGCCGGAGAGAACAAGCGGAAGAAGGAAAGCGATGCTTTTAAGCGAGACGGGGTGATGGCAAAGAGAAAGAGATAGAGGAAATAAACAGAAACGGACGGGACAGACCTTTGATTATGCCCTACGGTCCCTTTGATTAGATCCCGGCTAAAGGTATGCAAATTACAATGGAATTCTGTAGTCGCAATCCTTCTGAATCGCTGAATGTTAACTGGCGCCTGAAAAGTGAGTAACAGTTACTCGACTTGTTTTTTCTGTGCGCTGAAGATCGTAGCAAATTTAGACTGATCTGGTTTATTTCAAATTTTAATATTTTATCCATACTCCATAACTTTCTTACAGTGAAATCGCAATCGACACGGAGTAATAAATCAAAATGTTATGGGAGTTTTACAAACAAAATCTGTGATTTTAAATAGCCGGTAGTTAAAAGGTGTGTTAAAATTAAGAATTTCGCCTGTTTTGTTGGACATAACAATAGACTATCCTTATTTTAATCCCTTTTAAGAATCTGATGAGCGCACGGTTGGGTAAATTAGGGTGTATTTGTTTGTATTATTATTTTTTTTGTTACTATTTTAAACCGGGGTACTTGTTTTAGGTGAGTCCCCTCGCCATTCACCCCTGAAAATATTTTTTTTTGGTTGGCTAAGGCCAATTTTTGGTTTTTTGTGTTTTTTTGGTGGGTGCTTCTACATCTTTTAACTTAAATGTCGTATTATGTCGACCTACATATCCTTTAACTTGTACCCATATCAGTTGAATAGGATTTAGTTTGAAGTGATAGGGAGGAAGACGCACAACATCAATACCATGTGTTTTTGCTACATAACTATATAACGTACTGGAGTCTTATTTAATTTCACAATTTCTAGTAGTTCTATTTTTATTGATTTTTCTGGAAAGTTAATGTTTCTGTCTGTTAGCCACTTAATGATATCATCTTTCTTCCATGAAGTATTAGGCACACGTTCAATTAGACGGGAATGGTAACTAGCGTTATCCATTACTATAACTGAACCCTTTGGTAAATGTTCTATCATCTGCTGAAAATATTCTTCAAAAACATCTGCGTTCATATCTTCATGGTAGTCTCCGGTTTTTTTAGATTGAAATATTAAAGAACCACGTTTTCAAACCCGTCAACACTTCCAATATTGGGAACTGATCAAGATACTAACTGAGGGTATTCCCATTTGAGCACAACTAACAGGTACCGACCTATTTGATAACCCAAAAACCCACACACTCTTCGGGTAACAAATTTAATATAGACCAAAAACGCACGGGGCCTATAATAATCTGTTATTAATTTAATTTTAATGAAACAAAAAAGGAATTTTAGTAAAATTTGTAATTTTAATGAATAAATAAATGGTAACATATTTTTTTTATAATATAATCATCTAGAAATACCTTTTAGACAACCAATCTTTATTAACTGACAAATATATAACAAGTCATCTCTCATAGTTACAAGAAGATATATGTATATACTAATTAGTAATTATACATATTAACAATTTTTACAAATATAATAAAATACATAGTATAATAAGGAAAAACATTTACACAAATACACCATACTTATTTATTACAGGCAAAATAATGCGATAAAATTTTAGCATATTCTAACTTAGTAAGTTTGTTATTCTTATAATCTTGAATCTTAGAAGTAACAAAGTCGTGTGTCTTTTTTTTGAAGTAATATTTTGAAATGTATAAAGCATATTAATGCTATTTCATCTAATATATGTTTCAGTCTGCATATTTAGTAATGTGTCTACAAATATAAATAATGAAGGGTGAGGTTGATATATACAGCTATTAAAATGTGAGCGAAATGACAAGAATTTGTCATTCTAAAGGCTGCAGATGCGCTTGCCCAAATATGAGGAGGAAATTTGGATTTATTTGTTAAATAATTTTGCAGGAGATAATCTGAAAACTTTTCCAAAATATCGTTTTGAGGTTTTATTTCATACAGCTCGAAGAAATAAAAATCCTCCACGTTGAAGTGGAAAAATAGTAACCCAAAGCAATAACGAAGCCATTTTCCTATTGGTGAATCTTTATTCCTGTACATTTTTGTTAAACCTAATTTTTGTATTTGCCTATACCACGATTGTGATTTCTTAATCCATCTTAGCTTGTGCTCTTTCAGGCTATGGAAAAGGTTATTAAGCACGAAGGTGAAATTTTTTGAACCAAAAAAATTTCAAAAATGTTACCTTGGGAGTAATAAGTAATAGGTATACCTAATAGTCAAATTTATAGGTCTTGCAAAATATTTGTTATATACCTTGTTGTTAATTTACTCAAACAGATAACTCTACCATGTACAAAACAATTGCAAATAACGCAAAAAACATTTTGTAAAGTACCTACATACCGAAATAATACTCAATAATACATATTCAATAAAATATATTTTTAAATAATGATTATATGTACCCCGTAAATAATATATAGGCACCCACATCTGAATTTTCCTGTTCTGACAGATATTACTCCGGCTCGATTGCGATTTCAGTATAAATGTTAACTGGCGCCTGAAAAGCGAGTAACAGTTACTCAACTTGTTTTTCTGTGAGCTGAAGATCGTAGCAAATTTAGACTGATCTGGTTTATTTCAAATTTTAATATTATATCCATACTCAATAACCTTCTTAAAAAAAATAGTAAATTGGGATATGAGGTATATTTATTGGCCCAAAAAAAATTATTTATTGCAAACTAATTTTATTATATTTGTTTCAGGTTTGTACCCAAAATGATGACATATCAAGTTATAGTAAGTTTAACATAAATATTTATATTATTAATTATTTCAAATTGTATTTAAAAACCAACTTTTAAAGACCTAATTTATTTCTGTAATTCATAGTGGCCTCTTTTTATTTTAAAATTTCTTAATTTTCGACGAAGAAGAGTGACTTATTTATAAATTTTAATCTATTTAAAGACATTCCTGTAGTATAATCTGAAAACATAATTTAACGTGGTCATAAAATGAATCTAGGCACGAAAACTAGCTAGACAGGTGTATCGAACTCAAAAAAATAATAAAGTTAAAGGAGGATATAAATTGTCAGCAAAATGAGAAACAGAATTTCCTTTTGAAATAATAAATAACATACAGGATGTTTTAAAATAAATCAGGCAAGTATCTCATATAGTTGAGATGTTTTTAAATTTAGATGTTCATAGTGCTATGGCATTTCCTGTTACAATCTTTAATTACACAATAACAGTTGGTAAATATCTTAATTAAATAAACTAAATTATCCATTTTTCTCAAAGTCCACGTACCATAAAACCCAATAATAATAAAAATTATATCAACAATTGCATCGCGTCCAAATCGAAACAACTACTCCTGGGACAAAAGCCTCAATAGGCGTTGAATTACACGATTCAGACGCGAGTTGGATGGTTGTTTGGCCAAAACAACACTTTGATTTCGTTATCCAAGGAGCCCGTCATTCTCAGACCGGTTTCGGCATTTTTGTGCCTCATCAGTGAGAAGTAGACAGCTTGATATCGCATCTCTTAAGCAATGTCTGAAGACTGCATTGAATCCACCGGGTACTTATAGCCACTGACGAAATCAAAGTGTTGGTTTGGCTAAACAACCATTCAACTCGCGTCTGAATAGTGTAATTCAACGCTTGTGGGGGCTTTTGTCCCCATAGTAGTTGTTTCGATTTGAACGCGATGCAATTGTTGATATAATTTTTATTATTATTGAGTTTTATGGTACGTGGACTTTGATAAAATTTTTTAATCCATAAAATATTTTAATTTATAAAACAGTTAAAGAAATCTACAAGTAGGTAGAATCCAGGTGTATTACAAAATTTTAAATGATTCTCCAAAAGTTCTTTTGTTTTATTTTGGAAAATTATCCCACGACCACCCCCCCCCCCCCGAAATCGCGACCCACGAATCGGGAACTCTTGCTATAACCAAATATTGCACATTTAAAACTTTTTCCCATGACAGAGCTTTATTTTTAATTTCCTCAATTAATTTTTTTTTTCAATCCAATTTACACTTCCTTTAAAATTACCATTCACCAACATTTTTGTACACTACATAGAATGTGCTTTACTGTAAATAAATAATGATAATCTTTCCTTACCTAGACTTTGTTGGGTATGGATATGGGTGCACTTTGTTATGCGTCGGTAATCGTATTTGAGATAACCATCTGAGATGGGCCCGATATGGATTTCACGGTAAGCGAATACTTTATACGTAGGTATACCTGATGTACCTCGCCATATGAACACCTGTGACATGAAAAAAATTACAATTCATTTGAACTGATTGCAGCAAGTCACCTTTTAAGTATCTAAAGTTGTACAATTGATAGAAACTTGTTGATGCATTCGTCCATATAGTTAATCAGGCTAAAATGTTTTTAATGGTTCTCAAAGGTGAAGCCTAAACATGTTAAAATTACTTAACCTTCGTATATTTTTCAAAAGTATTCTCCTTTAGGGTCAATACACTTTTATATTCTGAAAATAGTTACAAAATTTCGCCTTTACTGACAAGATTAAAAACATTTTTTTAGTACCTTTATTAAAATATACTACTAGTGCAGACAAATTTTGAGTTAAAAAATATAAATTTTTTTTGAGATATTCATTTTTTTCGGTCAAAAACACTTTTTTTCAGATGAACAGTTGCATGGTGAAATTTTCTCGTACAGAGTTCTCCGGGTGCGCATTTTTTGAAAAATAAAAAATGAATATCTCAGAAAATTTTATTTTTTTTTAACTCAAAATTTTTGGTTATTTATAACATAAAAAACAAATACTTTTACAAAGTTTCATCGAAATCGAATGATTTTTGCGGCAATGAAAAATGGAAAACAAAAAAAAAATTACTTCGAATTTTCTTATTTTTCTCGATGATTTTGAGGTTATGGTCACAAGTGTCTTTTACAAAAGTTGTAGGTTTTTTTATAAGCTACAACTTGTCTGTTGACAGTTTTTTGATACGACGTCAAGTTTCGCCGGAAATCGTGAAAATCACACAAATCCATTTTTCAACCCCTTTGACCACCCCTCCCTTTAATTGTACCAACCCCCATGGCGTCGTTTTTTTTAGAGGTTCCTTGTAACCTTCTTAACCATTTCCCATTGGTAGATTTCGGGTGGTATTATTCTTGTTTTTTGGCTACTAAATCTGCTATTCTGCCTTCACTATACACCATTCCACCCTGGTTTTTTTCTGTGTATCTGACAGAAAAAACTTGTCGCTGCATGTATGGTTTTCAAGTATCTAAAAAATGTAAACATAGCCCTCGCATCGAGAATTTATTTTATAATATGTAGTCCTAATATCCCATATCAGAACAGCAATGATGGGCCTTTCTTGATATCAAATAACACTAACTTTGAAAAAATAAGTTTATTACAAAACAGGAAATAATCTTAAAAGCATTGGTCTAAGACTTAATTAAACTCGTATACTAAAATGACTTCCTCTATGAAGATGTCGGGTGTGAATCATGCAATTTCTATTTAAATTGGACCTTGTTCTATTATTGTTTCTGACTATAAGTGGTCGAGACATGTGGGAATTTGCCCTGAAGTAATGGAATGAGGAAGTCCAGAAAGAGATGAAAGGAAAAGACAGAGATATAGAGAGTAGAAGACGAGGATATTTTCTACCATTACTTTAATTGCGGTCAGCGACGAATCCAAATAGATGGGTAATAGTTTAAAAGACTAATGCCGGGTTGGTGTTAAATATTACACTCTATCAAATTCTTATTTTTTTGAACGTAGATTTTTTTTTGGATTCAATGAAACTGCTGCAATAGTTGATTGAGTCAATTATATTATACTTTTCCAATTGTCAAAGGAAATAACCCAAGCTTCAGAATTTGAATTTACTTAGCAATCTACTCATATAAGCTATTGCGACATTCGGCCGATCGTTGTCATGAAGAAGAATAATTTTATTATGTCTTTGGGATCGCCAAATTTTAGCGACTCATAGTAAGCCGAACGGATTTGGTGTTGATATTGAGGTTTATGGGAACAATTCACCGGGCGTAGTATTTTTTCTTTTTGTTTTTGATTTTTTTTTCTAAGGACTTTTTGAATTTTTGTTTCCAACGCTTCCTTTTCAAGTATCCACAAAAAAATTATCGTAGTCCTCGTATGGTTAATTCTTCCGCATTAAGAGGATCTATAAATGTTCTAATTAGACCACATTATTATCGACAAACATACAAAATATAATAAAATTTTATCTTAATCCATAATTAAAAATTTTAATAAACCTTTGTACTACGATAAAAACTGACCTACCTATACATTTAAGATTATTTTTAATTTTTACAGTTACTACGGATCACTGATTATGATTATCAAAATTCCACTTAATCGAATGCGTTAACTTGTAAAAGCTCTGTCGTATTTTAAAATCTATGTGACGCGTTACCAGAATTATTTCTTATCACTGGTTTTACACGATTAAAATATATAATTAATGTTTTGACGTCAAATAAATTTAACCCAAAGGTTGATTTTGAGTTTAGATTACTTTTGAATTTTGGGGGAACTGACTACACTTGTCACTAGAAAATTATATGGAATTAAAAGCTGAAATAATATATTTATTTTTCTACACACGTCAGGTTTAGCCCAGTTGCCAGAGAAGGATATTGACAAAAAGCTCGCACAAAATGTGATCTCGATGAAACTTGGCATTTAAGTACTTGAAAGGGTGTAGAAAACAATAAAAAAGTCTTTGCTGCTCTAAAGTGTATGCTAACTTCACAACTTCGAAATTAAATCGAAACTTTGGTTTTTCCATTATTTCTCGAAAAAAAAATTTTTTTTCGAAAAACTAACAGCACCACGTGAAAGAGCGAAAAATTTTACTAAAAAATAATATTTTAAGTTATTTTAAAAAAGAATTTGAATTACTATAAAATATTATTAAAAATAAGAAAGCTGTTGAATACAAATATTCAAGCTAGGCGTTCGAAAAAATTAAAGTATCTTTGTCTAAAATGTACACAAAGAAAAAAAAGAAAGCGTTTTAAAGAGGAGACTCTAAGCTTTCTCAGGAAGTCATTAGTTTTTAATTTTTTTTTGTTTTCTCATAGAAAATTTGACCGGAAGTTATAATTTCTAAAATTCTCACTGATTTTTATAAAACTGAAGATATCTATTAATAGAGGCATAACAAAAAAATCCTTGTACATTTATCATCATTATACTTTTACTTTTGATTTAAATATAATTAAAATGATGAACATCTCTGTTTAATAAAACTTATGTTTTAAAATGATCATTTTTTTTTACAACATTCATTCGAAGCAATTTTTATTTTCAAAATAGTGTTTATTTATATAAATCAATTTCCAAATTTTTTTTAACTTTATTTAAAAAATATTAATTTCTGATTTATATAAATACTATTTTGAAAATAAAAATTGCGTCGAATGGATGTTGTAAAAAAATGATGATTCTTATTAAGCAGAGATAATGGTCATCATTTTAATTATATTTAAATCAAAAGTAAAAGTATAATGATGATAAATGTACAAGGATTTTTTTTATTATGCCTCTATTAATAGATATCTTCAGTTTTATAAAAATCAGTGAGAATTTTAGAAATTATAACTTCCGGTCAAATTTTCTATGAGAAAACAAAAAAAAAATAAAAACTAATGACTTCCAAAGAAAGCTTACAGTCTCCTCTTTAAAACGCTTTCTTTTTTTTCTTTGCGTATATTTTAGGCAAAGATACTTTAGTTTTTCCGAACGGCTCGCCTGAATATTTGTATTCAACGGCTCGGCGCGCGTAGAGTTTTCGAATTTGCTTTCTTATTTTTAATAATTTTTTATAGTGATACAAATTCTTTTTTAAAATCACTTATATTATTTTTTAGTGAAGTTTTCCGCTCTTTCACGTGTTGCTATTAGTTTTTCGAATTTTTTTTTTTTTTCGAGAAATAATGGAAAAACCAAAGTTTCGATTTTATTTTCGAAATTGTGAAGTTAGAGCAGCAAAGATTTTTTTATTGTTTTCTACACCCTTTCAAGTACTTAAGTGCCAAATTTCATCGAGATCACATTTTGTGCGATGTCAAACTCTCTGATAACTGGGCTAGTTTAGAATTGATGTTTTTCTTATATAAACCATTTGGACGTTACCTGTAGTTATGGAGGTGGTTTATTCTTCGTAGAAATAGAAAAATTCAGCAGGTAGAAAGACATTAACATTTTGTTTACCATAAACTTTTTACATCTTATTTTTAAAATATATATTCTTTATTTCAAATATGAGGATTTTTCTAATTTTGATTTTTAGAATTTTTAATATACTAGGTATTTATTTTCTTATTTAAATTAGAAAATAATTTCACTGGCTATATTTAAACTTTTAAGGCTACTTCAGTACTTTTTATATTTACACGTTTTATACACGTACTTTATCAGCGCAGGCATGCAAAGGAAATGATATGGCACTGGTAAGCAGTATGAAAAAGACATCTTGTTGATGGCTCAAGCAAGATTGAAAATCTATTTTGTTGAGGTGCAATTTTCACATATCGAATTAATGTCAAAAGAATTAGTTGTTTGCTTGAGAAAGTGGATAATTGTCTCCTCGGTAGAGGCGCTTTTCATTCATCAGGGTTCCCACAGACCTGGAAAACAGGGAAAGGTGTTGACAAAGTCAGGGAATTTTGCATTTTTCAGCGAAATTCAGGGAATTCAACCAGTGTATATGGAAAACCAAATGATTAATTTTTTGGTATATTTAAATGGTAAAAAATGAATTTTATTTGTGGAGGAAAAATTTATTTCGAAGTTCAGAATCAACATCCTCAACACATTTATTTTTTGCAGTTTCTTGCAATAAAAATAGATTCCATCGTTCCTGATTAATCTGAAAATAATTTTTCGACTTTTTTCTTGTTTGATACCTAAAAAAAACATCAATGGGTTTTTTCTTCCTTTTTACATTTCATTTTCATTACATTTATCACATCCACAAATATGCACACTGGTTATATGTAACTCACAAATTCGAATTCTTTTTAGGCATTCCTTGCAAGGCATTATATTCCATTATTTTCATTTATATATTACAAATAAAATTTTTATGAACACGAATTTTTCATTTACTTATTTGTATTACTCTATAAAAGGTGGATTCTTGTCCTGAAAAAAGTTTGTGCATGGTCAGGGAAAATCTGGAAAAGTCGGGGAAAATTTCTCGCTTCCATTGTGGAAATCCTGTAATCATAGGCCTAATGTATAAATGTATGTATAAAATTATTTAGTATTTAATTGAATTGTTTTTATTTATTTTAAATTCGAATTCTTTTTAATTTTAACAATTTTAATTTTCGAATCCGAAAAAATTTTATAATGGCATAATTCATAATTTCAATCGTTTTGGGCGTTTTTTGTTGTTAATTTAATAAAATGTATGTATTTGAGAGAGACGATTCGACCCTGCACACCCGGCTATGATCTCTTAGCTAAAAGGCTTATTGCGAAAACTTGCAACAAACGTAAACAAACTGTAAATGCAGTTACGTGAAAATTGATGATAATGAAGTTATAATTGCTCACACGATGTATTACACGTTACGAAATCGTGAAGCGTAATTTTTTTTTGGTTTTCTATTTTTATTCTTCCAGAACCGTATTGATGAAATAATTCGAAAATAGTTAATAGTATTACCACAAAGTTATGATAATAAAATCATTTTAGTAGAAAATAGGAATAACTGAATGAATGAATGAACAAAAAAATAAAACAATAAAACCATTACCATAAAATAGTGTAAAAGTATTAGGGTAAGTCGAGGAGAGATGGATCACTTTTTTGTTTTCCTTTATAAAAGCGGGTTTTTGCGAAAAAAAAAATTGAGTTCGAATAAGTTTTAGTTTCAGTCCTGGTGAAGAGAACCATGCAAATAGAAATTTCTTTGTATCAATATTTGACATCGTGAGAGACGTTTAAAAAAAACATTCGAGAAGTGATGGATCTTTCGAGAAAAGATGGATCAGGAATAAAAAATTAGTGGTAACCATCAAGTTGAATACAAATATTGACTAAGAATTATAATTTTGTTTATTTTAAAGTGTTTTGAAGAGGATAAAAAAGTACAAAGTAAGATGAAAGTTAGAAAGTACGAAAAGTACAATGAGGGTAAGTCGAGGGGAGATGGATCAAGGGGATAGATGGATCACTTCTCGGCATTTCGAGGGTCCCGAACTTCGTCTTGCCTCGGGCCCTTTCAACTTTAGTTACGGCCCTGCACGCCAAAATTGTGCGGGCCCTGCACATAACCTTCAAAATTGTCACTCTAAATGAAGGCACTAAGTCACTTAGTAATAATAAACAAAGTATAATAACAGTTGTTCCTGATCCAGTTCTCATTGAAAAATATGATCCATCTTTCCTCGAACGCCAAAAAAAGTAGTAGTAATGTGTTTGACAAATTGAGAAAAAATTTCCAATAATTATCGGCGATGCCTTCTTACCTTGCAAAAAGAACCCACAAATCGATGCACGTATAGCTTTTCGCAGAAATCACAATAACTAAACGAATTGTTTTTGACGCACAGTAAAAATTTCCGTCGATTTTTCGAGCAGGTCAAAAAAATAATGTGCGTAACTTTTTGTCTGTGTATCATGACACACTTACGTCACTTACTCGCAACAAATCAGCTCAGTCGGTAAGAGAGGCTCGAAATGCCGAGAAGTGATCCATCTCTCCCCTAGATCCATCTCTCCTCGACTTACCCTACATTAAAAATATTATATGAAAAAATACTAAGCCCTGTTCAATGAAAGCATATTTACACTGTTATGCTCTCCAACCAATAGCTAATTGTCGAACACATGTCCAGCCTGCTTCCCCAATTTATCCAAAAGTAGGATCTAAGCTAATATGACTTAAGGGTGTTTATTGAAAGGGTTACATTTAACGTGACGGTGTGTAAAAGAGTCTCGCTCTCAGTACCTACTGCTGTTTATTACCGTTTTTCCGCTATGACTGGTTTTTTGAGCCCATCTCGGGTTTGTGTGCCTAAAAATATTTATACGATACCATATATTTCTAGTATTCATTTTCTTATGTATTTGGATAACGAATCTTATCTAGAAAATTATGTATCGTGTGGAACATTCCGTGGTCATATTTTCATAATTGATTGTAATGCTACACTATTTCTTGATCTTCTTTTTATCCGGAAATCAAGGAGTTTTAAGGAGGCCGCATCGGGATTTTTGTGATCCCAATCTTTATTTCTGGATTGGAATTTGTTCTATTGTAAGTGGTTATTTGTTACTTGTTTTAAAATGTTCGTTTTTTGAATGAATTCACCAAATATATGTCGATTGTTGTTGAGAACCCATTTCAATTTCAATAATAAATAGACAATAGTTACTTTTAGAATGGTCCGTTTTATCGTAAATTAATTATTTAGGATCTAGTGATCTGTTAATGCTTGTCTTAAATTCCGATCATTTTTATTCCCGAAAATATCGGGATTCTAATTTTGATAGTGTCGAATTTTCATTCCAACATAGTAATAGACTGTAGTTTCTCCACGGCCCGGCCACAGAAAGTAGGAATTGAATATAGTAAAATGAAACCTTAATTTTTTTATTTCTGGAGGAGTATTTTCAAATTCTGCATCTGAATCGTTTGATTTTCTACTCCTTTTTAGTAAATTAAAAGTTTTTACAAACCAATATTAAGACCACGTCAACTAATACTGACAGCTAATTTGACATTCATGGCAAACCTTATTTTTTTAAACAATTACGGAATAAAGATTTTATCACTAGAGATAGAATGAAATACGTATAAAATACATAAGAGACAAGTGTTTCAGAATTTTCTTTCAATCTCAAGAGCGAGAATGTTTCTTTTCTGTTATTATAAGTGGTTTCAGAATAACTACATTCAGTAGTGGCCGTGGAGAAAAATATTTCCAAACATCAATAAAAATAAAACTTTTGGATTATAAATACGTTATCGTGAAAGTGCAGTCAGTCCATTCCGTTACCGACTCACGTTCACGTTGACTCCGTCACGTGATCAAATATTCGATGCAACTAGGATTTCTCTCTACTCTCCCAACACAACTACACTACTTCGAGCGAATCGTGTTCTAAACCGAACTTGAACTCGCGCGCGCGGCCCATCGCGTCCTTGATTGGTGCATTCACCTCGCGGCGCTGCGGCGGCGGCGCGCCCCCGACATGCCCCTCTGCCTCCCCTACCTCCCGCGCCGCCCAAATTGCGCTACGTTTTGGGTTAGTGGACCTGATGTTGTTTGTTGACGGAGATCCTGATATTTTGGACGGACTGACAATGTTGCAGACGAATTTGTTACTTCGAGTACGTTTTCACGATTCATTCTATCTACGGTTGTTTAAAAACCCGTTGTTATTAACATTTCTTGTAGTGTTTACAAGTAGATTTAATGTTTATATTTGAACGTACGGTACTGTCGGTGTTTGATTAGGATTTTTGACTTTTGGACAGAAAAGCTGGACAAAAAGGGTGTTTTTCAATTCTACATTGTTCAATGTTAATATTAAATGTTTCTTAATGCTTGCTGATATAATTCTTTCTGGTTGACCTATATAAACGTGTGTAAGAATTTTCAAAACTACTAAAGCGCCGTTCATACTTTACAAGTTACTTGAATTCAAGTAACTTAAAAGGAGTAACCTGAATTCAAGTGAACGTTCATACTATTTCAATTTTGAATTCAAGTCGACATTTTTACTTAAATGATTCCTGTTTCAAGTTACAAAAATTGCGTCGAATGATGTGATTCCTACTGGAATAAAAGTTGTAAATAAGCTAATTGTGGATGGATTACTAAAAATCAGAGAAAAAATTCTACACTTTATTTTACAAAAAAATACAAACAAAATAAAACCAACATAACCTCACAATTTGTTTTTTTAAATTGATATATTAGGTAGGTGTTAAAAAGGCTCGTTCAGACTTTACAAGTTACTTGAATTCAAGTGCAATAATTGGTGCAACTTGAAACAAATTGAAAGGTGTGAACATCATTTCACTTGAATTCAAGTAACTGGAAAGGTGGTTTCAAGTAGAAGTAGAGACCAAGTTAACTTTTGCTTTCAAGTTGGGGACTTGAATCACAGTTGAATAGTATTCAAGTGCGCTTGAAGTCATTGGAAGTAGTGAAAGTGGCTCTGCACTGCGGCAAATTAGTCAGCCACCCACGGAGGGTACTAATTGTGAGGTATTGTAAGCTTCAAACAAATCATTCAAGTAAAAATTTCAACTTGAAATGACTTGAATGAAATATTGAAATAGTATAAACGTTCACTTGAATACTGGTGACTCCTTTCAAGCTTCTTGAATTCAAGTAACTTGTAAAGTCTGAACGAGCCTTTCAACTGTGATTCAACTCGACCTTCAAGTCCCGAACTTGAAAGCAAAAGTTAACTTGGTCTCTACTTCTACTTGAAACTTGAAAGCAACTTTCAAGTTACTTGCATTCAAGTGAAATGATGTTCACACTTTTCAATTTGTTTCAAGTTGCACCAATTATTGCAATTGAATTCAAATAACTTGTAAAGTCTGAACGAGTCTTAAAGTCCATTCTCTTTCAGATGATAGTAATAAAACTCTAAAAATCTTTAGTATTTGCTCGTATATCATTGTTTTATTTTGTATCGACAGTTCAGACCTCCTTTGGGGAACCCAATATCAAATTTTGTATCTGACGTTTTGTTCTTCTTTTTTCTTTTTGAAGTGTTCTTTCCATCTAGTTCTGACATCTAGATTCATGCCTACATATTTTGTTGTTTTTAAATGTAATTGATGATTTATTTATTACTTTGTTTTTCGCTGGCTCCAACTGCCAGTGTGCTTGTATGATCAGCAAATGTGGCAATAGTAGAGGACCCATTACACTACCTTAAGATACTGCAGCTTAAATGTATAAATAATAAAATTATGATTTTTGTAAACGATTTTGATTGGTGTCGGGTCTTGAAGAAAGTTGAAGATTTCGCAGAATTTGTAAAAAAAAAACTGATGGTGTAGATATTGAGTTGAGAAAGTTAGTTAGTAATATGTAATATTAAAAAAGTACATCCTACAACAGTATAAGTTACTTTTTACGCGGGCAATAAATAGTTATTGCTGCATTGTAGAGGCAATAAAATAACAATAAAACTTGTAACTTGTAATTTATAATTACGATTTTGGAATCGTTTTCAAATATTATGTAATTGACTATTAAAATACTAATATATCAGTTTTTAATGCTCACAATTTTATTTAAAAATTGCATAATTTCGCTAATACAGTAACTTTTTATCTGACGTACAATACAGTGAATTTCATATGGTTTTATTAAGATTATCGGCATTGGCGGCTTGTAGATGTGCCGACAAGTTTTCAAGATATGAATCCCCTAAATCGGTTTTTTAGCACTCATTTTACTTGGTGTGTTGTTTAAAGGAGAGAAGTTCCCTATATGTCTGGCTTAAGCCTTAGCTGGAGAGTCCAAATATTGCCATAGTACAAACATCAGACGGATAGTCAATAAAACATACGAAGTCATTTTCCTAAATTAAACTCAAAATCCAGTATTTAGCAAGAATAAAAGTTTTTAAATAGATACGTAGGTTTGAAACTTGGCATTATTATATTTACTTTTATTTTATGTATTACTAGATATATTGCGTTAATATTCAACGTGGTAATGTGTTATTAAACATTTTATCAACAATTATTTGTTTTATCAATCAATTTTTACCGACTGCAATTATTCATACCTACTAATATATTCAATTTTCCATTTACATAATGAACGATAATTATAAATAAATTTTATGGGTTGGAACAATAACTCCCACTAACTGTAAATAATAAATATTTAATTAAATCGGAAATGGGACATCTGTTTCTGGTTTATTTTAATAAATTGTCTCTTAAGAGGAATAAATATTTTTTATAGCGCACCTACGAACCCAGAGTGTATTTATAAATTGTATTTATCTACAGTTGGGAAATTCTTGTTAACTCAAATAATTTTTACTACTTTCTCCATTATACATAATATATGGTGTACAACTTTCCTTCCCAGTTTTTTTTTCCGAAATTCGAGGCGTTATTGTAAAAAAATTCCAAATTATTGTCCATCGCTGGCCACTTCTTTATCCCATCTTTCGGTTATCTTTTGAAGCGATCCACGAATCGATCCATTTTCTCACTTCTTCATAAGTTCTGGTCAGCCATGCCGTGTGACTGTGATCGAAACAAATGATAGTCAGAGGGAGCAACGTCTGGAGAATACAGCGGGTATGGTAGGACTTACCATTTCAACGTTTCCAAGTTTGTCTTGACCACTTTGACAATATGAGGACGAGCATTGTCATGATGCAAAATCACTTTATCGTATTTCCCGTTGTATTGCGGCCGTTTATATTTCAATTATCGACTCAAACGCATTAATTGCGTTCGATAACCATCGCCTGTGATTGTTTCAGTCAATTTTAACAGCTCATATTACACTAAGAGGAGCTGATCCAAATACAGAGCGTGACTTTGGAGCAACAACAATTTAGAAAGTGATTGTGATTGTCCATGAAACCTGGATTCATCTGTATGCCCCCAATCTAAACAGGAGTCAAAGCAGTGGACTAAAAATACTACAATGATAGAAGCTTATTATGTTGATTTACTCAAACAAGTCGTGAAGAAAATAATCGGAAAATTTCTGTTCACATGTTGGACCATTCGTTTTCAGGGAAATTTAACGATAAGATTCAGAATTATAGTATCACTGGCAATTCTTTTGGAACAACAATCACACACCTAACTATAGTACTATAAATTTTACATTACCAAACGTGTATTTTATTCAAAAGACCGTGCGACCACAATTAAAATACCAAAGTTGTGACATCGTTAAATCATAACAGGATAATATAAATGAAGAAGATAAAACTAGTGACTATAGTAAGGAATTTAACTTACATATTTTTTTTATCGGGTACAAATACCTTAGCCATGGTCTACCTGTGTGTGAGCAATTTCCTGTGGGCCGTTACAACAAAATGTGAGTCTTTAAAACCGGTTAAACTTTTGGAAGGGTTATTTTTTTTAACGCCTGCCTATTCGCATTTCGATATATTTTTTTATAAAGGCGGTTAGTGGTTTTAAGGCATTAAAAACAGCTAACAATAGTTGATCTTTAAAAAATGAATGTTTAATTATTATCAATTTACTTTATTCATTTCATTTTCTTAACTCGATAATTATAGTAAAACAGGACATTATTATTTATTTCACATTCAAATCTAAATGACAGTCAATGTTCGTAAAATGCGGCGGGCGTAATTTCGGCCGGTAATCCCTTGGCCTACCTGCATAAATCAAGGAGTACCATTTATGACAGGGGTAATTTCGGCCGAGGGGCCCTCAACGCCGTCAGCTTCAACGCCGGACTGCGTAGCCGGAGCAAAGGACTGCGTAGCCCGCTGAGGTATAATTTTTTTATCAATAGCCGCAGGCTGTTGTTGTTTTGATGTCTGAGGCGGAGCCTCCGTATTATCTTCGTTTTCACTTTCTACGTCACTTTGAAATAAAGAAATATTTTAATATAAAGCATTCTGTTATTTTATTTGATTTGCGGCCGAAAATACCTATGAGATAAGGAAGCAACTTAAAACCTCCGGCCGAATTTACCTACCGGCTTTTAGTACCTGCCCTTTTTCCGGCCGAAATTACATCCGCCCGTAAAATGATCTTGACATGCCCTTATAATTAAAAATAAATAAACATCATGTGCATTTTTCAAATATTTTAACTAAGCATGTGCTTATGTTAAGGTGGTTCTAAAAGACCCATATAATGGGTCTCACATTCTTTATTACAAAGATACAGGGTGTTTTATCGATGTTGCATAATTCTTTCATTAGTCCTAACTTACTAACCACGGTGTATTTTTTTTTTAATATTTGAACTTTTCTATGTCGACTACCGTATTAACGAAATTTGTAATCCAGGCCGTGTTTTATAAAAAAAAATTACATAGGGTAACTTCAGAACAACACCTTGTATATTAGATATTTAAAAATACATTTACTTTTTGAAAAGAGCAGAAGGAATTGAGTTAAAATGAATACTTTAGGTATTTCCGCATAACATGCTATTGTTTATTTCAAGAATTACAAATAAAATAATATTTTACTTTTGTCGTTTTTCTTTTCTGATATTAAACATTAGTTAAAGATGTTCTTTGGCACGTGGACTCGCCAACAATGGCGGACCATTTCCGGTGCCCACGCGTCCGTTTTTTGGACTGATTTCGTTCAATGTTCGAGGTTTTTGTTTGGTTTTCATGGTGGGGTGGTTATTTTGTTGCATTATGCATGTTGTGGGTGTCCGATGATTTGTCAGATAACAGATTTAAGTCTAAATGTTGCCAGGAGAAGTATGAAAGGTAAATAATAGGGGGACCTCCGAGAGCTGATTTTAAACGATTTTGGTCGAATAACCACATCAACAAGAAAATAGATATTGAGTATTTATCGTATGTTGTAATTAATTTTTCTAGTATTTGTGACAAGCCTGCAGTCATCGGGGTCTCTAAGCAGTAGGGTGCCGGTGTAGGTCTTCTTAGAGAACGTTAAACATCGAAAAATGAACGTCAAATTTAAAAAACGAGTGTTCAACATAAAAATATGTGCCATTTTTGACGTTTGACATACGTTTTTTGACATTTAAGACATTGGTTTTTCGACACTTGACTATTTCTTTTTAGGTTTTTCAAATTTATCCTAAATAATAAATGTTTCCTTCTGTTCCTTGTAAATAAATACTGGATTTATATTATTTTGTAACCCCAAAAAAAATAGAATACAATAGAGGTAATTATTTTATATTTTTTTTGTGGGATTTTAGACTCCAATATTAAATTACAGAAGAAAATAATACATCAAAATATTTTCATTTGCCGTAAATTACAAGGAATGTATAAATTAAAAGATACAAATCTTCTTTGAGATAAGTGAAATTAAATTTTACTTACTACAGAACTGATGAAAATTACACACTAAAATAATACCAATATTTACAAAACAACATTGCGAGTGCTTTTTTTATTTGGATAAGGTTTAATGTATGAATATTCTTAAAATATAGACATCTAAGTTATTTTCTATGATGTATTAAAGTTTTTAGGATTAAATGAAAAATAGAAAAACCCGGTGATTGAATAAACAAACGTATAAGTGACGTTTCCGCTTTCAGTGAAAAACGTTGTGCCTGATAATTTTAAAATTTAAATGTTATGTATAGTATTTTTAGAACTAGTGGTATAAATGGAATTATAAATATGTTTTTATTTAAAAAATATCAAATATAAATAATTAGGACATATAGTACTGTCCTATATTCGACTTTAAACATCGGTATGAATATTTTGCTTCTCATGCTTGTAATCGCACGGCTACAGGAAATGACCGCCATATTTGGGAAGGGCACGTGCCAAATTAAGTTCAACTCATGTCTCAAAAAAAACCTCGAAAACCGCAACATTATAGTGTGCAGATTATGTGGGAAAAAATGTAAAAGAAAATAAAATAAACAAGTTCAAGTATAAAGCCACCAGAAAAACGTGTGTAACAGCTGATGGTGTATTTATTATATAAAGAGAGGATGTGGGATTAATTCTAATTTGGGGTCTTATATGGAAGTCTGTGGATATCATCTGTCAAGTTAGATCATTTAATGGCTGGGAATTAAATTTACAGATATTTCTGTAAATGAAGCCTGTTTTATAATTTTCTTTTACTCGCTTCTGTAGTTTTAAAGGAATTGCATTGTGCATAAATACAGTTTTTTTAGAATCAAGAAGATTTTGTTTTTACATATAATCGATTCCAGAACTTCTTTGCTAAGCAAAAAACTTGGGAAATCATCAGAAGGAGGTCGGGTTTTTCCGAATTATGGGTTATCCAAAGTGATACATAATTTTTAAGGTAAGGAAAAAGTATGGAAATTTTTCTATAACAATGAGATTTTTCGCATTCCGTAAAACTGTAAGTCGAAAAAATTCCCAAACCAATGAATGGCAATAATTTGTGAAAAATATCGAAATATTTTTAAAAAATCATTGTAATTCGGTACAAAGAGTAATTGGGAGTCAGTAAATCAATTTCAAAATACAAAATAACTTTAAAAAAATTAGACGCTGGAATGAGGAGCAATCGGGAGAAAATTAAAGATTTTGTGGTTATGGTATTTTTAAATTTTATTTTTTTAAACCAAAATACATAAAAATCAATGTTAAACAATATCGTTGTTATTAGACGTAAATCAAAAAACCAACGTGGGTTTAAAAAAAAATCATAAGCTGTAAGCCAGAAAAAATCCCAAAATTTCGAATAGAGAACATTTATAAAGAAGAGGGTAAAATTGAATAGGAGACAATAAATCGCTTTGAGGAGAATCTAACTGGAAACTTTTGATGTTGGCATATTATAAAAATGACAAAAGTAACTCTTATATATCCGGAAAGAAAATACAATTTATATTAGTTCACACACAATCCAACTCATCTCAGATTCTAGCGAGCGCTCCAATTTCTCTGAATTTCAGTTTTCTGAGAAGAATCCACCTCGCTTAGAAAGTAGTGGCCAGGTTGTGCTCAGATGACCATAGGTATACGTTCGTACTCACACAGTCACTCACATACTTAATATGAGGATGGGATACTTAGTGCAACAGGTTCAACAAACCTTACAGAAGGTCATTTCTGCTTATAGGCCAGTCAATGGTCAGTTTCTTTACGGAAAAGGTCTAGAGGTAAGGAAAGGTACCGCACATACAAAAAAATGATTGTGTTAATCAACCGAAGTCATTTTGTACGAGTTTTTAACTCAATTTATTCGTACCGACATCCAAGACTGGGTTCTGTCTTTTGGCTTCATCAGTTGGGGCTTCGAATCCAATAAATCAAATTCCCAACATACGCAATGTCAATGGAGAGATTAGCTGAAAGATAAACATGCAAATATCTTACCATTAGCAAAACTTAAATTAAGCCCAAAGAAGAGTTTGGACAACTTAATAATGAATAAATTTCCAATCTGCAATGTTTTTAATATAATATCCATTCGAGGTGAAATAAAGTAAGTAACTTTTGGTTTGCGGAGTTTAAAAGTGGCAGATATACAATCAAAAATGATCCCTAGGTGAGATGCTCGCCATCAGGTGTTACGTCTAAAAATGTAGAAGTTATTAAATAAAATAGCCTGTTGCTATTTTTGCGCTAGATTACCAAAAACAGTCTTCGTTGCTTTGACAGAAAATTATACAAAAGACAGACTTCGCGGAATTGAAGGCCAGAATAGTCTACTTTTTGCACTCACAAATTATTAGTGACTTCTGAAAGGAGCTGGAATATGTTTCCTTTGGTAAATAGTTTGACATAATGCAAAACTGTATTGACTAAAGACATATTTTTAATCTACACTTTCTTTGGTCTGAAAAAAAATAAATTTGGTTTCGAAAATTACGTATCGTGTTGGAAAAAACTGGTAATCCCGGAAAAACCTCAATTTCCTCCTATTTTTTTCTCCCCGATCTCCTAAAAATATTTTTTCGGTTATTTCAACTTCAAAAATACATTTATTGGCCCCTAATTATTATTGACCGGACTATCAGGATTGCCAGGAGGAAAGACGAGCTCTAAAACTAAATGTTAAATGACGTTGCTTTCCGCCAAACACGTGGGCATAAATGAGAATTTATACTACAATACAAAAAAAAAATAGGCAATATAATTGGTAATGCTAAAATGGTTCTTTGAGGGAATTACATTTTAAAGATTGAAATATCGCAAAATGGTTATTCTATATTTTGATGAAACAACTTGCAACCAGTGCATTAAAAACAAACTTTAGAATCCAATTATCGACAAACTATAAGGGCTGTTCTTTATAAAAAAAATATAAAATTTCCCCACAATTTATGTATTTTCGAAATAAATATAGAAATGTTATTTATGCCGTTTGCAGCAAAGGAATTGGCCACCGTTGTTGAAGGGTCATGCTTTATAATTTTATTGTCCAATTCTAAGTAAAAGATTACCAGAACCTTTATATCAAAGTAAAGATATTTTCAAATCCGAATTATTGTGAAAGTTTTATAATACGATACCCAACTAAGTACTTGTCATAAACTTTAAATCTTTAGGTATGGCCAAAAGAGGAATATAAACATTTATTAAGAGGTATAAAGTTGCCTGAATAGCCATTTTAAAATGTATACTACTGAGAAGAGAATCTCTTTAAAGGTAATTTAAGAGGATCAGGACCATAATAAAAATGTATTGTTCATCACGAAATCATTAGAAAAATTTACTTGGATCCTTTCTTTATGCATACGTGGGTTGGTAGATATGTATTGCTAAGAGACAAGGTGTAGATTATTTTAAATATTTCACTTTCGTTCACATTAAAACATAACAGTGTGTGTGGTAGATTGCCAGTTTGTGCACGTTTGCTATTTGATATTTGGATGTAAAAAATATCTAAGTTATTAAAAATACCCATTTTATTCAACCATTATATCTTAACAATTAAAGTATTATTTAAAATATAAACTCTCTGTGACGGACCAATCTGCATTTACGGACTAAGCACTTAGAAGAAGACAGGTATGAAATCAAAGAATACATCTATGAATAGACTATACCTTTGGAGTGTATAGTTATTTTTTCTGTTACTTAATGCAATGTGGGGTCAAAACGATTACGTTTCTAAATTAAAACAAAAACAATACTGTTTCATGTTTTTGCACACTCGGTTATACAGTTTTAAGGCGTCAATTGCTCCATAGATATTTGCAATTAACAAACTGAAAGTTAACTGTCGCTTTTTGACTTAAGAACATGAAAAAGAGTATTTAGTTATCTTCCTAACGTGCAAATTTAACGTTCGTTTTGAAGAAGTTTTATTTATTTACCGAGTCAAAAAGGAAGTATATCCTCTCTACTCATTCCTTATTTCGAGTGTTACGAACTTGTTTCGCTTCTAGGAGAGTCAAACAGAAAATGAGTAAGCAAGCCGGTATCTTAATGAAATTCTTTCGAAATTCCGAGACTCATAAAAGGCACTTGGGTAGCTTTTAATACGATACTGGTAGGCGCAGGATTAATTCATTAATTGGAACTACTGTTTTTTTTTTCAAGCGGAAAGTCTTCATGTTTTAAGTTTATATGATAGAAATTACGTACATTGTTATTCATCATAAATTACCCACCCTTTGTGTTATAGCAGGATTTTGTTAAAATGCCATCAAAAACAAGTTTCTTATTGGAGTTATTAAACCGCAAATATCTTGTTTATAAAACATAATAGTCATTTTCATAGCTTACTTTACGTAATGGTAACCTTTTCATATTTATAGTAACTAGTTGAAGATATTGGACTCGAAAACGGTACAAGTCCGTAGGTAATTAAGTTTATTTTGTTAAAAATACTATTTTGTGCAGATGTAGATACATAGGTTTCATAGGCGCCGGCAGACTTTCTTTCAGGGGGTGCAAAAAATTTCGGACAAGGGGGGAAGTGAAAGTAGAGGTTGAAAGTTAAGGTAATTTGTCATATTTTTAATTACGAAGAAAAAAACGGCGGGCGTAATTTCGGCCGGTAATCCCTTGGCCTACCTGCATAAATCAAGGGGTACCATTTATGACAGGGGTAATTTCGGCCGAGGCGTCTACTGTATCAATTCCTTCGTCAATCATTGGGGAGTAACTAGGACTTGGGCCCTCAATGCCGTCAGCTTCAACGCCGGACTGCGTAGCCGGAGCAAAGGACTGCGTAGCCCGCTGAGGTATAATTTTTTTATCAATAGCCGCAGGCTGTTGTTGTTGTGATGTCTGAGGCGGAGCCTCCGTATTATCTTCGTTTTCACTTTCTACGTCACTTTGATTTTGATTTGCGGCCGAAAATACCTATGAGATAAGGAAGCAACTTAAAACAAACCTCCGGCCGAATTTACCTACCGGCTTTTAGTACCTGCCCTTTTTCCGGCCGAAATTACATCCGCCCGAAAAAAAATAGAAATCGGGCTTTGGTATTGTCTCAGAAATTAAACAAGTTTGTAAAATTGAGATTAGTAACATGCACTCTGTGAATAGATTTTTTGGAACAAAGTATAGAAAGATTAAGGTAAAACGACCAGAATTGGTCAACATAAAGGGCGTCGCCTTCCATCATAACAATGCCAGACCACACACTTCTTTGATGACGCGTAAAAAATTGTCAGGACTTGGATGGGAAATTTTGTTGCATCCACCTTATAGTCCAGACCTTTCAGAATCACCTTACATTGAATTATGGTTTTGCCCGAAAGAGGTGGTCAATAACACTGCGTATTTCATTATTTGTTCAAAACACGGTTGTGTGCGCTGTCCTAAAGCAACTTGTCGGCACATCTGGGAATTTTGTTTTTATATTTCTGCAATTGAAAATGAATAAATCATCTAGAAATTAATTTTAAAAATTATTTAAGTAAATCATCTTAAGACTTTTCTTTGGTGGGTGTTGGGAGAGTGTAGGAGTTTGAAACAAAAACAATCTACACGCTCGTCATGGTGACAAGTGAACTGCTGTTACAAAATGTATATGTATAAGAGACAGAGATGGAGAAAGAGTGGCATTCACCGGAAATGTGCGGCAGGGAATTTTACTAATATTATCAACTGATAGGTAACTTTGGCCGGCGAAATGGAACGTTGCTTATCAGTGGGCCAGATCTCCAACGAGCTATTCTTTGATAAATTACATTTAAAGAACTGGCAAATATGTGTCTTTTGATTCTCCGCCCATTCGGTAAATTTTCTCAAGCATTTAACTTGCAAATCATTTTGTATTTAGAAATCATTAGATATAACAACTGTTATTTTGACGTATGAATAAATTCAGTTCTTTGAAACAAACATTGGAATATATTTCTGTAGTTCATAGTGGTTTCCTTTTAAGTCCATTAGAAGAGAAATTGAATAGGAATATATAAAAATCGGAAAAAAGTAAATTTGAAATTAAAATTTCAGAAAGTTGAAATTCGTTGAAATTCGTATAAAATTTGCTGCATCGTGAGTGGATCCAGGAAATGTAGCATTCATGTTAAAATAACTGTCTAGAATTATTTAACAGTTGATGCTACAATAACCTTTTCTCGAGTACTTAGTATGGCAAACTAGGATAATCCTCAGGGGGTGCAATAATTATCCAGTTTGGTAAAAGATGATTGTAGATTAAATATTTAAAAAAAGTCTAATTTTTCCATACGAACAATATATTTTTTTCTATTGAAAATTAAGCTTTTTTTTATTTAAATTCGTATAAAATCGAAAAATAAATATTTTGCTTAAAAAAATTACAGCTTACTTAAAACACAAAAAAAAAACGTTTTCACCAAGTTTCATAAAAAAATATTTTTGCGGATATAAAAATTAAAACGAAACAAACGGTTTTTAGCGTTTTTCTCGATAATTTTGAGGTTATGTTGAGTAGTAATGTTTTAGATTTTTTAATTATCTACAACTTTTACATTAAACTTTTTTCGATAGAATGTATATTTCAGCCACAAATCGTAAAAAACCCCAAAATTCCACCCACCCCTTACCAAAACTTTTACTCAATCGTCTTGATTTTTCTTAATTTACTTATAATTTACTAAGACTTGGTCTATAATGGACTATAATATTTATATCTTAATTTCTGCAATTTTAAAATTAAAATATCGCGCTCCAAGGTTACAGATGCAACTATACAAAGCAAGAAATACTTTCTATATCAGAGGCCGCATAAGCGAATCGATACTTTAGGCAATAAATCCTTTCTTGGAGAAACTAACGCATATATTATTCAATTACAAAATAACATGTTACTGCACGTTAACAATCTACCATTCCGAAGACATAACACGACATTGGATAAATCGAACGTTCGGTATTTCAATCAGCGTCAACTACGGCATCGGTTTTTAGGATTTACATTAATTATTTTGCGTTTTAAGGTTTTCATCCAAATCGAAATAGATTCGGTAATATACCTTTGTATTGCCAATTAGTTATTTATGATACAAGAACAAATCAATATGTATATAATTGTCTAACGTTTGTCTTTACGGGCACTACGAAATTGGGCCCATTACCTGTAATCCGATGAGTTCGTAAACACCTAAAGATAAGCCATTAGGAAAGTGGGCCCAGACAGTAGGTGTCATTCTGAAGTGTAAACTATATCTCAGTTAAGTGAAATGGTTAGTCAAAGAGGAAAAATATTCATTCATAGCATTATTATCGATGTATTATGTACTTATGTATTTTTTTAAATATTCTGTAATAATATATTTGAAAACAATTCAAATTTTTTCTCAATTATTACCCGAGAGATCTGTTGGGCCCTGTTTCGTATATACCCTATCAGACAAGGCCCAGATTCGAATAGCCCGTCTTTATGCCCCCCCCCCCCACCCCCTAAAGTAACGGAATAATTTAGAAATTTGAAATTTGAAATTTGCCTTTTTTATTAGAATAACAGAGTATTCTGGCAACTGTGCAGCTTTTTTAATCTATAAAACTGAAATACAGATAAGCACACTTTTTATGTAATATTTTATGAACTACTGACACATAGATTTCCTATTTTATAGAATTGTGTAGATTATTTCACTCATCTTCGAATTTTCACAAAATCTGACCAATCACAAACCAAAGACAGCTGGTATTATCGCGATAATTCTAGCTGTCTTTCAATCCTGATTGGTCTATCAGCGTGGTATTTTCGCGGCGTAACCATGGATACGAATTGCAAAACAAAATTTGACATTTTGAAAAAACATAATTACAGCTACAGACGTCAAAATGAGACCTTTTACTTTGTATAATTACCGCTACAGACGTCAAAATGAGACCTTTTACTTTGTTTGTGAAATAGTCTAATAAAATTCCACTCCTGCGGACTCGTGGTGTTTTTAAGCAACTCAGTTTCATTATGAAATGAATCGACAGACTTATCGCGAAAATGCAGTCACTTGTGGTATTACTATTGACAATAGCTGAAAATACTACAAGCTGTCAATTACCTGCCTTACTATACATTTTTAACTAATCATCGATTTAATGAACAATGTTTTTTGGAGGAGGGCGTGGTTAAAAAATTAAATTAAAACTTTCTCATACAGTATCATTTTATCAGTGTTTTTCCTATGCTGCACATCATCTTTTCCTATTTTTTTTTACTCACGGATCGCTTGGATATTTACAAAATTATCGCGGACCTACCATAATTGATAATTATCTTTGTCATTACGATTAAACAGAGTTTTGGGTTTATAAAATTTATGTAGATATTTATTTTAGGTATATAAGCTCGTGGACATACACCGAATCCCTAATTTTTTTAAAACGGTGTGGCGAAAAAATTGCGAAAAAAATTTAAAAGAAGTCAAAATAACAGAAAACATTTTCAAGATTAGATACATTTTTTCTGGCCAAAATTTGTCTATTAGCTATAGATCCGACAAGTATTTAAAAACCAGTTATAGCTGAAGAATATAGATAAAACGAAAATGAAAAATTTCCTAAAATAATGAGATTTTTCAACTCGAAATTCGTAAATTTAATCGTCCATGTTTACAAATTTAGTATGAATGCAATGAACAATTTATCTCGCACACTAAAACACTTGGAAATGTTAAGTGCTTATTATTTATATATTGCGTATCCATTCAACCGCGAAAAGATATTATTATTATTATTAAAGATAAAACGACCATAATTCTCGAAATGAAACAACCGTATTTAATTGAAATCAATAATAATAAACGATATGTGTTTATGGAATAAATGGCTAATAATAAAGTTACAATTTGGCTTTGATGTGTTTTATTGTAAAATTATAAAGCTACCGTGAAAATAAAGTTAATTTCCAGCGTGAGCTACAACCAGCTTAGCAGGTAGTCATTTCGCGTTAAATTATTCACTGTAAAATTGTTGAGGTAATAAAGAAAATCGATAATTTCTGTTTCAGTTTCCTATGCATTAATAAATTTAATAGACAATTTTCAAGAATGAATGTTAGTCTGTTTTTTGAATTTTTTCTGGGTGTTTATTGTTCGAATCTTCTAGCCAAATATTCTATGAGAGTTTTTTGTACATTTTTATAGCTTTATTGCATATCACCGTCCAAATAAGGGTCATCCAAGCGTTGAGTGAAATGAAAATATTTATGAATTGGTCCAATTAAAATCCACTGACTTTAATTTAAAGGGAAAATATAATACTTCCCAATATTTTAGGTGTGGAACGGAAAATAATAATACTTAGTGGATTTATTTCTGAAATTTGGAGAGGTGTGAATTACCACCGGTTCAACAATACTAAATATGGTTGTTTTTTGTTGTTTTCATTTCAATGCTTTTTAAATTAATTAATCTTTAAAACCATAATTAATAGTAGGTATCGAAAATTAATAATTAAAATATTATGTGACAAGTATATTAACTTAAAATAATTAAAGTTTGATGAAATGGTAAATCTTAGTGATGGAAATGGGAAGTTAATAAACAAATAAGGATAAATCTAAAACACACATACAACAAAAAAATTACATTTGTTGTAAATACATAAATATTATATTTATGTGTTCTAAAGTATCATTTGAGTATTGATTTTACAACTCATTTAATAAAATAAAAAATTTACACATTTTCATTATTTATTTGGTTTAAAAAAATTAACATTGCAACACCGAGAACTCCAGAACAATCCCAGATCTTGAGATTATAGAGTCAGCGAAATAAAAAACCAAGAAACGTCAACATATGGTAGGTTTTGGCTACGGGCTACGGGTACATTATCCTTATGTATATAATAATTCATATTCAGAACATTTTATATGAATTTATTTCAGAACAAGAAATAATTTTATTTGAGATTTATTATCACAATTTGTTTTCTAGTAATTGTATTAATAAGTGATTGAATATAATAAATTATCAATATTATTTAAACATAAACAAAATATACAATAATATAAATAAATTATAAAAATAGTTGATATTTTTTTCTAAAAATAATACTTAAAAAATATTACACATTTAATACGGTGCAACTGTTCGGTGAAGCCTACTCTCTAAATTCGTATCAGTGTCAATAGAATTTGACTTTTTTTTATTATTAAACACCCATTTAGTATATTACAATCTGGTCAACAGTGACCAATGAGCAATTTAATTCTAACTTAATCTGATAGAGTTTGAAACTTAAAACTAAGGTATACTCATCAGCGTTCCTTAGGTTCTGTAAAATGAATTGCACTAAACTTTAACGTGTACATACAAGCTCTGCTTTTGCACTAAAAACACTAAACTAACTCAAAGGGCTTGATCCTCTTAGTCTTCTTTCTAACCCAATATTGTCTGGATAGCCTCGACATTGACATGAGGATGAAGTCTTCCTTCATGACTCTTGGCTAATTTCTTGATGGTCAACATTATCCATTTCCAGATCCCTATGGAAGACACTATTGCGAATGTACGAAGGGGCATCTACTATGTTCCTCAGTGCTTTGTTTTGAAATCTGGATGATTGCTAAGTTGCTTGTTTTGGTGCATTCCCATAGTTGGATACCATACAGGTCCATACAGGCTTAAGTATCTGCTTATAAAGCATAAGCTTATTAAGTAGAGACAGAGTGGAGTTTCTTCCAATTAGCCAGTACATTTTTCTATATTTCAGTCCAAGTTCTTCTCTTTTCTTTTTAATATGCACTTTCCATCGGAGTTTGGCATCTAAGTATTTTGCTGTGTTTGAATATGGAATCAGGTTATTGTTTATTCTGACTGGAATATGATCTATCCTTTTATTTGTAAAGTTAATGTGGAGTGATTGAGTTTCATTACGTTTAATTTTCTATCTCTTCGTCCAGTCATAGATAAGGTGGACAGCTGTTTGCAGCTTGTGGGTTGCTTCTTCATTGCTCTTTCCTACTGCTAGAATGGCAGTGTCGTCGGCGAAGGTGGTATCGTTTTCTAACTCTCGAATATCATATGTGTACAGTAAGTATAGGACAGGTACTTGTGGTACTCCAGCCTTAATTTCTTTGAACATCGGAATCGGCTTCTTCTTGCCTAATTCTAAAGTATCTTTCCGATATATATATGAATGGAGGATATCTCTATATTTTTTTGGAAGGAAAAGCTTGAGCTTATGTATTCAGCCTTCATGCCAAACTTTATCAAACGCTTGTGCTACATCAAGAAAGATTAGTAGCACAAATGTTTTTCTCTTCTAATCATTTCTCTATAATGTTGGTTATTCTATGAACTTGGTCGATCGTCGAGTGCTTATTTCTAAATCCAAATTGGTGATCAGGGATAATAGAATTTGACTGACAGAACAATTCTTAGTGGTGGCGTTCAAACGAACTTTTTTTTACTGACTCATCAAGAAATAAGTTCAGAAGTATTGGTTATCCATTGACTTTAAATATCAGTCAGATTTCTACTGAAAATTAACTGATTCCAGAGAGATTATAATAATTATAATCCACTTCGATACAGTTATAATAATTTGTGTTAACTCTAAGTTTAATACTTGTTTTTATTATTTAATTTATTGTTTCTGTCGTTCTTTTATTTTGAAAAAAAGCATTATTCTTATTATATTGCAATGAAAAATAATCACCTGGTATATTAAAAAGGGTAACCAGGGAACGAGAAAAAAAGAGGGAATTTAGTTACTGAAAGAAAGGGGTTATCAAAGGTTTTTTTTGGAAATTTGAGAAATATAAAAAAGTAAAATATAAATCCACCAGGAGTTGCAGAAAGTTGGAATTCAGTAATAACTTATGTTAATATTAAGTTGTATGGTATATGGAAGTTTGTAACTACCTAGAAGAGTTTTGTCAATGTACGAGTTTTTGAACGAGGACTTTTAGACTAGTTTAATTTGGATTAGAAGGACCTTCACATACAGGTCAAAGGAAACTTTCAGTGTTTAGTATTAGACTATTTGTATTGTTCAACATTATATTATAGAGAGTGAATGAGTGTGAATGTTTTGTTGTTAATAATTATATTTGCAATTTTGGGCAATGTTCAATTTTATTTTTGTGTTATCATCTGAAATTATAAAAAATTTGACATTTCGTTTCAACATGTACGGTGTCAGAGTATAGATATGTTTCCTGAGGGCAGCACATTACAGTAAGGGGTTTCACAAGTTCTAATACATTTTCTACATGTATTGTCAGACTATACATTTATATACAGTGGTTGCACTGATGTCTTTTTGTACCACGTATTGTTTTTAAAAACCTGCAAATTTAATATTCATCGTTTTAGTTGTTTTCGAGATATTGGCTGGTTAAAACGTCGTGGTATAGTACTTTAGGACTTTTCAAAGCAATCTAGTATTTACGAGTACTACAACCCGTAAATCATTGTTAGTGTTTTTTTACACCAAGCACTAGTATACCTTTACATAAATAGACAATAGTCAAGTTATCTTCTAATGCAACCGACTTTTTTTAGTTTACTTTAAAAAATCGTTCTAGTGCCACATATGTTCTAATTTCTATCTCATATATCTACTTTTCTATGTTCTCTTTGATAAAATTCGTTTTAATAAACTTTTCGTGTTTTTTCCTTTTTTATGTATTTAGTTTTTAGGATGATTACATACTGATTATCAAATTTCTGTGTGGGATAAAAAGAAATCATAATGCAAGCCTTGTTACTAAATATATTGAAGCAACGGGACCTACTGTCTTCCATAGCGAGGGGAGAGAGACAGAAAATTGGGGTGTAGGACCGATTCAAACAGGAAAAACCTGATTGCATCCTCCATGGGCGGCGATCGATCGGTTTTACTAATATTAATTAAATTAATAAAAAAATGTAGAATATGCATTTTTTTCTGCTAGTACACGCGATCTATCGGCAGCTAATTACCTCGGTCTTCTATATTCAAAGATAGTAATAAAAATCCACTTATTTAATCGTTAGAAACTCTAATCGTATGTTGTAGATATTAGTTACTTATTGCATAATTTATTTATACAGCTATTATTTTTATTTCTTTATGTCAGTATAATTTTTAAAATATTTTTTATGCAGTCGTAAATAACCAGCTGTTACCTGACCATGAGTAATAAAATAACCATTGTTTGGATTGTTTTTGATACAATCTTCCTCCTGGATACAAAACCGCATCCATATTTAGTATTTTCAAATTCTACATATGAATCGTTTGATTTCCTTCTTCTTTTTAATAAATTAAAAGTGTTTACAAACCAAATACTAAGACCACGTCAACTAATACTGACAGTTAATTTGACATTCATGGCAAACCTTTTTTTTAAACAATTACGGAATAAAGATTCTCTAGTGATAGAATGAAATAAGTATAAAATACATAAGAGACAAATGTTTCAGAATTTTCTTTCAATCTCATGAGCGAGAATGTTTGTTTTCTATTATTATAAGTGGTTACATTCAGTAGTGGCCGTGGAGAAAGTGACTTAAGTATTTTATATTATATATAAAGACGGGCGCATCCGAATTCTGCCACAAATGAAAATTTTACCTGAATTTTAAGAACTAAGGGATTAGTAAAGGGTCTAAAATCTGCCAGGGCGACCATTAAGTTTAATCCGTATTAGAAGTGATAAATAATTTAAATTAGTAATTTCTAATATATATTCTCAAAAACAAAATTGACGGGATTCTTGGAATATTTTGATGACTGCTTCTTTTTAATATTTAGGGTAATATTAAGAAGGGGAAAGTGGTTAGTTGTTTCTTAATGAACGTCATCAAACAGTTTATTATCTACCTTACTTGTGTTAAAATGGATAACAGAGCATCTATCATGTTTAGTGAAAGAGGAAATAAATTAATTGTGATAAATAACTTTAAGTTTTCCAAAGCTAATACTAGCAAATGTGGACAAATTCGATGGAACTGCTGTAACGCTAAATGTACGGCTATAGTGTACTCCCACGTTTCCAATGAAGACATAATAGTAGAGGTCAAAGGAGAACACAATCATGGTGTTTATATGTAAGTACCACAAATAGTAAACAATACCATCAATTTTTTGGATACCTACATTAATCGGATCCCCTAATGATTTATGAACCTAATCTCTAAAACTGCAATCCGTGGCAGAGTTCGGACAACAATTTTTCGTTACCTAAAGTATATGGCAGAATTAGGAAACTCCTGCAAAGACTACCATTTCATAGTTATGTATTGAATCATTGGTAGTAAATATGGGAAAATTCTACCTCATGAAAATACACATATCAAAAATAATTCTTATAATTCGGTTTTGGACCAAGAAGACTCTTTTCTTTAACAACATGTAAAGGAATATTTCTTCACATACCAATTTTTTTACTCTCTGATGTGCCGAAAGTCATTAAACTTAGACAATTAGAAAATGACACCAGAAAATCAACAAAAACAATTTCAAATGCTTTAGACACCTTCAAAATATTCAAATTTGTTTCGAGAAAACATTTTTCATATAAAATATAAATTTTTTTGATAGATATGAAAATCATACTCCACACCATATTTTGATGATATTTAGAAGCTGTTCATGTGAAATAACATTCCTAGGATTTCTGTACATGAAACAAGTGGAGTTCAACTTCGATATTCAACCAATACAATGGTCCTTTTAATTTAAACTTTCATCTATAGTTAGTCCTATAAATTATAAGGATTCATTAAGTTTGATATCATAATCAAGGACCTACACAATGTTTTTGAAAATTGTACAATGACCAATTTTCTACAAGAAGTAAAATTTGAGCTTCTTCAGCAACGTTTAATTATGGATGCAAGTTTTTACAAATTACATTTTTGTGTCAAAAGTGTATAAGTTTCCATAGGGTAAAGAGGTGTCCACTTTTATATGTCTGCACACTGTACTCATAAAAAGTTTGATATGTCAATTGTACATACCTTGGGAAAAACAGGTATTACTGACGAAATGGTCGGGGGTATAGTCTGTCCACGTAATAAGTAAGAAAGAAAGGAACACACCGTCAAAGGTACCGCTGAGACCGAAGCGCTCGGCTTTCCTTTGAAGAAAGGAGCCGTGGGATTTATGACTGTATTTCTCTTTAAGGTCGCCGGCGCTGCGGCTTCACACTTAAATAGGTAGCGAGGTGTATATGGGGAAGTAATTTTGGTCCATTTTTTTAACTAGGCGGCACCTTCTTTCTTGTTGTCTTAAAGTTCGAATTTGAGAAAATTCAGTAAAGTTTCAGAAAAAAAAATTGTGAAAATACAAAAAAATATAAAATCAACACTTAATTATCTATGATCCTCGCCGATTGTGGCGCGCCGCTGTCCTGCCTAAAGGCACACTTTGAGTGCGGACGGACGACCGTAGTTTTATTGTGTGTTGTAAATGGGTCTGGGACTAGAATCCCGAGTGCCGACTGGGTCTCTAACCTTACAATTCAGGCCCCTTTGCCTGCCAGTATATTTTCAAAATTTGTAGGGGAAACCGCTCGCTGACTCGCTCTCGTCGCGTTTTTATTTTTCTCTTTGTTTTTTAATTTTCGGTGTTAAAATGTGGGTTTTTATTAGTGTAATGAAGTAATTTGTTTGTGATTATGTTCAAGGAAATACAGTGTTTTAGTGGAAATAGGATAGTTTATCGCTGTGGATTATTTGGAAACTAATATCAATATGGTAGGTAAGAGGAAGGTGACAACAGATTGTATATCTAGCTAGATGTTGTTTCCCTCCGTTTTTTAAAGATGGAATTTTGGTTTTTTTTTAAATGAATTTGTTTATTTCTTCTGGCGGTTATAACAAACACATCCAATACATATTTTAAATTGATACAACATATATGATGATACTGTTTTACAATTAAAAGGTATTTAAATGTATTGGTAAATTACTGTACACTTTTAAATATATAAAATCCTTAAACTTTCTTTAAAAAAAAACTCCTTAGATTTCTGTTTTTGCTATACGTTGGAGCACATGTTTTGATGCAAAGTTACGAATTAATAACACTGTAGCTTTAGAGTTGGCTAAATAGTGTTGATAAATATATTTTAATCAGATCCAACCATTTTTTAATTAAATTGGTACTTAAAAGGCAACAAACAATAATTTAAAATAGTTAAAAGACCTCTATTCATCATTTTCTATTCAGTTGACAAGAAATAAGGAGTTATGAAACGCTTAGACATTTCCTAAAGTAGTTTTTAATATACCTGAGAAGGTTAATTGTGTCTAAACGACAAAAGGCTTCATACACTTTAGGGTTTTTATATTTTGCTAGCTGATCAAAAATAACATTTCTTGGAAAATCATAATCATTCTTCTAATCAATTTTAATCTTGGGTTGTTAAAAGTTAAGTTGTATTTAATGATCTTTTGATTTTATTTACCTTTGCCTGGAGTTGTATAGGGTTATTTGACCACCACCTTCATTTAAAAACTAAAAACTGACAAACAATTTTATAAATAAGCATTATATATACTAAAGAATTTTTTCAAAGAGGCCTCTTTTGTTGTATGTAGAGTTTATCTAAACATGAAACATTATTATGTTCATTAATGTTGTTAATTTTTATTAATATTAAAAGTTTACTTGCTTCATAAAGAGGCGTTAAATCAGGACTGTTTGGTGGCCATCAGACAGCAAACTGGTTATTTAAAAGTTTACGAATAACCCTAACGTCATGCTGCCAAATCATATTCAAAACATCCTCTGGGAATAATTCTTGTAGTAGATCGTCTACCACTGATATGATTTCATTGAAACGTGTCTCTGGTCAAATTATAATTAACAGAATAATTAAAATTTCGGTCTTTATTTTTCTGAAATTCGAGCATTTGTTATAGGTCAAAAATGTTTACATTGTTTCCTATTAATCATTCTTTGATGTTCTTGCAAATTGTATTACTAAAATTGTTTAGTTGTAATGTGTTTCTGTTTCTATTACAATTTCATTTTGTTGAAACATTTTTTTTTTCAAAATTATATGAATCTTTTTTTTCTCGAATACACCATCAATATTTCTTATTTTGAAATAAATCTCGCAAGATTTACAAAATAAACCCCACAAATCCTATATCAGCAAAAAGCAGTGATGTAATAAACTAGGGTGATGCATTTGAAAAAGTCGAGTTATTTCTATTTGTAATTTGTCATTTTCAAAAAATCGTAGTGGGCGATAGAACATCGACTCCGAGTTCGTCTACATCTAAAGCTTAAGGAATCGACTGAAAAAAAGTTAATTAAGTTATCTTGTATAGTTCTGAAGTTCTGAATTTTTTGTGGATCTCTGCACGACGATATTTTGACACATAAATTGACATAAGTCAAAAACTATTGCAGATAAGTCTAAGAAACCTGGGTGCCTTATATCGACAATGTAATGGCGAATCTAAAAATGTAACAAAAATGGGGGGTTGCTGACAACACTCTTAAAATCTTGCAAGGCTGATATGTTACTTAGTAACTTACATTTCATGATTTCCGAATTTTCTACAGCAAAGAGAATATGAAATATGTCAATCATTTTAAGTAAATGTTCTGTGTATAGTGTTTAATCCGTAAATGAATGATTAATTCATAACCGATGCGAACTAACTCAGTTTATTTTAAGTGAAAGATTGGCTAGTGAACGTAATATTAAATAATCTATTACTTATCTGTTCGAGGTGAAATATAACTAAAATAATCTAACACTGTCATTTACCCACTTTATAAATAAATAATGCGGTCAGATTTACGAGCGGGGATTTACTGTATTTCTTGTTGTAGTTTCCCCAGATTGTACAAAAAGAATTGGTGACTCTTAATTGGAATAAAGTGGGTCTTAGCCTGTTCCCAACCCTGCAATTAGAGTTAGGAACATTTATTGTTAATTAGCGATAAATATAACATTTCAAGTCCTAAAATGGAAGAAAATTTCTATTATTCCAATTAAAAATGTAAAAAAATAACAAAGAATAATAAATGTTTAAAAGTAAAGTATTGTATTGTTAAAGGTAAAATAGATACATGTCATTTTCACTGACAACTGAAATAATAGATTTTAGTTTTAATTATTAAAAGGTGTTATTTTCATAGAGAACGATTCTTAACATGTCTGCATTTTTATATTGAAGAAACGATTTTTGAATTATTTACCATTCACGAGTTTTAAAGGAAGTGGTAAATTGGTAAATTCACCCTATCAGATATTGTCAAAAAATAGACATTACTTAATATGGTCGTAATTAGAGAAAAAGATGCCTACTCGAAAATATATTAAAAAAATGAGAACTATGCACGCCACTGAATTTTTAACACGTTTTTGAAAAATTAGAATACAACTTTTATTTGTAACTTTTTATACCGGTAATAATAAAATAAATGGGAGTTTCAAAACATAATTACTAAAACATTGAAATTCAACTTAAAACAACTGTTCTTATTATTGAGCTGATTGAGTGACGTGTTCCTTCCAAACTATGGCCGGTATTAAACATATTTGACAAAGACAGTTTTAGTATATACTAAGAATTACAAAGATTTTTAGGTTATGTACCAATTCAAAGTATATTCAGTGGGGTATGTTAATTAAAAACTCATTAAAAAGTTTTCTATTTGACAAATAATATTTATATAAAACTCTCACCAAAATTTGAATTATCTATTAAAGTATACCTACTACCTAATTATGATTTTTAAAATTTTGGTGAAGGTACTTAAACTACGCAGCCGCCAAATTTTTAAAATTTTGTTAAAACAATTCCAAAGGTAAAGACAAACTTTCTACGCAATTCGGTTGTTAAATCTGGTGAATTATAGGGGGTGGGTGGTTGATTAATTTAAATATGACTTTATCTATCAAATGTGATACTTGTAGAGGGGGGCTCGAACTAACTACAGCGGCTTCATCTGACGTTGCATTTACATCGGCATTTTTCGTCGCTCGCTGGCTCTCTAACTAGAAGTTCTGGATCCGAAATCCGAACTCTATAAAACCATTACAAAAATAGAATTATAATTTCACTTTCCCATACCACATTCTAATCCACCAACATTTTCATCTCATCAGAAACCAGCCAGCAACTTCCAGCGTTACTGTATCAATAATTCCAGCGACAAAAATAAAAATTGTACAAGTATGTCGTAACAATTTAAAACAACAGGTCATTGTATTAAGTTATTCAGCTGACTTCGTGCATGACTGAACCCATTGAATGAAATTATTTCTATAATGCATGCAGATGGCAGCATCGATCGGTGTACCTTTCTCTCGCTCTTTATGGTCGGTCTCCGACGTTGCCATGTCGTTCGGTTGGATAGAAAACTAGGGATAAAAAACCTTTAAAAGGTTATCATACTTTAGCCATGTAAAAATAGGTAAATAAAGATTTGCTGTGGCGTGCAGTAATACAACGACCATCAGGAGTTGCATGTAAATACTTAAAAATTTCGGATAATTTCAATTACATCCTTACAGAAAATCTGAAAAACGTAAGATATGCTAAATAAACAACCTCAATTTTAAAATAACAACACAAAAACCAGGTTCAATTGAATCTAAATAATTACATGTGGTAATTTCCAAATCAAAAACTACAAATAATCACAAAAAGTCTTAAAAAACTACAAATAAACCGTTCATTCATTATAACTTAATTCACAATTATCAAACATTACACGCTACGCGTTTCGGGAACAGCTAATCGGCGAATGTGGCGCCACCATCGGTAATTATTTGTCTCAATAGCCCTAACAATGTCATGATGAATTTGCGGTGTCGTCTTTGCTTTAGCATCTCTTTGTATGAAATAGTTTCTTTTCTGAATTCCAAGTTTTTCCTTACAACTTTATCATAGTTATCTTTTGCTCTTCTTTTATCAGATCGTGCTTCTCATATTTATTTAACTGATCCTATTGTTGAAAAAAATATAAGTGATTAAAATTTACAATAAATATTAAATTAAATAAACATGTTAATACTATTATATAATTTATATTTATTTCAAAACAAATAGAATTCTTTGTAGATGTCTCCCAATAAATAATAAACCTAAAGAAATGACAACTTGTAGATCATGTAAAATGTAATGTAAAAATGTTATTTTTAATATGCCTAGTTTTAGTTACAGGATATTTGCCAACGACATGTACTAATCAAAAAGTCAAGTTGATGTGTAAACGGCAAACTAATAGAAAATTATTCAATATTCTACTAAAAATATCTTTATAATCATGTTTACTTTCGGGAAGATCCACCCTGGCTAATTGTAAACATGCAGTGTACTTGAATAAGTTGCGAAGGATTTGACAACATCTAAGAAAGTGTAGAAAGGCGATACAACAGAACTACGGTATAACCGTGGTTTTCGATTTCATTCTTTTTTACGTCAATTCCTCTAGTAGTGTCTACCTGGTTCTTAGGCAGAGTTTAACTTGTGACAGCGTTGTCGAATCGACGACGATTTTCAAGTGTTGGCTCATTTTTTATCTCAAAATAACGTTTCTAATATTAACATTTTTTTAAGAATTTTACTTATTTTTAGGGTCTGGTACTCTTCCCTCTCTTTAGCTAAAAACTATTTTATACTTTAATATTTTGTTCGTATTTTATAAAACACATTTTATCTGTTTAAGGCGCTATACGTTACATACACTTATATTTATACAGGGTAATTCATAAAGAATGGTAAATGTTTTGACCGTATCAGATGCTTAAAATATTAATACTTCGCTAAATAACATAGAGTTAGTTTAACATTATATTCTAATAAGATAAATACAGAATGTTTAAGTTCAAATAAAATATTGTTTGTTCTTTGACAACATTCTGGTTACTAATTTACTAAAAAGTTGGTATATATACGTTTTTTGGGGTTTCCCGTATATTTATTAATGTTGAATATACTTTAATTTCCATGTAGACTCATAAAAAATAATTTAAACAATTCAAATCGGGACTACGTACAAGAAAAGTCACTTTCTTCTCGCTCGATACAACAAGAGGAATTTTTGTAGTTAAATCATGTCGCACTTGGTAATTTGATAACTAAAATGAGGCGAATCTAGTAGCACATCGTCCAATAATTCCGGCAAATTGCTTTGAAAAAAATTTAATACAGTGGACCATTTAAGTTAGAAGAAAATCGCCAATTAAGACACATAATAATAATAATAATAATAATAACCGTCTTTATTATTTTCCAAGATACAATATTTACCTGATAAAAAGTAATAATCTAAGATAATTTAGGAAAATAAAGGGAGAAGTTTACTTTTAAATATGCGCTACACGCACAGTTAAAAATATTCCTCCACTTAACCCTAAAGGACATGTGTAAAAACAGCATAACAATGACAAAATCGAGAAATATTAATTGAAAATGCATTTTCCAAATTGGTGACCTATTTACACTAAGAAAATTTGTTTAACTACATTGAAAAATTTAAATTCAGAATCTCTAAAACTCATTCTCTAAAATGCCCAGTGAGGCAATACAGATATGTTATGAATACCGACCAAGAAAAAAATAATAATTAGGCTTGATTATCAAAAGATATTTTTTATATGTTGTTTTGAATTTAGAAACAGTATAACTTTTAAAATCTGTTAAAACCACGTTGTAGAGATAATAAACTTGATAACTAAATGATCGCCTTAATAGCTCCAACTTAAAATGGGGGACAGATAATAACCCCGCATTAATTCAAAAATCGAATTAAAAGTGTCTTGTAACAAATGTGGATTTTCTGTTTACTATTGCTCAAGTGGAAAACTATATAGTGTGTAAAAGTAGCTTCATGGGTGAATAATACCTACACTGTTATTATTTTCTTTGCCATGACAAAATTGCATTCTAGCTTGGCAATAAATTTTGTACCGGGGTAAATCGGAAAAGGTATAAATTTTCTTTTTCCAAAATTCGAAATATTTAAGAGTAACTTACATATTTCTGTCTATGCCTTGTACTTAATTTGTGGTTTCTATAAATCTGAACCAAAATTTCTTCCTTTGCTCAACATCATTTTTATAGCTTTCTGATCCAAGACCACGTCTATATAAAATACGGGAACCTATATAAATGTTGCCTTATATCTCAAAATAAAATTTTCACCTTGTAAGTTTAATTTTCCACGGTTCTTTTTCGGAAATATAACAACTGCGAAAGCATCGAATATTTACATCATACCATCGTACACTAATTCCAGAAAACAAATAAAAATGAATTACTTATCTAAAGCAAACTCTGATGTTGATTTAATTTGTATACGGCACCAAAATGACTGGGAATTCTCAAAAGCGTGCCTCAAATGAACTTAATACACTTTCATATCAGTATAGATAAAACAATTTTAAGATAAAGATATCTAGAACTTGAGTATCGTATGCTCACATAATTTTTTTTCTTTTAAAATGTATTAATTATCTGTATTTAGGAAATAACAACTATTTCCAAGTAATAAATGTCTAAAAATATGATTTTTTTTGTTTCCAGGACAGGCTTAAGTAATTTAATATCAGAGGTCAGTTTTTGAGTTGGTTGTCGTCGTATATTAGTCTGCGTAAAATGTGTGTTAAAATTGAAGATTTTAGATCTGAACTGAGATATGTTGATCGTGGTGTCCCTCAAGGGTCAATTTTAGGTCCATTAATATTTTTATTATATATTAATGACCTTCCTAAATACATTGTTGCTAATTATATTGTTCTTTATGCTGACCACATTAGCGGTAGATGCCGATACATTTGCTGAATTAGTGGAAGAACTTAATAATTTAACCAGTCAGTTTCTTTCTTGGTTTATCCTATACCAGTGTAAATGGTCTCAAAGGACGAATAAAGTATTTATTATTATTATTTATTATTTAAATAAATTGGGTTTATTCATTCATTTAATATTTTTTACCACCCTGTTCACCGTCATTATTTAAAAACAGTTAAGAATGCTCTTCTAGGTTAATAAAACTATCAACGTAATATTAATTTAATTTTTTTGTTACAGTGGAGTGGCGGTGTTAAGCTGCACCGACTGCAGCGGAAGCAGTACAGCGTCCAGCGACATCACCGATCCCGGATCTCCGTTCAGCACAACGTCGAGTCATTCCGAGGACTCTGGCTCACAACCAGCTAAAATGCCCCCTACACAAACTGCCCATCATCCACCTTGGCCTTGGACTGCCGATGAAGGACCTTCGTGTAAAAGGTCCCTTCTCGAAAAAACAGCCGTCTTTCCTAAAACGCTTGATTCGATAGAAAACCCGAAGCGGAAGCCAACACCGACATGCCTGACTTCCACTCCGTTCACGTCTAAATCAAATTTTGTTAAAATCGTCCCATCCATACCTAGTCCACACGATAAATTAATTAATAGTAGGATTAAGAAGGGCGAGTCGCATAGAATGCAACAAGGGAAAATTACAGAGTATTTCAAATCGCAAGTTAAATCGAATGGTATCAAACGAGATTTCCTTAATATGGTAAAGAAACCATTGGTTGGTAAAATGTTGGTCGATCAACAAACGCAATTCAACAGCTTAAAATCGCAAAACGTTCGTAAAGACCCGAAGAAAACTGCTGCTAAGAAAATTGTGCAATCAAAAATTAAGAAAATAGCTTCAGTGACAGTTCCTAGAAAAATACTGCCGGCACCAAGCAATATTACCGACAAACTAACCATAAGTGATCAATTAAACAACTTGGCCAAATTTACACCGACAGTGACTTTAACAGCTTTAAGTTTTCCTCCAAATTATACGTATATTCATACTAAAGGTCCAAAGCCTGCAGAAACACCAATATTTGTGCCGCAGTACGCAACGATCGCTAACGATAAAATACCTATACCGCTAATAAATCGAACACCATGTTTGAATGTGATACAACCAGTGCAAAAACTTACCACGATAAACAATTTCAATTGTGTCAAATTAAACGCGACGGTAGTGCCTATTGTCAAAATGCCTCCCAAGTTAAACACTGTAAACCCACCCGTAAGTACACCAATAAGTGTTCCAGTTAACCCGTCATCGATGACTCTGCCTGCAACTCCGAATATTGCTAACGTCATTCCTACGACGATTCCGAACGTAACTTTTAGTGTGGAAACTGGAATTCCTACGGTACTATCTGCGAAATCGAGAATTGCCGAAAGTATTGTTCCTCCTGTCGCGCCTTTGCTCCTGAAACAGAGCACCGAACCGAATAGTACTGGAACGAATACACCTTTGGAAAACGTGCGTAACAAGTACCGAACGGAGGAAAACTCAAGGACAGAACAACCACATAGGACAGAAGAGTGCACGCGGGGTGAGGAGATTTTCCGAGATGATACGAGGACTCAAGATAAATCTCCTACACCTACTACAGATTCGGATAGTGGCATATCGAACAAAGAGTGTTTAGAAGTTATTGAAGTGAGTGTAAGTGAAACGGTAACGGTTGAAGAGCAGAAATCGCCGATTCTCTCTAAACCAAAGACCATCCGGTTTCCGGCCAAGCAGGTTGAAAAAGAAGAAGGGAAATCGCCCCAACACTCGACTGATGGTCAGTGTCGATGGGCTGAATGTGATTCTTGCTTTGATACCAGTGGGGCCTTATTAGAACATCTACAGGTAAGTTAATAATACATATATTGATCAACTATAGTCCCATAGCTTAGTTAAGGTCAACAAGAGTAGCTTTGCCGGTAGCTGCACCTAACGAAGTACTATAAAGTACAATTGGAGTCATCAAGAACAACAGAAATGAGTTCTGGGTGCTTTATGCGGCTTTTGTCACCGGTAAAGCTACTCTTGTTGGACTGTATCTGTAAAGCTAGAAGGGTGGGTCACCCCACAGCACGTAGGCCACATTTGGCCCATTGTGCATCCTTCTGAGGTTGTACCCTTCTAGCTCGTCAGCCAGCCTACTTGTTTAAAGTAGGTGATGACGTCGCCTGAAGGTAGCTCCCTCATGTTGGCATGTGTTAGCATCTGCTCGCCGAAAAGAAAATGTTTTATTTGTGTGTTCGACAGTCTCGTCTTCCTGTTCACAGCCTCTACACAGTGGAGTGTCAGATAACTCCATCCTGTAGAGGTGTTTTCGTAGATGACAGTGGCTAGTCAGGATACCTGTGGCTGTGCGCAGGTTCTGTCTGTTCATAGTCATGTATTTTTTGGCTGTTTCGCTGTTCGGATACTGTCATAGTTCCTTGGCTTGATTGCAGCCTGTTTCGTCGTCCCATCTACCCTTAAACTTGTCAAGGGAGTGCTTCTTTAGTAGGTCAGCCACAACTGATGCCGATAAGCTTATGAAAGTGGCAGGTCCCAAAAATTTATGGGAGGCTGCTTTCTTAGATAACGAGTCAGCTATACGGTTGCCTTTTGATTTTCCATGACCTTTGATTCAAGCTAAAGTTACCACGTTGTTGTTGCAAGCTTCGATCAGGGCCTGGTGACATTCTAGTGCTAGACCTGATATGCCTGTCTGCTGTCAGTAATGTTTCTTCTGGTAGTCTCTTTTGCGGCGATGGAGATATCAGTGAGCTCTGTTTGAGCTACACTGGCATTAAAACCCATTGCCCATTTTATATTGAGATTCAGGGATCTGGAATAAATTCCACAGCCTGACCCCTCATTTGTTTTAGACCCATCGGTGTAGATGCACAAGGCACCCGCTGTCACTGTAGCCTCTTGTACGTTTTTTATTATTACCCTGTAGGTCCTATGAAAGGCATATCTTGATGCAATCGAATCTGTGTTGGCCTCTCCAAGGACCTCGTGCTACAAGTTACACCTCAACGTACCAGATCCTACGTCAGGTTGTATACCAGTAGAGCGTAGCCGTGTCATGGTCACCACAACAGCCTCCTTAATACCATCTCCATTGCTCTAGTTGGTGTGGTTCTCATGCCCCCTGTTATGTTGTTGTTGGACTGTAATGTGCTTCCATATTTTGCGATCTTTTGATTTCTTTTTTCCAGTTTTATACACCTCTTTCACTTAAGTCGTTTTGCACCTGTTCATACATTCTCTTCTTTGGTCTTCCTTCTTCTGGTTCCTATTAAATCTGTCTTTCATCTCTTATGTTATTCTATTATCCTTTCTAGATCACCTAACCATCAAAGTGTTGCTGCTCTCACTACCTTACATATTACTGGTTTGTTCCATGACCGACTTTTCTAAATTTTTATTTAATTAAAAATGTGTCAGTGATTTTTTCCCTCGGTGTGATTCGAACCTTCAACACTTTGGCACATGGGTCCAGTGCTCTTCCGCTGAGCCACCCACTCCCCGTTTTTCATTTTCTAAAAATTGGTCATTTGTTCGCAGAAATGTATTGGCTTGAATTATTAGAATGTAGAAACCATTTGGTAGTCTTTCCAGAAGCATAAAATTTACTCACAGACCCGCCAGAGCTTGTATGCATTTTGTAATGGAACAGAGAATTTAAATGATATTTTCGAAAATGGAAACCAGTTTCTCTAAGATCACCAGCACGATCGCCAGATCTTTTGACTTTTCTATATGCACTAGTAACTGTTTTATTACTTTATTGTATAGTTCTTCCAAACACAATTGCATAAGCTGAAAAAATCGATAAAAACATTAATGGATTCGCCGCTTTGAACTTAGACGCCGACCATAGGCGGAGATATTTTCTTTTACTTGAAATATAACTGCAGGTCGTGTAACAAATATTATACACGGTACGCTTCTGTTCTGCATGTCATATAAATAACTCCAGACGACTAAATATCCATACAAATAATGGACGGTATTGGTTTTCACGCAAGCGAACGGTTCCACTCATCTGGTCTATTGTTTAGTTTATATTGGGAATAATATTTATTTAACTTTCCGTTTTCATCCTTTATTCGTTATCTATTATACCTTGTACTGTTTTGAACTAACCCTATATATTGAGCTGAAGGTATAAATACTCAATTAATATATTGCAAAATTAGGAAATTTTTATGTTGGTGTCTGTCAATTGAATAAAGAATATTATAAAACTAATCCAAAATTAGGGTGGTTTGATAGAAATGGCAAGATCGCATGTATTTTGTGTTAATAAAAAAAATACACTTAAACTCACTGTTATCTAAAAAAAAAATTAAACTAAACCCGATATGTGAAAATCATTTAGAGTACCAAAGAAAATTTGGCAGTTCTGGAATAATTACCCAAACAAAATTAATATTTTTAAAAATAAAATACAAATACTTAACAACTATTTTGGCTAATTTGCCCGAAGGTTTAAAATACAAATTAAGTGTTTTAAAATAATTTTATGGAATATGGTAATGTTTTTAACAAAAAAAGTTTGTGTTAATGAAAATCCTGTGTTTTAGGTAAAACATGTGATATCTCAAACAACTCAAGAACATTATGTGTGTCTCTGGTTGGGCTGCAAAGTTCACGGAAGGACGTCTTGCTCAAGATCATGGTTAGAAAGGCACGTACTTGCACATGCCGGAACCAAACCCTTTAGGTGCATAGTTGACGGATGTGGCCAAAGATTTACAACTCAGGTAATTTACAAAAATGTCGGTATTAAAAGTAATTAGCATGATGTCAAAATAACTGTGCATAAAGTACGTACTTTACGCACGCTAGGAGGCTCGAAATTTGTAAAACTGGAAGCCAAAAAAACCTAGAAACTTGAAATTCGCTACTTAGCGATAAATAAATCGATATCTGAAGTAAAATTAACACCAAATTTTTTCTTGTGCGGGATTTTTCAACTCGAAGCATAAGACATAAAGAGTACAAAATTTTTTAACCGTAAATGAGATTTTTCGGCTAGAAATCCGTAAATCTGTAAGACGAAAAAAATCCCAAAATTGCAGATAGAGGTAAATAAAAAACTTTTGGAGGCTTAAGGACACAAATTGGAAGAACGTGAGAGATACATCATTTTTAATTAATTTTTTTTGGAAATTAATATCACTTAGATTTAAATTTTATTAAATAAAATTGAAAAAATAAAATGTATGGAAAATTTCCCACTACTATGAGATTTTTCGACTCGACATCCGTAGAGGAAAAAATATCCAAATCATTTAAAAAAAATTCTTCAGATTCGGTATTTACGAGTCAATAAATCGATTTTTTTGTTATTTAGCTGATGTTGGAACGACATGTGAACAGCCATTTCAACTCTGATGGTAGTCCAAACAATAACCTTAAGAAGTCACCGGAGAATGGAGTTTGTAAGTTGTTCAAGAGGAACGGAAAAAAGATTCGATTTAGAAGACAACCATGGTCAGGTAAAATTAAACGCATTTTTTTAAATATTTTAATAATCAATCAGTCACACATACCTTACTGTATTTTATCTTTATTACTTCTTTAACACTTCAATACAAATTATGTTTTATTAAATAAAACTCATCAATGACAGTACCACAAGTTTATTAAAATTTTTAAGGGACTACTAGTTTCGGCATACTGCCATCATCAGGCCTTTAACGAGATACATCAAAGCTAATAACCAGTTAACATTTCAAGAAATAATACACTGAAGTCAAAAACATCAAAATTGAAAAAAAATTTTTTTAAAAATCATTGAACATTTTTAAAAAGTGTAACTAATACTAATAGAATTATAAACTAATGTTGAAAACAAACATATTAATGTAGTTCGGTCTTAAAACCAACTGAACAAATTTGAAAAATATAACTCCAGTTTCTTATGGGAACAGGAGCTAAAACACATTGAAAACCACCCATTAACAGATGGGTAACAAAATAGTATAACATTAGTTTTGTTATAAAGTTATATTATGTTTTGTTTAATCGCATCTTCCTTCACAATGGTAATTTTTCTCGAAACACGGCTTTGGTATTCTTCTAGACATTTTTCACTCTATACTTTTTACAACTTGTTCAAATCAAATGCCTTATGTTTTGTAAAAGCTTTTTTGTATCGTCCTTACGAACTCCTGCATTTTTTCTACCTTTATATTTTTTTCCTCTCTAAACTTCTGTATTAGAACAAATTTATTAACTGAAAACTATACCAAAACTTTTTTTTTGTATAGTTTTCTACATCTGATTTTGTTATTTAAGTAAAGATGGCGTTGGTCTTTGAATAACAGAATCAAAGGGTTTTCAATATGCATCTGGACCGATGTAATTCAATATCTGTGGGTGCAAGTAGTCCCTGGAGTAGTTGTTTTAAGTCCAGATGCGGTGCAACCCAGTATATATTTGTTATACAGGGTGGTCCTTAAGTAATTGTACATAGATGTATGGGTAGATTCCTCACTTTAAAATATTACGATTTGACCCAACTTGCTCTAATAAAATGTTGCTAATAAGGAATATACAGGGTATTAAAGGTTAAATTTTAAAATTTATTTTTTGCAATAACTTTAGCGTTTTTGGATATTTATACATAAAAATTCGGAACTGGGGGTTTTTGGGCACGAGAAATCAGAATCTTGATATAATTTGTAGAGGGCGCTAGTTATGCCACATTTGTGGCATAAATTTGCAATAAACTTTTTTACTCTTTAAGTTAGCACTATTTTTGTAAAAGAATATTAAATCCGCGTTATTTTGGTAGAAAAAAAGCATACTTGTTATTAATCTTAAAAAAAAAAAATTTCTGGCTCTGACACCATTCTTACTGATTCTGACACCATTCTTACTGATTCTTATGTAAAATGACCTCATGAATCAGAATATGACCTTAGTTTTTCCCCATCACTCACCGTTTTCAGGGGGTGCCCCCCCCCCCCCCCCACCTATTTTTATCACTTTTCGATAATTTGGAGGGATGAAAAAAACAGTGGGTAGTGGGTGGAAACTGAGGTCACATTCGGATTCAGGAGATCATTTTACATAAGAATCAGCAAGAATGGAGTCAGGACCAGAAAAAAAATTTTTTTTGCCTACCAGTGTAATCATGCAGCTGATCCCTAAAATGCGATTATCACGTAAACCGCTAAGTTTTAAGGTTAATAACAAGTATGCTTTTTTTCTACTAAAATAACGTAGCTTTCATATTCTTTTACAAAAATAGCACTAACTTAAAGAGCAAAAAAGTTTATCGCAGGTGTATGCCATAAATGTGGCATAACTAGCGCCCTCTACAAATTATATCGAAGTAGGTACCAGATTTTGATTTCTCGTGCCCAAAAACCCCCAGTTCCAAATTTGTGTGTGTAAATATCAAAAAACGCTAAAGTTATTGCAAAAAATAAATCTTAAAATTTAACCTTTAACACCCTGTATATTCCTTATTAGCAACATTCTATTAGGGCAAGTTGGGTCAAATCGTAATATTTTAAAGTGGGGAATCTACCATACTTCTATGTACAATTACTTAAGGACCACCCTGTATATTGGAAAACTGGCTTCCTTGTTGAGGTTGCAGAGATATTTGCAAATTTTTACTCAAACTTATATATACTAATTTACATATTCATTCCAATTTTGGTAATACTTTTTTTTACTATTATTGAGGTGAATAATCCGCTGTTGATTATGATTCTTCATCTTTAGCTTTACAGAGAGCAAGCAAGAGGAATGAATTAAACCCGAAGGGTTGATTGAAATAATTTTTAATTTTTATGATTCTGTTAAATTTTTTTTTTATTAATTTTTTATTTCTATAGCACGAATGTTCGACTTCTTGGATTCAGGGGTCATGGAAGGCCTTCAGTATAAGCTTCTACTTTTGACACAGAAAAGAACGTTAGGAAAAATTAACGAGCCTGGTGATACTGTTCAATTACAAAGTCAAGTTTTAGCGAAACGCGTAGAAACAGATGGTAGTGTCAAATTTCTTCTCAAGTGGCACCCACCAGACATGTAAGTACCGGTCATTTTTTGTTTATAACAGACTGTTTCTGAATAATTCGTTATTATTAATTTTTAGTAGATTTAATACTTAAAATACTTAAATACTTAAACACAAAAATGAATTCCATTCATTTCTTGGCAATACTCTCGTCGAATTGAAAAATTATCAATAACTTCTCATATACTTTTTTCTAATAAAAACGACAAATGAATAGAGGGTGTAATTTCCTTTAAAACGAGGTGTCATTCTAGCACTTAGTGGTTGATTTTAGGGTGCTGGAAATTTTTTTCGTAAAATTTCGACGCCAAAATTACCCCTTTGAAGGAATTTTTAATTTCTTACGATTTTTTTTTTGAAAAAAAAAAACTAAGAAACGTGGAAGAATCTACATTTTTACAAATTTTTCGCTTTTTTCCACATTTCTTCCCACCATTTTTTATATTGCCAATCAAAACTATCTTTGTGTTGATTTCTAATGTCTTATGATTTTTATTGAATGTTTTTTTAAATTTGCCTTGTATAAAAATTGAAAAAAGCTGGGAAAATTTTTGAATTTGACTTTTTTACACTTCTTCTAAAAATACTTTTTTTTATACAAAAAAAAAGAATTGGGTCATCAAATCTTGGTATCTTGGCTACGGCCTTGTTATCATTAACTATTTAAAGAAATATTATGTGTAAGGTACTTGATACAGTTCACACAAAATTCTCTCTATTACATTCAGGATACCCTCGAGATTTGGCAACAGTATTTATCAGTATACCTAATAATGAAACAATTAAGTTGATAATTTGACATGATTCACACCTTTTCTGTCTTCTTACCTACTAATAGTATCAAATGTAATACGCCAACCCAACATCTCCCGACGCGACATCTGGCGAGCGGGGCCGACAAAAATTGTGTGGTATATTTCAAAGATAAAGAAAAGTGACAGTTCTAGTACACAGGGTCGCATTATGGGTGTTACAAATATAAGTATGTAATCGATTTCATAAAAAAATATAATTTTTGATTCTTTAATAATACTTTAAATTCTATTCTCATTATGTATTATATTATTAGTTTTACGAAAAAATTTTACTCTTCATAAAAAGTTCTGCATGGTGTAAAACCCAGGATGAAATAATAGTAGTGTTTGTCATTAACATTTTCCAAATCGTATAAATTTTTCAATAACGCTAATAAAATCTCTTCTTTTTGTCTCTCTTCTACCAGTCTAGCTTCTTTTCCCACTCTGCATCTTTCCTCTGCTAAAACTATGTTGCTTAGCATAAAACTTTTCACCAAGTGATCAGAAGAAACATTACTGACGTCCTTACACCCGTAGGTCTCACTACCTCTATTTGCTTTACTTTTGATGGCCATAGATTTGCCACTTCGATTTCCTTCTGATACACCTGCATCTGCATTGTTGTTCTCTTCATTGACGTAGATACAGACCGCTGCTTGCAGAATCCTCTTCCTCCTTTGCAAGTGCAATTTGTATCCAAAACGTTTCTGCCATCGCCAGGATCAACCTAAAATCAATCAAATATATGATTTTTTTTAAATGATACATTTATGGTCGTACATCTAGAAATGTTAATGTCTTATTATTTCATCATGGGTTTTACACGATGCAGAATAAAGAGTAACTTTTTTCGTAAAATTAATTTTAAATACATAAGTACATAATATAATACATATTACAATGAAAATAGTATTATTAAAAAAATCAAAAATTATATTTTTTTATGAAATCGATTACATACTTATTTTTATAACGCCCTTAATGCGACCCTGTTATAAAGATCAGTGACGTTTACGTTTCTTTAACTTGTCATTATCTGTTATTAGAACTTATACAATAATTATAGGTAGTAAAGGTTTGTTTTCGTTTTAGTGCTTAGTGCACCAGGGGTTTCTCGCGAAACAGTTCCTTTAATCTCAGATGATCCATCAGTTTTTAACTCGTAGACGCCGGAAACATAATGGCTTTCGACGAGTTTCTTGCCTTTAATGAGGCCTTTCTTTCGAAAAATTGTTAAATTTACCGGCTTTTGAACCCACATCTTAGCAATACCGACATTGTGGACGGTTAAAATAAATAAGCGAGTTTTTCAATTAAACTTAAACGATCGATTTAAATCGACACACAATTATTGTTTCACCTGGCCGGTAGAGGGGCGCTCGCGTCGCGCCAGCCGATGTTGGTCTTGGCCCATAGAATATCTGTTTTTTATATTCTGGATGGGAACCATTGGCAACCCTATTAATTAATGATACAAAATTTTATCTGTGGTTTTTCTAAGAGCTCTTTTTCCAGGATATAATTCAAACATTTTACATAGGATAAGTGATAATTTGTTTTTAATCGTTTAGGAAAACATCAAGTTGCTTGCATAAAGATGTTTCCAAGTAATATGTAAGTTTGAGAACATCTAAAATTCATTCATATTTGATTTATGTAAACTCTAATCATTTCAAACTTATTTTTATAGAGTTCCTGTCAAGATGTTTGTGTCTATTTGGACAATGTCAGATATTTCTTAGGTTTTTTTGTCAACAGTTTAACTAGTTCGTTGGTTGTCTTACAGTTTGTCGTTTGTCTTCATTTTATTTGTTCATAAAGTGATTTGCTTAAACTAAAGAAAGTCGTGGTCATTGTCAACGATTATTTTTACAATAGTTGTTAAAGGACATCCTTTTATAAAAAGGTCAACTTGTCTTTTTGAAAGCATTTTTAAAAACTATACTTTCTCATACTAAGAAAATGTCTAAGGTTAACATAGGTTCTGTTAGGACATTCTCACGTATTTATTAACGTTTTTGTCAAAGTTTAACTATTTCGTTGGTAATTTTAGTCTCTCCTTTTGGGTTTTTAAAAGATCATTGCAGAGTATACTTTCAATTTATTTGTTTACATAGTGATTAAATTATTTGCATTAGCTATAAGAGAGTAAACGAGTTAGGAATTTAATTTATTTGATTCTACCTCCTAAGACCGGTTTCTGTCTTTAATCTGTCAAAAAACTTTGCAACCCCCAATGCAAGTTGGTAATTCGCTGATAGATGAATTTGCGAATTTAGAAGTTTTGGTTTATCCTTCAGATATATCGTACCTTGACACTAGTTACATCTGGTAAGGAACGAATTGTCTGTTGGAAGACTGAATTTCCTATGAACAAATATTGTTTGTTGTTTAACATTTACGAAAAAAAATACCAAGATATTTTCGTTTTAAAGCGGTTTAAAGGAATAAGGGATTTGAAAATAAGATCAATAACTACTTTCGGAGTAAAAGTGAAGTATTTGTTTAAAAATTTGTGTAAAATTAAATAAATAAAAGGCCCCTCTCCATCGGGGGTTGTAACTTCACTTGGAATATACTTAATTTTTGTTTTATGGACCATTTTCTCCGAAAGTTAATTGATCTCAAACCTTTATAGGGTATACAGTTAATTTAGAGCGATTTCCGCCACTTTTTCGCTCCATGATCATTATTTTCAGTACCATGATCATACTTTTTCGTTCCATGATCATTTTTCCGACCACGTTTTCTCTCCTTTACTATCTTTCCTACTTCTCTCCCTTATCACCGCTTTATTTCACTTCTTCCTGCCACATTTTTCTTGGCATGTCATCTTCTATTTTTTCCCTGTTCATATATTTATTTTACCAAAACATCGTCTTCCATCCCATTGTTCGTTTCACGTTCACTTCTATGCCCAACAGTAGTGCCGCATTAATTGGAAAATCCCAGTGTATCGCCAAATGTAGCGGTTTTAAGAATGTGGATTCACGGCATCCTGGAAGAATTTTCAGTTATTCTACAATGACTTTTGGTGGAACTAAATAAAAACTTTAATTACTATGTTTTGAATTTAGAAAAAAACATTTCACAGTGATGATATAAATATGTAAGTTTTTGAAAAATGTAAAAACTTACTTTTTTTGTTTCGTAATTTGGTTATATGATCTTGAATAACATCAAATTTATTTTTATAGAGTTCCTGACGAATGGGTGCCTGAGAAAGAGTACAAATCCACTAGAGAAGTGTCGATACCTCACCTGAATCCTTCTTCAAAGAGCGCTCTTAGTCCTTCTTTGTTCCCTTCGTCGAATCAGGGGGCAACAACGCCTAGGCAGAAACATAGTCGTAAGCCGATTTTTAAGCGAACGTGATATAATGTTATTTAAAATAATAATTAATATTTTTGAGCCTTTGTATGTATCAAAACTTTGGTTTATGTGTTGATATACACGAGGTTAGAGTATAATTTCTCCATTCACTAGATAGCGTGCAAGACATTCGAGTAAATTGTAGAACGTTAGAGTTTTATCCATTGAACTCAATCCTGAGACAGCAGTTTCTTAACTAAATTTCAATTTCCCTATTGATGAAGCTCGATAAGCTCTAAAACTGCTGTCTGGGGATGCAAATTAACACTCCAACTTTCTACTTACGATCAAACTAATTTCTCATTGGCACTTGGATATTTAAAAAAAAATGCGTACATCTAATCTCATCGAATTAGTTCACCACATAGACCATATCACTGTAACTGCTATGTTTAAATGGTCAAGAATTGTACTAATTTTTACTATCGTGTAAAAACCGGAGAATTAAATGTGATAATTTTTTTTTGTGGAAATAGTTGGTGGCATGTCAAACGCACAAATATTAGCAATAATGTTATATAGAAGAAAGTTTGGATAAGAATAGGAAAGCATATATAATTCATACTAAATAAAAAAAATCCTAAACAATTCTTTGACGGATACGGGGGAAATTTGTTTTGGGATAAGTAACAGGAATTTTATAATTTTTTTAATTGATTTTCTTTATTTTAAGTGTTACCCTCCGCTTGAAGAAATTATGGAAAAGTTTATTATAGTCGGGAATCTGAGGTGCTGAATTCAACCACCTCTATACAACTCCTAAAAAACATGAAATTCTATGTAAAATGACCTGCCGGATTTTTTGTTCGCCCTTTGATCGGGAATTGTGAAATGTTCAGTTTTTTCAAAAATGTTATGTTTTGACACATTTCGCAATTCCGTATCAAAGGGCGACCAAAAAATTCGAATCTGGTAGGTTATTTTACATAGGATTTCATGTTTTTTATAGAGCATCTTTAAACCGCTTCCTAGAAAACCTCAGATTCCCAACTATTAACTGCTTCAGTCTGAACTTACAGATTCTTGTGATAAGCCATACTTTAACTAAAATAGACAAAAAGCTGCTTGAAGCATCATGCGCAAAATTTTCTCCCAAAATTATTTGATTTACTTGATCCTAAATTTTTCCGCTATTATTGATTGACATCCAAAACAAAGCTCGGAGCTCGTCATGCAAAATCGCACGCACGTGACTTCCCTTAGGAGTTTTGAAAATATAGGAAACTTTAGTCCAATACATAAAAAATAATAATAAATAAAATAAAACGCCTCTAAGTCAGTACCACAAAATTTTTTAATAACAAACAATGAGGGCAACTAGTTTCGGCAGATCTACATGCCTGATGATGGCAGATCTGCCGAAACTAGTTGCCCCCATTGTTTTTTATTAAAAAATTTTGTGGTACTGACTTAGATGCGTTTTATTTTATTAAAACATTGGCCACATTTGAGAAAAATGGATAACTTACTCTGTATAACAAAAATAGTTTTTCCGAGTGAAACAAACATGATCAACTGGGTTTCTGGCGAAAAAAAAGTCAAATTTTGAGTATCTTTGCTCAAAACGGAATAAAATAATAAAATAGTACCGAAGTGGACGATGGACATGGACATGGACATGAACGATTTAATCCAAAAATTGCAGTCACATATTTACAAAAATACAAACAGTGCACAACAAACTTCCTTCGTTAATCATTCGGGACAATCTTAATTAAAACTTTTTTCTTCTCACAATTCTGGAAAGAGTTTGCAGTTGCTGGATGTCAAATCTGAAGAAAACAGCGGCTGTTTCACTTATTCGAAACCCGCTTGATAAATCGCATCCATTGCAATCCAATTAAACAGAATATCACGTATAATTTTTCGCGATCATCTCATATTATCAGTTCTTATTGGTTCAGACCTCGCGCTCCGTTCAAATTACTAGAAACTCTTTGTGTTGAACAATTTCGAATAATATCCGATCTTGATCTCACGGTCACTGTGAATTGTTTGTTTGATTTGCAAATGACCATGGACGTTCGTAATTTTTTTATCTTTATTAGAAATTTAATTATTTTATTTTAATTTGTTCGATTTGATTTTTATTTAGTGTACAGGATTGGATTTTATCACACTAAATGTAGCACTGAATAAAAATTACAGCTTATTTGTAAATACAAGGTTGCCATATCAGTTTTAAAATCTCGGTTTAATTGATTTTGAAATATTACAAATAAAATGGGTCGTTTTCGAAGAGGTAACAATTTTTACTGATTTTGGTCCGTCAAAGAATTGTAGTGTGAATTACTTAACAAATTTATAATTTGCTTTAAAAGACTAATATTTTCATGAGGCTTTTTCCCTGGCAGCCATTTTCCCTCTCGGTTTTTACTCGGTACTATGTAAAATTGATCTCTGTGCAAAGGTTCGAGGATTTCCTGAAAAAAAAATTTTTTTTTGTAAGATACGGTACATGGATGTGTATATTTGTGAAGTCTTTCACTGTGTAAAGTTAGGTTATGTATATGTATAGTAGCATAAGGAAACGTGGAAAGAAACTGTTCGTGGTTTTGACCATTTAACAACCAGCATGAAATCACTGCCATTGTAAAATCTGGTTGAATAGTTGTTAAAACCTTCCGCCTAGGTTATTAAAGACGTGGAAACGGTCGATTATGCAATTTTTTATTATATAATCGCATTTTATTTAAAGCTATTTCAGTTTCCTAAAAATACAAGAAATGGTTACAGTATAATGTCTTTACAAAGCATTTGCGCATGACCGAAAAAGAAACGCAACATGCTGAAGAATTGAGTCGTTGAACGCTCATCAATGGGGTTGTTGATGATTGTGGGTCTATGTAAATTGTCTTGGAAGGTCGCGGGTTTCGATTCTTCCCGACTGTTTTGTTCCACAATGTTATATTTACTAAAACTAATTTAATTAGGTTCAATCCAAAACTCATTTTACAACTGATTTATTCATCGGTTGTGCTCGTTTCGCACGTTCACAAGAAGGTAAACTTAAGACATGACGTCACATCTCCCCCCTTAAAATAATTACAAGTCCAATGTGTTCCAATGTCTCTTTCCTGATTGTCACCAACAGGAAAATTGGTAAGATCTCTTGTCTCTCCTAAATTTTCCGAAATATTTTCCGGTTCTTTTTGTTCTATATTATGATCTTCCGGTATTTAAGAATCCATTATATGAAACTTTTATTTGATTTAGGTGTCGCTTCCACTCTAAATCAGTTAATTCTGGAACTGCCACAATATATCTCCCTTCCAATTTTCCTGGAAACAATAGCCTTAATCCAAGTCACTTTATCACCTTTTCGGTAGTCTTTCACCGTCACTATTTCTCCTGATACAAACTGCACCAAACGTTTACATTTATAATATTTAATTTGGTTATTTTGTTGTTTAGAACACGATTTTTACGTCTAATTTGGAATATGTTTTTCAAATTTTTTTTCAGCTAAAAATCTTCGTTTTGATAAATACTACAAAACTAAAGTGAGGAGAAAAATTTTTCATTTCCCAAAAACAACCATAATGTTCCAAAAACTTTCGTGCAGAAGCGATTTTTTAACTCAAAAATTCCGCAACCTGGGAAAAAATTTGACGAAACAAAAAAAGTTGTTTAGAATCACTCGAGGAATACTCACAATTTTTGGACACATTTTGGGACATTTCGAAAAATGGCCAAATTCAAAAATTTTGAAATATATCCAGAAATTCTAAAAAGCTTGTCCCAAAAAGGCTGAAAATGTATTCCCACGAATAAAATCGTCCGTTCTTCCAGAATCTAGCATCAGTTCTGGGATCCAACCCCCCGGAATGGCCAAGGATGGGGTGAACAGAAAAAAAATTTTCTCACTTTCACGCAGTTTTCTAGAATTTATCAAAACGAAGATTTTCATCTGAAAAAAAATTTCGAAAAATATCTTGCACCGAAAATCAGTTTTTTTTTTATAAAAATCCAATTTTGTAGTCGAATTTCAGAAAAATAAATACAGAAATCAAAAATCCAAAATGAGGTATCGATAGAGAAATCCAAGACGAACATTTAAAAAAAAATCCACCTCAAACAGTGGAACTATGTGAGGTGTATGTAGAGTAATTTGAATGCCCCGATGTAATTTTTGTTGTGTTTTTCGATAAAATCAAACAAAAAAATTATTAAAATCTACATTAAAATTAGTTTGATTGTGACACCGACCGTTGCCGTTTAACTGTGGACCTGAGTCACTAAAAGTTTCAGTTAAGTGTTAATAAAACATTTATCCTGGCTACAATACATTGTATCTTTAAAATCTCTACAATCATGCTCCATTGCGCTTTGTACAAAACAAAATACACCTCGTCTTTTGTTGTTACTATCTTTATCTAAGCGTAATATCAACGTAATTATCTAAAAAAAAATGAGCATAGCTCTCCTATTTTCACGAAACGCTACGCGACCACCAGAACAACAACAACCCCAGATGTGCACTATTCTAAAACACTATGGAACTTTATTCAACGACTTGGTTATGTGTAGCTTTTGCTTTATAATTTATGTTCGTTCTCTATTTCGTTTCGAATGATTTTAAAATGAAAACGACTTGGTCAGTTTTTCGATCACGTGCACCAGTGCGCGTTGTTTTGACACCTACAGAATTTTTTGTATTTTTTGAAATTTTTTGCGAATCAAAAAAAAGCGAAATATCGATCATTTCCGTTAAGAATAAAATAAATGTAATATTTTTTAGTTGTAATTTTTGTGTGTTCGTAATGTTTATATACAAAATAATTTTTAAATAATTATACATATATATACACGTATATATATGCTTTTAAAAAAATTTTTAGTTATTTTTTGTTTGTTACATTCCTGTTTCACCTCTTCTATTTAGTGCGACAATTAGCATTGTTATAGAACGTCAGTTTTTTGAACTTGTGATCCCATTAAAAGTTTCAACTTTAGCCGAGACCAATTGGACAGTCAAATGAAAAAAATTTATTCAATAAACTGAAAATAAAATAGCAACAGTGAGCATTCTTCAACTATCATTTTTATTAATATAGAAAAGCATTTAAAAAATGGTTTTCAAATATAATTTTAATTTTTTTTAGAGAGTTATGTACGAGCTATCTGAAATATTTTAGGTCAAATGAACGAACAGAACGAGTCGCGCACATGTGAATGAACGAACTTTTTGCTCGGATTAATTCATTGTGCGCACGCGGCTCCTTTTATTCGTTTTTTTTTGTTATATATTCTAGACCAATAAGTTGCATTTCTGCTGACCCGAATAGAGGCTTTAAAACTTCAAATGTTCTTATTTGAACCACAAATACTAAGTCCTTTAATATTGGAGACGTTGTTGTGAAAAAGTTTAATTACTAACATTAATTATGATAAGTGTCTGTGAACTTGTTTTGTAGTAGCTGCGAATTTTCGAGTTTTTATCGGATACCGAAGACAAAACACATTTTAACTTTCAGTTTTAAGGGCATATTTTAGATTTGGAAAAAAGAAAGTTTGCCTCATCTTAAAAAGTTAAAAAAATAATTCCATTATCAATTTTATTAGTCCAAATAGCTTATAAACCACAAAAAAAAATTGATCTAATTTTTTTTTAGTTTGACTCTCCAAGACTCTGGTGAAATGTGAAACTCGGTAACGATAACAAACGCGTATAGAAAATACCGATTGTTTTTGATTCTATTGAATCTGAAAACTTCACTGCCAATTGTACTGCCGACTACCATGACACTTTCTAATCAAAAGAACGTATCTACGGTAAAAGCAGACTACGAAGCTTCCAGATTTACAATTTTTTAAACATAGTTACTAATCGCCATTTGCTATCTCTAAATCAATCAAACAATATTTTTACTTCGATATTTTTTAAAACTAAAAAATTTGTATATTTACCCTGCTTCGAAAATTCATCAGATTTTGCCCCCAGATTTTAGGAAAAATTTCCAATTTTGCACAAAAATGGTCCAATTATGTCCTGTTTTTACCTCAATACGTCCGATTTCCCAACAAAATCGCCGATTTTCCCCCAGATTAAAGGACTCAAATCATACAGATTCAAGGACCAAAATCCTCAAGATCTTATGTTTTTCACCTTAAGCAATTGCAGACCGAAAGTGTCAAAACTTGACAGATGATTAGCTGATTATATTAAATTAAATAACAGTTTTCAGTTTTTATTCTGATCTCGATATTTTTTAAAACCAAAATATTTGTATATTTATGTTTCGAAAATTCATCAGATTTTGCCCCTAGATTTCCCAACAAAATGGCCGATTTTCCAACAAAATGGCCGCTTTTCCCCAGACTAAAGGACTCAAATCATCCAGATTCAAGGACCAAAATCTCACAGGTTTAGCACGAATTGTCAAACTCCTCAAGATATTATACTTTTCACCTTAAGCAGGTTCATATGCTGTCTCATGGTATACTGATTGTTTTACATTAATATGTTTGTTTGTTAAAAAAATATTTTGGGTCCTTTTAAGTACAATTTTTTAAGTACAATTTCAAACCGAAAGTGTCAAAACTTGACAGATGATTATCTGATTATGTTAAACTAAAAGGATTTCAAGGATAATATATGAGGAACATTAATTTTTTATTTATCCCATGAAATAGAGAAGCCGTTTTAGACTACTCTTTCACTTATCTGTCAATTGTCATCTGGTACCAGTCGTTTGTCACCTGTCATCTGATTTAGGTCAATTGTTTCATTTCATTTCAATTATGACAGTTGTCATCCTTGTAGATAGAAAATGGCGATTTTTAAAACTTTAGTTTCAAATGAATGTGTTCAATTCGTATTGCTTTATTCTGTAGGTCGTTAATCAGTACACACAGTGTCTTTAAGAATAAATATTCTGCATTTAGTAATAAAAGGATAATTTACACCATCGCACAAGTTTTTCTATAAATATATATAATGTGCAGCGATATAAGTAATTTAGGTGTTTTTTGTTTAAAATTTACTAAGTCGGTTAAAATAAAAGCTTGTTGTACCTTTCTCACTACTTAATCATGTCATCACAATCCAAGTGTTCACTGAGTGCCATTTGTCCATTTTCATAAGATTTTCTTTCCGTTTCTACTTAGTACATTGTATTTTTCTACAGAATATGATCATTTGCGAAGGAAAAATTTAAACCAGGTTTTAAATTTTACAAATGGGTGTTTTGGTCTTAGAAAATTGGAACAGTTTAATCTGGGGTAGAGTTGGAATATTGGAGACATTGTCAGTAAACGTCGGTTGTAATCGGATGGTGTAATGAAACCTGTAATATATTTTTTAAATAATTAAATTAAAAATATCGTTTTTGTTCATAATAATTTATTTATGTCTATTTTAAATGATCATATTTTGTATTTTTTTCAGTAATTTTAACTTTCGTATTATGTGTACAAGGCTTTCGTCATTTATTTTGATTTAAGTAACCCTCCAAGTGATCTCAAAATATGTCAGAATTATGGAAATCTTTCTACTTATGTGCAGATCCCAAAAACTTACTTTTTATATTCACTTTGTTGCTCAAATAAGAAGTAATTGTAACATTTGAAAATTACGCTAAAAGTAAACAATTTAAACAAAAAAGATTTTCATAAACTGATTGTACTTAACCCACAAGGTTCAAAATTTTCGCTGACTTTTGGCTCTTGGACTTGTTTTTTAAATTTAGACTGAATTTGATACAAATTAATTTATTAATACATGACTGATTTGTTTTAAATGCAATGATTCAGCGACAGTAAAACATTTTTTTTTCGTTGTGTCCTCACCACTGCCATAAGAAAACGCTGAGCTGTAAATATAAAAAAACAATTATTTTAATCGAATAATATGTACTTAGGCGATGGTGGAGACGCATTAATTTTATCACTTGATGTACATAATTTTTGAAAACCATTGAGCCGCAGGCCAAATTCTAGAGAAAAATGCATACAATGTTTTGTGATTTTTTTCACATCGAAGAAAAAATCAATTTACTATTGTAAATATTAATTTTTTTTGGTATGAAGAAAATATTTTTAAAAAATACCACTTTGAGTTTTTGGTGACTTGTACCAAAATCCCATTGTGGAAAAATTATACAAGGTGTTTCATAAGGAATGGTCAATATTTTAATCATAGGTTCAGGACCTCCAAATATTAATATTTTACTAAATAACTCTGGGCTGATTTATTTTTTGTTTTTTTGCATTAATTTCTTTATTATTTAATATATTGACTTCACATTTGGTATGGTTATATTTTTAAGTTAGTAAATCATAAGAGTGTTATCAATTTTGGGATTATATAAAGAGGGCCCCACCTACACTCTACTGGATAAAGAAAAGTATGAATTTTTTTCGTCTTTATGATAAACCCTGTAAATTTAAACAAAAAAGGCAAGGACTAAAAAAAATTGATACTTTTCTTTATCCAGTAGAGTGTAGGTGGCGCTCTCTTTATCTAATCTCAAAATTGATAAAACTCTTATGATTTACTAACTTAAAAATATAACCCTACCAAATTTCCAGTCAACATATTAAATAATAAAGAAATTATTGCAAAAAAACGAAAAATAAATTTTATCCTAATACTTAGTAGATAACATTTGAGCCAGAGTTATTTAGTAAAATATTAATATTTGGAGGTACTAAACTATGATTAAAATATTGACCATTCCTTGTGAAACACCCTGTATATATTAAGCTAAAAATCAGAAAAATTAATTCATTATTTTTCTCTTTGGAGCAGAAAAACGAATCAACTGAATTGAGTGGCTACAAATCGTGCCTTGAAAATTCTTCTTTTTTTATATTTCTCCTTTAAAATAAATAATTTGTTTTTGCTGATTTTTTTAGAGTTTGGTCTTTCGGCGACGATAAGTTTCACATCATTGTAAAATAAGTATGTTTATTTTTTTTATAAACATAGTTTATATCTACCAAATATCTCTAGTTCTCAGATAATAGAAGAAAAATATTCTTTTACATTGCATTTAGGAACGTCTCTAAAGATTAAGACTGTCAAAAAATTATATCGTAATGATGTAGGAAATTTTATACTCTAGTTGCATTTAATTTAAGATATCAACAACAAAATTGTTTTCAATAATTACTGTGTTCATTTTTATGTATTTATTAATTATTTATCATAGTTTATCTTATACATAATTATAATAATTGAAAAAGCGGAAAAATCGCCATTATTTTGCAGTTCAAATATTAAGTATAAATTTTTGAGAATTATTTACACCGTTCGAAATATAATAATTAATTTAATATTAATTTGATATAAAACCTTTTTCCAATCGATGATTAGTTTTGTATAGATGGTAGATTAAAATTGTATAAATAAATAATTTAAATCAAAAAATTGTTTGGTTTTTTCTTAAAAACATCCTAAAAATAAATTTGGTCCTCACAGAAATGAATTAAGAGACAAAATTTTGTTTGTTCACAATTAAATCTCTCAGTAAAATCCTAAATTCACTTTTTTTGGATTAATCTGTAGAGGTAACTACATAACATTTTTTAATCTAATTATAGATTTAGATATACATATAGTGTAATGGTTGAATAATTCACTTAAAGGACCATATTATTTACGAAACAATATAATGATTTTTGTATTGTGTTCCTGTTAATTGTTAACAAAGGGGAGATATTTTGTGAAATATTTAACATTCCAAAAACTTGCACCAATCTTTAAATCCGAACTTTTCCAATAATTTAGGAATTCTATTTTTAAAAGTAAATCAAGTGACAGTGAATGAGACATCTGACAAGTGACAGTAGATGAGACATCTGACAAGTGACAGTAAATGAGATTTCTGACATATGACACGAATAATAGTGGGCTTTGTATGAAAACACAAATTATGGGAATAATTTATAATATTGTGAAGTTTTGTAAATATCAATGGCTTATTTCGAATAGGACAAAAATAAAAATCGATTTATCGGTGAAATTGAGATCTCTGGAATTAAAATAAAACAAAACAAATACTTTTCTCGCTTTCGATTTGCTGCAAGTAAGCTGGTATCAAGTGGTTAGGTTATATCTTATTGAAAATGTGCATAACTTAACGATTCACTATTAATCATAATCTACCATAAGGAAAATAGACAAAGGAGAAATTTTGCATATTCTAATTAGAAATATCAAATTTCTTCTTATTGTAACTGCTAAAAAATTGGTATTTTTTCCGTTTTCGCTTAATTATAATATTGGAGATTGTTTAAAAATGGTTGATATGAATGCGAATGAGAATTTTTGATCAGATTTGAACCTGTTGTAAGTAGAGGAATAGTTTAATGATCTCCACGAGGATGAATAAAATGTTTAATTCATCTTTTGTGGATTTTCGCGCTAAGTAAGTGTTAGTGGATGATTTTAGAGTATATAAATATAAAGATACTGGGAATATCACTAAAAAACAATTTTTGAAAATTTAATTAAGAATAATTTATGTATGACTTTCAACAACGTTTCATAAACTTTGAAAGCATCTAAATTCAATATAAAGTATTCAAAACTTAAAATACATTTTCTCAATTTTTTTTTTGTGATAAAACCAGTGCGTAATGTATAAAAGCTTGAATATTGAATTGGTCGTTAAAAAAAATTGTGGCAGAGTTTTACTGATTAAAATTAAATTTTAACCCAATTGGTAACTGTACGTATCAAAATGTTAGAAATTGTAGATAAAAAAATGCCTCCAGGACCGTATTCTAGACATTGTCCTGGAGGTGCTTTTTAGAAAAGAAAAAGTTATTTGAAATAGAATGGTAGATATGGATAACATGTATAGAAGTTTGATTGTCAAAGGTATTCGCAACTGTATTATAAACCACAATATTATTAGGGAAGGGAAAGAAAAGTTTGAATTTTTTGGGGAAAAGTGTGTAAATTTTTTTATCAATAATTAATTTTGCTAAGCGCTGTAAACTCAAGAACAGGTCATCTTCAGAGTATCGGTTATTAGTTTGAAGTTTTAGCACTTAGCGAAATTAATTTTTAATGAAATTTTTTACACATTTTGCCCCAAAAAATACAAAGTTTTCTTTCCCTCACCTATTGACAAGTGTGTGCAAAGTCTTGCAGTCTTTTCATCAGTTAAATTATTAGTTAAATCTGTTTTAACATGGCAATAGTAAGTTTTTGCTAAATCCTATAAATTATTAATAAGTAGAAAATACTGAAATTCCAATTGTTGCAAATATCTTTGTGCGTTAAAAAATAATTTCTAAGAAAGCAAAGAAAACAATTTTCAATTTATGTCTTGTATATAATTACACTGGTTGAAATATACTCAAATTATAGAATCATATTCAGTTTTATTTTTCCTATTGACTTCAATCATCCTATGATTCGCCCCTTGAAAGGGGATAAACGATTAAAACAAATGAGACCATAAAAAATAAACGTTTTTGAATCAAAATATTCAGGGTGTTTGATAGAGGGTTAGCCAAACGAAACAAGGGCGCCTCCAGCCCAGAGATTTGGGGGGTGGGGCAACGTCGTCGGCTGTTAGGGTTATATCTATATATAAAAGTTTAATATTTTGGGTTTGTTGATATAAACGGACCTAGAATCTACAAAAAAAATTCAAAAAAATTAAAATTTGGTTTACGCACAATGAATTTTATATAAGAAACGATTGGTAATATCAAAATTACCACAAAAAATGTTTGGGCCCCTTTTGAGCGAAAAAGTTAGTTTTTAGGATATAAATGGACCTAGAATCTACAAAAAAATTCAAATAAATTAAAATTTGGTTTAGGCAGAATAAATTTTGTCTAAAAAACGATTGGAAATATCAAAATTAATGAAAAAAATGTTTGGTCCATTTATGAGGGAAAAAAGTGAGTTTTTTAGGATATAAATGGACCTAGAATCTACATAAAAAATTCAAAAAAATTAAAATTTGGTTTAGGCAGAATAAATTTTGTATAAGAAACGATTGGCAATATCAAAATTACCGAAAAAAATGTTTGGGCCATTTTTGAGCGAAAAAGTGAGTTTTTAGGATATAAATGGACCTAGAATCTACAAAAAAATTAAAATTTGGTTTAGGCAGAATGAATTTTGTACGATTGGCAATATCAAAATTACCGCAAAAAATGTTTGGGCCACTTTTGAGCTAAAAAGTGAGTTTTTAGGATATAAATGGACCTAGAATCTCCAAAAAAAATTCAAAAAAATTAAAATTTGGTTTAGGCAAAATGAATTTTGTATAAGAAACGATTGGCAATATCAAAATTACCGCAAAAAAATGTTTGGGCCATTTTTGAGGGAAAAGGTGAGTTTTTAGGATATAAATAGACCTAGAATCTACAAAAAAAATTAAAAAAAATTAAAATTTGGTTTACGCGGGGTGAATTTTGTCTAAAAAACGATTGGCAATATCAAAATTACCGAAAAAAATGTTTGGTTCATTTTTGAAGGAAAAAGTGAGTTTTTTAAGATATAAATGGACCTAGAAATTACGAAATTGTCCCTACTGCCCCACCCCCCTGGAGCCGCCGTTGAAACGAAAATGGTAGGCCGTTTAGAGCACATATTGCCGAATAAATTTTTTTTGACGATCGACGAATAATAATTATCTGACGTATTTTATCGGAAAATGGAGTATTTTGGAAAAATGGTACATTAATATATGTATATTTTGGAAGGTTTTTGAATACGGTCCTTTTTCTGAATATATATTAAGAAAATTTGTTTTTTGTTAATTTTATTGTTCGATTGACCCAAACTGAAGCCTTTATTAAAAGTTATGCATGCAAAAACAGCATGGATTTTATTAATGAAACCGTCAATAAAAAATATATAGATAAATGCGTTAAGAAAGGTTTTCAAAAAGAATCAGAAAACTAGGTTCAGGGGATCAACTGCATAAGAATTTTGAAATTTCTCGACGTTTCGGCTTCCTTTTTGAAGGCATTATGAAGAACGGTAATTAATACTAAGGTTAGTGGCCTCAATCTGCCTACAGTATTGCCCCATATTTTGCGATATTTTCCTTTTTTTTCCAGTGTTGTACACCTCTTTCGTTTAAGTCGAATTATATTTATTTATATTATCTTATTATTGATCGCCTATTCTTTTTGGTCCCCGTTAGATCTATGTCTTTCAGTTTTTTTGTTATTTTCTTATGAAGATCTTTTCTGGATGTACTAACCGTCCCAGTCTTGCCGTTTTGACTACTGGTTCGTCGTATAGAGGAGAGATTCATTGCTTCCTGGTTTGTTCTTGTTAGGCACAGTTCTCCTTTTTTATCTCGAAACATTCTTGATTTTTATCTCGCATATATTTATCCTATTTTCTTTTTTTCTGTATAATACTCGGGTATCGTTGGCCCCATCATTGCCAGATACAAATGCAAATTTGCACTTGTACAAGCGTGTTTAGAATGACTTATTATATTTAATGCTAATGCACATGATGTTTTGCAGCTCTCTTCTCCTTCATCTGTGACTACCAGTTCCAGGTAAATGAGATTCGCGGTGTCAAAATATCCGAAAATTATTTTTGGTGGTATTGGTAAAAGACAAATGACATAGATTCAGAAAACAGTTCCTAACGGCAAAACGAATGGAGCTACAAATTGACCTAAAACTGCCAAAATTCGAAAGTGTTAAATTAAAAAATCACTATAATTATTTGGGGTATTTCGAGCCTCAAAATCTCAAAAATCGTCAAAAAATCTTATTCTGAAATCGTTTTGGCTATTTTAACAATTTCTTCAACAAAAATATTTTTTGGTAAATTTTAATATTCGATTTTTTAGCAAAAAATTCCCATTTTGTGTGTATTTTTCGGGGGAATCAAACCCTTTTGTGATTCTTCGTGGTTACTTCCTTGTTTTTATGTATTCATCAGTTTTCAAACAGTAAAAAGGTAAATGTACTAGAAAATCGAACACTGCACGGTTTTGCAGAAATTTGCGAAATTGGCAGTTGGCAGGAAATCACAGTTTACAATTTCGAAATTGTGGATTGTTTATTATAGATAGTAGGTCTGAAATACGATAAGGTTATTGTCCAACTTCAACTATGATCGTCTTGAAATTATAATCCTTTCCTGTTGATGACAAAGCGTTTTTGCAGAATTCTATTTCTTATGTAATTTTATGTATAGGAGTTTACGAAAAGAGCGTAATAATGGTAAAGGGGATAATTACCCATTCATTATAAATTTTTGAACAAATGCAAAATCTAAAGGATAAAAAAATGTTCTTGTTTTGGCTGATGACAATACTCGTTGTAAAAAAAAACGAATGACGGGGTCAATTTAATAAACAAAAATTTATGGATTAGGCGGAAAAAATTGGGTGAATCCCATCCAAACAACAATTGTAAAATCTAGAGAAATATCTAAGAAAGTTGAAATCCGGCACGAGGGGTTTTAGTGGAGTGAAATTAGAATTTTATAAGTCAAATTTTTTTAATTTTTTCGATTTTATACATAAAGAGAAGCTTTCTCAATAAATTTGGGCTGGAGCTTCGCTAGATATGTGCCAAAAACGGCATTTTTGGATATTTTTCGAGTGGATTGCTTCACTATTTTTTAAATATCTCCGGCTCTAAGAGTCGTGGAAAAAAAAATTAAAATGACCGTGATGAAGTAGAGTATCGATCCGTATAGTAGGTTTTTTTTTTAAATGTATCCTAACCTCAAAAAACGAATTCGCGCACATTATTTTTTTCTTTTACTGAATTGGCAAAAAATAAACAAAGATTCCTCGAATTTTCTTAAAAATTGGAGAAAATATATATTTTTATGTCGGGAAGACATGGTAAAAATTAAAAAAAAAACAAATGTATTTGTCCAGCCAAAATCGGCATTTTTCGAAAAGAAATTGAATTGGCCGCCATTTTTGGAAAAACAATAGTAGAAAAAAATTTTTTATCTTAAAAAGAAGTAGAAGTAGAATTTTTATTTTTTTAATATTCCCTAAATTGGGCACCTTAAATAAAGAAATAAAATGTTGGATTTTCTTAGACGAAAGTATACACAAAATCCTTCTTTTTCAGATAAAAATTTTTCTCTACTATTGTTTTTCCAAAAATGGCAGCCAATTCAATTTTTTTTTCGAAAAATGCCGATTTTGGCTGGACAAATACATTTTTTTTTTAATTTTTACCATGTCTTCCCGACATAAAAATATACAGGGTGTCCCATTAAGAATGGGACATAGAACAACCGCAGATTCTCCAATTCAAAATAAAACGATTAAGCGAAATATGCTTAGATAAAATGTTACTCGTTTCCGAAATACGGGGTGTTGAAGTTGAAAACTGAAAAATTATTAATGGCCATAATTTTTTTAATACACCGTATAATTTTACTCAAATCGGCACACTTGTTAATTATCATAAAATGCACCTAACAGTAAAAAAAACAGTTCAGTACGCTCTACCAGTGGCGTACGGCAGGAGTAAGTAATGCTTGTACCCCTTCTAAATGTTACGCCGCTGCCTAAATTTTAATTTTGACTATAATTTTAATTTTTTTGATATTTTCTAAGTCAATAGTGTACACTTGTTAGTTTGTTGTAAAGTCATTGTTTTTCGAGATATTCGCAGTTAAAGATAGATAGACATGTACTTTTTATTTGTATTATTATTAATAATATTCATTTTTACAATTTTGTCTTAAAACCAAACAAAGTAAAAACTAATGTAATGAAATTTTTACTTCAACAAATTTTCAATATGTCCACCATTAACTTGTATACACTTCCTTAGACGTTTAACTAAAGACTGTCTCACTTTAAACAACTGATTTGCTTGATTTTGTCGAATTGTAGCAGCAGCATTCTGAATTTTGTTCCAAAGTTCCTGATGGGTATTTATTGCTTCACCATAAACAAGACTTTTGATGTAGCCCCAATAATAAAAATCTAAAGGATTAAATTCAGGACTGAGTGGTGGCCAAGCAAATTCGCTTCCACGTCCAATCCAACGATGTGGAAAACGTAAATTTAGGTATTTCCGAACATCTAATATGTAATGGGCTGGCGCACCATCCTGCAAAAACCAGAAGTTATGACGTAAATTTAAAGGAATATCATCTAATATGTCCTCCTTATGGTTTTGAAGAAAATTGAGGTATTCTATCCCATTTAATCTGTGTGGAAGCTCGTACGGACCAATGATGTAATTTCCAATAATACCCACCCAAACATTTATAGAAAATTCTGTTTGGAAATGGTTCTCCCTTGAAAATGTTTAACTGACAGTGACAGAACTTCATTATAAATCAAAGCCTACTGTTAAAATTTTCAATTATAAATTAATAAATATTCTCACAATCGCAACGTGTCTATTAGGAACTTAACATTACAAATCAGAACAAAAAAATAAAAAAAAATAGAATAAAGCTGTTTGGTCGCGAATCTCATTAATTGTAAAAATGAATATTATTAATAATAATACAAATAAAAAGTACATGTCTATCTATCTTTAACTGCGAATATCTCGAAAAACAATGACTTTACAACAAACTAACAAGTGTACATTATTGACTTAGAAAATATCAAAAAAATTAAAATTATAGTCAAAATTAAAATTTAGACAGCGGCGTAACATTTAGAGCGTACTGGTAGAGCGTACTGAACTGTTTTTTTACTGTTAGGTGCATTTTATGATAATTAACAAGTGTGCCGATTTGAGTAAAATTATACAGTGTATTAAAAAAATTATGGCCATTAATAATTTTTCAGTTTTCAACTTCGGAATTTCGGAAACGAGTAACATTTTATCCAAGCATATTTCGCTTAATCGTTTTATTTTGAATTGGAGAATCTGCGGTTGTTCTATGTCCCATTCTTAATGGGACACCCTGTATATTTAGAGGATTCTTTGGTTATTTATTGCCAATTTAGTAAAAAAAATATGTGCGCGAATTCGGTTTTTGAGGTTAGGATACATTTTTAAGAAACCCTACTATATGGATCGATACTCTACTTACTCACGGTCATTTTAATTTTTTTTTATTTTTCCGGAAATATTTAAAAAATAGTGAAGCAAGCAATCCACTCGAAAAATAGTAAAAATGCACTTTTTGGCACATATCTCGCGAAGCTCCAGCCCAAATTTATTGAAACATTTTTACAAGCTTCTCTTTATGTATAAATTCGAAAAAATTAAAAAAAATTTGACTTGGCTCTTACATCCATTTTCAGAATATTTTCGTCTAATTTCACTCCATTATTTGTCGAGGTAGAAAAAAGATTAAGTTAATCAAGATTAATGAAAAAACATTTTTGGAGGGACAATTTGCTTGAATCCAAAAAAAATTGCAGAAAAATCTAACAAAATGAATGTGATTTTGGTGAAAATTTAATAAAATTGTAAAATCTCAGAAAGTTGAAATTCGAGACATTCAGGCAATCGAGGTAGAAAAACCATTGACGTGGTCAAAATATTTTGCAACAGAGACTGTTGTTAATTTTAACGTCTCTTTTCTGACCTAATGGCCTAAACTGGACGGAACCTACAGCTTATCGTGGGCTCCGAACCACGGTCCTTAATCACCTTAAACCCAGGACTATGCCTTTGTCATGCAGGTGATCTACCGACTAACAAGTGTGTAATTGTGTCACCAACCCCTATTAGTTCCACGAGATATCCGAACTCATCCGGCCTGTTTACCGGCGTGAATGAAACTGCGTATGACACAAATACCTTTTTGCACTTGCCCAAAGTCTTATCTGACTTTAATTCCACTTGAATACGGCAGGATTCGAACCTACTCCCCGAACACTGACCAAGCTGAATCGGCAGACGCCTTACCAACTAGGTCCACCACACATAAATGGGTAATTAAGGTAGAAAAAAATAATACCGTCAAAATTCATAAAAAAATTGACTGATTTTGGCGGGAATATTTGATCAATTCTCAAGAAAAAATTGTAAAATATACAAAAACAAAATCTGAAAGTCGTAAAATTGAAATTCGATAATAAAGTGGTTAACATTATTGAAAAATATATTTTACTGAACAGGGTGCTAAAAAAACGACGGATATATCCATTTTGAGGTGCCCTGAGACGATTAAAGCGATTTCCAGAAGGAAGTCTGTGACATCTGTCTGTGTGTCTGTCTGTATTCTTCCACGATAGCGTCCGCACGCTTAATCCGATTGAGCTGAAATTTTGTATATGGATTTCGGGTGGATTGAACCCATTAGTTTTTGGTTGAAATCGCCCAACCAGGGGGCGCAGGAGCCCTATGTACATAGCGCAAAAAAATATAAGACTTATAGTTTTTATCTGATATTTAGGTGCCTCACTGACTTGTAAATACATCCTGAAATTTTCATTCTTTAATTTTAAAACTAAGCAATGGAAAAAAATTTAAAATTTAAAATCCAAATGACATTTGACATGTCAAAGAAAAAGTAAACAAAATTTCGACCCTAAAAAATTGTTTTTTTTTACATGTGAAATGTTTTTCCTTTTATAATATTTCAAATGTCATTTTTACTTTAAAAAAGTTCGAAACGAATTTTTTTTGCCAAATATCATGATTTGGAAATTTGAACACCAAATTAATTTTTTTAATATTTATTTTATAACTGCCGGGAAAGTCTTGTGGCGACGCAACAGATCTTTTTTTACTGAATTATTCTGAAAAATTTGAAATTTTACACCAAGCGGTATTCGAAATATTGGGTAATCCCAGAAAAAAAATTGTAAAATATACAGTAAAATACTGAGAAAGTAGAAATCCATACAAAGCACTCATCAGTGTAGAAAAGACGATATGGGGTGAAAACTAAAACTGAAAAAATTTTCTTTAATTGATTTAGGAGAGAAAAATTGGTTAAATTATAAAACAATATAAAATCTAGAGAAAAATGTTACAAATTAAAAATTAGACACAACTGGGCACAAGTTAATTAAAAAAAAAAGATTTTAAAATTTGATAAATCCCAAAAAAAGTTACATCTGAAGAAAACCCTAAAAAAGTAAAATTCCGCACAAACAAGTGGCCAAAATTGACGAAATAATTTTAAACGACTGATAATTAACAGGATAAAGTGGGTAAATCCCAAAGGTTTTACAGGATTTTTCGAAATGATATACAATATTATAATATACGTAAATAATACAAGTATGTTTGATTTTTTTATAAACAAAAAGTACGTCATGGGTTCAAAAAATCATTTAGCAGATAAAAAGCAAAAGATGGATCTCCAGAGAATTTAAAAGTTTCAACTTGAAGTTAATAAATTAAATGATAAATTATTAAATAAACTATATGAGCTTATAAACTCCTTCATTACAGTCTGGAAACTTTAACCATCACGAGCTATTTGCAGTGCAGTTAATTATAAAGATCAGTCTAAAGTTCAATTTCCGGTAAAATCACTGAAAATATAGTGGTGACGAAGTTACCGGTTAAATCTGGCAACAGTCAATTTACAGTTAATAGCTAATCGATTACTAACCGTTTTAGATTGGGTTCAGATAGGGCCCTGAAGGGCCATTACTTTATGCGACGTTTCATGCTCGTTTTCTCTACTTAAATCTGACATGAAAGTTTAGAGAGAGTAATACATAAAGATTAATCTGTTTTTTAAAGAAAAGTTTTCGTTTGACATCCAAATCCAGACAATGGTTCAAAATATGTTTGAGAGAGAAATCCAATCTGGAAGATGAATCGATCGTCTCACAGATGGGGGCTAGTTTGGAAGTTAACTAACTTTAATTCAGTAAACCAGTAAGGAATTTTAATTTATTAGATTCGACATCCTAAGACCGGTTTCTGTCTTTCGACTTCATGAGTTAGGCTTTTCGAATCCAATAAATAAAATTCCAAACTCGTACAAGTCAATAGCTATATCCGCTATAAGATAACATTTGTAGATGTGCTACCATCTATGGTAAGAAGAGAGTATTGACATTAAATTTTGACTGAATCTAGTCAAGATGTCACTCTCTTCTTTTTTATATCTTATAGCGGATATAGCTATTGACTTGTACGAGTTTGGAATTTTATTTATTGGATTCGAAAAGCCTAACTGATGAAGTCGAAAGACAGAAACCGGTCTTAGGATGTCGAATCTAATAAATTAAAATTCCTTACTGGTTTACTCACTTTGTATTAACCTCTGACAGGGATAAAAAAGAAGAGAGTGACATCTTGACTAGATTCAGTCAAAATTTAATGTCAATACTCTCTTCTTACCATAGATGGTAGCACATCTACAAACTTTAATTCACTTTTAACGAATTCTAAAATAAGGATCACAACTGAGATGAAAATAAATAATTTGTGGCAAAGCAACTGCATCTCTCTCGGAAGCTTCAATTCCCACTGCCGCATGATCTGCTATGACTATTTTCATAATTATTTCCTTCCCATTTTTCCATCGTGTTTTATTTAAAAGTATGTTTTTGGCGTAGTTTCACACCTGAAGATGTTATTTTGTCATGAAACCATGTTTTGTCAGAGTTTATTGCTTGTTATTTTGCCTTTTGTGGAATTAAACCCTATATTGTTTACTATTATGAATCCTTTGAGTACAGTAAAAAGCCGCATGATGCCATTAGACTTTACAGTCAAAACTAAAAACACGGAATTTGAAATACATACATATACTCTTCACACAACCTAGACACCCACATTTTATTTATTACCTACATGATTTGTTTATTTTTATGAGTAAGGATCCTGCTGATATCATTTGTTTATATGAGCACCGGCTTGATTAAGGACAGATTTAACTTTTGGGGGGGGGGGGTAAAACTTCCCAAGTAGTCCAAGAAAGGTAGTAAATTTTTTTGTAATATCGAGCAGAAACAAGTAACTGATCAGATCGACTTGAAATTTTTTGCAAATTGCTAGGAAAGGTGTCCAGATCAGATGTAGAAAAATTTCGTTAGTGGGGTTTTGGGTGGGGGCGGTATCAAAAAGTGAGGAAAAAAGAAAATAACTTGCTTAATCGATAAATTATCCTTTTTTATTGAATTAATGTTTAATACAATTTTTCTTGAAAATAAAGCTCTCCCGAGTTATAGGGTGTAGAAAATTTTCACCACAAAAATCGTACCTACATTTCTAAAAAAAATGTAGTTTTTGCCCGTAACTTTTTTTTGGCTGATATTATCGAGATGTACAATAAACCATTTTAAAGCTTAGGATATCGCCGAATGACAAACTTTTTCATTGGAATGACCGTTTTCTCAGTATTTGATCCGAAAAAATGACATTGACGGTTATAAATGCAATTGTATGCAATTTCAAACGGCCATATCTCGTTACAGACAAAAGATAAAAAAAATGAAAATTATTCGGAAGAACATTTGCTCAAAGTCTTGTCTCTTTAATTTTTTTTCAAAAATTGAAAATGTCTTATAAAAACAAAATGTAAAATAATTATCCCATAGGGCTAAAGATTACTGGACAATTGTAGAAACATATGTTACGACTTTCTGTAAAATGATTTTTTTTCAAATACCACAGTCTAGAGGGCACTAAAAAAATGTTCCAAATATTGTTCTCTCATTAGGATGTACGTATGTCTCAGTAAGAAGGAACCATTTGGAAAACTTTTTTATTATTCAATTTAGGAAAAAAGTTATTGTTCATAAAAAGTTCTGCACGATCTAAAAGCTAAAATACAATTATCAAATATAAAAATTTTTCACTCGTATACGAGTTTCGTCAATAAATATAAATTTTGCTCAAGAGTAAAGTATCTTTATTTTTGACAATATCGAAAATTGTTATTAAGAAAAGTTGATCATAATTGAAAGTTACATTCAGATATGCAATTACATCTATTTGCATTGACCTGCCGGATCTCCTGACTTAACTTAATTATCAAATATTAAGAAATGGAAAGTTACCATCTTTTTAACAGATGAAATAGATAAATGTTCAATATTTAAATTTATAAAATTAAAAGTACTATAAATGCTTTTCAATGTAGAAAAATTTGTAAAAATAACAAAACCTTATTTTTGATGCTAAATGCATGTAATTGCACATCTGAATGTTACTTTCAATTCTGATCAACTTTTCTTAATAAAATTTTTCGATATTATCGAAAATAAAGGTACTTTACTCTAGAACAAAACTTATATTTTTTGACGAACCTCGTGTACGACTGAAATTTTTTTATATTTGATGACTGTATTTTTGGTTTTTCCAAAAGAATAACTTTTTTCCTAAAATTAATAATAAATAAGTTTTAAGATTTTTGTGGTAAAAATCGTAATCTTCTTCGCCCTATAACTCGGGAGGGGTTTATTTTCATGAAAAATTGTATTGAACATTAATTCATTAAAAAAGGATAATTTAGTTTTTTTCTCCCTTAATTTTTGATTTTATAAATTAAAATCATGGGGCAATTACCCCTGCCAATTTAGTCTTTCCCCCCGTTTTCGAGGTCGCTAAAACCGAATCTGAGGGTAAAAAAAGTTGGTGGTGGTCGAAAGGGATATCCAACATCACCACCATGCTCAGCATCCTCGAAAATGGGTGGAAAGTATGTTTTTGTACAGGGAAACCTTGTAAAGCGCGTTTAACACCTCCAGGGGGTGGTTTTTGGATGGTTTTGAAGGGGGGGTTAACCTCAAATTTGGTTTCAGCGACTTCGAATATGGGGGGAAGACTAAATTGGCCCTGTTCGAAAAAAAAAGGTATCACTCCGACTCCTGACCTTTACTAGTATTGCATCCGTATATTTCAGATCATAATGGCCAATTTATATATTTAAATATTTGTGATGATAAAATGTAGGAAAATGCTCTTCTAAAGAGTTATAACCAAATCTTTATTCAAATAAATAAAGATGATTAGCCTAATTATCCATTTCTTATAAATTAAATTATATAGAAATCCAAAATTCGGATAACCAATCTAAATCCTCTTGGCAACTCATTAATTCGTAAAAAACGTGTTAATAACTTTTGGGTTCGTGGTCATTTCAATATTCACCCGAAAAAATAATGAATTTAATCATAAAATTTGGATGGATACTGACAAATTTTCATTTATAATACGACTAGAGCTTCAATTATTACTGGAAATTTTTTCGAGAACAGGAATATTTTAAAAATTCTTAATAATTATATATTGCAATGAAAAATAATCTCCTGGTATATTAAAAAAGGTAACCAGGAAACGAAAAAAAGAGGGGAGATTAGTGACTGAAAGAAAGGGAATGTTAAAGGTTTTTTTTTGGGAAAATTTTAGAAATATTAAAAAAAAGGAGTCGCAGAAAGTTGCAATTGACTAATAACTTATGTTAATATTAAGTTATATGGTATATGGAAGTTTGTAACTACAGAAGAGTTTTGAACGAGGACGTTTAATTGAGAAGACTAATTTAATTTTGGAGGAGAGGGAATTAGAAGGACCTTGACTACTATAATACAGGTCAAAGGTATTTCAAAACTTTGAGTATTTTTGTTGTTTTCTATTATTTAATATTATTTAATAGCGAGAGAGTGAGTATGAATGTTTTGTTAATAATTAGTTTTGTAATTTTCGGCAATGTTTAATTTTATTTTTTTTGTGTTATCTGAAATTGTTTAATAAAATTTATAAATTTTGACATTTCGTTTCAATATATATAATCAAAATCCCTTCTATGGTAGTAGGTGTAGGGGAGGTATTCTCTTCTAATCCATGTACGAATTTCCACCATTCTTTCTTGTTTTTTGCTTCATTCCACGCTCTCTTTGAAAATTTTTGAAATTTTTTGTCCCCTTAATAATAATAACTGTTAATAAGTGATTTTTACTTATTAACTTATCGAATAAATTTGACATAATCTGAAGTTAAATGTAAATGTCATATTACCTATAAACGTCAAAAAATTTCCAGTATAATTTCATGCTCCTTACCAAAAGGGGGAGAAAAATTTCCGGAAATTTTTTTAGTTGCTATGGTAACGATACAAAATGTAGGCTTTTAATTGGTCGGTGTGGAATTTTCAAGAAAATTTAGAAAATGTTGCTACAAAAAATGTTATTAGGTACGTATTTCTGAGTAAATTAAGTAAGGAACACACTGTATGGTTTTCAGACATTTTGTTAAAAACTGATAATTGTTGAATAAGTTGAAAACTGCAGTATACAACAGGAAATAATTGAATTGTGACCCCATAATGCACGATCATTAACCTCAAAAAATGATGTACTAATCATTTTTTTTTGCAAATTCTTCGAAAAAATATCCACGATTACAAGTACATCGACTATGGTGGTACATCTACCTACGAACAGGCGAGTACCCAAGAAATCAGTCGAAGCTGGCATCTCGGTTCGTTCGAACGGGAACTGGAGTGGTAGTAGCGGTACTTTGCCTGACTTTTTTTAAAGTCCAAGCCTATCACGCGGTACTTCGGGTACTTGGAACTTTTGCAATAATTATTTATTAATGGTGAAGTGGTGTTTGTTTTTATTATAATTAGTGGAAAGTAAGGAAAATCGGTATGTTGGGTAATTTTGGTACTACTTTAATAGGTAAATTTGTTTTTTCTTTTCTTGAATAATGAAAACCAATATTGAGAAAAATATTTTATTCATTAACATTTCGATTTCTATTTCGGAAATTGACAATAAAGATAATTATTTAGTTTATTTTACAGAGAATTTGACAATACGATATTTATTTCAAGATGATATTAACAATTTGAAATCTATTATTCAATTTTTTGTTTTAATTGTCAACTTTTAAAAGCAATTTTTTAAAGTGAAATCGAAAAGTTAAAGAGTAAAGTATTTTAAAAAAATTTAATAAAACAACCACTAATGAGTTACAAAAATTAATTAGACAAAAATTTTGTTTTCTATAATGAGAATAGGAGATTTAAATGTACTAACATTGGAGAAGGCGTTTTTGGAAAAATAGGTCAAAAGAAAAAACAGCAAAATTATTAATAAAAATCGACGTTTCGTTAGTTACAGGTATCTTCAGGGCAAATTTAACACGGTCAGTATTGTCGAGCGAAAACATTTTTTTAAGGCTGATTTTTAAAAATAGCATTTCTGACAAAAATTCGCAAAAGTGGCTGTTGACTTTGTCCTGAAGATTTATACAGGGTGCTAATGAATACATGTTACAGATTTTTAGGGCATGTAGAACATGCAAAAATAGAGTGAACAGTTTTTATAAACTGCTTTTGGAGCTTTGGTTTCGAAGCCAGAGCTCTTTGAAGATGGCGTCTTTAGGTTAATTTTCTTCAAATATCTTCATAACGCCGAATTTAAAAAATATGAAACTTGGCAGGATTAGTAAACTTTACATGATGATATTCCTGGTTTTAATTCGATTTTTCTAAGCGTCACATTTGGGGGTGGGGGCAACTGATATTTTCAGTCATATTTTGTTTGTCACTTTTTTACATTTTAGGTAGGTAATGAATTAAAAAACTTTTTTTTCTAAAAAAAAGGTACTCTTGTTTAGAGGCAACAAGATGCACCGTTTTAGAGAAAAATCGATTTTAATTTTTCCAGAGCCTATTTTAATTACTAGTAATAAATGCAGCAGTAAAATAAGGCAACATGAAAAATTAAAATCGATATTTCTATAAAAAGGAGCATCTTGCTGCCTCTAAATAAGAGTACCTTTTTTAGGAAAAACTCTGTAGTTTTTTAATTCATTACCAAAAATGTAAAAAAGTGAAAAAAAAAATATGACTGAAAATATCCGTTGCCTCCCCCAAGTGAGACGCTTATGATCGTGTTAGAAAAATCTAATTAACCCCAGTAAAATCGATATGTAAAGTTTACCAATCCTGCCAAGTTTCATATGTTTTAAATGCGGCGTTCTGAAGATATTTTAAAAAATTGACCTGTAGAAGGCATCTTCAAAGAGCTCTAACTTCGAAACCAAAGCTCCAAAATCATATGATTATAGGAATTTTCTACTCTATTTTTGCATGTTCTACATGCCCTAAAAATCTGTGAAACGTATTCATTAACACCCTGAATAACAAAATGTATGGCCCTAGTTTAAAGGGAAATAACACTTTTAATGCATAACTAAAGAAAATATTCCCTAATTGCACAATAATATACCGAAAAATAAATAAATCTTTAATTTTTTTTTGTAATGAAGAAAAATACAAGAATATCAAAATCATCAATTTTTAATATTTTTTGTATCTATATGCCCAATAAAATTTTTCTTATAAATATCTCCAATTATGGAATAAATTTTTGAATCGTCAATAAATTTCAATCAGTATCATTATCTTCTATAATTTTCAATAATATTGTCTTTGTGGAAAAATGGTGACAAAAGTGACCCATGGTATTGGTTCTATTTGAACAATTTGAACGCAAAAATATCGACTAATATCTTCGCCGAGGTAGGAGATTGCCTTGTTTTTTTTTCAAAAAAGCCTTCATCAGTATACAACTATTACTTCAATCTTTGAAATACTAAAATTTTATTTTAATCTGTTTGAATGATATTCCGTGTTTTTAAATTTTTTAACTAATGCAAAACTAAATAGTTTTTAAATAATAGCCTATGCAAAACTGTAGTAGCCGTAAAAAAATGTATAATTAATTGTTTAATTTTTATTATTCTTTTATTTTGTTTTTAAATTAAAAGGCTGAATAAGTTAATAAGTAAATTATACGTAATTAATTTCTGAAGCACATAGTGGGTTCCTTGTTAATAAAACAACTTATTTTGTTAAAAAAGTTTTTTAATTTTTGACGTTTCGACTTCCTTAATCGGAAGTCGTTTTCAAAATGACATAACAAAATATATAATAAAAAATTTACTATAAAAACAACACTTGATAATCTTATAAAAATATGACAGCAACATAGGACACAGAGAAAGGATTTGAAATTAAAGATGTCAAATCTGTTTCCATCATATTTTTGTGACGTTTCTGGGAACGAATTTTGAAAGAAGGATAGCGCATTTGCATATTATAAGATAATTTATACTTTGTCATAAATGAAGTTTTCTTAATAATATTATCATAAGAAAAAACCAGATAAAAACTTATGATACTAGTTATCCCGATATAAAGGGTATCCTTTTTGCAATTAATTCTTTTTGTAAAGTAGGCATCCACATTTTTGAAATATCGACCGAACAATTAGAAATTATTATTTAAGCATATCAAGGCTGCTTCTTTATCTTTGAGGTTATAAGTATTAGGTTCTTTTAATAATCTTGTTGAAGAATTCCTTTGTATTTTATGACCAAAATCGCATGCATGTTTACATATTTGAAAGATAAAAAAAAATCAAAAATATGTGAACATGCATGGAATTTTGGTCATAAAATACAATAGAATTCTTCAACTAGATTATTAAAAGAACCTAATAATTATAACCGCAAAGTTAAAGAAGCAGCATTGATATGCTTAAATAATAACGAATGGGTTTCTAATTGTTATCGGTTATCGGGATAGTATTATAAGTTTTTATCTGGTTTTTTCTTTTGATAATATTATTAAGAAAACTTCATTTATGACGAAGTATAAATTCTCTTATAATATTCAAATGCGCTGTTTTTTCAAAATTCGTTCCCAGAAATGCCACAAAAATATGATGGAAACAGATTTTGACATCTTCAATTTCAAAATCTTTCTCCGTGCCCTATGTTCATATTTTTGTAAGATTATCAAGTGTTCTGTTTCTATAGTAATTTTTTTATTATATATTTTTTTATATCATTTTGAAAACGACTTCCGATTAAGGAAGTCGAAAACGTCAAAAATTAAAAAACTTTTTTAACAAAAGTTGTTTTATTCCATGAGAAGAGAAATTAAATTATACGTAGTTTATACAGGGTGTTTCCAAATTGAAGACCAATATTTCACAGGGAGATTCTTGGGACATTCTTAAGGTAAAATTGTAATGTGAACATAGGTCCGCAAATGTTTCCTCTTGAAGATACAGGACAAAAAGAAAGTATAACGTTTTTTTTAATTATCTCAAAAACGCGTTCAAATGGCTGAACGTTAAAATGGCATACCTTTGCATTTTTTTTACATTTACGTTTACATTTCATAAAAAAACGTATCCAGCTACATAAAATTTTACTTTAAATGAATTTATTAATTACCACAATACTGAAATTAAAGGAGCATGCAAAAATATAATTTTATTTTTGTACTCGAAAATAATGAATCAGACGAAAAAAAGGCAACGGTCCTTTTTTACTTCGAAATGGCTACTTATAAAGAAAAAATCTATTTCGAAAAAACCAGTGGCGTGCCACGTTTTCTTTTCAAAATTTGTCATCACTTGGTTACACGAACGCCACTGGTGTAAGTGAAAAAATTTGGCTTAGCCAAAAAAACATGCACAGTTATGCCATTCTAAAGTTTAGCAAAATATTTGAACGCGTTTTTGATATAATTAAAAAAACGTTATAAAAATTTCATATGACAATTTTACCTTAAAAATGTCCCAAGAATCTCATAAAATATTCAATTAGGAAACATCCTGTAGAAAGGATCATTAATTTACAATTTTTTTGTGTAATTCTTCTGATAAACGCTTTCTGAAACCTATGAGTGAACGCATAGAATAATAAATTTAAACTTTTCCTTAATTACCTGGCATATTTGATTAATTTCAATATTTTCCACTAATTATAAAAACGCTCGATTGAAGGTATGACGCATTTAAACAAGGAGACATTTTAAGGAGTTAAAACTCGGATGCCTTCCTGCTCGACTAAATTCCTGCATTCCTGCTGATGTTCGATCTTACAGGTAAGATATTTTCTTGCAAGTGTTCCGGTTCATGTGCCGCGATAATAGCTTTTCTTGATATTAATTTAAGGTCGTGAATAGCCTCTGACGGTACCTCTAACTTTTTCCTGATTCTGATTCTGCTTAGGAAAAAAGATGAATTTATGTATTGGAAGTCTAGCGGTACCGTCTGAATATACAGGGACGCACAGTAGATTATTTCCGCCTACTAGCTGGATTTAGATCGTTTAATTATAAATATGCGTCTTTTGTATTTTTAGGTTTAGCTCAGTTGTGAGAGAGTTTGACCTCTCATAAAATGTAATCTAACTTCACAATTTCGAAAATAAAATCCAAAATTTGGTTTTTCTATTGTATCTAGAAAAAAAAATAAAAATTTTGGAAAAACTAATAGCACCACGTGAAAGAGCGGAAAATTTTACTAAAAGTTATATTATAAAAAAAATTTGTATTACTATAAAAAATTATTAAAAATAAGAAAGCAAATTCGAAAACTACGCGCGCCGATCTGTTGAACACAAATATTCAGGCGAGGTGTTCGGAAAAAAGAAAAAAAGAAAACTCTAAGGAAGTCATTAGTTTTTCATTTTTTTTTGATTTCTCACAGAAAATTTGACCGGAAGTTATAATCTCTAAAATTCTCACTGACTTTTATAAAACTGAAGATATCTATTAATAGAGGCATTACAAAAAAAATCCTTGTACACTTATCATCATTATACTTTTACTTTTGATTTTAATATAATTAAAATGATGAACATTATCTCTGTTTAGTAAAACTTATATTTTAAAATTATCATTTTTTTTTACAATATTCATCCGACGCAATTTTTATTTTCAAAATAGTGTTTATATAAATCAGCAATTAATTGTTTTTTTAAATAAAGTTAAGAATAATAAAAAATTATTAAAAATAAGAAAGCAAATTCGAAAACTCTACGCGCGCCGAGCCGTTGAATACAAGTATTCAGGCGAGGTGTTCAGAAAAACTAAAGTATCTTTGCCTAAAATGTACGTAAAGAAAAAAAAGAATTATTTTTAACTTTATTTAAAAGAAAAAATTAATTTCTGATTTATATAAACACTGTTTTGAAATAAAAATTGCGTCGAATGAATGTTGTAAAAAAAAATGATCATTTTAAAGTTTTATTAAACAGAGATAATGTTCATCATTTTAATTATATTTAAATCAAAAGTAAAAGTATAATGATGATAAATTTACAAGGATTTTTTTTGTTATGCCTCTATTAATAGATATCTTCAGTTTTATAAAAATCAGTGAGAATTTTAGAAATTATAACTTCCGGTCAAATTTTCTATGAGAAAACAAAAAAAATTAAAAACTAATTGCTTCCTGAGAAAGCTTGGAGTCTCCTCTTTAACATGCTTTTTTTTTCTTTGCATACATTTTAGGTAAAGGTACTTTAGTTTTTCCGAACCCTCACCTGAATATTTGAATTCAACGGCTCGGCGCGCGTAGAGTTTTGGAATTTGCTTTCTTATTTTTAAGTTTTTTAAACTTATAATATAATTTTTAGTAAAATTTTCCACTCTTCCACTCTTTCTATTAGTTTTTTGAAATTTTTATTTGTTTTTCGAGATACAATGGAAAAACCAATTTGCTTTATTATTTTTAATAATTTGTATAATACATTTTTTTCAAATAACTTATAATATAAATTTTAGTAAAATTTCCCGCTATTTCACGTGGTGCTATTAGTTTTTCGGTATTTTTTTTATTTGTCGGAAAAAATAAATTTTCGATTTTGTTTTCGAAATTGTGAACCCAAAAAAGTACCTAAGAGCCTAGTTTCAGCGACATCACATATAATGAGAAATTTTGGTTTAAATTTAGCACTGGCAACTGGGCTATAAAAAGGGTTGAAAACAGATTCGATTAGAAAAATACAGGGTGTCTCATTGAAATAGTGTGCCTCTTTGGGCTAATTTTTTAGAATACTCCGTACATACGTAATTTTAAACACTTAACATTAATTTTGTTATTTATATATTTTACTATATTATTTTTTCAGTAAATATGTAACATTTGATTCAGAAAATTAATATTAAACTGTTAAATGAAGCTTAAGAAGTGAGTTTTGAGCAACAAAGTTTTTTGACCGATTCTGGTGTTTGAAATTTGATTTTTATGATTCGTAAGCCTAACTGATGAAGCCGAAAGGCAGAAAACGGTCTTAGGATGACGAATCATATAAATTAAATTCTTAACTCGTTTGCTTCCTATAATATTCGTAGATCTTATTTTTAAGTTCTATTTTTCTTAGTTGTATTACTAGGTAAAGCATATTTAATTAGAAAATTAGTTCAAATAGTCGTTAAATTTATAAAATCACACAGAAGCCAATTAGAGAGAGATACTTTAACACATTTAACCAATACTTTTGTAAAGGGTGCAAGTTAGTTAGCAACTATAATAAAACCGAAATAATAGCCAATCAGGTTTGAAACATCGTTAAAGTTTGCAATTAGCGCTAGGCTTTAAAGCTCTGTTTGTTTTTAAGACATTTTATTACCTTTTTATTTATCTGTATACAAAGTAGAGAACATATTTTCGTTATGTGAATCTTTTAAATACGTTAGAGAATTTTTAAAACAAAATTTTCAAGGATAAATTTTGGCATGACATACAGGGCGTTTCATTCGTAAATGCGCAAAAGTAAAGGATAAGTAATGATGAATAATCCATGTTTTAGAGAGAAATCGATTTTAGTTTTTTCTGTTGCCTCATTTTAACAATTCATAAGATTTCTGCATTACTAGAAATAAATGTTTGTCATTAATTCACCTTTAACCCACAACACTCTATCGAAGGATTTTTCTGGATCAATATAACCCATGTAGGCTTCATTTTCTTGTCATAATGTTTTCTTTGCTAATTTAAGGGCGATCTGAGGTCGGGAAGTGGAAGCGGGTGAGTTTTTAAGGGTAGAAAACTGTTAATCTCGATTTCCGGCAAAACTACAAGTCCCATGGAAAAAAGTTAAATAGGAAAGTTGTAGGTAAAAAAAAGATCTACAACTTTTGTATTTGTACTTTTTTCACATAACCTCAAAATTTATGTGAAAAATTCAAATAACCAAGTTTTTGGTTTTTCATTTTTATACTTTACAAAAAAGAATTTTTTTCACGAAATTTGGTGTCCCAAACACACTGTAATTTTTTTGATTTAAAATATTTATTTTTCACCTTATTTTGACTTAATATCGAAAAAGCACCCTAATTTTTAATCGAAAATTCCCGCTTCAAAATTTCTGCTTTTTTAAAAAACTCGGTGGGCCCTTTGTTCGTTGAAATCTCTACTTTTTAACGGACATAAAACAAAGCTGTTTCTAAATTTACTTTGTGATTTTTCTAACGTATTCTCTATTACTGGTTTTATTTTTCGATGGTTTATTCGTATATTTTCAGTCCTGTCAGTTCTGTGATTGTTGCAATCGAGTCTTTTTTATTTTTTTGCAAAATGGAACTATTAAAGCTTCTTTCCCATCTTCAGGGATCTGTTTATCGATACATGCTCTGACCTATCATGATTTTTAATATTTCCGTTGTTACTTTGTTAGTTCCTTTCATTTTTCAACTTTTCTATTACTTCGTTAAGATTATTTAGGGTTATTTAGTCATCGATATCTTCTTTTATGTGACTCTTTCTCTTATTCTTTGCACCTCTATGCGTTTCAGTTTACCTGAAATCTATTGCAAAAAAAACAAAAATAATAATTATTCCAGCGTCACGAGGAAGCTAGGAATTTTATTCTTATATAAAATTAACAAACAACACGTATAAATATCCAATATTTATGTTTGGCCAAACTAAATATTTTACTGATACTAACACGTACACTGGCCACTCCCTATGTCCACAGAATATTTTTATGTTCCTTTTAATTTAATTGGAAATGATACGAGGGAAACGGACAAATATTTATGGTTTACAGAAGCATTTTATATAAGGCAATGTTGCCAGATCCAGTAAATTTCACATATAATATAAACCGTCTTACTACATCGATATAATATTGGGACAACCTCTATAATGCAACTGGAAGATTTTATCTGAATAAGAGGCGATCTGTTTACATTTATCTCGAGCAGAAATTATGAGACCTCACGATTGCCGCATTTTTTCACAGGAAATTTTAGTAACATCTACTCCATACGTGACATTTTCAAAACCAACGTTGTTATGGAGCTGATATGGTTATAAAAATTTGCACATAGTGCATGTACCAGAAAAATAAAAATGCATATATTTAGAACCGTTTTTAAATGAGTCATAACTTAGTTTTAGTTTTATATTTAGTACTGACCGGGATAAAAGGAACTAGCGAGGCTTCCTTCATCGAGAATATGGCAATTTTCAATTTTCATACAAACTTATAAATAAATTGATAGATTTTATGATAGTGCGTTAATTCAAAAATTAAAATATACATTTTACGATTCGACCAGGGGCTTCACAGTTGGGAGGTTAATCATGTAATAAAATCACTCCCGCAGGCGATTTATTCGTGTTTCGGGCGGGTTTAGTACCATTTCCAGGAAAATCTACCCTAATTTGATGTTTCTACTGTTTCTAGTAATAATTATGCATTCCAATAAAGTTCAGGTGCAAATTGATTTTCTATTAGAGATAATCACGGCCGAAGTGGGAAAACACCGCATTAAGGACATTTTAAAGTGTAAATTGCCATGGTTTCAGATAATCTCACCGAAATTCGTTTCTACTATACATAAAGAAGTAAAATTTCTTTCGAATTTGATACTAATTTGCCAGGATATAAACCACATGATCCTTTTTCACAGGTCACTGTGTTTTTGATAGCATTTTAACGAAATTCAATCATAACGACACAACTTTTATTTAAAAAATTTTTTTGTATATGCGATAAGGATCATAAAGGGTGGGTAATTTATAGTTAATTACTAGTACATTGACTGGCCGAAACGCAGCGTATCCCTTTTACCTGAAACGCATGAAAAGGTCCAGCGGCCGAAATGGGAAAACACCTTCGGGCGTCGCGTTTTGTGCGGGGTTATAAAACCTTTTCATTTCGGGCTTACCCCCTAGATGCAATAAAATCTATTTGGAATACCTTCTGGTTTCGTGCGATTTAAACTGAAAAGTAAATAATTATGTAGGGACTTACCTACCTACTTCCAATCTGAGATTCGACCAAACCTCTTTTATAGGTAGATACCTAAGTACTTCCTATATATACCGACAAAATAATTTTTAAATTGTATTCCTTCCTATAAGTTCTTTATGGCGGACTAAAATGGTGGTTGGTGGTTGGTGGTTGGTTTTTAAACACTTTATACTTTTAGCTAATTTAGAATACATGCTATTATCTTATGCGGAGTGAAATTAGGATTTTATATGGATGTAAGAGCTAAGTCAAATTTTTTTAATTTTTTCGAATTTATACGTAAAGAGAAGCTTGTAAAAAATTTGTCAATAAATTTGGGCTGGAGCTTCGCGAGATATGTTTTTTGGTATTTTTCGAGATGATTTCTTCACTATTTTTTAAATATCTACGGCTGTAAGAGTCGTGGAAAAATAAAAAAATTAAAATGACCTCGATGAAGTAGAGTACCGATCCGTATAGTAGCGTTTTTTAAAAATGCATTCTAACCTCAAAAAACAAATTCGCGCACATTATTATTTTTTTTACTGAATTGGCAATAAATAACTAAAGAATACTCGAATTTTCTTAAAAATTGGAGAAAATATGTATTTTTATGTCGGGAAGACATGGTAAAAATTAAAAAAAAAACGTATTTGTCCAGCCAAAATCGGTATTTTTCCAAAAAAAAAATGGAATTGGCCGATATTTTTGGAAAAACAATAGTAGAGAAAAATTTTTTATTTTAAAGGAGGAAGGATATTGTGTGTACTTCTGTCTAAGAAAATCCAACATTTTATTTCTTTATACAGGGTGTTTCATAGTTAAACCGACATACGTTAACTGCAAATAGAGGGTACTTAGGTGATTCCAAACAACCTTGGTTACTGGGTCTCACGCCTTTAATAACCGAGTTACGGGATGTTTCATCCATTTCGGCCAATATTTCGATAAGCCGTAACTTTAGAACCACCCTGTAGATTTCTCTCATACTTGGTACAGGTATAGTATGTTAATAGCTCAATCCTATAGTGTAAAAACTACAATTAAAATCCAGATCCGGATTAAGAAGAATTTGTAAAATTTGAAAATTCCCAAAACAAGACCCTGTATATCAGATTTTTTAAAATTGGGATGGATATTTGAAAAGGGCGGAAAAAATGAGTTAAAGTGATAAATTTTTTTAAGTGCACATCCCATTCTACTACTGGAGTTTTAACGTCAAATTACATCAAATGCATTATTTTCATTTTGACAAGCAGTAACTTTCGAAATACCTAGTAGATTTCTTTCATATTTGGTACAAGTATCATTTTTTAGTAGATGAGATATTGTGACATATTTTTATAAATGCACATCTCGTTCTACATATTATTAAAGATAATATTCAATTAATGCAATACTTATTGTCATAACTTTGGAAACACCATGTAGATTTCTTTCTTATTTAGTACAGATAGATTGTGTAAATAGCCCAATCGTACAATACAAGAAACTAAAGTTAAAATCCAGATCCGGATTAAGAAAAATTTGTACAAGTTGATAATCTCTAAAATAACACCCTATATATCAGATTCTTTAAAATGTAATCGGATTCCTATTTGAAAAAAGACAAAAGCCTACTTGATAGTTTAATGAGTTTTGTATCTGGAATTAATCCGAAAAATTAAATCTGTATTTTTTTATAGAACGCTCTTGTACAATCATAAAAATATTTGACATTATAACACATCCTTTTTTTAAATAGGTATCCGATTACATTTAAAAAAATCAGATATACATGATGATATTTTAGAGATTACCAACTTTTAAAAATTTTTCTTAATCCGGATCTGGATTTTAACTTTAGTTCTTGTATTGTGCGATTGGGCTATTTAAACAATCTACCTATACCAAATATGAAAGAAATCTACACGGTGTTTCCAAAGTTATGCCTTATGAAAATGAGTATTGCATTAATTGAATTTTAACCGGCGGGCGTAATTTCGGCCGGTAATCCCTTGGCCTACCTGCATAAATCAAGGGGTACCATTTATGACAGGGGTAATTTCGGCCGAGGGGCCCTCAACGCCGGACTGCGTAGCCGGAGCAAAGGACTGCGTAGCCCGCTGAGGTATAATTTTTTTATCAATAGCCGCAGGCTGTTGTTGTTTTGATGTCTGAGGCGGAGCCTCCGTATTATCTTCGTTTTCACTTTCTACGTCACTTTGAAATAAAGAAATATTTTAATATAAAGCATTCTGTTATTTTATTTGATTTGCGGCCGAAAATACCTATGAGATAAGGAAGCAACTTAAAACTTCCGGCCGAATTTACCTACCGGCTTTTAGTACCTGCCCTTTTTCCGGCCGAAATTACATCCGCCCATTTTAACTTTAAAAATATAGTAATATCTAGAACGAGATGTGCATTTATAAAAATATGTCACAATATCTGTTTTTTCCATTCATTTCGAATGTCTGATCCAATTTAAAAAAATCGGATATACAGGGTGTTGTTTTGGGGATTTTCAAATTTTACAAATTCTTCTTAATCCGGATCTGGATCTTAACTGTAGTGTGTAGTCCTTACATTATACGATTGGGCTACTAAAAAATGATACCTGTACCAAATATGAAAGAAATCTACCAGGTATTTGGAAAGTTAGTGTTTGTGAAAATGAAAATAATGCATTTGATGTAATTTGACGTTAAAACTACAGTAGTAGAATGGGATGGATGTGCACTTAAATAAATTTTTCACTTTGACTCATTTTTTTTCCGTTCTTTTTAAATATCCATCTCAATTTTAAAAAATCGGATATACAAGGTGTTGTTTTGGGGATTTTCAAATTTTGCAAATTCTTCTTAATCCGGATCTGGATTTTAATTGTAGTTCTTACACTATAGGATTGGGCTATTAACACACTATACCTGTACCAAGTATGAGAGAAATCTACGGGGTGGTTCTAAAGTTACGGATTATCAAAATATTGGCCGAAATGGATGAAACACTCCGTATTTCGGTTATTAAGGGCGTTAGACCCAGTAACCAAGGTTATTTGGAATCACGTAAGTACCTTCTATTTACAGTTAACGTATGTCGGTTTAACTATGAAACACCCTGTATAAAGAGCCTAATTTAGGGAATAATAAAAAAATTAAAATTCGATTTTCATTTTTTATATTGATTTATACTTTAGAACCTGAAATATATTTTTTTATTTTTTTAAACATTTTTTGGACTGAAATACAGTTTTTTATTATTCCCTAAATTGGGCACTTTAAATAAACAAATAAAATGTTGGATTTTCTTAGACAAAAGTACACACAAAATCCTCCTTTTTAAGACAAAATTTTTTCCTCTACTATTGTTTTCCAAAAATGGCGGCCAATTCAATTTTTTTTCGAAAAATGTCGATTTTGGCTGGACAAATACATTTTTTTTTAATTTTTACCATGTCTTCTCGACATAAAAATACATATTTCCTCCAATTTTAGAAAATAGGATTCTTTGATTATTTATTGCTAATTCAGTAAAAAAAAATAGTTAAGCAATCCACACGAAAAATACGAAAAATGCCGTTTTTGGCACATATCTCGCGAAGCTCCAGCCCAAATTTATTGACAAATTTTTTACAAGCTTCTCTTTATGTATAAAATCGAAAAAATTAAAAAAAATTTGACTTAGCTCTTACTTCCATTTTCAGAATATTTTCGTCTAATTTCACTCCGCTATTAGTCCAGCGGTTCTCAAATTGTGGTACATGTACCACTGGTGGTAAGTGCATTTTAAGTGGTACAGTTTTTACAGAAAAACTTAAATAAAAGTAAAATTTCGCCTCTTTTAACATTTTGTTTTAATCTTTATTATTCAGAAACACATATATTTTTCAATTTTTTTGCTTTTACAGTTTCGAAAAATTTCGCGAGGCATTGATTTTTAATGGCGAAATGCTTTTATGGTGGATTATAGAGAAATAACAATTAATAATCTTATATGCAGTAGATATTTTTTATTTCTATAAAATTTATATTTTGGATAGAAATTGACATGTCATAATAATAGTATTTACCGGTATTTACTCATACATATTTATCTACGCACGAAATGAGAGGAATAAATACATGTTACATGTAGTTTTTGATTTCCGCACGAAACGCGTCGCCCGAAATAAGAAATCACCCCGCAGGCAACTAGTGAAAAATGCAAAAGTTTTTAGCTAATTAAAATGAAGTCTTTCTGTTTTGGTTCATATTTGATGTAAATTATTGCAAGTTCACAATCTATCAATGATTTTCGACTCTGGCACGCCAACTTCGCCAAGTTTCGTAGGTATTTCTTTGGCAGATTGTACACTTATTCGCCCAAATTTGTCCAGCTTAGGGAGGTTTTCATAACCTTCCCTATAAAGTTATCTCATAGATAAACAGCCAAAGCGATTTCCTCACCTCCTAATAAGTCTTATTGACACGATAAATTAATAAATTGTTATAGGACGAAAAATTCACCCTACAACTTTTATCTGGTCCACAAATATATAGAAATTTAAAATCGAATTTTTATTTTTTTATTATTCCCTAAATTGGGCACTTTAAATAAAGAAATAAAATGTTGGATTTTCTTAGACAAAAGTACACACAAAATCCTTCTTTTTACGATAAAAATTTTTTCTCTTCTATTGTTTTTCCAAAAATGTCGACCAATTCAATTTTTTTTCGAAAAATGCCGATTTTGGCTGGAAGATTTGTCAGAAAATTCGAGGTTTCTTTGGTTATTTATTGCCAATTCAGTAAAAAAAAATAATGTGCGCGAATTAGTTTTTGTGAGGTTAGGATGGATTTAAAAAACCCTACTATACGGATCGATACTCTACTTCATCATGGTCATTTCAAATTTTTTTTATTTTTCCACGACTCTTAGGCCGGAGATATTTAAAAAATAGTGAAGCAATCCACTTGAAAAATACCAAAAATGCCCTTTTTGGCACATATCTCGCGAACCATTTATGACAGGGGTAATTTCGGCCGAGGGGCCCTCAACGCCGGACTGCGTAGCCGGAGCAAAGGACTGCGTAGCCCGCTGAGGTATAATTTTTTTATCAATAGCCGCAGGCTGTTGTTGTTTTGATGTCTGAGGCGGAGCCTCCGTATTATCTTCGTTTTCACTTTCTACGTCACTTTGAAATAAAGAAATATTTTAATATAAAGCATTCTGTTATTTTATTTGATTTGCGGCCGAAAATACCTATGAGATAAGGAAGCAACTTAAAACTTCCGGCCGAATTTACCTACCGGCTTTTAGTACCTGCCCTTTTTCCGGCCGAAATTACATCCGCCCATTTTAACTTTAAAAATATAGTAATATCTAGAACGAGATGTGCATTTATAAAAATATGTCACAATATCTGTTTTTTCCATTCATTTCGAATGTCTGATCCAATTTAAAAAAATCGGATATACAGGGTGTTGTTTTGGGGATTTTCAAATTTTACAAATTCTTCTTAATCCGGATCTGGATCTTAACTGTAGTGTGTAGTCCTTACATTATACGATTGGGCTACTAAAAAATGATACCTGTACCAAATATGAAAGAAATCTACCAGGTATTTGGAAAGTTAGTGTTTGTGAAAATGAAAATAATGCATTTGATGTAATTTGACGTTAAAACTACAGTAGTAGAATGGGATGGATGTGCACTTAAATAAATTTTTCACTTTGACTCATTTTTTTTCCGTTCTTTTTAAATATCCATCTCAATTTTAAAAAATCGGATATACAAGGTGTTGTTTTGGGGATTTTCAAATTTTGCAAATTCTTCTTAATCCGGATCTGGATTTTAATTGTAGTTCTTACACTATAGGATTGGGCTATTAACACACTATACCTGTACCAAGTATGAGAGAAATCTACGGGGTGGTTCTAAAGTTAAGAATTATCAAAATATTGGCCGAAATGGATGAAACACTCCGTATTTCGGTTATTAAGGGCGTTAGACCCAGTAACCAAGGTTATTTGGAATCACGTAAGTACCTTCTATTTACAGTTAACGTATGTCGGTTTAACTATGAAACACCCTGTATAAAGAGCCTAATTTAGGGAATAATAAAAAAATTAAAATTCGATTTTCATTTTTTATATTGATTTATACTTTAGAACCTGAAATATATTTTTTTATTTTTTTAAACATTTTTTGGACTGAAATACAGTTTTTTATTATTCCCTAAATTGGGCACTTTAAATAAACAAATAAAATGTTGGATTTTCTTAGACAAAAGTACACACAAAATCCTCCTTTTTAAGACAAAATTTTTTCCTCTACTATTGTTTTCCAAAAATGGCGGCCAATTCAATTTTTTTTCGAAAAATGTCGATTTTGGCTGGACAAATACATTTTTTTTTAATTTTTACCATGTCTTCTCGACATAAAAATACATATTTCCTCCAATTTTAGAAAATAGGATTCTTTGATTATTTATTGCTAATTCAGTAAAAAAAAATAGTTAAGCAATCCACACGAAAAATACGAAAAATGCCGTTTTTGGCACATATCTCGCGAAGCTCCAGCCCAAATTTATTGACAAATTTTTTACAAGCTTCTCTTTATGTATAAAATCGAAAAAATTAAAAAAAATTTGACTTAGCTCTTACTTCCATTTTCAGAATATTTTCGTCTAATTTCACTCCGCTATTAGTCCAGCGGTTCTCAAATTGTGGTACATGTACCACTGGTGGTAAGTGCATTTTAAGTGGTACAGTTTTTACAGAAAAACTTAAATAAAAGTAAAATTTCGCCTCTTTTAACATTTTGTTTTAATCTTTATTATTCAGAAACACATATATTTTTCAATTTTTTTGCTTTTACAGTTTCGAAAAATTTCGCGAGGCATTGATTTTTAATGGCGAAATGCTTTTATGGTGGATTATAGAGAAATAACAATTAATAATCTTATATGCAGTAGATATTTTTTATTTCTATAAAATTTATATTTTGGATAGAAATTGACATGTCATAATAATAGTATTTACCGGTATTTACTCATACATATTTATCTACGCACGAAATGAGAGGAATAAATACATGTTACATGTAGTTTTTGATTTCCGCACGAAACGCGTCGCCCGAAATAAGAAATCACCCCGCAGGCAACTAGTGAAAAATGCAAAAGTTTTTAGCTAATTAAAATGAAGTCTTTCTGTTTTGGTTCATATTTGATGTAAATTATTGCAAGTTCACAATCTATCAATGATTTTCGACTCTGGCACGCCAACTTCGCCAAGTTTCGTAGGTATTTCTTTGGCAGATTGTACACTTATTCGCCCAAATTTGTCCAGCTTAGGGAGGTTTTCATAACCTTCCCTATAAAGTTATCTCATAGATAAACAGCCAAAGCGATTTCCTCACCTCCTAATAAGTCTTATTGACACGATAAATTAATAAATTGTTATAGGACGAAAAATTCACCCTACAACTTTTATCTGGTCCACAAATATATAGAAATTTAAAATCGAATTTTTATTTTTTTATTATTCCCTAAATTGGGCACTTTAAATAAAGAAATAAAATGTTGGATTTTCTTAGACAAAAGTACACACAAAATCCTTCTTTTTACGATAAAAATTTTTTCTCTTCTATTGTTTTTCCAAAAATGTCGACCAATTCAATTTTTTTTCGAAAAATGCCGATTTTGGCTGGAAGATTTGTCAGAAAATTCGAGGTTTCTTTGGTTATTTATTGCCAATTCAGTAAAAAAAAATAATGTGCGCGAATTAGTTTTTGTGAGGTTAGGATGGATTTAAAAAACCCTACTATACGGATCGATACTCTACTTCATCATGGTCATTTCAAATTTTTTTTATTTTTCCACGACTCTTAGGCCGGAGATATTTAAAAAATAGTGAAGCAATCCACTTGAAAAATACCAAAAATGCCCTTTTTGGCACATATCTCGCGAAGCTCCAGCCCAAATTTATTGAAATTTTTTTTACAAGCTACAAAAAATTGACTTAGCTCTCACATCCATTTTTAGAATATTTTCGTCTAATTTCACTCCGCTATATACTAATTTTCCTTTCTAAATTAACGAATTGACCTAACGGATCGCTATAGGCTCATATACAGAATCACAATAATATGCAATTACCGAATTGGAGAACAAGTGGGCCAAACATGGTATTGAAAGTGAAATTGAAAATAAAATTTTTGCAAGTGTGTCACGCCGCCATACAAAGAGATGCTCCCTTTACGTAATCTACGTTCTGTGCGGCTCAATCGAAAGTAAAAGTTGTTGACTGGTCGTTCATTATTTGACTTTTGATTTTTAAATACCCGCATTTAAATGTCGGCGGTCTAATTTGTGGTACTCAATATACACCTGCATCTAAGAGATATAACGTCGAATCCGTTGCTGTTTTTTGAATAGAAAAAACAAAAATGTTTGATTTATTTAGGACCAAAATTAATTTAACGATATTCCTTTTGATATTTAAAATGATTAGAATAAATTATAAATTCCTCTAAAGTCTAATTAAATAAAATTACAAGTAAATTTTAAATTCCTAGAATTTTTTAAAATGTATATCTATCGTTATCCGCGATTTAGAGATCTTTCCCTTAATATTTTCTTGTTATGACATCACCTATTTTTCTACCTAAAAATTAAAAAATCTAAAGCTGATACGTCTGTAAAATAATCATTGAAAATGATTAGGTATTATTTAAATTGTCATTTTAACTTTTTTATAAACTATACCTTGATCTGATTTTTTTTATTATATAAAATTTTAAATATTAATTTTTTTTAAAAATATTTAATTTACGACGATATATATACAAGGAGATTGTAAATGTAAAAAGTTAGATGAACCGGCTATCTCAGGGATAAAATAAACAAATATTTCGAATCTAAGACATTTCATCATCAAAAACTCGCGTTATAGCCTAACTTTTAAGGCCACATATTTCCAAAACGGCTCAGGAAAAATACCATATGTCATTTTGACACGTTCTACCCCCTGCTAAGTTTTGTCATATAATTTAGTAACACCTTGTGCACTAATTTGAAACCTAATAAAATTCGTCCTTAAATGACTCTTATTTTATATTTTCTCTTTTGATTTAACGATTTTTTTTCACTTTTAGAGCTAATTTAACCAGAATGAACTGATTTTCCAGCCGTAAAATGACACAAAACTAATAAACATGGACTTTTATTACAGCAACAATCCGGAAGTTTTCCCGCTCAATTAATATGGTAACTCAAATAATGTTATAATCATTTTTCAATAAATTTAAGGTTTCTGAATAAGTCTGCAACGTATTGATGAATCGTTAGCAATTTCTAGAAAACAGTCAATTTACTAAACTTGACCCCTCATACCACCATATAGGAAGGCTTTCGGCGAAACTAAATTTTTCGCAATTTCCATAATGATTTTCAGATTTTCCAAAGTAATTTAGTTACAAAAGGTACTTATTAATCTATTCGCCTATCATGTTATTATTCCCCTACAACAAAACTCGATTACAAGTCGGCATCTATCTTTGTCCTAAAAGTCTATCTTAGAGATTATTCACTCTATTGTCGTATCTGTGAAATCGATTATACACAGTTCTATACCTTCGTATGAAAAAGATACGTAAAAACATCCATTATGTAACATTTTAGTTTGCTATAGTTGATAAGGACGCTTTTTTCTTGAAGGAAAAGTTCAGGGTCGTACCAGTGTGTATTCACGGGCTGCTTCAGGCGGTTTTGTTCGAAAAGAAAATCATTAAAAATGCTACACAATTATTGACCAATAGTTAAAAATTTTAACATTTAAATTTTGTGACAAGTATATAAACAATATTTACGGAAATTTTTTGTAAATAAATGTTAATATTCGACCAAAACAAGAAGTCATACATTTTTAAAAAATTGGTGAATGAACTGGTTACACCTATTTTTAGATGTAAGTCATTGTCGTTGCAACAAATGTATATTATTAAATTTACAACTTAAATAATATTGGATCATGTTTATTTTTTGGTCGATTCTTTCAACTAAAAATGATACACACAAATAATTTGACTCTAGATACAGAAAAAACAATTTTGGAATTTTAAATTTTAATAGTGTCCTGAATATGGGAAAAAATCTAGTTCGCATCTAGGACCTATAATTTGAAAAAATAAGAAAGAACGACAATTTTTAAAACATTAATTAGTATTAAATTTTGTAGCATCTAGTAACAAGGAAGTTATTTGTTTTATACAGGGTGATCCAGGGGTGTGTGCATGCTCTATAACTTTTTTCTACCCAAGTTATCGATTTGATGTTTTTTTTAAACGATAGGACCGACAATGAGGCACATTCTAAAAATATTTCTATTTATATACAGGATGTCCCAAATAAGATACACAACTAAGTTTTGTTTTTTTAAATGGCAACCCCAATTTTTGTTACATATTTAGATTCGCCATGACTTTGACTTATTTGCAATAGTTTTTGACTTATGTCAATTTATGTGTCAAAATAGCGTCGTGCAGAGATCCACAAAAAATTCAGAACTTCAGAACTGTTCAAGATAACTTAATCAACTTTTTTCCAGTCGATTCCTTAAGCTTTAGCGCATCTTTCGAGATGCAGACAAACTCTGAGTCGATGTTCTATCGCCTACTACGCTTTTTTGAAAATGACAATTTACAAATAGCAAAAACTCGACTTTTTCAAATACATCACCCTATATTTTATTAAATTATTGCATGGCATTTTTTAAGAGCTTTTTGCTGATATAGGGTTTGTGGGGTTTATTTTGTAAAACTTACGAGATTTATGCAAAATAAGAAATGTTTGACGGTTTATTTGAGAAAAAAAGGAATCGAGTAGGCCGCTGTCGTAAAATTTTACAGATTCATACAATTTTAGTAATACAATTTGCAAGAACATGAAGGAATGATTAATAGGAAACATTATAAACATTTTTGATTTATAACAAATGCTCGTAGGACACATTTCTTATTTTGCATAAATCTCGTAAGTTTTACAAAATAAACCACACAAACCCAATATCAGCAAAAAGCTCTTAAAAAATTCCATGCAATGATTTAATAAAATATAGGGTGATTCATTTGCTATTTGTAATTTGTCATTTTCAAAAAATCGTAGTAGACGATAAAACATCGACTCCGAGTTCGTCTACATCTCGAAAAATGCGCTAAAGCTTAAGGAATCGACTGGAAAAAAGTTGATTAAGTTATTCTGAATAGTTCTGAAGTTCTGAATTTTTTGTGGATCTCTGCACGACGCTATTTTGACACATAAATTGACATAAGTCAAAAACTATTGCAAATAAGTCGGTGCGTAATATCGACAATTTAATGGTGAATCTAAATATGTAACAAAAATTGGGGGTTGCCATTTAAAAAAACAGAATTTAGTTGTGTATCTTATTTGGGTAGAAAAAAAGTAATGGAGCATGCACACACCCCTGGGTCACCCTGTATATCTTGTAATGTAAAAATGTCATAGCATTTATTTTAGTTCGTGCATTAGTCCCAAGACTGCACATTTTACCTATGCCCTATTCAATCATTCAACCATTAGTTGGAGTACATAATCATATTCATTAGTAAAAAAGTGAAGTAAGGATTTTTTATTTATTTTTTATGGTATCTAAAATAAATCACTTCCATGCTATTACAAGCAACAAGGTAGAATTGTTTTATTTCGTTATTTTTTTCAAACTTTAGGCGTCCTTCGCGACAAAGCTGTTTTTTATCGATTGTTTGTTGCCCAGAAATCCAATAAAAACAAAATGATTATTTTTTTCTAAATCCAACTCTGGAAAACACTAATTACAAAACCGGAAAAATCCTCCGTGTAATTACTATTTCGATCGAATTTTATATCAAAATTTGCATATGGGCAGTCAGACTGTGTATATTTTCAGTGGCGCAGTGATAGATTGAGTAAAATTGGCATAAAAAATAATTTATTTTCATTAAATTCATTGCGGATCCACGGATAAATTTAGGAGAACTCAGTGAACTCAATGACAGAGAAGGTTGCCTTAATTTATCTGTTTTAACCCACAAAAATTATTGAAATATCACGTTCAACCATCGCATAGGGAATAAAGTAAAGAAATGGTCAAAAGTCTATGGGCCTTTGGTAGCGGCGAATTAAAATGTGGATATAGATAGACCGTTAGACGTTAGATGTTGTAGGATCCCTCTAAAAGGCAAGACAATTATTAACTGAAAAAAATATATAAATAATAATTAATCAACACTAACTTGTTGGGGGCGAAAAGTTGAAGTAGGCTGCTTCAAAACAATAATATATAATATAATTTAACAGTTTGAGTTTAGGATAGATACAGTAAATTAGTATAAAAGAATTTACCTTTTCGGATCATATCATGATAGGTGTAGCAAGTAAATTTAAAAGTAAAGCTAATAAATCAAATATGAAAATGACGAACCAAAGTTGAACCAAATGGTCATTTTAGGGTCTAAATAAAGCAAAAACTTCTAAAAACTCAACATTAGGGAAACAAAAAATCATGTAAGGGTCATAAGGAGACTGAATAATACTGGAGTTCCACAGGGTTAAATCCTGGGGCCATTATTATTCACTCTCTACCTAAATGATTTACCCAAAAACCTTTCACAATGTCTTACTTGTTTATTTGCAGATGATGCAACTCTTCTTATTACTGACAAATCTCAGTTAAATTTTCAATCCAATTTAAATTCAGCATGCAACACACTATTAAGTTGGCTTAGCTACAACTCATTATATATATATAAACCCCAGTAAAACTAATTATATGACCTTCCACAAACTTACCCTCGTATGATGTAATAATAAATAATGAATCTATTGAACCATTGAACCATTTTGGCTCCAAATGTGTGGATCGATAAAGAATTTGAATTTGACATTGAAATTTGATTAATGTTTTTAAATATAGAGTATTAAACAATTAGATTTGGATTTGGTTTTTTACCTATTAGGGTACTCCACTGACTCTGCATAATTACAAATTGGCATCATAACAAGTCGGCGGTATTATCAGAACTTCCTGTTTTAACAATTTTTATTATTTCGACATTGACCACAGCGCCGCTGTTGACAATTACACGCAGGATGTGTTAAAAAGCAATTTGTTATTATGTAAAACGATGTCGAATGTTAATGCTAGATATTAGGAATCAATTGAAGTAATTGCTGTAATTTTCTCAAATAAATTGATAGTATTATTAGAAGCAATATGTATTTTGCATCAAATATATAATAAAGTCAAGGGTAGTTCTTTCGTAAAATATTTAATTATATTAGGACAAAAATTGTTTTTCGTTGCACAATGTACATATTTTAAACTAGTTGCAATTTTACTATTGATTTTATATGTTCTGCGGTCGTATGAAAATCGATATTGATTCGAAGAAAATTGCTGGTGCTACAACTACAAGCCATGATTAGCTTCATGTACATTGTGGGAAATAATAAATATTGAATAATACATATTGTGAGTTGATTTGAAATACAACAACCCGAACGAAGGTCGTTTTCGTGATTTTGATTTATGTTATTTTCATACAAAGGATTTCATACGACAAACAACATCAAATAAAATCAGGAGACATAAATCTGAATGTAGCTACACTGCTCAAAACAATTAACGTATATTTAATTAAAATTATAAAGAAGGCTTAAAAATGAGTATTAATTATTACGCTTTAAACCTAGAACTCTTTTGTCTGTCGCATTTGAAAAGGAAGAAAGCGCTGCTCCATCAAGACAACGCTTGTGCACGCACTTTGGCTGTCAAAAATAAAAGTCAAAAAATACTCTTCTTTATGGATATTAAAACCACTTATTTTGTTAAAAAGTTTTTTAATTTGATGTTTCGACTTCTTTAATCGGAAGTCGTTTTTAAAATGACATAACAAAATATATAATAAAAAATTTACTATAGAAACAGAACACTTGATAAATAATCTTTCAAAAATATGACAGCAACATAGGACACGGAGAAGATGTCAAAATCTGTTTCCATCATATTTTTATGGCGTTTCTGGGAACGAATTTTGAAAAAAGATAGCGCATTTGCATATTATAAGAGAATTTATACTTCGTCATAAATGAAGTTTTCTTAATAATATTATCAACAGTAAAAACACAAGAGCTTTTTTTTTATCGGATAAATTTCTCTTTGTATTGAAACATTTTGCCAATCAGTAATTTTATCAAATGTCAGTTTTTAGAGTAAAATTACTGATGGAAAAATGTTGAGATAAAAAGAAATTTATCCATAAAAGAAAAGTTCGCGTGTTTTTTAATAAGACAAATTAACGACAGAATATAAGAATAAAAACAATTAATAATTTAGCAGAACAATTAATTAAAAATACAATTATTATATGTTGGTTGGATTGGTGTACTTCTTATTTTAATATTTTCTTCTCGGGTCTCTATATATGTCGTATTTTCATTTTCTCTTAAATTACTAATAAGATTTTCGTGATAATAATCACTAACAATGTATTAAAATTCAAAAATTTGACGGACTATTCATTGATATTTTTTTGCAGTTTTGCCAACTCTTACACTTAATTGCTATGAAATTATAACTAAAGTTGACAAATAAAGTGACGCCCGCTTACTAGATATTGAGGAAGAGAAGTTTTTATCGCGATAAAAAAGGATGCACCTTTTTTATCGATGTCAAAGTGACAAAAGCAATTCCAAGTATATGATGTTTTAACATTGGAGTTAATTTATCATAAGAAAAAACCAGATAAAAACTTATGATACTATTCCGATATAGAGGGTATCCTTTTTGTAATTAACTCTTTTTGTAAAATAGGCATCCAAATTTTTTAAATATCGACCGAACAATTAGAAACACATTCGTTATTATTAAAGCATATCAATGATGCGCCTTTAACTTTGCGGTTATAATTATTAGATTTTTTTAATAATCTAGTTGAAGAATTCCATTGTATTTTATGACCAAAATCCCATGCATGTTCACATATTTTTGATTTTTCGAATTGTTTATTTTTAATGTATGATTGGTGTTCATTAATTCTAATATGAAAAGGTCTAGATGTTTCTCCTATATAAAATTTATTACATTCGCATGGAATTTTGTAAATACTGTGTTTTGAATTTGATTAAAAGATTTTGTATTTACTAAATTTACTAAATATTTTAATGTATTATCAGTTTGAAAAACTGTTTTTAAATTAAATTTATTGCAAATCCTTCTAATTTTTTCGGATAATTTTGGAATATAAGGTACCTATTTTTACTATATTGGAATGAAGTATTGGGGGATTTAAATTTTGTTCTTTATTTTTGATGTCTCGGTAAAGTTCACGATTTATAAATTTACTTGGGTAGTTGTTCTTAATCAAGACAGATTTAACAAGCGATAATTCATTATTTAAAAAATTGTCATTTGAACAAATTGTTTTTGCTCTAACGGAAAGAGATTTGACAATACCTCGTTTAACACAAATTGAGTGGTTTGAATTAAAAGTTAGATATCTATTTGTATGTGTTTCTTTTCTAAAAACTGATGTTTCAATACAATTGTTGTTATTAGTACATCAAGAAACGGTAAATTTAATAGTAGGTTCCGAATTATTAATATTATATAAAAATGTATCAATATTTTCCCTGTCGTGTTGCCAAATTGCAAAGATATCATCTACATATCTAAACCAGACATAAAGTCTTAAATTTTGTTTATTTACAATTTCCATTTCAAAATCCAAAATATCACACAATTTTGGTGATAAAGGTGAACCAAAATTTTGCTGATAAAAATCGCTATTTAATTGAAAATAGTTTTAATACATAATTCCAACAATTCTAATAAAATAAGTGGTTTGAATATCCATAAAGAAGAGTATTTGAAGTACAAAGCCACTAGGAGTTATAGAAATGAATTAAAAGTCAAAAAATAAAAAATAAATTAAGTGATTACACATTATTTATACAAAACAACGAAAACAAACATTTCAAATTATAAATATTGTTTATTTCACTAATTTTAATTTTTCCTAAGAAAATATGATTTTAAAAAACAAAATATACACTGAACCGTTCAGTCTGAAAGGTGGTTAAGTTTTGTTCTTATTTTTGACATAATATTGTTTGAAATTGAAAATACTCGTTCACTAGCTAATGAGCTTGGTTTTATAGTTTTCAAGACATCAAATAACAAATTCAGCTTTCAGTGTCTTTGGATTAGTGAGTTTTTCTCCAGGGTCTTCAATAAACTTGAGTTTTCCATGGCTTTTTTTAAAAAAGCGTTACTCTTGATGAATAGGTTGTTCACTTTCTTCGATTTGCTCTTCATCGGAATCAGTTTCCACATAAGGATTTGGAAATATTCTAGAAAATATCTTTCCAGATAACTTAATAATTTCAGTTTTTGAAGCTAATAAGCTCGTTAATATATTGGCCTCGTCGCCCTAAGCCTTCAGCTGCTAGAATAATCGGTCCCAAGACTTTATGAAATTCCAAATAAAATAAGTTAAAAATGAATTTTTACATAATAGTTTGAATTCTCTTAAACCGGTTTTTGAATGTGACAAATTAATTTTTTTTTAAAACCGGGTTTTCAAAACCGTCAAACCATAAATTTTAAGAAGACTAATGGAACAGAATAATATACCAAAACAATATACATGAAGGAAACAGTGGAAGTTTGTGGAGTGTGTGAGGAAGTGTTAGGTAATCATGATGGCAAATATTTAACCTTTATAATTTTATACATCAAACGAATGTCATTAAAATTTTGTAATTGACAAACCTGCTATAATTTAGTTGGTGAATTTCAATTTATAATCTAGTTTACAATGTTCAAATCTCCTGATAATATTAAATATTTATGTTTGTTGGTCCATCACAGAATCGTACTAAAACAATTTATATTCTTGTGGAAATATGTAGCTTAATCCACTTCACAATTGTAGAAAATTACAATAGTCCAATAAACGAAGGTATCAACTCGACCATCAGGTCTGTCTGGCACCATTTTTTTTAATTTGCAGGTATTCATGGGTACATTCACCCCCGAAAATTTCAGATGTCTGAAATTTGTGGAAGGGCGGGAAAGTGGCCCATCGGTCCCAAAAATGTGTTTTTTGTTTGGACGAAAATGAAGATCAGTTCATTACCTACAAAAACGATCCTCATAATTTTTTATGAATACCTGCAAATTAAAAAAAAATCTGAGGTTCATTTACTGGACTACAACTTAAAAATGCGCTTATGAATTTTACTCTTAAGTTTTCAAATTACTGCCACTGTTGTGACCCTGAAAATATCCCGCTTGAAGACCCGCTATTTTTTTATTTATTTGTGGTCTAAATTATTAATTTCCATAATAAGAAAACAAATTAATTAAAAATATGTGGATCTCTAAATGGGCTAAAAAATGACTGTTTTGGGGGTCACTCCTTGTCTCAAAAAATCACAGACCACTAGTTAGACTCAACACTAGAAGCACTACGCTCCTAATAATAAATCGAACAAATTATAGTACAAATTGTTAGCACCGACAAAAGAACTAATAAATGAAATGCGCATAGTAACTTCCATTTTTGCATTATCATTGGACAAGCTCTTCTTTCTACTTCCTAGTCCATTAAAAGTCGGAAAACAATGTTTATCTTTGAGAGAACGTCATTCAGCGACCGGCACGGCCACTCGAAGATGACCGTGGACTGGGACCGTTAGCCATTCAAAGTGCATCATCGTCAGTGAAGAAGAACTAGAGAAGTGAAGAAATGTATAGACGCAATGGGTATCGAGTTAATGATTAGACGACAGCACATTCTTAACATTAGACTATATTAAGTAAAAAGGCCGGTCGTACGCTAGTAGAATATTTTTAGTTTCACTCACGAACGATAGTAGATTCTAAAAACAAGGTTTGCTTAAATCGTTTACATGATTGGTCATCTTGATTTTACTTTAATTTTACTAAAGCCGTCATAAATCTTGATGAGAGCGTTGAATGTGTAAATGGTTAATTTTAAGTTTAAAGCCCATGTCTTATTTTTAGATGTGCTACCATCTATCGTTAGAAGAGAGTATTGACAATAAAATTTGACTGAATCTAGTCAAGATGTCACTCTCTTCTTTTTATCCCTTCAAGAGATTAATACAAAGTTGGCAAACCAGTAAGGAATTTTAATTTATTAGATTCGACATCCTAAGACCGGTTTCTGCCTTTCGGCTTCGTCAGTTAGGCTTTTCGAACCCAATAAATAAAAATTCCAAACTCGTACAAGGGATGAAAAGAAGAGAGTGACATCTTGACTAGATTCAGTCAAATTTTATTGTCAATACTCTCTTCTAACGATAGATAGTAGCACATCTAAAAATGTTATCTTATAGCGGATATAGCTATTGACTTGTACGAGTTTGGAATTTTTATTTATTGGATTCGAAAAGCCTAACTGACGAAGCGAAAAGGCAGAAACCGGTCTTAGGATGTCGAATCTAATAAATTAAAATTCCTTTCTGGTTTCCCATGTCTTATTGTTGTGTAAGGGTGGGAAAATGGCCCTAGAGTCCCTGAAAATCCGTTTTTCGACGATATCTGCCGAAATATGACCCTTAGAGAATTTTTTGTTTAGACAAAAAATGAAGTTCATTACCTATAAAAGTTGTCCCTGTGATTTTTTCGCTACACTAATATTTTTTGCAAAAAAGGCGTTTCAAAAATTCGCAATTTTGAGAATCTGAAAATTCGCAAAATTGTTGTGGTGAAAACGGAAAATTTGAATATCCTCCCAAAACTTGAATATCCTCCCATTTTTGTCTGAAGACAAAAGATAAGACAATATTAACCAACTTTTTAAAAAAATCCAATTCGAGAAAGGCAGAGTTTTTTCTCGTGCATATGAAAAAAAAAAGACAAATGCCATCGACAAGGGGACAAGCTAAGCTTTCTAATGATGTGCGTTGAAAACCGATATGGTTCTTGATTATCTATTAAATCCCGATAGACCCGAGCATTTTCGAAAACTCCGGAAATCCAAAAAAAAAACGCCCTAAAAAACATGTTGTTTATGAAAATACACAAAAATAATTTATTGAATCTTTCTGAATATATTTAACACTTTGCAAAGCCCCATTATCCAAAAGGATTCGGTGAAATTAGTCTTGATAAAAAAAATATGAATGAAATAGGAGGGTCAAAATATCGAGCCAAAACAAACTTTGGCCCGGTTTTTCAATAATTCAGAGAAATGGATAAAAGGAAAAAGTAGCATGATATCATAGCTACAGGTTCCTTCTTTCATCTGAACTTTGAATCATGAAAAAATATTAATTTTTACGTGATTTATTGAAAAATTTGTAATCCGCTTGGGAGTGTAATTCCTTTAGAACGTGCTCTCTAAATGCAGGGCAGTGGCTAAAAATGAGGTTGCGTTTTGGAGCCGGCTATGTCGAAGAGTATCATATTTTTTACAAAAATGATAAGGATCATTTTTGTAGGTAATGAACTGATTTTCATTTTCGTCCAAACAAAAATTCTCTAAGTGTCAAATTTTCGGAAATATCGGCGAAAATAGGCGAAAAAAATACATCTTTGAGACCAATGAGACATTTTCCTGCCCTTCCACAAATTTCAGACAGCTGAGATTTTCGGGGGTGAATGTACCCTTCAATACCTGCAAATTAAAAAAAATGGTGGCGGACAGACCTGATGCCCGGGTTGGCACCTTCGTTTATTGGACTATAGGTGGTTGCGGTCATTTTGTTTTAATTAGCAGTTGTAGTTTCATCTGTAAAGTGAGTAATTTATACGAAAAAAAATTTTTTTCCGGGCGCTAATGTTTTAATGCTCTAATTTTAAAAGAATTGTTGAGTTACAAATGACAGCAAATAATTAACTCTATAGTCTTATAGTGTCGGTGTTGTGAATTGCAGATTTTGTTTTCTGTGTAGTAGCTGTGTTTGTACAACTTTAAGACACTTTTAGAGGTATCCAGGAAAATGTTTGAATGAACGTAAGGCATTGAGTGAAGTTAAATCGAGAGTGTCAGAAGCTGTATGATTAGCATACTGTTTGTACATCATCATGTATTTTAAAATCACGAGTCATGGTGATATATAAATTTGGCGACAACCATGATCCTTGAGGGACTCCTACCTTTATTCTGAATGGTTCATTCAGTGTTTTATTTAAAACAGAACACCAAAACAAATTACGTTAAACCAAAATTATTTTTCCCCTACCATGTCTGAAAATGAATCATATCAACCCTAAAAATCAGACCGAAAGTAATATTTCCGGCCCTTGGGCCGCAAAAATCAAAAAGAACACGATTTTCACTATCAACGTACCTTTGACTTTGACATTTCACATACACTTTCATTAAACGTCAGTGTAGAATCAAGAGAATTAAACTTTAAAATAAAAATACGTTCTGTTTCTGAATATTTAGCTGCCCTCGCTTCGCTCGCTCATGCAGCTAATAGCCTCGGGCTGCTAAAGCTCATTTTCTGCCTTGTGACACAATATACTATATATACACAGTTTTAGCATATGAAGTAAATCAAATTGTTTCTGGAAATACCTACAGATAAATAAGGAAACTTATTACTAAAATATATTATTAAATTTTTTCCATTTTATCATAATTATATCAAATTTCTCCCACTTCATCGTCATTGTTTTTATGTATTAAGCTCTGATGAACCATCAAAGATTTCCTCAACACTTTCAAGACCTCAATAGATTATATCTTGTGTACATTCTCCAAATTCGTTTATCGTTACTATTAGCCGTTTTGTTCTACTGTGATAGTGTCCATTTGTACCTTTAGCTTCAGGATTTATATATATATATATATATATTTTTATTTTTATATTCTATTATATTTACAATCTGTAAATTAGAATTACAATAAGCAAATAGTTTGTCACTAAACATATTGGCATGCAGAGCAATATTCCTATGACCATACTCATTATTAAATATTTTATACTGGATATAAAATTATTTGTCACTAGGAAATTCGCACGTTAATTTAAATATAAATTTAAAATCTTGTTGGTAAGTCACTAACGATATAACGTTTTAACCTTCGTCTTGCTGGTATTCCCGTGAGGGTCTTTGCTAATTTGTTGGGATGTTGCTGTAGCCTCTGTTGGTATTTTTGAGCAAAGTTTGAAATTTCTTCTTTCACAGTGGGTATTTGGAGGTCATTTCGTATGTAATTGTTAGGAACCTACCAGGGTGCATTGGTCATAACTCGAAAGACTTTGGATTGAAACCTTTCGAGGATCTCGAAGTTAGAGTTGGAAGAAGTTGTATTCCATAGGTGCAGATGGGTTTAAGAATTGTTTTATAAATAAGTATTTTATTTTGTAGGGAAAGTTGTGATTTTCGACCTATGAGCCAATATAAGCTACGAAGTTTCAGGCCAAATTGTTTTCTCTTCGTGAAAATATGTTTGTCCAGGTCAGTTTTCTGTCTATATGCATACCTAAATATTTCACATCTTGTTGCTGGTCAAGTTGTGGCTGTTCAGAGTCACTGGTGGACAATTTCCTCTTCGGTTCGTAAAAGTGATATGTACCGATTTGGTTGCATTTGCTTGTATTCGCCATTTTTTTAGCCAGGTTTGTATACTGTTCAGATTCATCTGCAATTTTTGCGATGCCTGGTTGGGGTCTTCATGTGCTGATAGTATGTATAGTGTCATCAGTATATGTGGCTGTTACAACTCCATTAGTAGTGGGTAGATCAGCTGTGTACAAGAGATACAATACTGGTGCGAGAACACTACCCTGAGGGACTCCAGATTTGATATGAAGTAGTGTCGTATACGCGTCTTGGTATTTGACGAGAAAATGACGATTTTAAGGTGAGGAAATAGCTAAGGCGAAGGATTTTTTTAACTAGTAGAGGAGGCCGATGTGCCAAATTAGGATTTATATTTGACTGTTTTAAATTTTGGACGAATTTATTTTATATGTTTTTTCTAGAATAGAGGAATAAAAGTGTTAGGAATTCTTAGCTTGATTCCGACTTTCAATTAGCCAAGTTGGTAACTTTTCCCCTTTTTATGCTTCTCGAAAAGTATTTGTTAGTAAAGTGTGAGGTAACGGGTGTGGCCTGTTATACTAACTAAACTACAAGATCATTCGTTAGTCGGCAAGTACGTGTTTTCTTTCTCGCCGGAATCGGTTTCCTGGTAACGCCGCAATGTTCAGATTTTTATCGATTTCAGAATTTATGATTCGATCACAGCTTGCTTATATTCTTTCTGACTACGGGCAGGACCGGCTTTAAACGGCAGGATGTCTGTCTATCTAATTATTGCAATCTAATACAATTCTATTTTTAGTGGAAAAAGAGGTAAAAAGCAGGGAAATTGAAGAAAACACCATTTTTTTTGGAAGAAAATACTTAGGAATTTATGAATGAAAAAAAAAAGACATTCAATAAATTAAATAGGAGATTTTCTATTTTCTTCCCATACAAAATACTTTTTGACGAGAAATCAATCGTTACTATTAAAAAGAAAAAAGTTTTTTCATTGGGAAAGGGGTAAAATTGTGGATAAATTCTGGAAAATTAACTGAAATCATAAAATGGTTGCCAAAATCGATTTTTTTGGAAAAAAATACTTAGAAAATTGTAATGAAGAGAATTTCAATTATTAAATGCATTAAAACCCCTGCCCAAGGGTTGAAATAAAGAGTGAAATTCAGTGGCGGTTCCAAGATTCTGGGGGGAGGGACTTAAGAGTTAAGAACTCGAAAGTCTAGTCAAGTTGACAGCTCGATCCTTTCGGCGGGGAATTTAAATTGATTCGCATGAATTCTATGATATAATCGATGTATGGATTGTTTTAATATTAAATAGGCACATCAGTTCTTCGAAATTAGGAAAAAATGTGCTTCCATTACTGAAAAACTTCCTCAATGGATAAAGTATATTCTTGTTATGTTTGGGCAAAAATTTATTCTGGAATTTCTTGGAATACATTTTTGCCTGTGGGAGGGGGGGTCTATAGCCGCCATATCCCCAACATCGATCCCCCACAGGTGAAATTACTAACAGAAATAGAACAGAAATAAAATAAATAAAATTTTGCCATAAACCAGTTGTTGGATTGGCTAACATTTATAATGCGCGCTGTATAATTTTTTGAAGAAACATTTGTAAAAAAATACATTGGCAAAAAAAAATATTTATGAATACACGATTTGAATTTTTGAGCAAATGTAATGACAACTGGGATGAAAAAAGATCTCTAGAACAGCATTAAATAAGACAAAGTGCTTCTAATCCAATACTGTCATTAAATCTGCTCACTAAATTAAATTACTTAATCAATATAATTGATTTAAATACATACATAGAATTTTGTTGATTATTCAACCAACAATAATTTATTACCTTCGAATCTTTCTCAAACAATTAGATATCAATAAACGTTTTATAAGATTTTGTTCATCGATTATCAATCATTTACAATGTTGTTACCTTTCTAAATTATGTAATGGCTATCTCCCAACAATCTATTGCATCGTAAAGAAATCAAAAGTGATTAAGAATTCCGAAACTAGTATATATTTCAAAGGAACCGTTAGTCGTCAGTTTTCAAGTTTTCAAGTGTTAGCTGAATGAAGGCATTCCCTCTAGGCTATCATAATTTTTAACTGTACCTGTATATTTGTTTACTTACGTGAAGATTTGTCATATTGATATCCACGCTTACCAGTTTATGTGCTCACTTCGAATAATTTTTGAGTAAACAACCGTAAATTTTGAATTTATGTACACAAATGCAGGTTACTGTTAGAAGTCGTGCACGAATCTCGAGGAGTAGCGTTAAAGAGTAAGAAAATTAATATGGAAATGGTCTCTGTTCAGCATTATAAATGCCATATATATTATTTACATATAATTACTTGCCTTACTGGCATAAACTCACTCAACAAAGGATAGCACAAACTGCTTGAATTGGAAACATAAAATTTGGGGAGTAGGTACTTTACTTTTTGGACGTAGGCACCCACTCTTTTGAGATATTAATCCCCTAAAAGGGGCGAAACAAACAAAAAATATTGATAAATAAATACGAGTATTAAGAGGTAAAAAAGTGTGAAAAAAAAACAAATAGTAAAAAGTAAAGAAAGTTATACCCAAAATGGATGCTAAAATAGTTTTTTTTTTCGGGCGAAAATACATACTTAATTGTGAATTTTAAAAAGGACAGAAGATGTGAAATAGTCCAAATTTTTTAATTTTTTGTTAAGAAATAAAAAATCCGCACCATATGCTACAAATCGGAAAAAAAAATTAAAAATATAAAAAAATAAAGCCAAAATCAATGTTTTTGAATGAAAATACGTAGGAAATTGCCAATTTTAAAAATACAAAATAGTTTATATTTTTTTAGGAAAGAAAATAAAAGCGCAATCGAAATCCATATTTATTTATAGATGAAAAATCGATTGATGCTACCGAAATTTACAACAAATAGTGGAAAGTAGAAAAAGTATGGGAAAATGCCAAAAAGTTCTAAAAATTATGTGAAATCTTAGATGTCAATCATTTTTTCGGCGAAAATGGATAAAATAGTTTGAATTTGAAGAATAATATAACCATTAGATTTTTTGATAATTTTTTCCAACTTTTTATAGACGTTATGTTAATGTTAAAAAGATTATTGAAGAAAATAATTACAAATATGTTGATATAAATACAATATTACAAATAACCAACAGAAGTTATTGAAAGCCTCAACAACTTGTACGTGGCAACACAACACATGGTTAAATTGCAACAATAATAAATTTAGAACATTACGCACATTATTCTATTACCTAAAGTGTGTATAAATATATAAAAACAATAAAAATATGGAAAAATTAAAAGATTGATATATTAAAAGAAACCAAGAAGAAAATACAGGTAAAATTTGGATTGAAGTAACAAGACAGCATCATTTTAATTATAATTGACCAATAATTATTATGACATTCCTCTCAAAGATGTGTGTTGGATTTCAATTTTTCAAAATGTGCGGAAAACTAGGTCAAATCATAAAAATCGATATTTTTGCATGAAAATTCGCAGAAAATTGTAATTTTGAAAAATATAAATGTCCCATACTCTAGATAGAGAAATTTTCTTTCTTCTTTACAAGAAATATTGCATGAAAATAAATAGGAAATTGCGAATTTTAAAAATACAAAATAGTTTTTTAGAAACAAGAGGAAAAATAGATAAAATAGTTTAAATTTGAAGATTGTACAACTAGTATTTGTATTTTTGATTAAAAAATGTATATTTTTACAAGAAATAATGAGTGTTTCGTACAATTTTAAAGTATGTAAGCTACAACTCCCCTCCTAAAAAATTTTTCCGGCTACGGCCTTGGCTACAATCCATTTATGTTCATTGCAAGATGGTTCTTATCCAGTACAAGGTATCTAAGTTTACGACACCCTGAGGATGACAATTTGTAAACCCACTTCTCCCCCTCCCACTCTTCCCCATTCTCCTCTTGCGACCGTGTTGTGTATATGTGTGCTTTGTATTTCGAGTAGACAGGCCGCCGAGCCATCATAAATATGGGAATTATTCGAGAACAAACTCGCCTAGGGATATTAAACAAATTACTCTTATTCACAATTTATTCAGACTTGAATATACCGTAATGGTACATTCTGATGTCTATTTATACAAAAATGTTTAAAATTACATTTACATGCATGTGTTGAAAGCTTATAAATTAGTCAATAAATTATTGATTAAGAGTCGGCGTTCTTTGAAACTAAATATGTCGATTGAGCAAATAAAAACCTTCTTTAATAGGAAGAACACCGGACAAATCAACGTAAGTCTTGTTCTCGTCAAAAATTAATTTTTTCTAACTCCTCCTTTGAAAATTGACTTTTCCTCCCTACTTTTAGGGTTGAAAGTGGTACTTTTTTGTCCATGAAAATTAATAAGTTTTTACTTTTAATTAATATTCTTTATTTTTTAAATTTCATATCTGACATTTTATAATTTAACAACCACGAATCAACAAGCCTCCCCTAACAACCATCACCAATCTTTTTTTAAGGCCTTTTCACATATTTTTTTTTAATTCGTTTAACATACACATTTTTCAACAACAAAAAAACTTTTTTTTCACGAAATTTGGTGAAAACTTACCTTTTTATGTCCCAAACACACGGTAATTTTTTTGTTTTAAAATATTTATTTTTTTAACCTTATTTTGACTTAATATCGAAAAAGCAGTCAATCGAAAATTCTCACGTCAAAATATCTGCTTTTTTAAAAAACTCGGTGGGTTTTTTGTTCGTTGAAATCTCTGAATGAATGAAAACTTGTTTTCAAATTATGAATAAACTATCTATCTATCTATCATTTGGAAGGGAAAACTACACTTTCCTTCCTAGTGAAAAATTCACCTACGGCCAACCAATAGAAAGTTGACGGTTGTCCTGAACAAGCAATATTTGGCAGCTCGTATTCTGTATTTTCAGAATGTTTCCATTACTTTCCGTGATGACACCACTAATATAAACTTGAATAAACCTGTCAAATACGTGAATAATTTTTTATTGTTGCCACATTAATAATATTGGCAAATTGTAAATGCTTCCAAACAAACAGAAAAAACGATAATTTTGTCAAAAAAGTGACCAGGTTACTACATTAAATTCTTTAGTAAAATCGATAAAAATACTACATTGAAATAATATTGATTTTCTTTACAGAAGGAAGTTTTAATTAATAAAAAAAAAAAATAATAAAAACTTGAGTATACATTTTAACAATTATAACACATCTGTAAAACCCGCTCCTTAGAAATTTTTTGAAAACTCCACATTCACTTTCAAATTTGCAAATAAAATTTCGCAATTTGCCTTGGCGCTTCGATTTGATCCAATTTTTCTGACAACCGATAAATACAGTAATATTTCTCGTCTTGTTTCAGGTATGCCCATGAAAGCTCACATAAGCAGAATTTGCCGAACTAATTGAGGTAAAGTACTGTATAAAGCCATTTTGAATTGGGTTTGATTAAGCGATGGTTAGCCGATGTACAGCGATATAATTTCATTCCGAGATCATGATTATGATAATTTATACTGGAGGCAAGTTCAACACTCCAAGAACTTCTTATTTTCACTTATTTCATATTTACATGGGTATTGAGTATGTTGGCGGGTTGGTAATTGGATAGACTTCACAGAGATGGCGCCACTAAACAAATTATTCATTGAGAGATTTAAAGTTGCATCATTTCGTTGGCGACATCAGATTGATTGTTATTAGTAAATCTTCAAAAATTAAGGTGCCTTGATTTTTCTTTTTTTGTGATTTATTTGGTAATTAGGTCCTCCCCAAATCTACGTTTTTGTAGTGGACACTTTGTTAAACTTTCAGATTTTTATTATGAAAAAAGTAAGCTTTCTTACTAGATAATACTGAACATTGTTTTATATATAGAAGTCATGAATTTTTGACTCGTTTGATATTTATGAGATTATAACTGATTCAAAGTATTGTTATCAGAAAAAAATTCCGCGTATCTAACGTAACATACACCGGCAACGTGTTATTGGGATGTATATGTAAGCATAATTTTTTACGGTATATACTACCTGCCAACGCAGTTTCTGGACCAGATTAAATTATAAACTATTATATGAAACTAGTTGAGTTTTATTCATTGCCAAACACAGTAGCGCAACCATCACAATTAATTTGGCTACTTTTCAATTAAACGTAAATTAAATTGTTATTTATTATAAGAACTATATTGTAATGATTTAAGAAATTATAGTTTTTACTTTTTTCAATCATAAACAAAAACAAAACCCTGTTACATTTTAAAGCACCCAATTACATAATTTTTCCCATTACTAATTTTACTACAAACCAAAACCTAACTTATAGATTTTGATTATGTACCAAAATCCATTTCAAAATTCCCACCACATAATTAAAATTTATAATTTTCTCAAAATACACTAAACTATTAACCTAACCTATATCTTAAATAACTTATACTTAATCCAATTTTATTCTTTTCATATTTTCTTTCTCATTTTCCAATTATAAAACATTTTTCAAAATTATTTATGTTGTCTTGTTAGTCATCTGGTTTATCCCATGCGGCGTTAACATGGTCAAAAGAACTGCTTCTTCTACGTCTGTTATCATGTCTGTTTGGTCTGTCATCACCATCTCTTCTGTATCCATCATTACTCCTAGAATTCATATTGTCATCTTTTCTATTTCTATCTCTGTCATCGTTTCTGTCTCTAACATTGTTTCTGCCTCCATCATTGTTCCTGTTCCTATCGTCACGTCTATCTTTTAAAATTAATTTCGTTTAACCTTTTAACATTTTCCTTATTCTTCATTCCATCCTTTTTTATTTGACATATTTCTTCAACACACTCCGTTTCTATTACTTTCTTAATTTTCTGTTCCTGTAACTCTTCTATCTCTGTTATTGTTTCAATCATTTCTATTCTAATATCTTTCCTTGTTTCTTCTATTTTTTTATCTGTATACCTTTTTAAGTCTTGTGTTATTTCTTCTATTCTATTTTTTATACATTTCATTTCTCTTTCATCATATTTCCAAATTTGTCTTCCAGCTTTCTTGCCAAATCTTCTTTGATTTCTTCTTTGTTTTTATTCATTTCTTTTCCTATGTTTGTAATCATCTTTAATAATTGAATTAATTGTTCCTGTTCTTTTTCAGGTTGTTCTTCAATATCTTCTTCTTCTTTATCTTGTTCCTTGACACTTCTTCATAACTTTTAATCATAAACAAAAACAAAACCCAGTCACATTTTAAAGCCCCCAATGACATAATTTTTCCCATTAATAATTTTACTACAAACCAAAAACCCAACTTATAAATTTTGATTATGTACCAAAATCCATTTCAATATATACATTGTCGAAGGGTAGTCGCTGACTAGTTAGGATAAACTCAGAGCTAGACTTATTGGAGAATGCAGCAAAAGGTTTTAAAGAAAACTCTTTAAAGATGATCAAAGCTTTCGGAAATTTTATTACTTATTTCCATCTTCAGGGAATCTACAATGTGTGGTAAGTCTTAGTAACAATAAATTTAAATGAGAGTGAACCTACTTACATCTTTGTGAGGATGAACCAATGATGTTATACAAGTGATGTACATGTATGTTTTTTTATAAATTGACTAAATAATTTCATAAATGTACATCACTTGTTCATCCTTACAAAGATGTAGGTAGGTTCACTCTCATTTAAATTTATTGTAACTAAGACTTACCACACATTGTAGATTCTCTGAAGATGGAAATAAGTAAGAAATCCGAAAGCCTGGATCATTTTTAAAGAGTTTTCTTTAAAACCTTTTGCTACATTCCCCAATAAGTCTAGATCTATGTTCATTGTATAATATATAGTCAAATTAAAGAAATATAACAAAAAATACAGACTGCAAACTATAAATTAGAACCATGGATTATTAAAGTGTAGTCATATATATTAAATGTAATTCGAAAATGGAAAATGTTGTCTTGCACTTGCATGTATAGCAATTGCAAAATCCATGACGATATATTTTGGTTGAAAATATAGCTTATTTTCTTGGCACCTGTACATGTCTTTTCGTTTATTTTTTAGCAAACAGAGGCCACCAGTACATAAGTATCAATTTTCACCGCATGAATGGTGAATAATTGTAGAAAAAGCTTCGTGCAATAATCAAATGTTCCATCTAAATAAATCGTAGTTTGTTCACATATAAATTGAAGGTTTGAAATATAGCAGTTTCAAAAATAATACTCGTTTGTATTTCATTGTTGAGTGTTGTTTATTACTGAAGATGATTCTTATAGTCGAAACTAATTTAAATAACTTTTGTACCGTGGTTTCTGGGCTTCTTTTATTACCTACCTTTAAGAAGTGAGGTTACATTGGGTAGATTAGCTGCTAAAGTTGATACATTTGGCGGTCCCTTTCCTTAAAACTAAACCGCGGCACTGTTAGATTCTAACCAGCAATGGCTGACTGTTCGTACTCGTTTTCTTTTTATGTTTTATGCAAATCATGCAAGAATATAAAGATATAGTTTACTTATGTAACAGTCCTACACAGCTCTTTGCCTCTTTTGTTGATACAGAGATGAATGACTATTCATTAGGTTACGTTACAGGGTGTGTCCTGTACCGGGATCGCGAACGCGACTCGGCGGGATGGATAGCAGATGCCCATGCCAACCTCCTATATCATCTAGAGATGTTCTTCCGCTTTGTATTATTCAGATTTTTGACCTTAGAACACGCCAACTATTTACAAGGTGATTGAGAAATGTTGTCTTTATCATGAGTACATTAATGGTTAATGTTATTCATGTTAGTCATGATAGTTTATTTTCATTGTAGAAATTTATTACATATTAATTATTTACTACATTCAAATTCTATCTAGGTTTCAGTATTTCCCATATCCTGTAAAATTTCAATAAAACTTCAGGACTTGTTTCGATCACTCGACAGATTCTAAGGCTGCTACCTAGGAACATTATTGTCAAAGTTACTAATGTTCATTCAGACAAAGATAATAAATTGTGGTAACTGGCTCAGATCTTTATGATTCCTAAACCCGGAGAAAAACGCATTACGAAGTCACGTAATAAAAACAAATTTCATTGCTCATAGTATGATTGAAGAATTACCAATTAACAGGCAAAATCTTATTATTGATGCAAAAAATTCAGAATAATTACTTTGTATTTAGAAATAATCACTCGACAGCTGACCAAATACTCGTATTAAAAAATATCAAAAAATCAATAGAACAAAATAAAGTTAATATGCCAAAGCGTTATCTGTTTGAGTTTGGCAGAATTCTCTCTGCCTATTCTGAGAAGTTTCTTCTCTTTAGAATTTCCGCCGTTTCCGCCAGGCTGCTTTGGGAAACCAAAATAGAAAGGAAAATAACTTGGAAGTAAATATAGCAAAATATACTTTCTTCTTTCAAGGTCTAAAATCGATTTTGAAGTATTTTTTTAAATTTTTTTCATTGATTCATAGTTAATTTACAATCTAATTAACAACATAGTGAGTGAGTATTTAGTAAATTTGATGTGTGGTGTATGGCTTGTGGTGGGTACCGTCCATTGACGGTTCTCCAGTCTTCACCTAATCCCCGAGGCGTCTAGTAGCTAGTGGTGGTTGGTACAATTCTCTTATGATTGGACTGTCATTCGCGGAATTTCTTTCTTTGGCTTTATTAGCGTAAAGGTCAATGGCATCTCTTATAAATGGAATTCCGAGGTCGTTATGGAGGGATATGTTGGAGACGTACCATGGAGCGTTAGTTATCATTCTAAGAGTTTTGGACTGGAAATTTTGTAGTATTTTGGTGTTGGTAGGTTTACTACAACCCCAGAGTTCAATCTCGTACGTCCAAATAGGCTTTAGAATGATCTTGTAAATCAATATTTTATTCTCAAGTGAGAGTTGAGACCTTCTTCCAAGTAGCCAATACATTTGTCTGACTTTTGTATTTAACTGTGTTCTTTTGGCTTTTATGTGGTTTTTCCAAGTAAGCTTTTGGTCCAGATGAAGTCCTAGGTACTTTACTTCAGATTTTTGTGGAACTTGATTATTATTTATGTGGACTTGAGGGTATGCATGTCTTCTTGTTGTAATTGAAGTATGAAATCCAATTAAAATAAAGTATTTATTTATTTAAATAAAGAAAACAAACCCAGGAACAGTATTCAGGAACATTGAAAATGCTTCTTAAAACATTAACAAATATCTTTCCTTATAACCTTGAAGTAGCTGTTAGAAAGCGTAGTACACAGCTAAATAATAGAATTGTAAAATACAGGTGAGTGTTTTCTGTCATTTTCTTTTATAATGCATATTTATAATAGTTTTTTTATTTTTTTTAGGAATAGGTGATAGTTTAAGTAATGGTTATGGTATTATAATAATATTTTTGATAGAAAAATGGTGATGGTAGTTATAGTTTTCCCCCGGGTCCCGCCACTACTTTACATACCACGAATATTTTGAACACGTGTGATGTGACGTAGTGGTATGTCTAGGGGGTTGCTTGTGCATCCAATATTAATATTTGTTTTACATAATTTAACAATTTTTGCATGTACTAATGTGTGTAAGAAGCTTATCTCTACAAATCGAAACATCAACTTCTAGAAGGTGGAGGATTCTATTTGAACCACAAATACATCCATGCCACAACAGGCAAGCGCAAGTAACCAGGTCCTCTTAAAACACCCTTTTGAGCGATGATGTTACATTTACTAGACGGTGTAAACTGCTGTCATAATGTTCATTTTTGGGCTGAAAAAAGAGGTACTACACCAGCCATATGCGTAACGAGGGGGGGGTTATAGGGGTTGTAAACCCCCCCATTGCTTAGAAGAAATTAACAAAAAATTGTAAGTACTTAACAATTTTAGAAAAAGTTGGGTGTTGGACGAGTTAGCCAAAACATCTCGCCGACTTGAACTTAGATTATCCTGAGTGCTTGTGTATAAACTTTTGTAGAGTGGGGAACTTTCGCAATTTTTTACCTACATATTTTGTATTTAAGAATATTATTTTCTTGTTTTATAAATAGAGTTACTCGAGGGGTAAACCGCGAGGTCCATTTTGGTGTACAGACCTCGTCCATTAGTAGCCATTACTCAGCCATTACTAGCCATTAGTAGTCATTACTAGCCATTACTCGGCGATTAGTAGCCAATAGTGAGGTGCCATTACTAGCTATTAGTGTACAAAAATTTAACTCGCGGTTTACCCTTCGGAGTTACTTGTATTTAAAAGCTATTTCTTGATTGCCCTTCCAAAAATAACATCTGGTATAACCAAAATAACATTTATAACTTCCAAAATAACATTTATAAAAAATTAAAATCTATTTATTTAATTTGAAACTACATGATTATAGTATAATATGCAGTGTCATCCCCAAGTACGCACCATATGGGAAATTTTTTTATTAAGGGTTTTTTCGACAAAAAGTTATTCTTGATAAAAGTTTGTGCATCCCCTAAAACTAAACATGCACCAACAAAATATAGTAAAACACTCGTAATATACGAGGAGCCCCAAAAATTTAATTTTGAGACAAGAATAAAGTACCGTTATTTTGAAAAAACTGAAATTTTATTTAGAAAAATTGTTCAGCATTAAAAATACATCTAGATTTGAAGTGAAGTTTTATTTTTTTACCCATTTTTTTAAAATGGGGACTACGACTAGAAAATATCCAGAAAATCTATGACTTTGTACCGAAATACTTATTTTATTTGGATGTTTTGTGACTTGATATTATTGAATATTAAGTTCATATTATACTACTGTATAATTTTGAGCAATTTTCGGTGTTCACAAAAAATAAAAATAACTGCACCAAAAACTGAAAATTATTTTACTCTTCAAAAAAATTGACCGTAAACACAATAGTTATGTAATTTGTAATATTACAGGCTTTTTAAATAAACCGTCGTATACAGGATGTTGTCTATTTATCGTTTTAGCAAATTTTTCTTTTCGTAGTCCCCATTTTAAAAAAATGGTAAAGAAATAAAATTTCACTTAGATGGCCATGACTTCAAATTTAGATGTATTTGTTAATGCTGAACAACTTTTCTAAATAACATTACTCGAGATTTTTCAAAATAATGGTACTTTACTCTTGTCTCAAAATCAAATTTTAGAAGGCTCCTCGTAGATTGCGAGTGTTTTACTATATTTTGTTGGTGCATGTTTAGTTTTAGGGGATTCACAAATTTTCATCAAGAATAACTTTTCGTCGAAAAACCCTTAATAAAAAAGTTTGCCATATGGTGCGTACTTTGGGGATGACACTGTATGTTATACTTATATTATGAGAAATCTTTTTTTGACCTTAAAAATTTGAAGGGAGTAATATGTTGGTTGACTGGTGGGGGTAACCCCCCCATGACTCAGCTCTAGTTACGCCACTGGCACCAGCATAGTTTTAAAATTAATTGTCCACTACGATTTTTTACCTCTGTCTAAATTTTAGCTTTTTCTTCATGGTAATATCATTTAATATTAACATGACTACCTTTGAGGGTTGTGATATCATTAAAATAAGGGGTGACTTCTCGAAAACTTACTAAACTGAAGATGTAGACCAAATTTCAAAACGCTAAAAAATTTGTAATAATTTAATAAATCTAAAAATATGTATCTCATATTTTGTGCCATCTCAGTAAGGGTAGAAGTTCACTAAATTTGCAATGTTTTACCCTAAAATGGGTTTAAAAATGTATAAAAAAGTAGTAGGATACTCAAAGTTAAAAATTAAAATATTGTAACTGGATGATTTGCGTAATCAAGAAATGTTTAATTTCATTTTAACCCTTAAGTTTAAGGTAGTTAAAGGTTATACTTTTTTTTAAACTAATAGCTATCAATAAAAAAGAAAAATTGTGTCTATTGACGTAGAAAATTAGGGGCAAAAGGGTCAATCTCAGCCTAAGCTACGCTACTGGATATAATTAGCGATTTTTTTCGCTAAAATGAGCTATATTTTGCCACCACAAGGTTCATTTTATAAAAATATATTGGGAGAGAGAAAAGTTATAAACAAGTTTCCCGTTATCTCTACAATAAACTCTTAAGGTTTATGGTTAAAGCAAATGCAACTTATTCCTGTGTTCTACCACTTATGACGAGTTTTCCATGTTTTTTTTTAACTCCTTGTAGTGCTCACTTCGCTTGCTGTCGTTACCCAAAGTCTAAATTGATTTTCTTTTAAAGTTTCAGCTTTATGAAACTTCGCTAGTATATATTCTGTGATAATAAAAATTCACAGCAGGATCATACTAATTTTAGTTTTTTTTTTACTTTTTCTTTGGTACAGAACTAACCATTTTCATTTATCAAGTTTGTGTTTTACCAGAAACAGTTTAATCTGACCAACCCGACCACATTCTTCCCTTAAAAATGGTAATTAATTTATTATTAATCACTGCGTAATTGTATTTGAAATAAAATTGTAGTGATTCTTTTAAGTTATGTCTGATTTATGTTGAAGTCTAGTTGCAGCCTTATATGGCTTGATACCTAGTTGAACTTAACTGAACTATAATAAACTTAAGTAGTTCCTACTCCTCGGGGTCTCAACCTTACCATATACGAAAGTCTTCAAAGCCAGCAGGACCGTACTACTGACCACTGGTCACTTGGACATTATTTGCTAAAATGTAAATTGGTGTATTCATAAAGACCAAGTGTGTCCCTCAGATAATGCCAATACTAGGGCCACTCAGCTGGTAAGTGTGTCCCTTCCTTACCATTAATTAGGCAATGTATTCCAGAAAATTTTAGAATCAATCGGCGACACCAATATCGCATGACACTGAATGTCATGAGCAGTTGACCCGCCCACATACTCCTATGAGAGTGGTTTATATTCTGGATTTTTCTTGCCCCATAAACAGGGGAATTATTGATAAATTTCAAGGAAATCTAAAATGTCAAACTTGGCAGCTATTTTATAGATTTTTAAATTTAATGCTCAAAAATTATAAAAAAACTAAAAACTTCAAAAGTAGTTACAAGATAAAACAACACAATACAGCTTACCAAAAATGTTGCCAAACTTAAAAAAAAAGGAAGTGATTGATAAATATTAATTTAAAGATCTGATGTTTTTTATTGTAGTGGAGTTAAATTAGTCGAAAATATTCTGAAAATGGATGTAAGAGCCAAGTAAAATTTTATACATAAACAGAAGCTTGTAAAAAATTTTTAAAAAAATTTGGGCTGGAGCTTCGCGAGATATATGCCAAAAACGGCATTTTTGGTATTTTTCGAGTGGATTACTTCACTATTTCTTAAATATCTCCGGCTCTAAGAGTCGTGGAAAAATAAAAAAAAAATTAAAATGACCGTGATGTAGTAGGGTTTTTTAAAAATGTATCTTAACTTCAAAAACCGAATTCGCGCACATTATTTTTTTTTTACTGAATTGGCAATAAATAACCAAGGAATCCTCGAATTTTCTTAAAAATTGAAGAAAATATGTATTTTTATGTCGGGAAGACATTGTAAAAATTAAAAAAAATGTATTTGTTCAGCCAAAATCGGCATTTTTCGAAAAAAAATTGAATTGGCCACCATTTTTGGAAAAACAATGGTAGAGAAAAATTTTTTATCTTAAAAAGAAAGATTTTGTGTGTACTTTTGTCTAAGAAAATCCAACATTTTATTTCTTTATTTAAAGTGCCCAATTTAGGGAATAATAAAAAAATAAAAATTCGATTTTCGTTGTTTTCTAATTTTTTTATCGCGATATTTATGCTTGATTCTCTGTATTTCAGCCCAAAAAATGTTTAAAAAATATTTCAGGTCCTGAAGTAAGATTTTTGCGAGGGAACGAATCAATATAAAAAATGAAAATCGATTTTTTTTCTCATTCCCTAAATTGCACACTTTAAGTAAAGAAATAAAATGTTGGATTTTCTTAGATAAAAGTACACACAAAATCCTTTTTTTAAGATAAAAAATTTTTCTCTACTATTGTTTTTCCAAAAATGGTGGCCAATTCAATTTTTTTTCGAAAACTGCCGATTTTGGTTGGACAAATACATTTTTTTAATTTTTACCATGTCTTCCCGACATAAAAATACATATTTTCTCCAATTTTTAAGAAAATTAGATGATTCTTTGGTTATTTATTGTCAATTCAGTAAAAAAAATAATGTGCGCGAATTCGTTTTTTGAGGTTAGGATGCATTTTTAAATAAACCCTACTAAACGGATCGATACTCTACTTCATCACGGTCATTCCATTTTTTTTTTATTTTTCCACGACTCTTACAGCCGGAGATATTTAAAAAATAGTGAAGCAATCCACTCGAAAAATACCAGAAATCTCGTTTTTGGCACATATTTCGCGAAGCTCCAGCCCAAATTTATTGAATTTTTTTTTACAAGCTTCTCTTTATGTATAAAATCGAAAAACTTAAAAACATTTGACTTAGCTCTCACATCCATATAAAATTCTAATTTCACTCCACTATTGATTGATTTCGAATAGTAAAGAACAATTCTAGGGATATAAATGCAACCCATAACAAATATCAATATCTACTTTTGACATCTCCGACCCCATCTATATATTGGCATAAAGTACTGGCACACCCTGTATATTTTAAAGCTTTGCGGCATCCACTTTAATTTTTTATTTTGTGAGTACTTAAAAACAGATAATTGTCTAAAATCATCTCTGATAGATACCGCTTTTTAAAATATATCATTAAATTTATATTAAATACATTAATTCTATACTAGATTTCGAAACATAATTATCGCTTTCAGTGGAATATTGATAAAACGGGTTAAAAGTGCTTTAAAATTATACTCATTTGAAATTTTTCGGTATCAAAAATGTTAATACGATGTAATTTATAATTTAACGAGTAGGTATAATTTTATTGTACTATTTTTTTATGTCACGAAGAATTTAATTATGATTTATAAATGAACGCACATTAAAAAAAAACGAATTTGATATAAAAAAAACCAGTTGAGAATGCTCTTCTAGCATTGCCATAGACCGAACAAATTGTAAAATTTGTAAAATTGTAATGAAAATTTCACACCAACATTTTTTAACCAATAAGAAGCTTTCGTTTCAGCTGCAGCAACCACAAAACTTGGTGATAGTATTTTCTTCCTGGGTACCCGGTACCACAGCGATAGTATTTCTGTCAAGTGTCAAATTATAAAAATACACCCTTCTGTTCACTGTAAAATAATACAGATTGGTTGATAGCTAATAGACTAACTACATTATTTTAGACCAACAAATGTTTATTTCATGCTACTAAAATCCTAGGAACATATTCTTTTGGTATATATGAAGGTATCTTACGAAAATGTCATGTTATAATTTTTTATATTACTTTGGTGTGAAATTTTCTTACCGAATCTCCCACAATCTTGAATTATTATCTGGAAATATCACCTCTCTTAATTCCAAGCTCTAGGGAGATTACTAGTGAAAGAATTAATAAAATTTTAGATTAACAGTTCTTATTCTAATCAACACAGCGACAGTCTACTCACTTTTACCAAAATCGTCATTCACAAACTTCAAAATTTTCATATTTTGGACCCCCCTTTGAAGGTGTTCTCGAAGAGGACCAGAGGGGCAGATCGAACCCTAAGCTTACATTTTGATGCTCTCTCAAAATCTGAAGTCAGAATTCAGAATTTATTAAATTCATAAACACAAAAAAGCTACACAGATCGAATTGAGATACCGAACAATTTGTTCGGTAATTATGTATCGTATCCAACTTATTTAAAAAAAATTAATTGAAAAATAAAAGTAACAAAAATATTAAAGTGGGACACCCTTCATATGCAATGTTTTTGTAATAAACAAAAGATGTACCGAATTGGAATATTTTAAATTTACGAATATTTAGAAATGGGGCATTTATCATTTCAATTGTATAATTATGTCAATTCAAATCATTTTTTTACGTCAAGAAAATAAAAATTGGAAACACCCTTTATAGCAAAAACCACCTAAATGTTTTCCAGATCTATTAACAAAATTATGCAAATATTTTGACTAAAAAATAAATATTTTCGAAAATAACCGACTTTTTGATGGACAATTTTACAAGTTGGTTGAAAGTTTACTAAATCAATAAATTGTTGGCACAATTTCGTCCATAATTCCTTTTTTAACATTTTATTGGAATATCCTTTAAGCTTCAAGTTTTATAAAGCAGGACATTTTCAACTCTCTCCATAAATAATTAAAATATCGAATGAACGACTAAATTCGAATTCACTTCATTTGTATGAGACAGGCAGACTGGCTGCGACCAGCAACTATTTAATCGCCAGTGTGATTAATTTTCATCGGCAACAATAATTGAATCATCCACAAAATAGGACATTTCTGATATTTTTTGTTGCCTGTTTGCGAACTATAAGTAATAAATATCTGGACCTACAAAATTTTTTGATTCTACTATACATTTTGTATAACGATAAGAAACATTTACATTTTTCATTTAAAAAAAGTCACGATGTTCTTCGCCAAAACGATATTTAACAAACCGAGTTTCAATATTAAATTCTAGCATAGACATACGAATATTTAACTCAGAAAAAGATGATTAAAACCAAAACTATTACACATATTTTTAGCACATTTTGACAAGTGTCCATTTTAACAGTGTTACTCAACGTTCCATTAAATATTTACCTAAATCCATGATTTCTGAAATTGAATTGGCAACGTTGTATTTTCAACTTTGAATTTATGAGATGGCTGTCATTTGACAAGCAAATTATTTATGTCCGTTAAATGAACATTTTTTTCCTTTTTTAATACTTTTCAGGATTATTCTGGTTATAAATGGCTACTTGGGCATTTGTAGAAAAGTTATGTAGGTACCTATGCGTTTGTATTGGAAAAATATGTTAAATAATCGTTTCAACTCACTGAATTTGTTTGTCTTGGGAGTGAGTATCCCAATATATATTTCTTTTTAAAAAAATGTGAAAAATATTTTTCCGCACAAAAATTTCTATCGCTATATTGAATTTATCATGTTTTATGACATCTGTGAAAATTTCATGAAAATCCCAGTCGGCCCCATAATCTTAACGTTTACCCAGAGATGTGCGTGTCAGTAGTTGTCAAAATTTGTAGGTTATTATGGCGAAATTAAATAAAGTCAAACCTTGACGTTGATATTTACAAAAATAGGTTATTTTCTTTTGACGATTTTCCATCATCACTTCACCAACGTTTTCGTCGACCACTGCTAGACCAACATTATGTATCGGGACTACGTTACTGAACGTTGCTTTGGTATCCCCCTAGCACAAAAATACGTAATTTCCATCGATGATCGATGATTGAAAATTAACTACTTTTGACAATGCCAAAAACTGACAAATTAAACTAATATTTATCAGTTTCTCTTCTAATGGAAATCAAACCACTTATTTTAATGAAAAAGGGAGCTTTAATTGACGTTTTGACTTTCTTGAATGAAAGTCGTTTTCAGAATGAAATAACAAAATATATAATAAAAAATTTACTATAGAAACAGGTTATATTATCTCTGTGTTGTCTGCCGTTGCTAGGCAATAAACTAAAAGGTTAACTTTTTTGTAAATACCTCGGAAGATCGAATTTTCATAGACATGAGGCCTGCATTTTTTGCCGATTTAGATAGGAATTAATCTAGCCTGAAAGTTTCATTGAATTCTGACGAGTGGATTTTGAGATCCTCCGGACACACATACACACATACATACATACAAACCTTGCTCGTTTAATAGTATTTGATGTGTTGTATTTTAGTGAATAACAAGTTGCTTTAACTGAGTAATTAAAAAGTTGCTAGCGTGTGGCGTCCCTAATCAGAGATTTCCGAAAATTTAAAATTTACTCGAATGTCAAGTCATTCCATATTCTCTCTTATAAAATTTAATAGAATAATAAAAAACCGGCGGGTTAGTCTTGTGTGAGTATTTGTTTATAAATAGATACTATTGCATAATTATTTACTCTTATAAAGCTTATCTAGTGAACCTTGTAGTATGTCTTGAATTTCAGCTGTTGCAATAACCTATTGGTCAGTACCGCATATTTTCATATACATACCAGTCATTATTTCATAATTTTCTTTTGTATAATTTAAACAAAGATACAGAATCTGAAAAGAAGTTGGAAACTTATTACAGTAGCGTCTTGTGACAATGCTTTCTAATGGGTTTGTCGAACAAAGAAAAAAAGATTTTTAAGACGTCTCTTGAAAATAGAATTGTCCGGACTAAAAGAACTCTGGACGTTTCTTAAGCTAGCAGAACAAAGTCAGCATAATTAAGAATCAATACATGGACAATTAAAGGCTCATTAAAGGCTAATTAATTGCCCTAATTTTAAATTTTTTGTTCTGCGAATTTTCGAAATAATGATTGTTCTGCTAGCTTAACAATAAAAATTGCAATTTTCTTTGCACAGTTATTAACGGCTCATTAAAGGCTAATTAAATGCCCTAATTTAAAATTTTCTGCTCTGCGAATTTTCGCAATAATTACTGTTCTGCTAGCTTTATCATAAGTGAGCAGAACATGACCGAAAAAGTGGTTGAAACAATAAAAATTGCAATTTTCTTTGCGCAGTTATTAACGGCTCTTTAAAGGTTAATTAAATGCCCTAATTTAAAATTGCAATTTTTAGTTTTTCAACAACTTTTTCGGTCATGTTCTGCTCATTTAAGATAAAGCTAGTAGCAGAACAGTAATTATTGAGAAAATTCGCAGAGCAGAAAATTTTAAATTAGGGCATTTAATTAGCCGTTAATTACTGTGCAAAGAAAATTGCAATTTTTATTGTTTCAACCACTTTTTGGGTCATGTTCTGCTCACTTAAGTTTAAGCTAGCAGAACAATCATTATTGCGAAAATTCGCAGAGCAAAAATTTGAAATTAGGGCAATTAATTAGCCTTTAATGAGCCTTTAATTGTCCATGTATTTATTTTTAATTCTGCTGACTTTGTTCTGCTAGCTTAAGAGATGTGGAATCTGGCCCATGGAGATTTTTTACATTTCTCGATGATTTTTTTGGAATTGCCCCGTACACTGTTTCTAGTTCTATAATTTGTTTGGAGCTATCATTGTCTGAATCTGATTTAGTACCGTATCATTAGAACTGGCACAAAATACACGTTCCTTCCAAACGAACGCAACCAACATTTATTTCTTCTTCTTCTTTACGTACTAATTGTTTGTTTGAAGACAGTCAATGAGACATATTTGCATAATCAATTGTATGAGTGTCTCAAGGACGAGACCTCGGCATCGTAGTACCGGAGTTCAGTATCGAGGTACCGGCCATCAGTCTTATGTCTTCGTGAAAAAAAAATTGATATATACAACTATGGTCTTGCTTTATTTAAAATTCGTTAAGGTGTATATTTTTTTCAAAATCACCTGTTAAATGTCTTCGGTTTTGTTTCCACCTATAATTTATTCTAAAATAGTTTTTAGTATTTTTGCTATTAGTTTGTATAAAGTTAAATCACTGTTTTCAAATATATAGGAAGGAGGGTGGATAGTAGGGAAAAAGAAAACAACATTTAATCCACATTACAAAAAAATTGCGAAAAAACGATAGATAGATAGGTAGATAGTTTTATTCATCCATAAAGTTTTTTTAAAAATTACAATTTATAAAAAACTTATCTGACTTGTCAGTTACTAGTCTAAAATATATAATTAAAACACATAAAAATAATCATACAAAACACACATACGTATACATACATTATAATACATTAAAATATAATGAAACAAAATTACAAAAATAACAAATACATGTTTATTTATAGATTAAGCTTCTCTGAGGTACACTTCAAGAGACTAGAAAGCATTATTTAATAAATAATTATATAACACTCTTTTAAATTCATTAAATTTAGGATTGCCCATTTCAGCAATGAAATGATTGAAGCACGATATTCCCTGATAAATATGACAATCATGACCAACTAACTGATAGCAAATGAAGAAGAAAAAAATGCTCTTTTACCGAGTTACTTCTAATTTCACCTTCAACGTCACTTTTGTGTTATAAATGCATTAATTTCAGAAACATATGAACACATTTTTGATATTAATTTAGACCATTAAATCTGGTTATCGATTTCTACACAACCAATAATTAACATTTAAGTATCAAGTATATTTTAAAATAAATTAATTCAGTGTAGCATAACTGAGTGGAGCAGAGTCGTAATCAAAACAGTAGATATTAATTAAATCAGAACAATTTATGGATATTTTATTGCTCATTTTCAAAGAAATTTTAAAGATTCGGTTCTGTAAATTAGATTCGATCTAATTAGTTAAAATGATTAATGGAATATTGATTTGACGCTCATGAATGATTATGAATTAAACGGTGCTAAAAGTATACGCAGAATCAATTTTGGCGTGAAAAAAATGAACCGTGACTTAAGCTGTCTAAAATTAGTCCAAATGAATTAGTAGGTACTTATACTATTCATTGAGAAATATTTAGAGACATAATTTATTTTTCTTGAGACATTATGAGTTATTTTATTTATAAATAAGAAAATACCCAAATTAAATTAGAAAGAATGTAATTGTTTAGACGAAAAATTGGAATATTGGCTTATGTATTTCAACGGCGGGTCCAGGGGGGGGGGCAGTAGGGGCAATCAATTATAATTTTTTTTATTTATACCCCAAAAAACTCACTGTTTCCCTCAAAAATGACCCAAACATGTTTTTTTGGTAATTTTGACATTGCCAATCGTTTCTTATACAAAATTCATTCTGTGTAAACCAAATTTTAATTTTTTTGAATTTTTTAAGTAGATTCTAGGTCCATTCATATCCTAAAAACCCCACTTTTTCCTTCAAAAATGGCCCAAACATTTTTTTTCGGTAATTTTGACATTGCCAATCGTTTCTTATACAAAATTCATTCTGCGTAAACCAAATTTTAATTTTTTTTATTTCAAAAAGATATTTTTTTTTCGGCTACCAAAAGTGCGATACAAAAGCTAATTAATATAAATATACAAATATCATATTAGACCTATGGAGTAACGATAAAACAGTACATGTGACTTAAATTAGAGAAAAGGGATCAATTCTGCAAGAAAATGGTTAAAATTAGCAGTATGTTATAAAAATAACCACATGTTATTTTCAATTTTGTATTATCTAAGACATATTTGGTTAAAATTATAACTAACGTACAGTTTATAAATCAAGGTTGAAATCCAAACTGTATCGGCAAGGTATATTGTTAGCGTTAAAAATAACTGATATCAATTTAATTAAAATGACTCCATTACAATACATTGCTTATATGTATCAGCTAATTCAAAGGGAAAGTCGCAGATTTAAGTGATTTTACCAAACTGCAAACGATATTTAATAAGAATATTTGTTTTTAGACAGAGGCGGATCCAGACTTACATTTTAGGGGGGTCACGAAGGTATTTTCGAAGTTGATTTTAATTACAAAAAAAAATTATGTTCCTGCTCTGGCCCTCATGACCCCTGGAACAGTAGGTTGGATTGTACAAGAGTGGCTGGAATATGTTGAGCAAAAGTGTCATCAATCAGATTTATTACTTTTTGTTGACATTGGAGATGCCCTAAAGGAAATTTTCAAGTTTTTAGTGAACAATTCAAATACTTTTTTTCTGATTTTAAAAATAAATGAATTTAGATTGTTATTAGGGAGTTGCAATTTAATGTTAATAAATAATTTTTATTATAATGTTAAAATAAAATTTGATCTTGAAAAAATAGTCGTAGGAAGCAAATTCCAGGGTCTAGATGAATTATTATGGTTGTAAATTATTTTAAATTTTTCTTTAGTAACTTTTAAACTTGGAAATTTAGTACCAATAGTGTAATGCCGTAAGTTTTTAATAGGGAAATACTGAAATTATCCTCGGGTTTTCATTTTCTAATTTAAAATTAGGCGCCTCATCGTTTTCAATTGTCAGATTTACCCTCCAGATGACAGTTGATAAAAAAATAAAACATCAACTAACTAAATTTATATGTCAACAGCGACTGTATCTTATTGATATCCTGTTGACTATTGGTGGATCTGCATGTTGTGGACGTCGACCTCTTTGAACGTACTTTATTTTTTTTTATTATGACGTCGTCATATTCCGTCCTACAGTCGAAATTATCGATATGACACACAAATAACCGTCACGAAAATTTCCAGTTTGGCCTATATAAGGTAATCTACACCCCATTCTATAAGTAAGACACAATTCTAAGGGAAACAAATTCAACTTTGCATTAGAGAACAAAATTTAAAAGCTAATTACCTTTAAAGTTTTCATTGAAACACCCAGTATATAATTAATCCGTATCTGGATTTCTCATTATATCTCATTGTGGGCATCATTATCTCTGCGCCGTAGCTTCAAATTTAATCAACCATAAACAATATTAATATTTCAGGTATCGAAAGATCTCATCTAAATATCAGGAAAAAAAATGAAGAACAAGAGCAGCAGGGGCGTTACTAAGAGGGTGTAGGTTGGTTTATTATGCATATATAGGATAGTTCTGTAACTTCTGTTCTTTCATTTTTTTTAAAGTTTGGTATAGCAAGCAGTCTTAATAGGTAAATAAACAAATCTTTATCATATTTGCTTGACAAATCGACTGCCGCCTTTCGCAATTCAGCAGTGCTCATTGATTTTTATGGACGAGCCAAAAAGAAAAGAAAAACCTTCAAATATCATTTAATTTGTTTATAACGACAGTCCTTTCAGCAAGTAAAACTGCAAAAACGTTGTATATTTGCTTTGCAAACAAATTTTCTGGATTTTCTTTTTTATCTCGCCTGATTCGTTCTTTGGAAAATTCAGATTCTATATTCATTTCCAAAGCGACTCTTTTTGTATCAGCAAAAATTTAGAACATTTTTTAATCAATAATAGTTAATTTAAAATTGTTTTCCAAAAGTCCTTTCTGGGCCCTGGGCAAGTAACCCTGTTGCCCCTGCCTAGTTACGTCGCTGATACATATACAATATATAAGTTCTTACCTAATAGCAACAAAACTAATAAATGAAGCACAGAATAAAGTTTTCGAATAAATTGAATTCGTAACTGGTTGTCTAACAAGTAGTAATATTAATTTATAGGAATTCCGAATATAAATTAGAGTAAAAATATACATGGATGAAATGCCTGGGAATGTCATATAAGGGAGAACACGGAGTTCGGCGGGTGAATTGATAGTGAATGACATTAAAAACGAACTTAAGGTGGCTAAAGAAAAAGCAATAGAAAAAGAGTGCAGAGTCTCTGAAAACTGGCTCTAAAGGATTAGTAAAAGAAGAAAAGTTATATTCCAAGGATAGATAAAAGATGTAGAGGTAGAGGTACCATACGAATCATTTTGAGGTAGGTATAAAAGGGACACCCATTTATTTATTTATTGGACATGCCAATTTACAAAAAAAACATAAATATTTAAGAGACAATCAACTAAAACTAAGTTACAACAAATGAATGTTCCTCATTTGGTTTTTGAATGAATATGTGGATGTATCAAATAAATCAAAGAGATCACTATTTTTATTTGCCAATTTAACTACCCTTGTAACGGACTCATTTTGACCATAGTTTGTAATGTGATGAGGAACCATGAACAATTCTGAAATTCTTGTTCTTCTGGGATTCAGATTAAAGAGTTCAATTAAATTTGGGCAACTTATAGCTCCATTTAAAACTTTGTGCAGAAATCTCAAATCTATTTCAGCTCTTCGTTCCAAGCTTGATAAATTTAAGATGTTTTAAGATGTCAGAATATTCATACTCTCCCCTCTGATATCCGAGTTTGAATGCACATACCCTTAAGAATTTATTTTGAACTGTCTTAATTCTATTGATATCCGCTTGATAAAACGGACACCATATCATACAATTATATTCAATAACTGATCGAACGAGAGAGCAATATAATAATTTAGAAGTGTGCAGGGAACATTTGTCTGAAGATCTTGTAATGAAGCCCAATAATTTAAATGATTTAGAAACAATATTATCAATGTGTGCCTTAAATTTTACTTTGGAATCACTTGGTAAGAGTATTGGATTTACAATTCTCGAAAATGTGATTTGATAACATTTGTTTATATTTAGATGAAGCATATTTATAGCGCACCAACGGGACAAATTGCTCAAATCTATTTGCAACAGTTCAGCATCGCAGACATTGTCGATGATCCTATAAAGTTTGAAGTCATCTGCAAACATCAAACATTTAACTTATAATATTGGTAAAATGGCGGAAATGACAGCTGCCAAAGAAACTGGATTTGATGGACCAATAGTGGTTCGGAAAATTGTCAACATTTTTTTAAAGATACGTGAAAAAAAAACATTTTGCACGCCATTTTTATTTTTACCTTTGAATTTTTGTAATTGGGGTTTCCTGTAAACATATAAATATAAATCTCATATCAGTATATGTACGATAACTTGATGTCATATTTTAATTTTTAATAATTATATAGAAAATTTAGTTTGCTTTTTAATGGCTTTACAAGTTGTCCTCCTAAAGTGAAAATCGAAATGACGCCTATGAAGAGGAGGTAAGAAGAAGACTAAGAGGAAAAAACAAAAGTCCCCCACGGCCACGATATCGGTATCATCTTTCGAGATCATTGCCATCTCTTTTCTTTGTCACTGAAAGAGGGAGTCACGATTGGAAACAATCGACAATTGGTATTGAAATCGAAGTATATACCAGGCGATTTTTATTATTCACTAAAAATGTTGATTTCTATTTTTTTTGGTCTACAGTTTTAAAAATTTTAAAACGAAGAATTTTATTGCTTTTCTATTCTTTATTTTTTTTAAGTCTACCTTTCTCTGTTTTTTTGGCGTTTTTTTCATTTTACACAAAAACAGAATAGTAGATATATTACGTAACAAGTGTGGAAAGTGACCAATTACGCACGAGTGCGGAAATGTAACGAGTGCAAGAAATGCACTTTCCAACGAGTTATGTACACCATTTTTAATATTCTTATTTTATTTTTTTTATAAAATATTAATCATTGGTTATATTAATTTTAGGATTTAAAATAAAATTTTAAAAATAATCTTTTATTGTGCTTTTAAGAAAATTCTAACATATTTACTAACTTAATTTAAATAATATCTTCAGAAAAAGAAGTTTTAGTGCATTTTATATTTCTTCACACCATGAATTAGTTGTATGAATAGGTGTACCTACCTTTCTTTTGATTTTTGTGGCATCAGATTTAAGCAGGTAATTTTAGCCGCCACCGATATAAAAAATTCATCACTTTCCATTTTCACTACTAATTATTCAAAACGATTGACAGGACTTTGACAGACGCTGTGCGTGAAAGTAAAATATATCACAACCGTGTGATATTGCTTCTTCTTTTTAACCTTAACGGGACTCTTATGGTATTTGTCACTTTCGAAGTGTCAAAACAATTCGGAAATTGCCATTTTCATAGGTGGTCGTAGGAAAAATATTTTTTTCACTTTTTCATGCAATGTCTAGGGCTATATTTCAAAAGTACTTACCGCATCAGTATAAATTTAGCACTTCTATTTAGGGAATTTAATGTAGATTAAAATTTTCTCCTATCTGTTACTGTTTTTGTGTAAAATGAACCACGGCGCGAGACACTTCGGGGGGGCGGGCAAAAGGAGGGTGGAGAGGGAAAGTGGGTGGGGGTAACCGGCATTTTTGGATTCAGCGGGGTTGAATTAGTAAGAAAACACCGTTTACCAAAAAGTAATATGATTTGCTCCTAAGAATTCGATTTTCAGAAAACTTGACACGTCTACTTTGAAAAGATCTCCTGAAGTTTGATTCGGGTGTTTTCTGTGCAAGATATGAATTTTTTCTTAAACACTTGGAAAGATGCACTCATAAGAATGCACTTTTTGATGCAGCTATGCAATTTCAAAAAAATACAAGATCAAATGATAACACAACATTTCTAGACGCGCTAACAAAGCGAATGCAATAAACCCCATCTCAATCCGACTTACTGCACCGAAGTTCCGAATTTTGGGCTATTTTTGTGTTAAATTTCCTCGACTACCCTTCAGCTTCTGCACCCAAGTTCTTTGTACAAGTTATTTTAAAGGAAATCCATCTGTGTGACATTACATTACCCACTTAAACCAGAATGGTAATAATGCACCGTTACAGTTTTATCTTTATTTCAGTACAGTTCGGTACTCTACATAGATAAGTACTTAACCCTGCGTTCACTTTCTCTAAAAAATGCATACGGGCATTGCGAACCGTTACTGACCCATACAACCGTAAAAGGGACGACCAATTATATCGTATGATAGTTAATATGCATACTTGTGCACTTCTGCGATCTTGTTCTTAGATAAAATCAAAATAGTTTGCTATTCGCATTTATATTTATTTTTAGTCACTAAAGCACATTTTAAGGGTTTTTAGAAGTATAGGGTGATTTCACCAGTTATCAGCCTTTTAAAAAACATTTTTGGCTTTGGCTTACTTAATTCTACAACGTAAGGATACAGATAATTCTTCTTTTTTAATGTCGCTCCTATCGTCTGACATGTCGCCCCATTTTGGTTTCATTTGTAAGCTTGAATGACACGTGTATTTAATTTTGATCATTCATTTTATAATTACCTATTTTCAATGGCTTTTTATCGAATTTGTTATTCCGCTGGAGTTGCGATTTTAACCGTATCTTCAGCTTTCAATTTGTCTTTTGGTCCAATGACTATAATCAAATAATGTTTATTCATCTTATCATTATCGTTTTTAATATTTGTTTTTTATGTTTCAAAAGTATTTTTTTGTCATTTTTGACTGTTTACCATATCTATTTTGATGACAGTAAGTAGCATTTACTAACGTCAAAATTTTCTGAACGGTAAGTAAATTACTTATAAGCATGTAGAACAGTAAGGGTTACCGATGTCAGACAATAATTGGAGTCGTCGCTTCGCTCCTCCTCCAAATAATTGTCTTCCATCGGTAAAAAGCCCTTACCGCTCTCCAAACTTAATATACTATTAAGTTATGAATTTTATCAAAACCCCATGGGTAAGTTCGTTGTTGTTTCGTTATTTTATTTGATCTGAACACTGATTGTTACTTCCAGGCCTGATGATGGCAGTGTGCCAAAACTAGTTGCCTTTTTTAATTTTCCAATACAAATTTATGTGGTACTGACTTAGAGGAGTTTTATTTTATAAAACATTTGGCCACACAGGAGAAAATGGATAACCAATTAATTTTATTATTCATTTCTATGTAAAACGGCAAAAAATGCAGGTCTTATGTCTTTGAAAATTCGATCCTCCGAGATATTTACAAGAAAAGTTAAGCTTTTAGTTTATTTCCTAGCAACGGCAGGCAACACAGAGATAATATAACTTGTTTCTATAGTAATTTTTTATTATATATTTTGTTATGTCATTTTGAAAACGACTTTCATTCAAGAAAGTCGAAACGTCAATTAGAGCCCCCTTTTTTAAAATAAGTGGTTTTATTTCCATTAGAAGAGAAACTGTTAAATATTAATTTAATTTGTCAGTTTTTGGCATTGTCAAAAGTCGTTAATTGTCAATCATCGGTCATCGATGGAAATCATATCATATTTTTGTGCGAGGGGTGTTCCAGAGCAACGTTCAGTAACGTAGTCGCGATACATATAACGTTGGTCTAACAGTGGCCGCCGAAAACGTTGGTGGAGTGATGATGGAAAATCGTCATAAGAAAATAACCTATTTTTGTAAATATCAACGTCAATTCAATTTTAAATTTGCCGCTTTTTACAATGCAATAAAAGATTCCATAATGACCTACAAATTTTGACAACTACTGATACGCACATCTCTGGGTAAACGTGAAGAATATGGGGCCGGCTGTGATTTTCATGAAATTTTCACGGACGCTATAAAACATGATAAAATCAATATAGCAAAAATATATATTGGGATACTCACTCCCAAGACAAACAAATTCAGTGCGTTGAAACGATTATTTAACATATTTTTCCAATACAAACGCATACATAACTTTTCTACAAATGCCCAGAATAAGCCTGAAAAGTATTAAAAAAGAAAAAATGTTCATTTGACGGACATAAATAATTTGCTTGTCAAATGACAGCCATCTCATAAATTCAAAGTTGAAAATACAACGTTGCCAGTTGTTGAGTAACACTGTTAAATTGGACACTTGTCAAAATGTGCTAAAACTATGTGTAATAGTTTTGGATTTAATCATCTTTTTCCGAGTTAAATATTCGTATGTCTATGCTAGACTTAATATTGAAACTCGGTTTTTTAAATTTAATAAATTTTCGGGCAAATATCGTTTTGGCGAAGAACATCGTGACTTTTTTTTTAAATGAAAAATGTAAATGTTTGTTATCGTTATACAAAATGCATGGTAGGTCCAGATATTAAATATAATATTACCGTTTTATTTTTCCATTACTGTTGTTTTTTAATATTTAATAAATTTTATTCTAGCCCTCTTAAGTTTAATGTACATTGAAGTTAATATTTTATCCCACTCATAATATACATAATTTACGGTGTTTATATGCATGACATACAATTTATACACGAGTCAGGTTCAGCCTTAGATTTCCCTAGGGCCTAATACTCTTTTATGTATTGCATCTCTAATGATCAAATTTAATTTCCACATAATCTATTATTTTAAAAACACTATTTTGTTAGTGTACTGGTACTTTAAAACGTATTAAGTATACGTAACATCATAAACTTTATTGCCAAGTAGTAAAACACACCCTAATCTAGAATAGCAAATAATAGTACTACTAGATCGCCCACGTGGCATCAGGAGATACAAAAAAAAGAAACATGACAGGGCCGGTCTAGAGATATGTGTAAATAATATTTGATCAGGGCCGCTCTTGACAACTATGTCAAATTTAATAATAAATACGTGTTTCTGAATAGGCTGTTCAAAGTACACGTACCCTCTTACTGATATTTCAAGCATTAAAATTATAAATAAATAAAAAAAAGTGTTTAATAAATATTTATTTATAACAAGCAACAGTGGATCTATTGGTAAAATTGAAGTACATATCTCGATATTATTTATGATAATTAAACACTTTCAAATTTCCTTAGTTTGTTTCTAAAATTATCGAAACGGCCCTGAAAAGTTAACTCTATGTGGGCTACCATGCCTTTCTCGTATTGTATGTAGTATGCGACATAAAAAACTTCGTAAACGTTGAGAGCTATAAAGTAATGATTTGTTTTTAGATGTTGGCAAGGCTTCTTTTATTGCACTGGCGTTTAAACGAAGCTTATTGTTACACGAACAAGAGTTATCGTCTTAAGTTCACGTGGGTACAACTAGAGGTCTTCCTTCAACTGCTGTCTCGTCTATGAATTGTTATCTAACAGGGAAGGTACAAACTTTTCCCTTTTGAAGTGGAATCTCAATCTCCAGTAGGAGCAAACTCGAAAATATCTTTAACCGTAAGAAAATAGACGTATCTTAGTTACAGTGATAAACTTCTAAAAAAAGTTATCATTCAATTACTGTTTTTATTTCTTGTAGCAGGAATTTTAATTGATGAATGGAGATTAAATTTTGTTTATTGATTGGTAGTTTGATCAAGTTTTAATTGTATAAATATAAGACAATAAAGGTACCTTTATACAGACGACCCTAGTACCTAACACTGAAGCATAGATTTTTAAAAGAAATTAAGATCATTCAATGAAATTGGACATCAGTTCCATAATAGTTTTAACAAAATTAATTTAGAAAAAGATATAGAGGATATTAAATCATATTTGTATAATCAGGTATCCAGATTTGATTTCGATAAAATAATCCATTGTGTTAAATAGTTATTCAATTAAATTCTACCAAAAATAGACAATTAAGAAAATTTAATACTTAATCTAATTGAAGAAAAAAGTTTTTACAACCTTAGAAATTCAAAATAAAATTTAAATACGGTAATAAATATTTCAAGTAGAGATCTTAATCATACAGAAAATTTATTATTGGCTAAAGGTTTAAATTATTCGGTAACTCCAAAATATGTACCAAAATTTGATATTAGTTCTATAGAAAACGCTTCTCAAAATTTATCAACTGACTTAAGCAACGAATACAAGGTACATTGCAAAATTGAATTAGAAAAATCTTATAAAATTAATCAAAATTTAACCTCTGCAGAATTTAAAACAATTAAAAATTTAAAAAATGACAATACAATTAAGATTTTACCGGCCGATAAAGATAACGAAATTATTGAAAACTGTAGCTATTCGAAATTAAATAAAGATCCAACTTCTAGTATTGAAAACAAAATTTACAAAACTTTATATGAAAATAAACAATTCCTAAGTGATAAAGAACGAAGATCTCTTACTTCTCATTATAGTAAACATCCACATTTTTATGGTTTACCCAAAATTCATAAACAACAAATACCATTAAGACCAATAATAAGTTCTATAAATTCACCTTGTCAAAATTTAGCAAGATTTCTACTTAAAATAATAGATCCGTTATCAGGAAATACTAATTGCTTTATCAAAAATTCAAAACATTTTTTAGAAAAATTATCAAAAATCAAAATTACAAATTCAGATATAATGGTTAGTTTTGATGTAGTTAGTTTATTTCCAAATGTTCCTGTCGATAAAACTATTAATCTTGTGAGAAAAAAGTTGACAAGTGATAATACATTAATAAATAGAACTAAATTAAGCGTCTCAGCAATTCTAGAATTGTTGGAATTATGTATTAAAACTACATATTTTCAATTAAATAGTTATTTTTAACAGCAAAATTTTGGCATGGCAATGGGTTCACCTTTATCACCAAAATTGTGTGATATTTTCATGGAAGATTTTGAAATGGAAATTGTAAACAAACAAAATTTAAGACCTTCTGTCTGGTTTAGATATGTAGATGATATCTTTGCAATTTGGCAACACGATAGGGAAAATATTGATACATTTTTATATAATATTAATAATTCGGAACCTACTATCAAATTTACAATTGAAATTGAAAATAATAAAAAATTACCGTTTCTTGATGTACTAACACACAATAACAACAATTATATTGAAACATCAGTTTTTAGAAAAGAAACATATACAAATAGATATCTAAATTTTAATTCAAACCACTCAATTTGTGTTAAACGAGGTATTGTCAAATCTCTTTCCGATAGAGCAAAAATAATTTGTTCAAATGAAAATATCTTAAATAATGAATTATCACTTGTTAAATCTGTCTTGATTAAGAACCACTACCCAAGTAAATTTATAAATCGTAAACTTTACCGAGACATCAAAAATAACGATCAAAATTTAAATCCCCCAATAATTCATTCAAATATAGTAAAAATTCCTTATATTCCAAAATTATCCGAAAAAATTAGGATTGACAATAAATTTAATTTAAAAACAGTTTTTCAAACTAATAATACATTAAAATCTTTAATAGTAAATACAAATCCTTTTAATGATATTCAAAACACAAAAAATTCTATTTACAAAATTCCATGCGAATGTAATAAGTTTTATATAGGAGAAACATCTAGATCTTTTCATATTAGACTTAATGAACACCAATCATACATTAAAAATAAACAATTCGAAAAATCAAAAATATGTGAACATGCATGGGATTTTGGTCATAAAATAAAATGGAATTCTTCAACTAGATTATTAAAAGAACCTAATAATTATAACCGCAAAGTTAAAGAAGCCCCATTGATATGCTTAAATAATAACGAATGTATTTCTAATTGTTCGGTCGATATTTCAAAAATTTGGATGCCTATTTTACAAAAAGAGTTAATTGCAAAAAGGATACCCTCTACATAGGGATAGTATCATAAGGTTTTATCTGGATTTTTCTTATGATAATATTAATAAGAAAACTTCATCTATGACGAAGTATAAATTCTCTTATAATATGCAAATTCGCTATCCTTCTTTCAAAATCCGTTCCCAGAAACGTCACAAAATATGATGGAAACAGATTTTGACATCTTCAATTTCAAAATCTTTCTCAGTATCCTATGTTGCTGTTATATTTTTGTAAGATTATCAAGTGTTCTGTTTCTATAGTAAATTTTTTATTAAATATTTTGAAAACGACTTCAGACTCGAAATGTCAAAACTTTTTCAACAAAATAAGTGGTTTTATTGCATAAAAAGAGAAATTGAACTTCCTAACTATTGTCATAAAAAAGACGATTTAACGTAAACTGTAATATTTATTACATTTTCATAAAAAAAATACCTCTTTATGTGGATTTTTAATGTGGGACTAATTTTTCTTGGAACAAATTAGAAAATTTCTTGAGAAATCTGCTAAAAGTTATAAATGGAGATAGCAAGTAGACGAATGTTTCAATATCAGTACCCAACCATTTTTTATATATTTTATTATATTTGATATTGTACTGACTTGTTAAAGTATTTGAGATATTGATATCCATTTCGATTCAATGATTTTTAAACAGAAAAATTTCATTTTGATGTAAGTACAATATTTTTACAATAAAAATTTTATAAAATTTTGTACGAGAATGGTTCAAAATCTAAGAGAATTTAGCGATTTTGAACCCTATTTAGACACTTAACTGATTGTAAAATATTGATGATACAAATACCGCATTTTGATTTCTCTTCTTTAAAATAAATTGACCGTTTAACTCTTCTAGATTTTTTATTGTGCACGCACCTTAACATGCAATTAAGAAAGAAATATCGTGCCTACAATATTAGTTTATTAGTCCAGAAATTTCCCCTCGAACGAATTCAAGAAATTCCGAACATTTCGATTCGCGTGCTGCTTACTATCTCTGACAATTAATCAATTTGGGTATAATTCAACATAGGATTATTATTGCAACTGTAGTTAGACTGTTATAGTACGGCAGATTGGGACATTATTCTGTAGTTAGAAATTGTGTTTTAACACTCCATCGCCCGGGTTAAGCCTATTATAGTGGAATCGCAATCGACACGGAGTAATAAATCAAAATTTTGTGGGAGTTTTACAGCACAAAATCTGTGATTTTAAATAGCCGGTAGTTAAAAAGTGTGTTAAAATTAAGAATTTTGCCTATGCCGCCCGGTTTTGTTGGATATAACAATAGACTATCCTTATTTTAATCCCTTTTAAGACTTTGATAGGTGCACGGTTGGGTAAATTAGGGTGTATTTGTTTGTATTATTTTTTTTTGTTACTATTTTAAACTTAAATAATTGTAATTTAACCGTTGGGAGGTTTTGTTTTAGGTGAGTCCTCTCGCCACTCACCCCTGAAAAAATGTTTTTTTTGGTTGGCCTACATATCCTTTAACTTGTGCCCATATCAGTTCAATGTGATTTAGTTTGCAGTGATAGGGAGAAAGGCGCACAACATCAATACCATGTGTTTTTGGGCGGCATTAAACTCGCCAGGAAGCAGGTAGGAGATCTTAATGACACCATTAAACTCGCCACGACGCAGGTATATTTTCTTCAATATCTTTATCTAAATCTAATCTAATAATAGAAGCTTTTATTCTACGCATCCTTCAATTTTTATTTTTCTCGATGTTCTTCTAACTTTGCAGATTGATACATATATAAAAATTCAAAGCCTTAATGAGCTTGCTAGAAACAAAGATTTGTCAACGCGTAAAAGACAAAAACTAGTTAACAAAAAAGTAGAAGAATATAAAAATGGTGAAATTTCCAGGTTCGCATTTGAAAAATGTTTGGGTTATTTATGTAATATTAATAATGTATAATTGTATTGAAATATGTTTGAATATCATGTTTGTCCAATTATATTAGTGTTAATTATATAATGATTAAGATGTTCTAAAATAAATTAATTTTTTAAATTGCATTCGATCATTATTTTGCTTAAATCCTTTTCCAGGGGAGTTTAATACTTTTCTTATATGACCCTAGTTTGTCTGCTGGCGAGTTTAATGGTGGGATTAACGTAGGGCAATTTAGTTCGTAAATACCTTTATTATCTCCTGGCGAGTTTATGTGCACCCGTGTTTTTGCAAGTTCATCCACTACATAACGTACTGGAGGCTTATTTAATTTCACAATTTCTAGTAGTTCTATTTTTATTGATTTTTCTGGAAAGTTAATGTTTCTGCCTGTTAGCCACTTAATGATATCATCTTTCTTCCATGAAGTATTTGGCACACGTTCAATTAGACGGGAATGGTAACTAGCATTATCCATGACTATAACTGAATCTTTTGGTAAATGTTCGATCATCTGCTGAAAATATTCTTCGAAAATATCAGCGTTCATATCTTCATGGTAGTCTCCGGTTTTTTTAGATTGGAATATTAAGGAACCACGTTTTGAAAACCCGTCATCACTTCCAATATGAGTTATAATTAGACGTCGTCCTTTACCGGAAGGAACCTTCAATCCTGTAGATAATCCTTCCAAAAAAGCCTGTCGTGAAGATTGAATGTTTGTATCCTGTTCTGACAGATATATTACTCCAGCTCGATTGCGATTTCACTATAGAACATACAGAGTTGAAATTTTTAAATATTTTTTTGATAATACCGTTAAAATAGTCATATCCTATGTAACTTCCTAACATTTAGAAGAGTCTACATCTAAAATTTATTTAAAAAAAAGAATACAATTTTTTTCAGTTATATTGGTGTTTGCACTCATTAGCTTAGCCCGTGTAATTATGTAATTAATTATTCAGCGAACACAAGGCCCCATTTACTGAATTATTATAGTTCATAATCTATTCACGGGTGGGGGCAGTGCCTGGGGATTCCCCCAAATATATTTGTTGCCTTTTAATGCCGCTTTTGTTAGTTTGAAATATCGTCTGTAAGTACACACGACATGTTCGACAGACGAAAGCTAAATTTGCTCAAGTGAATGTTGCACCTCCACCAAATCCACCTGCAAATAAACGGGGATATTGTAAATAATGCAAAAAAAGACAAACACGATATTTCTGCAAGTTTTGTAAATCGTGGCTTTGTTGCTTGCTGTGGTGAAAGCGTAAAAAAATGAACAAAAGCAAGCCTTAATATTTTCTAGACTTTTTTTTAATGTAGTATATTTATGTGGACCTTTTTAATGAAAACTGTAAGCTTTGCAGTTTGTTAATTTCATTTCTTAACATAAATAGTGTCATAAATAACATTGTGGGGTAGAAATGCAATCTATTATTATTATTATTATTTCTGGGTATCACATAACATTAGTCGTTTATGGTTTGATTTAGGAGAAAACACCAAGTGCAAACCATGTACCTAAGGTGTATCTCTTTTTTCTATATTCCATAGCACTTTGTGAGCGGTACTCAACACTACTGCCTTCTGCATCATCAGGAGGTTGTGGCTGCCAGGGATTTCTTTTATTGCTTCACACGTGGCATTATATATCCTGTGGATCCAATGATATCGGTATGACTTTGGTTTTCATATTCCACATTCTTTGTATTTCTATTTGTAGGTCTTTATATTTAAGTTTCTTTTCAGCCTCCTTCTGTGTTATGCTATAATCTGACGGAATAGCTACGTCTATAAGGAGGCATGATGATCGCCTGTTCCTGACAAGCTTTTATTAGTGCTTCTGTTTCGGATTTGAGATTTGCAGTGGTAAGCCATTTCCACGATTGATTTTTGTTTATAGTTTCTTTCTCTACTTCCTTTACGATTTGGCCATGCATCGTTTTTCTCTTCATTTGTTCAATTGTTCATGTTTCTTTCTCTCTTTAGTTCTTTCCTTGATAAACTTTACTCTTTTTGTTTCAGGATCACCGGGTTGCTGTCTTCTGTTCTTTCTTTCTGCTTTGTTTCAGTGCTTTTCTTTTCAATATGTTCTTCTTGTTGTCTATAAACTATACCAAGAAATGTATCTGTTTGTTTTTGTTTAAGATAGTTGTTGATTCCCTCAAGGGTGATTACATAGCTAATTTCTAGGTTTAATTATTATTAATATTATTATTATTATTATTATTATTATTATTATTATTACTGCGTTATAATTTTGGTTTTTGTAATATTACCTACAATAAATATTTTAACAATTAGAAGCAGTATCAATTAGATAAAAATAAGCTGAATACTTACAAAAAAAATACGAACAAGTTCGCGAATATAATTATTTATCCACACGTCCGACGGAGTGTTAAAAATAAATAAAACGTTTGGACAATTCGGAGATTGACATATGTTGAGGGATATTCGAAAGAAAATTTGAGATTTTCCCTTACGTATGAGATAATTAATTCTCAACCAGTAATTAAATTTCTTTAATTTTTTTTACTTGATGAATATTTTGAACAGGTGCATATCACAAAATGCTTTGCACGGTTTTTATGTTTTACTTTTTTTGTAAAAAAAATATGGCATCAGATTTTAATAAGGACTTTCTGATGATTTCTGTATTATTGTGTCGAATTTTCTTGTCACAGTTAAATTTAAATCAGAAAATCATGGCTCCACATTAATAGAACAGCCCCCTTTCTATTTTTCCATTTATAAAATTTTTGCAAAACAATCGTCCGACCATAAAGCATTATTGTGACTGTCGCAATACTTACTACGTTACAAACAAGCAATAGCATTCAATTTGGACCAAAGATAAAAGTTGAAAGACAGCCGTCATTAATTACTTACTTATCTTTATCGTTAAGTCGTACCTGATGGCTATACCTACCTGTCGATGATATTGAAAAAAGAAACACCTGAAATTTAAATTCGGTTGATTGCGTGAGCTTAAAAATAATCAATTGGGGAATTGAATTTTAACAAATGGAAAATTGTCCAAACTTTTGAACGTAAAATACTTTATGCCAGTAGAAATTTTGAAAAAATCCTTTATACTCGAACGGGTGGACTGCCTTTCAAATTATTGAAATTACAAAAAAATATGTCATTAATACGTTTTACACAGTTTGGTCCTTTGATACTCTATACTTTGTACACCCTATACATTTTTATTTAAGAAAAAAATATGCAAAATTTAGTCTCTTTATAGAGACTATATTTTGCACATTTTGATAGACTTTGTAAAGTTGAAGTATTGAATAGAACTTCTTAAAAATCATATGTTTTGTCAATAGTGGCACCATCTATTGACACTATTTGTTTTATTAATAATAATAATAATAATACTTTCACACAAACAAGTATTTATTATACTTCAGTGGTGATGTTTATGTTTATTTAACCATGGTCGATATATATTATATTCTAAACAATTATATTGTATTGTATTATGTAGATTATGGAATGAATAAACATTATTATTATTATTATTATTATTCATTCATTCATTCATCCTTTTTGATCATAATACATGATATTGGACAGGACAAAAACAGATCTTACATTAAAACAGCATGCACCTTGAAATATTACTTACGTAGAAGCTAGTTAAATTAAAAACGTTTGTTTAAAAACTCTGGTACATCATAAAAACATTCTTCAATTAAAAAAATTCTAAGTTTTCGTTTGAAAACATTGAAATTGCTCCATAGGCGGATCCAGGGGGAGGGCTGTGGGGGCTGCAGCCCCCCTTTAGGTTACGTTTTTTAATATATTCCATAGCCTCCCGAACCTCAACTTCAACTGATAGGTGGAAGACAGTCCCCTACCCCCTTGAAAATCGTCTGGATCCTCCCATGAAGTGCTCTCATATCTTATACAGGTAGGTAAATGATTTAGGAATTGAATTCCTTTATAGACAGGACTTTTTTCAAATACCTTGGAAACATGTTCTGGAGTAGGATAAGCTGGTCTGGTAATCCTGGAAATCAGAATTTACGTTAAAATCATTAAAATTACTTTTTGTGTATAATATGCACTTGTAGATGTAAATAGAATTAAATGTGAGGATACCGAACTCTTTAAAATGATTTCTGCATGTTTGTCTATAATCTAGATTAAAAATTTGCATTGGCATTGGCCGCAGCTCCCCAGATTATGACATTATACGACATATGGGAGACTATTGCATAACAGACATGAATCAATTGCCTAATTGTAAACATATTTTTTAACTGTAGTATTGCAAAGTAACTGTTATTTAATTTTTTACAAATCTGACTGATATTGGTATTCCAACTCATATTCTGATAAATTATTTTGATAAAATATTCATCTTTAAGATTAGCTCATCTGGAGATTCAGTATCAATCGCTAATGTGGTGTCATCTGCATATAGTATCAAATGATTAGTGCATATTTAGAGAGATCATTTATGTTTAATAAAAATATCAGTGGACCTAAGATTGATCCTTGAGGTACGCCAATTTCTACAGGTTGGGGAATGGACTTCTGATCTTCAATTCTAACAATAATTTATCTAGCTTCCAAGTATGATTTCAGCAACTATAGAAATTTGCCCCGAAATCCTAAATCTCGTAGTTTATTTATTGTTATATCAGTACTAGCCGAGTCAAAAGCGTTTGAAAGATCAAACATACCTTTTCCTATCCAATGAGGAGTATATAAAATTAAGTAGGGCTATGGATGCACTCTCCGTTGATCTGCCAGGTAAGAAATCATGTTGATGATGATGATGATAATAATTTGGTTTGTCATAATAAAATTTGTGATCAATTTATATCATTGGTAGAGGTCGTAGATTTCTGGAGGATATTTGGTTGACATTTCTGTCATTTTTGGAAATCTAGGATTTGAAAAAATAAAGTTGTTGATTAAGCAAAAAAGGAATTTTTTGAATGAAATTTGAAGAAACACGTATTGAAAATTTGGAATTTAGAATATTAATAAAAAATTAGAATTTATACAAAGCACTTTATAAATCTACGCTTATACGATAACACAATTAGCTCTCCTTTGTTCAGAATGATCCCTTTAACTAACGCCGCGTCGGAGGTTAAAATGCGACAAAAAGCTAGAAAGAGCAGGTTCGGTTTGTTCATAGTATAAAATAGAATTTATGAAATGGAGTTGGCAGAGCGCCGAGTGCCCAATTTATGTAATGTAATCATTGTTTCATTAGAATGATGTCGACAATGTAACCTATTCTTTTTTTTTTCGGCTACCGTTATATACGGATGCCCGTTCTCAGGACCGGATTTCATTTAGTGCTTCTAATATGAATTAAATAAAGCTCAATTTAATTCAAACGATTTTTAAGTAAAATTTTGGAACCCAAATTGATATTACTCGAGCAAAATTTTAGAGAAATAAAGTGCAGTTATCCAGTAAATGTTTTCAATGTTATATCCAGTAATACATCGTTTTTTTTTTCAATTCTTAACTAATTTTTGCAGGAAAGTGCAGGAATTGTATGTGGTAGCATATTTCGTGCATCAACATTGTTTCCATACCTGTTCAATCTGAGTTTTTCTGGTCAATCCCACTTCAGTATCTATAAAATTGAATCATTCTCCAACTGGTGCTGCATCCATAAGAACAGTGGGTCGTAGAACATCTTTCAGATATCTTACTGTAACTACAAGAGTACTTTCGTTTTGAAATTTGTAAAATTTGGATGTAAAGTATGACTCTCGAATAACTCAGAGATGACGTTGGTGGAGGTCCTTTGGACCTGATGTATTTAAGAATGGTTAGGAGTCAGGGATAATTCGATTTATATTTTTAAATAAGGTTGCCGCTATTTAAAGACTATGGTCTGTTCACTATCAGGAGATACTAATAAAACCTAGCATAAGTGGCTAAATAGTCCATTAAATTAACGCCAGAAAAACCTCAAACCTGGGCATCAAGTCTATCCATCAATTTTTTTTTTAATTTGCAGGTATTCATAGGTACATTTACCTTTGAAAATCTCCGCTACGTAGAATTTGTGGAAGGGTGGGGAAATGGCTCTAGATTTCCCGAAAATCCGTCTGTCGACGATATACACCGAAATATGACACTAGAGCATTTTTGTTTATACAAAAAATGAAGAGCAGTTCATTAATTCCTACAAAAGTATCAATGATTTTGTTCGCTACACTAATATTTTTTTGCAAAAATGGCGTTTCAAAAATTCGCAATTTTAAATAATAATAATTCGCAAAAAACTTGAATATCCTCCCGTTTTTGTCTGAAGACAAAAGATAAGGCAATAATAACCGACTTTTTTTCACTTAAAAAAAAAAGAAATTCGGAGTTTTCTTCGTTTCTTATTTGAATTTTTTGAGAACATTTACCATAGTAATGTATATTTTTTTAACACCATCAAAAAGTAGAGATTTCAACGAACAGAAAGCCTACCGAGTTTTTTAAAAAGGCAGATATTTTGACGTGAGAATTTTCGATTGAAAATTAGACTGCTTTTTCGATATTAAGTCAAAATAAGGTTAAAAAAATAAATATTTTAAAACAAAAAAATTACAGAGTGTTTGGACATAAAAAGGTAAGTTTACACCAAATTTCGTGAAAAAAAATTTTTTGTAAAAGATAAAGATAAAAAACCAAAAACTTGGTTATTTGAATTTTTCAGATAAATTTTGAGGTTATGTGAAAAAAGTGTAAATACAAAAGTTGTAGATCTTTTTATTACCTACCTGCCATTTAACTTTTTTTCATAGGACTTATAGTTTTGCCGAAAATCAAGATAAACAGTTTTCTACCCTTAAAAACCCCGACCCCAGAGCGCCTGTAAATTATTTTTCCTTTCATGTTTGTTATATTCTCTTCCTTTTCCAATGAAACCTACTATTATTTTATTTCACTTTTTACCATTTTCAAAGCTATCTGCACTGGTCTAACAGGTTCCTTCTTTCATTTGAACTTTGAATCATGAAAAAATATTAATTTTTACGTGATTTATTGACAAATTTGTAATCCGCTTGGGAGTGTCATTCCTTTAGAGCGTGCTCTCTAAATGCAGGGAAGGAGCTACAAATAGGGTGCGTTTTGGAGCCGGTTATGTCGAAAATTATCATATTTTTGATAAAAATGATCCAAATAAAAATTCTCTAAGTGTCATATTTTCGGAAATATCGGCGAAAATAGGCCAAAAAAAACACATTTTTGAGACCAATAGGCCATTTTTCCGCCCTTCCACAAATTTCAGACAGCTGAGACTTTCGGGGGTGAATGTACCCATGAATACTTGCAAATAAAAAAAAATGGTGCGGAACAAAACTGAAAAAAATCGGCAATTTCTTCAGATTTTCGCTTATATCTTCGTTTAGGTGCATTTTAGCTAGAAATGTGTTCTACACAATGTTGTAGAGAATTAAATTTCCTATAATTTACGTTTGTTTCTAGGACAGGTAGTTACGCAGATATGCACTTTTTAAAAAAATGAAAAAAATCGCATTTTCCGGAACTTTCTCAAACTTCTAACTTTAGAACACTGTAATTCAGTTATGGCATATTGTAGGAAAATAAGTATCAGAATAAAATTTGTAGGGAATTTAATTACCTTTTCTAGCTAAAATGCACCTAAACGAAGCTAAAATATGAAGCATAGTAAAGCTCCCATCAACCCCGGTGTATGATCAGGTTTGATAGAAAGAATATGTAAGCCATTTTTGAGATTTTACATTTATATACAAATTAATATTATTATTTTGTATTTAATTAATTTCTAATGGAGTAAAAAAACGTAGCTTCAAATGAAGAACCAAATAAAAAATATTTCACAGATTTCTTCGCATGATTGTTATATTTGAGATATTTTAAAATTATTAAAGATAATTATTATGAATAAAATAAGGTCCCGTAATTTAATTCGTAAGTTATAGTTGAAAAAAAAGATATTACTGTTTTAGAAAATGTCAACAAAAAGCTAACGAGCAAAGAACCGTTCCTTTCTATTCGGATGCACGGATATGTTTCAACTGAAAGCGGTTTTTATCCCATTGATTCACATTGAAATTAATTAACTGTGCAGAAAAGGAAAAAGAACAGAGACGGTTTGAGTCATAGTTTTAAACTTGTAAGGTTTTAGGGTCTTTTACAAAAATATCCATTTCCGCCCTGGTGTCTAGCGCGTTTATTTCAAAATGGCTTTAAAACATCAAAGAAACTCTTTTATTGGAATATAGTAGGCTTTAATCCCAATTGTCAACTTCTCACTAATCTGTTAACAAAAAAAGATTTTAAATCTTTCGTTTAGCGCTTATCGTATATAAAAAGATTTTAAAATTTAAGATGTCATCTTTTAGATCTTGTGAAATTGTCCAGTGATCTCTTTCTCTAGTAATTTTTGATTATTTTTGTGTCTTCGACACTTTTTTAAAAACAACTTTTGATATATGTTAAGTAAATTAATATTTTATTTTTAGTTTCTTTATTTTCAAATTATCACTTTGACATCTCAAAATACTAAACATCAACAACTATCAATTTTTTTTAAGTTATCTTTACATAATTTTTTAAAATAAGCAAATTCCTACTCTAAATGTCATTACATAAATTTTTTATCATAACATTCCTAAAATTTCTTCACAATTTCCCCTAAAATTTATTCATTTATTATAATAGTATATTACATAACGAGTGCGAAAAGTGACACTTTTCACACGAGTGGGAAATATTGTCGCACGATGCGTAATCCGAGTGAGACAATCCCACGAGTGTGAAAAATCACTTTCGCACAAGTAATGTACACTATTTTTCCTACGACCACGTGATAATTTTACCAAATATTGTGAAATGTGCCTGATTATAGGGGATCAACTGTGTACCGGCAAGAATAATTTATTTATAAATTAGGTACCTCCGAGTTTTCATTCATGATTCATTGCTCTTATGCTCTGCCTACTTAAGTCATTGAATATGGATAATTTTTATTTTAATATTGAAAATACAAGAAATATCGATGTATTATTTGACATGTGTGCAAGAAATTAAATCGAAAAGAGGCTGATGCGAACCATTTCAAGGGAATTCTTTAGTTTTAATAATTAATCAGTTTCTAGTTCAAAATTACTTAAAAAAACACAAGACACTTTTAATTTTTAATAATTTTTTATTGTTAAAAATTCCTACAAGATATGGATACCTCAAATAAGAATTATTTACCATCATGCCGTATTAGCTCAGTGGTTATAGTGTCTGTTACTATTTGGTTTTCAATCCTTTTAACTTTTTTAGTATTAAATTTTATCTTATCCAGCATCTCACTTTGGTCAATTTGCATATCCCTCTTCATATTTTGATATTTACTTCTGTATTCCTTCCTTACGTCTTCTACATTAGATTCTATTTTTCCCTCTAATATCTTACATTTTTCTTTGATTTTCTTTCTTGTTTTTAAATTTTCTTCCTCTGTAATAGCAATATTTGTTATTAACCCTTCCTTGATATTTTCTTCTAATTTCATTATTTCATTGTTTATCAAATTATAGTTTGTGTTCGTTTTTATAATCTTCTTCTCCATTTGTCCCATTCTCTTATCCTGTTCCATTATTTTCTGTTCTGTCAATTTCTGTTTGTTTTCAAATTTTTCAAATTTCTTCTCTATTCTATCAATTCCTTTTTGTAACGTATACTTGTTTTATTTTTGATTTTGGTCCATTTTGTCTAGCTTTTTGTTCAAATTTTCTTGTATTTCTTGGTTTTGGTCCATCTTCTTTACCAATAATTCAAACATTTTAACCATATCATTTCCTTCTTCTTTTCTTTGTCCTTTGTTTCATTCGATATTATGTCTTGTCTGTGTTCTTCCAGTATTTCCGAAATTTCTTCCTGTCTCAGATTTTCCTCCTTTTCTTTTATAATAACAAAAGTTTCTGGACCTTCTCCTTCCAATGTTAGACTTGCATATAATCTTTCTATTAGATCTTTTTTTAGTCCCTCTACATCTTGTCCTCTTCTTCTTAACTCTTCTTTCAATTCTACAACCTTTAAATCGTATAATCTCTTTCCTGTTTCTTCTTCCATTTTTCTTTATATTTTCCTTACTGTTAGTTTTCAATTTAAATAAGTAATTTGTGTGGTTTCTACTTTTGAAGCTCCACGTTGGGCACCATTTAAGATGGTTAAGTAAATTAATATTTTATATTTAAATTTTCAAGTTATATTAATAATTTTTTAAAATAAGCAAATTTCCAACATTCCTAAAATTTCTTCACAATATATTGGCTTTAACTTTTACCTTATAGTACCTAAGTATATTATCTAACAGGCTGAGAAATCTCTTATTATAGCTGAGCCCAGAGTTCGCAGCCGAAGCGAATTGCCGAAGGACATCTGCTTTTTTCAAATTCACAAATACCTACTTGTATATTTTTGTAAGGATTTGACGTAATTTTCTAATCATTTTCCCGTTTTTTAGTGTTTTCACGCTAATTTTTGTTTGTTTGTATACTTTGATAATACCAATCGAATTTTTATCCTGAATTGTATATATTTTAATTTATGTATGATTTTTATTGTAGGATTTTCAATTTCCTTGTAAAATAATTTAGGAATTCGTCGAAAATCCGCTGATGGTCTACCTTTGTCAGTTACATAAACGCATTTATCCTTTTTATTTTAAATCGTACTGTATAGAGTCTAGCTATTACTTCAAACACTTCCATTTCAAGCAATTTAAGTGCTAAAGGTCCCTTTGGCTATTTGCAACAAACAATCGGTCTAGCAATTTCCACTTAAGTCCATAAAACAACAGCCATCAACCATTTGTTTCTTCTTGTGCATTTCCTCCAGCAATAAGACCCATGTTATTGTAGAAAACTGCCTCTACACTGAAAAGAAATATCTGGTACCTTATTTAGTACCTGTATTAGTTTTCCTATTGTGGTATTCGCAGGTGAGGCACCGAATGACCGAACAAAAGATGCTAGAAGGGCGGAAAGAGAAATTTAGGATGGTAAAAATGATTATTGGAATTATACAGTAGAAAAACGGCAGGATTGAGAAGGTAAATAATAGTAATTTATGTATCAAGGGAATTATAAGGGCATTAATTCCAGAAGAAAAGTTTGCATCCGGAAGGCCTCTGGGCCAAGGGTCTGCAATTGCCTTAGGTACAAGGAATTATGACTGACAACGGGAAATTAAGGCACATCTAATATTCCAAGCTTATAATAGCCCGGTCAGGAATAAAATACTTAATGTATTACTGACGTTTTTATTGCTCTACGAAATATAGGCAACGTTATTTTAAAATTTTATTAAGAAATACCTGTCCGTCAGTAAGAGTCAATGCATTTGATTAAACCAAAGGTCGAACCGAGTGATACATATAAAAAAGTTTGAAGACATGTAGTGAGCGATATATACTTGTCCTAAATTATTAAAAATGCGTCGTTTAGGATGTTCAATGTTTAGGTTGAACGACCCTTTCCAGTGATAGTGGGATTTATATATATTCTTTAATCTTGCACCCACTTATTCATTACGATTTGTGCTCTCTAAAAAAAAGAATCCTGATTTTTATCCCAAGTGAAGCCTACGCAAATGGGACCAGTCAATTATAAACTCCGAAAAGAAAAAAGATTTTAATCCTTAATTTACGTTTGATGGAAATTTCGATGACATCGAAATGACCAAAACCTACATTCGGATGTATTCTAATTGTAAAAGTTTGTCGACGTTGAATATGTCAGCCTTTAATTCCTTTATCCAAATCTTCGTCAAATAGAATATAATGGAGGTGACGGAATATTTAAATTTTCAATCGTTGGGATCGCTCCGATGAGGGCGTCGACGTAGAATACACCAATGAACCATAGGCGTAGTAGTAATAGTCTTAAGATGGTACCCTTAAGTTGTTTTAATAAAATTATTTTTTAGCGAGCTAACTTTATATTTTAAAATAATTTCTAGTGAATATCTTTATTTGTTAAATAAAATTAATGACAGGAATAAAGTACACAACATAAATCGTCGTCAACATCACATTAATTAATATTTCCAGTGTTCAAAAAGTTGTTTAGATGTAACATAGCAAAAAAATACAATTAGTTGTCCTAGAAACTATAGAATTTGTCGGGAAATAGATGTGACAGCTTTGTGTCCTTGCCCCAATCTTCTTGGGTGGTGGGCTAGTGGCTAGCCAGAACAAGAAAGAGGACTGTATCTTTTGTAGGTTTGCTGGTATCCTCAATGACGTCGTGTAGGATTCGGATATTGAAATGAAATTCACTTGTAACTATTTTTTATATATTAATAACAACGTAACCCTTTGAAATATTTATAAATAGTTGCAATACATTATACTAACTTTGCACAGTTGTTCAAAATAATTAATTTAATTTTTGCGAATTCGTGGAAATTTTTTTTGCTTTAATTGCGTTTTTACAAGATGCATTCGGACACCCATTTTCCCTTTACGTCTCCATGCCTTGTTGGGTGTTGGGTGACGTGATATAGATAATAGATAACGCGACCGTTAGAATACGTGCATTGAAGCCGTTACCAAATGATTTTGGGGACGTTTGCAGAAAGAACAAATAAAGGATTCATAAATTTGTTTGATGTCGCTCAAATCAATTTTGTTTGAAATTGCCATAGGCGTCTCCGAATAATATCTTGGATCTTTTCCAACAAAATATTGAAACTTACAAGAGAAAACTGTTTACTGCCATTTTGCAGAGCAGTACCGATTTTTTCATCCTGAGTAACATACCTGATCTCGTGGGGTACGTACGAACCCCAGTGATAAAAATCTTTGTAAAAATTGAAATATTGATTATTTTGTCTCAAAAAAATTCAGAGATCATCTTTAGATATCACTTTAAACTGTAGAATAGTCCGAATTGAAAAAAATAAGGATCAGGGTTCATAAAAAATCCGGAAAACTGAAGAACTTGAAGAAAATGCGTTTTTTACAAAAAAAAATCATAACTTTTTTGTTTTTCGATAAAAAGAGCTGAAATTTTAGCTGTCTTCTTCTGTTACATCACTATAAAAGAATAATAATTGTTTTCATGGGTCTTTAAAAAATGTATTTATTTTTAAAAATTACGGTATGGGTTTTACGAAAAAAAAAAATGAATTTCGAAATATAGTAAAAAAAGTCGTTGTTTTTTATTTTTTAAACAAATGTATTACAAAATAATCATTGAAAGAAGTGAAGTTAATGAAAAAAAAGCTTTGTAGCTTATAAAAAAAAATTTAAATTAATGACTGGTACAATCGGGGTACATCAACATCCTATGATCTACGCATATAGGGCGTTTGCAGGATGCACATCCTTTATCTGTCTTCTTGTGTTTCTTCCGATCACATAAGGAGCATCTTTCCTTAATCACAAGATTCAAATTTTCTACAATGCATTCAGACAAAACCAATCGATTCAAAATTGTTATTATTACTACTTTCAAAAAAACAAAAAATGCTCCAATTTAAGAAAAAACGACGTTGATGGCACGGTGGGGTACGTACACACCCCAAACTGCTTTTGATTATTGTTGCAGACAAACTAACGGTCGCAGCGCTATCCCACTGGCCTAGGTATAAAAGTATATCCCTTGACTACCGATAGATGTCGTTATGAGTTTCGATTGCGAAGATTTAGATATCGAAAATCGACGAGAAAGAGCGTGGGGTATGTACGTACCCCACGAGGCCAGGTGAAGGTTAATATTAATTACTCAGCCCACAAAAAAACCATTGTCACATATGTTAGGGGTTGTTTTTGTCTCTAGCACAAAATTTTGAGGGCATACGAGGATTTTTGAGGGCATACGAGGTTTTTTCGGGGCATACGAAGTTTTTTTAGAACGGTTTCGGTTTCACCGTCTTAAAATACATCGGAATACTTTCCAGGACAAAACTATTTTTTTGCGAGGGTGTTATTTTGCACTATGTATGAGATAGAAAATACGCCAATTGACCAATATGGCATTTATTGTATTAAATGTAATAAACTATTTTATTTTTTGTAATTACTCTGTAAAATCGTTTTTACTATAACTACTGATGTAGAGTTCAAAAGTGCAAATCTTTATAAATGCCAATCAAAACAACTTGTCGGCACATCTGGGAATTTTGTTTTTATATTTCTGCAATTGAAAACGGATAAACTGTACATGTCAATTTTTGGCTTTTTGAAATATTTCTACTTACCAATACGTATGTTTCATAAAAAAGGAAAATATTAAATAATTGACACATTTAGCATCTGTTTTTTTTATTAAATACCTGTTTTTATTTATAATCTCCGCCCATGAAGTTTAGCTGTCGTCATCGAAATTTATGGAAGCGATTAAGATGGATGTTGTCGATTCAAAAACTCATTCATTTGGTACAAGCTTTCAGGTAGGTAATTAATTTAGATTTCGCACAAATTTGTCAGCTTAATTTTTTTTGCTTTTGCGGGACGCTTGATTGATCAAAATATTTTGGATTTAGGTGGTTTTCTGAGAACGAATGGGTTTTTTGATCGAAACAAATTATATGAATCAGACTAGATAAAACGATAATTTATTTCAGTCATTAATAAAAATCTGGGGTTTTTTTGAATAAGCGTTGATGAAAATAAACCGATTGTGAGATTCATTCTACAATTGATTGTTTGACTACAAAAGCATATTGATAAATTAATTTGTCTATTTATCCACAAAGGCGGAGGATATATCACTAGGATTTGATCACCCGGAAGCTAAAAACGAAACACAATTGGCATATTTGTTAATTTTAAAAATACAGAAAATCTAAATAACAAAAATTGTACGAAACTTGTCGTTTTCTCTTAATTGAAATTAATATCTCGACCGCGTAGATCATTGACACATATGGTCAGGCATCAACTCAGCACTTTATTACCCTCAGGTAAACTATTGAACCCTTCGTAGATATATCAATTCAGCACTTAATGCCTTAATACTTATCCCTTTAATTCTTGTTAATTTGAATTTATAAGTAATGCTTGTAAAAGGATTTGATGATATAAATGGACCTAGAATCTACACAAAAAAAAAAATAAAATTTGGTTTAGGCAGAATGAATTTTGTATAAGAAACGATTGGCAATATCAAAATTACCGAAAAAAAAATGTTTGGGCCATTTTTGAGGTAAAAAGTTAGTTTTTTAGGATATAAATGGACCTAGAATCTACAAAAAAAAATCAAAAAAATTAAAATTTGGTTTACGCAGAATGAATTTTGCATAAGAAACGATTGGCAATGTCAAAATTACCGAAAAAAAATGTTTGGGCCATTTTTCGAGGGAAAAAATTAGTTTTTTGGGATATAAATCCACCTAGAATCTACAAAAAAAATTCAAAAAACTTAAAATTTGGTTTATGCAGAATGAATTTTGTAAAAGAAACGATTAGCAATGTTAAAATTACTGAAAAAAAATGTTTGGGCCATTTTTGAGGAAAAAAGTTAGTTTTTTAGGATATAAATGGACCTAGAATCTAAAAAAAAAAATAAAAAAATAAAGTTTAGTTTATGCAGAATGAATTTTGAATAAGAAACGATTGGCAATATCAAAATTACCGAAAAAATATGGTGGGCCCTTCTTGAGGGAAAAAGTGAGTTTTTTAGGATATAAATGGACCTAGAATCTACAAAAAAAAATCAAAAAAATTAAAATTTGGTTGCCAATGCCACAATTACCGAAAAAAATGTGTGGGCCATTTTTGGGGGATAAAGTGAGTATTTTCAGATATAAATGGATCTAGAATCTATAAAAATCTATAAAATCTATAAAAATTTGGTTTACGCAGAATGAATTATGTATAAGAAACGATTGGCAATGTCAAAATTACCGAAAGACAAAAAGGTTTGGGCCATTTTTGAAGGAAAAAGTGAGTTTTTTAGGATATAAATGGACCTAGAATCTACAAAAAAAATTCAAAAAAATAAAAGATTTACGGAAATATGAGAAATATTCACAAATAAAAAAATATTAGAATTAAATAATGGGGAAATTACAAAATTTGAAACTAAAATCGATGTATTTTAAATTTATATTTTTATATTGATATTTCTTTTGTATTTACTTTATGTTTCAAAATATTTATAAAAAAACATTAGTTGCCAATGCACTCTTACAAATAAAATCAATTTTAACTAACGTATCGTACTTTTCTTATTAGGATTAAAGGATTAAAAAGATTTATTAAACCAGTCAAAAGTGCTCAGTTGATGTATCTACTTTTATTGCCTTCAAGGGACGGTGCTCAGTTGAAGTCTACCCACACATATACAGTTCCTTAATTTTTCCTAGAATATCCTTTTATAGGTACTTTGTTCTTTTATATTCGCCGTCTAGTTTTTTCGATTCTAATATTATTCTTAAAATTTTTTCTCATTGTTAATGTTTTTGTCCCCTACATCATCACTGGTCTGATAATTGTTTCACACATTTTCATTTTTGTATTTTTACTAATTATTTTAGTCCATCGTAGTATTTTATTAGCGAGAAAGGCTCTATTACAAAGGACAATAAAAGAAAAAAATCCATCTATGGCTTGATTTTTAGAATTAAATATTTTTGTAACTATGCGAATTAGGATCAAAATACATACGAGCTACTAACGTTATTTTTACCAATTCTACACACTTATAATTTTTTCCGAACTCATTGTTTCTTATAGAATCTGGAGGTTTAATTTTGTATTATTGTATTTCTTCTTAAATAAATAAATAAAACTTTGGAGGTCATCAGTAATCGTTGGCCAACCGGCCGGCTAAATCCGACGCTGGTTTCGGTTTTCAAATAAACTTTACTTTTCAATCTCCTCGTATGTAGTTCAAGTACAACACCACACACAGCTCAGCCGAAGAATTATATAAGAGCAAATAAGTAAGAGTAAATGGAATAGGTAGATGGAGCCTACCCGTAGGCTAGAAATCAAACATTCCAACGTAATGCCTCGTATACTGAATCAATCAAACCGGCCACTTGGTTAAAGTAGGTACACTCAGATTCGTGTTTAATTCCAAAATCAGAAATAACTATTTACAATCCATTCTTCTCAGAACAATGAGTAAATTTTACGACCTTGTCTGTGGGTTTATAGTCGTCAACCTTATGAATCTTTGGATGAGTCTGAAATAAAGATGTTGTATATGACTGTCCAAAAAATTTTTTGTAAAAGATAAAAATAAAAAACAAAAAACTTGGTTATTTGAATTTTTCACATAAATTTTGAGGTTATGTGAAAAAAGTGTAAATACAAAAGTTGTAGATCTTATTAATACCTACAACTTTGCCATTTAACTTTTGTCCATAGGACTTGTAGTTTTGCCGGAAATCGAAATAAACAGTTTTCTACCCTTAAAAACTCCCCCCTTCCACTTCCCGACCCCAGAGCGCCCGTAAATTATTTTTCCTTTCACGTTTGTTATATTCTCTTCCTTTTCCAATGGGTTTCATCCTACTATTATTTTATTTGGTTTCAAAAATTATCTGCACTGGTCTAGTAGTCTACTTATCCAATAAAAAACGTTACTTTGAATTTGACACGAACAATATTACTGTCGACTATACCTGCAAAACAGTGTATTATATAATTTTTTGATTATTATTAAAATTTCTTATTCTTAAGAACCGTTACAGAAATCCACGGGAGTCGATCTATAGGTCTTAATATACATATAAATGAATATTAAGAAAGAGCGATGTCAAAGGTTAACAAAATAATATTTGTCAATAAAAATGTTTATAACAGTTCCTTATGAATTTTCTTAAAAATTCATAATATAAACAGCCACTACAAATACCAATGAAATCACAATTTTTCTTGTCCATTAGCGAATAAAACGTAGGATATATATTTCTGTTGAAATTTCTTCCTCGTTAGTTTATGTCGGGACGAATTAAAAGCCGATAAACATCGTTGTTCGCCCACCATGTCTAATAAATTGCCTCTAAAAGAGTTTTCAGCTGTTTCGTCTTGGTTGAAATCAAGCGGACCAGTTCAATAGGTATCAAGTTCATCGAGTTCAATGGCAATAGATACGAGGTTCACAGAAAATTTCTGCAAACTTATCTAAATCTTTGGAAACAAATGTCACCCCAAAATAAACGCCAGAAAGACAAAATATAGATTACATATGATATTTTTAAAATATAGAAACAATTATAGAGGGATGGACATTAATAAAACAATAAAGAGTAATGTTATATGATACAAGATTTTATTAATAACCTATAAAAGAATATTAAAATGACAATATTTGAAACAGCATTAACCTACAACATTGATATTTGAGTTCTCAAACGACAAATGAATACAAGAAGGAAAAATGAAAGAATTAGGAACAAAATAGAACGAGAAGATTTAGAAACCAACTCGAAACTGAATCACATTGAAGAAAAATAGCTGAACTGATAGGACATCTGGAAGAAACACGAAGTGTGAGAAAAGTATTGGAGCTAAGGTAATAAAGAAAAGATAAGGCAGAAAAGCAAGAGAAACGTGAGAATTTATATTTGCTAATCACGTAAAGAAATAATTCAATTTCCAATTGCTTCATTCACTAGACCCTTATAAACGTCAATATTAGTTATCAACATGACAACATGAACATTTAACTGAATGACATTAAACAAGTAATTAGGTTTTTCATACTTTATTTTAACTTTTGTCCGACATGGCCAACTGCTCTTCTATTGAAGAGACACTTTTTGATATCATTAATACCGTTAAAAATATTTTTGTTTTTTGAAAAATTCGAGGACTTTTATAACTTTTATTTGGAACTATTTTGTACGGGTAATAATAATAATAAATAATAAGACCAAATATGATAATAACAGTGTACTCCATCATAAAATTTGATACAAATTTCGTCATAAAAATCGTCTTTCTTCAAAAAAATTATACGTCATTCAGACCTTTTTCATCATATATATCTGGAATACCTAACTTGGGACCATTGAACATCGGGATGACAAAACACATTGTAGAAAAAGAAAAAGTAAGATACCTCGGAATTATAATTGACCGTCACATGAGATGGGACCTTCAATGTAAAGAAATAGTAAAAAAAATAAGAGGCCATTTGCCAAAATTTAGACTCTTAACAGAAGTTCTTGAACTTAAGGAATTAAAAATCTTGTATTTCTCACTGGTTGAATCATTGCTTTCTTATGGTATTTTAGGATGGGGAGATGTAAACGACTGTTTTTTAAATAATGTACACATTTTGCAGAAATGGCTATTAAGAATCATTTTCCAAAAAAAATATTTTATATCCCTCTGATCAATTGTATATAGATGCCCAGGTTAAAGATGTCCACCAAACTTTTATTCCAAAAATATTGTTTTTTATATACCAAAACAAAATAAAATTTGTAAATCATGAGCACCCTTACAATACCAGAAGAAATGAAGGGATCGTTTTCCCACGTAGTGGAAAAACTATCGGTCAAGGGACTACCAACTATTTAGCCCCAAGAATTTATGTTATATTACCTAATGATATAAAAACTTTAAAAAGTTACAACCAATTTAGAAAACATATTAAGAAATGGATAATGGAATCAGACTATATTTTACAAATGTAGTAAATCAAACTATATACTAAATAAAAAAAACAAAAAAAGTATCCATTTCAACATTATTTGATTATTTTATCCCGAATGTGTACATATCTTACCGGATTAGACTTTATGTTAAACAGTTAAATAGTATTTGATAATTAGAATCGCCCTGTATATACTAATATGTTTTTTTTTTCACTTAGTAGAATAAACAATTCCATGATAAAGTCGTGGTCACTGAATCAGAGTGCCTTAATGCATTTTTAAATCCATGGTATCGAGCTCGTCACTTGATATGATTTAGAATAATTTTTAGAAAGTCTGCAGATTATTGATCGATAAAGCACGTACAGCCTCTTATGTTCTTATTTTGTGGAATTGCCGACTTCTTCATTTCTTTTCGTAGGTTAATTTGGGTCAAGTTGGAAGATGTTTTCTACCGATTAAAATGAAACTTTTGTGATATATATGTCTACTGGTTATAGTTCAAAATTGACTAGAATCCAGAGTGAAATTGAATAATTTATAAAAAACCAGTTGAGAATGCTCTTCTAGCATTACCATAGACCGAACAAATTGTAATAAATAAAATTTTCGATTGACAGTTCTTATTCTAATCAACACATCCACTCACTTTTACCAAAATCGTCATTCACTATGTGTCTACTTTAAATTCAATGATATTTGAAACTTCAAAATTTTCATATTTTGGACCCCATCTTGAAAGTGTTCTCGAAGAGGTACGGAGGGGCACATCAAACCCTACTTACTTTCTGATGCTCTATCAAAATCTGAAGTCAGAATTTTAACATTCATAAACACAAATCAACATACACACAGATCGAATTCAGATACCGGAACAATTTGTTCGGTGAAAATAATGTTGAAAATTAATTCCCAAAAAAAAATGAATATATGTACACTGAAGAAGCTGATGTAGGAGTAAAATACACTTTTTGCTCTTCAGATATGTAACTTAACTATGAGGACCAGTTTTTTTTAGATGCCTTCAAAAAAAAATAAATGTTTTGTTTTTTGACAAGACATCATTTCTTATAAATCTTGGTGCACTGAAAACAAATATTTAATAAAAATAGGTTCTACCGTATATTTTTTTTCCTACATTGAACTGTTAAAATTGTGCTTATGGCTATTTTTAACTCAAGATTGGTGCGAAAGTTGGCGCTATCGAAAAATTAAATTAAAGGCAGTTTAATGAGTCCAAAACTTATATTACCAACTGGACTATTTTCCAGAAAACTTGGAGGATTACAGTGAGGAGCAAGGCGAGCTACAACAGTATGAGGTTCAATGGTATTATTTAATCTGCCATTATATTTAGAATCATATTTCGATAGAACCAACACGATTTTGATCAATTAAAACGTATTTTCTAAAGAATAAATATGGTAGCACCTTTTTGTATTAAAAAAATTGTTCAGCACACATAAATCAAGAAATTATGGTCCTGGTCCTGGTTTTGTTTTAAGTTATTCAGTATGCAATTTTTCTTGTCCTAGGATCAGGTCGGGGTTTTTCTCTGGAAATGTCCAAACTACTTTAATCTTTAAGTTTTTAGTTTTAGTTATGTTGCCGTTTTGGACCTTAATTTCAAACTTGGAGAGATGCTGAACTGGCTCAATAAGATCAACAAAGAACTTTACAAAAAATTATAAAATTGGTTAAAGATAATATTAACCCACTTTACTGTGCCAATGATCTTAGCTGTCGAGGCACTTGATTGTAACAAAATCATTTCTAGGTATATTTTCGAAGGTTGCCTCTAATTTGTTATACAATTGTCTTTTCGTTTACGCTTGCCTAACCGTTTACTATACGTATGTTACTTTTCTTATTTTCTATCTTGAAGTGTCTTTCTTTTTTACACTTTTACAAAGCAGCAATACTATATGTTCAGGACGATAAATCTGGAAGAATAGTCATGCAAAAAAAATCGAACGAAATGTGGTCATTAACAAAATCATTAAGAGACAGAATTATGACGGGAGAACTAGACTATGAGAAGATGTTTGGGGTTCATATAGAGAAATAGGGTGATTAAACATAGGAAATTTGGAATTGAGTCCCTAACAATCAAGCTCTCCAATTCTATAGGCTTATCAAGCATATTATGCCAACAGATAGATAGCCCAAGAAAGTAACAATCATGGTATGAGAGAGAAAAAATACGTCGTCCAGCTTTGTTGGGAAACATCTCTCTGTATTGGCCCATTGTGCGTCCTTCTAAGGTTGAGCTTTCCTTCTAGCTCGTCAGCCAGCCTACTTGTTTAAAGTAGGTGATGACGTCGCCTGAAGGTACCTCCCTCATGTTGGCATGTGTTAGCCACTGCTCGCCGAAAAGAAAATGTCTTGTTTGTGAGAGTGTCGGGCATCGCAAAGAATGTGTTCGACAGTCTCGTCTTCCTGTTCACATCCTCTACACAGTGGAGGTGTTTTCGTAGACGACAGTGGCCAGTCAGGATACCTGTGGCTGTACGCAGTTTCTGTCTGTTCATAGTCATGTATTTTTTGGCTGTTTCGCTGTTCGGATACCGTAATAGTTCCTTGGCTAGCTTGCAGCCTGTTTCGTCGTCCCATCTACCCTTAAACTTGTCAAGGGAGTGCTTCTTTAGTAGGTCAGCCACAGTTGATGCCGATAAGCTTATGAAAGTGCCAGGTCCCAAAAGTTTATGGGAGGCTGCTTTCTTAGCTAATGAGTCAGCTGCACGGTTGCCTTTTGATTTTCCATGACCTTTGATCCAAGCTAAAGTGACCACGTTGTTGTTGCAAGCTTCGATCAGGGCCTGGTGACATTCTAGTACTAGACCTGATGTAATACGTGGTCTATCCAGGGCCAGTAGTGCCTGTCTGCTGTCCGTGAGGATGTAAATATTATTACCAGTAATGTTTCTTCTGGTAGTCTCTTTTGCGGCGATGGAGATAGCAGTGAGCTCTGTTTGAGCTACACTGGCATTAGAACCCATTGCCCATTTTATATTGAGATTCAGGGATCTGGAATAAATTCCACAGCCTGACCCCTCATTTGTTTTAGACCCATCGGTGTAGATGCACAAGGCACCTGCTGCCAATGTAGCATCTTGTACATTTTTTATTATTACCCTGTAGGGCCTGTGAAAGGCATATCTTGGTGCAATCGATTACGGATTTGAGATATGTTTCCCAACACGATTCGATTCGATTCGATTGTTGGGAAACATATCTCAAATCCATAATAGCCGAAAATTTGAATTTAAAAGGAGCCCGATTGGGATGATAGACAGTTGTCGAAGCAAAAGGTGGTACACCCAGGTGGGTAATAATCGCAGAAGACAAAGAATGTATTGTGAAAATGTATTTTCTCACGATTCAACCCATTTTTTTGTTTTGCTGTTTTGATTTCATACTATAAGTAAGACTACATAATTACTAGTTTTCACTTGGCATAAACTTGTATTTTTTTATTGGGATAGCGTGAGTTAAATCCCATTTTTCTCTCTTTCATTGGCTATTCCAGTTTTTGCAAATCTCTACGATCGTCTCATTTTCTTCCGCACACACAACTTTGGTACTACTCACTGCCCACATATATATATCACCCAGAAATATCAAATCTCATTCACTTGGCTTCCAGCGCCGGGTCTAGGTCAATGGCTTTTAAGCCCACGTTCAAGATTAACTCCTAAACATATCAAGAGTTGGTATTCACGTAGATAACTAGATAGAGGAATAGAATATGAGTCAGACATTTAATATGAACCATCCTGATTTCTGAAATCGATTTAATTTATTAAAATAAAATGATACAATTTGCATTATCAAGCAAAATGTCAAAAAGCGTCGTTGTTAATTTTTTTTGCAGTGATAAAAATAGTTCTAGTAGAAAGAGGTATACTGAAGTTAAGTAAAAAAAATAATTTGGCCAATCTTTGAGTATGGATAATTATTGAAAATGCTACCAGGCTTATTTTCCAATTATTTCGTAAATCAACCAGACCTATTTTTAATTACAGTTTATGATTGTATCAATTTATATGCTAAATTTCAAGCCTGGAAAAATAAGGATTTCGGATACGCAAAATCAAATTTTTTAATCCGAAAATTTTCAGCCAGACTCACTTTCCGCTATCTGAGATAAGCCAGACTGCTAGTTTTATAAATTTTATATTCTTCTTTAGTAAATGTAAGATATTTGACTAGGACTTGTATTGTTTTTGTCACTAAGGGAACAGCTTATTGGTATATATACCCACTGGGAAAATACGTTCGAAAAAAATTTACTGCCTTCTGGGCTAAAACACGATATCCATGTCAAGAAAATATAGTGGAAAATTGATTTAATTTAGTGAGACTCGATATGGTAGCAAATTGTCCGGAGGCAATCCTATTGATCATATTGTGTATCTATAAGATTGGCACAATAAACAAACAACAAATATTCGGAATCTAATTGTTGAAATATAGAAAATATACGGCGCATTGAAAATCGCCAAAAAGTAACTGTACCCAAGTCACCCTTTTTTGAATTCTGAGATACAGAACAAATTGGGTGGTCAAATTTTAAACAGAGCGGTAGAGGGACGATGCGGACGCTTTGCTTCTGTTTTCGTATCTTATGTCCTGATTATTCGTAAAGATTGAAAAATATTCGGAATCTACTGGTCAAAATTTAAATTCAAATCTTAAATTGATATGACCCTTTAAGGGTTAAACTTGTCCTTCGTCACAAAACCCGGTCCTGTGACGCTAGCACTTCCTGTGCACTCCACAATCCAGTAGGTTGCTGTAAACCATCTGACAATCGGCAAAAAACAAATGATAGCATATCAACACGAGTCGTTAGTTCTTAGACGAGAGATGGTCGTACTTACATGTGACCTAATCTAGAGAGCGCCGGTACCGTTAGGTGTTCGCTGGTAGTTCGTGGTACATAATTGGAGGAGAACGGTCTTTTGTTAGATAGATCATTTTTATGTACTGGATGAAACTGAGACGACAAAAGCATGCACGGAAGTGCGCATTCATTCGAATAAACGTGCATAAGTATGAAGTACTTTTAAAAGTTCTGGGTCAAAATTAATGTTAGTTTTGTCTCTTGAACGTGGATATTTTACGTATTCTTCGAATTGGATAACTGAAACCACTCATTTCTGCAAATGTTTTTTAATTATAGCTCCGTCAAATGGTACACAAGGAGGGTTCGAATTGGAAAATTCTGGTGTAATTATTTTTAGTGGTTTATTTTATTATTTTTGAGGTACTGAACACGAATCTGAAGTTGTCCAACAAAAAATTTTCCCGCAAATATGAGAAATCATCAAAAACCAACAAAAAAAATGTTTTGTAGTGATTTTCAGCTTATAACTTGCAAAGCAAGCTACGAGGTAGGTCTGAAAAGTTTCCTACGTCAACGTGAAGATGGCATCACTCGTAAATAAAAGCTTGGACGCGCAGTTTTTATGTAACAGTCGTTTGAGTGAGTTGATGTGAGTTTTTTGTGAAAATGGACAAAATCGAGTATCGAGCTGTCATTAAATATTTGTTTTGAAATGCAATACGCCTTCGCAAATCAAAGACGAGTTGGATTCTGTGTATGGGGACTCTGCACCATCATTTACCACAGTGAAATTTTGGGCTACTGAATTTACGTCCAAAAACTGCAACTACTGACGAAAACATAGCCAAAGTTCACCAAATGGTGCTAGACGACCGCCGCATTAAAGTGAGAGAGATAACAGAGGTTATGAATATGTTAAAAAAACGTGTTTGTCACATTAAATCAACATTTAGGCATGAGAAAGCTGTCCGCGTGTTAGTTGCCGCGTTTGCTCACGTTAGACCAAAAACGTGTTCGATTTAACATTTTCAACGCACTTTTGAGGAAGTTTAGGCGAAATAAATCCGAGTTTTGGCGCCGATTACTGTAGATGAAACTTGGGTACACCATTATAAGCCCGAAATAAAAATACAGTCCAAACAGTAGATTGCAAAGAGGGAACGGGCTCCAAAAAAAGCAAAAAATGTTTCTTCGGCTAGGAAAGTGATGGCGACTGTTTTTTGGGATAATCATGGATTTATTTTAATCGATTATCTTCAAAAAGGAAAAAACCATTACAGGAGCATACTATGCATCATTGCTTGACAAGCTGAAGGCAGAATTTGCGGAAAAACGGCCACATTTGCAGAAAAAGAAAATCCTGTTTCACTAAGACAACGCATCGTCTCACACCTCAGCGGCTGTCATGGCGAAAATCCACGAATTACTATTTGGACGGATTACAGAGATGGGAGCATCGCTGAGAGAAGTGTGTAGAGTTACAAGGAGACTATGTTGAAAAAAAAAATCAGAAAAAATGTCTTGTATCTTTGTTAGGTCGGAAACTTTCCGGACCACCCTCGTATTGTGGTCACAGTGGTCCTGTAGTAAAATAAAGAAGAGAAAATTGTCTAAACTTTATCTCTCCAAAAATTTTTTTGTACATCGTTTCCTTGCAAAAGAGAGTTGAAACATCGAGGAAGTACAATAATTTTGGAAAAATAGCAAAAAACACCATTCATTTATATTTTTTATTTTATGTAGGTAAATATTGTTCAAAAGCCCTCTTGGACATGGTTTCCATGATTTCTACAAGGCAACCTTCCAGTTCTACGCCTACAATCATTGAGTTAATTCCAAGTGTTTGCAATTTATTAAATAAATATTAAAGCAGTACCTAATAAGAATTTCTGTCCAATTTATATGTCTGTACTTATACGAACCTTCTTAGGCACGGGTTCAATACTTTCTTCCTATGTCCATTTTTCAAAGGATCACAATTGGTAAAAAATCTGCAGCCAGTCCCAACGCTACAGCCACCAGCACCAGAAGCAGTTTTAAGACTTATTTCTTGCAAATGCATGAAGACCTGTCAGACCAACTGTGGATGCAAAACAGCAGACCTTAACTGTTCTAATATGTGCCTGAACTGCGAGAACAGCTGTAATAACGTGTCCGTCGCAGAAATTGAAGAAGAAGCAGAGGATGATCCAGAGTTTCCCGAATCGCTTGAAGGTAACTATGCAAGGATAATTCTATCCCACCTTTATTTCTTCACTCACTATTTATTTGTGATTTCGAAATATGTATTCGATAAATTTTCCAGTATTTGGAATTAAGTTACTTTATTTGTTTCAGGAGTACAAGAACTGAAAGGCTGCCCTGAAGAAAGTATTAAACGCTAACAATGCTCGTATAAGTACAGACATATAAACTGGACAGAAATTCTTATTAGCTACTGCTTTCATATTTATTTAATAAATTGAAAACACTTGGAATTAACTCAATGATTATAGGTGTAGAACTGGAAGGTTGCCTTGGAGAAATCATGGAAACCATGTCTAAGAGGGCTCGTATACATAAATTGTACAGAAACATCTTTTATTAGCTTATAGAATAATATTTACCTACATAAAATAAAAAATAGTAATGAATGGTGTTTTTTTGCTGTTTTTCCAAAATTATTGAAGTTCCTCGATGTTTTGCAAGGAAACCATACGATGTACAAAAAAATTTTTGGAGAGATAAATTTTAGATAATTTTCTTTTCTTTATTTTACTACAGGACCACTGTGTGATAATAGCTTACTTTGCATTTTGTATTGATTTCTCATATTTGCGTGAAAAATGTTTGTTGGACAACTTCAAATTCGAGTTCAGCACCCCAAAAAACCTAAAATAAATCACTAAAAACAATTGCACCAAAATTTTCCTCTTCAATCTTAGCGGTAGAGCACTGGACTCATAACCCAAGGCTTGTCGGTTCTAATCCCATCCAAATAATTAAAAATTTAGAAATTGATTTTCCTATACGAGGTGTAATTCCTCACTCCAGCATTCATTGCTGGATTTTAATTAACAGTGCTGTTCCTAAAGTGGCGTTGGGAAACAGTAACAAAGTCTACACAGAACACGAGGCTGATGATCATGGTAATCAATAACGTTAAAGTAAAAAAAAAACTGACCGAAATAATTTGTACTCCCAATATATAACGTAATAAAAATGGTTTTCTCATTATAAACTGGGAGAATAATTTTCGGCTAGTTTAATTATTCAATTTTACGCTTCCAAATTTCATAAAAACTTTGGCAATGCATTAAAAAAACCAGAAAAACATTATTTACTTTAGTAATCACATTGCCGCTACAGTTACAACCGAATGATTTTTTATTAACTGCCTAACCAAAGAGATTCTTGTTCAGAATAAATTAAATTTGTAATTTTAATTTACACGGTTTTTTGTTCCATAGCTGACCATCGATCAATTGCATTTATATTGTTCTTATTCATTTATCGATTTTCTATTATGTTTCTTCACCGATTTCAGTATTTTTTTGGTTTCTGTGGTGTATTCTTTTGTGCCTATTTTAGTGATAAAATAAATTGTAATGACGTGTTTTAATAGACGCAGTCAAAATATAATAATAATTAAATACATTATCCATTAGTACACATCATGCAAAATTATTTTAGTGTGAAGGCTTTTAATAATGGGGCATTTATTAAATTAATTACAAAAAACTGTTTATTTGTTTATTAAGAAATATTCGACTCTTTCTTGTAATATAACAGACATGCCACTTGCAGCACTAATACAAGTACTGACTGAACAAGTACTTTGTAACAAATACGCCTATAAATAAACACTAAGCTGTGCGTAATTTAATGCCGAAGTGTGTACAATATTCCTATGGAATTTATTTAACAATCTAATCATAAACACTCTTATTTTGTTGTCAAGAGTGTGAGTGGAATTTTAATAAACCTGCAAGACAAACGCCGCGGCGCTTTGAGTTGAAGATGTATATTTAGGTACTGTATTATGGTACCAAAAACAAACCTGGATATTTTTACGAATTTTCTGAATCTTCTCGTTGGCCGATTTAGTTAAAACTTTATACACTTCAGCAAACCATGTGTTCTCTATTATTTTCCTTTATTTTTTGCCCTTCCGACACTACAAGACAGTAAGAAGCTTGGGAGAATATTTCCGTGCTAAAAGTAGTACATAACCAAAAAAGAACACGTGGTTTGGCCTAAAAGAAGATTTTATAGCGCTACTGAGTCCTCTCATAAGAAGCAAACATTTAGCCACCAACATAATACTTGACAAATTACAAATTTAAATTCGATTAGTTTTAAATCAAATTTTGGTAAAAGATACCTACTTGTTTTACCAAGGCATAAACACGTATTTCAAATCATCAAAATTTCAAAACATCAAGACACATTTAAAATGTTTTAATTTAAAAGATCATGTACTAAAATAATAATAATTTTTATCTATTTATTTAATATATATTTTGCATCCTTTGTAAATATTTTATTTAAAAAAAATTGCCACTGAAGATGGTCTTTCGGTTTAAAAAGATTGTCAAAAATACAATGATGAGTAGAAGAAAAATAATATTTTTATATGATGCTTTAATGAAATATATTTTTCTTTAATTTTCGAAATATTCGTTTTTTATTAGCTAAATATTCGGATTTTTTTTGCTTATCACTTAAATTAAAATTGAAATAACCACAAAAAGTCATCTTAACATACCTTAAAAAAGAAGAAAATAAAAGTGAAATAACATAACTAAATATTATTTTAATTGACATCACATGATTGCTAATAGAAACAAAACAACGACTCTAATTAGAATTATATTTCCTTTAAGGAATTTAATATTTGATACCATTCACGTCACTATATAAACAAAGGTAGTTAAGTTTTAGATTTCTAGTAGAAACAACAAAAGTAATAGTGTTTATCTGGAATATTATTGGTCCATTTATAAACATGCTGTTACGCTGCATGCAACATTATCTTAGACGTAGACACATACACAATTGGGAAACGGACGTGCTGCCCTCATGAATTATTTTAATCTATTTTGTAAATAATAAACATTGTTTATAGGCAGTATTGTAAAGAAATCTAATTTTGAAACCGTTCAAGCATCATCTTATCCAAAACAAATTGGGTATATACAGGATGATTAACTTAAACTCAGTAGTTGGATGGCTGTTTTATATGGAAAATTAGGGAGAGTGTCAACCTCTACATTTGAAAAAACACTACTAGAGAAATAGCTAACAGAGGAGAACGTAATAGATTATACAGGGTGGTTCATAATTATTGGGACATAGGCTAAGGGCAAGTTATTGGGACCAAAATATTGTGATAGGACCAAATATACCTTAATAAAATATTGCTGTGGAATAAGAAGATACATGATTATTTCACCCCTTTCCGAGAAAAACGCAATTGAACAGGTAATTTTATAATGTTTTCTTTGATATCCTTTATTACAAGAATTAGAAAAGGCATTATCGTGTTTAAACAAGAGTATCAATATTACGTAGAAATAATGTTTGTCATATTTTCTAATCAAAATCAATAAAAAGTTTCGTCAAAAAAAGATGCCACTTAATTTCATCATCAGGAATCATTCATGTGGCGCCTCCTATAACAAAATGTGAAATCATACATAAAATAATATTCCTTGTCCAAAGTTATGCCTCCGTGCCGATTTTAACGCCCTGTATCTTATTCCACAGCAATATTTTATTATATTGGCTAATTAATATTGACTTTAGATTGAAAATGGTCCAGAAATCTAAAATCAATAGAAAATTGATTAATACTGATTTTAAACTAGGAGCGAAAATTAATAATTGGTTAATTGATATTGACTTTAATATAATATGATAGTTATGAACCACCCTGTACAATTACAAAAAAGGAGAAATAGTGAATATCAGAATGAAGACCATTACACACTAGAATCACAAATGAAAGAGATGACAACAACAGACAAAGGAAAAAGCCCCAAAGAAGAATAAAGTTAAAAGCGTACAAACTATGAAGAACAGACATAAGAACAAAATATTAAAAAGAGAAGAAGAATAAATACATAATAAAAAATATTATCAAAATAGTAAAGGTGGTATGTGGGAGCACTAAAGTAAAGATGAATAAGACAATAATATCGTGTTGAGGTAAGAAGAGGAGTTAAAGAGAAAGGAAGCTTTAAAATGGTATCGACAAAAGAAACATGATAAAAACTATGGAAAGTACCAGGAAAATGAAAAAAAGGTGAATAGAAAATTGGAGAGGCGAAGTTTGCAATGCTGTAGCTCCGTATTGTATTGTTTGACTTTTCCTGAAACTTAAATTCTTTAATTTGTTGAGTGCAAAAACACCGCACCCACACAATTGCATTATTATTCGAATACAAACAGGAAAAAAAGTTAAGTCGTTAGTTTCAAAGGCAATAAACTAGCAGCACCAAGTGAAATTGAATATGAAAACGATAGGCGAACATTAATAATCATATACTAATGTGGAGGATTATATAATTTCTTTGTTTAGTTCCATAAAGATGCAAATCTATGCAGAGTTGGACTGCCTGCCCACTTATTAAGTAGTCAGACTCTTCGTCAGTAAGTATCTTGTTAGAAGAATTACCTTGAAACGAACTGATTCTGGGCCACGCAGATAAAATTGAAATAAGATGAATTATGACTAGGGTAACGAAGGTAAAGGTCAGCCCAAATAATAAAAAATATTTAGATTCAAATTTCATTCAAATGCCAAAAAAAAACTCATTTATTGAAGAAGCTTAAATCATTTTTAGGTTGTCTCAGATAACGATAATCTCGGTACTATAAGTAAAGTATAGTTCTGGCATTCAATCATGACATATCCCCTTTAAGATAGGACACATAAGAGTTTGCATTTATATTATTAAAATAAAGTATTTCATTTGAAAATAAATTATTCTAATTAGGTATTTATTATTGATAATTCTTGCAAATAGAGTAAAAGTTTATTAAATTAATTAGAAGCTCATGATATATAAATCCTACCAACATTTTTGATTTTCCCTGTATACCACTAAATTTTTTAGAAATATTATTTTGATCCCTCATTTATATGAACTTCTTATGAAGAATAATTTTTTTTTGTAAAATTAATAATAAGGTGGTGGTGTAAACAGGTTACTAGATACAAATTGTACTTATTATTTAATGAAATACCATTAAATAATAATGACTATTTCCCTCGTCTTAATTTCCACCAATCATAAACGCGAAATTTTGAATTACAAATGGTTTCTAGATGAAAAAACTATATGACAGCTCCTACCAGTAGTTTTTTCGAGTTTACCCGCGGCAAAACTTGACAGCTGTCGTCACCAAAAATTACAATACCTTTGATAACAAGTAATTATGGTCTCCTAGGACACCAGAAAACGACGCTAAACAATTTTTCTGATTTTATTGTCAATAAATTTTATAATATTGTTTTATTAGAGAGTTATTGCAAAGCCAAAATTTATCAAAAGATCCTGTAATAAAGTATCCTGTATCCTGTATCACGATTGGTTTATAAGAGTTATTGCAACAGTCCTCATCGGCATACTTTATTTTGACAATCCTTTATTCTGACAATGACATGAATTGTATTCCTAACCTACAATATTTTGTAACTTAATAATAAACAACACAATAAACCTGGAAGAACAATTGGAAATAGCTATTCTAGCGGATGTTAATAACGAAGAAATTGAAAACTTACTTCTACACAACATAATTGGTGTTGCCGTTGAAGCTAATGAGGAAAATAATGTAATAGAACCCGCGGAATTCAATTTAAATAACATGAGTGATGATGAAGTGAAAGCGAATTTTCGTTTTCATAGTGACGATATACCGCGATTGAGAAATGCTTTGCTGATTCGATCACACATTTCACTAACACCAGGAACAATGTGAATGGTAGGTAACTTGCAAAATGAATTTTTTTTTAAATATTTCAAATGTGTCTTTACAGAGTGATGACGGCCCTATATATATATTATTAAAAAGACGAAGCTATGCTTATGCCACATTATTACAACTGCAAATTTTATTGGGGAAAATCATGGACATCTGTCCATAACCAACATGGGAGCAGCAGTCCCAAACTGGAATTTATTGATGGTACAGTTCGACCTAATATATGCAGACCATCTAATGATCAGGAAGACTACTACTAATGATGATATCTTTTGTTATATCAATTTTTTAATTTATACTTACACATATATATTGTCTTTGTATTTTAATTATAATTTAAAATTGTAATTTATATCTTAAATGGGCCCGTAAATATATAAATATCTTAACAAAAAGTATGTATTACTTATAATATATGTAAATATATTTATTGTGAATGAAAAACATATATATATATATATATGTATTACATCAAATATGCTTTTGAACTATTTCTAGTAATTTATTAATGACTGATTATCGAACACTTTTTGTTGCTGTTCGGACTCCAAACGAAACTTTTTCTCTGCTAGGGCAACATTCTGTTCTGCCACACCTACTTTTCTTCCTTCAATGTTTAACCTTTTCTGTTCTCATTTTTTCTTTGAGATAGTCCAAGCCGCTTCTTCGTAGATAATTTGTATTTTTTGCTCGGTTAATTATCTACTACTTTTTGCGATAGGATATGTATATTTCTGCCACAAAACGTATAAATCCTATATCAAACCCTAAAAGCATATATTTACGTACCCCCACACCCCTTCCGGAACTTTTACTCTGTCACTTGATTTTTTTTAATTTACCCTAAATTTTCGGACCATCCACATAGTGCTAAGAATTATTTTTTTTATTTTACAAATTATTGATGCTCTATACTTACAAGTTTTTTTATTTTATTTGGTGCCTGTTGATTTTTAACAGTTTGAATTTCATTAAGTTGGCAGAACCGTCCTTCATAAGTCAAAATAAAGTTACGTTAATTAAGGGGAACCTGTCCTGTATTTAAATTAAATACAGGACGCCTGTATTTTAATAAAAGCAAAACTTATGGAGCTGTTCACTGCGCATGCGTACATGTCAAAATAAGGGATCTTTTATTAAAAGATCGGCCAAAAAGAGGTTGCAATAACTCTCTATTGTCAATACATTTTGTAATATTGTTTTTAGACAGTGCTGGTAAGCTTATGTAGTGAAAATGAGTCGCTTTGGAAGTGATTCTATGACTAATATTGATCTGGCGATTGAGAAAAGTGTGCCGTACAATACCGTTAAAACCCATACGTCAATATGGAAACAGTTTAAGGAATTCTGCAAGGCAAAGAAATACGAGCTTTTGGATACTACAAGTTTCGAGCAACTAAACCTAATCCTGAAAGATTGGGCGTGGAATATGAAGAAAGAAAACGGTGAAAATTACAAAGACAATGTGGAACACCGTTGCAAAAAAAATGCAAGAGATGTATTTTATGAAGTGGAAAGTAATTTTTGATCAATTTAAAGATATTATCTAAAAGTCTAGTAGGGAAGCTCGTAATGCGAAACGAAGGAATTTGCAGATATGCGCCAATAAAAGGAAATCGAGCTCTGCTTCATTAAAATTGGAAGAATACTACGCAATGGTTTTATTATGAGACAAAGGCACTAGAGCGGGACTCAAGCGAAAATTTTACCATATCGCTTCAGTAGAACTTGCCTGGAGAGGTGGAGAAGCAGTCAATTGCAGAGTTCATTATTTTAAAGAGGAAGTGGATAATTCTGGGATTAAAACAGGTAGATAACATAGTTCCATATTTTTTAAAATAACTGATTTTCAAAAATCCTACTTTTTAGGAAGGCCCAGGGTGGAGAAAAAAAATGGCTAGTCCCCAACACGAAGAAGCCTACCTTTTGTCCAGTCCGCCTTTTTAAAATTCTAATGGTTAAACGTTCATTTACAATAACAACTGATAGATTATTCTTAACAGTAAATCTATTATGGAAAAAAGAACAATCAAGTGTAGTACAAAAACACTCCAGTGGGAAAAAACGAACTTTCGAAATGGACTAAAGAAGCAGAAGAGAAGGCAGGATTAAATACAAAAGAAATAAAAATAACAAACCACTCTATGCGGCAGACAGCAGTCAGTAACCTGGCTAAAGGAGGGGTCAGTTCAGCCAACTCAATTAAGCCTTATCTGCAAATGGATAATGAGCATTATATTCCAACATTATAAACACCCTTAGAAGTGACGCCTCAGAACCTTCAGCTAAAAAACTGAAAACAGAAGATCCTGCAGCCACTTCTCGAGCCTCTCACTCTACAGCTGGACCCATCAACAACATTAATGATTTACCTACACTCAAACAATACTCCTACTGTGTACCAAAATTACAATTTATATTTTAATTGTACCCTAAATAATTAAGTTAAGTAGTATTTTGTGATTAAATAAATTACCTGTTTTTCAGTTTTCAAATTAATACCTACATATTTATTATGTATCCATATATAACAGGTAGTATGTTTTGTAAGCTATGTATAAAAACACAATGCAAAGTAATATGTTTTTAACAAAATGCATTCCTGCAGGTGCAAAAATCCTCGTCTTCGACTCGGTTTTTGGTTGCCACCAGCTCTCATGCTTCTTGTTAAAATATTACTTAGCAACGTGTTTTTTCGATTTTTTTCGGAAAAATTAGGTGCCCTTATGATATTACAACTAATAAGCCTTTACCTCATATATTTAAAAGTTGCATAATTTTCAAAATTACTATATATTCTGATCATTATACTATAAATTTATTTTCCAATTATTTATGATAGTGAAACAAAAACTGCTGGTTTATTAACCGATAAATTTAAAATTTTATTAGTATTATTATATAGATATTTTTTAATATTGTTTAATACACCTCTGATAATTCATTGTGTTCGATTTGGACGAGTTTGCAAATTAGTCGCATTATATACTGAAGCTTATTCAGTCCTGGAACCTACACTAATTAAAATGCGGGGTAAACGCACACACCGGTGTTAATATATTATTTCCATTGACATGATGAAGAAGAATAGCGACATACTAAATAACCTGCCGCGGTCTTCGTTTGCCTAACACGTCAAAACAAATTTATTCGGAATTGTGTTTTTGTTATTATAATTTTATTTTTCCAAATTTTTTTCTCTATAATGCATAACAGTTTTTGCAGAATTTTTAAAATTTCTTGTTTTATGATTAATACGTTTCAAAAATGTGGGTAATTACTCATTAAATTATGTTTTTTATTGAATTAGAGCGACACTAAATTTGTTTAAAACATTTTCTTAGTGAAGGTCACAGAAACAAGACCCGTAAATAGTAAATATAATATTCAATAATTGGGGGTTATCGTTTTTCAGCATAGAATACTTTCTTTCGCCTTCCCGTATCTTTTAAAATAATTGGATAATGCGGCAGATTCTTCAATCCCAATCGAAAGTTTCCTTCTTTTTAAATTTGTTTTAGATCGATTCGAGCTGTTTTTTGAACTTGTCATTTTCCCCCTACCTACACCTCACCTCATTTAAAAAAAGTGATTATTATAGTAACAAATTTAAAAAAAACAAATGTCAAATTTTATTATTATTAAATTATTAATTTACATCCCGCCAAAATATTTTTTTTTGTGTTTGAAAATTTTCTTTTTTGTGTTTTAAATAAGCTGTAATTTTTTCAAATCAAAATATTTATTTTTCGACTTTATACGAATTTAAATTAAAAAAAGCCTAATTTTCAATCGAAAAAGTTGGTTTACAAATTTTCACTTTACCTATCAACTTTATCAGCGCTCATTTTCTTTCGTTTTTTTTCGTTTATCAAATATAACATAAATCTAATGCATAATTAAATCATAAAACCGATTTGGTTTGCATCGAGGTGCACCGAAAAACATACAGCGAAATTCATTTCTGAAGCTCATAGTGGTTTCCTTGTTAGTCCAATTTCTCTTCTCATAAAATAAAACCACTTATTTTGTTAAAAAAGTTTTTTAATTTTCGACGTTTCGACTTCCTTAATCGGAAGTTTAAAAATGAAAAATAACAAAATATATAATAAAAAATTTACTATAGAAACAGAACACTTGATAATCTTACAAAAACATGACAGCAACATAGGACACCGAGAAAGATTTTGAAATTGAAGATGTCAAAATCTGTTTCCATCATATTTTTGTGACGTTTCTGGGAACGAATTTTGAAAGAAGGATAGCGCATTTGCATATTATAAGAGAATTTATACTTCGTCATAAATGAAGTTTTCTTAATAATATTATCATAAGAAAAAACCAGATAAAAACTTATGATACTATCCCGATATAGAGGGTATCCTTTTTTCAATTAACCCTTTTCGTAAAATAGACATCCAAATTTTTGAAATATCAAACGAACAATTAGAAACACATTCGTTATTATTTAAGCATATCAATGCTGCTTCTTTAACTTGTCGGTTATAATTATTAGGTTCTTTTAATAATCTAGTTGAAGAATTCCATTGTATTTTATGACATGTTCACATATTTTTGATTTTTCGAATTGTTTATTTTTAATGTATGGTTGGTGTTCATTAATACTAATTAAAACTAATATGAAAAGGTCTAGATGTTTCTCCTATATAAAATTTATTACATTCGCATGGAATTTTGTAAATACAATTTTGTGCATTTTAAATTTCATTAAAAGGTTTTGTATTTACCATTAAAGATTTTAATGTATCATTAGTTTGAAAAACTGTTTTTAAATTAAATTTATTGCCAATCCTAATTTTTTCGGATAATTTTGGAATAAAAGGGATTTTCATTATATTTGAATGAAGTATTGGGGGATTTAAATTTTGTTGTTTATTTTTGATGTCTCGGTAAAGTTCACGATTTATAAATTTACTTGGGTAATAGTTGTGAATCAAGACAGATTTGACAAGTGGTAATTGATTATTTAAAATATTGTCATTTGAACAAATTGTTTTTTCTCTATCGGAAAGAGATTTGACAATACCTCGTTTAACACAAATTGAGTTGTTTGAATTAAAATTTAGATATCTATTTGTATGTGTTTCTTTTCTAAAAACTGATGTTTCAATACAATTGTGGTTATTGTGCATTAGTACATCAAGAAACGGTAGTTTTTTATTATTTTCAATTTCAATTGTAAATTTAATAGTAGGTTCCGAATTATTAATCTAACATTCCTGAACAAATTTTAAACTCTATCAATCCTGTATTTAAAAAATATATTCAATACGATTTCCAAATATAGATATAAATACCGACAATAATTCTACTTGCAATAATGCCTCGAATAACTTTCAAGATAAGCAGATACAATTAATAACATCATAACCACCTGCCCTATTTGTCAAAAACCCGACACATTCGAATATCCTCTTGGTTCTTGCACAGTTAATCCGTACGTAAGCTAGAAAAATGATCGAGAATCCATCTATTACCTGTAATGCAATTCGCCCATATAAATTACAAGGATTCATGCCGTTCCTAATTAATTGGAAGCCATCGTCGACTGGTCGCTATATAAACACTTTAGAAATGTCTTTAGTTTCCATTTTTGATAGATTAGGATTAACTTTTCCAACACTAATGTCTTTACGTTTTTTTTATTTCAAAATATAATTATCAACATGCAAAACCGCTGTATTTAAAGCAGTTAATATTACAATTATTTACATGTCTTGGCGTCATAGAAATAGCAGTACAACTCAATAATCGATATAACAACAAATATCTTCAGGCAATACTTAAACGTATATTTAAATAAGTGGAATAAGTTATCCATTTTTATTTAAATATCAAAATAAATTTAAGGCTTGTAGTGTAAATAATAATTTTATTCCGTCTACTTTAAATGATTTGTTACCATGAAAATTTCACACCTCTACTTTTCAACCAATAAGATGTATTAATTTTGACTAGTCACCATGGCAACTAAAAAAATTTCCGGAAATTTTTTCGAGGCGCCACAAGATTTAAGTGGAAATTTTTTGACAGTGGAAAAGGTAAACATATGATCTGCAACCATTAAATAATGTAACAAAAAATACATTTCTACCACCTTTAGTGACCTAAAATTATAAAATGACGATAGACTGAACTAATACCCATCTGAGTTTTAGCATTTGGTGTAACTAACATTGGTAATTTTTTTTATTTAACGAAATATGCTGGATATACCTACATACGAATTTATTTGAAATTGCATCATGCTACTTGTAAAAAATATATTTCTACCACCTTTAGTCAACTAAAATTACCAAACGGCGATAGACTGAGCTAGTACCCATCTGAGTTTTAGCATTTGGTTTAATTAAAGTTGGTAATTTTTTTTTATTTAACGAAATATGGTGGATATATCTATATTATTTATTTCATGTTGAACTAATATCTTCATTGACAAATCTCTAATGATATCGACTAATAAGCAAAATAAAAACAATACCCTGACTAACTTGATAAGCAGTGAAATTAATTTAAAATGTCAGTTTGGATTAATAATTTTTTTCCAAATTATGGTGTGAAATTTTCTTACCAAGATTAAGTTATTCCTGGAAATTTTTTAAGCTCTGGTGATATTATAAGTGAAAATTCCACACCTAACATTTTCGACCAATTAAAAGCCTTTATTTTGTATCGTTACCATAGCAACTAAACAAAATTCCGGACATTTTTGTCTCCTCCTTGGGGGCAGGAGCATGAAATTATGCCGAATTTATTCTATAAGGTTCCGATGATATATTTTAATTTCACTAACTTCATTACAAAACTTGCATAAAACGTATTTCGCAAATCGCTCCATTGTTATAAACTCTACAACACAACGAATTTATTTAGATAATTTATACTCAGGTAACGTCAAAAGTTGCTTGCACTTGCTTAACCAATATAAATTATTATTATTTTAAATACCTATTTCATTATTTTCTACCAACCTTAGTAAAACGAATTTGTAAAAAACTGAGAGATTGAGCTACTATCGACTCATTTTTTGTATAACTAAAGTAGATTAATTATAATTTTTTATTTTTTAGATAAGTGCAGCGGTCTGCTGCGTGTCTATAATGCTGGTTCAGTCGTAAATACAAAAAGATCTATTTAAACAAATATGGCTTTTTATCTTTTTATTTTGACAAGTTGACAGTCACAAAAAAACTATATACCGTATGTATATCGAAGTCGTCAATAATAATAAAATAACAAAATAACTAAAAACTAGGCAACAACATTCTCCCGCCCCAAATGAGTTATTCATTTTTTAAAAACATCTAAAACGCATAATTTTGAAACAGGTCGTCTAAAAGTTCCATTAACAGTTTTAACGTCGGCAACTCTAACTCTTGCATCTCTTCCCGGAAACACAGCTGTGACTATACCCTTTAGCCATGTATTTCTTGGAGATTGATCGTCAACAACAATAACTACATCATTCACTTCTATATTCTTTTTGTCTTGATGCCACTTGGATCGTAGACGAAGAGTGGGTAAATACTCATTTATCCATCTTTTCCAAAATTTATTAGCAAGGTCTTGAACATACATCCACTGTTTCCGTAAGCTGAAATTATCTATAGTAAGATTTTTAAGGAGATGGACTCTCCCAGCATTATACTTCGGTCCAAGAAGAAAATGATTTGGGGTTAGTGCTTCTTCGTCTTGACTATCTAATGAAATATCTGTCAGTGGTCTAGAATTTATTATGTCTTCAACTTCCAACATCAAGGTATGCAAAACTTCTTCGTGGGGAACTTGTTCTTTTAAGATGATTTTGAGGGTTGACTTTACGGATTGTATCATCCGCTCCCAAACTCCGCCCATATGACTTGCTGTTGGAGGATTGAAGTTCCATTTCACACCACTAACAGAAAGGTTAAGAGATATTTGTTGTTGGTTAAATTCTTTTAGAGCTAGCTGAAGTTCTTTATCAGCTCCTCTAAAATTAGTGCCATTGTCGCTGAAAATCTCTAATGGATAGCCTCTTCTTGCACACATTCTCTGAATGGCCATGATGGCGGAATCAGTGGTAAGGGAATTAGCTATCTCAATATGAATGGCGCGAATAGTTAGGCAGGTAAACAAAACACCATACCGTTTTTCTCGGCGCCTTCCAATCTTTACCAAATAAGGTCCGAAATAGTCCACACCACAAAATGTGAATGGTTTTATATAGGGCGTGGTTCTTTGAATTGGCAAGTTTCCCATGCAAGGAATTGCTGGAATTGACTTCATATTTTTACAAAACTGACAGTCCCTAGAAATCTTTTTTACCAAATTATTTAGTCCCAGTATCCAATATAACTGTCTAATTTCATTAATTTGTGTTTTACGACCCTGATGTTTAAATTTTTTATGATAGAAACCAACGAGTAGTTCGGTAAAATGATTTTTTGAAGGAAGTATAACAGGATTATTCTCAAATTCAGGAATATTTGTGTCAATTCGACTTCTAAGTCTCACTACGTCAAATTCATCTAAGTAAGGATTTAATTTAAAAAGTTTGCTGTTTCTACCTACAGAACCATTAGTTTTTAATGATTGAATTTCATCATAAAATGATATTGACTGTAATAATTTCCACCATACCTGTTCTGTAGTACTTATGCAATTCCTCCACAGTTAAGTTCTGTGAGTGAGAATAATTTTTGCGACAGTGATTAATAAATCTGAAAACCCAAGCAGATGACCTTAATAAACGTTGCCATGATGAAAATCTATTACAATCAGGTAAAATGTCAGAGAGTGTATTAAATGTTATAGTTACTCCTACAAATGTTTGTTTTACCTCTGGTAGGTCTTTCACATAATCAGTTGGTAACCACTTCCACATGTCTCTTTCAGTAAAGTCTAAAATCTTTTGTATTCTGTTGCCAACATATTGCTTAAATTTAATTTTTTGAGACATAATCCACGAAATGACAATTGATGAGTCTGTCCAAAAGAACGTGTCATTAATTTTGATCTCTAAACATCGTTGAATACGATCTGCAAGTTTACTACTCAAGAGAGCTGCCTCTAACTCTAGTCTGGGTATTGTTATTTCCTTTAAAGGGACAACCTTACATTTTGACGACAAAAATGCTACTTCTACACCTCGTGCACTTTCTATTCTTAAATAAATCACACAAGCGTAGGCTTTAGTGCTAGCATCAGAGAAAGCATGCAATTGGATAGAGGTAGCATAAGGAATATTTAAAGAATAACAGCGGGGTATATGAATGTTGGTTATGAGTTTTAATTCATGGAGCCACTGTTGCCATCTGTTATTTAAGTTACATGAGATTTGGTTGTCCCAGTCAGTCTTTTCCCGCCATATGTCTTGCAAAATAATTCTACCTTTGACTGTAATCCTAAAGGATCAAAAACACTCATAACTACTTTTAAAGCCTCTCGCTTTGTAGGGATAAAATTTGAATTTAAAAGGGTATCTGATATTTTTTCCAAATTTAATTGAAACCGAAATACATCATATTCTGGATCCCACTGAATCCCCAAAACTCTTTCTATTGGCAATTTAGAATATGAATTAAAGTCTTTAACGTTTTTCAGTCTCATATCTGTTGGTAAACTGAAAAGTACCTTTTTAGAATTTGATAGCCAATTTCTAATATGAAATCCACCCTGACTATGTACGTGAATAACGTCAAATATTAGTTTTATTGCTATGTCTTCTGAATCACAAGAATCTAAATAATCATCGACATAATGTTTATTCAGAATACCATGAGACGCATCTGGAAATGTTAATTGAAATTCAGAAGCATTTTTATTCTTAACATATTGAGCTAATGTTGGCGAACATGTAGCTCCAAATGTCATGACCTGCATTTCATATACTGATGGTTCTCTAAATCTCTCCCGGCCTCGCCATAAGATTCGTTGTGCTTTTTGGTCATCTTTAATAATTTTTACTTGATGAAACATCTCCGCTATGTCGCCACAAAACGCTATCTTACGCTGTCTAAAAGTCCAAAGTACTTTTACTAAAGGTGTCAATAAGTCAGGACCTGACAATAGCATGTCGTTAAGGCTAGTTCCATGCGATTTGGCTGCGGCATCGAAAACGATTCTCAGCTTTCCTGGCTTATTTACGTTAAAGACCGCAAAATGAGGCAAATACCACGTCCTTGGAGACTCTAAAAGCAACTCATCTTCTCTAACCTGCCTAAGATAACCTTTTGAGATGTATTCATCAACTTTTTGACAGTAAGCGTCACAAAATTCTGGATTTTTATCCATTTTTCGTTCCTGACAATATAAACGATTCAAAGCGATGGTTTTACTTTCAGGTAAAATGATATGATTATTTTTCCATAATAAACCCGTCTCGAAACGATTGTCAACTCTATTAGTTGTCGTTTCCATAATAGTCATGGCATATTTATCTTCAACAGATAAAATTTTATCGTTTTTAGGAAAGTCATAATCATACAATTTAAAAGAATCCTGAACTAAAGAAAAAAGTAAGTCGTCTGAAAAATTTTTCTCACAAATGTGAAATGAGAAATTTTCGTCAACTTTTCCTTTAAAGGTATAACCATTTATAACCCAGCCTAGTTTTGTTAAGGTAGCTTTAGGATCATATCTATTATTTTCAATAAAATTTCGGGGCATTGTTAAGTCATAATTGTCTGTTCCTATTAATAAGGTTGGTCGTACATTTTTAAAAGATTCTATTGGGACATTATTTAAATAAGGCCACTGTCGTTTAATTAAGTCCATATCTACTGATTGCAAAGGTAAATTTAAATTGTCTACTGGCCTAACATTTTTTATGTTGTAGTCTTTTGCGTCTGGTAATTTACCTTTAATCGTCAGTTTAACTTTTCTAGAATTATTTACTTTTTTCGTATAATTATTAGTCCATTGTAAACAAAGAGGTTCTAGAACGCCTTTGAGTCCAATTTCATCAGCAACACTTTTTTCTAGTAAAGTAATAGTTGAGCCTTCGTCCAACAAAGCATAAATTAACTTGTGACCTTCAGGACCATATACATAAACTGGAATGGTTCTGAGGAGAATTGCAGAATTTTTAATCTGGTGAATTTGAACCGGTTCCTGGTTTTCTAAAGTATCATTTTCTGTTAAATTTTCAATTTGTTTATGTAGTAAATTATGATGTTTAAATTTACAATTGTTTATACCGCACGATTTTTTGATGAAACAAGTATTTAGACGGTGATTTGATTTGAAACATGCAATACATAATTTGTTTTTGGTTACGTATTCCCAACGTTCATTTACAGACAAATCAATAAATTTTTTTACATTTATCCAAATTATGCATTTTTTCACTACAGCAAGAACATTTTTCATTTGAGATTTTTCTAGTTACAAACAGACTTTCTGATTGTTTCTGATTTTGTAAACGATCGTTTTTAGTATTTGGTGACCAAGGAGGACATAACAGATTATTTGCTCTACCTATTTTCTTTAACCACTCTGCAAAGTCTAGCAACGATACGTCTTTTAGTGAGACTGCATGAAATGACCATTGAAATTTAAAGTTAGTAGTTAAATTTGACACAATTTCATCAAGGAGCACAGGGTTTTTTAAATATATGTCATTATTTAGATGTTTGATAGTTGTCACAAGATTACATATCATGTTTGAAAATTTGACAATTGTATCTGGTTTGTAGTCTTTCAAAGGTGGCGTATTTTTAATTTGACCGATCAAAAATTTTATTATATAATCCGGACGCCCATAATTACTTTCTAAAGTATCAATTATTTCAGAAACATTTAAATGAGAAATAAGCAACATCTTAACTGTTTCCCTAGCTTCGCCCTTTAGACATTTGCGAAGCCTAGCCAAATTTTCACTATCTGAGTAGTTACATAGTTGACTTGTTTCATTATACTCAGTAATAAATAATAGCCAATCAGAAGGATTGCCATTAAAATATGGTAACTTACGATCAATAACTTGCCTTCTTAACATGCAAATATTTAAATCATCATTAGAAGTAGAATACTTATTTTTTACTTCCTTTACCTCTATGCCTAAGGCTTCGACACAATCAGTTTGAGATAGCTTTACCTTAGACCCTTTTTCTACCACTTCTGACAGATCACGTCGATCTTCCTGTTTATTATTTTTACATTTCTCTAACCAGTCTGTAACCTTTTCTTTCTCGCTGATAAAGCTGCACAACTTTTCGTCATCTACGCTATTTACACTTGCTGCTTCATCTACTTTCAATTTTTCTATAGCTAACTGATCTAGAATTATCTGTTTTTCCATTTCCATTATTTTTCTTTTTGCTTCTAATTCTAGCTCCATCTTAGAAACCGTACTTCGTCTACTTTGAACTGTAGTTCTGGATTTTGTCTTAGTTTCTACGTCATTTTGAACACTCGTCTGTTGGTGTTCTTCACTTATGAACGTATTTTGGTCTTTTTGTCCAATATTCTCTAAATCGCCTTCAGTTTTGGCTTTAGCGCGTTGTCTGGTATTGTATACCTTCCTAACTGCTCCTAGCGATTTTTGACTCGCCATAACGTTGACCGATAGATCTTATTGTGTCTTAACGTTAGAAGGACCAAATGCAGCGGCCTGCTGCGTGTCTATAATGCTGGTTCAGTCGTAAATACAAAAAGATCTATTTAAACAAATATGGCTTTTTATCTTTTTATTTTGACAAGTTGACAGTCACAAAAAAACTATATACCGGATTTATATCGAAGTCGTCAATAATAATAAAATAACAAAATAACTAAAAACTAGGCAACAACAATAAGTCTCATTCAAAATATTCGTGTTCTCGAAAAAAGTTCCAGTAATAATTGAAGCTCTAGCGGTATTATAAGTGAAAATACTTTTGCTCATTAGGAAAAGAAGCTGGTTTTCCTTCTTTACTGTCTTTCTTTGGAGATAAAAGTAGGCCTTTATATCAAAATGAAACATTTGTAGAAAAAGTTATGTAAATAGATTTTGGATTTATACATCTGAGCCTACTCTGACGAGACGCCTTGGTGGGATAGAGAATGGAGACATTTGTAATTCATATCTCATTAATAATGTTGGTTTGGAACGAGTTTTGCTGAAGAAGAAGTAAACAGAAAAGTAGATAGGGTGGTCGTTTTCTGAAAATAATTAACGAGAATATTGACCTTGTGTTCGTAAATATAAGTAATTGTTGTTTATTAACACTGGGATTGCAGAATTTTTTCTAGGTGTTAAGGATTGACACGAAGGAATATTAATATGAATTCTTAAAGTTTAATTGAGTTATCCATAATGTAAATTTATTCTTTTAGTTTAAATGTTTTATTTTAGTTATCAAATAACTGATATTTTTACATTTTCCTATTTTTTATAAATTCATACATTTCAGTTTATTACAACAAACAAATGGTCCTGCAAAAATGTAGGGGGGGGGTGAGCCACTATGCGTCGTGGTCCACAATGGGTCACCGCCCCTCCCACTTATCTCGAGCATAATATCCTATTGCTACCCGGTCACTGATTTTAAAAATTAGTAGATCCACGATCATATGATAAGTGTATAGTGTTAATTTGAAGCGGCTTCCTTCAAAGATCAAAAGGTAAGAGTTCAATTCACAAAGTAAAATTATTTACTTAATGTAAAGCCTGTTAAAATTTACTGTATAAACGATTTCTTTATAGATAAAAGGTAAAATGACACACAACCGAAAACGAAAAACCAATAAAGGTGCTTTTTCGGAAGAAATGATGAGAGCTGCGGTTAATTTGGTTACGTTAGGCTTTTCTATAAGACAAGCTGCAGAACGATCTGGCATGAAATTTTCAACTCTTCAAAGGTGAGTCCTAGATGTTGCAGATGTACCAGAAAAAGACATTTGGTTTATATTACCGGCTTCAAGAAGTATTCGTGGCAAAAAATGAAAAGGAAAAATAATATTTGACATTAGTTTTTCCATCATCGATTTACGTTAAATCAAATAATTATATATTTTTATGTTTTTGTTCAAACTTAATTTCTTTTACATAAAATAAATAAATTTTAATTTTGCAGCCTATTTTTAATCTCTTCCTTAGTTGACCCATAGTGGACCATGTGGTGACCCATTGTGCCCCATGGGTGGTCTACAATGGGTCAAAAATTTGTTTTTGTTATTTTATTTTTCTATTTTTTGCTGTAAATATTTTTTAAACTTTGATAATCACATAATGTAGCAATTGAGTTTACCTTTGGATTGCATTCATTTGAAAGTTAAAATATTTTCTCGGAAAAATTAGAAAAATTAAAAAGCGAAAATTGACCCATAGTGGCCCACCTTCCCCATATCTTGATCTGCAACCTGATAAACAACTTCTTATTTAAATTTGGATTTATTAAACGATATTTTACAACCACTTCTTCACCAATATTATATTACACACTTACCAATAATACATTGCAATCCTTTTAAATATTTTTTATCACCATTTCTTTAATAAAATAGAATAATTTAATTAATACTCATTATAAATATTTTTTTTTCTTTAATCATTGACGTTGCAGATATACAGGGTGTCCCGTTGGTAAACAAAAATATTTTAAAGGTAGGTAGAGGTCACAAAGGCGATTCTAAATAACCTATATATAATGGGTCTCTTGGCTTCCATAACCCAGTTACAGGTGTTTTATCAATCATGCATAATTATTCATTTGGCCACAACTTTTGAATCACTTAGTATATCTTTTCCATTTTAGGCATACACATTACACTTCTCAGGAATAATGTACTGAAATATTGAGAGATATGAAAATCCAGGTTCGGCTTTAGGAAAAATTGAAATATATTAAAAATATCAAAACAACACCCTGTATGTCACAATTTTAATATTTCCATTTTAGATTTGAATAGAGGGGAAAAAACTGAATTGAAACTAGTTGTTTTTATCCCGCCACCGATTGGAATTAGAAAATTTTGAAACTGAAAGTAAAATTTTCATCTAATTTAGAGAAAACATAACTCATTTTTTCTTTAACAATTTCAAAAATTCACTTCGCGTCATTTACGTATTTGTTGTATATTCGGCATAAAATATTTTTACATTGTACTGGTGTACCTGCAGGCCGGTACTTAGGGGAAAATATTCAATTAGGTATTTATTTTTTAAACGCCCAGTATAAAGTAAAGCGGGACAATAAACTCTCATAGTAACTATTTAACTAACAAACATTTATTAATAATTAACGAAATTGCTCAAAATATCCACTATTTTGTTTTATGCACTTTCTTGCACGTCTCTTTTTTTTAAACTGAAAGTAAAATTTTCGAGAAAAAAAAAGAAAATATTTTTGTATCATTTACTTAATATTCAAAATAGATTTATTTTAACATTTAAACAGTCCTATATTATTCATATTTTTATTATTTGTCCGTTTTAACACTATTTTAAGAATTATTGCAGATCCGTACTTTAAAAAAAATATTAAATTGATTACTTTTCGATCGCCTAGTATAATTTTATTTTAGCATAGTCGATTATGCTGTATAAGGAATATCTGAAATTCAAGGTGTATTCTAAATAGAGAAGAACTGCTTCAAAGAATTGAGGAAGCCTGCGAGGAACTGAGGAACAATCCATTTATTATAAAAAAATCAGTAAGAGACATTTAAACGTGCAAGAAAGAGCATAAAACAAAATGGTGGACTTTTTGAGCAATTTTGTTAATTATTAATAAATGTTTGTTAGTTACTATGAGCGTTTATTGTCCCGCTTTACTTTATACTGGGCGTTTAAAAAATATATACCTAATTGAATATTTTCTCCTAAGTATGGGCCTGCAGGTACACCAGTACAGTGTAAAATTAGTTTAAGCCGAATAAACAAGAAATAGGTAAATGAAACGAAGTGAATTTTTAAAATTGTTAAAGAAAAAATGGGTTTCATAATATGTTTTTTCTAAATTAAATTAAAATTTTACTTTCAGTTTCAAAATTTTCCAATTCGAATTGGTGGCGGGATAAAAACAACAACTTGTTTCAATTCAGTTTTTCCCCTCTATTCAAATCTAAAATGGAAATATTAAAATTGTGACATACAGGGTGTTGTTTTGATATTTTTAATATATTTCAATTTTTCCTAAAGCCGAACGTGGATTTTCATATATCTCAATATTTCAGTACATTAATCATGATAAGTGTACGATGTATGCCAAAAATGGAAAAAATATACTGATATAGTGATTCAAAAGTTCTGGCCAAATGAATAATTAGGCATAATTGATAAAACACCCTGTAACTCGGTTATGGAAGCCAAGAGACCCATTATATATGGGTTATTTAGAATCGCCTTTATGACCTCTACCTACCTTTAAGATATTTCCGTTTACCAACGGGACACCCTGTATAGATAATGAACACATTTTTTTCTATAATGTTACAGCGCATACAGGTGCATGCACCTAGGTGCTAAGTTATTTAATTTCTTCTCTTTTCTAATATTAATTTATTGTAAAATGACAAAATGTAAATGTAACTATTGCTAAATAAATAAATAAATAAATAAAATTTATCTTTTAATCATAAAATATGCTGGAAATTGTTACTAGAAATTATTATTCAAGCATCATTTTTACGTCGGTTACAAAAACTAAAAATTTTAAAAGACAAAAGCAAGTTTAAAAAAAATATTTATTATAAAATAAAATTAAAGGTATGTCGATCATGTTGGCAATTAAGTTTATATGATCTTTTTAACAGAAAAACAAAAAATTTGCTCATATCATTGGCGAAGGTTTTTTAACTATACTGTGTTTGAAAATGCATGATATCACACTTTTTAGGTCTTTATACAGACCGGACACCGTTGCATAGTTGGTTAAGGCTCTATACTAGGCCAGTGTTCGGTTCGTAGGTTCGATCCCTGCGAAACTCAAGTGGAATTAAAAGTCAGATAAGACTTTGGCAAGTGCCAAAAGGTATTTGTGTGTTACGCAGTTTCATTCACGCCGGTAAACAGGCCGTATGAGATCGGATATCTCGTGGAACTGATAGGGGTTGGTGGCACATTTACACACTTGTTAGCCGGTAGATCACCTGCATGACAAAGGCATAGTCCTGGGTTAAGGTGATTGAGGACCATGGCCCACGATAAGCTGTAGGTCCTGTCCAGATTAGCTTTAGTTGCAGAAAGGAGACGTTAAAATTAAGCAAGCAAGCAAGTCTTTATACAGGATTGTTCAAAGCAGAAAAAAGTAAATACTGATACCTTCTTATCTGAATTTTCACTAGACTTTTAGTATGATCACCCTGAAAAACGTCGAATAAAATGTAAATAAGCAAACCCAAAGGGATTAACCAATAATTATATACCTCAGTGACGGGGAACACGAAATTACTTTAATATAAAAAAGTAGTAAACTGTCAATATTAAGTACCCACATTTATTTTTATAAAAATAGTATACTAGACATTAGGTTAGGACATTTCCTTAAAATTTAATAATAAATATACACAACCAAGATTTTATTTTGGAACAAATAATGCTAAATATTTTCTTTTAGAAATTATCCGCCACTGATTTATGATGTTATATTGGGGTTTATCTCCTACGTCATAAAAATTTTGCTATCAATCATTTTCAAATATAGTATAGAAGAATATAATACTTTGGGAATCATTATCATTTTTGTTAGCCTATCAATATGCAGTATTCCGAAAGTGGACCAAGTCAAGATGAATACTACGAAAAAAATTTAAAGGAAGACTGGCCTTTGAAGCACATGATTTTGTCAATAAAAATCCTCGAGTTGCACAGAAAAAAATATAAGAAAAAATGTGAAACAAGTTTATTTTAAAGTAGGGTTAGCCATATGTGAGTAGTAATTACTGAAGGTATGGAAGAAAATAAAGTCCTTTTTATCTCACAAGTTATTTATTTGAAATAAATAAATAACTTGTGAGATAAAAAGGACTGTGAGATAAAATGGACTTTATTTTCTTCCATACCTTCAAGTTTATTTTACTTAAATCATATGTTATTCTACATGAAATAAACTAAAAATGTATTAACTTTCAAAAGTAAGCCATACATACAACATATTTTAACATAAATAAATCTTTATTGTAATTGTGCCCGATTTTGTTATTTATTATTATTATTAACCTTTTTAAGCTACGCAATTTGAGCTGTCTGAGGTGGTATGGAGATTGTCCGTCCCACCGTGTATCTTCAAATATCGAAAAGGTGGGACCGTTTTGTATCTCCTAAGGGTTATAGTAAAATATCTGTAAACTAACTAATCCAAATAATATTCTTACCAGATAGAAAAAGCCATGTAGAATGCGAGATGCAATGAACCCGTAAAGTCCAACCAATACTCGAACATTTTGATATTTTGATCTGTTTACTCACGTACTTAGGACACTCACGTTTTTCAACTACTCACGTTCACACGTACTAATTGCGTGGATTCTTGCGCAGTAACCAAAATCATTCTCTTTCGCTAAGATAACGCGAAATATGCGAGGATGTACAAGTGCAGGTCAGGACTTTTTGCTTTGTTTTTTCTCTTTAAGTAAAGCATGTGAGATCCTATAAAATTTTCAATCCAGAAAGATTTGAATTACAGTATTATTTTGTGACGAGTTTACTGATTATTAGAGATACTGATTACCAATGTATAAGCCCGTCTGGGTTTACGATTTACAATTTTTCCGGGGTTAATGTTTTATCCAAAACACAATACATCTATTATAGTCCAGTAAATTATTAACCCCAGATAAATCCCAAACCTGGGCTCTGTCCGGCACCATTTTTTTTAATTTGGAGGTATTCATAGGTAAATTTACCTCCGAAAATCTCAGCTACTTGGAATTTGTGGAAGGGTGGGAAATTGGCCACCGAGTTCCCGAAAATTCGTTTTTCGATGATATCTGCCGAAATATGACCCTTAGAGCATTTTTGATTAGACAAAAAATGAAGAGCAGTTCATTACCTACAAAAGATGTTTTTTTGCTACACTAATATTTTTTTGCAAAAACGGCGTTTCAAAAATTCGTAATTTTGAGAATCTGAAAATTCGGCGAAAATAGGCGAAAAAAAAAACACATTTTTGAGACCAATGGGCCATTTTCCCGCCATTTCACAAATTTAAAACAGCTGAGATTTTCGGGGGTGAATGTACCCATGAATACCTGCTGCCCGGGCTGATACCTTCGTTTATTGGACTATTAGTCCTGTGATAGAAGAAGAATAGACTGAAGGTTTTTTACAGCGCGCAAGAAAATCTAATCCTTGTTGTAAATGACCATTCAAATTTCGTTAATAAAAATTGTAACAATACGTGAAGTGAGAAATTTCATGTTTTTAGCTACTGCAGTTTGGGTTACGCAAGGAAAAATATTCTAGGTGCTACGTTATAAAATTTAGCACCCTGTATCTTGATCAACATCCAAACTGCATCGATTTTATAATTTAACGTAATTTTTAGACATTTTCACAATATTTTCGTTATGCCCCATAAGTTTTATTTCCTTTTCACCCCAAATTTATTTTAAACTTACAATTTCGTATGTAATTTTATCAAAATTCTTTTTTATAATTTTTCCCATTTTCCCACAATTACCAATATTTTGTGGATTTTAATTATGTACGATTTTTATTGTGGAATTTTAATTTTTATTGTTAGAAGAACTGGCAAAATAAAAAATCGATTATTTACATTACTGGGCATCCTCATTGTCCAAATTCTTAGTTATGTTCCCTTTCAATCATTTTTAGTTATTTTTACTTAGGTATACAGATTTTTAAACTCACGTTCCTCGTTATATTCGGGATGTACTGACAAAAAAGCTAGAATTAAAACTACTGTTATTAAACAACGTTAATAGTCCTGGTAATTTTTTTTATTCCTTCTCAAAAATAATTGCTTATGGAATGGATGTATTCCTCTGAGAATATAAGTGAAGATATTTTTGTTCTACGTCACTGTCTAGCATTTATGACTTGAATCAAGGAGAACTGTAATTCGATCTCTCCAGTGCCAGTGCCTGTGATGAGTGATGATACTGGTATTACCTCAGGTGATTTATACCTACAGATAGGCATACATGTGATATGTGACCATACATCAGGATGGCAATTTAGCTCTATCAAATTATTGTTATATTAATTGCAGGGCCGTTATGAGCCCAGTTTATGGCAAACTTTCCCACTCATATATTCCTTAAATTGTCTCTGTCATTGACGTGTTCTTGTAAAGGGACATAATACAAAAATTAAAAAAGTATTATAGAATATCAACAGCAATACGGAATATAACAATTGAACGATGATATTAAATATCTATAAAGAAGAGATCATGCATTATATATATATATATATATATATATATATATATATATATATATATATATATATATATATATATATATATATATATATGGACAAGATGACAAATGTATTTCTAAAAATGATTCAGCGTACTTTCCAAAAGACGTTAGTTCTTGGAATTATACAGTAGAAAGACGGCTACAATTTAGAAAACGGGTAAAATTTTTGCTCTTGTAGTATGTTCATATGTGTTTACTAAATGTTTCCAGTAGTTTGACTGAGAATATTTTCTGTTCTCTTTATAGAATTTATGAAATTCGTATTTTTTCTTTTGTATTTACCAAATTTCATATTTCTAGATCTAGTAGTTTGGTCTTTCACACCCTAAATCTTGATGCACAAATACAATTTTGAAAATCGGTAAAATACGTTTTTCAAATACTCAAGTTTTAATTAAAACTTTTTTATTTAAATAAGTAGTTTAATTATCTAACTAGAAGAGTATTTGAAGTACCAAAAGCCACTATGAACTACTGTTTAATTTTCAAAACAAATTAAACATATAAACTCAAATCGACAACATCGCATCTGTTTAATCTTCAAAACAAATTAAACATATAAACGCAAATCGACAACATCGCACCAAACATTTCGATACAGCGCTGAGGCGCAGAATTTCTAACGAATGTTTTCTAAGCACATGCAAAAAGTCACGTATCCAAATATCTACAGCGCAGATTTCTAAAGATCTTTTTTCTACATACATGAGAAACAACACGTACGCCAACAATTCTTTTCTAGAATAATCGGACGGGCGGGGATAAACTAGAAACGACAAAACTTCGCAAACTTTTAAACCAGAGCGCATCGAACCTTCAACATGAACACTCCGGGGTACCAAAAACCTCGTGAATATTTCGTTTTTGACAAATTTTAGATGACTTCTATGGTGAAGCATCTCCCTTTGGCACCATGCTAGGTCCAAGGGGTTGTTTATTGTTATTTCAAATTCAGTGCTCCTTAGTGCAGCAAAAATTAGTGCCTGATCATCACTCATACATACAACACCCAAAAATATTTTCTGAATGATGCGATCATTTTTAATTCTTTACTAATATGTGTTAGTGATTGTTAAACACATACGTTACTAATAATTTGTTCGTTGATTACTTATTAAAGTAAATCATTGTTTGTGATTTATTTACTTAAAATTTTTAATAAACCGTTAAATAAAAAAGTGTTTGTTAATGGAGTTGGGAAGATAAAACATACTATAGTGCATCTACAATCAATATAAATCTACAGTCCATTTAGAAGCTACGATGCAGTTTAAAAAGGCTATGAGCACATCTCGGTAGTCCTGGTAAACTGGCACAACATAGGGTTGGTTCCAGAACCCTCAACAAACTACAGAAATGAAATACGTTTTTATTATAGAATTTAATACACGAATTTTACGATTGTGTCTTTAACAGTTTGGACTGAAAGTAGAATATTTCAGTTTGTTCCACATAAAGTTTAACATCAAGAATCACTTTTTGAAATATTAAAAATATTTTCAATAGTGTTGCGTTTGTCATTATTCTCATACCAACCCTGTTAAACTCATCGGATCCAAACATGATAGAACGGCATTTTGCATTCTTTATCGTTTTCGCGAATATGATTTATTGAAGTAGACAGTCTTTCCATAACGTCCTGTTATTATTATTGTCAACTGCTTTTTATCATCAAAATTGACTGTAATATTTTACCCGTTAAGGTCGATCGCAAGGACGATACTTCAGATTATTATGGGATAATAAAAGACATTTTAACCCCATTTAAGTAGCAATTCGTCCGCAAATCGATTCATATTTTACCATTAATTCGATTGTCTCAGTATATACGGACCTCTGCTTGTTATATATAGTTTAATATTTTGCATTGAGTACTTAAATCTACCAAACTTAATTTAATGTTAAATAAAAAAGCGCAAACAAATAGACAAAATGAAACAATTATGTTGCGAGAAAAAGATAATATACAGTCTGATTCAAAAGTAATGGAACAAATTGAACTGTTCCCTCCTCACTTACATTTATAAGACATCAATTTGGTCCCCGGATGGGGAAATGGGCACCAAGAGGCCATTGCCAAAAATGAAAGGCCAGTGTGAATTCATTGTTTTTTTAATTTAACTCTTATTATATCTAATCAAACTTACCAGTTCTGTAAATATATAATCGGAATTTGCTCATAGATGGTTCTACTTGCCAATGTAGTTACGGCACGTTATTTGCGTCTTTTTCTTTTGGTTAAACAGGGAGAGTCACGGTAAGCGCTTAATATTTTGAAAATTTTGATTATTCGTGGATATGTGGGTTGATAAAGGCTACATTTTAAAATTATTTTGAAATGTACAGGTTGTCCCAAAAAAGTGTGGCGTATCAAAGTTATATTTTTTCTTATGGAATACCCTATATTTTATTGCATTTATAGTTTATACGCTAAAAATAAGATAAACTTTCTCAAGTATTCCCTATAAAATGTAGCCTTTATCAACCCACATATCCATGAATAAACAAAATTTTCAAAATATTAACCGTTTAGCCACAATGCTCCGTCGCGTCTACCGTGACTCACCCTGTATATAACTAACTTTTCATTTTGTTATTTTAATTTAATTTAGTTTGTTTAAGAAAGTCAATAAGAAGGTCATTAATAGATATGTTGTCCAGGCTTGATAAGTGTTTAAATGACAAGTTATTATTAATTTGTTGAACAATTTTTCAGTATTAGTTTTTTTCTGATGCGTTAAGATCAGCCGCTTATAGATTGTCGTCGTTTGGTGCGATACCCATTTTTTGCACTTTTTGCAATCTTTAAATAAACAGATTTCAATTTTTTCATATACGTCCTTTACAGTAAACCTAAATTATTTGTTTTTTCAAAACGTGGGACATATGAAAAATATACTCGGGCTGTTCGCTGGTTGCTCTTTGTGTACACGCGCAGCGCAAGTAGGAAGCGCGCTACTGACTGAGTCAAAACAAAAATTATAGGCATATCACTTGTTGACCAACTCGCCTAGATAGTAACTTGCATGATTTGTTTAAATGATCAGAGTAGCTGCAGTAGAGTAACTGCTGTAATCAATTTGCACGCTAGCTCGCACTGTGTAAACCTGTCCTAACTTAGCCAAATGGAAGTGAAAAATATTTTGAAACAATGTACTCAAAAATGTATGAGAGTGGGAAAAGGTTTGGGTACAAAAAAAAAATTGTTTTTTATTTTATTTATTTGGGGCGTTGAAACATTTACTAGCCATAATCCATAACACAACAAACGAAATAAAAGCAACAAACAAGCAACCATAACAGGATGTCCCAGAGCAGTAAAATCAAAATATTTAAGACAGGCGTGCAATCTACCTGATCACTCAATAAATACTTAGGAAGACATATAGATGGTGCCACTATTGACAAATCCATATGATTTTTAAGAAGTAATAACCTTTAAATGATACGTGTCAATACTTTCAAAATAAACGTCCTAGCCGTGATATAACTCTAGTAGTATGATTTTTTTGAAGAAAGTTAATTATAATAATTCTCTTAATTAATCAATATAATTTACATACTACCCAACTTCTATTTGATTTATCACACAAAAAAAACCTTTTACCACAACTATGATAAATTATTCAACGCCTTGTTAATAACTTGCTGTTCTGTACTCATGATATATCCCTAAAACATTTCTATTCTAATCGTCCGACATCCTTACATCCTGCCCGTTTTTGCTGACCGCAACTAGCGTCCCTGTTAACTTAGACCCTCATTGCTACTAAGCTAAAACAACCGCATCAACTAAGAACTACCACAGATCAGCAACATGAACACATTTTCCATTTTCCCCAAAGCGGAAAAGTTGTTCAGGCAGGCGGTGATTAATTATGGGGGTGTTTGTCGCTGCTGTTGAAAATGGAGGAAAATCTTAATGAAAATACGAGGAACGATACGAATAGTTGTAAGCAACACACGTAATAAGCATTTTGTTGGACATATGCAGCTCTCGAATTTGTATTTGTATTGATTTTGTTAATTATACTACCAAATTTAGGAAAACTGTATTTCCTAGGGAGAACTGTTACATGGCTTCAGAAATTCATTGTAAAAAAAGCTTGTGAATAACAATTTAATTGTTCTTTGACTTCTAATTTGTGTAATAATGAAAAAGTATACTTTACTATAAAACTATTTTTTTTATAATATATAGGATGCTAAAATCATTTTGATTTTGTAATCCAATATCTTTTAAAATACCACGAACAAGTCGACATTTCTATAATCGGGAGAAGGAGAATAAAATATAGGGTGTTTGCTCCATTAAAAGAAACAACTTTGATCTGGCACCGTATTGCGCAACACCCTGTATTTTTTTTATTATTTTAAACCTGGTCGTGATATCTACCCTTCTTCAGTGTCTGTTTAAATATTCATCCTTATTTAAGTAGACAAATCTCACCCCAACAGTAAAATAAAATTCGCCTTCGCCGTGTTACATTCGAGCGCCTCCATTATAATTTCCCGCATAACCACTCACCCTGTAAACTTTCTGCCCTTCCATTTAGAACTTCCATAGCTAGGGACAAATAACCTCAATTTTGCGGTATAATTAATCACCCCCATTCTGGAAATGCACTTATGATTTTGATCTTGTTGTAAAGGAAATGTGCTCATGCATGGAGGGAGTCACTTTGTTTTGTTGTGATGATGCACTTATGGAAGTCCCAATTATTTTATTTTGTAATGAAGAACTCGGTGTAATGATGATTATATAAAATATTTAGTGTAAGTTGAAACAGTTCTAATAACACAGACGCTAAGCATTACACAAAATGACTGGTGGTAAATATTCTTTATTATATATATATATTCTTTATTATATATAGTCATTCTTCTACTTCTTCTTCTTTTAGTCCCTTTTTCCATTTCATCCGGTCCTTTGCCAGTCCAATATTAAATTTAATTCCTCATTCTAAATTACACATTTGCGTATATTTTTAAGCTAGTAGGATTTTTATTATGGAATGTCTATTTTCCTTGTAAACAAATTTTAAAAAAATAATTAGTTTTTTTAAAGTTTATTTAGAGGGATTCACTCTAGGCTACGGCATCGAAGAATTAACAAATAAAAAATGACACCAGCTAAATGAAACATTATCCGTAACAGAACCAACAAGGTCTAAATTCTTAAAATTACGATAATTTCCTCAGCACGTCGTCGCATCAACAAAAGCTTTTCCCAAAAACCCGGTGTAAATAAGGTAAAACCACCCTTACCCCAATCGTCTATTTTCCCTTAAACTGTCAACCCCGTTGTTAGCGGTTCGTGGGGAAAATTCACGCATGCGCCCGCAGTTCGATTCCGGTGTTGTCAAATCGTTTATTTTGCATTCGCGTGAGTGGAAATTAATCATTTATGGGTACACGCTTTACCGGATGATTATAAAGTGTAAATGGAGGCAGATGTAACCCTTTAGACTTTAGATATTTAGAGAGTACGTTTCAAGGATGAGAAAGGATAATGCTTTCTTTTCCTTCTACTCTTCATTGTGCTAATTGTGTTGCGACAGAGGTGGATATGTTTTTTTAACCCATTTTAATTTTCAATAAATAAATACGTTTACTTTAATAAGACAATTTTACTTGAACGGGATTGAAGTTAAAAATTGAAAAGAAGTTTTAAAATAAAAAATAACATCGTAATATTTTAAAGAGAGGAATCTACCATACTTCTATGTACAATTACTTAAGGACCACCCCGTATACTGTAAAAACAACAAAAAGGTGCACCTTTTATAAAGCTGAAGGGGGTTTTATTTCATAAGTCAATTTATTATAGATTTAAGAACCAAATAGTTTGGTGCATTATAAATTATTTAGAAAAGTTTGAGTAAATTTATTATTTAAAAAATTGTATTAGCAGTGTCAAAAAGTATTTCCTATGGCCATTTTCAAAAGTAGCCATCCATTTTCGATGAAAACAATTTGAAAAAAAAAGTTGGGGGTAGTTTTTCAAGGGTTATAGGAGTATGTGAAGTTTTGAAAACGTTATAGGAAGGATATTGTTAGTTCATTGAGAATAGATTTAATTTATCTTTTCAAATAAGAGAGATATTGACTGTAAACACTCTGTGGTTGATATTTATTTTGCCGTTCCTCATTTTTTCCAAGATTACTCCTTAATCTCGGTTTTTAACAACCCACATATTTTAAAATAATTTTATTATAATTTTTTAATATCTGAAAAAAGAAAATACATAATTGAGATCACAAACAGATGAGTATACAAACAAAATATGTAAAACACAAATATTTATCTTTAAATTCAAACCCTCGCACTATCCTCAACCCCTTTCCGGAACATTTCCATCAATATACCGGCGACTAACCCCCGAAAAACACCGTCACATAATCTCCATGACCAGACCAGGACTTCTTCATTTTACCGCTAGATGTATCGGTCATTACAAAATATGAACAGTGATGTGTGAATTGCCTTACCAGTTTCTATTTTTTTTATAAATCTAAAATGTGTAGACCCTATTTTTATATTCTTACTTTAACTAGAATGCAAACTGTATTTTTTCATTAATTTAAGACAAAAATATGCATTAAGACAGTCCTGATAACCGTCCCCCGTACCGAAATTCCTGTACAAAATCTGGCAACATCGCTAGCCGCCCCCAAGAACAACAATCCAACTCAACTGGAGGCAGTTACCGATAGGCGGTAGAAATAGCCGTGGATAGATCAATTACATTGGAAAAAATGAGAAATAATTTAAGCAAACAAGTGAATGGGTGTAATTAAAGGGTGGCTGTGTGTGGGTTTGTGATATTTAGGATATTTGCTTCAAAATAAAAAGTGTTGTGATCAATAGGATATAGATATAAAGGTATGTACTTGATTTTTAACCTAGTTAAGTTATTTGGTTTCCTTTATGTAGGTTATTTTATTTTATTAGAAGTCTTAGGTGTTGCCAATAGGATTAGAAATAATAGAAATAATAGAGGGTCACTATCAAGTAATATATGTACAAAAAAAATAAACCAAGGACTTAAGCGGGAATTATATAAGAATTCAATGTGTTTGTCAATAAGTTTTTAATCTGTTGCTATATAATATCACTTTCATTGGGCCTACCAAATATAATAAAGTTTTTAAGAGTAGTAAAACATTTCCTTGAAACTTTGAGACAATGCATTTAGGGAAAAAAATGGTTTTCATCAACGACAGTAAGTCTTTGAAATTCATTGATTCAATTGATTGTTTTTATTGTGAACTATCTTTGCCATACATACATATTTGTTTGTCTAAACCGTTCAAGTATTAATTTTTGTTTGTTTAGTAATTGTGATTATTGTATCATAAATATCGCGTAATTTACATGTTACAATCAAAGGATAAGAAAAGCTTTACTCATGTAATTGTTTAAAGTTATAAGATTTTAGAGATCCTTTAGCGCCCTAGGTTGGATAATCAGGACAGGTAGAGATTAGAGATTAAAAATTTGTTTTGAAACACGACTTAAGGGTCAATTTGTAGACAATTTAGTAGATGACTACATATCGGAAGAATCTATAGATTTCCTCCATACATATTGGCCGAAACATCTAGCAGTCTCCAACGCACAACAAATGCCTGTGTAAGTTTTCATTCGCGGTTCAATACGTTTTATCATCATCAATTTATTAAATTTAAGATGTCTCCTGTTGTTACCATATCTTGTGAAGTTATTTGGTTATCTGTCTTTATGGTATTATTATTTTTTTGTTTCATTCTCGATTTTAGACCGAAAGTCGAAACGTCAACGAATAAAAACATTTAGGAGTGAATAATAATGGTTATTTAAATGGAAAAAAATTGTACTCATTCCACAACATAGTTTGCACATATCGAATTAAATGTTTAGGCATACTTGATGTTTTGCCTTTACAGCGATGGTTCTGTTTTCCCACACAAGAAAACCTCGTGCCTGAAAGGCTTGTGGATTTTTGAAAAATTCTATTCTAAGACTAATACCAGACATTTTTAATATTCACTTCTTTAGGTATTTTTACCTAAAAAAAGTGAAATTGATCTTACTTGTCCCCTTCTAGTGCTTAAAACAATTTTGGAGATATCTAAGTGATTTGTGAATATTATAGTTTAGGAAACAAAGATCAAGAATACAGTCAATCATACATACATTTATAAATTCTAATGATAAAAAATTGGTTCTTTAATTTAAATACCTACCCAAACAATTGTTATTATAAATATTTTAATTAAATTGTCTAGGCTAAAGTCGACTATAATTATTAATTATGATTATTATTTAGGGTAATTAGGTTTAGCTCATTACTACTAATGTCATTAACTAAATAGAAAATAAATAGTATTTACTTTCTTTGGAAAGTTTGTTATGTACCTATTATAAATGTGCGAGTGCCTATTGGAAGCAACCAAAGATATTATACAAAATTTTAACGAAAATGATATAAAATGAATTTTTTTCTCACTTCTGTGTCAACGCCATCGACTACTACGGTCAATAGCCTCGTGTTCTGCGTAAGCTTTGTTGCTGTTTCCCAGCGCCATTTTAGGAACAGACCTGAACAGTGAATGGTCGAGTGGGGAATCACACCTGGTATATGAAAATAAAATTTTATGGTAGGATTCGAACCCACACAACCATTGGGTCATTAGTCCAGTGCTCTACCGCTGAGACACCCACATCCCTACAAAATGAATTACTAGAATCTTTAGAATAACTAATAGTTTTGAGCTAGTAGATTTTTTAAACATTTGAGGATAATTAAAATATACATACGTTTTATATTTCTTTTTTCTTTCTATAAACTTTGTAACTTTTTTATATGTAAACTACTCTTCTACTTTTTCTATTTATATCTCTTTTAGTTGCCTATTCTTCTTTTTCCATATTTTCATAATTTTGTTGCTATTCTGTCAGGTTTAATTAATTAATCTTTATCATTATTATTTCCTCTTTTGGTGTTTTTCTAATATCTTCATTTTAAGTTCTATCCAATTTAGTTTTATCTGCTATTCTTTCTAGTTTGTTGCTAAAATTATTTTTGTTTCTGCGGAAAGGTGTACTATATTCAAGATGAATGGTTTTATATCGATGGTTTGTTGTGTTTAAATAGCCGTAAGTAGTTATAGTCTCAATTTAAGATTATAATTTTGCTGCAAGATTAAAATCAAGTTGCTTTAACTAAAATATCTCCATTTAATTTAAGACTATCTGACATCCAATTGCAGTATATTCTAACCTTAAATGAAATACAATCAAACGTTTTTTAAATATACTTTATTTTCATTCAAGATATATTTTAATGGTTCAAGTTTAATATAAATTACATTCAATGATACGTTGTTCTTAAATCTAGTACAACTAAGTTTGTTTCAAAAAATGCTAATATTAGATATACAATATATTGATTTTGGTTGAATATTACCATTGCTTGATAACTTTTCTAATTATTTCCACTGTTGTAAAAATGTAATCCTCTGGCATATAATTGGGATAATTTATTTATTAACTCCTCATCCAGTTTGAAGATGTTCTCAAGATTTATTTCATGTGCTCAAAAAATAATTTTATTTATTGCAAAGTAGGTATAACCAACAAGTTAAAATAGAAAAACAAGTAAGTTGTTTTCTCAAATTTTGAACTAAGTAAGTAGGTATTTAGGCCCAATATTGATTAAAAGTTAAAAATCTCGTTTTTAAAGGTCTTTGGTTCCAAAAGTAATTTAAGTAATTTAAGTGTAATAAACAATAAATGTTTTTTACATACAATCTAAAAATTCTATAAAATGTGGGGCATTCCTTAAGGAAAATCATCCTGTTTACACCTATTTAAAAATACCAAAAGATACCATTAATTCACAGAAAAATATGTTTCACAATTTTATTATTACATACATGAAATTTCTTTGGTGTATCACACCCTGCATTTTAGACTTAAAAATTATTAAAAAATCCCACAAACAGCATAATAGTTTTTTCTACAGAAATAACAGCAAGCATATTAGGTACATATTTGTCGGCATTAGCTCTTTTCTATCACATTTGGTATTTTGCCTCGTGCGTTTTTATAATAATTGTATTTACCTACCTACAAGTAAGTGAACTCAATTTATTTACATTTCAATATCGGTATTAGTTCACCCAGGTTCCAAGAAATTAATAATTCTTCCATTTCAATTTCTACTAATAAGAAGGAACAAAGAACGGTCTCAAACTGGATCTTGTTGGGACATAAACGCGTGATGCTGATGAGTTTGTTCTCACTAGTCTTATGTGAAGTACATAGGTTTTTGATTGGACTTGTTAATTCTTGCTCTGAAATTTTAATGCTTAAGATAATATTAGTTCCATTTGAATTTAATACCATTATAAAATTGAATTGAGTCCTAAAACATTGGATCAAGTACGCATTGATCAGTTTTAAAAGCAAATTATACTTACAGCAAACTTAAAAGCATTCTTGAATTTGTTAACAATTCTACATTTGGATGAAATAATTTAGTTTCAGATTAATAATTTTAAATATTAAAATGCAAGATTAAAACTACATTTGATTCAACATTTATTTTATTATTGTATAGAGAAATATTATTTGGCGCAAATTGTACTTTACTTTAAGGGAGTACAAAGCTTTTCTTGAATATAGATTTGAATTTTTCTCTGTGTGGTGTTTCCATTTATTTCTTTATAACATTGATAACATCCAGAGGGAAAATAAAGTATGCCAAAACATATTTTAATAAACAATCCTAGACCCTTTTATGACTAACCCAGACTAGCTCGCTTATTAATATTCCCTCTTTATTATCCTGATAAAACTTCAGGAATTTGTTTTGCATACTATTTATTCTGACAGCTTCATCGATAATACCCAAAGCGAGGATAATTCACAGCGTATTTCGAACACGATCAACTATACGAGGGTTTCTGAATATACCATTTGCATATACATAACGGGGAGCAGGAAAGTTCGATTAAAAAGATAATGGAACTTCATATCGTTGGTGATATCACAATTTTTTTTTGTTAGGTTGGTCAAGAGCCGTAGGGATTATTTCTCCTGTGAACTAGCACTAATAGAAAATAGTAGAGGAACATTATCCTTATTAAGAGATTTTATCGAAAGAGTTGGGAAAATAACTTTCATATAAAAAAATCTATTGGTGTACAAAGACCAAATTCACATGGAACGGATATTATTTTTTCTTGTATAAGAGGAATTTTTTAAGTATTTATTGGACAAACAAAGTATGTCACATTAGAATCATTAAAATTTATTATTGTTAAAAGCTGTAAAAAAAATTAAAACTCCGTCATCCTGTCTTAATAATTCATAGGCAAATTAAATGAAACAGGATTGTATAAATCAAGCGGCCCCACTAACACAAATAAACGATTTTCTTATGTACAGGAAAACATCTTAATTCATTTATAATTATCAATTAGAAATGCGACACTTGCTTGTTGCGAGTGTTAATAAGGAATCTGTACACTGTTTTGCTCGAGCAAGAGAAGTCATAATTATTGGGCATTTGTTTTTGCCTACGTTGTGCTCAGTTAGAATTGCTAATTGGCAATTCTGTTAATAAATAGACGTTACGTTTCTATTGTCAGAGCTAAATCCGTATCAAATGAGGAGGAAATATACTTCAATGAGAATGTAGTTTTGTGTTTCTCCAATACTAAACAAAAACTAAAGAAAACGGTTTTTTAATCATTATGTACAGTACAATATACAGGAAGGCTATTATTAAGATAAAAGTCGATAATATGTATATTATCGATCACTAGAGAGTTGCCTAGAGTGGAAGCCTAATTTTCTAGATATATACAAAATTTGAATTGTGGGGGTTTAAGGACATAGCGATTCCTATTGTGTTATTTGCACTGTTACACAATTTTCCGTTTTTCAAAAACAATGTACACGGTTTTTACTAACTAAATTATATGAAAAATTAAACTGACAGTAAGCAAGTAGTAAGCAAGCCATAAGAAAAGAAGATGGAAAATTAAGAGTGAATCGTTCACATGAAATGGGTACTTTTTATAGTGTCTCTCAAGGAAGCGTCCTTGGGCCTTTGCTTTTTATCTTATATAGTTGGGAATCTGAGGCCTTCTAGGAAGCGTTTTAAAGATGCTCTATACAACTCGCGAACATCCACCTAAAAAACATGAAATCCTATGTAAAATGACCTGCCGGGTTCGAATTTTTTGTTCGCCCTTTGATCCGGAATTGCGAAATGTGTCAAAACATGACATTTTTGAAAAAACTGAAAATTTTCCTTAAAATAATATTTATTGCAAACTTTGTTAATTGGTGGAATTTTGGATATGATATTTTTCAGTACTTCCCTTCATACAACGTTTAGTTTGGGTTATGTACTTTTTTAAAACCGAACGAAATTGAATGACGCGCATTACAATATTAATATGACACTATAGGGGTATGGTGCGATTTATGAGATTGAGAAATGATAGGAATAATAATAATAATAATTTTTTTACAAGCATAAAACACAATATTATTATTATTTAATTAAAATATTTGTTTTACAATGCATTTTCCCTCACACTGGAAACTTATATTGTATCTTACATTTGCTTTCAGGCATTTGCACTTGTTACCACAGTTAAGTAATTTTTAAAAATATTATTTTGAGAAAAGGAAACAAATCTGAACTCTATAAGGCTGTGTTAAGAGAAATTAAAGATGTACCTGTTGAGCTTTCCTGCATACCAATAGAAGAAAGCGACACTTTTAACACAGCTTATATAAAAAATATGATTGCACTTATTCAGCGGTATCACAATTTTAATAGCAGAAAATTTCTAGAATTATTTTTAAAATACGTGTCTTTACTATTAAAGTTAAAGCCTTAGATCTGTGATACAATAGTATCTACGCATTGGTGGTCGTTACGATTTTGAACAAAGCTTAAAGCAAACAGAAAGATACAGAAGATCGAAAAATTGTCATTTTGAAACATGCGAAATACGAGACGAACTTGATATACCTGATTGGAAGAAATTTATATCAAATCCTTACAATAAAAAGAACCTCTTGGCATATTTAGCACAAAAACTAATGATAGAAAATTATGTTATACCTGATCAAATTGAAATTATATTGGCAGGAATGTCAGAAGATAATCAAAGAACAATAAAATGGACAAAAATTGAGTCGAAAGTGGTTGATGAGTTACAGTTTACTATGGGCATGAGGAACCTGATACTAGAATATTTGCAATTATTAATTTTTTTACAGACATGTTTAAGGTAATTGTTATTTACTCATTGGACACAGATGTTTTTATTTTATCAACGTTTTTCTCGGTTACCTTAGATGTCGAAATTTGGATGGAAAGAGAAAAGAAATTTATTCCATGTTTCTCAATCATTAAAGCACTAGCAAACTTGAAGTATCTGGATGTTAAAATATTAGCAGACAATTTGTTGTCAATATATTGTTTATCTGGATATGATTCTGTTAGCTTTCCGTTTAAAAAAGGCCAAAAAACAGCGCTAAAAATAGTGTTGTCTCAAGAACCAGATGAGATGAATATTTTGGAACCAAAATGTATCATTGAAGTTTATACTATTGTACTGGTAGGTAAATAAGGTTTTAATAATGACGGAGGATTCTTTTTTTTCATGTGAGAAGGGCATTATTACAACGACAGCGCAGTTTTCAAAACGACATATATGTTAAAGCCAGATCTGCTAGAAATTCTAAAGTTTGGTTACGAACGCAAAGACAATAATTGTATAGTTCCAAAATTAATGTCCAAAGAAGCAAAACCTACATTTTTAAAAATTACTTCATTTTACAAATGTAAATTATTTAACTGTGGTAACAAGTGCAAATGCCTGAAAGCAAATGAAAGATGCAATGTAAGTTTCCAGTGTGAGGGAAAATGCATTGTAAAATAAATATTTCAATTAAATAATAATAATATTGTGTTTTATGCTTGTAAAAAAATTATTATTATTATTCCTATCATTTCTCAATCTCATAAATCGCACTATACCCCCTATAGTGTCATATTAATATTGTAATGCGCGTCATGTTTGTTGCGCGTATGAAGAAGATGTTTACTCTCTTTGACACACTGATCGCTTTATTCGCACCCACAGTGATAAAGCCAAGAGATGCGGCGCGCCGATTCAATTTCGTCGGTTTTAAAAAAGTACACAACCCAAACTAAACGTCGCATGAAAAAAAGTTAAAGTAAAAAAGTTTCCTTGCTCTATTGGCAACAGTTTTCTAGTTTATAGTAGTTAACTATCTCTAAAGATAAAAAGTTTTCTCGACTCACCATTTTACTCTGCAAAATGACGATATTTTGTGTCATCTAGCGAAAAAAAAAAATGACGTAGCTTTTATTTGACGTTCTATATTTTTTATTGTTATGACACTATGTCAGGGAAGTACTGAAAAATATATCCAAAATTCACAACGATCGGACACCAATTAACAAAGTTAAGCACTAGTTTGCAATAAATATTATTTTAAGGAAAATTTTTAGTTTTTTCAAAAATGTCATGTTTTGACACATTTCGCAATACCGGATCAAAGGGCGAACAAAAAATTCGAATCCGGCAGGTCATTTTACATAGAATTTCATGTTTTTTAGTTGGATGTTCGCGAGTATTTACAACAGTCATTTGTTAACCTCTTTGCGGACAACACATTGATTTCTGTATCTGGGAGAAACTTCGAAAAAATAGTTGAAGTAATGAATAAGGAATTGGGCATTTTAATGGCTAATGGCAAATAAGCTCAAAAAAATAAAATGTATGATTTTAGGTAGTAAAAGTAATGTTGCTAAATTTGATCGATGTAACTTTGTTATTGAAATATGTAATACTATAATTAGTTATGTAAATGAAATAAAATATTTGGGTATCTATTTTGACCCCAACTAAATTTTGTGTAAAAAAAATTGGCAAAAATCAGAGTTATTCTTAGATGCAACAGATAATCTCTATGTAGGAAACTTTAAATTTCTTAATGTCCGTCAACTCATTACCTAGTCACACTTAGTGTTAATATATAAGATTGTTAATAAGCAAGTTCCTTTATATTTAAAAGAGTATCTTGTTAAAAAGATCAGAATTGGTAGATTATAATTTGACATCTACAGATCATTATCAAATACAAAGAATCAACACTAGTGCTATGGAGAAAACACTCTTTATCGAAGGCTTGAAAGTGTACAATAACATCATTAATAGTAAAAACATCACCAAATAATGTACTATTCAAAACTAGATAAAGGCAAATGTACTTTAATATTTAATAACATTGTTTATATTAATTTTTCTTAAAGATACAGATATCTATCTGTAATTCTATCACAATTTATTAAAAAAAAAATAATTTTTTATGGTACCTCCTTAGTATTTTCTGGATTTAGTGACAATTGTTACGTGTGTATCTTTACCCATTTATTGTTCCTGTTTTCCGAGGTCTGTCTTGTAATTGTCAAATTAAAATGCCATGACCGACCCCTTGGCGACAAGTGTGTGTCCTATGTCAATTCCTATTCATAGTGGTTGGTGGTTCAGGCCTTTTTTTTCATCTATTATTATTTTTTTTGATTACCAAAATAATATTATGTTTAACTCACATAACTCCGGTTACAATTATAACGATCAAACAGGGATTTTATTTAATTGAATATATCTTTATATTTATAATTCATACATAATACACAAAGTGTCTGGCTGCATGGATCAACTCCCAAAGCCAAAAAAAAAACATTGTTTATGTTCTTAAAATAATATCAGTTATTCGAATTTACTTTATATACATATACAAAAAACAATACAAAATTAGTAAAAAACTACAAGAATACAAAATTACAATACACAAGTGTTGTAGGTAAAATAAAATTAGACATTGGGAAGATTTTTAAATCACATCATTTGAACAAACATAAACCGAGAAATAGATTTATTTTTATATTTTTCAATATTTTCTTTCGCTTGGACATTTTTTAGTTTTTGTTTCTGATTATTGTTAGCTGATCGCATTTTTGAATAAGTCTCTACTTGGAAATCTAATAATACACGTGTAACATGCATTATATTTGGGTGTGCTTTAGAAAATGAGCTATTAAAATGCGAATGAAAACTTAGTCCTCTTAGTTATCTTAAAAAAATCAGCACTATTGGCCCAAATATTTAGTTGGAATATTGATACAGTGTTGATATATGTTTGTTTTAAATCATTTGGTAGAAATCCATAACTTCCTCAGAACTGAGGTACATCATACCAAAATGAAGTTTTAAATACCTACCAATCACATAGTTTTCCTCTTTATATTCCGGATTTTCCGAAACCATGCTTGGCAGAGATGAAATTTGCAACCCAAAAGAATAAGCTATCTCCCCAAATATTTATATATTTCGTTGTGAATGCTTAATTCAATGTCTACCACAATCTCTATTGGTTTAAAATGTAAACCAAATGCTTTGCACTTATTACTTAAAAGGAGGAATACATTCTAATATGTTTCACTTCATTTATCAGGCATTAAACAAAAAACAACCGGTACATAATAACCATTTTTAAAACTCTGAATCGTAAACATTTGGTAAAAGAAATTTGTACAAAATTTGAATGTTTCGTCCACCAAAATACCCTCTGACTTACACAAAAATGTTAGATTTGAAAAACAGGAAAACACAATTATTTTTTTTACCTGATCTGCCACCATTAGAAATTCTTCCCCGTGATTTGTATTAAGATGTAACTGGCTGACAGTATTGAACACCTCTTCTTAGTTTTTAGGTAATATTGGCAAGAATTTTCTTCTTGCCGCATGAATATTTTTTCTAATTTGACTGAAGTTACTAATATAAATCCCTTATACCCCTAATGGGTAGAAAAGGGAGTTTGATTATAGATAGATACTAATATAAATTATTTATCACTTCTAATACGGATTAAACTTAACAGTCGTCCTGGCCTGGCCTAATCCCTTAGTTCTTAAAATTCAGCAAAAATTTTCATTTGTGGCAGAATTCGGATGCGCCCGTTGGTAATATACTGTGCAACGGATTCTTCCCATTTTTCCAAAATATGTGAAGTCTCCAACGACTCCAATAGGCATTAAAATACGTAAATGAGTTTCGAAAACAAGGATTTTGTTTGCAGGCTGTGTATTTCATATTTAGATTTTCTCTCATCTTTGTTTGCCAATGTACCACATTAAGAAATAATATATATGATATTCTGAATTAATGTTAAAAGTAGCTGATCCAGTGAATTTGTAGAATCCGGAATTTGTGATTTATTAAAAGTACGCCTCTGGATTTATCCTTCTGCCCAACCCGTATATACACTATGTATATTCAGAAAAGAAAAGAAGCATAGTTTGGCTCGAAGAACACCATAACATCAATCATTGCGGAATATTCAAAAAAAGTGATAGTGTATGGGAGAGACTAACCAGTAATACCAATGGTGGGCCCACCATAACTTGGCTACGCGATACTGTTAAGTTAGGTCTTCGCTAGTCTTTTGCTGGCACGGCAGTGTGCGCAAACGAGAACGACATCGACGTTCTGATGTTTTGACGTTCGGAGCGCGGCAATTGTTTCTGCGATTTGTCGATTTTGAAAAAAAAGCGTGAAATTGAATGATAGTGACAGTTTTTGTGGGTGGTCTTGAGACGAAAAATTAGTTTAAAAAAGGATATACTTAACGAATTTTTGATTTAGGATTACCTTTTCTGTAAGTTTTTCAATTATTTAAATATCCGTCACATTCTCATTGGTGCATATAGAAAACAAAACCAATTTCAGAAAAGATTTTGAATCCTTCGCATTTTAACGCATTTAGGACACAAAAAATATGATAATGTACAGTAATTTTTGTTATATAAAAAAAATTCTGTAGCATAAAATCATTCAAAAATAATTATATTTTAAAAAATATTGGAACATATGCTCTTTAAATTTCTTGAAAATACAACAATCCAGTTTTAAATTTCTTCCCCTTTGTTTTAATTCATCCACTGAATCAGAATCCCCGAAAAAAAATTAAATGAACCGGTCTGAATTGCCCTAAACAAATGTAGATATGCTCCATCTAACTAAAATATTTTAAAATACAAAAATATTATTCCAATTTTGGTTTTTTTAATGTCAATCGCTACTTGAAACTTCAATTAGCCTCATCCAAAAATTAATTAAAACCAAAACTATTCAATGTGTTTTTTGCTAGTTGGTGAATTTAAGTTTGCAGATAAGAAGACATAGGTAGATATTTATTTAGTTTTATAGCACCCTGTGTTCCAGACGTTTCTGATCCAATTTAACCGAAAATATCTCCGAACTCTTTTTACCAAAAGTTCTTTTTGGCTATAAATGTTTGTTAAGTAACTTCTTATATAAGTTGTATAAAAAAAGCGTCGTTGTCAATTGGAAATATAGTCGATTTTTTTTACGGAACACCCTATATTTTTTTATACTATATGAAAGGTGTTATTTGGTTTTTAAGGATGTTCATCCAACAGGTAGAGATTTCTGATTCATGTTGGTTCAACTTTTGACTGAGAAAAGATAAACAGATTTAAATAAAAATAATAAGAGGAAATTGAAAAATGAATACCAATTTTTAATAAAAATTAACATTCTAAAATGATCTACATTAATGTATCGATGAAACTTTAAATATTTTTAACAGTTTCGATCCAAATATTCAGTTTACTGAAAAAGAAACTGATAATTCAGTTCCATTCCTGGATTTAATACTAATAAGAACGAACGACAATAAAATCATTACTAGATGGTACAGAAAACCAATTAATAGTAATCGGTTCCTAAATTTTCATTCAAACCATCCCATGAAAATCAAAATAAATTTAATTAATAACCTCAAAAACAGAGTGGTTAAGGTCACTCATCCATGTTTGAGAGATGAGTGTCTGAAAGAACTTCAAAACATTCTAATTAGTACCTCTATTTCTGTTTCAAATTCAAACCATCCACCAACAACTGACCAAATTTCAATTTTTAAATCTTTACCACATATAGATGGTTTGACATCAAAGCTCATACTTTTGTTCAAAAATGAAGACAATATTAAAATGGGTAAAACCAATTTCAAAACTATTTCACAAATACATTTCAAATTGAAAACACCTATACCAGTCAAAAATAAATCAAATATAACTTATGAAATCCCATGCAGCAGATGTGATGAAGTATACATTGGTCAAACAAGTGGATTGCTAGAAGATAGAATAACCTCTCATAAAAGTGACTGCAGAAGGAATGCGAGATCTTGTCGCCTTGCTGAACATGTAAGAGATAAAGATCATGTGATTGACTATAATAATGCCAAAATTCTCGATAATGAGCGAAATCTCAATAAGCGTCTCTTTCTTGAAATGGTTCATATAAATAACAATGAAAAATCAATGAATAAAAGAACATATATCACTGACTTCAGTACAATATACACATATCTATTAAAAGAACATAAAGAAAATTTCTCATTGATTTTTTATATATTTATACATACTTTTACATTTTATAATCTCACTCTGTAAGTTTCAATTGTATATTGATTTTTTAGAAATTGTCATTTTGCCATTTTACATTTTAACACTGATGTTTAATTTTGTATGTAATTTTTTCTGAATTTCATGTTATTTATCTTGATAAAGAAAATAAACATTTTCGAAAGCTCGACTTAAAACGAAGAAATCGTACTAATTTATTTACTATTGACTGCTTCCCACTAATTTTATCTACATAAATTACTATTGAACAGTCACGAAAATATCCACTTGTTTAATAAGAATATTTATAATGTTCCAAGTCTTGTTCATTTTGGACTATCCATTTTTGCAACCAGACCTCCATATTATGTTCATTACATTTGCCTGACTTCTGTAAAGTCTTCAACAAAACAATTATTTTTTTGAAGATTTATTTCTTTCGTATATTTTTTGGTCCATTTTATAAGAATTTTATTTTAATACCTTCCTACTTCGACATCTTAAATTTTGAGTTGGGTTCGTTTGTTTTAGCAAAATTGCATATGAATAGAATCTCTATAAAATAAAAAATTAATTTGAAATTAATAAGACTAGTTTTTAGGTCAATTAATAATTTTTACTAAGCAAAGCCCGAAAAATTACATTATTTATTAATAAAAAATATATAATACCCAAGCAAAACAATAAAAAATATCGTCAACTTCTTGGTGTCCTTTCACCGAATAAAGAGTTTTATGGAACCAAAACAATTTATTTTTAATTAAGAATCTTTAAAGAAACTTCAATACACTCTTGGCAATGACAGTGAATCACAAATATCTCACTTGGAAGGAATTTTACTTGTAGTTCGTTTTTTATATCTGATTGCAGATTCTTTTAAAAAACATTTCCAGACCACTGCTTACATAGTATTCCCCCATTTTAAGCGCAAAATTACCGTTGTTTGTATTATTACATTAGCTGTGTAATTAAATAAATTATATCATGACCACACGCGGAAACGGTCAATGGCGAGTTATTTTACGCTGTTCTTTTAATTTATTATACTCTTTATTAGTGTAATCAATCATGAAATATTAGTTCGCAGTTCCAAGATGAATGAAGGCGCGCATCTTTTAATGAAAAATTACCAAATATTTGGTCGGTTGTAGTGAAGAGTAGTAATTAAAATTTTTAAATTTCTCTGAGAATATATAAAAATAGTCGGTGTTTTAGGTGGCAAAATGCTATTATATAGACTTATTTTAAACTGACACAGCCGTTTCCGAACAATCACATGAAAATATTACAGTATTTTCTAACTATTTATTAACTATTTTCTAACACAAATTAGAATTTTGTATTCTGTAACTTTTCCCCGAAATAGTTATGAAGATGATTCTAACGCCCAATTTTCTAACTTTTTAATAACTCTCGAAGGGTATATATATAATTGGAATTCGAGCAAATTTGAACGGGTGGCGAGTCCGCCGAGAATTTTTTTTAGCCATACGATTGTAAAATATTGATTCCAAATGCGTTTTCGTCGAGATACTATTTAAAAACTCCAGCACAATCATTCCAAATAGAAATAATTTAGTTTTTTATGATGCATTTTCCAACAATAGTACAGTTGTGATAGGAAACAGCTGTTCAAATTTGCTCGAATTCCAATATATATATATATATATATATATATATATATATATATATATAGTTATTAAACAGTTAGAAAATTGGGCGTTAGAATCTTCTTCATAACTATTTCGGGGAAAAAGTTATAGGGTTGTGCCAGCTTAACAGTTAAGCTAGCACAACACCATTTTTTCGTGAACCACTTGAGTTAGAAAATTCTAGTTTGTGTTAGAAAATAGTTAATAAATAGTTAGAAAATACTGTAATATTTTCGGTTGGTTGTGCCGAAACGGCTGTGTCAGTTTAACATACATATTATATAGATGTTTTCCTTTCTTCGTCAGTTGAAAACCGACGTTCGCGTAAATCTTTTTTAAATTTAAAACGGGAAAATAGTTGTTAAGTGCCAAATCCGGAGTATAAGGTCTATTAGGCGTAACTTGCAGGATTCGTTTCGCAATATGAGAAGTGTGAACCGAAACGTTGTTTTTGTTTTTGAAGTAACAGAACCCCTTTTGCTATATTTCTCTTATTATCCACGATTACTTGTCTTGCTTGTTTGAATAAATAATTTTAAAAAGGTCCCGTTGTTATAATAGTTTTAGGCCGACAGTCATAACTCTGGGAAACTCAAAAAATAATGAACATAAGCATTGGCGCCGACTTTGCAACCTTGAATTTCTTTTAGTGCTTCTTTACATAGTTTGTGCAATTTCTTTACATGCTGTTCTTATGCTACCCCTGGTCTTTGTTTTATCTACTGGTAACTCACCTAAATATTTCATATCTCATTCATCCACTTGCATTGCCACTAACTGTATTTTTAGGTGAAACTTCCAGCTGACCCAATTAGCCTGGCCTTCTAATTCGTCTCACTATTTTGAAGATCTCCATAATATTTTAATGTCTTAAAAACCCGCTTCAGGATATTTGAAGGGAGTAAGACAATTTTGTGTTTAAACAATCTGAAGATGAACCATTTAAAATTAAATTTATACTAAACAAAAAATATTGAAAATAAAAAAATATTTTACGTGGATAGCAATTTTAATATAATTATGAATACACCGGTACTTTAGTTATTTAATTTCCTGTTCCCTCGCCAAATTTTTAAAGATCGTTGACCCTTGCCGATTTAAATGTTTTTATAAATGATGTGGATTTGATGCCTATTTGAAAATAAATGTATCTAAAAAATTATTACTATAATAAACCATTGAAATTAGCGGTAATTGCAAGAAAACCGTTATAGAAACACTAGAATGATTTTGATATCCTTATTTAATAAAACTAAGATTGAAAGGATAAGAGATAACTCGAGGAGAATAAATAATAGTCGTTTTAAGGATGTTCAAATGATGCCTGACAAGTTAGAATCAATTCACGGAAAATCCTAAACACGTTATTTTATTTGTTGCTTATATTATAAATTAAATGTCTATTCTCGGTTCTGATGGATGATTAGAAGAATTAATTATGATTATTATTTTGGTGTAATTACACGATTAACTGATTACTTGTAATATTATTCATTTGTTGTTTAGAAAGTTTATTGTCTAATATAATTACGAATTTTATCACGAAAATTAAAAATTAAAAACAATGGGTTAATTTATTTACCTCGTCTTAATTTCCACCAATCACAAACGCGCAATTTTGAATTACAAATGGTTTCTAGATGAAAAACCTGTATGAGCTGTCAGTAGTTTTTTCTAGTTTACCCGCGGAAAAATTTGACAGCTGTTGTTACCAAAAATTACAATACCTTTGATAACAAGTAATTATGGTCTCCGCCAGAAAACGACGCTAACCAATTTTTCTGATTTTATTGTCAATAAATTTTGTAATTTTGTTTTTAAACAGTGCTAGTCAGCTTATGTAGTGAAAATGAGTCGTTTTGGAAGTGATTCTATGACTAATATTGATCTGTCGATTGAGAAAAGTGTACCGTACATTATCGTTAAAACCCATACGTCAATATGGAAACAGTTTACGGAATTCTGCAAGGCAAAGAAATACAAGCCTTTGGAAACTAGAAGTTTAGAGCAACTAAACCTAATCCTGAAATATGAAGAAAGAAAACGGTGAAAATTACAAAGAACTAGTTGTGAAGACAATGAGGAACACCGTTGCAAAAAAATGCATGAGGTATTTTATGAAGTGGGAAGTAGTTTTTGATCCATTTAAAGATATTATTTTAAAGTCTAGTAGGGAAGCTCGTAATGCGAAACGAAGGAATTTGCAGATGTGCGCCAATAAAAGGTAATCGAGATCTGCTTCATTAAAATTGGAATGGTTTTATTATGGGACGAAGACACTCCGGCGGGACTCCACCGAAAATTTTACCATTTCGCTTCAGCTTCAGCTTGCCTGGAGAGGTGGAGAAACAGTCAATTGCAGAGTTCATTATTTTAAAAAGGAAGTGGATAATTCTGGGATTAAAACAGGTAGATAACATAGTTACATATTTTTTTAAATAACTGATTTTCAAAAATCCTACTTTTTAGGGAATAAAACAGCCCAGGATGAAAAAAAAATGGCCGATAGTAAAGGGCTGGTCCCAACACGAAGAACCCTACCTTTTGTCCAGTCCGTCTTTTTAAAATTCTAATGGTTAAACGTTCATCTAGAATAACAACTGATAGATTATTCTTAACAAAGAACAATCAAGTGGATGGTACAAGAACTCTCCAGTGGGAAAAAACGAACTTTCGAATTGGACTAAAGAAGCAGCAGAGAAGGCAGGATTAAATACAAAAGAAATAAAAATAACAAACCACTCTATGCGGTCGACAGCAGTCAGTAAAGGAGGGGTGGTTGAACAACAATTAATTAACATTACTGGCCACAGTTCAGCCAACTCAATTAAGCCTTATCTGCAAATGGATAATGAGCATTATTCCAACATCATATACACCCTTAGAAGTGACGCATCAGAATCTCCAGCTAAAAAACAGAAAACAGAAGATCCTGCAGCCACTCATCGAGGTTCTCACTCTACAGCTGGACCCATCAACAACATTAATGATTTACCTACACCCAACGTTATTAATGAGTTAACAAAAATTTCAAACAATACTCCTACTGTGTACCAAAATTGCAATTTATATTTTAATTGTCATTTTTGAAGTTAAAAAAAAACTTTGTAGTGAAAAAATTGAGAAAAAGAGTGGAGAAATGCGAAAAATCTATAAAATCTGTCATTAGTATTACTTTTTTTAAAGAAAATACAAAGAAAATGGTAAATTTAACAAATATAGTGTCCAAGAATCTAAATAGCAGATTTTTCAAAAAATTATATAACAGTTTAGACCAATCTTTTTTAATATGTAATGCCTCTTAAAATGTGTAATATTTAATCTACTGAATCTCTTTGGAATCTATTTTTACAAGCAAACGGATGGTTTGCTTCAGGAAACGTTAAAAAAATACACAACGAATTTTCAACGCTTAGAAAGTAAATAAAAAGACTATAAAATAGGATATCAAGAGGGGAAGTCACAGGTGACCCAAAGCAGGTGCATTCTTACAAAATACAAAAAACTACCTGCACGCATTTACGAATTTACAGAATTAACTGTTATGAGCATATAAACAATTTTGAGACATTTTTGCTTAAATTTCTAAAAAATTTCAAAGTACCTATTATTTTATAATTTGTATAGTGTTCAATTTTCCATTAAATTAATTATATTAATTTACATAAAATACTTGTAGCATATGATAGGCTATACAATTTTATCCTTGCTTAAACTTTTTCCAGTTTCTTCTGTTTGTTGCCAACTCCTTTGCTCTTTATCCCACGTGGTTCGTGGTAGTCTTCTTGTTTTCATCTGAATTAGCTTGCACAAAATGTGATCGATTTAGCGAGAAATTTCACACTGGAAAATAGTTACTAAGTTGTTTTTTTCATATAATTTTGGATAAGTTAAAAGCAAGTGATTGTCGAAAATCCCGATTTCCACTAGTGTAAAATTTAGGGGTAAATTATAAAATTTACGTTATACCAAAATATCACAAAATATCCCTTGGGGACTTTTTTGAAGACTTTTTCAAAGTTTATAAGTGATTAATACGTTTTTCGCAGCTATTTGATTGTTTTATATAATATTTTTTGTTATAAAAATTCGTGGATCTTGTTTTCATTTTTTTATTATTTATTTGAAAATATAATTACATTATTTTGAATCATACAAATTGACTCATACATATTTTTTTAGTGATTACAATTACTATAATTACCGTATTTTTAATTTTATAAATATCCCCAAATCTACCAAATGCTTTTAATGATAATCTTGCCATTCGACCTTGCTTTTATTGATATTGCACAACAAAAATGTTTCAGATTCTACCTGTACATGGTATAAATGATTATTTCTTCACATGCCAAATTTCGTCAGACAAATTAGGACCTATTGTTAAATTTGAATTAGATTGAAGCGGTTTTTTATCTTTGCCAATACCCAATCAAGTTTTTGCTTGTCTGTCCATTTTTGCAGAGTCGGATTTTTATTTTCAAGTGCCTTTTTATTCCTCCTCTGTTGATTGGAAATAGTTTTAGGTTTGTAGTTCCACCTGTTTGGCTTCTCCAATTTTTTTTATGAATACTTGTAACAAAAACATACCTTATAATTTTATTTTCGAAATAAAGTAGTGTAAGTAGTGTGATACTAAAATGATTTTTGGCATCCACTCTGTATTCTTAAACAATCGATATAAGGCTTATGAGCATTCCACTGTCCTTTCTTGCGTCTTCGAGATGCCCTTAATAATTCCATATAATTGATTGTAGATTTCTGCTTTCTTCCAAAAAACAACTAGTCCCTGGACTACTTGCCTTGAACAATATTTCCCTTCCTCGCGCTGAATACGTATTCCAACGTAAACAGTTTGGCAAGGGACACTGTTATTTTCTAAAATTGAGTTAAGATGACAAACAAGCTCCTTTAATAACAAAATGGAAGGGCTGGATTTATCCCCAAAAGGTTCAGATGTGGTGCAAACCTTTTCGATATAATTCGAAAGTATTTTGGTTGGAAGTAGAAATCTATTTCCTCTAAATTTGTATTTGTTCTATGTTGTCATCCTCTATTTCTTTATCGTCTGGCTTCCTTTTCTTCTAATTCATTTTCTTTGTCTTTGTAATTATTTTTACTTTGATTTCCTGTTGTACTTCTATTAACTTTCTGCTAAAACGCTTACATTTCTTTATTTATATAACTTTCCTCAGTCTGTTTCATTTTTGTTCTCTTTTTTCGTCTATACAGGGTGTCCCATTAAGAATGGGACATAGAACAACCGCAGATTCTCCAATTCAAAATAAAACGATTAAGCGAAATATGCTTAGATAAAATGTTACTCGTTTCCGAAATACGGGGTGTTGAAGTTGAAAACTGAAAAATTATTAATGGCCATAATTTTTTTAATACACCGTATAATTTTACTCAAATCGGCACACTTGTTAAATATCATAAAATGCACCTAACAGTAAAAAAAACAGTTCAGTACGCTCTACCAGTGGCGTACGGCAGGAGTAAGTAATGCTTGTACCCCTTCTAAATGTTACGCCGCTGTCTAAATTTTAATTTTGACTATAATTTTAATTTTTTTGATATTTTCTAAGTCAATAATGTACACTTGTTAGTTTGTTGTAAAGTCATTTTTTTTCGAGATATTCGCAGTTAAAGATAGATAGAAATGTCCTGTTTTGGTCGAAATGCACCCTTTTCACCCAACCTGTCATACAGACATTTGAAAATTTTGTGTCCTGGTTGTTGTCTATTTGGATACAATTCTGAATATCGCCTAGTAGCAGCTCTACCATTAAAATTATTCCGGGCATAAATACAAACCATGTCCCTCATTTCTAAATTGGAAAATTCGTTATGACGTGGCATTTTACAATAATATTACAGTTATTAATAACAATAATCACTTATCGGCAACAGATAGTTACTACGAAAATGTTTAACTGACAGTGACAGAACTTCATTTTAAATTAATAAATATTCTCACAATCGCAACGTGCTTATTAGGAACTTAACATTACAAATCAGAACAAAAAAATAGAATAAAGCTGTTTGGTCGCGAATCTCATTAATTGTAAAAATGAATATTATTAATAATAATACTACTAGGCGATATTCAGAATTGTATCCAAATAGACAACAACCAGGACACAAAATTTTCAAATGTCTGTATGACAGGTTGGGTGAAAAGGGTGCATTTCGACCAAAACAGGACATGTCTATCTATCTTTAACTGCGAATATCTCGAAAAACAATGACTTTACAACAAACTAACAAGTGTACATTATTGACTTAGAAAATATCAAAAAAATTAAAATTATAGTCAAAATTAAAATTTAGACAGCGGCGTAACATTTAGAAGGGGTACAAGCATTACTTACTCCTGCCGTACGCCACTGGTAGAGCGTACTGAACTGTTTTTTTTACTGTTAGGTGCATTTTATGATATTTAACAAGTGTGCCGATTTGAGTAAAATTATACGGTGTATTAAAAAAATTATGGCCATTAATAATTTTTCAGTTTTCAACTTCAACACCCCGTATTTCGGAAACGAGTAACATTTTATCTAAGCATATTTCGCTTAATCGTTTTATTTTGAATTGGAGAATCTGCGGTTGTTCTATGTCCCATTCTTAATGGGACACCCTGTATACTTTGTTTAGTTCTCGTCTTATTATACACATCTTTGTTTTCTGTTGTCTTCTTTTGTTTTTTCCGCTCTAATGTTTTGTATTCTCGATCGAATCAATTTTTTCTTTGTTGAATTGGTTTTTGTCTTACTCTGTTTATTACTACTTTCATTTCTTGCTATTGATCTTAAATATTTGTTCCTTCTTGATGTAATTCACTTAGATAATTTCTCATTCATCTCTTTTTTCGTACTTTTTTGTCCTCGTTTGTTTTAAATTTTCAATGTCACATTTTGCTCTTACCTAGATTACGCTGATTATTCTCGTGTGAAGCATATTATTGATAAAAGAGTCTTATGTATGTGCCAAAATTCAAATTTTGAACAGGGCTAAATAGTTGATAATAAAAGTATTCCTAATTTTTATTTTCAAAACAAGTTAATTCTTTTCTATCCAGATTTTATTATTTATAAGTGTCGATATATTAAAAAATCGTTAATCGTTTTTCTGATTATTTTTGCAGAAATGTTTTGCTCTGAAAACTATTTTTGTCCTTATCTTCCTATGTTTTTCCGGTAGACTGCAATTAAATTTTTCGATAAGGATTTCAAAATTGGAGCAACTTACTATTTGCATAACCACAATATCAATAAATTTTAACAAATCTAATTAACAATAAAAAGTATTAAATTAAGAAGGATTTTGTATATTTAACGAATACAAATAAACAAATAATTATCCAATACAAAAACAAAAAAGTTTATGACCACCTGGTATATTCCAACTGAAATTCGAAGAATATTCCCCACAAACGGTTTCTCTTGATTATTAAGAAACGCTTAAAATTTAAATATAACCATTCAAACTGTGAGATATAAATATTTAAAACTACAATTACTTGCAATAAATATAATATTATTTAAATTTATTCTCTGATTCAACATATAAAATTAGAAGGGTGTATCCTTAACTGTATCTATTGTATGCTAAAATTATCATCTTTTTATTTATAGAAATTGAACAAAGTATACGTAATAAATGGAAAAAATATTTGTTTAAAAAAATTCAGGCATAAATCCTAAACTAAATTTTTCTTTAGTGGGCTCGATAAGACATTAGGTTGTTTTAACTTAAATTTTTCAATTAAACACTACTCAAGATTTATGTATTTCGTTTCGCCAGAAGTTTTCAATGGTAACTCGTCCTAACCTTTTTCTGTTGTTCATTGCTCCCTTGTTTTGTTATATTTTGACCACGAAACATGATTTTTGAAGGTCTTAAATATCAAATATAAATCATAATTTTAGAAATAATTTTATACCTGACTGAATAATAAATGTAAACTTTAATATTGTGTTGCTTTTGGGAGGTTTTTTTAGTTACAAAAATAAGAAGTGAAAAATTACACGATTTGGGATTACATTTTTTTATATATACAGGGTGAATCATTAATTATGGGTCATTGAACAAGACAAGATTCGATGTATTAAAATTTGGTAAATAAGTACGTTTAAATGTAACAAATAATAATTTGTCTTATCACATTACGTAATACAGGCGCAAAAGATGATAACGAACTTTCAACATATTTATGTAATGACAAAACAATTTCGTGATTCTGACCAGAAAATTTTATTTATGCGTCAAAAAATATATTTATTGCAAAAATTCTGTTAAACATTTGCCCAAACTTTCAATGTGTCAACAGACCCAACTCTCTCTTCCTACTTTAATTGAACTGTAAGATGCTTCTTCTTCTTTCCTTAATATTTTTTGTATTCTCAGGCTTCATAAGGATGAGGTTATTTCTCTTCTATATAGAGAATATGGGACAAAAAAACTTAAAAAACATCTGAATTAATGCGGTACACTGGTACTCTTCATCACTCGTTGCAAAATTCGTTTTTAAATGATTGATTACTATTTCACTTTACGGTTGTTAGAGCGAAAAAATGACCTGAGAAAATACATACGTTTGGCTTTTATCGTTACGGTACCATATTCAAAAGGATACCAAACTTACAAGGTACCATAGACGTAGGTTATCGCCACAGTATAACAAAAAATTATAAAAAGTATTTTTTTTTAATTGAAAATGAAGTATCAAGGAAGACTGAAATAACATTCTATAAAACCATTTTTCAGTCATTATTAACTTACGGATGTGAGAGCTGGGTTCTAATGCAGTGAACAAAAAGATATAAAATTTACAATTAAGTAGAAAGTGAACTGGAAGTATAGCACAGAAATAAAACAATTAAGATGGTTTGGATATCTAAAACAAATAAAAGAAGAATCTATTATTCTTATCAAAGGGTGCGCCAATTATGTAAAATTATGTAAAAAATTTTCTATCGATAAAAACACCCTTTTACCACTTAGCAAACCAAAATATTTCAAATATGTTTCACTATAAGGAAGAAAAAATAAACCTCTATAAAGTTAGCATAGCCACTTGCAAAAAAATCGATGAAACCTATTCCAATAATTATCGAATAATTGTCGAGAATTTGTCGTGAACGCAGAAAAAATGTCGCGATCTTAGTTTTTTTTCTAGGGGATCGCTCTGCTAACTTAATATTAAGTTAGCAGTGCCACTCACAAATAAACATCAAATATCACAATTGCTATGAACAATTGTCGAAGTCCATCTGACATAAAAAAAATGCAAAAAATCCATTCCTTATGGCATATATATTTTTCTTGGGAATTCCTGGTTTCTGGGGAAAATTCGCATTTTTGGCCAACAGCGCATTTGTATAATGATCTTTTAAGTATTTTGTTCGTGTCATTATTGACAAATATAAAGTTTTTTTATGAAACCTCCTATTTCCCAAAAACAAAAATACTACGTTTTCACAGAAATACACCCATGTAACTTTGTTGATTTATTATTTTTTCATCCAGAAATGAACTGAACAATTGTCGAATGATCGAAATGTATTTATCGTGAAAGCAGAAAAAATGTCGCGATCTTAGTTTTTTTCTAGGGGGTGGCTCTGCTAACTTAATGAACGCAGAAAAAATGTCGCGACTTAATATTAAGTTAGCAGAGCCACCCCCTAGAAAAAAAACTAAGATCGCGACATTTTTTCTGCGTTCACGACAAATACATTTCGGTCATTCGACAATTGTTCAGTTCATTTCTGGATGAAAAAATAATAAATCAACAAAGTTACGTGGGTGTATTACTGTGAAAACGTAGTATTTTTATTTTTGGGAAACAGGAGGTTTCATCAAAAACTTTATATTTGTCAATAATGACACGAACAAAACACTTAAAAGATCATTATACAAATGCGCTGTTGCCAAAAATGCGAATTTTCCTCAGAAACCAGGAAATCACAAGAAAAAGGAATGGATTTTTTGCATTTTTTTTACGTCAGATGGACTTCGACAATTGTTCATAATAATTTGATGTTTATTTGTGAGTGGCTCTGCTAACTTAATATTAATTAAAAAATTAAAAACAACAAAACTTAAATTAAAATGGTATGAGAATTTGTACGTGCAAACAGACAGTGTAATGGCGTCCAATAAGTCAATTTATTGTAAAATTAACTATATGAAAGTACGTTTCATGTTACTATATTCATTTAATGTAATTTCTCGATAATTTTCATTGCTATTTTGACGAAAGCCTCTGATGATACCGCAAGGCGAAAGCGCTTAGGCTAAAATTTTAAAATAAATCTATGCACTTTTTGCCAGTGTTTTATTACATTTACACAATTGTGCATACAACCAAATTACCAACACTTTTATGTAATAATCCAGAGAGACAAAGTTTGTTTGAGTTCCATATTTAAATTGTGCCAGTTTGTTTGTTTGTTTGTCATTGTTCAAAATAACATATCATCTCTTTCCAAGTTGAAACTCTATCGTCGAGCACTCAACCAAAACACAAATTTTAACGCACTCTACGCGCGTTTCGCCAACTATGTTGGCATCATCAGAAGTTGATGATAGACTTTTTCCAATAAATTTTTTTTCAAGGATCTTTTTGTCTTAATTAATTTTTGTAAAAAAAATATAAATTATCTTACTTTAGAGCTGAAGAGGATAAACTTTACAAGAAAATATCCATTTATTTTAGGCGTTTTTATTCATAATGATACGCCACTGAAAGTATTTAATCAATGGGAAAATCGGAACCTTTCATGCATTAATTACACACACACACAGTGTGTAGTAGTTAATATTCAAGTAGTTACGTGAGATACATGTATGCATTTTAATTTCTAATCTGTATATATAAGTCTGTTTAAATTGTTTGAGAAATGCCGCAGAAACTGCTTCAGTTATAGATGGTTCTGTTTGTAAAAGGAAGAGAAGTACATCTTAATTAATTTTTAATATGTGTTGTTAAATAAATAAAAAAATTACACCTACACTGTTCAAAGCAATAATCGAATATATATCCCTAAATGTATTGGGTCTATAAATTACTTATGAATGGTTCATAGTAGTTAACAGCTGATTTTGGCGGTTTCAGAGGGATTAGACATCCAATATCCAAACAAAAACCTTTTATATTTTAACGTTCGATTTACCTTTACATTGTACTGTGCGACGAAGTTCTATTGCTAACATCTTTATCTGGGTCAACTAAATCATTCATCTTTGTCAACTTTTCTAATTTCTTCGTCTTTTAATTTTCTGTACATTTAAATATCTTTGAGGAAATGGTTTGTGCCAATATTCTCTAAACTACTTTTATTTATTTTGTCCAGTAGCATATCGTCTACCTTTTGTTTTTCGCTTGAAACAAATCTAAAATAATCGATGCTGTTATTAAGATACATCGCTTAGATTCATTCATACTATTAACAACGAAAAAAACGTCTGAATATTATACATTCGTTCGAAGAGTAGAAAACTAGGTTAAAATACCTTCATGAGGGGCAACCATAGAAAATCTGTAAATAATACTTGAAAGTGCGCGTTTATTGGAAAACTTGTAATTAACTATTAATTAGAGCATTTTGCGTAGCAAATTGTAGATCGCAGAATACCTGCTAGTTTCTTAAAGAAATTTATTGTTTTTGTAAATCTGAATAAAGAAATAAAAAAGAATAGGAAACTTAAATACTTAAATTATTATCAGTATTTGTTTATAATATTTTTTATTTTAAACCAGTTGTACTTGAAGATATATTGTGTCATTAAATATCTAAGGGACCTTAACTCTGAGGGTATTGACTGTCTTTCTACGAACAACGCGTGTTTTTTGCTGGTTTAGTTGTATCATAGTGATAGGTACTGTTCCAACTAAGCAACCCAAGTCATTAAAAAAGATATTTATTGAATGGTTATTTTCTAGGTAATTGAAGAATGCATTTACATACAAAGTTTAATTTTTTACTGAAAAAAAAATAGAAACTACAGGTGTCGCTATAAGTATTCGACAGACTTGTAACCATTAAACACCATGAACTGGCTTCTATTACTTACATAGGAAGAAAATAATTTAATCAGCGGTGGGGACAAATTCTTTCCAAAAACTTTCAAAGTTTGAAAATTTTGATATCTGTTTTTTACGCCATCTATTACCCACCGACGCGTAGATTCCAAAAATATAGAGTTTTACATTTCAGTGAAAAATGGAAAGGTCTCAAAAGTATTTAAAAACAGAAATCAAAATTAAAAATTTGACGAATACTTCCGCAGATTTTTCTATTTTTATTTTCTCCAGTGATTCTCCTAATTCTGTTTCTATAATAATTTTTGTCTTGTATTTCATTTCCTAGGTTTGTATTTTCTTTGTGTCGATTTGTTTCATCCCATTGTTGTTAGTTGTTATTATTTATTAGTTCATAAAAATATTCTTCCCATCTATCCATCCTTATTAAGATTTTGATTCATATTTCAATTTAAAACCACAGAAGAAGAAAAACCTTAATTTCTATGGCGACATTTTGCCTTTTAAAGTTTCCCAAACTGAAGGAATTCTCAAAAAACCGGCTAGATATTAGTCCAATAAACGAAGGTGCCAACCCGGGTATCAGGTCTGTCTGACGAAAATGAGGATCAGTTCATTACCTACAAAAATGATCCTCATCACTTTTGTCAAAAATATGATACTTTTCGACATAACCGGCTCCAAAACGCACCCCCATTTTTAGCTCCTGCCCTGCATTTAGAGAGCACGCTCTAAAGGAATGACACTCCAAAGCGGATTAGCTATAATATCATGTTACTTTTCCTTTTATCTATTTCTCTTAATTATTGAAAAACCGGGCCAAAGTTTGTTTTTGCTCGATATTTTGACCCTCCTAAAAATTTATTCATATTTTTTATCAAGACTAATTTCACCAAATCCTTTTGGATAATGGGGCTTTGCAAGGTGTTAAATATATTCAGAAAGATTCAATAAATTATTTTTGCGTATTTTCATAAACATGTTTTTTAGGGCATTTTTTGGATTTCCGGAGTTTTCGAAAATGCTCGGGTCTATCGGGAATTAATAGATAATCAAGGACCATATCGGTTTTCAACGCACATCATTAGAAAGCTTAGCTTGTCCCTTTGTCGATGGCATTTTTTTCATATTTTTGGGTTTTCCAGAAAATTGAGAAAATTCTCACCCCTATGAATAATCGACATTTTTTTGAGGATTATTTTCTTTTCGTGCTAAAATTATTTGGGGTTAGGAATTGTACTAAATAAAAGATCACATTCTGACCTTTTTATCAATTATATCAAGTATTTTATTAAGTTCACGAGAAAAAACTTTCTCAAATTGGATTTTTTTACAATAAATTTATTAATCAAGTGCAAAAAGTGCCTTATCTTTTGTCTTCAGACAAAAACGGGAGGATATTCAAGTTTTGGGAGGATATTCAAATTTTCTGTTTTCACCACAATAATTTTGCGAATTATTAAATGAATTGTTGAAACGCCGTTTTTGCAAAAAATATTAGTGTAGCGCGAAAAAAATCATAGAGACAACTTTTGTATATAATGAACTGCTCTTCATTTTTTGTTTAAACAAAAATGCTCTAAGGGTCATATTTCGGCAGATATCGTCGAAAAACGGATTTTCGGGAACTCTAGAGCCATTTTCCCACCCTTCCACAAATTCCACGTAGCTGAGATTTTCGGAGGTAAATGTACTTATGAATACCTGCACATTAAAAAAAATTTTGACGGACAGACTTGATGCCCAGGTTTGAGGTTTTTCTGGCGTTAATTTACTGGACTGTATCTGTATTTTTTAAATTCATAAATTGATATGTTTTTTTGTTAATATCGATTTTGTCAATTGATTTACATCTAAAGCACTTTGTGGGAAAATTTTTGATCGTACGATTTTTATAGTGTGTTTTCTGCAATTAAAATTTGAAAAATCTTGGAAAAATCCAAATAATAATGCATTAAATTTTAGAGATTTTTAGCTTTAACGCTTTATTCTTTAATAGAAAATAGAACTTGTACCTTACATCCGCAAAGGTTTTATGTACAGTCCAGAATCAACTGCCATTACCTTAAGAGATCCTGCATTAAAATCATTTGTATCTCGCAAGTTCTTTTTTAAATTAATGAGAGGCTTTTGTAACTATCCCTACGACTAGTCAGTTTGTTACGCTAATATCATTGCAGGATTAATTTGGATCCTGATTCAATACAACTCCAATTACTTGATTTGTAGGCAAAACTGAAACTAACGTAATTATCGCCAGAGTTAGATACTGTGACAAGTAACAACCAAACAGTGACAATAGCGCAAATATTATTCAAAATTCAACTGACTACCCTTGCTGAATTTGTAATATTCTTTTTTTTTTAATTTTGCAATATTACTTTGTCATTTGGAGCCAAAAATAGGACGAGTTGTAATTTTATCAGTATATTGATTCGACAGGGCGAATAACATTATCAAGCCAATCAACAGAAAAAAAAATTGAAAAGGAAATCATGCCTATTGTTATGTTGCCATATTAGTTTCATTCTTACTTATTCCCAAACCACTTCTTTTAATGCTCTTTTAGGGAACCAATATATTGTGTGTTTGAATTTTTTAAACCTATCGTTTATAATACGTGAAGAAATCTACATTATTATAAAAAAGTCATTAGGGAAAAAATAGGTAAATTATTTTCTAATTACCCCATAAAATATTACTTACATAAATGTATTTTAATTACATTTTTATGTTTCAACCAATGGTTGACAGACTCTAAACAATGTATTAATTGCTAATCTAAACTAGACATAAAAAATTCCTAAGTAGAAAGACATTAAAATTAACTTAAGCGAGAAAATTATGGTTCTTAGAAAAGGTGTTATTAATTCCTTAAACACGATTATAATAAATAAATTTTGAATATTGGACTACACATAAACAACAATGTAACATATTTTGTACAGTATCCGCTAGAAAATTTTTTCCTCTTTTAATTTCTGTAAGGTTAGATCAAGAGCTCTATTAATTTTGTGGTTACGAGGTTGTTTTTCAATCCATTCCAACGAGGCTTACCACTAGGTCGGAAATTCTAAATGAATTTATGCAGAAACTAAAGAACGGAATTTAGTGTTACTAGGTAAAAATATCTCCAAGATATAATTACCCGTTTCCACAGAAATTCCAATTTAAAGAATAATTAGTATTAAATCTAACCAATGGCGTGGCGCACGTGCTTACACCAGTCACCAGTGCGACGTAAGTCTATCATAGGAACTGTTGATTACTTATTTGTTATTGTCGAATGTGATATTCTGGATTGCTGTTTGCTGTGTAATTTTTTTATTTCTTGACTATTTGTGTGATTTTAGTGTAATTATTTGTTTAAATTTAAAGATAAACCGGAATAACATTAGAAATAAATGAGGTTATATTTATATCCAAATGTCACTGGCGTCAGCTGATTCAGGTCAGTGTCTGGTTGGTTCTTTATCCATGTTGTACTTTCTACAAAAAGTTTCCGAGAAAGAGATTAGTAAATAATTTTATAATTTTACTTTGAACGTTTAGCTTTTGTGTTTCAAAGGTCTCGACTTAAAACGTACTTTTTTAATCCTTTAATTATAATTCTTATAATTGCACACATTAATAGGGTACAATGGACATTATTTTTTATATCTGATACCTATTAAATTATTAAGAACATTTTTAGTAATATTTTATAAATTTTCTTTGGTTTTTTGCCTACAAATATAAATTCAGAGTTTAACATCATGTAACGCTACCTTTTTCGGGAATCCACAAACATGATTAATAGTCGTATGTTTCTGTTAAAAGAAGTCTAGTGTTAGCTACGACTACTCTTGAAGTATCTATTTCGCTCTTTCTATTAATTAGAAAAAGATGATGTCAACGGGAAAAAACTATAGAAATGTGGCAACTGGAATTATTTCATTGGTCAACGTCACGGTTCATAATACGTCACGATTCATAAATTTAAATTGATTTTCCCAGGCCCCTTTAGGTAATAATGAAGCCGGAAAATTTTGGAAATGTATTCTACTGGTCATACAGTTTCATATGAGCCAATAAAAAAAATTCATTACTAGGCCTCATTACAAAAAATATTTGAAACAGTTAAATATTTTAATTTTGTCATTTTTTTGAGTCCCTGTCACTGGACTAGGTTTTCTCAAAATATTGGTAAAATAATTTTATAGACTACTGAATTATCAATGAGGCTCCCACCGCCTAGTCACCTAACCCTTGGTCTCTCCTACTCTAATTTTGCAGGGAAAATTTATTATGAACCGTACGATGTTAATAAGCTTCAGTTGTTCAAGCTGTATTAAAGAATACTAACAATTGTCTAAAAAGAAGAAGTAAAATTATTTTAAAAATCCCAATTTGCACCGAAATAACGTTATTTTTCGTAATCGATTCAGATATAATGTTATAACGAAGTAGCTGTCACAAAAGAATTAGCCCGATAATTTACAACAAATAATTGTACAAGTAGGTAATTGTAGTAATGAAATCGTGTGGAAATAACATAGAATTACAGTTAACTGTAAAATATCCGTAAGAGCAAATTTGATGATTCCGCAATTTGAACAGCTCTGAACTAATAAAAGATTGATGCAGTAAACAATACAAAAAAAAAATTAATGGCCCATGAGTGTTTGGAGCTAGCTTTTAAAACTATGAAATGTATTGGATTTCATACAAAATCGATTTTAAATTTTAAATAAAAAGCGATCAACAATTGATCATTAATTATACTCTATACAACTTTCTGAACGTCTTGTTTGATTGAATACTACAGTGAATGAAGGTAAAAATCAACCATTACCTTCGATTTCGGTGAACCTCCATCGATTTGCATGAATATTTGGGATTGAGTATATTTTACCCTCAACTTCAAAAATGACATATGCTCGACTTGTGCTTTTTGAGTTTTAGGGGTGAAATCTACCCCTTTTGTTAAAAATGGTAAAAAATGCAGATTTAAGCATTCTGGCGTAAGTAATCTCGTTTAATTAAATAAAATAAATATTTTTCAAAATTTATATGCATGATTTATGATTTTAATTAATTTTTCAACCCTTTTAGCAACCACCCCTTAAATCGAAAATCATGAGAAAATCATTTTTTATATTTCTGAAATATGAAATCGCATATTAACATTACACAAACAGTTTGTTTAATGATTATGATATAATTTTTGGTTGACCGTGAAATTTAAACCCTTAAAAACCACCCTCTTAAAGCATAATCATTGAAAAAATTGGTTTCAAGAAACTTTAATCATTTGAATAATACATTACTGAATTGAAATCTCATTTACTGAGTATTAAAATCTTTATTTATTGGGAAAAATTGCGAAATTTTCCTTAAAAACTACCCTTTGTGTTGTACAGAATTCTTTCACTTTTTTGTGAGCATGTACCTATCGACACGTTCTACTTCTTACTATCTATCTTTTTTCCTATATATATACATATAAAATCTCTGCTCCAAAATTTTTTCCAAAAAAATGTTATTGGTTTTTTTACAATAACTCCGTTTTTATGATATCAGGTTCATCCAAAAACCATTTGAAAGGTAATTTCAAGGGCTATAACATCGTATTATATTTAATCTTTTAAATCCCTTATTTTTTAAAAGATAAAAGGTTAAAGGGCCCCGGTTACATGGTTCTCGCAGTAAAATTTAGGCTTTAAACGTTTCTATCTCGGTTATTACTTTACCATAGGTAAAGTATTGTAATCGCAAAAAAAAAAGTTCAGCTTTCAGTGGATTTACATGTTTTGAGACCCCCTAAGTCATTTAAGACCATTTCCAGAAAATGTATGTATGGAGTATGGAGTATGTAGTTCGGAAAAATTTGTGTGCGCTCTAACTCCAACTGCGATCGGAATTTCCTAACCAAATTTTATATTTAGCATTTTTACAACATGCTAATGAGCTGATTAGATTTTGGGCAAAATCGGACAACCGGAAGTGGGGGTTTACTCTTGAGAATTTTCAGATTTTCGCAATTATTATCGTTTCTATTAAGTTTATGTAAAAATATTAAGACAAAAAATTTATTTTAAATTAAATTTACTATAAATTTTGTTTAAAAACTTTTTCAAATTTTGTATTATAAGCGACTTAAAAATAAAATATAGAATAACATAGTTGCATAATAGCGCAAGCGCAGTAGAAGTGTTTTGTTTCATGGAGACAATTGTACGCTCTTGGTAATGGCAACTTTTTTGTAAAAACTTATAGTTTTTGAGTTATTTATGAAAAACCGCTTTAAAACATGCCTTTTTTCCACGAAAAATCAAAATCTTTGATCTTTAATAACTCCAAAAGTGTTGATTTATTTTAATAACTTTATATAACAAATTTTCCTTAGAATTGGTACCTCTATCGATTCCTGAGGTTATTTTTAATAAAATAATTTCCACCCTCGAGGAGGCATCCACCCCCAGGGTAAAAGCGCAAGTTTGCACCATGTCTCTTTTGTTTATTGAGGTATCCTCTACCTACTCACCAGTTTTCAACGAAATTGGAGGTGAAAACCTTCAGTGACTTTACTAGAATTGAATGTTTTGTTGATTCTTGACCAAATATGACAGTGACAGATGTCAAATTAAAAATGGAAACCAATAATTTGCACGGCATTCTACATTTAAAAACCAAAATGCATATTTTTCATTAATTTTAGATAAGTTTTTATAATTTGTTAAATAAAAAATTGAAGCATTCTTACTGTTGGCACAGATTTAATCATTGGAATAAAATTTCATCGTTGAGTTTTTTCGTGATTTTCCTCATATTCTTATGTGATCATTTACGCTCTGTGAAGGATTGTTTTATGATCCTGTATTAGGTGTATTTCCTCAGTCTGAAATGTTACCTTCTTCCCACCTTTCTAATAATGTAAGTGGACACGATATGTAATGTGGCGGCATAATACATTAAAGTATTTATTCCATTACAGAATTTAATACATTATTACAGAGTTTGTAATGGATAGAAAATTATAAAGAAAAGACACGTTCAAGTGTAAAAAATATCAAATATTAAAGCCTATTACCACGATTATGAGAAATACCTGCATGAGATATACACAAGCAATTTTGCCATTTATTGCCGTGGACTTTATATTCACGCTAATATAAAACTAATAGCGTCTCGGTATGCTAATGAAACATTACGAGGTTCATTTGAAAAGTTTCCGACTGCAGATTCTGTGGTAGATAAAGAATATACCAAATTACTATCAAAAAGTTTTTGTTTTTAAATAATATTTAGGATTATATTGAAACTTGCCAGCGGGGCCCCAATTGATATCAAATAGTGCATAAAGAGGGAGGTAGAGACAGCGAAGCACATCTTCTTCTACTGCAATAGTTGGAAAATTCAAAAAGGAGAGTTTTCCTCACTCTTATGGTAAGGCCAGATAATCTAAGAATTCTTGACGGGTAGCAAGGAAAAGTAGGACCTGTTAATGAGGGCTTATCAGGGACATAATGGAAACGAATTGGGATAATAAATTTTTAGTCGATAAAAATCTTTGTTTTTAAATTATTACCAGTAGGCAACTCTTTTTTCTGCCAGTAGTTCCGATTTATTCATATGAGGTTAGACCTAAATCTTAAACTTTCATTTCAATTTTTATTAGAATCCTATTAATCAAATAACCTTTTATAAAACTTACCAAAACGAGCTGAAAACCCTATTTTTAGAGCAAAAAAACTCCATTTTATTATGGTAAATATAGCGAGCAATTATAAGCCGAGACTATATATTATTTATTAACAGATGTACCACGAAGAAAGTAAAAACTGTCAATGAAGATTTGATTCTGTCATATTTTCTGGATACCTACATTTGAAGAAAAAAACAGTTAAAAGTAAAAACCACATAAATATAAACAAGGATTATTTTAAATGGTTAAAAAATACATTTAAAAGCTTTTTAAATAATTTTAAACTCTTTGTTTAAAATTAAACAAAGATTTCTTGATTTAGCCCGGTACATGACTAATAGCGTCTGGTATGCTAAGTAACTTTAGGCAAATCATTGCATTCATCGTGGGTATAAGCAGCTTTGTAAATTGACTTGGTGGGAAAAATTGTTGTAAATCTAACTTATTCTACATAATTTATATTGCTATATGTTAAAAGCTTGATTTTTTATGAAGAACAATCTAGAACATCCGTTTGCTTATATATTCAGTATTGGCTGTATTTTAAAATACACTATTCATTTTCTCATAGATTATTTTTTTCATCTTTCAAAACAGTCAGATTTTGTGGTTTCAGCCAATAACAGCTCAGGATCCTAACCAATAATTGTGTTTTATACTGATTCTTCGTAATTGTTTTTTGATTAAACTGTATTTACCTTTTTTGAAATGTCAAATATAAACATTTAACAACTTTTATTTAGCATTATCAATTATTATTATACTAAAATGTATTGAAAATCTATGTTAATATACAAATTTCAAAATTTTATTTTATTCGTTTATTCACACACACAACATCAGTTTTTGAATACTTAAAAATCCATAAAATTAAAAATCCATAAATCTCTTTAAAACTGACAAATGTCAAACTCTATATCCGAATTAAGCCAAACGTAATCACGTATGCCTTGATGGCCCTGTATTTAAAACTACAACAGCTCAATATTTTTTGATGTTTCAATTTAATTTGATAAAGAAAATAATGAACATTTGTATGTAAAGTGTCTTTTGCATAAATGACTATATTCTCTGTTTTTAATACAAAATGATTCAAAAAATAAACCTTCCAAATACCACACGTCATCTCAAATTTTATAGATTAAATTTTTGGTCCCCATACTCAAACGCTTTTATTTCAGGCAAAACCACTCAAACAAACTGATTTGAGATAAAATCAGTTTGTTTTCGTGGTTTTTCCAAATAAAGCCGTTTTCGTGAAAACCAAATATTTAATCGATAAAATTTGGAGGACTCGTGGTATTACCTTTGAATATTTTGGCGAGAAATTTGCTAAATAAATTAAAACTTGCAACTTTCCAAGTAAGACAAGAAGCCATTTAAAAAGCTGGTAGAGAAATTGTATTTTACCACCAAAGCTAATAAGCATTTTAGCTCGTCCATAAAAGCTTTTAGAAATAGTAACCGTTACACATGACAAACGGGAGCAGGTGATTTGGCCTAAAAGAGGATTTTATCTCGCTAGTCCTCTATTAAGAAGCAACCCTTTAGCTTTCAATGGTTTCACTCTTTAAAACGCGCACGCGTAGCCAAAACTTTCATGTGAAAATATACTAATTACAATAGGTTTGTTCCAACATAACACAAAACCAGTTTTCGTACGGTCGGGATTCTGCGCAGTCTAGATTTGGTGACACCGATTCTAGTCTGCGCAGAATCCCGACCGTACGAAAACTGGTTTTGTGTTATGTTGGAACAAACCTATTATATTTGCAGAATTGTTACTAGCGGGCTGATTGTATTACATTGACAATTTTGTTCTCACCAACACCATTTTTCACTTTATAAAAGTTATTTGATAGAATATCTTGTTTACAAAAACGGAAATTCGCATTGTTCGAACTTCCGAAAACTTCCTTAAATGTGAATACAATACCTCTAAAAAATAGACAGACGCTTTATCAAATGTGGTGCTGTCAAATTTAATTTATACATTTTCATATGTAGCCCAGTTGCCAGAGAAGGATATCGACCAAAAGCTCGCATAAAATGTGATATCGATGAAACTTGGCATTTAAGTACTTCAAAAAAATGGCTACATACAGAGATTTTCCCCATTAAAAATCTAAACTCGCAATATATGTCCCCGAATGTGTCTAAATAATTTTTGTCACATGAGAATTTTTTCCAATACTTTCCTAGTTTTCAGTAGAACGATTTCTGATATGTGAAAATTTTTGGATGATTGTGGCCATTTTAAGGGCAACGGAAAATTTCTCCCCGAATTCTAAGTGGCCAGTCTTGTAGGGTTTTCTAAGACGAGTATTTCCCCATAAAAAAGTTCGGCAAAATCTCAATCTCGTGTTCCGGAGGGTTATTTTTGTGCGAAAAAACTAGTTTTTTCCATGCAATCCCATTTTTGGAGTCCAATTCCGCGAAAATGAAGACCCGAAGCAAAAATCGAGAAAGAGGGATCGATAGGGGATTTTATGACGAATATTTTTAAAAAAAAAACCCTAAGGGGCGTACATCAATTTGGGTGGCACAGTGGCGCTTCATCCCACAGTGCGCCGAGCCGTTGAATACAAATATTCAGGCGAGGCATTCGGTAAAAACTAAAGTATCTTTGTCTAAATTAATTATTTTTTTGTTTTCTCATAGAAAATTTGACCGGAAGTTATAATTTCTAAAATTCTCACTGATTTTTAATAAAATTGTTATGCCTCTATTAATAGATATCTTCAGTTTTATAAAAATCAGTGAGAATTTTAGAAAATAAAACTTCCGGTCAAATTTTCTATGAGAAAACAAAAAAAAAAAATAAAAACTAATGACTTCTTTAAAATGCTTTCTTCTTTTTTTCTTTGCGTACATTTTAGACAAAGATACTTAAGTTTTTCCCAACGCCTCGCCTGAATTTTTGTATTGAACGGCTCGGCGTGCGTAAAGTTTTCGAATTTGCTTTCTTATTTTTAATAATTTTTTATAGTAATACAATTTTTTTTAAATAACTTGTAATATAACTTTTAGTAAAATTTTCCGCTCTTTCGCGTATTGATATTAGTTTTTCGAAATTTTTATTTTTTTTCCAGATATATTGGAAAAAACGAATTTTCGATTTTATTTTTGAAATTGTGAAATTAGCATACACTTTAGAGCAGCATAGGAAAGTAACAGATATGGCACTCTGTACACCGACGGAAAGTGGTACTTTCCACACGTGTGCGGAAAGTTACTTTCCGCACACGTGTAAATTACTTTCCTATCTGTTCTACCTACAAGTTATATTATTTTGTGGGATTGTCGCACTCGGCTTACGCCTCGTGCGACAATATTTCCCACTCGTGTGAAAAGTGTCACTTTCCGCACTCGTTATGTAATATACTATATCGTTTTCTACACCCATTCAAGTACTTAAATGCCAAGTTTCATCGACATCACATTTTGTGCGAGGTCAAACTCTCTGACAACTGGACTCATGACCAACAGTTGATATAAAAAGTTTTTCTTTGCATTTTTGACCGACGTAAAAACTCTAATCCACATTCTTTGTTTGGAGGGTTTGGTATTTGTACATGCATACATCGGTAATCTAAAACAGCTTTTTCGCGATATGTCATTTTAACACGTTGGCTGCCATTGGCTCCGATCGGAGTCGTTTGGTATCACTCGGTTCATGCTACTGACTCAGACACAGCGTATAGACCAGTGCAGATGACTTTGAAAATGGTAAAAAATGAAATAAAATAATAGTAGGATGAAACCCATTGGAAGAGGAAGAGAATATAACAAACATGAGAGAAAAAATAATTTACGGGCGATCTGGGGTCGGGAAGTGGAAGGGGGGAGTTTTTAAGAGTAGAAAACTGTTTATCTCGATTTCCGGCAAAACTACAAGTCCTATGGAAAAAAGTTAAATTGCAAAGTTGTAGGTAATAAAAAGATCTAAAACTTTTGTATGTACACTTTTTTCACATAACCTCAAAATTTATGTGAAAAATTCAAATAACCAAGTTTTTGGTTTTTTATTTTTATCTTTTACAAAAAAAATTTTTTTCTGTACGATTGACCAATAAAACGCTGTTTATAGAACAGTTTTGCGTCAATAAAGTAGTACTAGTAAAATAAAGTAATTGCCAACGTCACTGACAAGTTGCAAGACAACTCATTTGACATGTTTAAAAAATAAACATCTACTTGTCATCGCAACTGCTGTCAGCCAAAATCGTATCAAATTTTAATTTTTTCAATTTATTATTATTTTTTAATTGCAATCGAACATAAAATCATGTATATAACGCGTACATAAACAGGCTTTATGGACTCATCATTTTATTCGTTCAATAAAGCCCTTGTTTATGTACTTGTAATATAAATAGCTATTTTTTCACGAAATTTGGTGAAAACTTACCATTTTATGTCCCAAACAGACTGTAATTTTTTTGTTTTAAAATATTTATTTTTACTTTCCCCTCAAATAATGCAAAGAAACGAATAAAATTCGAATTCGAAATTTATACTTTAATTACTCGAAAAACGTAAATGTAATCTTACTTTTTTCGAGTAATTAAAGTATAAATTTTAATAAATAGCTCAAAATTGTACATGATGATTTAAAAAAAAAATTCGGATTCGAGTTTTTTCGTTTCGTTCCATGTTTTGAGAACATTTACCATAGTAGTGTATATTTTTTTACACCATCAAAAAGTAGAGATTTCAACGAACAACAAGCCCACCGAGTTTTTTTAAAAAAGCAGATATTTTGACGTGAGAATTTTCGATTGAAAAAAGTCAAAATAAGGTTAAAAAAATAAATATTTTAAAACAAAAAAATTACAGTGTGTTTGGGACATAAAAAGGTAAGTTTTCACCAAATTTCGTGAATTTTTTTTTTGTAAAAGATAAAAATAAAAACCAAAAACTTGGTTATTTGAATTTTTCACGTAAATTTTGAGGTTATGTGAAAAAAGTGTAAATACAAAAGTTGTAGATCTTTTTATAACCTACAACTTTTTTCCATAGGACTTGTAGTTTTGCCGGAAATCAAGATAAACAGTTTTCTACTCTTAAAAACTCCCCCCTTCCACTTCCCAACCTCAGATCGCCCGTAAATTGATTCATTTATTGACAATTTTAAGGCTCGAGCACCTTTGATTTTAATAAGACATCAATATCAGACCTACTGAATCAAAAAGCAGCAAAATCGGACAAACTGGGATTAATCTTATTATAATTGGTGGAATATTAATGTTAATACACCAGACTTGACAAAATGGAAAACATCATACATCATACAATAATGGGATTTTACAGGTCAAAATTTATAGAACTGTAAAAGAGAAATGATACCAAAATTTCGCATAGAAGAAGTCTTTGAAAATGCTGGAATAATTAAACATCCAAGAAATTAAAAATAAGTGTAATAAATCGATTTCTGAATGAAAATCTACTAATCGAAATTTGAATATCGGAACGTACAAATTCTTAGTATTTAATATTACAAATAACTATGTGTGATTGGAACCCTTCATCTGTTAAACCATTTATTATAAATGATTCACTTCATAACTTGAAGCGAGCGAGTGCAGCGCGGTCGTTGTTAACGTATGTACGAGGCCATGCAAGTATCAAATACAAAGTGTGAATAATTCATAAATTCATAACCGACCACGAACTTAGGCCATTCTAGCCTGTATCCTTTCTATGCCTTATTAAAATTCATCTCTGATGTTCACGCAGGAAGAATAACTTAAGTTTATGGTGTTTTCCTGGCTATAATCAGGTTTTTTTCTTGTATTACATACGAATTCCAACACCTACGAAGTTAGGGCTGCGTAGACGTGGATTTAATCCCTAATTTCGTTTCGAACAATAAGTATTTTGTTATATATTCTTTAAAATTGTTCAAATGCCCTAGCCGATATTCGAAATTCTGTGAAGTAAATGTTGTTATTTTCTGATCGACATAAGTTTGTCATAAAGGACCCCGCACAAAAGCATAGGAAATTGGCCCACAGTGGGATTTGTCTGAAATTTAGATATGTTATTGGTATTGAATTTCTGATCAAATGTTCTCATGGGCCCAATCCTCTAAGACCAATGATTTAGCTCTCAGGGCCGTATTTAGTATAGGTGCCAAATAAACAATGACACTTTTTTCTCAAGCCCATAATTTTTATATTTCCTATTAGAATTTAATTAAATAAGAAATATTGTAAAATCTTAGCATTTATCTTTTAGCACAAGTCCTCTGTGAAACATGTTTTGTCCTACAGGACCGTATTTAGTAAAACTGTATTTGCCAAGTGATCCACAAAAAACCGAATCAAATTGATTTTTTTATAACTTTCTTATTTCTGGTCTTATTTTAGTGGTTGATAGCTCGTTTGAAAGCAGTGGCGGATCCAGAGGGTGGGACCCGGGGGCTCTGAAATGGAAGTCATTATTTTAAATTCGTCGTCCGAATAAGAATTTTCGTCACAAAAATTTTGGAATTTCTTATTTGCAATGTTACGAAATCCTTGCAAAAAAGCCTGGAGAGTTTCTCATTTTAAAATGTATGGGCAATTGACAGACTCTAATCCAGGCAAAAAAGCATTAAGCATGAGTCTTTGTTGGTCCTTCAGGAATATAAATACTTATTTTGTTTCATAAATACAGTAACTCGGGCTGCTAAAGATATCCTAACTAGATCTTCACGACCATTGCAAACACAGCATCTTTGGTGGGATCTTTGTCCTATGACGTTTAAACGTATACATGCCGGGTCTTGTTCGATTGTTTCATTTCATTAAGAATTGCTACATTGCAATTTACGCACAATCTTGTCTCAGGGCTTACCTCTAACTCCATATGACCCCTTTCATTTCTTTTTGTGAAAGCCACTTCCCTTTTATGAACGTGGCCCTCTCGGTCGATTCGCGCCATTCTCCGTACATAATATACCGTCATACAAACATAACAAGGATCCATTTGTACCTTTTTAAATACAGGTATTTCAGAATAGTCAAAATATAAACAATCAAACTGTAAACGTGTCAAATAATAATATTTGTGTATGCTCATTTTTTGTTTTCCAATGCTATTTTGATTACTATTGACATTTTTGGTTGTATTTAGAATCAATACCAGCTACACTTAAGCCCCCGAATAGATTGCTAGTGTCGTCATGACATGCAAAGATGAGAAATAGCAAGTCTCTAGAAAAAATGCTTTCATGATTTTAACTTAAATCACATCAAACTGAACCGTTTTGAACAAAAACGTTAATATTTTAATGCTTTCATCTGACCAATATTTCAAGTTTTTTTTTTGCGGATATTACAACAAACTGTACATTCAAGTTTCATAGCATTCCTTATTTTGATTTTTAATCGATTGTAATTATGTTTTTTGTTTATTGGGCACCTATACTAAATATGGATATTAAGATGGTGACACAAAGAAAGCTACATTCATCTTTCAAACGTGCTATCAACCACTGAAATAGGACAAGAAATAAGAAAGTTGTAACAAGATCAATTTGATTCGGTTTTTTGCGGATCACTTGGCAAATACAGTTTTACTAAATACGGTCCTGTAGGACAAAACATGTTTCACAGAGGACCTGTGCTAAAAGATAAATGCTATAGTCTATTTTTATGTATGAGAGAGTATTAAAATAATAAAGCGTTCGTAATCCATAGGCGTACCACTTCTTTTAGTAGACAGTTAAAATATTTTGCGAAGTTATACCTCGAGTATTTTCGTATGAAATAACCTTTGTATAAATATAATAAATATATCGGGTGTACACTTATATTTTCACCTAATTAACCTGCTTATAACTTCTAAACAGCTGAAGGTAAAAAAGTGCAATTTTTTCTAAAATATTTTATTTTTCCACAAGGTATGTTAAGAACATTGTGTCAAACGGGTTATGTAGGTATAAGGGTTTAAACTTTGACTTTTAAACAACGTTACGTTCATAAATAATAATTTTAATATAAAAACTACTTCTTACCTACAAATCCAAATTAGAATCGAAATCAGAAGATGAACTGTTGCAACCAATATTTACAATGAGTGGCTCGATCATTTCATCAGTAATATTGTCCAACTTCCACATTTTCTCTTCTTCTTTAATCGTATGATTTACTGCCTTTTCCCAGTTTTCAGGCTTCACATTATTTACAGCCTCCAAAAACAACTGTTTAACATCACTCATTTTAAAAGAATTATTTTTTCTTGAAACTTCTCCCTTTATCTGTGCCCATATCAGTTCAATCGGGTTTACTTCGCAATGATATGGTGGTGATCTAACCACCGTCATCCCACGATTTTTTGCAATTTCATCAATTTCATATTTTTTTAATTTCTCTTTATGAAGGGAACACAAATGATACAGTTCTCTTCTCACAGAACCGGGATGGAACTTAATATTCTTTGAATTTAGCCAATTCTGTAAATCTTTTTTTAACCACTTGGTTGTGGGCATTTTTTCTGTAAGTCTCGAGTGATAACTTGCATTATCCATTACTATTATACAGTTCTGAGGAAGAAGATCTATCATTTGTTCGAACCACTCTTTAAAGACATCAGCATTCATATCCTCATGGTAGTCACCGGTACGAGTAGATTCAAAAGTCAATAAACCACCTTTAACAAAACCGTTTGAACTACCGATGTGTACTATTATCAGTCTGCGCCCCTTTCCTGATGGTGGATTTAAACCAGTAGATAAATTATTTAAAAAAGCCTGTCTTCGACTTGTAACAGTTTCATCTTGCCAAAATTTATTTGGTGTATGTCCCTCGTTGATCCATGTTTCATCTAAATAAAATATATTTCTTCTTTGGTTTCTCATTTCTTTTATAGTCCTTAGGTAATTTCTTCTCCATATTACAATATCGCTTCTTTCTATTAAAATAGACTTTCTGGAATGCTTTTTCCATAGAAAACCTATTTCTTTTAAAAGTTTCCATAGTGTGCTTCGACTCATTTCAGGGTAATCCTTATCATCTCGAACCGTGGCAAGAACTTTGTCTACTGTCGGAAATTCTTTTCTAAAGAAGAACGCATGCACTTTCCTTCGAAGTCTTTCTTTCAAATGATTTTCTATTTGAAATTTTGGTTTTCCTGGAGCTTTATGTGCTGTTTGAAACTCGCCACATTTCTCTTCTTTAACAACTCTGTAAATCGTAGATTTCCCAACACCAAGCGTACTACTAACTAATTCCACTGTGTCATCAACACTTTTACATAAATGTTTGTCTGTAAATGATTTAAAACAATTAAATATTAATGTTTTTTCATTAACTGTTAAAGGACCGATTTTTTGACGTTTACGCGGTACTTCCAAATTTTCCATGATCACACTAGAATTCACAATAGACTGCACACTGCACCTTGCATGTTGCAACTAAACGACATTTAGTAAGCTGTCAAGAATACACAACTGGACCTCCTTACTAAATGGAAAACCTACAATCGCATTTTCGGTGAAATTTGTTAGTAAGGGATTTATGTACTTATAATTCGATTACTGTAAGAAATTCTTGGAATTAAAATAAAACAAAATTTGCAAATAGGTACTTATTGAAAATAATCTTAAGATACGGCTATGTTATCTTTAATACACAGGGCTTTTGGCCTGTCTAAACCTTTTTCTATTGTTCTGTACAGCTTATGGTTATAAAAGACCAATAAAAGACGCAAAACTTGTATTAGCTCAGGTACATTTATGACAATTTTAGGAAATATTTAGATTATTCCGTAAAAATATTTAAAATGACCGTACTAAGTTTTGCATTAGAAATGCTGTTTTATTACTCTCTCATACATAAAAATAGACCATAAGATTTTACAAGATTTCTTATTTAATTAAATTCTAATAGGAAATTATGGGCTTGAGAAAAAAGTGTCATTGTTTATTTGGCACCTATAATAAATACGGCACTGAGAGCTAAATCATTGGTCTTAGAGGATTGGGCCCATGAGAACATTTGATCAGAAACTCAATACCAATAACATATGTAAATATCAGCCAAATCCCACTGTGGGCCAATTTCCTATGCTTTTGCGCGGGGTCCTTTGTATTAATGTCTGGTGTTGACTTAAATTTTGATTTTTGCTTTAGAGGTTGAGCTTGAATTATGAAATAAATTAAGTACAAGAATCATCTCTTGAAAGAAATTTATGCAAAACGGTCCCTCCCAAAGCAGGAATCATACCATCAGAATCAGAAGAGAAGACTGATATCGCTGGGCGGTCTTCTTGACATAAACTTAAGAGCCATTTCAATTAACTCAATCTCAATAAAATAGCAAGGGCGGTCATGTTCCGCCATGTTCATGACTCTCAGTCACGTCATTCACTGATTTATAATCACTTAGCTACCGAAAGAACGCGGACTCGATGCCATAGTAATTGTATTGGTCCACGATATGTGTTAGCCTTTATCGTTTGTTTCACTTTGGCTGAATTGAGACTAACATCATCGCATGTAACTTGATTTTAGATTAGATTTGTGTCTCTTGATTTATGTATGTTGATCCGTGAATTTTAATAACTTGATTGGTTTTCAACTCGTTATATGTCAGTAACGAAATTTATATTTTTTTAGGGATTTAATATTGTTGCATTTATGTCTTCGATAATTTAAATGGATGTTGACTCGATTTAGATATTTAAAATTTGGAAAATTTGTTTTGTTTCAAATGAAATTTAATAATCCTACCAAACCAAGAGCCAGGCAGTGCGCAGGTCATACCGTGGACTATTTGCCATTCGAGCCACTTTTAACCCTTTCGTATCTAATTCGCAAATAATTGTCAGCTGAAATCTTACACACAATAATCGCTGAATTCCCAATTTCCTGCTCTATAGGTTCCAATAGTTTTCACAATATGAACCTCCAAAAATTATTGTTTTTCGCTTACTCTTCTGTTAACAACAAAAAAGAAGATTTAAAATCTAAAATACCAAAGTCATGTTTATAAAATTAAATTTTATCTTAATTGGTTTTCAGTTGTCACAGTCCAAATTTCTAGTTGGAGATTATTGAAAAAAAGAATCTCTTAAATCAAATTGTAACCATATTAATTCAAGAGAATGGTATTCTTGAATAGGTCCAACCAAATATTAGTTTGATTTTCTGACAAAATCTTCTTGACTACTTGGTAACAGAAAGTTTTGTGTCAAATAATGTGGTTTGGTTGAGGCAAGAATATTTCAATATTGTTGAGAAATAATTTTCTTAGATAAAGCTGATTTCTCAGCCCATGTGAACAATGATCCTCTTGATTCAAGAGATGAAAATCTTACAAAAATTAATGGATATATTTGCTATATATGTTTCATATTCTTATACTGAAATACTATGACTTTGATACATTTAAAATTTCTTGTAAATAATGTATGGTATCTCTAGAAGCCTTTCATAATCTTTTTTGAAGATATCAATCATACATTTGGTACAAAAGGAGGACCACCTTCCAAAGAAAAAAAAAAAGAAAAAAAGGTAATTCTTAAAACCAGCATATTCTTCTTCACTTGCAAAACGCTGTTCCAGAAAAACTCCTAAGCTGTTTGTTTCCAAAAAACTTTTAACTTCCATGCTCTAGGTGCTTTCGTCATCAGAACACGTTTAATAAGAAATGTTATTCTTGAGCCGAGAGAACTATTTCAAGAAAATTCATGTAAACAGGCAAACAACGAAATTAGTTGAAAATAGAAGTACAGGGTGTCCCAAATTGGTGCGTTTTGCAGGGTATCTCGTAAACTAGAAGAGATAGAAGAAAAGCAGTTAAGATGTTATGACTTCTTTTTTTGTTAAAGTAACGATAGCCTAATTAAATCTTTAGTAACTCCCTGCAGTTGGAAGATACAGGGCGATTATTGAAAACTGTCGAAAACTACAAGGTACTATAACTTCTTAATTAAGAAAAATATAAAAAAAACGTTATAAAAACTTTTGATAGATATAATATTAAAGAATTCAGTGGCGCACAGATTATTTTTTTTAGGGGGCTCACTAAGGAAATATAATGCAAACTTGTTTTTTTAAATCGGACACCCTGTATATTTTGACGTTTTTCGTTTTCTTTTTTAATTCTTATTCACCTGATATGACATACTATATATCTATTTTCAATGGTTGGAGCTACAGTGCAAATAAACCATTTATGGATGTTATCAGGTGAAACACCCTTAAAAAATTGAACACTCAGTAACGAAATTTAACATTTTATTATAAGGATACTGATGTGTGACAATTTTATTTATCAAAATTATAATTAATAAAAAATAAAACCAGATTAAAAAAATAAAAACAATAAACTTATGAAACAACAAGAAACATTCTAACAACTAATCTACCTATAACTAATTTTATTAGAATGTGAAAATTATATTAAATGTTCAAAATGTCCTCCGTTTTGTTGTAGTAATAATTGACACCTTTTTCTTACCGATCTTACACAATTGAGTATGTGCACTGGCTTTATTTTTCTAAATGCGGCATGAATATTTTGTAATAAATCTTCCCTACTCTCGAAGTTAGTCTTGTAAATATTATTTTATGATTTTATTTTTGGTAATGCTGAATTGGTTGGAGATTATTTAAACGAAAAACTTTTTAATCGATGAAAACGGAGAGCATTTTGAACATTTAATGTAATTTTTACATTCTAATAAAATTAGTTATAGGTAGATTAGTTGTTACAATGTTTCTGGTTGTTTCATAAGTTTATTGTTTTTATTTTTTTAATCAATTATAATTTTGATAAATAAAATTGTCACACATCAGTATCCTTATAATAAAATGTTAAATTTAGTTACTGAGTGTTCAATTTTTTAAGGGTGTTTCACCTGATAATTTTTTACTAACTATTGTAACCAATCAAATTACTTAATTTAGAGTCATGTGTCAAATTTCATCCAATCAGCTATGGATTACAGCGATAACACCCTACATGTGGTGTTTTCAGTTTGGTGTTTTCAGCAAGTCAAGTTTTTGATTAAAAATTAATTAAACGTCAAACTGACAACTAGTTTAAAAATGTTTAAATCTACAAAGTAAAAAATTATCTTATCGAATACCCCTCGGGCCTTGATAAATCCTCAAAATTTTGTCATAGAGAATCCTTCAAGCGTGTTGCTTAAGGATAATAGCCCTCGGCCTTCGGCCTCGGGCCATTATCAAGCAACACGCTTTCAGCATTCTCTATGACAAAATTATCTCGGTATTATCAAGGCCCTAGGGGTATTACTACTGATAATTTTTTACTAACTATTGTAACCAATCAAATTACTTAATTTAGAGTCATGTGTCAAATTTCATCCAATCAGCTATGGATTACAGCGATAACACCCTACATGTGGTGTTTTCAGTTTGGTGTTTTCAGCAAGTCAAGTTTTTGATTAAAAATTAATTAAACGTCAAACTGACAACTAGTTTAAAAATGTTTAAATCTACAAAGTAAAAAATTATCTTATCGAATACCCCTCGGGCCTTGATAAATCCTCAAAATTTTGTCATAGAGAATCCTTCAAGCGTGTTGCTTAAGGATAATAGCCCTCGGCCTTCGGCCTCGGGCCATTATCAAGCAACACGCTTTCAGCATTCTCTATGACAAAATTATCTCGGTATTATCAAGGCCCTAGGGGTATTACTACTGATAACATCCATAAATGGTTTATTTGCACTGTAGCTCCAACCATTGAAAATAGATATATAATATGTCATATCAGGTGAATGAGAATTAAAAAAGGAAACGAAAAACGTCAAAATATACAGGGTGTCCCATTTAAAAAAACATAAGTTTGCATTATATTTCCTTAGTGAGCCCCCTAAAAAAAATAATCTGTGCGCCACTGAACTCTTTAATATTATATCTATTAAAAGTTTTTATAAGGTTTTTTTATATTTTTCTTAATTAAGAAGTTATAGTACCTTGTAGTTTTCGACAGTTTTCAATAATCGCCCTGTATCTTCCAACTGCAGGGAGTTACTAAAGATTTAATTAGACTATCGTTACTTTAACAAAAAAAGAAGTCATAACATCTTAACTGCTTTTCTTCTATCTCTTCTAGTTTACGAGATACCCTGCAAAACTCACCAATTTGGGACACCCTGTACATTGGTCAATCTAAAATTATTATTCTAGGGGGAAGATTATTTAATTCAAGAATATGGATATATTTGATTTAAGAGATTCTTTTTTTCAGCCTGCTTTGATATCCCCACGTTTTCAAAATCATTTTCAATTGGCGAGGCCTCAAAATCGAATTTTGTATTTTTAATGCGTGATCGTACCAATGATTCTTAGAAAAATGAGTAAATATTAACATTTATTCAGTTTTCTTCATACTTCAATAAAAAAACTCAAAAGCCGTATAAAGTTTTTAATGCAATTCATTTTTCATTGTCACGTTTTCGCTTCCATTTTAATGAATATTAAAGCAAACCATCCTTGATATCAGTATACCGCAAATGCAGTTATTTCTATTTAGTGGTAGTGATAGGGCTCTTATTTAGTAATGTGACGTACCTAAAGGTGCTCTGTATGTATAAAACAAAAAAAGTCAACAAATATTCCTATTTCTATTGATAGCCCAGTTGCCAGAGAAGGATATTGACCAAAAGCTCGCACAAAATGTGATATAGATGAAACTTGGCACTTAAGTACTTGAAAACGATAAAAAAATCTTTGCTGCTCTAAAGTGTATGTTAACTTCACAATTTCGAAAATTTGGTTTTTCCATTATATCTCGAAGAAAAAAATAAAAATTTCGAAAAACTAATAGCACCACGTGAAATAGTGGACAATTTTACTAAAAACTATATTATAAGTTATTTTAAAAAAGAATTTGTATTACTATAAAAAATTATTAAAAATAAGAAAGCAAATTCGAAAACTACGCGCGCCGAACTGTTGAATACAAAGATTCAGGCGAGGCGTTCGGAAAAACTAAAGTATCTTTGCCTAAAATATACGCAAAGAAAAAAAGAAAGCATTTTAAAGAGGAGACTCTAAGCTTTCTCAGGAAGTCATTAGTTTTTAATTTTTTTTTGTTTTCCCATAGAAAATTTGACCGGAAGTTATAATTTCTAAAATTCTCACTGATTTTTATAAAACTGAAGATATCTATTAATAGAGGCATAGCAAAAAAAATCCTTGTAGAATTATCATCATTATACTTTTACTTTTGACTTAAATATAATTAAAATGATGAACATTATCTCTGTTTAATAAATGATTATTTTTTTACAACATTCATTCGACGCATTTTTTATTTTCAAAATAGTGTTTATTTATTTATATAAATCAATTTCTAAATTATTATTAACTTTATTTAAAAAAAAAATAATTTCTGTTTTATATAAACACTATACACTTTAGAGTAGCAAAGATTTTTTTATCGTTTTCTACACCCATTCAAGTACTTAAGTGCCAAGTTTCATCGATATCACATTTTGTGCGAGGTCAAACTCTCTGACAACTGGGCTATGAGGATTCAATGTCTTGTTTAATCCTGAGATATCCGAAGTAGAACGTGTTATTGTATTACGGCTTTTTTTCTTTTGTTGGAAGAGATGTATGCAATAATATTACTTTTACATTTACTCATATGAACTTAAAGCAAAAAATAAAAAATAAAATAATCTTAGAACCTCCAAGGATCTTGGACTATTTTTAAGAAATTTCTGGCGAATTCTATCCCCTTTGGTTACGGGGCATCTGGATGGATACATTTTCTATTTTCTGCCTCCTGCTATTGATCAGACGGCGTCTGCCTTGTCGCTAGGCAACCCGCGAGACTCTCCAGTGTTTTTCTCTATCCTTATCTTCGGCTCCCGGCGCCGTAGTTTCCATCTCTCTCGGTCTTTCCAAATTAAATCGAATTAAAATCTTGATTCTTGGGAATTGCGAGATTTTGGAGATAGAGTCCTCTTCTGCATTTTTGTTAGAGTGAATTGTTATTCGTTTAAACGGGAAAATCAGTGTAACGGCATGATAAATAAGTAATTTTTATAATTATTTTTAACGCTGTGGAATAATATTAATTCATTCTGTCTCTTTCTTTGAGAATAAACTGAAATTAGTAAGATGTTTCGCAAATATCTACAGCGATTTTTGTTAATACTTGCCATACTACTGTTTCCTATCTAGTCAAATACTATTGGAATCCACTGGACTTATACGGTCCCTCCATGTTTTAAAAACTTAGACGCTGAATTCAAATCTAAGAAAAAGTTAAGTCGTGGTACAGATAAAGAAGAGTCGGAAACTAAGTGCCGTTTCTGATAGATATGGCGAATCTATAAAACTTTCCGTTGCTACGCGACCTCCCTTAATTTGACGGAACAAAAATAGCGAAATTAAATTTTATTATCATTAGTATTTGTTGCTAATTTGTTATGCAAAAACTTTTTTTGTTGCTCTTCAATTTTTTCGTACAGGGTTATTCATTATAAATTACCCACCCCTTATTATCGTTATTATTGCATATAGAAAAAAAATTTCAAATCAAAGTTGTGTGGTGATTTCAACGATATATCACACTTGATGTCTAATCTGGATAATAAAGGATCTACAGCCACCTAAAAAATCACATTTTTTTGAGTTAAAGTAGCTGTAGTAGCCAAACGGTTGAAAGTCGAGAAAAACGGCTTACATGTCTCTATCCTAACTTTTCAAATACTACACTGTGGCTCTAAAAAATATTGTATACAGGGTGATTAAAAATCAGATGGGATTTCCAATTTCCAAAAAATGTGATTTTCAGGTGGCTGTAGATCCTTTATTATCCAGATTAGACATTAAGTATTATACATCATTGAAATCAGCTCATCAAGAAGATTATAAATCTGGAAAAAATATACAAGGTATCCCATTTAAAAAAATATATTATTTTTTTGTATTCCCTGAAATCTGTACGGTACTGTACATTTGATAGAATTTTAACAAAAAACAGTTGTAACCACACAAGTTTTATTCGAAACTTTTTTTCTATATGCAATAATAACGATAATAAAGGGTGGGTAATTTATAGTGAATAACCCCGTACATTAAGCGGCAACGACAGTAAAAACTGAGCATAAGATAATTTTAATGTATTAAACAAATAAAAATTAATTGTTTTCCATTCAATTCTTTTTCTCTTCTTTAAGATTCTTTTTGTCTACGAATTTGACCAATATAGACCGACATGTATTATTTTGCTATAGGTACATAAGAAATAATTTTCTCCAATGTAATAATTTTATTTTTTGTTGCAGATTATAAAGAAGTAGACTGATCAACGTAAGTAAATTGTTTATTTATTTATATAAATCATTACACATAAATCCACTTTTCAAAGATAATTTTTTCGGATCATAGTCTAAGCTGATCAAATACAGGGTGTTATATTTAGGCATTACGGTGGAAAAATAATGTAAAATTTAGCAAAAATAAAAATAACTGCAAAATTAATAGATTTAGACCTTTATAATTTTTAAATGGAATTTGCTACATAATAGGATTATAAAATACAGGGTGTCCTATTTAAAATAAGAACGATATTGTCGTTTGAGTATGTCTTTAGAGAATGGCCTCATTTTGGACGCCCTGTAAAACTTTAAACAACTTTAAATACATTATTGTTTTCAATTATTAGTCTAATTTTTTCAGTTAAAATTGAATTTGGCTGATTTCATAGGTTTTGAAGTTATTGGTTTTCTTGTAAGTGCTTCCATTTTTGGAAATATCAAAATATCTCGAAAAATAAAAATATTGGGAATACTTAAGAAAGTTTATCTTATTTTTAAAGTATAATCTAAAAATTCAATAAAATATAGGGTCTTCCATAAGAAATAATGTAACTTTGATACGCCACCCTTTTTTGGGACAACCTGTATGTTTCAAATTTTTTTAAAATGTAGCCTTTATCAAGCCACACATCTATGAATAATCAAAATTTTCAAAACATTAACCGTTTAGCCACAAAGGACCGTCATGACGTCGAATGAATGCTGTAAAAAAATGATAGTTTTAAGTTTTATTAAACAGAGACAACATCAAAAGTAAAAGTATAATGATGATAAATGTACAAGGATTTTTTTGTTATGCCTCTATTAATATACATCTTCAGTTTTATAAAAATCAGTGAGAATTTTAGAAATTATAACTTCCGGTAAAATTTTCTATGAGAAAACAAAAAAATTTAAAAACTAATGGATTTCTGAGAAAGCTTAGAGTCTCAACTTTAAAATGCTGCATTTTTTTTGCTTTTGCTTTTCGAATTCGCTTTCTTATTTTTAATAATTTTTTCTAGTAATACAATTTTGTTTTCTACACCCTTTAAAGTACCTAAGAGCCTAGTTTCGGCAATATTACATTTTATGAGAAGTCAAAGTTTCTGACAACTTGGCTATGGGCGTAGGGATTTAAGGAAGTGTATTTGGTTGTGGGTATACCCCCTGATATACCGAGGGATATACTTAACGAAAGAGCTAAAAATTTAAGTGAACCAACGCATTTGAATGATTTTGTCTATTTCTCTTGAATGTTGTCTGAAGGACAATAATCAAGACGACACAAAAAGAAGTGAAGTAATTTTTAATTTAAGTGTTGTTTGTAACATAAAATATTTTTCATGTTCGTACTCATAAAAATCACGATCTCCCATGGTTATCGTTTGTTAAAGCGCGCTTAAGATGGCGATGTGGTTTTATTGAGATGTGTTTATTTTTTTTACACCAAACCGGCTAGAATTTTATGAGACGCCATAAAATCTTTCCTCTATTGATAAGGAAGTTTAATACGCTAGTCAAACAAAGCTGTCTGTTAAATTTATGTGCGGTCTCTAGGCTATATAAATTCTTTTTGACTTTTGCATTCCTATTTTAGAGTTTCCTTGGACCTAATTGTCAAAGAAATTTCTTAAAATAAAATACTAATCTGGTAGTAGAATGAATGGAATACCAAAAGGGCTGGTTTTAAATGATCAGAAAAAATCCAAGTCAACGAGTCTCAAACACGCTTACCTGTTATTGCATGCATCCGTCTCTGGAACGATGTTGATTCTAGTACCAGCGGTATATACAAAATGCACAGTTACGATCGGGCCTGGTTACACATATATGTTTATATAACACACTAAATTATAATTAGCGGATTTTGAGGCATATACGGCACATATACATCGACATGCATCTCAAATTGTATTACGTAATTCAAGGTCGCTTCACTGGTTTTAGGTATAATAAGCGCATGAGTGGGCTGAAGTTCAAAATAAGCGATTTGAGACCAATAAGCGAATAACACAATCACAACGTTGCTGTTTTTATACAAAAGTATTGAGAGACCCCGAAACGGCAAATCGTTGAACTAAGAGATTTACCTACATTATAAAATGTTAATAAATAAAAAAAGAATAAAAGATATCGTTTGTGGTGATGCTTTTTGATAACGGTTTAAATTAAAAATGATCCGGAAACACTGTTGTACTCTTAACATGTGTTTTTATTTTTGTGATTTAATAATTAGGGTATTAGAGAACTGGTGACAATTTTGAAACATGATTTCATATCGTTGTTGATATTGATAAATAAGGTAGTAGACACCGAGTAAGGATGTCGCTGATTCTTGCAACAATTGTTTCAAAATTACAAACAGTAAATTCTACTATACTTTGAAAATGATTGATTGCAAAATTTTTATGACCCAAAAAATAAACCCCAATATAACATCATAAATCAGTGGAGGATAATTTCTAAAATAAAATGTTTAGCATTATTTGTTCCAAAATTAAATCTTGGGTTTTCTTCCTAAAATTTTTAAAATTTCAATTCTTGGTAAGTATGTAATCTCTACAGGTAGAAAATATTTACAATTCAAGATCAATTTAATTAGCCCTCAACTTTCTTAGAAAGGATTAAAATTTCTAATGGGCAGAAAGTGTTGTGCAGATTGTAAATTATTTTAGTTAAAATTTACATTTCTGTTTATGTAGTCCTGTGATTGTAACACGCAGAATTGTTAGTTCTGTAATAATAGGCGATAAAAACGTCTAATTATACTCCTGTGAAATTAAAGTGCAATTTAACCGTGCATATGAAAACTTTAGTGTTAAATGTACATGACTCTCTTCTAATTGTTCACATATGACCGGAGTTGGAGAAGCAACCATTTATAGACTTTTTAAGCAACGAAAGGATGGAAGTATTACAGTAGCACTTAAAACCTCAACTGGGAGAAAACCCACTCAAATAGAAGGTACTATGAAACAACTGATCCGAAGAAAAATGCATTCGTTTTATTTACAAAAAAAGATACCTACTTTGGATAAACTTTTAGTAGATATTATTGGAGACGAAACGTTAAAAGAGACAAATTGTGGAAAACTTTACATGAATTAGACTTCGTTTGGGAGAATAACGATAGAAAATCTGCGCTCATAGAGAAAGATGAAATTATTTGTTGGAGGAGGCAATATTTAAGGGAAATTAGAAAATTAAGAAGAGAAGACAAAAATGTTTTTTATTTGGAAGAAACATGGATAAATGAAGGACATTTTGTAAAAAAGTTTGGCAAGATAAACAGGTTACAAATGCTCGTCAGGCATTTATAGAAGGTCTGTCTACTGGCTTAAAATTTCCAAATGGAAAAGGTCCCCGTTTAATTATCACTCATATTGGAAGAGATAAAGGATTTGTTGATAGAGGCTTGTTAGAATATGTTTCAAATTCTACGAAAGATTACCATGAAGCAATGACTGCTGATGTTTTTGAGGAATATTTCAGTCAAATGATAGATTTATTACCGACCAATTCTGTAATAGTTATGGACAATTCCAGTTACCATTCAAGATTAAAGGAACCGTTACCTAACACTAAATGGAAAAAAGCAAGAACTCTCCGATTGGCTAATAACCAAAGAAATAGTGGCAGAAGAGGGATTACTCAAAAAAGAGCTATTGCAGTTATGTAAACAACATTCACCAAAATTTAAGAAGTATAGTTTAGATGAAATAGCAAAAGAACGTGGAGTTAAAGTGTTACCACCTTATCACGGTGAACTTAACCCCATTGAACTGAGCTCAAATGAAGTGATATGTCGCGAGAAACAATACAACATTTAAACTCCAAGATGTTCGTTAACTATTATGTGACTCCATATCAAAAATTTCACCGGACAATTGGCAAAACGCTATAAGACATGTCATAGCAGAGGAAGAGAAATTCTGGAAACTTGATATGTTAATAGAGGAAACAATAGAACCAATTATTATTTCTGTGGGAAGTGAGGAAACTGATGATGATGACTCCTTATCGGGAGAAAACGACTTACTTATTTAGGTAAGTAACTCTATATTTATATTAATTATAATAAGTTTATATGACGCTAGTACACGAAATACAAACAAACAAATTTATATGGAATCACCCCGTATTTCTAAAAACGAAATATGATTGTTTAATGAGAAAATATTTTTTTGCAAAGATTTTTTTTAGTATCTATATCATATAAATTTGGTTGTGTGTATATTTATTATTAAATTTTAAGGTACTGTCCTAACCTAATATCTAGTAGGTATACTATTTTTATAAAAATAAATGTGGGTACTTAATATTGACAGTTTACAATTTTTTATATTACAGTAATTTCGTGGTCCCCGTCACTGAGGTATATAATTATTGGTTAATCCCTTAGGGTTTGCTTATTTACATTTTATGATGTATTGTATTCGAAATTTTTCGGGGTGGTTATACTAAAATCTAGTGAAAATTCAGATAAGAAGGTATCAATCAACATTTACTTTTTTCTGCATTGAACAATCCGATATAAAGACCTTTGCCATAAAAACTGTGCTATGATGCATTTTCAAACGGAGTATAAGAGTGTGTTTTTTCGTCGCCACAAATTTTTTATTAAAAATGCAACTTTGTCTTTGCCAAAATAATCTTGGTGTAATTATAACTGATACCTTGTTATTTTTCTGTTTTTAAATGGCTTACCGTCTTAATAGGATATGAGTTTTTTTTTTGAATTTCATATTATTTTTAATGATTGACGTACGCCGCTGACAGCTGCGCTCGGTCTTGTACTCCGGGATGCTGCAGAGTTCTACGGGCAAAAGTTGTCTCTTCGAGGTCGATAACCTTTTTAGTGAATTGGCGACCGGCGGCGGCAACGGGCGACAGGATTTTGGACGTGTCGGCAAACGGGCAGCTTCCGCATTACGTATGATTATGTAATGCAGAAAATAGGTCATTCGTACTGCACAGGCATTTTTGCAGTGATGATGAGTTAATGTATGGAACGGAGCTGGAAAATCAAACCTCGTAATGCTGTTTCAGAAAAATAAATGTGGACAATAAAAGGAAAATTACAACTCCCTGCTAAACCGCTGAAGATAGAAACTAAACATGAATTATTAAACTATTCATTTTGTTTGCCTTAGAAACAAGAAAACATGAGAATAAATCGCAGGGAACACATATGCCAGTAGATATAGACAATCAATTAAGAGCAAACCGCACCCCTTGAAAAAATTTAATAACCTTTTAAGCCTTTAGTTTTCGTTCGATTTTTGTGAAATTTTCAGGAAATACTAATAATTCCAAAACTTAGAGAGTGGAGAAATCTTGATTTTTTTGTAAACCTTCGAAAAGTATTTATTTTGTTAATTTTAAATGGAAAATCACAAAAAGAAATATCCGCGGCATTCTGCATTAAATCTATGAAAATTTGCTCCTATTTGTTTTAAAAAATATCAAGTACTTTTGAAATAATATGGTTTCCCATTTTTTCTTAAATATCTTTGTAAAGTGCTGCCACATCGTTACATACATTTAAAGCTGTCGAGAAATATTCCACGGCCAAGTGCTCCCAGTGGCGCGCATATAAATACAATTTTATATTAGAAAATCCTCATAAAATAGAAGTGAAATTTGCTTCTCACAAGAACTCCGATTGCCACTTAACATTAATTCCAACAGTTTTGAAACTTCGATGGTATATTAGTGCATTAATGAAAACAAACTATAAAATTTTGCAGAAGTCTGCGATGAACGGAACATTGTTTAAATTACAAAAAAACGCTTTATTTTTTTATTTTTATACTCAAAATTGCAAAAGTTCTGCAAAATAGGAATATCGCTAGTAATAATGTTTTACAACATGCATTAAGTTTGCAACCTTTCAACAGCTACGGAACCTTGTTTTTTTCTCATTTGTATAAGTTTTTTATTGTAATTTGTTTAAAAAAATTACAAAAGTTATGCACATTGGGTAAGTAACCGGAAAAAAACTGTAACATATACTGGTACATTTGCAACCATTTCTGAAAAACGGATCATTTATTTATCAAACCTTTTTTCTTGGCGCGGCCATTTTCAATACACACAAGCCTCGAACTAATTACAAAAGTTTTTTATCATGGTTGCAAATAAAGAGAATATCGGTCTCAGTGGATATGTAACTTTGCAACCCCGTACGAAAAACGGAACCTTAATTTTTTTACTGACGAACGTGCAAAAACGGACTTCAGGGCTATATTTGGAGTAGTTAGGAGGTATAGTTGCCTTCAAAATAAGTTGAACAAATTGTTTTGATCGTTTTAACTTATAATTTTTATTTCTAAAGAAATGCTATTCATTCATTTTTTATACATTACTTTTCTACAGATAAGATAACGACTTATAAAAACACTTTCTTTTTCAAGGAATAGGCCAGTAAGTTAAAACGATCAAAACAATTTGTCCAACTTATTTTGAAGGCAACTATAAATATACTAAAAGTCACCGAGCGTAGGAGTTATCCAATACAAAATTAAATTAAATATCATAAAATTTACTACAAGATTATATATTCATTTTTTCCTATCTCTTCTGGTTCTAGAGATATTTGCTTGTAGTAAATTTTATGATATTGGGTGACTTTTTTGCTATGGTGCATATTTTTCGAGATATAAGCGAAAAGCCGAATAAAGTGACCTTCGTGCCCCCCTTCAGCCCGTGCACCTCCTACGCTCTCGGACCTTTAGTATATTTATTTCCTAACTACTCCAAATACATCCCTCAAGTCCGTTTTTGCACGTTCGCTCACGTACTCTACTCCCCCCTTTTAATCGTTCATTGACTGGACTATTATAACAACGACTAATATTTTGAGAGAGATTTGAAACCGTCTTTTTTCAACGGAACATTTTTTTATTCAATTGTTTGCCATATGACCATAAATTGGAAACTATTTGCAAATAGTTTTAAGATTACTCATTGATTTGGGATATATCTGAGTAAATTAGTGCAACACAAAAAAGGCGACAGTGGTCCAGTTAAATACTTGATTATCCGTAGAGTACATTTCTTATACGCTGTACTGTTGGATTGTATTTTCGCACACGTCTGCCTTAGTCGCTGCTGTGTTGCCAAGTTGCTTTTTTAGTAGAGTACAAATACGAAATTTTTTTTTTAGTTTTACCCCATTTCCGTATTTCGGGCGAGGTTGCAAATTAATGAAAACATTGTACGTTAGGACATCTTCATTTGCAACCATTATTCAAAACTTTTGTAAAAACTTCGATGTTTATTTTAATAGCAAAAACAATTTCATGAAAAAATATGTTTTCCGTTTGTCGCAAGAGGTTGCAAATTACGGCACTTCTCAAGAACATTATTTTAGTTTTATTTTTTCAAATTTGCAGAACTTTTGGAATTTTCTTCGAAAAATTGGGATGAACAACAATTTGATTTCGATAAAAGAAATCTTTCCGTATTGATTGAATGGTTGCAAATTTAACAGAGGATATAAAATGCTATTTTACAAAACTTCGAAAGTTTGCAGAACTTTTGAAATTTTTTTCGCGCTATTAATGCGAAAATGCATTAAATCATGATTTTCAATATCTTCCGTTCAGAAAAAAAGGTTGCAAAATCAGACACAATATCATTTGAACTTACTCTTCATTCAACTAAAGTTTTAAAACTTTTGTAATTATTGTTAAATTTTGTAAAAATCATGTCTATATCTACTGGCCTAACAAGGAAATACAAGTTTTTAATGCCGTAGCCAGTGATTTTATAAACTTGGAATTTGTTAAACAACATACGCTTGTGTGAATATATGCTATAAATTTTTGATTTGTCTATGGTTGCCCAAATAGTGTTTGTTTCTTGCGGCCGGAAAAGGGGCTGTTTTTTTCATTTAGGGCTAGTTCCTGAAGGCTAAAATAACCTCACTGTTCACCTTCCTATTTCAAACGCTTACAAGCTTATTACGAAACAACGGGAAAAGGGGTAGTTTGTATAAATTTAAGGTTAGTTCTTGAAGGGTAGGACAAATCATGCCATCACTTACGTATTCCTCTTTATTTCAAATTTTGAAAATTCTAGATTTTTCCCGATAGTTAGTCTCGTACGATACACTACCCATATTGAGGAAAAATCTAAGAAATAGTAACAAATTTTTGGGACTTTCTGAGGGAAATAAAGTTCCTTATACCCCAACAGTCTAAAGGTAAATAAATTGGACACAATTACCTACGCGTCATTACAATCACCTTCATGAAGAATTATTTTTCAAATAGTTTTTCCTCATAGAATAATGTTCGTATTAATTTAATGAACAGATTTTTGTACAAATATAGTAAATTAGCCAATTCTGAATTTCTATGTCTTCTAGTAACAACTTAATCTACTTGTTTTAATAAGTAGCCGTACCTTACTAATTGACAATAATAAATGCCTACGATTACAAATAATTATTATAATTTATTACTATTTCTTTAATTTGATAAATTTATTATTTGCCACTTTGTTTAAATCAACATGTTATTTAAAATCATATTTACAGAGTTGAGGTAATTAATTTTAATATTTAAATAACGTCATAGTGTGTTCTAATAGTTAATAAATCAAAAACGTGCGTTTCCAATTGTGGGTTTTTAATTTATGATTTTTTTAATTGAAGGAAGTGTTTTAGAAAAATTGCGATTTGCGGTATTATAGCGGATTTTCAAGGTAAATGGTCCCATTTTTGATTTCCTCATAAAATTTTACGTACACATTCATGAATAAGCATAGTTTGAAATAGGCAAAAAAATCGATGTTTTGAAACCTTAGTCCTGGTGGTACCGTTTACCGCTCGGTAAAAAAACAGTGTGCGCCGGGCTTTAATATCTGCTTAATATACGATATTAAATGTCCATTAATCTGATTTTTAATTCGGGTCAAATTTACAAAAAACACATACATATTCACTGGACCAGATTGATTTATCTTTTCTATTGTGACACGATTAATTACATCTACACGGTCCAGTAATTTCATTGTTTTTCCCATTTAATAGGGTAATTTCGCGGTAATTTATAAAATCGAAATTATATAACAGACGGTTAATGATAGAATAAGATTAGCTCTATAAGTCGGTCACATGTAATTTTCTAATATCGTTAAAACACTTAACTGTATTCATTAATTTCAAGTCTCATAAAACACATGTGCGTGATTTACATCTGTAAATATACACAATAAACTAATAAGTTATCAAATATGTAGACCGCAAAAAGTGTCATGAAGTCTTTATATTTATTTAACTATGTTTCTCTACTGTGACTAATTTTTTTGCGGATTTATTGACATAATATTTTTCAAAAAGTTTAATTTTTTTTTCAAAATTACTTTTTTCACAATATAAATTATGAAATAAAACTTCTCACAGTAAGTACCACAGAAAATTTATTAAACAATAATATTGGCAACTAGTTTCGGCGTAACGCCATCATCAGGCCTGGAAAGAATTTATAATAACTAACAATCTCAAAATCAAAATCAAAGTTTTTTTAAAAAAATTGTAAGTTGTGTTTGATTTTGAGATTATGACCGATATTCAAGGCAGAAGTTGCAGCAATACATCACTGCGTAGAAAAGTTAAAATACTGAGGTACGAGTTTAAGAAAAAAAAAATGAGAAAAAAAAGTTCATTAAAGAACAATCGCCAAAATTTTTCCGAAATATTTTTGGTCAAAAAATGTTCAAATTTTAGAACAATTTTTTAAAAACAAAGGATTAAGTTTTTTTAACATAAGCTATTTTTAGAAACTGTTTCGAATATACAATACAATTTTTTAAAAAAACATTCAAGGCATTTTGAATCCCTTACAATTTAGTTCTCATAAACTGGCTACAAATTAAGTATTCAGTTTCAAGACATCCACTATACATAGTAATTTATTTCAAACAATAAAATTAATACCTCTAACTTTATGATCTCATAATTCGAAGAATCTTTAAACAACACAACTATGTTTAAAAATATTTGCATGTCAGACTGAAACGCACGCATGGATAACTGTTAGGTGTGAGACTGCCTTAAGGCTAACATTATAGTAACAAATTAATACAGCGTTAAGCAGTTATTAAAAAAACTAACAATGGATGGAATTTTAAAACAATAGCAACACGAATATAGCATAAATTGTGCAAAATATATAACAATAGTCAAACTTATTTTATAATAATCTACAGAACTTTAAAGGGTACCATAGGTGGGTTAGTTAGGGCAATATTAAAAAAAATAACTGGAAATGGACTTGAAATAATGGGTATGAATCCAAAAGATTCGCAGATCATTGCGATTAGGCAGAAACTTTGATTGCCTACCTTTTTCCCGAATCGTTTTTTCCGACGACCTTTTTACCGAATTTTTTTTCCGAATCCATTTTTCCCGAATAACCTTTTTCCCGAAGTCAATTATACCGAACGTCTATTTTCTCGAAACTTTTGATCGACGATTCCATTGCTATAAATGTGTTGATATGGCACTGTTATTGTTTATTATTGACAGAAGGCATTGACAGAAGGCGTAAAATGGCTGAAGAGGAGATCCCAGTAATTATTGGCCAAACCAAGATGACATTCTTATATCAAAGATCAAAGATAAGTGTTGCTATGACGTATTGGGAGTGCAGAAAACTTCGCCGGGGTGAAAGCAGATGTGCGCGGGCGATTATGGGGCCTGTGAATCTCGTTGTTGTGAGTGTTGGGGACCCCGATCATCCCCCTGACCGGGAGGCAGCTGGTGCAGAAATTGTTAGGCACAACCTAAAAAGGAGAGCAAAAGAGCACCCTGAACAACCTCCCGCTCAAATTATCCGTGAAATGATAGCTGGTGTTTCTGCTGGAGAGAGAGAACATTTAAAAAAAGCGATGCGTAAAGTTCGGCGCAAAAATCGCTCAGCTAACCCCAAATCATTACTAGAATTGGGAGAATTGCCCGATCAATTTAAAAAGACTCTAAGTGAGGAAAAGTTCTTATTGTTCGACTCAGCTGATTCCTGCGCTCTAGAAGAAGGTCATGTCCTTGTTTTCGCCACCGTTCACAACATTAAACAACTTGCTACATGTGATGTTTGGTACATAGATGGGACATTCAAGACAGCTTCATCCAAGTTCTCACAAATTTTTACAATACTGGAATCATTCGCTCAAAATAAAGGTGGAAAAACTCAGATATTTGCATTGCCATTAGTGTACTGTTATCTCTTATCTAAAGAGACACAGCAGTACTTCAAGCAATTACTGATGCTGCCGAAGATCTGGACATTGATGATTGTGCACCGAACAGAATAATGGGCAATTTTGAAAATGCCATAATAAATGATTGTACCGACGTGTTCCGAGATTCAACATATGCAGGTTGTTTCTTCCATCTTAAACAAGCAATTTATCGCAAAATTCAACAAGTAGGACTACAAGTCCCTTACAATGACCCAACAGATAGAACCCTCAAAACTACAGTTCATATGATGGCAGCTGTAGCGTTTGTTCCAGTGGAAGACGTTGTAACAACTTTCGAGCTTCTAAGAAAATACGCGGTTAAAAATATTCCCAGACTTGAGCCAATTATGAAATATTTTCAAGAAACATATGTTATTGGTGTAAAAGCTGTTGGCAGAAGACGCGCTGTTCCTCCTCGATATCCTCCTAGTCTATGGAATCAACATGAAGCTACAAAAGCAGGTTATGCAACAACAAATAATGCATCTGAAGGTTGGAATAACAGCTTTAGGTTACTAGTCGGGAAAAACCACCCGGATCTGTACTCAGCTCTAAAAGAGCTGCAGAAAGAACAAGCTGACACAGAGATTGTCTTGATGGAATTAAGTGTTGGGAAAAGTATCACGGGCAAGCCAAAAAAAAAAGTTGTACGACATGCACGAGAGGCTGAAATAGGTTGTAGAAGAATATGAAGATTACAAGAACGATAGGAACTCTCTTGAATTTCTTAGAGCTATCGCGCACACTATAGTTTTCTAAAAAAAATGATGTATGTATCTTGTGTATGAATATATTTGGATATGAAAAGTATGAACTCATTTTTATACAATCGGGAAATAAGATGTTCGGTAAAAAATGTTTCGGAGAAAAGGCTTTCGGGAAAAAAGCTTTCGGGAAAGAGGACACGTTACGATTCGGGAAAAATATTTTCGGGAAAAAAGTTTGTCGGAAAAAACGATTCGCGAAAACGGTCGGGTACGGAAATTTTAATATGATAGTATTAACCTGAGAAAGCCCCTGGCGCATATTCCCGCCTTTTTGAACCTATGGGCATAAAAACCATTACATCTGTTTCTCGAAGGTTGACAAAGCCAGTAGATACGTCACATCTACTCTTGAACCTATCAGAGTTGGATATTCTCACATGAATGTCAATTAACCAACCTGGCTTTAATATATTATAGTTCATTCCTTCTTCAGGTCCTTTTAGTATCCTAGAGTTACTAGCGAAGGGAAATCGTTGTTACAAATCGGTAGTAATATTTGTGATATGATGTAATAAATTTGAATCATGTATCGACAAAACATACCTAAAAATCTTGTATACATTCTTCTCTATAACCATAGACCAACTTTTTCTTTGCGAGTATTTTAACTTTATTTATATTGGTATTAATTATTAAATGATTAAATAGTCCGTGAACATTTTTCTTGATCCCACACAATTGTCGATACCTACGCCTCTGTTTTTGCTTCATATCATCTAACATTCGAGATATTTACCATAAAAATTATGGATATCCTATGTACCAATACCTACAATTATAATTTCACATAAGCAGTACAGTATAAAATCTTTTCGTTTTATCCTTTATCTATGCACACTTTATTCCTCGGCATTCACGTACTTTTATCACATAATTCGTACGTCTAAAGATAATACTTTACGATTTGCAATAGGTATGAAGGTATTAGGGCATATGACAACTGCACTACACTTTATCGCTTCTAAGTGAAGAGAAATCAAATGAGTGCGTTGATAAAAGTATGGAATGTTCCATTATTTTAATATCAATGTATAACGTTATTTAAATAGATATTAAATTGCTCAAGCTTGTCCTGGAAAAGTTCATATTTTTGACATTTCTTGCTTGTTGCAGTTGTTATTTCTTAAATACAAATAATTATTACATTTTTAAATAAAACTACCGTTAACAGAGAGAAACAATTGAAAGAAACTCTTGTTATGTAGAGATAAGAAAAAGTCAATATATTTGGACGTTTGTCAAAGCAGCGAATACTTCTGGAGCTCATACAGTTACCCACCACTCTAAATTGACTGTATTCTGGATTTGTAGCACAATAGTAGCAACATGTCCACTTTCATAGAATAAAAAAGTATACATTCTCTCACCAACACCTCGAAATTTTCTCACTTTCGTGGATTGAAGAATACTTTGGAAATACCACATTGTAGAATTCTGCTTCATTTCTGGATCATAATTGTATGCCCATTTTTTTGTCCTTTTATAAAATTTTCTTTATCATACATCATGCCAGCCTCTGTTCCTGACAGAAAATGTGGCCCAACGCGAACTTCTATTTCTTCGACGAAGATGTTCCCTTACGATTATTTGCGCTGTTGTGAATCCAATGGAAAGCCGTGTCTTGTACATTTTATTCTTATTATTACATTTTGTGGTGTTCTCTCATTTATCCTAGTTACATTTTTGTTAATATTTGTCAGGCGAATTTTTTTGTTGAATCTGGAATAAGTTCAATTTTTCTGCTCCCTCTAAAATAGGTACGGTGGTATTGCAGAAAATAGTAATACTGGTGTTTACAGGTACCCGTACTCAATAATTAAGACTTTATATGTTATAAATCAAGTCTTGCCTTGAGGATTAGTTCTCTCTCTGTTGTTGGTTGGTTGCAACCTCGTAAGAATTTCATTGGTATTTATCGCTTTATTTACGACAGGCAGAGGAAAATAATTTCTTGGCAAGCAGAGGCGTAACTACTGATCTGTTTTTGCAAAAATGATAAAACTCATACATATATAGATTTCATTTAGCTCTTACTTTGTTCCACTTTTTTGCCATTCCTGTTGCTCCCATAATTTTTAATCCTTACCAACATTTTCAAGTGACATTTTTTTCTGTATTTAAAAGCACTTTACTCTTCAGCATAAATCAATATTTTTGATTTTCCCTGTATATCACTAAATGTTTCAAAAATTTTACTCTTTTAAATAATACATTTTTTTCCTATTTGTTGCAAAAACTTACTCGACAAAATATCGGTGGTAAACAATGGATCCTGTCTAAAAATAATAATAAATATTTTTTTCATTTTTGGAGCTTTTGTTTACATGAAAGACCTCAATAATTTTCGAGTAATGATTCACCCCTTAAAAACTTTCGCGCTTATTTCGTAACACCCTGTATATTGTACTACTCATATTAAACCCATAAAAGTATTGAATTCTCCATACGTTAGATGCTTCCATTAATAAATCAGGGAATTTGCTCGTCAGGCGTGACATCAAAAAGTTATGATAAAAAGAAATATTTTGGATACCAAACTGCAATCAAACTGCACAAATGATGTGAAATAAGTTAAAATCACAGCTCCCAAGAATTACGACATTAGAAACTGTCACACACTACACCAACGTCTGGACTTCAAACAACTACTCCTTGGGCTGTATGCCCCAACAGGTATTGAATTACAGAAGTCCAGATGCGGTTGGAACCCGAATCGTTTCGGGACTTTTTATCATACGATACAGTTTTCTGTTAATTGCCAACTTTGGTTTTGTTATTAAAGTGAAGGTGGCGTTGGGCTTTCCTCGTTCTTGATACACTTGCTATAACGCAACCATTTTTTATCAAGAACCAGGCGAGTCGAATTCATCCTTCGGACATCCTTTAGAGAGCTTGTCTGCGTCTTACTGATGAGGCACAATAATGCCGAAACCGGTCTAAGAATGACAGGCTCCTTTAGTAACAAAATCGAAGTTGTTGGTTTCTTCTGTAATTCAATACCTGTTGGGACATACAGCACAAGGAGTAGTTGTTTGAAGTCCAGACGTTGGTGCAGTGTGTGACATTTTCTAATGTCGTAATTCTTGGGAGCTATGATTTTAACTTATTTCACATCACTTGTTCATCAAATAGTTATTCCTCCGTGTTCGTTGGACTCACCGATGAAAGGAGAAACATTAACCACAAAAGAATATCTAAATAAGCTTTAAAAGCATTCAGAAAACAAGAAAAGCAAAAGATGCAAAACTTGGAAAACGGAAAAAAAATGGCAAATTATAGTTTGTGTAAGAAAAATAAAAATTGTGAAAAAACAGTGGGTATATAATATATAGGTAAACGCAGATTCGATGACACATGATCACATGAAATGCAAGATGTTCTGAGCGCCTTTATAGCGGAGTGAAATTAGAATTTTATATGGATGTAAGAGCTAAGTCAATTTTTTTAAATTTTTTCGAATTTATACATAAAGGGAAGCTTGTAAAAAATTTGTCAATAAATTTGGGCTGGAGCTTCGCGAGATATGTGCCAAAAACGGCATTTTTGGTATTTTTCGAGTGGATTGCTTCACTATTTTTTAAATATCTCCGGCTCTAAGAGTCGTGGAAAAAAATTTAAAGTAACCGTGATGAAGTAGAGTATCGATCCGTTTAGTAGGGTTTTTTAAAAATGCATCCTAACCTCAAAAAAAGAATTCGCGCACATTATTTTTTCTTTTACTGAATTGGCAATAAATAAACAAAGATTCCTCGAATTTTCTTAAAAAGTGGAGAAAATATGTATTGTTATGTCGGGAATACGTGGTAGACATTAAAAAAAAAATGTATTTGTCTAACCAAAATCGGCATTTTTCGAAAAAAAATTGAACTGGCCGCCATTTTTGGAAAAACAATAGTAGAGAAAAAAATTTTATCTTAAAAAGAAGGATTTTCTGTGTACTTTAGTCTAAGAAAATCTAACATTTTATTTTTTTATTTAAAGGGCCCAATTTAGGGAATAATAAAAAAATAAAAATTCGATTTTCATTTTTTATATCGTTACTTTAGAACCTGAAATATTTTATTTATTTTTTTAAACATTTTTTGGACTGAAATGCAGTTTTTCTAAGAGAATCAAGTATAAATATGTCGATAAAAAAATTGGAAAAAATGAAAATCGAATTTTTATTTTTTTATTATTCCCTAAATTGGGCACTTTAAATAAAGAAATAAAATGTTGGATTTTCTTAGACAAAAGTACACACAAAATCCATCTTCTTAAGATAAAAATTTTTTCTCTACTATTGTTTTTCCAAAAATGGCGGCCAATTCAATTTTTTTTCTAAAAATGCCGATTTTGGCTGGTCAAATAGATTTTTCTTTAATTTTTACCATGTCTTTCCTACATAAAAATACATACTTTCTCCAATTTTTTTCCCTTTATGTATAAAATGGAAAAAATTGCTCTTACATCCATTTTCAGAATATGTTCGTCTAATTTCACTCCGCTATTGTCGAATGGGAGCGAAAGTGTTAAGAATGAAATTCGTTTTAAGTTATTTTAATTGTTATTACCAATAGAAATTTATCTCTTGCTCTTTTATATGTAAAAAAACATATTTTCTAATGTATGAGAAACAAATATTCCAGTACAGATATAAAAGAACAAAAGGGTACCGACACATCATCACATTAAAGAAAATAAAGTTGTGGTGAAAATCTATTACCTACCCATTTCTGTGTTACTCAGGAACCCATTTACCTACTTCTCTATTGAACTAATGAAATAAAAAACGTTCACAGTACGAACTGTAATTGTTACTTTTAAAACAAATTTAACATTACTCGCTAATTGTTTATTAGTGTTCTTGGTCGTTGACTTAACCTCTTTTTAATGTACCTACATACTCATCTCACTCGGTCATTATTACTGAAATCTGAAATCGATACCAGTTCGTCAGATGTAAAATATGTAATACCTACTTCAACATCTGTTGGTTGCTTAGTTGATATGTAGGTAGGTAAATAAGTATTAATTTGTAAAACGGAATTAATTACAGGACTCGTTAAATACTATGTAACGATTTTTATTGACTTAATATTGATTAAACATCGAGTATATTTAAAATTGAAAATCAAACGTACGATGTAAATAATTAGTATTCACATAGTATCTAGGCTATTTGCTTTAGTATATAGTTTTATTTTTTAAGTGAGAAATAATATTTTTTTCTATCTTTAAAATTTTATTGACGGGAGAGAAGATCCAGGAAGTGTTTATGGGAATTTAATTTTTTTATTTTATTTAAAAAAGGAATCAATAGCCCAGTCAAAAGTGTGTCCGATTTGTTGACCATGGTAATATGAAACATCCTGTAAAATAATTTATAAATATGAAGGCTGCTTACAATTTTTGTAAATAACTTTATTTGATAACTTCTAAAATGGATAAACAGAACTTTTCCACACTAATATGTATCTGTATTCTCTTAAAAATTATAACGTATAAAACAGTATTTTTTTTATTTTAAAAATCTATCTATTTTACCTTACAATTAACTTCGATCTAATCAAGTCAAAAGTAGGTTTTATGTTTTTAACCTGCAAATCTTGTTGCAAATCACAATACCACAATAAAATGTAAATATCTTGTAACCGTTTAATCATAGATAGAGACCTACGTATGTTAGTGTTGTGCAATATTCTTTAAAAGCATTCACCAGGTCAAGCATGAACACTTTCCGTATACGAACCGAATCTCGTTGTCTTACGATATTTCACAGTTTTAACGAGTTTTGACTCGATATTAATATTTAGTCAATGAGCTCAAATGAAACGATTTATTTTATTCTCTAAAGAATTTCGTGCTTCTTCATTAGTTAAGACTCTAAATTTCTGCTGGTTCTTCAAATCCACGATAGTTATTTTGGCATCGATTCTACGATTACCAATTCGCTTATTTTTTAATATATAAACTCGTTTATGCGTAGAAAAATTAATCGGAGATTACCAAGGTAGATTAACGAGCGGGATATAAGTTTACTTCAAAATAAACCCAAAGAATATGATAAGAGTATGATATATCGATACATATTCTGTGTACAGATTTCTCTTAAGCATATAATTCCATAAATAGACAAAAATTATACTGCCGGTAATTGACGACAAGAAATTCTGGAATTGAAGCCCCTGCTCTATATCTTGTATTCCCACGTTCAGAGGTCTAGGTTTCTGCAAGGCCACAAATTCTGCAGGAATATGGAAAGAGTTTCGTCCTCCTCCTCACAAAATGTACACTCATCTTGTAATAATTTAAGTTTCCTAAGGTGTCCTTTTGGTCACCAATGACCTGTAAAGATTCCCGTTAATATGCGTAGCTTATTTAGTTATAGTCACCAAGTATCTTAGCCTGTCTAGTCTCTCGAGATTTTTCCATTTGTCGGATCTTTTGTTCTCCAACTCTCTTTTGATCTCTTCTAATATCGTGCTAGAGCTGAGTCCGCAGAAGTGCTTGGGTCACATAAAGGGTGCTTTTCTTGGAAGACTAGCTGCAAATTCGTTCCCCCTTATCCCGGTGTGACTCAGCTGGTTCAGTGATTCTAGGCATTTCCAGACCATCCTTGAGCGATTACATTAGGCCTCAATGCTTTGATGGATGCTTCTTCTGACACGATAATAATAACTTGTCTGTGATACTTTTTCAGACCGATCTCTCCATTTTTCCTCTAGGACTATTTTCTGAATCTGTCATTTTTCTATTATCTAAACCTCACTAAATAAATTTATCATCTACTTTTACTGCCGCAATCGTTTTTTTAATCAATTGCCTCTTTGTGCAACAAACCAACGCAACAAAGTTGGGACGCGTGCGTTGTGTTTTCCCGTGCGATGTCGGTACATCAAAAGAAATCTGCGCGTTTGTTTGGACGCTTTTGTTGGATTCCATGCGTGTAGATTGCTGAGAGGTTGTTTGAGTATTTACATTGTTCATGGGTACACAGTGCAATCGCGAGAATATTATGACTAAATTAATCAAAATCCTCTGAAGATATTTGGCAAATTTTTTTATATTTGACTGTATCTTTTATTTATAAATCAGTAAGCAAAATAGAGGTTTTCTAAAGGGCTCTACTTCTAATTATGCTTGTCATCCATTCTTCTTTTTCTTTGATTTCAATTGATATTAAGTGAAGCTCATTCAATTTGTAGTTTTTCGTCACTTATTGAATATTAATTCGCTCTTTTAGAAAACAGAAAATGTTGGAACATTTTGCGCCGTTTGTTGGGCCGGTTTGAACGGATTTTTAGATTTTGATTGATCACTTTAAGATTGTAAGCATCCAAATGTCTCAAATTCAAATTTTACTTTCGTTAGATGATTTTGTTAATTTTATAAACCCGCTGGAAAAGATTCCCCGATATCGATATCTTTATCAAAATGATCACCCCAAATATTAATTATTTACAAATGTGACACAGTCAATCATTTTTATTGCCTGGATTACCCCTTTTTCATTTGTTTTGCTGTTACCAGCTTTTGTCAGAATCCATGTCATCTTTCTTCTACCAAAACTTCACCAAATATATTTTCTCCTCAATTTTGACTATGAAAGTTATCTCTTTTTACACTTCCATCATGTTATACATATTTACATTTTCCCTTTAGTCCACCTTGTACATTGTGATCTGGTCACCGAACAAATTGTTCGGTATCTGAATTCGATCTGTGTGTATGTTGATTCTTTGTGTTTATGAATTTTAAAATTCTGACTTCAGATTTTGATAGAGCATCAAAAAGTAAGCTTAGGGTTTGATGTGCCCCTCTGTACCTCTTCGGGAACACCTTCAAAATGGGGTCCAAAATATGAAAATTTTGAAGTTTAAAATGACATTGAATTTAAACTAGACACATAGTGAATGACGATTTTGGTAAAAGTCAGAAGACTGCGGTTGTGTTGATTAGAATAAGAACAGTCAATCTAAAATTTTATTAATACTGTCATTACAATTTGTTCGGTATATGGCAATGCTAGAAGAGCATTCTCAACTGGTTTTCTAAAAATGAGTCATTACAATTTGTTCGGTATATGGCAATGCTAGAAGAGCATTCTCAACTGGTTTTCTAAAAATGAGTTATTCAAAACTGTAGGAATCCATAAATTCTAGTGACTCACAGACTATATCGCTCGAAGCAAATTATGAAGGTTTCATTATTAAATGCTTTTCTTTCTTGAAAGTATTTTCATTATGTTGGACCGACCGTAAAATAGAGTTTTAAATCTAAACTACAACAAAAACACGAAACAAAATTATTCTCAAGGTTACCATGAACACCCCCTTCTGGAATTAATGCAAAAAAAGTGGAAAATGTCAGAGGTTGCGAATGTTACACAAGTGCGTATCGAAATCGTTAGAATAAGATTCATGTTTTTTTAGGCTTTCTTTAGGTGCATTGCCAAAATTATCTCAGCCATAACGAATATTCTTAAAGGGTGCCATCTGGGCTACGAATATAGCCAAAGAAGTAGAAAGCACATTTAAAATTATAAATAAATGTTTTTGGATTTTGTTATTTTTAAAAGTTGTTTTCTCAACTCAATTTTGTTAACAGACTAATATTTAGCAGTTTTAAGTCCACAGACAAACACGTTAAGACGTGTGATGAAAGAAACACCACTATTTAATTAGTTTGCCTATTTACATTATGTTTCTTCTTAAAATAACAGGTATTATAACGAAAAATATAAAAAAATGTAAAATGGAATTAATACGAGATTCAATAAAAGGCTGACAACGTTGTACTTACAATGACAGTTCATAAAAATAATCTCCCCAAGGGACATTCATGTTCATACAGGTACGTTATAGTCCAGTAAATGAAGGACTGAAAAGATCGAAAGCTGGGAATAAGTCGGGCATGAGTTCCCACATAGCGCAATTTGTAGGTCATGGCAGGTGTTTTAACATGAGAAAATCCTTAACGCGTTGTGGTCAAGGGAAGGGGCTGAAAATGGGCCCCAAAACCTGGAAAATGGGTTTCCCGCTAATATCTGGCTAAATATGCCAATTAGAGAATTTTTGTTCAGACAAAAAATGGAGATCAGCTCATTCTCTACAAAAATGATCCCTACCAATTTTTTCGCAATGCCAATATTTTTTGCACAATCAGACTTCGAAAAATCCATAATTTTCATATTGAATAGATATGGTAGTTTCTTGCCGAATTTCCACTCGATGGGGTTGGAAATGCACTGATCTTCATCTTTTGGTCTGTAGAGACCAATTGCAGATGGCGCCAGCACCTTTGCTCTTCTCGCTAAATTACGGAGCCCGTAAATGAAAATCTCGGAAATATTCGATTATTCGACAATTACTGGCGGATTTCACCTGTTTTTTTCCTGCAAAGTAGCGCTTGGGCTCTCAATTGTATTAGCGAATGTTCTGTGCAATTTGAGTTGCAAGGTCTTGAATCCCGTTGTTTTGGCTAAAAGCAAATGTCAACTTTTAGAGCGTGGTAAATATTCACCATACAACCATTCTAAACAATTTTCGCATTTTTGCGATTTTTTTGCAAACTTTTTTCGGAATGATATGGGTGTAAGATTTCGGAAAAAATACGCAAGTCTTTGAAAAATTACATTTAATTTATACAATATCATGGATCTCAGAGGGAGAGCGTAAAAACGAGCGTATATAATTGTAACAACCATTTTAGAACACAAAACGAATATGGGGATTGACTTATATCAATGGAAAGGTCAGAATATAAGCTTTACTTTCATCTAATTATTAATCCTCAAGAAATAAAGAGCGGGGAACAAGAAATGGATAAACAAAAAAAGGCCGGTTTTGACTCGTGTGACCAATTTTCCTCATTTCTCGAAAATTATTAGACTCTATTAAAAATAAAAAAATATATTCGAAAAGTAGACCATCTAAGCTTTGAAATGATGTGCATTGGAAATCAATATAACGGATCATAAGATTATAATTCGCGCTTGTTCCGAAGATTCTCTGGAACTCCGAAATCGGCTAAAATATGCAAAGAAACAAATCAATTGTATATTAGAACGCCAGAAAAGTATTGCAAAAAAATTTCTGAGGTCATTCAAGACCCCCTAAGGTCCCATTATCAAGGCAAAATTAGAATAAATGACTATTTTTAAAGAAAATATGAATAAATTAATGAAGCAGCCTCTAAATATTGTTGAAAAAAACTTTGACCGCTTTTTTAAATATTTTTGGTAAATACGAACTGACTTCAAGTCACATGGAATTGTAGCTACGGGTTTTCCCATTCCGATGAACTTTGAATCATCGAAAAATATTAATTTTTTCCCGAGATATTGAACAATTCGTCCGCCCGGTTACGCGTTAATTCATAGAAAGCGGAATTCCTGAAGGTAGAGCAGCAGCTGAAATGAGGGGACTTTTGAGTGCCATTGTCTCGAAAACTATTGAATTTTCGAAGAAAATGATAAGGACCATTTTTGTAGAAAATGAGCTGACCTCCATTTTTTGTCTGAACAAAAATTCTCTAATTGGCTTATTTAGCCAGATATTAGCGGGAAACCCATTTTCCAGGTTTTGGGGCCCATTTTCAGCCCCTCCCCTTGACCACAACGCGTTAAGGATTTTCTCATGTTAAAACACCTGCGGTGACCTAAAAATGCGCTATGTGGGAACTCATGCCAGACTTATTCCCAGGTTTGACCCTTCAGTTACTGGACTATTAAGTTTTCGGCTATTTTTCAGTTCACTTCAAATTGCAATCTTTCATTTGTTGGTACCGCTGGAATAAATAACGTCATTAATGAGGTTTTAGTTTTGTATGAATGTATTAAAATATGGAATGCAATGCTTAGTACTTAGTGGCTCAAATTCATTTCTGTAACTCTTTAAATTCACTTCTTTATGGATAATAAAATTTTATTATGCATAAAGATGAGTATTTGATTCAAATGATTTATTGATAATTAACTGTTTCTATCAGAGAAATTGTAATTCATGTAAAAGTTATGTTCTGGTTGTATTTTTTCGTTTTGATTTGTATTAGTTAAATTTTTTACAAACATTAAATTGATCTTGTTCAGAATACTTTCCGAAATCACCAAAATTACACAAAAATATTAAAATGTCCAAATAACAGCTCAATCCCTTCAATTACAGACAATATCGCGATAAAGCATTTCAAAAAAGAATTGGCCTTAAGTTCAAATATTTAGAAAATTCTTTCTATTTTTCGCAGCTTTAAAGTTTTTCGACTATTAAATTTTGCACACACATTTAAGTAAGATGTCATTTTCTCGTATCTGCGAACATTTCATTGCTATATATTATTGTAAAAGAAATTTTATTTATTCAAACGTTGAGGACCTCAATGGCATCTTTTATGGTTTAGAAAATAAAGTTAAAGTTAGAGCTGATTAAAGCTGTTCGCTTGAGGAAAAAAAAACATGTTCGGAACATCAGAATCGTGCTTTTTTATTTGCAAACCACGTTTACAGGTTATTTACACGATGTTCAAAGTGCTCTTTATTTTTGTATTCGTTAAAATTGTTGGCTATATTTTAAATTTTCGCTAGAATATCTTTTCAAGTCGATCCTTTTCATAGCTTTTCATTCGAGGAAAACATGACATCTCTTCAGTTAATTGCTGTTGATGCTTAGAAAAGCGCGTATAAAAAGGTCGTTGCCTGGAAACAAACAAAAAGGCCGTTTTCTTTTAATGGATGTTTTTGAATGATGAAAATATAGGTCAGAAAATGAGAATGTGAGAAATTTAAAACCAAGAACTTTTAGTGCCTTTTTTGCCTACAGCTTTTACAGAAATTATAACTCTTGTTACATATATGCTCTAATGGATACAATAACAATACCATATGTTTATACGTGGTAAAAATTCGGGAAAGAAAGATATTTTTATAAAAAAAAACCGTTTTGGATGTTATACACTTTTTCATTCACTTGAACTAATTTTCTTCTTCTTCTTACATGGTTATATTTAGCAAAAAATATAGTAAAATGTAGTAAAAAATGCACAAAGTAGGTTCTTCGTCAGTTAGCGTTATCAGTCGTACCTGTCAAGAGTGAGCCTGTATGATAAAGAACAGAACACACCGAACACAAAAATCTAAACTTTCAAATTATATCTTCCTACGTGCAAAACCAATTAAGATTTTAAAACACGATCTTCAACAGAGGATTGTCATGTTTTCTCTTTACATCCCCTACAAAAGCTAAACCTCTTTAACTGTTAGTTTTGTAATAATAAAGTAACAAGGATAAGAATACACTAACTACGTAAATCTAAACTTTGATTTTGTTTCCTCCTACGTTCAAAACCAATTAAGACATTAAAACGCGATCTTCGACAGAAGATTGTCACGTTTTCTTTTTACATCCTCTACAAAAGCTAAAACTCTACAACTGTTAATTTTGCAACAGTGAAGTAAAGATTAGAAAATTCCTCTAAACTTAATTTGTCTAATCCTAAGGTCGAAAACGATTAAGATATTAAAACGCGATTTTCGACAGACGATTGTCACGTTTTCCAACAGCGAAGTAATATAGATGCGTAACAATATATCAAATTGAAACGACTGTCCAGTTAAAATTAATTTATCTACGTTCTTTTTAAATTAACACACAACTAAAAGTATTACAAATATTTCAATGAACTGCTGAGCGCGCGCCTCTTCTATCAGACATTAGGTTTGAAAGGAAGGAATGGTGGTAGGTATCTGTGAGGAGCTTATATTGTTATTAAGAACCTCTAAAAGAACTCATAGCAGGTTAGGCGGTAGTGGAAATTGAATCTTCCGAGTATGAGGTAGATGCGTTGCCAAATTTTTTCTCCACTCGAGACTTTACTGAAAAGAACCTTCAATGTTTGGACGTTCGATTGCATCTGGCCTGGAATAATTGATACTTCTTCGCTCTTTGATACTTCGCTGTAATTTGAGTTTCTGACATTATGTAAAATTTGATTAATTTGTTTCGTCAATAAAGCTGTCATATTATTTAATCAGTCTCTTGCAGGATTTTAACTTTTTTATTTTGTTGTCGAGGGGCGAACATCGCGAAATTTATCAGTGATATAAAATCAACCAAACTTGAGCTCTTTATACTAGCAATAAATTATTTTTGATCCCCGTTCACACTGACGCCACAAACATAAATGACATTGTCAACTACAGTTTAAAATTTGCAAAAAAATCATTTCTCGAGTTTTTTTTCTCTCTAAGTGTCCCTGTTTATACATTAATCCTGCTAGTTAAAAAAAAATTAACAGCTATCTTACAAAATGTATTTTATGACTGTCTGTATAACCGGAGATGGTATTTAAAAAAGTTCAAAATGTGTCTTTATCAAAAAATATGGTTAAAATTTTAAAATTTTTATGTTTTCTAATTTTAAATCTTCTTTAACATTCTCTTGTTTGTTTCAGTTAATTGAAGAATTCAAACGCCCTCATGAATGTCACTTGAAGAATTATAGCAAGTTCTTCTCCAAGCTTTATAGTAAGTGTCAATAAATCATTCAAAATGGTCACTAACGTTCAATGGGTGTTATTGAACGAATGAACAGAACACTGAAATAAAAAAATTCACTTGCGAAATTTATTTCTTATTGTTGTAATCATAGACGTAGGTATGGGGACATAGTTATATTAATAAAAATTTTATTTTGTGGCAAGAAATTTTAATCAATAATAAAAATTTGTGGAAAACATTAATAAGTTTGCTGCTGAATAAATTAGTTTAATGGTGAGAAATCATAATTCCGGTAACGAATTAACATACAAATAGTCAAAATTGCAATTACCGTAGGAAAAAAGCTCTACGCTCTATTGCGAAAAAACTGGGGGAAGGTCAAATATTTTGCAGTTTTTTCCTCTCTCCTGTTTTAGCACAGGGTCCTCGAGGTTCAAAACTTAAGAAAATGTTAATTAGGAGTATGATTAGGAAAAATTTGTAAGACTTTTCCTTGACACAAAGAAAATTATGCCTTACGAGTGATGCCTTGTAACGGAGATTGCTCGGGCGCCAGATTTATAGTGTCGTTTTCTCCACAACCCTTAGAACCGTCGTCTTATGGGCACAGGTAGCTTCAGAGGGAGATACGGTATTCTTCAGGGGTCTTGTTGATCTCAGACTAGTTTATTTTAACTTATTATCTACTTTTTAAAAGCCCTGAAAAGAGGTAAGATCTGTGAATATAATCCAGAAATAACGTTGACAAATCTATTGTTTACGAAAACTAATATCTACAGTTTCAAAATATAATATTTCAAAGCCCACCCTTTTCAACCCTGAACAAACAAAAAATAAAATAAATATTCGATTCGGAACTTAATTTTCGTGTCGAGGACTCAATCAGTTGTTAGCTTACTTTACGAAAAATACGAAAGTAGTTGGGGACTCTGATATACCAGGTTTGGATAGAATTAACTTATAAGTAACGGACTTAATTAACACGGACAGAGGCTTGTTCCTAAATTCTCAGCGCAACAGACATTGGCAACCAGCAATCTCAGTCAACGCAAGCCGGGAACATGGTTAATATTGACGACCAGCAGAAACTAGGGAAGCCAATATTAATCCTAGGAGATGACAAGACTAAAGGTGGCGGATTGTTGCTAAACTTACAGTATTAAAAATTTAAAATGAAATAAACGCGATCGATATTGGGTAAAATAAAACGTTTTGTTTTAGTTCAAATTGACTATTAAATACACGGCGAAAATGGAATCAAAATACTGAAAAACTTTATCTCTAAATATCTGAGTTTTTTTTGTAAAAACGAAATCGGAACAAAATGAGTTCAGGACGGCTAGGCTAGGCACTTATGACTTTTTGGTTTCGGTCGTAACAACTGAATGAATCTTTTTCCAAAAATCAGAAAATACCTAAGGTATCTCAAGTGTTCCTTCTCCCAAATTTTCCCCCCAGATTTTACCTTTGCGCGAGCATCGTCTCATTAGATTTCGACGGAATATTTATGAATTGCTATTATAGCTATGGAATCGAATATTTAATTTAATTTTTAAAATCACTTTGATCTTTTCATTTAATATTTAATTTTCTATGACTGTGAAAAATAGGTTCATTACAAATTTTAGAAAAAGTCAAGCCACTTTCTCAGAAGTAGGTACTCCTAAATAACTTTGCTTAAATTTCGTGTAAGTTCATGCTAAATAAGAAAAAAAATTAAATATAATGCAAGATATGATTAAAAAGACCACAACATTTACACATTCAAGCACGCAGTTCATGTCAAAGAATTTCTTATCTCGTGTTGCAGTGGACGTACCACCCCCCGTATTGTACACTTATATCATAGCTACCTTCGAGATATGATTTGACACTTGGAAATATTTACGATGACCCCTCCCCCGTTGGCGGTCATTGCCTGTCTGTTCGTGAGAGACCGATGCACGATGTTCATTGTTTGCAATAGCGACAAACAAAAAATTACTAGAGGTGCTCGAAAACATCTCCTGCTGAAAATATCGAATGAACATTTCATATCCTTCATATCGAATGGATTGAAATTTGGAAATTTAAAAAAATAACTAAAGTTTGTTATTGTTTTTCCAAAATTTGTCGACAATTCCACTCATATGTAAAAAATGCCATATACAAATTCAAAAATCGTAGTTTGCTTTCGGAAATTTAGCCTATGAGGAAGGAAGAGAAAAAAATCGATAATACCACGTTGCCCGGTTAACGATGTGTGTTTGTTATTTATTTATCTGTCACGTCAGTTTAAATTCATGGAATCGTCTTACCAAATCCAAATACCAGCTCGAGCTCAGATTTTGGGAACGATATTTTTTGTAAGTTTGATTTCTCGTATTTACTTTCATATAGGCAATTTAACTCGATCTGTTTGACAAGATTTTTTGACAGATCTCGTTAAATTTCTGGCCAAATCTGAGCTCTAGTGGTATTCTTCTTCTTTCTTTCAGTGCCTGTCTCGAAGCGTGGGCTATCTCCATGACAATTTGGTTGAATTGGTCTCTATCTGTCGCTACTCGGAATAGTTGTTCTACTCCCAGTCCGGTCCAATTTCTAACATTTCGTAGCCACGATAGCTTTTTGCGACCTATCCATCTTCTGCACTCAACCTTTCCCTGAATGATTAGGCGAGGGATGTGATATTTGGTACCTCGCATTATATGCCCGAAATAACTGACCTCTCTTGTATTTATGGTGTTCAGGAGTTCTCGATCCTTATTCAGCTGTCTTCATTACCGGTATGTGCAGTCCAAGGGATGTTGAGGATTCTCCGATAGCACCACATCTCAAACGCTTCTATTTTAATCATGATGTCAGCTTTAAGCGTCCATGTCTCACATCCGTACAAAAGAATGCTCCATAAGTAAAACCGGAGTCTGAACTGTGAGGTTTCTATTAGTGACAGCTGGTTTCCATTTGCTGAATACCCTACGTGCCATTTCAATCCTCACTCTTACCTCTTCGTCGCACGTTATGTCATTGTTCGGCCAGCTACCTAAATATTTTAAATGTGATACCAGTTCAATGTTGTATCCGTTGATTGTAATCGGAATTGGTTCTATGTTTATTCTACCCACAGTCATCCATTTCGTTTTCCTGATGTTTATATTAATACCCCATCTTCGTCCAGCCTCATGCACACTATCCAGCATTATTTGCAAGGCTTCCATGTGCGTACCTTACTTTGTTTATAATTTCGCCACCTACCTTCACTCCCTTTGTCCTGCCATATAAAGCATCTCGAAATATGTTCTCTGAATAAAGGTTGAACAACAGAGGTGATAAAACACATCCCTGTCTTACTCCGCTTTTTATTGGTATTTCATATGTAACGCTATCATCCAGCCTGACTACTGCTGTTTGACTATGATACAGGTTTAACAAAAGGCGCATATCATGATAGTATACGTTATATGATTTTAGACATTCGAAAAGTTTTGTGTGTTTGACTCGATCAAACGCTTTAACGAAGTCAATAAAACATATTTAGATATTTTTTCGAAACTCGCAACTCTTTTGTAATAGTGTCCTCATGCAGAAAAGGGCTTCGCGTGTGCCTAGTCCGCTACGAAATCCAAATTGTTCTTTGCCAATGCCTAGTGGTATTACCCCCGATAATTTCACGGAAGAATGGAAGAGAGATCCATTTTTCGATAATGTTTCTTATTTACTTTTGATATGGAAATATACCGTAATGGCCTCTGAACGTCTGTGATGCTGAACATCTGATGTAAAACTATTAAAAATCATAGAGAAGGATTGGAAAAACATGGCTAATAACGCTAACTTTAATGATGTTTCAAATAAAAAGACCTTATCCGAAGAAATATTACTGCTACCTCTACACCTGAAGCTGTTTTTTAATGCTATGACTAAAGAAGGAGCTGGTTATAAATGTTTGGCTAAAGAGTTTTTCAAATTTGCATGCAAAATTGAATGGAAGGATTTTTGATAGAATATAAATTCAGAAAATAATACAGCACAACACATTCATTAATGCGATGAAAAATATTAAAATAACCATGTGGATTAATTTTCAAAAAGATATTCAGGACTTTGGTAAACTCAGGAATTCCAAAAAATTACTCGATAACATGGTTAATGTAAAAATGGAAATATATAATAATGATTCATGGACCAAAATAGTTTCTGAGTTGATGTAATTTATAACTATTTTAATAACAACTACTACTTAAGTAATTTTTAATTTTCGGATTGTAGTAATCGTGGTACTATTAATTTAATATTGATCTTTATTGCCGATTTGAATATGAGTCATTTGTTGATTATCTCTTTATATAAATTCTATATATCCGTATATTTGTTATTGTGGGATATGCTTTTTTCTTAGATAGAGTATTTTGACTTTATTGGATATATGTATTTTAAATTCACAAGTTTAGTGTTTAGTTATTTAATTTTGAACTATTTTTGGAGGCTCAAATGCTTCCTCTCCTGGTTGCGATGAATATATTTGTGTTAGTTCGTAAGAATGTCTGAATACTTACTTAACGAATATTCTAATGCTCTTCCTCAATAACTTCGTCCACCTCTATTACGTTACATATGTTAGAAACAAAAAAATTGCACTTGACCTCTTCTTTGCTTTTGGCTTATTACTGATTATTTTACAGATGTGCGCTATCATTTTTTTACGATTTTACTGAATTTCCTTAAAAAATTTAATATTTATTTTTATTTTCCCTCTGGATTATTCCGTTTGCTTTTTTTTGTATGTTGAACATAAAAGCTAAATGAAATATGCCTTTGTTCCTTAAGCTTGGGCCACACATAAAAGTAATGCTCTATATATGTGCGTGGGTGGTGCACTTTCAGTTTTGGTGGCGAAAATGTGGAGGAGAGAAATGGTTTTGTTTTGTGTCGTGCAGTAATCATTATTTTCATTTTTTACAAGCATGGGCGTAACAAATGGAAAAACCAGAAATATCAAATCTCATTCTGCATATAATACGAGTTATCTCTTTTCCCAAATTTTTATCTTTAAACCAAGGTTGACTATTAATTTTAGGTTGTAAGCTTTTATAAAATTTACCTTTGTTACAATTCTTATAATTAATCTGTCAAGTATTCATTATTTGATTTTTCATAGAAACAATTATATCTTCAGGGACGCACGTGTAAGGAGAGAAATTTTTTATCGCTAAAGATTTTTTTGCCAAGTTGTCGAGAATTTCATTATTTGTTATACCACAATGAGCTTTTACCCAAACAAATTTTATCGATTTCCCCTTTGATCTAAGATAAACCAGAAATATCTAATGTGGGTAGAAGTTAAAAAAAGGGAATGCTTTTATTTATTTCATATTGCTACCTAAGCAGGATCAGGATAAAAGCTTGTAATAATAATAAGACCCTGTAAATCTCGCCACAAAATAAAAAAAAAATACAAATCTACACCCATTATACAGGGTGTTTCATAGTTAAACCGACTTACGTTAACTGTAAATAGAGGGTACTTAGGTGATTCCAAATAACCTAGCTTGGCTACTGGGTCTAACGCTTTTAATAACCGAGATACGGGGTGTTTCATCCATTTCGGGCAATGTTTTGATAAGCCGTAACTTTAGAACAACCCTGTAGATTTGACTCATACTTGGTGTGTTAATATCCCAATCCTATAGTGTAAGAACTACAATTAAAATCCAGATCTGGATTAAGAAGAATTTGTAAAATTTAAAAATCCCCAATACAACACCCTGTATATCAGATTTTTTCAAATTGGGGTGGATATTTGAAAAGAACGGAAAAAAGTGAGTTAAAGTGAAAATTTTTTTAAGTGCACATCCCATTCTACTACTGGAGTTTTAACGTCAAATTACATCAAATGCATTATTTTCATTTTCACATTTAGTAGATTTCTTCCATATTTGGTACAGGTATCATTTTTTAGTAGCCCAATCGTATAATGTAAGGACTACACTACAGTTAAAATCCAGATACGGATTAAAAAAATTTGTAAAATTTGAAAATCCCAAAGAAACACGCTGTACATCAGATTTTTTTAAATTGGATCCGACATTCGAAACGAATGGAAAAAACTGAGATATTCTGACATATTTTTATAAATGCACATCTCGTTCTACATATTACTAAACTTTTAAAGTTAAAATTCAATTAATGCAATACTTATTGTCATTTTCAAAAGCCAAAACTTTGGAAAGACCCTGTAGAGTTCTGTCATAGTTGGTACAGGTAGATTGTTTAAATATCCCAATCGTACAACACAAGAACTAAAGTTAAAATCCAGATCCGGATTAAGAAAAATGTGTAAAAGTTGATATTCTGTAAAATAGCACCCTGTAGTCGGATAGCTACTTGAAAAAGAAAAAAAAAGAAAAAAGATTTATTATACTGAAATATTTTTATAATTGCACAAGAGCCTTCTACAAAAAAAAATACAGATTTAATTTTTCGGATTAATTCCAGATACAAAACTCATTAAACTATCAAGTAGGCTTTGGCAATAACGCATCTTTTTTCTTTTTTTTTTCTTTTTTCAAATAGGTATCCGATTACATTTTAAAAAATCTAATATGCTATTTTAGAGATTATCAACTTTTACAAATTTTTCTTTGTAACTTTAGTTCTTGTATTGTACGATTGGGCTATTTAAACAATCTACCTTTAGCAAATATGAAAGAAATCTACAGGGTGTTTCAAAAGTTATGGCTTATGAAAATGACATTAAGTATTGTATTAATTGAATTTTACAGGGTGGTTCTAAAGTTACGGCTTATCAAAATATTGGCCGAAATGGATGAAACACCCCGTATCTCGGTTATCAATGGCGTTAGACCCAGTAACCAAGGTTATTTGGAATCACCTTAGTACCCTCTATTTACAGTTAACGTATGTCGGTTTAACTATGAGACACCCTGTATGAATTCACAGTGGATGCAATAAAACACAATTTAAAAAAAAATGAAATGAGCCAATAACGTCGAATCTTTTTAAATTCAATCAACTTTACGAATACAATAATTGAAAACGCTTTCCTGGTGTAGGTATTGAATTTTTACTACTAAAACATTTGAAGAATTCCACTCCAAACAAGAAAGGATCAGATCCTTCTTCGGGCAACAGGTGTTTTACGTTCGCTCGTGTTTTACTATCTACTCATTACAGAATCGTCTAATAATTAATCTCGTTGTTTTTGATTAATTAATTAATTAATGTTTATGTAATTTTTATGTACACTTTTTGAAAATTGCTGCAACTCGGTCTGTTCGTAGACACAATTACAAAAGCTCTGTTGTTGGTTTTTTGTTTTGATATTATTTATTGGGATATTCATCGTTTGCTTATATCAAGTCATTATGTCATAAAATCAAATTGAACTTGGAAATTGGAAACCGAGTAATTACAACAAAATGTTGTACGTGAAGCCACAATCATATATAATAGAAACGTTTTAAGTAAGGAAACTATTTATTGATTAATATAACTACAAAATATGGTTTATACAGGGTGGACCATCAATAATGGGGTTTAGAACAAAGGACCTATAAAAAGGGATATAATTTGAATCGGAAATGATACCAAAAAACAAATTAGTGAAGTAAATTCATCAGAAATCCGTATTTCGATATTTATTGTAACAAGGGGGGTTGTTCTTCCTAAGGGGTCATCTTAACTCATTTTAATGGGTTTGTTTTTCGAACTTACAGTGACATGCTTCTGAGAAAGTTCTAGAAAGTTTTTTTACAATGAAATTTTGGTTCTCAAGCTATTTACCCATGCGTGACTAAATGATTTCAAATGTTTCTTAATTTTCGTGAATTTCTACATACAGAGTGTCCCATTGGCACTGTTACATTATTATAGTTTTTGCTCTGATAACTGCTAACAGAGAGTCAGACAAAGTGACACTATTAATACTTCGCTAAATTTGCTAAAGCAAAGTTCAAAAGTCTAAAAGGGTAAATTTGGGAGAAATTAATAATTATAAGCGTTTTTAAAAAGAAAGTGAAAAATTCTTCAACATTGTATTCTTAATAATAAAAATAAAGCATTTGAACATATTTAATGTTTAATTTTTTTCAATATGTGTATTCTGAAAATAAAAGTTTGTAACCTTATTAAACACCTTGAAAGCGTTTATTATATTTGTTTTTGAACAATTCAATTGTTTATTTTGGGGGACGCCTCTGGTCCCACACCAGTAGTAATATTATATTATTTACGACTGTATGAATATAACGTTTTGAATGGCAAATTCTTGGGCAATTTCGTAATAATAATGACATAGACAATAAAAACGGCAAATACAATAACCAAGTTGAAAGTTCAACATCCTAAAATCTTTTGTTTGGATGGTGTCAAGGAACCAAATAAATGAGATCTTATGGTTCAATTTTAATATACATTACTAAAAAAATAACACTCCGCTTGATGGAGTAACAGGATGTTCTTAAAACCCATTTTAAAATGTTACCTTCTTAATAAAAGGCGATCTTGGTGGCATGCAAATTTTTTTTAGAAACCACGATATTGTCAAAATGTTTAGGTTTAGGTTTAAATAAAAAAACAGCACCCTTTTTAAGTAGTAGATCATAATTATTATTCTATGTTCCAAAATCCTAAAGCGAAGACCATTCTTGCCTAATTTTACAAATAAAATAAAACGCATTTAAATATATCTATCTTTAAACTGAATCTATTAGCTGATACTACCTGATAAACGCAATTTCTCACCTTATCGCGTTTACGACCACACCAATTTTTTGATCTTTGTTATCAATACTTTTGTTTTTTCATTGAAACATTCTCTTAATCCTATTCATCAAGTTGGCGCCTGTAGCTGCAGGATTTGTTTGAATGAGTTATTGTGGAATAGGATGAGGCAATTACTAGAAACTAATGAGTAATGATTATCAATTAAGTCATACAATTTTAGTCATATTAAACAATTTATATTATTTACTACCAAGAATGTACTAATAGTATTTATTATGTTCATTCTGGAGTGCCAATCAATGGCTTAGATTCCACAAATATACACTGCTCAAAATAATTATGCATATATATCGATGTAGTTCTTTCACTAATAATTTCAATATAAGCAGTTACAGCGTTATTTCCATTAGAAAAAGTTTTTCTTTGACTAGTGTAGAGAATAAATCACAAGGTGTCAAATCAGGAGAATACGGAGGATAATGTTATAATCTAACACCATGTAGGATCAAAAAGACAACTGTTCTTACACAGATGTGTCAGAATTGGAATGGTGCCATTTATTTCCAGGACGATTTTCTTTCAAAACATGGAATAGTGGAGCATATTTCAGTTTCCTACCACTCTGTATGTTTATTCTAATCAATTTTAATTATCTGTTAGATCCTGCTTTTGAGATCAAAATCAAATAAATAGAAAAAAAAATTGTTATAAATAAAATTACGTTTCCTTTTGTATACTAATTTTTTACAAAATTATAAACATTGCGTTAAATTCGTTCACACCCACAAATTCTTATTTCAAAGTCTGTTATTTTCACTCCAATTACTTAAAGGATTTGTGTTTGGCCTCTATTCCATTACGTTCAACAATCAAACCTTCCATGAAACGAAATCATATTGCGCACTGCTTTTGACTCGTTATAATTGCCGAGATGGAAGTTGTTTCCCACTTAATCATGAAAATTATGGAGAAATTACACGAAATTAGTTCTCCTGTTGCGCGCGCTCTGGAGCCGGAGCTTTAATTGAATTGTTTTTGTGTCGGTGGGCCCTAGCCCTAGCAAAGAAGGGGTTTATTTTGATTCGAGAATATGCATTATTTCCGCTTGATTCAATAGCGGAACAGGATGAAGTAGTTAACAGTCAGGCCCGTATTTAACACCAACAGTGGTTTTGTTTTGTTCGATATTTTTTTTCTCATCGCCCTCTGGCACAGGCTATTCATGCTCAATAAATGTCATCACTAAACGCCAACCCGACATCTCCCGACGCGACATCTGGGGGACCGGGTCCGACAAAAATTGTGTGGTATATTTCCAAGATAAAGAAAAGTGACAGTTCTAGTGCACTGCATTATGGGTGTTATAAAAATAAATATGTAATCGATTTGATAATAAAATACAATTTCCGATTTTTTAATAATACTTTAAATTCTATTCTCATTGTAATATGTATTATATTATTAGTTTTACGAAAAAATTTTACTCTTTATAAAAAGTTCTGATGTCCATGATGAAATAATAGTAGTGTTTGGCATTAACACTGCAAATCGTATAAATTTTTCAATAACGCTAATGTCTTCTTTTTGTCTCTCTTCTACCAGTCTAGCTTCTTTTCCAACTCTGCATCTTTGCTCTGCTAACACTATGTTGCTTAACATAACATTTTCCACCTAGTGATCAGAAGAAACATTACTGACGTCCTTACACCCGTAGGTCTCACTACCTCTTTTTGATTTACTTTTGATGGCCATAGATTTGTCACTTCTACTCCCTTCTGATACACCTGCAACTGCATTGTTGTTCTCTTCTCTTCATTGACGTAGATACAGACCGCTGCTGCATGCTTGCAGAATCCTCTTGCTCCTTTGCAAGTGCAGTTTGTATCCAAAACGTTTCTGTCAGGATCAACCTAAAATCAATCAACTATATGATTTTTTTTTAAATGATACATTTATGGTCGGCACATCTAGAAATGTTAATGTCTTAAGGCTCGTCCATATTCATCCGAATAAACGCAACTTTTCAAATCGGAATAAAACCGCCACATCGTTATATGTTGCAGCTTATCCATAGAATACATTACACAACAGAAAAATGATTCTTTTCCTTGAACTTCATCTTATCGATGTTAACTTGCATTTATTCGGAAGAGTATGGACGAGCCTTTATTATTTCATCATGGGTTTTACATCATGCAGAACTTTTTATAAAGAGTAACTTTTTTTCGTAAAATTAATTTAAAAAAAGTTTTCCATATGGTGTAACTAAAGTAAACACGTTGTACATATTACAAAGAAAATAGTATTATTAAAAAATCAAAAATTATATTTTTTTATGAAATCGATTAAATACTTATTTTTATAACACCCTTGTGCGTTCCAAATCATGGGAACCTTCTTCGATAGCCCCTATGCGGAGAGTTAAGCTTTCGGACTGTTCGAAATTACTCCAAAACAATATTTGATTTCGGGTTAAAGTTAAGAACTCAATTGTATGACAATAAAAAATGACGCGTAAACGAAATAGAGGACTACTTACCAATATCGGTATTGTCCAGTCGACACACACTTTCCAGGAGGGCTCTCAGCTATATCCAATTCATATAACTACTTATGTAACATAAGAAAACTTTAGAAAAAAACACGCACATGTTAAATCGTTCTGTGTATGCGCATGGTTGCGCAGAAATAAGTCCAAAAGTAGTCCTCTATGAACCACGCGAATATACGCGAATACTAACGTCTGTAATACAGGGAAGTAAAAAAAATAAGTTAAATGGAAATCGAACAACCCTTAATGCGACCCTGTGTAATTGCAAGATCAGTGACGTTTACGTTTCTTTAACTTGTCATTATCTGTTATTAGAACTTATACAATAATTATAATAATTATATACATAGCTTGTAAAGGTTTGTTTTCGTTTTGGTGCTTAGTGCTTAGCGCAAAACAGATGCTATAATCTCAGATGATCCATCAGTTTTTAACTCGTAGACGCCAGAAACATAATGGCTTTCGACGAGTTTCTTTCCTTTAGTGAGGCTTTTCTTTCGAAAAATTGTTAAATTTACCGGCTTGAACCCACATCTTAGCAAAACCGACTTTGTGGACGGTTAATAACAATAAATAAGCGCGTTTTTCAATTAAACTTAAGCGATCGATTTAAATCGACAATCAATTATCGGTTTTCCCGGCCGGTAGAGCGGCGCTCGCGTCGCGCCAGCCGGTGCGGGGCTGGCCTATATCCCTAACCCTAAACTATAATTAATAATATTTCTGTTTTGTTGTTTTTATTAGACAGTTTTTCGTTTATTATTTTTAATTTTTTGTCTGTAAATTTCGGCAATGCTAATGAATTTTTCAGTTTTATTTTTCATTTTCTAAAGAATCTGTATTTTTCAAATTCACAAAGAAAATGTATCTCTGTATATACACCCAACTTAATAATTGAATTCCTAGCTTGTCCAACAACAGGGAAAAGCAATTCAAAGTTCAGACTCGATAAAGTAGGTCTCTTCAAAACCGGCAATTAATTATTCTCAGTTGACAGCTTCCTACATGTCCAGCAGTAGTGAAAATAGTGATAGATAGAGCATAGGTGTCAGATAAATATACAAGTATAGGTACTGTGTGTTATATGACGACAAGAATATAATTTCTAATTTCGTAATAACGATAATTAAGCTTATTTTTTTATTTAGAAATGACTGCATCGTGACAAGAGATAATAATTTGTTGACGTGCATGGTTGGCTTTCTGCATATATCACGTAATGCATTTCTTTTCAGTCGTGAAGTTGTGGTATTTTGGATTTACATCTTCAAGTAATTGAGTTAATCAATTATTGTATATTTGCATTTTAATAAAGTAATTACGATTATATTTTTTAATTAGATACATAAAAGTACAAGATTTTAGGACAGTTCCAGATTTTTTCTGAATCCTTTAGTGCGTGAATACATTTGTTTGTTTATGGGTTATAATTAACATTTGTTTTTGTTTAATATGAATTTTTTTTTGCACATCTAAATACAGAAAGCTTTACATTAGCGATCTCTTACTTTCGTCCAAGGCATTTCACTGAATACTTAGACAATGAGGCTGACTTTCCTTAATAAAAAAATAAAAAATGTTATGCTCTAGCCACCAGAGCCAAGTGGCAAAGATCTAGAACAAATAGGCATCCCCACTGAGACAATCCAAAACATAGGGATCTTCGGAGATTCTGTTAAAAATGCTATTTTTGATCAGAGCCTAACAGCGAAAAACTCTACCAACAAACAAGGGGTAAGTGATGAACGCAAACAGATACACAGTGATAAAATGAAGGAGTACTATTCCAGGAGAAAGGCCGGAACAGTAGGAAAAAAGTGAATGCGACCTCCTGTTTCATGAAAAAAAAAAGCAGTCAACAGTCTAAAAACAGCAGTAATATTCTTTGATCCCCAAAAATTAGAAATATCTCGGAAGGAACGCTGTCACGCGAGGGAAGTCTGGTGATTTAACTAATTTCAGTATCCCTACTTATTTGTGGGAAAGGCTAGAAGTCTAACTAATAAATTTAAATAAAAAGTCCATTCGGTTAAATTAAATTCAGCATTTTGTTTCTGTCGTATAAGCATAAAATTGGGATATTAAATTAGTGGATACTCAGGCGTGTTATTCTTCTGTATATTTTTTAAAACTACATAATCATAATATATAATTAAATTATTTTTTAACGTAAAACGAAAAGATGGTATTTTAGAACGACTTGGAGCAACTATTTGGTTTTTGACTGGCTAGTATTTTCAGTTGTCACCTGAAAGTTTAGCCTAGCATCTAACGACGAACTATCGACATACCTAAGACCCGTTTTGCTGCTAGCAGCTTTTACGAATACATGTCAAAAAAAATTATTCTTCTGCCCAATTTATGTTTAAATCATTGTGTATGTCAGTAACAAAACTTAATTCTTGTCACCAACCAATGAGTGCGTTATATAAACATACATTGAAAATAAATATAAAAAAACAATAGTTGGAAAACCTTGAAACAATATTATTGATTACAATAACTGAAAACAAATAAAAGTTTATTTGTGAAATGATTGTATGATTGTTTCACAATCTATCTACTGCAATTATTTTTATCTAAATACATCTAATGTACGAATAACGAGGTCTATAAGATGAGTGGAAAAATAAAGTTTTTTTTATTTAATCTTTAAAATAAATATTAATAGTATTTTCTAATTTAAAAAGGAATAGTCAAATATTTGATTTCTATTTACACTAAATGATTTGGCATAAACTGTTCTAGGTAGTTTGAAATTTCTTCTGATAATTGAATTATATTTAAATCAGGTTAATTATGGCTTAATAACAACCCGAAGACAACTATATTATCATAAGGGCATCTAATTTTTTTCACAGGAAGGTATTTGACAAGACTATTTCATGAGTAACAGGTTATTCTACATACACATCTCATTGATAGCGTTGGGTGTAGGTAAATCATTAATGTTGTTGATGGATCCAGCTGTAGGGTGAGAAGCTCTAGGAGTGGCTGCAGGATCTTCTGTTTTCTGTTTTTAGCTGGAGGTTCTGAGGCGTCACTTCTAAGGGTGTTTATGATGTTGGAATCATGCTCATTATCCATTTGCAGATAAGGCTTAATTGAGCTGGCTGAACTGTGGCCAGTAATTTTAATTAATTGTTGTTCACCGATCCCTCCTTTAGCCAGGTTACTGACTGCTGTCGAGTGCCTAGAGTAGTTTTTTATTTTTATTTTTTTTTGTATTTACCTGCCTTCTCTGCTCCTTCTTTAGTTCATTTCGAAAGTTCGTTTTTTCCCGCTGGACTGTTTTTGTACCATCCACTTGATTGTTCTTTGTTCCATGATGGGTTTACTGTTAAGAATAATCTATCAGTTGTTATTCTAGATGAACGTTTAACTATTAGAATTTTAAAAAGACGGACTGGACAAATGGTAGGGTTCTTCGTGTTCGGGACCAGCCATTTACTATCGGCCATTTTTTCTCCACCCTGGGCCGTTTTATTGAAAAGAGGATTATATTCTACTCTACCTGTTTTAATCCCAGAATTATCCACTTCCTCTTTAAAATAATGAACTCTGCATTGACTGCTTCTCCATCTCTCCAGGCAAGTTCTACTGAAGCGATATGGTAAAATTTTCGCTGGAGTCCCGCCGGAGTGTCTTCTTCGTCCCATAATAAAACCATTGCGTAGTATTCTTCCAACTTTAATGAAGCAGTGCTCGATTTCCTTTTATTGGCGCACATCTGCAAATTCCTTCGTTTCGCATTACGAGCTTCTCTACTAGACTTGAAGATAATATCTTTAATGTATCAAAAATTATTTTCCTCTTCATAAAATACATCTCTTGCATTTTTTTTGCAACGGTGTTCCATATTATCTTCACAACTATTTCTTTGTAATTTTCACCGTTTTCTTTCTTCATATTCCACGCCCAATCTTTCAGGATTAGGTTTAGTTGCTCTAAACTTGTAGTTTCCAAAAGCTCGTATTTCTTTGCCTTGCTGAATTCCGTAAACTGTTTCCATATTGACGTATGGGTTTTAAAGTTATTGTACGGTACAATTTTCTCAATCGCAAGATCAATATTTTCACTACATAAGCTGACTAGCACTGTTTAAATACAATATTACAAAATTTATTGACAATAAAATCTGAAAAATTGTTTAGCGTCGTTCTCTGGTGTCCTAGGAGACCATAATTACTTGTTATCAAAGGTATTGTAATTTTTTGTGACAACAGCTGTCAAGTTTTGCCGCGGGTAAACTCTAAAAAACTTCTGACGCAGCTGTCACACAGTTTTTTCATCTAGAAACCATTTGTAATTCAAAATTGCGCGTTTTTGATTGGTGGAAATTAAGACGAGGGAAACAGTCGATGTTCTACTCCTAAATTAAAATAAAATAACGTAAAAACCAAAATATTAACAAATAATTGTAACACCACGTTTTGGTTTTCTTCGCCATAACTGAATAGCATCCCCTATACATATTTAGTGGATTTCTCAAATTTTAAATCTTCTTTTAAAATGTATGAAATAACAAAACATTAAAATTTCCCATATCACTTGCAATAACTTGCCTATTTTCGCAGTTCCAAAAGTAATTTTGCTAAAATTACCTACATTGAGTTTATGGTTGTAATAAAAAGACTCCCCCAGGGGCAATTAAAAGTTCACTCCACTCTGCAACTGATATTGCATAATAAGTCGGACATTCGATGATGAAATACTAGATGGACATATCGGCTTGAATTCTTCTATTAGCATGTTTTATACAGCCTGAGGAATGTCTTTGGGTGAGGATTTGATGTGAAATATCTTAGGCCGGTCTACAGTGATTTTAAAAAGGTAAATAAAGTTAAGAACAACGTCAATACGAATCTGATACTGTGTTTAATAAACATTAAATAATTAATAAATAAAAGTATAGTATTAGATGTTAATAAATTTGTTGCATCGGGCTTATTTTGATAAGAAGTCTTTCTTTCTCGTCCAATTTAAACATCTACATCAGACTGGATTTCATTGCAACTACAATATTTTAGGTTAGACAAATGTTTATTTTTAAATCGATCAATAAAATATTTCAAACCTACAGTATTACAATTATCTTACTTTTTTCAACTTTCAAAAGGTAACACACTAAAGTCGCAACTAGAGGACTGTTAAACCTTATCTGTCATATTTTGAAAACATTTTTTAAGTTTCTTTCTTTTATAGCTAACAATTTCTTGTGATTGAAATTAAAGGAGATGACAGACTTTTTGTTCAAACTAAATATTGGAGGCTTTATCGAATATACGAAATGTCTGCACTCTCTGAAGACCGGCCTAAACTATCTATACAGGTGTAGATTTAACATAAAATATCTAATCTAATCGCCGAGAGATAAAAAAAGGTACAAACTGAGGCATCAGCAGAAACTCGACGAGCTCGTGTTGTGTTGAAAATTGTCGTTGAAACTGTTGATAGAACTGCTAAGTCAGGTTTAGTGATGGTTGGATTTCGAATAAATGTTTATGTGAAGACATTTTGAGGTGTCGTTTGTCTTTGGTTCAAACCGCGAATTAAAGTTAACTTCAAGTGAAGTTGTGTGATAAAAATTGAGGTTTTCGTTTACCGAAAAGAGTTTTAGCTTAAAAATCGAGCTGTGACTGAACAATTTGTTAACGAAAGTTTGTTGTCTAAACATTTTTTAATGCAGATTGTAGAACTTTTAATTAAAATGTCTGTTAGATTCACGTTTCGTGTCAATTTAAATTAATTGTGTAACCTATTAGCTAGTGCATATTCAAGTGATTTTATGTAATGTCGAAGTTTAGGAGAAGAAAGTATGATGAAAGGGACGATTGGTCATCTGCTACCTCAACTATTACATCTAGCAGCGTGTATGTACATTATTTAAAATGGTATTTAAAGAAGACTATATCACTTAAATAATAATAAAACTATTTAATCACTGTTAAAATATTATTATTCACCTTTTTCTCAAATTTCTATTTGGTGTCAAAAACTTTGCAACCTCTAATGCAATGCTCTGTTAATTTTTCATAATGATTTTCTCAAATTTACTGGTAACACAATTATGTATTCGGCAAGGAATTTGTACGGGAACTTCTAGCGTAGTTAAAAAAAACTTAAATATTTATTAGGCACAATAACAAATTGTTGTTAGATGAGCTAGGCTAAAATAATAGAAAGAAGAAGCGCATTTCGCGATGTATCATAGTGAAAGGGTCTTTGTTTGCAAGAAAGATCCAAGAGTATATTATTTAATGAATTTAGGGTCAAAAATGAAAGAGAACCAAACCATTTTAAATAGTCAAACAAAATGGCAAAATAAAAAGTATATTCTAAAAACTTACAAAAGTTTGGTTGCTGGAAAATTAAGGTTTTATCGGGGTTATCAGATTTTTAAACATGTTGGGAGAAAATCAGTTTAAAACATATTTCGTTTTTAAAATCCTTTTTATATATCTATTGTTTATTCGACTTTCATATATCGACATGACATATACGGTGAAAATAATAAAAAAAGTTACGATCTTTTTATATGTATTAACTTTTTTAATTGGCAGTAAAATATAAAAGTGAGTATTTTTATTTCCAGTGAAACTTAATGAAATTACAATTTTTACTACACACTTACTCTATTTTATCTTTTAATCATGCTAATCTTTTAATACAAAGCTAATCTCACTTTTCTTATTTTAGAATGTCTATAAATTTTGTATTGTTAGAGATAAGTTTTTAAATCCCTTAAAATGTCGTAATTTTAATCTTTATTGTTTTTTACTTCTATATGTATACAAGAAACAGACAACAGCTAATATGCAACTGCTGCATCAATAAAAATAGTTGCGATCTTCTTTAGGTTTGATATTATTGCTTACTCCTAATAACTTTAAATATATTTTTAAATCTATTTCGCAAGGGGCACATACCATTAGGTTAGTTGTTAATGCATTGTATTAATATGTAGTTCATAGATGTATCTTTTTTCTCAGTGTTTTTGTGTCTAGAGGTTATTAGAAAGTTCTAGGATTCTGAATTCCTTTTCTGTTCAACTGAGAAATCAACAAAAAAGCGCTCAATTTGGATAAAAAATCAATTGATACTATTAAAAAAATATGTAAGAAAAGAATGTAGAATGTGTGGAAGAATAAGGTGAAAATATACTTCAAATCTTATGTAGTTGCCAAAATTGAGATGTAAATACTGTTTTTGTTCCTAAAAAGTATCTTTCAATACTTAAAATACATCAAATTTGTTGTTCGAAAAATCTTTATTTTGAATTATAATATTATAAAGTAAATAAATTGTAATTAAATTAATAGTATTTATATCATATTCGTATTGCACAAATAGCTAACCCGATATTTTGCGATATCTACAACAAATAATACAATAATAACATTTACCATCTAATCCGCAAGGATAAACTTTAAGAGTAAAATTTTATTTATAATTCCAAAAATTGATAGTAATTCAGTCTCTTTTAACTAATAAATATTGACAATATTCAATAAAATGATAAAATGATAGATAATTAAAAGAGGCTTTATTTTTTACCTCTAGCTTAACAACTTTTATCAATAGGCTTATAGACTTGATAGGCTCCAAAGAAATAAGGCAAACCAGTGTATCACTTCATACCATTTACCAGTATTTTTTTTGGACCCCAAGAAGACAGAACACAATTTACCGACATCATTGATATTATTTCCCATAAAAGAACAATATTGTAGTTTCTTCAGCATCGATCGAGAGTATGTGTTCCACATATGGTCCATATTCTTTCTCCTTTTTTTAATAATAAATAATCCGAATTATTTATAAAACACCACAATGTTGTTAAACAATAATTGTATAACTTCTGTTTTTACTTTCAGATGTGAAGAACTGCTAAGACTAATGGAGGAGGAGGACGAGAGAGGCCCTGAAGAGGGCCACCTCTTGGTTAGGATCCACGTCCCCGAACTTAACGTCCAAAAATGCCTCCAATTTCCTAGGGACCAACTAGTCTGGGATGTCAAACAGCAATGTTTGGCTGCATTGCCGAAGGTAAATAATAAAATACATTTTATTATCTTAGTGTTGCAATGTATTTTCACTTAAATTTAATTCATTCATCCATCCAGGACTAAACACTAAATATAAAAAAGAAAGAAAGTTAATACTAGAGCTTTTTGCTAGCGTTCTCATTTAACTATTAGTCCACTAAATTAACGCCAGAATAACCCCAGACCTGGGCATCAAGTCTGCCCGTCAATTTTCCCCAAAAATCCGTTTTCGACGAGATCTGCCGAAATATGACTCTTAGAGCATTTTTGTTTAGACAAAAAATGAAGAGTAGTTCAATTCCTACAAAAGTTGTCTCTATGATTTTTTTTCGCTACACTAATATTTTTTGCAAAAACGGCGTTTCAAAAATTCGCTATTTTGAATAATAATAATTCGCAAAATTATTGTGGTGAAAACGGAAAATTTGAATATCCTCCCAAAACTTGAATATCCTCCCCTTTTTTTCTGAAGACGAAAGATAAGGCAGTAATAACCAACTTTTTTTTACTTTTTGCACTTGATTAATAAATTTATTGTAAAAAAATCCAATTCGAGAAAGTTTGAGGTTTTCTCGTTCACTTAATAAAATACTTGATATATATTGTTATGCACTTGAAAATTCTTCTAAATACTTTTTAATGCTTTTAATCTTTATTTTAATAAATTCACATTTGACATTTTATAAAACTTATTAACATCTCTCACATATTCAAAAATTAACATTAACATTAACTTCAAACTTTCTTAATCTGTCAATACACTATCACCTAATCACATAATTTTTCTTTTATAATTTATTTTAAAATACTTACAAATTTTGCCCCATTTTAACATCATAAAATTTCGTTGAACTTTTCTTGCAAAGAAATGAATAAGAAAAGTTCAACGAATTTTACAAATTTTGCCCCATTTTAATCTTCAACTTCAACTTTTAAAAACAAAATCGTTTAATTGACTAATATGAAATATTTAATTATTTATTATTTATTTAATATTTAATTGCAGGGTGTATATTATTATTATTATTATTATTATTATTATTATTATTATTATTCCCCCCATTTCTATAATTTTCCCTTTATTTCATTGTTAATACCTTTTATATCTTCTATATTACAATCTTCTTCCTATATCACAAAAAAATATTTAATTTTTTTTTAATTTAATCTTCCATCTGTGATAGTTTTGACCTAACCTGTTTTTATTCTTCAAAATTTCTTCTTTTAAGGATTTATCCAAATTCTTAGCATTTTTCCTATTATTCTGCTCCTGTAATTCTTCTATTATTCTTGCAATAATTTTCCCTTTACTATTTTTCCTCATTTCCTCTAATTTCCTATCTACATCCTTTCTTAAATCTTCTTCCATCTGTTTGATTCTGCTTTCTGTTATTTCTTGCATTTCTTCTGTCATATTTCCTTCTTGAATATTCTTTTTTATATTTCCTATTTGTTTTCCACTCTCATCATTTCTTGTTCCAGTTTTCTCAATTTTTCTTGATTGTCTTCACTCATTTTCTCAACATCAACTTTAAGTTCTTTTCCGTATTCTTTGAGTTCCCCTTGTATTGCAACAGCCATAATTCCCACATCTTGTTTCACCTCTTCTATTCTTTGGACAACTTCATCATATTCCTGGTGAACTCTCAATCCGATTGTGTCCACTTCTTTTCTGATGCTTACTACTTCTTCTTGTATCTGTCTATTTTCTTTCATGCAACTTTCTTCAATTTTATTTACTCTTTCCATAAATTCTTCTCTGTTCTTCTTAATATTTATTTCTATTTCTTGTTTTATATTTCCCATTATGTCCTGTCTCATAAGACCCATATCTTCTTTGATGTTCTGTTCCATACTTTCCATTTTATTTTCTATTTTCCCCATGTCTTGTTTTATATTCTGACCCATATTTTCCATCTTCTCCATAAAACATCTCATCATTTCCTGGAAGTTGCATTGTTCATCTTCCCTCTTCTGTGTGCCAGTGACTCCTCTTTCTCCCATTTGGGATGATGTTTCCCCTAGTTCAGCAATCCTTATATCCTGCAATTCATCCGAACTATGAACCTCCCGAGATTCAGGCAATGTACGGCCTCTCAAATCCATTTCAATTTATAAATTGTTTTAGGCCCTGTTTTTTTTTGAGCCCCACGCTGGGCGCCAATTGTTATGAAAATATAATTACTCTTCTCTATATACTTTTAATAATCTTTATTTTAAATTCTTTAACATCTGACCTATTCAAAAAAATTAACATTCACATTAACTTCAAACTTTCTTAATCTGTCAATACACTATCACCTTTTTTTTATTAAGTCTTTTTCACATAATTTTTCTTTCATAATTTATTTTAAAATACTTACAAATTTTGCCCCATTTTAACATCATAACAATATATTGATGAAAAGGTCAGAATGTGATCTTTTATTTAGTACAATTCCTAACCCCCAAAAATTTTAGCACGAAAAGAAAATAATCCTCAAAAAAATGTCGATTTATCATAGAGGTGAGAATTTTCTCAATTTTCCGGAAAACGAAAAAATATGAAAGAAAAAGAAAAATGCCATCGACAAGGGGACAAGCTAAGCTTTCTAATGATGTGCGTTGAAAACCGATATGTTCCTTGATTATCTATTAATTCCCGATAGACCCGAGCATTTTCGAAAACTCCCAAAAAAACGCCCTAAAAAAACATGTTGTTTATGAAAATACACAAAAATAATTTATTGAATCTTTCTGAATATATTTAACAGCATGCAAAGTCCTATTATCCAAAAGGATTCAGTCTCTAGTCTTGATAAAAAACTTATGAATAAATTTGGCCCAGTTTTTCAATAATTCAGAGAAATAGATAAAAGGAAAAAGTAACATGATATTATAGCTACAGGTTCCTTCTTTCATCTGAACTGTGAATCATGAAAAAATATTAATTTTAGCGTGATTTATTGAAAAATTTGTAATCCGCTTGGGATTGTCATTCCTTTAGAGCGTGCTCTTTAAATGCAGGGCTGGAGCTAAAAATGGGGATGCGTTTTGGAGCCGGTTATGTCGAAAAGTATCATATTTTTGACAAAAATAATAAGGATTATTTTTGTAGGTAATGGATTGATCTTCATTTTCGTCCAAACAAAAATTCTCTGTCATATTTTCGGAAATATCGGCCAAAATAGGAGAAAAAAACACCTTTTTGAGACCAATGGGCCATTTTGCCGCCCTTCCACAAATTTCAGACAGCCGGGGGGTGAATGTACCGATGAATAGCTGCAAATTAAAAAAAAATTGGACTATATTCTTTTTCTCCTCTGCTACTTTCTTGTAGGTCCTCATCTCCTTCTATTCTTTATATCACCAGCTTCAAATACTTTTATCAGACTATATACCCCCTTCGTCATCATATGGCGTGTCCATTTTAATTGCGGATTTTCAATGAGCATTAGTTTTATTTTCTTGTTTTATTTTGCATTTTCCTTAAATCTTAAATAGTTTATCTCTACGCTTTCGAGGTTTTTGTTTTTGATTCAACAAAACTTCATCAAAGTATCCGCAAAATTAGTCTTTTAAAACAAAATAATTAAAAATCCACATTTTCTTTATCGTCAAAGAAGACGAGGCTTTGAGTCTTAACAGACTCGTGGAGCTACCCTGAAGCTTTGAGCTTACTTTCTTTGATCTAAATAATCTTGTCGGAAACAATGCTGTTTATACAAAAACTTCTAAACACGACATGCTTGTTACTAAAATACTTGATAAATTTGCAGTTAATAAGTTGATATTCAGATATCAGATTCTTGTATATTTTTCGTATGCGAAAATATTTACTGTTAAAATGATAGATGGATAAGAATTTTTTGTTTCAAATAGCAATAAAAACAAAATGTTTGTGTATTAGTCGCAGTTCGGTTTGTAGTGAGTGTACATGTGACAAAATATTCTAAGGTATTTTTTAAATATTTACACAGTATTAAAATATAATTTAAATGATGAAAAATATTAATTAGTTATATTTTCGTTGACCAGGCGACCCACTCATTCATTAAAAAGTTTCTGCTTTTAAAATCATTTCTCATTTACACTATTAAAATATTTTGAAGTTGTCACCTTCACATCACAACATCCATAGTTTGAAATATATAATTTTAGACAGACCGTATGTAATTATTATTTTGCAATGCATTTTTGAAATACAACCCTGTAAACTAATTCTTATAGTTAAATAGACACCTTGTATGGTCACGTATATCCAATTCTATACTAATAAAAATTATCATTTTATCTGTAATGTTGTAATAACAATAACCTGTTTCAATTCAGTATTATAGGTATGTAGACAAATTATGTGTATCATAAAAACTGTAAAGTCAGTTCATTGTACATGTAAGATACATGTATATGCATATGCAATTTATTTGTTAAATAAATAAGAGTTTACAACATATATATTTGAATTTAAATAGCAAGAAATGCGTCTAGTCAGCTGTATGGTAATATAATATTGCGAGCAAAAATTCAAGAAATGTGTCACTTTGTTACTTAATCCCATTGTTCTTGGATATTGGATAATGTATATTTATATTTTTATTATCACTTAACTTTTCATTATTTACGTGTATTTTAATCACACCATGTACATTGATTGGTTATTATAAATAAAAAGGTATATGCAGGCCATTTTGCTCGGTCTTCATCTTCATGTCTTTCACTGCGTTATTTTCCACGCTATTGTTTTAATCTCTCTTTCACCGTCCATTCGTCCTAGGTGCCCTAGCGATTATTAATTTGTCCTTGTTGAGTCACTCCCAATATTTTTTAATTTGGTTTGTTATTTCTCTAGTTTGATATCAATAATTACTTTAGCAACTATTTACAAAGCATTAGGCCATAGCTGGGTGATTTTATTTCACTCTTTCCCGTCGCTTTCCAGTCCTGAACTTCTCCCTTTCTTAGGACTTCTGTCACTTCTGTCACTCCCGTCTCTTACAAATTATAAATTTAGCACATGATTTGCTAATTCCAGTTGCCGACAACCATGGATGGTATTTAGAATCAGAGTTTATAATCGCGGTGGTTCCTAAATCTTTGTTACCAGTTCTACAAAAATTACTGTATTTTCCAACCATAGTCATTATCCATATAGTCCAATAAACGAACGTGCCAACCCGGGAATCAGGTCTGTCCGACACCATTTTTTTTTAAATTTGCAGGTATTCATGGGTACATTCATCCCCGAAAATCTCAGCTGTCTGAAATTTGTGGAAGGGCGGTAAAATGGCCCATTGATCTCAAAAATGTGTTTTTTTTTTCGCCTATTTTCGCCGATATTTCCGAAAATATGACACTTAGAGAATTTTTGTTTGGACGAAAATGAAGAGCAGTTCATTACCTACGAAAATGATCCTCATCGTTTTTGTCAAAAATATGATACTTTTAAACATAACTGGCTCCAAAACGCACCCCCATTTTTAGCTCCTGCTACTTTTTCCTTTTATCTATTTCTCTGAATTATTGAAAAACCGGGCCAAAGTTTGTTTTTGCTCGATATTTTGACCCTTCTATAAATTTATTCGTATTTTTTTTATCAAGTCTAATTTCACCGAATCCTTTTGGATAATGGGGCTTTGCAAGGTGTTAAATATAGTCATAAAGATTCAATCAATTATTTTTGTGTATTTTCATAAACAACATGTTTTTTAGGGCGTTTTTTTTTGGATTTCCGGAGTTTTCGAAAATACTCGGGTCTATCGGGAATTAATAGATAATCAAGGACCATATCGGTTTTCAACGTACATCATTAGAAAGCTTAGCTTGTCCCCTTGTAGACGTAAATAAAAGATCACATTCTGACCTTGCGAATTTTTTAAACGCCGTTTTTGCAAAAAATATTAGTGTAGCGAAAAAAATCATAACGACAGCTTTTGTAGGTAATGAACGTCTCTTCATTTTTTGTCTAAACAAAAATGCTCGAAGGGTCATATTTCGGCAGATATCGTCGAAAAACGGATTTTCGGGAACTCTAGAGCCATTTTCCCACCCTTCCACAAATTTTACTTAGCTGAGATTTTCGGAGGTAAACGTACCTATGACTATCTGCAAATTAAAAAACAAATTTGATGGACATACTTGATGTTTGGGGGTTTTCTGGCGTTAATTTACTGGACTAATACATAGGTTAGAGTAGATCTTAACATAGTTTTATATTGACAATATAGTCTTCTTCTCACGCATTTATTAATTTTGGCACCCCTCAGATATATTTCTTGCTCTCCTTAAACTCTATTGTCATTAAAACATCCTTAGATACATAAAATTCTCCACCTCTTTAAAGCAGATTATTGTTCCATCCTGTAATTTCCTCTAGCTCTCTTTTGTTAAGTAATAAACTATTTATGTTGATTTTTACCATTACATCAAAGAGGGTTATTGAAAGTTTTCACTTATTTTGTCTTTAATCTCTACCGCGCTTATCGTATCTTTAAGGTTCATTTGTCATCAAATACCTAATAGAAATCATTCATAGCCATACATTTATCCTGACATTCTAATCTTTTCGGCTATTTTACTGAGAAGATACTGTATATTTTATGTAATCAAAACAAAGCATAACTGTCACAGACCATTTTAGCGGTACTTTTTAAGAAACTTGTCAAATTTATGATAATATCTAAAATCAGATTAAATTAATCAGTACCTCCAGCGGTGAATCTGTTTTAAATACTAAGTTGTTTCTTCCTACGTGAAATATGCTGGTAGCAAAAAACTATAATTAATTATAATTGGCCATAGTAGGTTTATAAAAATTTAAATATACAATAAAAAACGTGGCATGTTGAAATACAACACAGACGGATTAATTTTCTGGCTGCTTTACTCCTTTAGCTGTTTTTTATATACTTTAGTACAAAATGAAATTAAAATTTTTTGAAATATTTAATGAAACAAAGCGTTCAATGAATATGGAACGTGACGAATATAAAAATTTGTTTAAATTTTGTATTTCAATAGGAAACAAATTTTATATGTCATACGTGTTTCATGAAAGTTTATAAAAGAATTCGTTATCATAACATTTGTACAATAATAAATAATTAACCGCATAACTTAAAGAAATTTTTTTAATTGTCAAACCGAATTTCTTAATAAAAATTTAATTACAAAGCAGAGAAAGTCATATTAAAGTTTATTTATAGTTTTACGGTTTTCATTATTTGGTTAATTAACTTTTATTTTTGTTATATAAAATTATAATTGAAGGAAAGTGTTGTTAAAGGATTTTGACTGGCATAATTAAATGCTAAAAACTTTTTGCGCTGTTTGTTTTAGATATAAATACTTTGTGACTGACATATGTGGTGATAACATCACTAATTATGCAAATCATATTCTTAATAATGTTTAAAAAATAATTTTGTAAATCTAAAATCACGATTTTTGTCAAATTTTATTAAAGATACTTGTTTTCTAATCTTATAAATGCAGTAATTTATGCAAACCCGTAAAAAGAACTGGCGGGCTAATGCACTTTCATAAAAATTCCTGTTTGCCTGTTTTTTGTTGAATCATCGCCTACAGTATTTAAAATTACATAGGAACATAAAAATGATTGGCTGAAGATTATTTACAAGTTCTTAATAGGCTTGATTATTATAGACTTGATAGGCTCCAAAGAAATGAGGCAAATCAGTGTATCACTTCATACCATTTACCAGCATTTCTTTTGGACCCCAAGAAGACAGAACATAATCTGTAAGAAAGCGAAAAGATTCGTGTTTTAGAAACCGATAATGAATTATTTCCCGGAATTGCATTTTCATTACTTCTAATTAAATTTTTGACAAATTCTGAAACTTTTAACTATGTTTCACAAGGACATTATTGAAGATAAAAACTTAAAACTGTAGGTAGTGGCAATCCCAACGAAACGATTTCCCATTTCCCATAATAGAATAATATTGTAGCTTCTTCAGCATCGATAGAGAGGATGGGTTCCAAATATGGTCCAAATTGTTGTAGTTTTTCTTAGATTTTCTCCTTTTATACAGCAGTTTGGGATTATTTTGCTAGAAACTTTGTTTTTATATATAATTAACCTATTTTTTTCAATACATTTTTTTCTTTTTATTTAAATTTGGTACTTTGATTTTCTCAGATTATCGGTATTTATATTACTTGATTTAAATCGCGAGTTAAACAAAAAACCCAAATTGACTTATATCGTCCCAACTTTGAAACGTGGTTAAGGTCCATCCATCTTTGAGAGATGAATGTCGAAAATAACTTCAAAACATTCTTTTTGAAAAAACTCATATTTCTGTTTCGAATTCAAACCATCCACCAACAACTGACCAAATTTCAATTTTTAAATCTTTACCACATTAGATGGTTTGACATCAAAACTCATATATTTGTTCAAAAATGAAGACAATATTAAAATAGCTAAAACCAATTTGAAAACTATTTCACAAATACATTCTAAATTGAAAACACCTATACCAGTCAAAAATAAATAAAATATAATCTATGAAATCCCATGCAGCAGCTGTGATGAAGTATATATTGGTCAAACAAGTAGAATGCTTAAAGATAGAATAACTTCTCATAAAAGTGACTGCAGAAGAAATGTGAGATTTTGTGGCCTTGCTGAACATGTAATAGATAAAGACCATGTGATTGACTACAATAATGCCAAAATTCTCGATAATGAAATGGTTCATACAGGGTGTCCCGTTGGTAAACGGAAATATTTTAAAGGTAGGTAGAGGTCACAAAGGCGATTCTCAATAACCCATATATAATGGGTCTATTGGCTTCCATAACCGAGTTACAGGGTGTTTTATCAATTATGCATAATTATTCATTTGGCCAGAACTTTTGAATCACTTAATATATCTTTTCCATTTTTGGCATACATATTACATGTACTGAAATATTGAGAGATATAATAGACATAATTGAATATTAAAAATATCAAAACAACACCCTGTATATCATAATTTTAATATTTCCATTTTAGATTTGAATAGAGGGGAAAAAACTGAATTCCGATTCGAATTGGAAAATTTTGAAAGTGAAAGTAAAATTTTCATTTAATTTAGAAAAAACATATTATGAAACTCATTTTTTCTTTAACAATTCTAAAAATTCACTTCGCGTCACTTCGAGTACATTATTTTTTTTGCTGAATTGGCAATAAATAACCAAAGAATCCACGAATTTTCTTAAAAATTCTAGAAAATATGTATTTTTATGTCGAGAAGGCATGGTAAAAATTAAAAAAAGAAAAATGTATTTGTCCAGCCAAAATAGGCATTTTTCAAAAAAAAGAAAATGAATTGGTCGTCATTTTTGAAAAAACAATAGAAGAGAAAAATTTTTTATCTTAAAAAAAAAAGATTTTGTGTGTCTTTTTGTCTAAGAAAATCCAATCAAGCATAAATATCGCGATAAAAAAATTGGAAAAAAATGAAAATCGAATTTTTATTTTTTATTAGTCCCCAAATTGGCCACTTTAAATAAAGAAATAAAATGTTGGATTTTCTTAGACAAAAGTACACACAAAATCCTTCTTTTTAAGATAAAATTTTTTTCTCTATTAATGTTTTTCCAAAAATGGCGGCCAATTCAATTTTTTTCGAAAAATGCCGATTTTGGTTGGACAAATAAGTTTTTTTAAAAATTTTTACGATGTCTTCTCGTCATAAAAATACATATTTTCTCCAATCTTTAAGAAAATTCGCGGATTCTTTGGTTATTTATTGCCAATTCATAAAAAGAAAAATAATGTGCGCGAATTCATTTTTTGAGGTTAGGATATATTTTTAAAAAAACCCTACTATACGGATCGATACTCTACTTAATCACGGTCATTTTAATTTTTTTTTATTTTTCGACGACTCTTAGAGCCGGAGATATTTAAAAAATAGTGAAGCAATCCACCCGAAAATACCAAAAATGCCGTTTTTGGCACATATCTCGCGAAGCTCCAGCCCAAATTTATTGAAAACTTTTTTAGAAGCTTCTCTTTATGTATATAAAATCGAAAAAATTAAAAAAAATTGACTTAGCTCTTACATCCATTTTCAGAATATTTTCGTCTAATTTAACTATATGGTACAATTTGGCTAGATTCGGAAATGCATTTTCAAGATCATTTGAAATGATATATGGTAATATTTCTTTAGTTGTTACATTAATTTCATTATCTTTAAGTTCTCTAAATAATAAACTAAAAGCCTGGTATTCAGCAATTACATCACTAATTATAAAATCGAAGGGGGCGCTAAAAACATTTTGTAAAGGGCGGGGGGGGGGCATAATGTGATATACAGGGTGTTGTTTTGATATTTTTAATATGTTTCAATTTTTCCTAAAGCCGAACCTGGATTTTCATATCTCTCAATATTTCAGTACATTACTAGTGAAAAGTATAATATGTATGCCAAAAATGGAAAGGATATACTAAGTGATTCAAAAGTTCTGACCAAATGAATAATTATGCATAATTGATAAAACACCCTGTAACTCGGTTATGAAAGACAAGAGACCCATTATATATGGGTTATTTAGAATCGCCTTTGTGACCTCTACCTACCTTTAAAATATTTCCGTTTACCAACGGGACACCCTGTATAAATAACAATGAAAAATCAATTAATAAAAGAACAGATATCAATGACCTCAGTACAATATACACATATCTGTTAAAAAACATAAAGAAAATTTCTCAACTCGTCCTCTTTGAATTGATTTTTTATATATTTATACATACTTATACATTTTATAATCTCACTCTGTATGTTTCAATTGTATACTGATTTTTTTAGTAATTGTCATTTTGTCATTTTAAATTTTAACTTTCATGTTTCTTCTTGTATTTAATTTTTTCTGAATTTCATGTTATTCGTCTTGGTAAAGAAAATAAACATTTTCGAAAGCTCGACTTAAAACGAAGAAATCGTACTAATTATTTACTATTGACTGATTCCCACTAATTTTATCTACATAAATTACTATTGAACAGTCACGAAAATATCCACTTGCTAATAGGAGATACATCTCGTATGCATAATTAACTGAAATACTGAAAAATATGTGCAATTAAATGAAAACTTTGTGGTACTGGCATATACTTAATATTCAAATATGTCTATTTTAATATTTACAATTTTTATATTTTCAGCAGTATCTTGGTGAATTTGATGACGTTTTAACATTTTGTTTTTATTTTTCATTTGTGGTGGTGCTTTACACACGCACACGTAGGTGGCTACTTGGTACAGGGTAGGTACACTGTTGCACGCTTACATGCATGTTCGAATTTAGATTAATGTTCTTGTAGCATGAAATATCTAATTCGTTTGGTATGGTTAAAAATTAATTATTTCTAAACACTTCTATTAAGATCTGTACAGTCTTGCCCACGATTAAGGAAACTTAAATAAGTATCTCAATAATGGCTTCAAAAACGAAACTAATTTTGGAGTACGTGGGAGCTGTTATAGTTGATTCAAAAATAATTTTTTAGTAAGTACAAGTAACCTAGGATATTTTTAACTAAACAGCACACGTATATTAATTTTTTTTTAAATATTCCAGCTGTTGGTAGTTCGCTTTTAGCTGATCCTAAAGTTCTCGATTTTGTGCCACACTGTATATTTCTTATTTAATTAAAAAATACACTTAAAAATATTTTTATATCTCTTAAAAATAATCGTTACAAAAGTTTACTAGTAAAAGACAAAGTTTATGTAATCGTAAAATCAACCAAAAATATGTTTATTAAAATAAAAAATACTAGGGCATGAGATTTTAATCGGTAAGTTATTCTCAATTTCGTGATATCTAACGAGTTAATTTTGTTATCTTCTAGATTTTAGCAAAGAGAAAAATCAAGGAAGCGGTTTTATGTAATTTTTGCCTAAACTTTAAACTGCAATATCTCACCTTCACGTGGGGTGATTTTGAATGCACCTGTAAACTCTACGAGATGGTATATTGGAAAATCAGTATTTTTTAAATTCGACAAAGGTTTTTCAAGTTTTCTATGTAGCGGATGTATATGGATGTAAGAGCTAAGTCAAATTTTTTTAATTTTTTCGAATTTATACATAAAGAGCAGCTTGTAAAAAAATGTTCAATAAATTTGGACTGGAGCTTCGAGAGATATGTGCCAAAAACGGCATTTTTGGTATTTTTCGAGTGTATTGCTTCACTATTTTTTAACTATCTCCGACTCTAAGAGTCGTGGAAAAATAAAAAAAAATTAAAATGACCGTGATGAAGTAAAGTATTGAGCCTCATAGTAGGGTTTTTTTAAATATGCATCCTAACCTCAAAAAACGAATTCGCGCACATTATTTTTTTTACTGAATTGGCAATAAATAACCAAAGAATCCTCCAATTTTCTTAAAAATTGGAGAAAATATGTATTTTTATGTCGGGAAGACATGGTAAAAATGAAAAAAAAAATGTAATTGTAAAGCCAAAATCGGCATTTTTCGGAAAAAAAATTGAACTGGTCGCCATTTTTGGAAAATCAATAGTAGAGAAAAAATTTTTATCTTAAAAAGGATTTTATGTGTACTTTTGTCTAAGAAAATCCAACATTTTATTTCTTTATTTAAAGTTCCCAATTTAGGAAATACTAATATTGATTCGTTCCCTCACAAAAATCCTTCTTTAGAACCTGAAATATTTTGTTTATTTTTTTAAACATATTTTGCAGTGAAATACAGTTTTTCTAAGAGAATCAAGCATACATATCGCGATAAAAAAATTGGAAAAAAATGAAAATTGAATTTTTATTTTTTTATTATTCGCTAAATTGGGCACTTTAAATAAAGAAATAAAATGTTGGATTTTCTTAGACAAAAGTAAACACAACATCCTTCTTTTTAAGATTAAAATTCAATTTTTTTTCGAAAAATGCCGATTTTGGCTGGACAAATACATTTTTTTTTATAATTTTTACCATGTCTTCCCGACATAAAAATACATATTTTCTCCAATTTTTAAGAAAATTCGAGGATTTTTTGGTTATTTATTGCCAATTCAGTAAAAAAAATAATGTGCGCGAATTCGTTTTTTGAGGTTAGGATGCATATTTAAAAAAACTCTACTACACGGATCGATACTCTGCTGGTCATTTTAATTGTTTTTTTATTTTTCCACGACTCTTAGAGCCGGAGATATTTAAAAAATAGTGAAGCAATCCACTCGAAAAATGTCAAAAATGCAGTTTTTGGCACCTATCTCGCGAATCTCCAGCTCAAATTTATTGACAAATTTTTTACAAAATTAAAAAAATTTGACTTAGCTCCTTCATCCATTTTCAGAATATTTTCGTCTAATTTCACTCCGCTAATGATAGAGGTAGACTTACAAAACTATATACCAATTAAAATATACCCATCGAAAATTGTGATGGCGACAAACATTATGAAACGGGGACAAAAAGAGTGCGACAAAAGCAAACATCAAAATTTGCCGCATTTCAAAAGCGTTTTAGAGACATTTTCGTTACATATAGGACCCAAAATAATAGGCGCATTTTGGGTACATAGACATGAGTTGCCAAGGACGATTTTTTAAACCTCTATATCTGTATTATCCGTAGTAATTTTTTTTGGTTACACGAAGAGTCGCTTACAAAACTTTTATGATCCTTTGTAGCACGTTCATTTATTTCTTTTAATTAATTATATAGTTGATAATCCACTATCTTATCTTGATAATTGTTTTTAAAACTTCTAAATATATGTAATAAATTATAAAGATTTTTTTAAAATATAATACGATAATAATTTTGAATATAATAGATTAAATTTCTGAATCTCATATAATTAGTCTTTTAAATACAGTATTTATTAAATCACCACATTTGTTAAAGACACAGTATTATAGTCCGATAAAATCAAAAGTAAAATCTCTCACTGAAAAAAGTCGTTGAACTAAAAAGTAAACCTGACCCACTCCTTTTTAGGCAAAACCAAATTAATTCATTTTGCGTCGATTATAATTCTTTGGTTGAGAAAATTATGGAAATTTATTTATATCAAACGTATTATAAACCATAAAAATCCGGATTGCGTAGGCAGAAAACGAGTGCTCTACCTGTTTTGTAGTTTAAGAAGAACGAGATATAGTTGGTATTAAAAAAATCGATAAATTAAATAAGAGGGATAATTAAAAGTAATATTTGTGAATTCAATTTAAATCCAATTTTCGATGACCTTGGTTGCCCGAGAGTTCCTATCTTAAATTATAACTTGAGGTGGAGCTACGATCCCAAGATGGTTCTGTGAGTCACTACCAAGAGGTGAAGTCATGTTCCATTAGTACGACTTATATTTCGCAAAAGAAAATATGTTACTTAAATTTTTTCCAATTTAAAGTTATAACAAACATTAGAAATAATCTTGCTCTACAATTGTCAAAAAATGAGGCGTTTGTACCGGGTGGCTCAATAAGAATGTCTTTAACTTCCAGAAAATTCCGTATATAAGAGGTGGGGGTATCGACATCTTTTTTCTATCAGGAGATACCTTAAGAAACGTGTTGAAGTTATGAATTTTTCTTTAAATATCTGGTTCCAATAAACGGAATTTAAAAATATGGGCTTTCCTTGGTCTTTTGATTGATGATTTAAATTATTTTAACATTATTATTAATGTCTACGGCAGAAGGCATAGTTTTTGCAATTTTAGAAATGAAAATTAGGTGGGACTCTACATAATGTTAAATAAAAAAAACTCAAACTAAGTAGTGGTGCCCTGGATGGTTAAAATGTCGCCCATCATTTTCTCGATACAAGCGTTCATTCTAAGAAGTAGATTGAACAATTTCTGCTCTTGAAAACGCGTTGAAATATTTTGAATGTCATTTCGTATTCTCTCTACCATGTTACCTCGAGTGGTGAATCTAGTTGCAAAACCAAGTTGTTTTATTCGTACCCACAAATAAAAGTCTAAGCAAGTCAAGTCTGGACAACTGGATGACCAAAAAATGGACTTCCATGACCAATTTGTTATTAAATCTGATTATTTCCCTCGTCTTAATTTCCACCAAGCACAAATGCGCAATTTTGATTTACAATTGGTTTCTAGATGAAAAAACTCTATGACAGCTCCTGTCAGTAATTTTTTCGAGTTTACCCGCGGCAAAACTTGACAGCTGTTCTCACCAAAAATTACAATACCTTTGATAACAAGTAATTATGGTCTCCTAGGACACCAGAAAAAGACGCTAAACAATTTTTCTGATTTTATTGTCAATAAATTTTGTAATATTGTTTTTAAACAGTGCTAGTTAGCTTATGTAGTGAAAATGAGTTACTTTGGAAGTGATTCTATGACTAATATTGATCTGGCGATTGAGAAAAGTGTACCCTTAAAACCCATATGTCAATATGGAAACAGTTTACGGAATTCTGCAAGGCAAAGAAATACGAGCTTTTGGAAACTACAAGTTTAGAGCAACTAAACCTAATCCTGCAAGATTGGGCGTGGAATATGAAGAAAGAAAACGGTGAAAATTACAAAGAACTAGTTGTGAAGATAATGTGGAACACCGTTGGAAAAAAATGCAAGAGATGAAGTGGAAAATAATGTAGAGGTAGAGAAGCAGTCAATTGCAGAGTTCATTATTTTAAAAAGGAAGTGGATAATCCTGCTATTAAAACAGGTAGATAACATAGTTACCTATTTTTTTAAAATAACCGATTTTCAAAAATCCTACTTTTTAGGAAGAGTAGAATATAATTCTCTCCTCAATAATAAGGCCCAGGGTTGAGAAAAAAAAATGGTCGATAGTAAATGGCTGGTCCCAAGCCGAAGAACCCTACCTTTTTTCCAGTCCGTCTTTTTAAAATTCTAATGGTTAAACGTTCATCTAGAATAACAACTGATAGATTATTCTTAAGTAAACCCATCATGGAACAAAGAACAATCAAGTGGATGGTACAAAAACACTCCAGTTGGAAAAAATGAACTTTCTAAATGGACTAAAGAAGCAGCAGAAAAGGCAGGATTAAATATAAAAGAAATAAAAATAAACCACTCTATGCGGTCGATAGCAGTCTAAAGGAGGGATGGGTGAACAACAATTAATTAAAATTACTGGCCACAGTTCAGCCAACTCAATTAAGCCTTGCCTTATTTGCAAATGGATAATGAACATTATTCCAACATCATAAACACCCTCAGAAGTAAAGCCTCAGAACCTCCAGCTAAAAAACAGAAAACAGAAGATCCTGCAGCCACTCCTCGAGCTTCTCACTCTACAGCTGGACCCATCAACAACATTAATGATTTACCTACACCCAACGGTATCAATGAGTTAACGAAGATTTCAAACAATACTCCTACTGTGTACCAAAATTGCAATTTATATTTTAATTGTACCATAAATAACTAGGTTTGTAGTATTTTGTGATTCAATAAATTACCTGTTTTTCAGTTTTCAAATTAATACCTACATATTTATTATGTATGCATATATAATAGGTAGTATGGTTTGTAAGCTATGTATATGCAGAATAATCTGTTACTCATAAAATAGTCTTGTCAAATATCATTCGGGCATCTAGTTTTTCCTGTGAAACAATCCTACAATTATACTAATTAGAGGAAGGGTGCAAAATTTCAACTGGCTTAAACGATTTGAAATAAAACGTTCACACGATCTGTACACTGTCCCTATGAATTTTTTTTGATAATTTTCAGTATATTCAAAACTCCTACGAGCATATTAAAGTTGGTTTAGGGTATCGTTGGCAACTTTTGAAAGTTCTTCCTCATTTAAATAAGATTATGCATTAATTCTGCTCCAGAACTTTCCTAATAATAATTAAATATAATCTGTGGAAGCAACTAAACTTTGAAGTTTCCTTTGGACGGTTCACTGCATTTTGATGTTAATGAAAAAAGTTGGCTTTGTATAGTTTTTAAGGTATGTGCATGAAAAACAGTTTTTCTTTGACTTGTAAAGTTTAACTAAGAAAAGTCACTGAACTTTTGAAAACTCCTAATAAAGAAAAAGTGATTGCAAGCAAAAACAATTTCTGAAACGTCTGCAGACTAGTCGGAAACAACTTTAGTAATAAATATTGTTCTTTTGTGACATAATAAAAATAAAAAGTATGAAAATGGACACAAAACAACGTGTTGGGGATTTTGGCGGTAGTTTGAAGAAAAAATGAGGATATATTAGAAAAACTATTAGTAAAATTGTTAAGTTAACTGCGTATTATATTCTTTTTCAATATCTTAATTGATTCTTTTAACATCTAATACACTTCGACACCAATATAATAGTTATTATCTCTATAAGGAGCCTAATCATCAAATTTGTTAAAATTTTATTACACAAACTATTCATCTATGACTATGTAATAAAAAGGCGATGAACTTTAACATCTATTATTTAAAAGTTGCAAGTAACGCTTCATGAAAAGAGGTGGGGCCATTAAGTCGAATTTAAATATAGTACCAGTTAATTTTTTATTGCTATATTGCGTGCGAGTAAAAAAACAATAGTTTTTTTCGTCTGCCCACGTGAGAAATTAATATTTTTAAGTCGTGACAATCGATGTTACATGTTTTCTGAGACTTCGTTTTTGGTTCAGCTATTTTATTACATTGGTAACATATAGGGTCAGACAAAACTCCATCTTCTACCCTATATGAGAAAAAGCGGTTTCAGTGACTTTAAAAGTAATTATTTCTAATCTCATCTTCAGTTACAATATGATGCGAAAAACCTTTTCTTTGTTGTCTTTGAATCAGATGCAATTTCCTTGATTTCGAATCATTCCCATCTCTCCAGACGCGGATTTATAGGAGTCCCGTGATGAAGGGGATGTTTTGCCTAAAAAATGGTTTAAATCACCAACAGACTTGTACAAACTTATACATAATGATTTGAGTGCAACTTTCCCAAATGTTAAAACAATTTTGCATATTTTCATGACCCTACCCATTTCAAATGCTTCTGGAGAAAGATCTTTCAGCGACCTTAAAAGAGTTAAATCATTTTCAAGGACATCTTTAAACCAAGACCATTTAAGTGCCTTAGCTATTTTTAGCATAGAGAAAGAAGCATTGAGTGAAATAAACTATGCTAAAGTGATAGATAACTTTTTAAAGAGTAAGGCTAGAAAAAAGTTCATTTAGTTTTTGAAAACTATTGTAGGAACTGATTACAGAATTTTCACACTATTTATAGTATCACTAATAAAATAGTCCTGTAATACTTAACGTTATTTCTTTTGATCCTTGATTCCTAGTTTGTTTGGTATTATTCTATACCCCCAAACAGGAATTATTTTTGGGGAGGATTGAGGATATTTAGGGTAACGTTGGAGCACAACCCTTTATGCTTTGAGAATGATTACCAAGTTTACTATTTGAAAGTGTTTTTAGTTACTATAGTTTGTACTTTGTGATGAGAATTCATGTCTCTTTGAGCTGTAATATATTTCCGACATATAATTAACATATTTTAAGCTCCTAAATACCTAAAAAGTAGTCTAAAAGGTAGTTTTAGACCACTGAAATATACAAAATTTTCCCCGTCAATTCCTGGCTGCGTCACTGGAAAGGGCCACCAATTGTCTTAGTGAATAGGGCTCCCTGAACTGTAAATCCGCCTCTGCATGACTCTCAATCGTACGAAAACGGCTTGTTGGGCCACTCGCAAGCTTTTCTTTCGTTTGACTCTGTTTTTCTTCTAGTAATGCCCCTAATTTATTATTTTAGAATTTTTTTGGCTATCCAGTTCAATTTGTACACCCAATATTTAGAGGGCCTCAACGTATTTTTGCTTGTCGATATTTGCAACTACTTCCTATAATAAAATAACTTTTAAAACGTTATCTAATATATAAAAAAGTATAATTAAACTTTTATGTACTTTTGTACACCCACCCCTTCATTTAATAAACGATTTCATTCCAAATCGAGCAAGATTATTATGTACACAAATACCTATAAATATTTTTTCTTAATATACATACAATAAACTTGCCATATCTTAGTTCATTTGTTGTTTTCAGAGTAAAACCATTCTATATTTTTTTATAAAAGTTGTGGGCTTAAATGGGATCATAAATTCTTACATAAAAGAATTAAATGTCCAAAGGCAATAAATGTTATGAATATATGGTAACAGGTGTTAAGAAAAGCTATAAATTTGGATAAATTGACCTTCAGAGACTTCATTTAAATTAAAGCAAGGTCATTCTTCCAATGTATAATTTATTTCGTTTTTTTGTCAATAGGTCAACTATTTAAAAGAATCAAGTCTAAAACCACGTCAAATATAATTTTCTACCTCTGTGAATTTTGAGACTTTAATGTTCAAAGTTCCCCAAATAATCTTCATCAAATTTTATTTGTATAATAAGTTCAAAATTTCAAAATCAATAGTGCATGTGCTGCTGCTCCGTTTACCAGTATAAATTTTGAGGCGAACAAAATATTGTATTAGAAAATTTGTTATTTGGATTGGGAGGTTCAATAAAAAAATATTTATTGCATGTTTCAAAAAGTGTGACTTTCAATTGATAGGTCTATCTATAATATTTAATACATTTTATTATTTGGAAAGTAAACTTTATACAAGTTAAACTCAAATTCTAGTTGCATGATCTTACTAGTTTGAGCTTTGAGGAATCGCTGCCGATTTGTATTAATAATTTTTGCAAGCAATATTTAGTGACTCATGTTGATTAACTTAATCTTTTTTATATCTGGGTAAAAAACCCTGGTTTTTTATTATTTTAGGTTTCATAATGGTCCACCTTCTGTGGGATTAATTAGTATTATTGTTATGATTGAAATTTTGGTATGAGTTTGCGAATGAATTAATATTGGTGGCGTAATTCCCTTTCAGTTTCAGATCATCTGCATGTTGCACTTCTCATCAAATTCACCATCTCTGTACCTGGAATTGTATTTGTTTCATTTCCCATTTATATTTAACACGTTCAACGCCACGAGAGAAAACTTTTCTATGTAATCTCAAACCAAAATAAAGTGTAAGATGGTGTCGTTAGCTGTCGGGCACAATTGGCGTTAGTTTAATGCATTGTTTTGGCCGGCATAAAGCGCCGTGAGAGTTACTTATTTTTCGGTATAACTACAGAAAAATTGCGCCAATTAGAAAGCTCAGATTTAAAGAAAAAAATATTAAAAAATTATCATTTTAACATTAGCGTTGAACGTGTTAATTGATTGTTAATATTAAAAACATCAATTGATTTTCTGAATGCATTTCATGTTATAAGGAAAAGTCAACAAAACAAAATATTAGTAAACTGTGCCTTTATCAACAATAAATAATAAATGAAAATTCTGAATTCGTTTCGTTGATTTTTTTGGAAGGGGTCACGAGGGTCGTAGATTTTTTATGTTTGCGTCTATTGCAATTTTAGTTTTACCTCTGTCGAAATGTCATATTTTCTAGGAGAAATTTTTATGTAATTTACGGATTTGGGACCATTGACAATAATATTGTTGTTGTTGACATTATTGCCAAATACTAATTTCAGATGGACTGAAATAATTTACTTAGACTGAATGAAACGCCTAATTATTGTTATGTATTATTTAATTATTTTTTCCTTTGTAGGAGTTAAAAGAAAGTTTCAACTATGGCCTATTTTGTCCTCCGGAAAATGGTAGAGCTGGAAAATTCCTGGATGAGGAGAGAAGACTGGGGGATTACCCTTTTAATGGTCCTGTGGGATATTTAGAGGTAAATATAATTTAAACCTAACTACTAAGGTTCTACTTAAAATGACAGTATTAATTACTTCAATTATGTTTATAGAAGAAAATTAATCTGTTTTCAGTTTGTCCACCAATTAAGTTATAAGGATGTTACTTGGTAGATTGTCATGTTTTACATTACTTTTTGTTGTCCTCACGTTTTTATAATTTGTTGTATTTTATTTTACTTTCAATAATTCTTCGTTAATTATCAGCATTATTATTTTTATTATTATTTGTCTATATTGTCTTCTAAGCTTCGTATTATGTTATGCATTATTCGATTAGTCAATTTTTTATTAATTACGTTTAATATTTCAAAGTAATTGTTAATCGGTAGTATGAGAAAAAAGAAGAGGAGAGAAAGGCAGAAATATTTAAGAACATAAAGAAGTTACACGAAGGTAGAATTTTTTGAACCATAAAAATTCCAAAAAAGGACCATGGGAGTGACAAAACTGCACAAAGGATGTGAAATAAAATCACACAAGCTCCCAAGAACAAGGCCATTAAAAATGTCCTACACTGCACCAGCGTCTGGACTTCAACAACTACTCCTTGGGCTATATGCCCCACCAGGTATTGAATTACGAAAGTCCAGACGTGGTTTGGTGCCCGACCAAGTCGGGGCTTTAACCCAAAAACTTCGATTTTGTTATTAAAGGAGCTTGCCATTCTTAGACCGGTTTCGGCATTATTGAACCTCATCAGTAAGAAGCAGGCTAGCTCGACATGCTCGACATGCTCGACAGCTAGCCTGGTGGGGCATATATCCCAAGGAGTAGTTGTTGAAGTCCAGACGCTGGTGCAGTGTAGGACATTTTTAATGGCCTTGTTCTTAGGAGCTTGTGTGATTTTATTTCACATCCTTTGTGCAGAAGATTAAAATAGAAAACAAAAATGGAAACTATCAAATTCAAGAGCCTGTAAGATGCTGGTTTATATGCATATCAGATCTGTTACTTTGCTGACCAGCAATTTTCGAAATAAAATTCTATATTAGGCTCAAAAATAAGTTTGAGTTTTATTTTAGTTGAAGTATAAGAGACGTGTCTACAAGATGATGTCTCTTGATGAAAAACAATTAAAGAGTCTTCACACGAGGGCAAATCTCAAGCGATTTTTGGAGTACGTTCAAAACGGCCAAGTAGAAAAAATAACGAAAATATGCTCCAAGGGCCTAGATCCTAATTTCCACTGCCAAGAAACAGGTGGTAAGTAACCATTTTTTGTTTTATATAACAATTTTTTTAGTAAAACAGATTCTAGCTTACTCTAACTGTTAAAATTTGACTTTAGTTGGTAATGTTTATCAAAATAAGGAGAAAATTTAACTAAAAATGGGATATATTAAAAAAATATGTCGTTACATGTCGTGTCAGGAATTTGTTGAAGTAAAGAGTAAAATATTAATAATAATTCAGCTTCTATTTCGTATATTCTGTACTTTTTTTATATTGTGAAGGGTCAATTGGTAATTGGTCTCAAATCAATCACTGTCATCTTGAGATATTTAATCAACACATCAAAATTATGATATGCGTAAAGTTTGAATAACATTAAATTGGTAGTGAGAGATGGAAACATATCTCCAAAAATTATATTATATGTACAGTAATTTGTAAACTGATTAAAAAATTAAATTTGGTGAATTTACCCATACCACAATAAAATTCACTGTAATCGAATTGAATTAAAAGTACTTAAACACTTCAAATATGGTCAAAACTCAAAAATCAATTATATACTTTCAAAATGTACCGAAAATATTAATATTCTAATCAAATTCTACTATATAATTTTTTTTCGTCGACCTCTACAAAAAATGACATTTTACGGACTAATTTCCGAATGAAAAGTCAACTATTTTTAAAACATTTAATATGCGCCTCGGCGAGAAACTGTCTATTGTCTCGCCTGCTTGCTAGCCTCGGCTATCAATTTGCAGACTCGACTATAATAGACAGTTTTTCGTCCTTGGCACATAAATACCTATTTTATATAAAAACTTGTGGATGAAACCAAAGTTACCGTTGGAAACCTTGGTTGTGGTGTTTTCAGCAGTCTACTCGTTGAATGTCCAGAGTTTATTTACATAAAAATAAAACAGGATCAATGCAAGACAACTTTACATGAATTATTACTGTCTATTATCACATTTTATAATTACTTAGCCATACTTTTATTTACTTTTAATATTTTTATACGTTTTTGTATTTACGTATATGTTTGGCTGTTTCTGTCCCTTTATCACATTGTCTGCAGGAAAGTTTTTTATTTTTCAGAAACTCCTCTAACAATTGCAACTGGTATCAAAAAACCAGCAAAAACTTTAATGGCTCTAGTTAACGGTGGTGCTCTACTAGACTTCCGGAAAAAAGATGGTTCGACTGCTTTACATCGAGCTGTGGAGCATCGAAGCTTAGAGGCCTTGAGAACCTTATTGGAATTAGGAGCCTCTCCGAATTATAAGGACAATAAAGGACTGACTCCTCTTTATTACACTATATCACTCAATGTAGATGCCACGTTTTCGGAAACGCTGCTTCACGATCATGCAACCACTGGAGCACAAGATGCTCAGGGATGGCACGAAGTTCATCAGGTATGTACATTATAAACCATAGGGAGATCCCATATTAACGGTAAATGGTGGTACTTAAATTGAAAATCCTTTTATCTCATTGGAGGATTTTCTCTAATGTATGGGTCTCGCTTTAAAAAAAGTTTTAGAATCACGTATTTCAAGTTTTTATTATTTTAGGCTTGTAGAGGTGGTCTTCTAACCCACCTTGAACACCTCCTTTTTTACGGAGCAGACATGAACGCTAGAAACGCTTCCGGCAACACCCCGCTACATGTCTGCGCTGTAAACGGACAAGAATCCTGCGCAAGACAGCTACTTTTTAGAGGCGCTGACCGACAGTCTTTAAATTTTGCCAACCAAACTCCCTGTCAAGTAGCTGTCATTGCCCACAATATGGAGTTGGCAGAAATCATTCAAAATTATCGTCAGGAAGACGTCGGTAAGTTGTTTTACAGTGGTGGTTCTTTATTCCTCATGAAAATGCGTTTTTGGCGAAAGAATAAGGCTGTTAGCAGTGTCGAAAAAAGTTGGTTCAAATTTTTCAAAAAAACGAAAGAAAAATATTTTGCCAAAAAATTATATTTTGTCGAAATAATAATTGTCGAACATTAAAGAATCTGGTCCGAAAAAAAATAGTTTTATTGAAAATGTCAGGTTGTTTAGTTTGGGGTATACAGGATGTTCAACTCACAATGATTTTCATTTAAAATTGACTATAATTGCTGAAATACTTTATTGAAACATTATATTATAGAATTTTAAAATATGAAGTTTAAAACTGCCTACAATTTGTATAAATACCTTTTTTAAGTTCATTTATATACCACTAATGAGTCACTTTGTATCTCGGAAATCCACAGAGCAAAAATCTGCTATACTGTTCGTTAACATAGAGAGATAAAGTTTTTTTTCAAAATTCGTAATAGGAAAATTTTTTTGTCCAATAATCAACTTTAAATTGTAAATAATATCGTTTCTCGTAAAACTAGGTTACTTTTTTGTATCGATATAATATATTTATGCATATAAAGAAGCGTTAAATTACCAATTAATGTTTAGGTAAAATAAATAAATTGAAAAAAGTTCTGAATCAATATTCAACACTTTCGCCAAAAATAGTCAACTTTCATACGGAATAAAGTAAATAATTGTAGATCCTTTTGTTTGTTGAATTTAGCTTGGAGTTTGTTTGTATTAATGGCATGTTATGTCATGTATCTAGCAGCAACTAGTTGGTAAAAATAGAATGCTTTTTGTGTTTCAAAACAAATTTAAAAAAATGAATCCTTAAATTTAAATTTGAATCATATAAAATGTCACCAGGAATGTTGATATAAAAAGATATAATATTTAATGAAAATACCTAATAGATTATAAAATTTATTTATATCTGAATGGGAATGGGAAAGAAAACTATCACATAATGTTACCAAAATTTACAGGTATATACATAATCAAAATACAATTTTTTTCTTTGTGACATTTTTGTAGAATGTATATTTTCCAAAATAATCAGGAAAAATCTGAAAAATTAATAGTTTCTGAAAATTCCAATCTTCCAAAATATGAAATATAAAAATGGAAAAACATTTTTTGTTTTTTTAAACTTTTCGGAAAATGCTTTGTTTTCATGTTACAGCGGGTTTTTCTTAAGAGGAATAATTGTAAATTATTAGGTACTCAATAAAACATTTTACCTTTTTGAATAGTGTTTTGACTAGTATTCAAATTATTGATAATTTTATTGTTTATAACAATTTATGGTTAGAGCTCACCTCAAAAAAATTATATTTTATGTCACTCATAACTCAACTTAACAGAAGTTTTACTACAATTTATGCCAACTATAAGGGAAAATACCAAATTATTAATTTTACGTTATAAAAAATATTAAGCTAATTAAAAAATATTCTATTTTTACTAACTTTAATATTGTTGATAGAATTTTTAATCTACTTACATTTTAGATGCTCTTTGATTCTAAATATTAATAGCATGTGATTTTTTATTTCAAATTTTATTTTTATAGCTACTTCATTCATTAATTGCTGCATGAGTAGTAGGGCTAACCATATTTTTTAAATGTATATATTTTTTCGAGTTATTTATATGATTTCAGATGAAAGTTTGAATCCCATGATGAAAACACTATATCGCAAAATTGCATATCGAAATAACTATAATAAAATAAACTAGTAATGAAAGAACCACAAATATTTCAATAAGTAAAAAAATAAATTAAAAATAATAAAAAAAATCTTATATTTTTCATCATTTTTTAAGAACTTAAAATATATTGGGACACTCACTAATATTTTTTCTGTACTTTTAAAATAGTACAAGGTCATTAAAAAATAATACGACTTTTTTAAATTATTATATACTTATACTAATATTTTCTTGACGATATAAGTAATATCTTTGGAATTTAATAGCAACATTTTTCTTGTAAATCTTTTAGTAATCAATCAGATGTCAGTAAAATCCTACCACTTATGTTTCAATAATAGAAATATAATATATAGACATATAAAATACTTGTCAGTTTAATGTATAAGATTTTAAACCGATTGAATAAATAATGCTTCTGGACCATACCTTTCCAGTCAAGTTCTTAAAAAATGTAAAGGCGAGTTTTCACCATAAAATATATTTAACTCAAGACATCTTTTTTTTCAGTGAACGAAAAACCACGTATTTTAAACTGACACAGCGGTTTCGGCACAATGAACTGAAAATATTACAGTATTTTCTAACTATTTATTAACTATTTTCTAACACAAACTAGAATTTTCTAACTCAAGTGGTTCCCGAGAAAATGGTGTTGAGCTAGCTTAACTGTTAAGCTGGCACAACCCTTCTATAACTTTTTCCCCGACATAGTTATGAAGATGATTCTAACGCCCAATTTTCTAATTTTTTAATAACTCTCGAATGGTGTACATATATACAGGGTGCGCCAATTATTTCCATTCGATCACCGAAACTAAAAGAGATATCAACAAGATTTTTTGTAGGGGTAGACAGTGTCAATCGGACTACAATTTTAAAATATTTTGATGTATACAGGGTGGCTAATTTTTGTAGAATGAAAATTAATTTGGTTTTTTTAAATTGAACACCCTGTATACGATTATGTCTTCTGATTCTACTTAATATTAGATTTACGGTAGTTTTTTGTATTTGTAAATCCGACGCGGCGTTGACAAGTTGACAATATTAGCACAAAAACCACATTTTTTAAAAAATTCCTCAAAAAAGGTACTATAATGTAAATGAAACATGCACATATCACAATAATCACACAACATCTTCACCTGTTGCACAGGGTGTTTGCCGATGGCGTGCCAATAGTCTAGTTTTCAAATGACAATAACTTAATTTTTTCAAATGGGACACCCTGTATATTTTTCTTCAGTTAGAAGCTCTCCCTAATACGCATTAAAAAAATGTAGGGTTTTGCACATCTAACTTTACTATTTACTTTAATAATTGACGTTAAGTGACAAACAACATATTTTACACAATTTTTAATAAGTACAAAATTTTACAAAGTTTAATCGTAAGAAAACTACAATAGTGAAAGTTAAAATTTATAGTAGGTATTCAAAATGTCTTCCATTTTCATTTATACATTTTCTTGCCCTTTTTTTCATTGATTTACGCACATCTCTTAGCATTGCAGGGGTCACCTGTCTAAATGCTGCAGTAATTCTTTCTTTCATATTTTCTTTTGTGGTAACTACTTCTTTGTAAACAATATTTTTAATAAAACCACACAAGAAAAAATCGCAAGGTGTAAGGCAAGGCGATCTAGTAGGCCAATTTATAGGTCCTCCCCTTCCTATCCAACGATCCTGAAATTCCCTATTTAACCAATTGCGAACATCTAATAGGTAATGTGGTGTGCCACCATCTAATTGAAACCACATTCCGTTGCGATAATTTTGAGGCACATTTTGCAATAAGTTGCGAAAATCGTGTTCTAAAAAATCTAAAAATATAGCTCCATTTACAGTCCCATCAAAGAAATAGGGACCAATTACATAATCACCTATTATTCCCGCCCACACATTCAAAGACCATCGATACTGTGATGTGGTTCTAAATAAATGTTCATTGTGGTCCGAATAATAATGGAAGTTGTGTCTATTTACACAACCGTTCTTATGAAACGTGGCTCCGTCTGAGAATAAAACTTTGTTTAAAAAGTTACGCTCTGTATTTATCTTGTTTATTAACCATCTACAGTATTCCACTCTACGCGCGAAATCACGTGGTAACAATTCTTGGTGAAGCTGGATATGATAGGGGTGATATTTATTCTTTTTTATTATGCGTCTAATTGTGGTATTGGAAATATCTAACTGATTGCTTAATTGCCTTGTGCTTATATTGGGATCTTCAACTATACTGATCATTACCTTATATTCGTTGTCAATAGTAACAGCTGTAGTTTCACGTGAATGTTTTTCATACTTGACGGTTCCTGTTCTATCAAATCTATTCTTTAAATTCTCAAAAGTATCCTTTTGTGGATGACGTCTTTCTGGGTATCTTTGACGATAGACCCTACTAGCAAGAAACGCATTTTTTTGACATTCACCCAGTATCCATATCATATCAATATTTTCTTGAACACTATAATTCTTATTAAAATCCGTTTTTTATACACAATACCGATTAAATATAGTAGACGTGATACAATACAAAATTTTATGTTGACAATTAATGCCATAACAAAATACCTACTGTCATTTTCATAGGTAACTTGATTTCTTATTAAAAATTGTGTAAAATATGTTGTTTGTCACTTAACGTTAATTATTAAAGTAAATAGTAAAGTTAGATCTACAAAACCTTATATTTTTTTAATGCGTATTAGGGAGAGCTTCTAACTGAAGAAAAATATACAGGGTGTCCAATTTGAAAAAATTAAGTTATTGCCATTTGAAAACTAGACTATTGGCACGCCATCGGCAAACACCCTGTGCAACAGGTGAAGATGTTGTGTGATTATTGTGATATGTGCATGTTTCATTTACATCATAGTAGCTTTTTTGAGGAATTTTTTAAAAAATGTGGTTTTTGTGCTAATATTTCTGAAGTGCTGTTTTTTCATTAAATCTGCTTAAAATAGGAATAACTTGTCAACGCCGCGTCGGATTTACAAATACAAAAAACTACCGTAAATCTAATATTAAGTAGAATCAGAAGACATAATCGTATACAGGGTGTTCAATTTAAAAAAACCAAATTAATTTTCATTCTACAAAAATTAGCCACCCTGTATACATCAAAATATTTTAAAATTGTAGTCCGAGTGACACTGTCTACCCCTACAAAAAATCTTGTTAATATCTCTTTTAGTTTCGGTGCTAGAGATCGAGTGGAAATAGTTGGCGCACCCTGTATAATTAGAATTCGAGCAAATTTGAAGCTTTTACTGGTGCCGAGAATTTTTTTTGCCATGAAATTGCAAAGTATTGATTCCAAATGCGTTTTCGTCGATATACTATTTAATAACTCCAGCACAATCGTTCTATATAGAAATAATTTAGTTTTTATGATGCATTTTCCAACAATATTACAGTGAAAACGCATTTGGAATTAATATTTTGCAATTTCATGGTCAAAAAAAAAAATTCCCCTAGGCTATTTCCTATCACAACTGTACTATTGTTGGAAAATGCATCATAAAAAATTAAATTATTTCTATTTAGAACGATTGTGCTGGAGTTATTAAATAGTATGTCGACGAAAACGCATTTGGAATCAATATTTAGCAATTTCATGACCATAAAAAAATTCTCGGTGGACTCGGCATCCGTAAAAACTTAAAATTTGCTTGAATTATAATTATATGCATATACCATTCGAGAGTTATTAAAAAGTTAGAAAATTGGGCGTTAGAATCATTTTCATAACTATTTCGGCGAAAAAGTTATAGAAGGGTTGTGTCAGCTTAACAGTTAGGCTGGCACAACACCATTTTCTCGCGAACCACTTGAGTTAGAAAATTCTAGTTTCTGTTAGAAAATAGTTAATAAATAGTTAGAAAATACTGTAATATTTTCAGTTGATTGTGCCGAAACGGCTGTGTCAGTTTAACATACGTCGAAAAACCGCTCTAGTCTTCCTGCGAAATATTTTAATAAATAGTTTTAAAACATCGTTGTTTGTTTTCGAAAATTTTTAAATTATACGACAAATTTTCCCTTAATGTTATGGCTATGGAATTTAAGTCTTGCTGTGTATAAAAATAATTGAAACGCAAGTGCTTCTAATCACTAGTAAAAACAAAACTGGATATAATATTAATTTCAACGTAATTTGTGGGTTTTGATTTGTATCTTAGTGGCTAGGCGAGATAACCTAAACTAAAAAGGCGTTATTAGTCGGACGTGAACCTTCATCTTTAAGTATTACTTTCAGTCCCTTTCCGCGGTCCACCTACCTATAATCCGAAGCGTAGGTCAGCCATAGGATGGCTCAACAGGGCTCCGTCCATGAGTACCCTTGCCTTACCTCCAAGTCCTTGTCCCAGTGACAGATCCTCAGCACCTTTCAGCTCAGCAAGTTCGAGTCTTTCTGAGGGAAGCGCACTACCAGGACATGAAACAGATACAGCTAGTATTGTTACAGGTAACGTATGGTTTCTGTTAAGTCTACAGTTGGATTTTTATAAATTAAATTTGTTGTGTAACTAAAATTTAATAAAAAAATACTCCTTCAGTTACGTGTTTATTCGTTTCTACAAAATATTTCGGCTGGTGCAACCTTGGTAAATCCCTTCCTTGCTATTTATTACCAATAAAATTATTTGATATAAAAGTACACAAGATTGAAATATAAAAATTCAACTGCATATTTCTGAAGATGCAACAGATACAAACGTTTTTGGAATGTTTGTTTACTTACAATAAAATAGGGTTTATAAATAAATTCCAAAACATTTAACGTAAATCGGGTGAAGAAAATTCTACAGAAGAATATTTAAATCGCTTTTTGGAAAAAGATATATTCAAAATCCTGTTTTTAATGAAAAACTATTAAAAAAATTAGGTTTTAATATTTATTATTATAAAAACTGTTTTCCAAACCAATCTTAAATTGCCGAAAATAAAAATTTTGTAGCTTTATCAAAGAATTGGCCGCATCAATTTATTATAAACTAATTATAATATTTATACCTGAAAAATGTACATTATAGCGTAGTGAAATTAGACGAAAATATTCTGAAAATGGATGTAAGAGCTAATCAAATTTTCAATAAATTTGGGCTGGAGCTTCGCGAGATATGTGCCAAAAACCACATTTTTGGTATTTTTCGAGTAGATTGCTTCACTATTTTTTAAATATCTCCGGATCTAAGAGTCGCGAAAAAATAAAAAAAAAATTAAAATTACCGTGATGAAGTAGAGTATCGATCCGTATAGTTGGGTTTTTTAAAAATGCATCCTAACCTCAAAAAACGAATTGACAATAAATAACCAAAGAATCCTCGAATTTTCTTAAAAATTTGAGAAAATACGTATTTTTATGTCGGGAAGACATGGTAAAAATTAAAAAAAAAAATGTATTTGTCCAGCCAAAACCGGCATTTTTCGAAAAAAAATTGAATTGGCCGCCATATTTGGAAAAGCAATAGGAGACAAAAATGTTTTATCTTAAAAAGAAGGATTTTCTGTGTACTTTTGTCTCTTAAAAAGAAGGATTTTCTGTGTACTTTTGTCTAAGAAAATTCAAGATTTTATTTCTTTATTTAAAGTACCCAATTTAGAGAATAATAAAAAAATAAAAATTCGATTTTCATTTTTTTTTCAATTTTTTTATCGCGATATTTATGCTTTATTCCCTTAGAAAAACTGTATTTCAGTCCAAAATATGTTTAAAAAAATAAAAAAAAGATTTCAGGTTCTAAAGTAAGATTTTTGTGAGGGAACGAATCAATATAAAAAATGAAAATCGAATTTTTATTTTTAACTTTAAAGAAAGATATAAAATGTTGGATTTTCTTAGACAAAAGTACACACAAACTCCTTTTTAAGATAAAATTTTTTTCTCTACTATTGTTTTTCCAAAAATGGCGGCCAATTCAATTTTTTTTCGAAAAATGCCGATTTTGGCTGGACAAATACTTTTTTTTTAATTTTTACCATGTCTTCCCGACATAAAAATACATATTTTCTCCAATTTTTAAGAAAATACGAGGATTCTTTGGTTATTTATTGCCAATTCAATAAAAAAAATAATGTGCGCGAATTCTTTTTTTGAGGTTAGGATGCATTTTTAAAAAACCCTACTATACGGATCGATACTCTACTTCATCACGGTCGTTTTAAATTTTTTTTCCACGACTCTTAGAGCCGGAAATATTTAAAAAATAGTGAAGCAATCCACTCGAGAAATACCAAAAATGCCGTTTTTGGCACATATCTCGCGAAGCTCCAGCCCAAATTTATTGACAAATTTTTTACAAGCTTCTCTTTATGTATAAATTCGAAAAAAATAAAAAAAAATTGACTTAGCTCTTACGTCCATATAATTTCACTCCGCTAATATGAATTTAAATTTTTCAATGGCGACTAGTTTCGGTCCTCAGGACCGTCTTCAAGACTGAGGATAATTAGGAAATGTTAACATAATACATAATAAATTAAAAAAAAATAGAAACTTAAAACTTTAGACGACAAAAACCCAAGTAATTATCAAATTCTCTTAAAACCGGTGATTTATTAATATAAAAATTAAAGTTCGACCTATTTAATTGATGTATAGGCCGGACTAATAAATAATTTTTAAAATGTTTGTTTCTTCCAATACAATTTTTGCTACATACAAAATAAATTGTATCTATTGCATCTTTTGAATTGAACGATAGCATGTGCATAAGTGAATGTCTCCATGTATGTTAATTCCCAAAATTAACATGGGCGTTGCTCTAATTAGGAATGGCTCACTTAGAATCTCTTTTTTGTGTGTCCTTTCTCTAGATGTTAAATCCACTTAAAATTTCACAATCATCATTTTCATCATTTTTCGTTCATTTTTCATTTAGTGTACTTAATAATAAAAGAACAAATAAATCAAATCAGTTAAAAAAATGGTTTTTAATTTTTTTTTAATTAAAACAGCATGTTTTGAAAAAGAAACTGGGAAAGTATTGCAAAATATTTGAACGTATTTTTCTATATTTTTTTCGAGAATTCACATAGATCTTTATTATGGTTTATTTATAAAAACAGTTTTAAAAATTTCATTATGATGTTCATAATTTAACGCACAGAAATTTGCTGTGGAGGGAACATAAGTTTGACATTTCGATTATATTTTCAAAATTGTTAAAAAAATAAATTGTTTTTAGATGTGCTACCATCTATAGTAAGAAGAGAGTATTGACATTAAATTTTGACTGAATCTAGTCAAGATGTCACTCTCTTCTTTTTTATCCCTTTCAGAGATTAATACAAAGTGAGTAAACCAGTAAGGAATTTTAATTTATTAGATTCGACATCCTAAGACCTCCTAAGGTCTTAAGGTCCTAAGGTCTTAGGATGTCGAATCTAATAAATTAAAATTCCTTACTGGTTTACTTTTGTATTAATCTCTGAAAGGGATAAAAAAGAAGAGAGTGACATCTTGACTAGATTCAGTCAAAATTTAATGTCAATACTCTCTTCTTACCATAGATGGTAGCACATCTAAAAATGTTATCTTATAGCGGATATTGACTTGTACGAGTTTGGAATTTTATTTATTGGATTCGAAAAGCCTAACTGATGAAGTCGAAAGACAGAAACCGGTCTTAGGATGTCGAATCTAATAAATTAAAATTCCTTACTGGTTTACTCAAAATAAATTGTCTTTTGCATTTTAACAATTCAGTTTTTTCAATTACTTTTAATCACAGTTTATTTTATTTTTTATTATTTATAATTATCAAATATCCTTTGGTATAAAATTCCGGCTTTCTAAGATTTTTATTGTGGATTTTGAGGTGCCAAATTTCCACGAATTTTAATAATGGTCCAATCCATTTCTCTAAATAGTTGGATAAAACGGTCTATTCTACAATCTCGACTAAATAGTGTTCGAAATATCTATCAAAATGTTTAAATTTTTTTATCAAAATACCTTAAGTTTAATTTTTGTCAATCATTTTACTCCACTACTTTTTTGCACATATGATCCCGAAACACAAATGATTTATTTTGATTAAAAAAAAAATGGTTTTAAATGCTTATTTACAAAGCCAAAATGCCACTGAGTCATGATGTTATGATGTTTTTATAATTTGGAAGAGAAATTAAAAAAATTCTAAATAGTTTTTTATTTTTCATAAATTTTTTGAATTTAAAAAATATAACATAATTCAAGTTTTTGCGTTTTAATAACTAAATAATTCAGATTTAAATTAATTAAAATATAGAGCTTAAATGGACACATTTTTCTCACCACATCCTTTCATAACCTTGTGCCTTTACAAATGATATGATGATACTCAGTGTTCGCACTGGGTGTTGCAGATAAGAGTCTCGGGGACACAAGCGACATCATCAGTGACAGTTCAGGAGTGGGTACTGCAAACTCGGATACCACAAATTGCACCATTTGGATGCCCGGCAGTACAGTAGTCTGCATAGAATCGTATTCCTCGAAGGAAGAAGGCCACATCAGTATTAGAGAAGGAGATATTATTGAAGGTAAGAAACATATGAATAATTATTTAGTGGTTGTTTATAATAATTAAATAAAAAATCTACACGAAAGTATGTAAACAAAATATGGAAGTGATGAGAGAAGGTATCTTAATTGAGTCATTTTGATTAATACTTTAGTTGGTAATAGTAAACATGTTTTATTATCAATTTCTAATAATTAGAATATTAAAAACAAACTGTCTCTGGTAATAAGAACATTTATGCGATTTACACAGTTATCAATTTTATTAAACTCCAAATACGGAAAAATTAAAAAAAAAAGCTGTGGTTTGAATATTTACAGATTTCTTCTTCCCCTCCAAGACAATATTTAACTTATATTAATCAAGTGGTTTTTAAAGTTATCATTAAACTTATAAGGTCATATGGGACCAGCTTCCAACTCGAATATTGATTTTAAGTCAAAATAATCCATATAGTATGTAATCGCTTTTTTTTGTCCATAATCTCAAAACACGAACTGTAAACATTTTTTTTACCATTTTACCCAAATGGGTCTTTAACTAAATTCTGGTAGCCTTTGGTCTTCTTGACACTAAAAATTATTTTATTTAAGTTTCTTTAGATAGGAAAAAGTGTCACTTACTATATCACAAAATTTACTTATTTATTTATTTATTTATTTATTTTGAACATACGGGATAGCCGCCATTACAATATAATGATTCAATAAATTGTGTTCAACTAAAATTAAATATAATTAAAAGGTAAAAAATATATGACACTGAACTTGGTTGGTACTTCACATTAACAATATAAAACTATACAATTAAAAATATAGGTATATTCCGTTAATATTGATTTTTTGAAGTTGCCCAAGTTTCCATGCAGTAATTCAAAGTTATTATCATTGATTATCTTTAAAGTTCTATCGATAGGTCTGTGTTTTCCATAATTTGTGTAGTGGAATGGAATATAATAAAGATTATTATTTCTCAATGGTCTAGCGGGAACATTGCTGAAGATAAGTTGTAATAACTCTGGACAGATTCTAAGGCCATTGATTAATTTGAAGACAAAGCATGTATCACTGCAGGTTCTTCTTTTTTGGAAAGAGTACATCTTCCTTTCATCTAAAATATGGGAATAATCATGATTAAGAATGGGAATGTCTAACTAAAGATTATTATTTCTCAATGGTCTAGCGGGAACATTGCTGAAGATAAGTTGTAATAACTCTGGACAGATTCTAAGGCCATTGATTAATTTGAAGACAAAGCATGTATCACTGCAGGTTCTTCTTTTTTGGAAAGAGTACATCTTCCTTTCATCTAAAATATGGGAATAATCATGATTAAGAATGGGAATGTCTAACTTGAAGGCACAGTATCGTAAAAACTTATTCTGGATTCTTTCAATTTTCATGTTGTGAACTACATGATAGGGTGACCACACAATTGAAGCATATTCCATAATGGATACAACTAAAGATACATACACCTTTTTTACTGTTGTGAAAGAGAACTCTTGACAATTTCGTAGTACAAGTCCCAATGTTTTTGAAGCTTTTGCCACCATGGTCTGAATATGTTCAACAAAAGCTGAGAGTCGAACATAACTCCTAGATCTTTTATTGATAAGAGGTGTCATATTTTTTGTTGATTTAAAAAAGCTAATGTATGAACATTTATCTGGGTTTAAATGAAGCTTATTCCTATAACACCAATCAATCAGATTGTCCAAGTCTTCTTGTAGCAATAACTGATCATCTGTAGATTTTATACATTTGAATATTTTGAGATCGTCAGCAAACAATAGATAATCACAATTTCTAATACAGCTTCCAATGTCATTTATGAATAAAATAAAAAGAAAAGGTGCACAATGTGATCCTTGAGGAACACCTGAAAGCACTTCAATATCATCAGACTTACTCGAACGTATTTTGACTTTCTGTGTACGTCCTGATAAGAAACTTGATAACCACCTCAAAAGATCATTACTAAAACCGATGCATTCAAGTTTTCCTAGCAAAGTATCATGGTCGATTCTTTCGAATGCCTTGGAAAAGTCTGTGTAGATGGTGTCTATTTAACATTTGCTTTCAAAGGCATTCAATATTCTGTCCTCATAAATCAATAAGTTAATTACAGGTGATCTTTTTGACGAAAATCCATGTTGATTATTTACTATAAGTTCCTGCATGAGAAACTCAACTGATCATAGATTAGACTATCGAAAAGTGTCAGCTGTCCGGGAATATTCCAGTATTGTTACGCTGTATCAAATAACAGACTGTAAATGAATGGGGAAAAATTAATAATATTCTTTTACCGCAGCGTACTATTAGACATACTTATTTGTATTAAACAATTTATTTCTTATAGTTATGGCGGCGACAGACGATGGCTATCTAGAAGGTAAAGTAAAAAGTGGTGGAGGACGTACTGGATATTTTCCCGCCTCATGTGTTCAAGAAGTACGGTTACGTCACCATAACATCCAAGCTCCAATGATGGTCGCCAAGGATCCGAGACCTCCAAGTCAGGGTGGCAATAGAGTTCTTGGTAGAAGGGAAAGTACTTCGAAACATTTTGCCACGGCGCCAAGGACAACGAAAAGATCGTAAGTTTTTACCTTCTTATCGAATTTGACCACATCAATCGCTTTTTCAACCACTAACATCACTAATTTCAGATTAATATTTATACGAGCTTCTTACTGAAACACTCTTTATTTCTAAAGATGTTTCATTTATGTTATATTAGTTATTCCTTAGCCTTATTTAACGTTAGGATAATGTAAGGATAAAGTGGTTGAATTCGTTGTTTCGTGTAAGATAGTCCCCATTTTTTCCTATCTTGGCTAAGTGCTTTTCCTTTTCAGGGAATATATTGTCTTTTCTCTTCTTTCCTAATTTGTTTTCCCAAGATTTCCTCGGATTTTCTTGGTATTTTGTCACTTTTACTAGCGTTAACTTTGATTGGTAATCTTTTATTCGGCATATGGCAGACTTGTTTAAACAACCTTAACCTTCGCTTACTTTTTCATTTATACGATTTTTTTCACATTTGTTGCACATGACCGTTAGTTCTCTTAAATTATTATTACTGAAATATTGACCAACTCATATGACAACGATAACAGATATCATGTTAGTGACTCTTTTTCCTTTAGTGAATTCATTAACGATTTCCAATTAGCACTAAATTATGTTCTTATAAGTTTAGATGTGGTATCTCATATCCCAAATCTTTATTGAATAAAATTCTATTTAGTACAACTATTTCTGTTTCAAAATCAAACCATTCACCAACAACTGACCAAATTTCAATTTTTTAATCTTTACCACATACAGATGGTTTGACATCAAAACTCATATATTTGTTAAAAAATGAAGACAATATTAAAACCAATTTGAAAACTATTTCACAAAAACATTCTAAAGTGAAAACACCTATACCAGTCAAAAATAAATCAAATATAATCTATGAAATCCCATGCAGCCGCTGTGATGAAGTGTACATTGGTCAAACAAGTAGAATACTTAAAGATAGAATAACCTCTCATAGAAGTAACTGCAGAACCTTGCTGCTGAACATGTAATAGATAAAGATCATGTAATTGACTATAATAATGCCAAAATTCTCGATAATGAACGAAATCTCAATAAGCGTCTCTTTCTTGAAATAGTTCATGTAAATAACAACGAAAAATCAATGAATAAAAGAACAGATATCAATGACCTATCTATTAAAAAAACATAAAGAAAATTTCTCAACTCGGCCTCCTTGAATTGATTTTTTATATATTTATACATACTGATTTTTTAGAAATTGTCAGTTTGTCATTTTAAATTTTAACACTGATGTTTCTTTTGTATGTAATTTTTCTGAATTTCATGTTATTTGTCTTGATAAAGACAATAAACATTTTCGAAAGCTCGACTTAAAACGAAGAAATCGTACTAATTTATTTACTATTGACTGCTTCCCACTAATTTTATCTACATACATTTCTTATTATCTCCGTTTTATCTTTTCCGATATTTTCCTTTTATTATTTTATTTTTATCGTTTATTTTATATTTTATGTACTTTATTTCCTCTTGAGATTATTATCAGGCAAACATGATCTTCCTTAACTGGGTTTGGCGTAGTTTCCGGTTTCCAGTATCCAAGTGTTAACGGTTTCATCATTATTTTTACTTATTTAGTTGCTTCGCATCACATTCCTGCTTTACCTCCATGTCTATCCTAAATTCCACTTTTGAATTATTATTCATTATTATTTTTTTAAGGTACTCAACCCTTCCTGCAGAACCGCGAACTGTGGTCTTACATAAAGGTAAAAAGGGTTTTGGATTTATATTGCGAGGCGCCAAAGCCACCTCACCACTTATGGATTTAACGCCGTCAGAGAAATGCCCGGCACTGCAGTACCTGGACGATGTTGATCCTGGTGGAGTAGCGGATATGGCGGGTTTAAAAAAGGGAGATTTCCTCTTGGAAATCAACAACGAAGATGTATCTTCGGCGTCACATGAACACGTAGTTGATCTGATCAGAAAATCAGGCGATCTGGTATGTCTCATTTAATTTTTTAAACAATGTATCATGTATTCACCCACATATTGTCTATTATAGGTAAAAATGACAGTGATGTCTCTGGGCTCCCCAGTCTGTGGGATGATACCCATGAGCAAATCAACAATTTTGCCAGGAGGAACTGGAACTATACCTTTGAGTAGGCAGTTCGCCACATTGCCCAGAAAAACAATGACGTATGGTGGGACCTTGGGTAGGTCAACGCAGGCCCCGTTACCACCCAGAAGGGATCCTAAGACGACACTTAGTGTTGGAAGGGCGCGGGCAAAGAGTATGGTTGCAGGTTTAGGTAAGCGAAAATATAAAGTAAAATCTAAAATGATTTTTAATTTTTTGACTTTATAGGAGGAGAAAAAGATGAGACTGATGATATGACAAAATCTAGTTCGGCAGAGTCAATACACCAATCTACTCCGGGTGGTACTTGTACGTCAACTCCGGTACAACCAAGAACGGCATCGATAAGACAGAGACCTTCGTCTACAAGCCTAAAGCATTCTGTGCTCGAAGAGCTTTTTCAAAAACAAAGGGAAAGTGACGCCATGAGTCAGAGTTCTTTAATGAGCAGTTCTAGGTTTCAGAGTTCCAACTCATCTGGATCTCCCAATAAAGGAAGAGTGTATGCTAGCGTCGCTGAGATGAAAAGAAGCAAGAGTAAAGTAAGAACGCATTATTAATTTTTTTAAAACATTTTTCATTTTATTTTTATTTTATTTAGAACCCCAAAGTCAAGTTCACCGAACTCTTCGCTGATGGAAAAGAACTGAAACGAACGTTCCACAGCACACCTGATTTAGTTCAAGAGATGGCATACTGTTCCCAAACTCTACCAAGTAAGTTCCATCGAAGTCAGGAGGATATATCAATGTTGTTGGGAGGAAGAAGTCTACCACCCCCTACGCATCCTCCACCTCCCATTCCTCCACATATTCAGATGGTAAAAGTTGATGTCACGAGGAACCAACGATCTGAGTACGACAGTCTTAATAGAGAATCAGCAGAGGAAGGTAAGTAATAATTTATTTTATCCATTATTATGAAATTATGAAATAACACCACTTAGTTAATAGAATTTTTATATTTACTAGGTGTTGTGTCTTCCTTTAACCCAACGGCAAGTGCAAAGTTGTATGCATCACCTGAAGATATGAAAACTGTAGGTTACAGATCCAAGAGCGCCCCTTCTCATCCTTCAAAGGGTCAACTTAGAAAGTCGCAGAGTCTGAGGACTAGCACCACCTTTAAACCACCAACTACTACTACTAGTTTTTCAAACGAACAACAGACTAATCCTTATGCCCAGCCGATACGTGCTTCAAGATCCCACTCTACAGGTAAGTGATTGCAAACCAAAATTTTACATCAATTAGTGTCAATATGCCTATCATAACATCAGACGATAACCAAATCATCACTCGGTTAGGAGCTATTCCATATTCATCTCTAACATTTATCGTTTGATATATAATTAATGTATTGTTGAACTCTTCTGCTTATTTTCACTTGTCATTTGTCATTAGAAGAAAAAGCACTCATACCAGATCATCAGTTCGGGTTTAGAGCTAAACACTCAACAATCGACCAAGTTTACAGAATAACGGACTTGATAGAAAGAACATTGGAAGAAAAGAAAATTTGCTCAGCTATCTTCTTAGATATATCTCAAGCTTTCGATAAGGTCTGGTATAAAGTACTGGAATATAAACTGAGGAAATTACTACCTAGACAGTTTTCGGATATACTTAAATCATATATTTCAGATAGAACATTCCAAATAAGGCAAGAAAATACTTCAGATTCAGATTTAATAGATATCTGTGCTGGGGTGCCGCTGGGTAGCGTTCTTGGGCCAGTGCTGTATCTTCTTTATACATATGATATCCCTACACTTAATGATATGAAAATAGCAATGTTTGCTGATGACACAGCTGTGATGACGGTAGGAGAAAACCTTGCTGACATAACAAATAAACTAAGCTAAACGAGGCTAAAACAATCCATGTAAACTTTACAAACAAAACTTCTATAGGTCATCAAAACATATTCTTAAATAACAGGCAAGTACCACTGGTAAGCGCAGCCAAATACCTTGGAATGAATTTAGACGCTAAGTTGCGCTGGAAAGAACATGTCAAAATGAAAAAAAGAGAACTTGAATTCAGATATAGAAACATGGATTGGTTACTGGGGAGAAAATCTAACGTCTATACCCAAAATAAACTCTTAGTTACTCAGGTATTAAAACCGGTATGGACTTATGACATACAGTTGTGGGGATGCGCTAAACATAGCATTATAGCTATAATACAAAGGTTGCAAAACAAGGTGCTGAGAGGAATAGTAAACGCACCATGGTATGTTCGAAATTACGATATATACGATATGCCAGGAAGTACGAGACTAGGCTACACAATCACCACAATATCGAAATGTTGCAGATTTTGGACAACCAGGATCAACAGAGAAGGCTAAAAAGAGTGAAACCCTTTGAATTAGTGCTGTGAAGTGATTAGTGTCGAAGTAGTTATCACAACAAACAAGTGATTGGTGAGATAGGAACTAAGAAACACTAGTGGGTGATATTTCAGAGTTAGTCATTAGTTTTTAAGTACTTTAAGCAAAATTGCTGGTTGGTCATTTTGACCAGTTGCAGTTTCCAACGTAAAAAAACTTGTTATTTCTGTTTTAGGATCTAGAGAACGAAGAAAAAAGACAGCCTCAAGCAAATTAAATCCCAAATTTGTTCAACCCGGCGGACCTCCTATACCAGAACCGGATTATAGTTGTACCGATTCAGAAGGAGAAAATGAAGATGTCCAAAGAAAAACTTCGGATACTCTTGCGAGTCGAATAAATAGTCTACAATTGCAACCAACTGAGAATAGCGGTAATAGTAACACAAGGTAAAAAACTAAAGTTGATAAAATATGTTATTTTGAAAATTTTATTATAAAAAAAAACTGACATATTTGTTAAGGAGGTTGTTGTGATGACCATGACACGGCTACGCTCTACTGGTATAGAACCTGACGTAGGATCCGGTAAATCGAGGTGTGGCTTGTGGCACGGGGTCCTTGGGGAGGCCCCATTGCTACAAGCCAACACGGATTCGATTGCACCAAGATATGCCTTTCACAGGCCCTAGGGTAATAATAAAAAACGTACAAGAGGCCACATTGGCAGCAGGTGCCTTATGCATCCACACCGATGGGTATAAAACAAATGAGGGATCAGGCTGTGGAATTTATTCCAGATCCCTGAATCTTAATATAAAATGGGCAATGCGTTCAAATCTCAGTGTAGCTCAAACAGAGCTCACTGATATTTCCATCGCCGCCAAAGAAACTACCAGAAGAAACATTACTGGTATTAATATTTACATCCTTACGGATAGCAGACAGGCACTACTAGCTCTGAATAGACCACGCATTACATCAGTTCTCGTACTAGAATGTCACCAGGCCTTGATCGAAGCTTGCAACCACAACGTGGTCACTGTAGCTTGGATCAAAGGCCATGGAAAATCAAAAGGCAACCGCATAGCATAGCATAGCCAAGGAACTTCTACTGTCTCTGAACAGCGAAACAGCCAAAAAATACATGACTACGAACAGACAGAACCTGCGCACAGCCACTGGTATCCTGACTGGCCACTGTCATCTACGAAAACACCTCCACAGGATCGGGTTATCTGACACTCTTCTATGTAGAGGATGTGAACAGGAAGACGAGACTGTCGAACACATTCTTTGCGAATGCCCGACACTCTCACAAATAAGACATTTTCTTTTCGGCGCGCAGAGGTTAACACAAGCCAACATGAGGGAGGTACCTTCAGACGACGTCATGACCTACTTTAAACATGTAGGCTGGCTGAGAAGGAAGGCTCAACCTCAAAATGGGCCAAATGTGGCCTACGTGCGGTGGGGTGTCCCACCCTTCCAGCTTCACAGATACAGAAGGTAAAAAACTAAAGTTGACACGATATGTTATTCTGAAAATTTTATTATTAAAAAAAAATGTCAAAGTAATTTATGTTAAAAATTCGGCTCAACGTAATACTTAAAACACCGTCTGTGTATTTGTTGATGGAATGTTATCAATCAAAAACGTTAACATACTTCAGTATTGCTCACGAATTGTCCACTAAAAATAATATTTTTCTTGATTTCTCATAACAGTATGCAGCTGGTCCAGGTTTATGCAAGTTGACTTTTATATTTTTTAAACTTTTCAAAATGTTTCGTTTACTGAAATCATGTTTCTATTTCAGTGGCAGCTCATCGGGCAGTAGTTCAGTTCCGCACAGTTTCAGCGTAGAAGAAATTCAGAAAGGCAGATCCTTACTTAAATCTTCTAAATCTTATCCGGATGATCTTTTGAAGAAACAAAAAGAAGTAGATGCCGCTTTGGAAGATGGTGATAACAGTTCGTCTGGAGTTAGCTCCGATCAGGAGATTACGTGTGGTAATGCTGAGATTACCGAACCGAATAGTATAGTCTCTTCAGTAAAAAATCATCGACCACAGATTGGTAAGTGCCAAACACTAGCACAGTTGTCAGAGACTTTGACCTCTCATAAAATGTGAAACTAGGCTGTTTAGGTACCTTTTTTGGTGTAGAAAATCTCTGAATTATTAAACATAAAGTGTATTTTTACTTAATTTAATTTAACACTTAAAATGAATTCCTTTTAATTTGTGTGTGGCTGAAGGACTGACGTCCATTGCCAAAGATCCAGAAAAAAAGTGTATTTTTAATTATATTTAAAAAAAAATAATTAATTTCTGATTTATACAGAGTGTCCCGTTGGTAAACAGAAATATTTTAAAGGTAGGTAGAGGTCATTTATTATAATTAACGAAACTGCTCAAAATATCTACCATTTTGTTTTATGGACTTTCTTGCTCGTTTAATCATGTCCCTTACTGATTTTCTTAATAAATGGATTGTTTCTCAGTTCCTCGCAGGCTTACTCAATTCTTTGAAGCAATTCTTCTCTATTGTTTATTTCTTTAGAATACACCTTGGATTTCAAGTATACCTCATAATCCACTATGCTAAAATAAAATTATACGAGGCGATCGAAAAGTAATCAATTTAATATTTTGTTTAAAGTACGGATCTGCAATATTACTTAAAATAGTGTTAAAACAGACAAATAAAAAAATACAAATAATATAAAACTGTTTAAATGTCGAAAATAAATCCATTTTGAATATTAAGTAAATGATAAAAACATAATTTCTCTTTTTTTTCTCTAAAATTTTACTTTCAGTTTCAAAAAAAGAGACCTGCAAGAAAGTGTATAAAACAAAATAGTGGACATTTTGAGCAATTTCGTTAATTATTAATAAATGTTTGTTAGTTAAATAGTTACTGTGATCGTTTATTGTCCCGCTTTACTTTATACTGGGCGTTTCAAAAATAAATACCTAATTGAATATTTTATCATTATCCAATTAAATACAAACTTTGAATCTTTGAAATTTGAAAATTTGAAATTTATACTGAAGTTTGATATCATAAAGACCTATTATGTGTGCATTTTTCAGATTTTTATCTGGTCCCTCAACAAAAATATTGCAGGTTAAACTTTGAAAAAAGTTCAAAAAGTTGTTTTTTAAAAATGCATATCTTTTTATGGGTAAAAGTCTCGCCATTAATACTTTATAAAAAGTAACTATACTATGTAGTATAACAGCAAACAAAATATTAAGGCTGAGAAGTTAATCCTTCAAACATTGAATTTTGCCAATTTCCGACCAATAATTTTGAGCTGTAAAAAATATATGAATAAATACATACAATTAGGTAATTATGGTTTTATTTTGTACACCACAGTGTACTGAACTCAATGCAGTTTATTCAGTGGCGGTTCTAGAAATTAAGGGCGGGGGGGGGGGCACATACAAGTTTTTTTAATGATCTGAATTTATGCTTAATATTGCCAAATCGTTCAACATTTGTCCATCTATTGTGGATCTAAGATAGGTTTTTATATGTTTTAATCTACTAAAAGTGCGTTCAGCAATTGCACTATTAGTGCCTATAAGTGGAGTGAAATTTTTCGATTTTATACATAAAGAGAAGCTTGTAAAAAATTTTTCAATAAATTTGGGCTGGAGCTTCCCGAAATATGTGCCAAAAACGGCATTTTTAGAATTTTTCGAGTGGATTGGTTCACTATTTTTTAAATATCTCCGACCCTAAGAGTCGTGGAAAAATAAAAAAAATTAAAATGACCATAATGAAGTAGAGTATCGATCCGTATAGTAGGTTTTTAAAAATGCATCCTAACCTCAAAAGACGAATTCGCGCAGATTATTTTTGACTGAATTGGCAATAAATAACCAAAGAATCCTCGAATATTCTTAACAATTGGAGAAAATATGTATTTTTATGTCGGGAAGACATGGTAAAAATTTAAAGAATAAATGTATTTGTCCAGCCAAAATTGGCATTTTTCAAAAAAAAATGAATTGGCCGCCATTTTTGAAAAAACAATAGTAGATAAAAATTTTTTATCTTAAAAAGAAGGATTTTGTGTGTATTTTTGTCTAAGAAAATCCAACATTTTATTTCTTTATTTAAAGTGCCCAATTTAGGGAATACCTAATAAAAAAAATTCGATTTTGATTTTTATATTGATTTATATTGATTCTTTCCTTTTCTCTCTCTCTTCACTGGATTTAAAACCACTTAGTTGTTGAAAAAAGTTTTTAATCGAAAGCCGTTATCAAAATAAAACAACAAACAAAATAAATAAATTTACTATAGAAACAGAACACTTGATAATCTTGCAAAAATATTACATCACCATAGTACACTTAAAATAGATTTTGAGATTGAAGATGTCAAAATCTGTTTCAATCATATTTTTGTGACGTTTCTGGGAACGAATTTTGAAAGGATAGCGCATTTGCATATTATAAGAGAATTTATACTTCGTCATAAATGAAGTTTTCTTATTAATATTATCATAAGAAAAAACCAGATAAAAACTTTTTTCAACAACTAAGTGGTTTTAATCCAGTGAAGAGAGAGAGAGAGAAATTAAAATACAAACCACTATGAGCTTCCGAAATGAATTGATTCTTTCCCTCACAAAAATCTTACTTTAGAACCTGAAATATATTTTTTATTTTTTTTAACATTTTTTGGATTGAAATTTTTCTAAGAGAATCAAGCATAAATATCACGATAAAAAAATTGGAAAAAAATGAAAATCGAATTTTTATTTTTTTATTATTCCCTAAATTGGACACTTTAAATAAAGAAATAAAATGTTGGATTTTCTTAGGCAAAAGTTCTATACTATTGTTTTTCCGAAAATGGCGGCCAATTCAATTTTTTTTCGAAAAATGCCGATTTTGGGATAACAAATAATTTTTTTTTAAATTTTTACCATGTCTTGCCGACATAAAAATACATATTTTGTCCAATTTTTAAGAAAATTTGAGGATTCTTTGGTTATTTATGGCCAATTCAGTAAAAAAAATAATGTGCGCGAATTCGTTTTTTGAGGTTAGGATACATTTTTAGAAAACACTACTATACGGATCGATGCTCTACTTAATTACGGTCATTTTTATTTTATTTTTATTTTTCCACGACTCTTAGAGCTGGAGATATTTAAAAAATAGTGAAGCAATCCACTCGAAAAATACCAAAACTGCCGTTTTTGGCACATATCTCGCGAGCTCCAGTCAAAATTTATTGAAAACTTTTTTACAAGCTTCTCTTTATGTATATAAAATCGAAAAAATTAAAAAAAATTGACTTAGCTCTTACATCCATTTTCAGAATATTTTCGTCTAATTTCACTCCACTATATGGTGATAAATATTCGGTACAATTTGGCTAGATTCGGAAATACATTTTCAAGATCATTTGAAATGATATGTGGTAATATTTCTTCAGTTGTTACATTAATTTCAGTATCTTTAAGTTCTCTAAATAATAAACTAAAAGCCTGGTATTCAGTAATTACATCACTAGTTATAAAATCGAAGGGGCGCTAAAAGCGACATTTTGTAAAGGGCGGGGGGGGCATACTGCCTCCCTTTGCCCCCCGCCCCGTGGCGCCGCCACTGAGTTTATTTGAGAAGGATAGGACGATCCATTGTTGTACAATTTAAAAAATCGTAGATGCCTGCAAACGCGAAAAACAAATATGGCCGCCATTTCCAAATGGTACACAATAAAAATTTTGAAAAAATATTTTTGAATCCCGAAACATATTGGAATTTACATACAAAATATTCTGAGGTGGTCAAGCAACTAGTGCTGGACCACTTGATATGCATTGACCCTATAGTATAATAATTTTTTTTAAATAACTTAAAATATAATTTTTGAGTAAAATTTTCACGTGGTGCTATTAGTTTTTCGAAATTTTGGATTTTGTTTTCAAAATTGTGAACTTAGCATACACTCTAGAGCAGCAAAGATTTTTTATCGTTTTCTACAGCCAAAAAACTACCTAAGAGCCTAGTGTCAGCTCTATCACATTTTATAACAGATTTTGGTCTAAATGTGGCTCTGGCAACAAAATATCAAATATATTTTTGTCAATATTTTTTTTATTTTGTTTCCCTCTATTGTATATTGTAGTTTATTAGATTATTTAAATCATCATCACGAAAAATATTCCGATAAACGTGATTAAGAACACCTGTGTATTTACTCATCTAGGATTTTGTCATCACTCATAAATTCAAAACATACATCGTAAATAATGACCAGTACCTTATGAAAATCATATTTACATGACAAAAAAAAACATGTTCACGATTTGAAGTCTGAGTTTATAAATAGGAACTATACAGGGTGACACAGCAACCATGTAACAGGCTACAGTATCTGTGTTTCTCAAGATAAAATTATAAAATTTTAGGGCATTAAATGGGACCATAGTGGCCTCATTTTAGTCAGTTTGTTTCACTTTTACTACTTCCGGTTTTACCGAAAGTGATACCAACTTTTGAATTTTAAACGGGACACCCTGTAGATTATTACATTTTTGGAATCTACATGACAACCTGATTTCATCGATGTATCATACTTGGTATCTCAAGTAAATAGTTAAGGAGCTACACACAAAAATACAAAAAATCAAAATTTGTTCAAATAACATACCAAAGAAATAAACAACAGGAAAATACGGCACTAACTTAAATATTACATTACATTATTAAATGTAATTCAAAAAATATATAAATTTAATACAACATAACTGATTTGTACGATTTTTTATTTTTTTTAATTTAACCCATTTCCCCCCCTGTTTTCATACCTTATTTAAATTGCAACCCTTGTTTTTTTTCTTCCTAAAACAATAAACGCATTCTATTCTAATTAACTGCATAATTTTAAATTACATTTTTTGTACATTTCTTAGTTAATGTTCTCAAATGAGAAAACTATCATAATTTAAAGCATTACATTAAATATTTTTTTAATATTATCAAGGCGGCGGTGACTGTGACATTATTTTACTTATTTAGGTTTAGGTGACGGTGAATTTGACAGTTAGCTTTCATAGAGCTGGTGCATCAGATCAAATAAATCGAGCCTATGAGACAACTGTTAGTAGAGCAAGACTGTGTGTCGAAAATAGTAATAATATTTTTTTGTGTGTTTAAGGATTAGTATTTTTTTATTAAAATTGTCAAATGAAGAATAAATATTATTTATTGTTTATTTCTTTGGTATGTTATTTGAGCCAATTTTGATTTTTCGTATTTTTGTGTGTAGTTCCTTAACTATTCACTTGAGATACCAAGTATGATACATCGATGAAATCAGGTTGTCATGTAGATTCCAAAAATGTAATAATCTACAGGGTATCCCGTTTAAAATTCAAAAGATGGTATCACTTCCGGTAAAACCGGAAGTAGTAAAAGTGAAGCAAACTGATTAAAATGAGGCCACTAAGGTCCCATTTAATGCCCTAAAATTTTATAATTTTATCTTGAGAAACACAGATACTGTAGCCTGTTACATGGTTGCTGTGTCACCCCTGTATACATATTATTCATTTTTCTCAATATGCTCCAATGGCAAACAAGAAGCATAGATAACCAAAGTCTGACAACCACTATTTAATCTGTACACGTCTATTATTTGTTTGTCTTTTATGATACAAGGGTGTTTAAACTTATAAAAATAACGGATTACGCTAGATTCCAATATATACAATTCTCAAAATTTGCTTATAATAATAGAGCATAAACTGTAATAAATAATTCATCTAATTTAATGTATATTTTTTCAAAAATGATAATAATTTCTATATTGAGCTAATCAAAAATACTTTTTTGTTCTAGGTACATTGAAACGTCACGCGGTCTCCTTAGCTCAACTCCCACCTCCAATAGAAAACGAAACGGATGAAAAAGAAGACTTCTGCCTCCCGCCTCCTCCCGAATTCGGCGAAAACAACCCTAATTTCAGCGAGGTTGTGGTGGCTCCTCCCCCACAATTCAGTGATAATCGACAAGTCACTAGAGTCCGAATTGTCGGTGCAGTACCAAAAGGCTCTTTAGCAGTAAATACCCAACCAAAATTGAAACAAAACCGACTTCACAGTCAGTAAAAACCTTAAGGCTGACTTACACATCAATGTCGTTTTTTACCTTAACACTTTTTTACGATTTAATACTCAAATTTTGATATTCATTACACAGAAAGTTCAAGCAGGCTATGTACACAATTGGTCATTTTCAAATTTTGTGTAATAGAGTAACTAATTATTGATAAGTCTAAATTTTAAATTCGGTAGTGTTATCTTTCTTTCCAATAATTGTTCCACTCCAAAGGCATCACCTGATATAAAGATTTCATATGATTTGGAGATGATACAAGATTTTAAATTATTTTGTGATTGTCAATCAATTAATTAATTATGATCGATTGTGTATAGTACCTGTGTTAGATTACCTACATAGTTACTACCTAGGTCCTGCAATTAACTATATAAAGTAGTACAAGTATTATCTTAATTATAGCAGCCAGCACTCTTAAGTGTAACCTGCATGACTGCCTACAAAATAGAAGAGGTCTATTGCAACATTCTTATTAAAACATTTTCAGGATTTTCTCAAATCGCTAATTGTTTACGAAGGTAGTCCCAGACTTAACAAAGAAACAATATTAATTTCTCTTCTTTTAGCTCGATACAATTTGCCCATAGATGTTTGAAATCCTGTTTATAATGAGAATCTGAGATCTCGTAAATCACAAGACATAAATTTGATTAAATTAAAATCTAATTTTCGTTTTCTACGTCTATTCTTTTTATTATAAAACTAACAAAATAATACACGTTCCAAAGCAAGACATGTCATTTAGATGTGACAAATTTCTGGTTAATGTTTTAATACGTATCTGTATTTTTATTAAGTTTGAATCGGAATGTCTAAAACTTTTACAAATTTTATTGTCAATCAGTCAAAAAAATTCTGAAAATATTTTTTATCTTTAAAGAAAATTCAAAAACGTTGCAATTTAATTACACTTTATTGCTTCAAACTTATCTTTTCAGTATTTTTCAGACTTAATGAATACCTAACCGTTTTTTAAATTGTGTTTGTTATTTTTGAAAAAGTTTTTAAGTCAATACAAAATTGAGTTACACTTATGAAATAATGGCATCCCTTTTTTATACTGTTATAGTTTTGAGCTAAATTTTTTTTATTTCAATCTAATCTATGAAGTCTGTAGTAACTTTGTATTTAAAAACATTCCGTCATAATTAAATTATATTCATCCTGCCAAATATATATTATTATAAACGATATTTTTGGAATATAATTGAGATATTTCCTATAAGTATATTGTTGTTGGTTAATGTAATTGTGAGTTTTCGATATTTAAATTATACTCCTTAACTGATTTTGTTCAAAATAATTTAAGTTCATTGAAATGAAGAGAAGTTAGTCTTATTTATTTTAATTTCAAAATTTAATTGACGACAAATGGTTTAGCTGTACTTCCACGGTGAAATTGCCTCCTATACGATATTTTTGTATGTGAATAATATCTTATCATGAGTTTTTACCATATTAGTAATAAATAATCATTTGGAATTTTTTATTATGAAAATTTTTCTTTCCATTCTTTAATACTTCTGGTAAAGCTTGTTCCTTTGGAAAATATACTGAATCTAGCGTAAGCGTTTATATTAATTATTACAACATGCAAAAACCACAGGAACTTTTGTATGAAGTATATAATTTATAAACAAGGCAAAGCGTTTTCGACTATTCATCAGTCATCATCAGTGCTTTCTGAAAGTAAATACCCAACAAAAGCGGGTCATGATTTTAAATTTAGATTAAGACATTAGGAAAATTTAATTGAGTACTTACAAGTCAGGTAACAGGACTGTAAGACTTTGAAGCAAAGTGTGTAAAATTTTTTATTAAAATTTATTTTAGCTGAGCGTTTTTGACCAGTCATCTTCAGAGCTAAAAACGTCAAAAGTTTTAAAACACAATCTCCCTACAACGAAAAATTTTTAGTAATGATGTCTACACTGATAAAAAAGTTTATGTAAAATCATGTGAAAATACAGATATTTATGTACTAATCCTATTACCTTATGAATTCTGTAAAAATATAATGGCAACTCACTATATTTATTGTATAATCTCACGAAATGGTTACTGTGATTTCTTCATTAATCTGTGAATTTACTTAGTAAATATTTGGTGTGAATTCACAGTGACATTCAAACACATAATATAAAGAAACATGTAATTTTATTCAGAATAAGTATATTTATTTTATGAATAATACCAATGCACTAATGTGAATACATGATTCACATGGCCACTAACTTCTTAATGAAATTGAAAACCTTCTTTTTAACGGCTGACAGTTTTCTTGAATCTTAAGGAAGATTCTCTGTATGAATTCCCATAGTTGTAGATTGTGGATAAATCCTTTTATATTTGTCTTACTTACATTATTCTGTGAATAATTTTACAATGTACTTTTGAGTCTTATATAATGTAAAATGTAGGTCACATAGTATATTTTGTGAAAGTTACCATACTTATCAGGTTTTTTCACAACCGTTTTTTATAGTGTAAAATTTAAGTTGCGGGAAAACGTCAAAAGTAGGTTGAAAGTTTAACAAAACATGGTATTTCATAAAATTATTCGTCTTTTATCATTTTATGAAAATCTTGGAAAGAACAAAAATAACATTTTAGGGACAGAAGACTTTCTATTAGATCAGAAGATGACCGATTATGGCTCGAAAGCGCTCAGCTAAATTAAACTTTACACTTTGCTCCAAAAATACAAATTTTATTTTCCTCACCCAAAATATTGGGGGCAACTTCACTATGGAAATGACCCTAAACCTTTTGTAAGCCATCAAGAAGCTGCTGTGGACTTTTTATTTTTAGTCCACAGTGACCTGATCAGTTGTAAAGATAGAATTATTTAAAAATAAGCATAACTTCTTGAAATATTTTGAAATATTTTGCGCAACTTAACACGAGAAAACCCATTTTCTGTTAATACTTATGTATTTTATCTACTATTTTTAAGGTTGTGTTATTTGTTTATTTGTAAGATATTATGCTCAAATATTGCCTATTCATCGATAAAAAAAAAACTAGGTTATTAAATGTAAATATATCGCTGGGGTACAGTTACTGTATGACATATTTCGTGCGGTAACTACAAATTGTTTCTATTAAAACTAGTCTAGCTTACTAGATCTAATAGAAATGGATAAGAGGTTGATAGAATTTTATGTATATATTTTTTTGTGCCTATTTATTTCACATTTAATAGTATTTAAAATACTGCACATATTTTTATTGGTATACCTACACTAGTTGTTGATACAGAATCTCAGAACGTCGTTTTTTATTAATAAATATGTTTAAGTTGGTCTTTTATCTTTTTTTTTAAACACAAAATACTGTCACTTCATATCGACAAAATTAATATACAGGGAATTTTTAAAATACCGTTCTACGAATTTTCTGTAACCCTTCGGCAGGCTATTTGTTTATTTATAGAAATGTCAGTTTTATTTACTCTTCAATCAAGGACAATTTAAAAATTCAAATAGAAAAAATGAAAATATCGTCACTTGGGGATGTGCCAAACTGCGGGAGGAACAATGCATGAGGGTCATATAAAAATTATTCTTATTTCAATTAAATCAAATTGTATTTATATTATTACATGGATGTAAATAAAAATAATATTTTTAAACGAAAAAAATTATATTTTAGGAGAAAACACTAATAGCTCAGGCAAATGGCACACAAGGAAGGTTCGAATTGGAAAATTCCGGTGTAATTGTTTTCAGTGTTTTATTTTATTATTTTTGAGGTGCTGAACACGAATCTGAAGTTATCCAACAAAAATTTTTCCCGCAAATATGAGAAATCATCAAAAATCAACAAAAAAAATGTTTTTTAGTGATTTTCAGCTTATAACTTGTAAAGCAAGCTATTGTGATCACAGTGGTCCTATAGTAAAATAAAGAGGGAAGTGTTACCTACAATTTATATCTCTTAACATTTATTGTACGTCGTATGGTTTCCATACAAAAGAGTGTTGAAATATCAGAAGAATAAGTAGTTTTTAGCACATTTGTCAAGTTACTTGTCATTCGGTCTAGTTATTCTCATTTTTAAGTGTTTCGCCCTGAAGAAAGTATTGAACCTGGGTCTAAAAAGACATATAAATGGGAGAAATTCTTATCAGGTATTGCTTTCATATTTATTTAATAAATGGCAAAAACTTGGAATTAAGTCAATGATTATTTGTAGGCGTAAAAGAACTAGAAGGCCTTGGAGAAATCATGGAGACCATGTCTAAGAGGGCTCGTATACATAAATTCACATCTTTTATTAGCCTTTAGAATGAATGGTGTTTTTTGCTATTTTTCCAAAATTATTAAAGTTCCTCGATGTTTCAACTCTCTTTTGCAAGGAAACCATACGATGTACAAAAAACATTTTGGAGAGATAATTTTTAGATAATTTTCTCTTCTTTATTACTACAGGACCACTTTGCAAGTTATAAGCTGAAAATCACTAAAAAACATTTTTTTTTGTTGATTTTTGATGATTTCCCATACTTATTTACGGGAAAGATTTTTGTTGGACAAGTTCATCACCCCAAAAAACATAAAATAAACCACTAAAAACAATTACACCAAAATTTTCCACCTTCAACTACCTGAACTATAAATGCAAAAATACGTTTTTGAAGTTAAGGAATCGAATCGATATCACATTAAAAAAATGTATTGATTTTGCGCTTCTTTTGTTGATTAAACCATTATTTTGATTAATTGCAAATATGTTTCCATCGAAGGGTTTAAAAGATACAGTGATTTAATTATTTAGTTCTAACCTTGTGAATAGCTCAATTATTACAAATTTGTTTAATTTTTTTGCCGAAACTCATACTAGTCGTGAATTTTTAAAAATAGAAATTTGTAAATAATTTTTCCGAATTTGCAGTCTTATTATATTAAATTATTTCTAACTTTGTATTGAAAATGTGACTATTTTCTAGCAGGTAAATTTAAAGATACCCTGTATTTACAAAATTAAAATCACCGTTAAATAATTTTATATCAAAAATAAAATACAATATAAATAAATGTTTATTTGTCGAAATTGTGGCAGTATAATAATTATTTTTTTGATTCTTGTCGAATCTTTCTGCCTTTTTTTCTATGACAAAAATAATATACTGCAATAACGTTTTTTTTGTATATAAACATGATATTCAACAATAAACTAAGATGCTCTTATTGGGTTGTTTTATTTAAAAAGTTATGAATATTAAACGATATACAGTTACTACGTATTTTCGTTCGAAAAAAACAATTTCCCTCATCACATTTTTTCTCCATTACTACTAAGAAGTTTTTTCACAAACTTTGATAATGGTTATCGATTTTTTATCCAAAATTGTTTCTTTCAGTGGATTTTTAAGTTTGTAAGATTTTTATTGTGATATTTTCATTATTTTGTTAAAAAATTATTTTACCATTTTCACACGTTTTCTCCGATTTTCGTATCCATGAGTCAGAAAGTTACACGAAAGAACTTTATGCCTCATATAGAAAAACGGTGTTAGAAGTTATAAAAAGCAAATGTATTTTAGAAAAATTGGATAGAAGTCGTGGACTATTTAACTAACAATGCAACAGCGCAAAAATTCTACGTTTCTCCGTAAAACCACGCAGGAAAGTTGTCCTCGAGTGACTTGAAAATTATTCGTGTGGTCAGGAGAAGGGGTCAAACTTTTAAAACGCCGTTCAGGGCGTAATTTTTGTCCAATCCGGTCGAGATTTGGGGTGGGGGTATAAGATTTTTTGACTTAAAATTTGAAACTGAAAAACCCACCGACCCCCTTCGCTCCCAAGGGTAGAGGATAAAGTGGCAAAAGATTTTTTTTCAGAAACGCGAAATTACGTCTCAGACACTTTCCGGTTCCGGAGAATGGATCTGCCCCACCCCTATTATTAAAACCCTAGGAGGAGTTTTAAGACACGGAATTTATTTTTGAATTTTGCAGTTTTATGGGTACGGCTGTATTGGAATGCAAGAGGTGAGGCGAAAATCGATTTTCGTTAGCCCCCTCCCTAAAATTTGACCTACGAATTCCCCGGATAAAACCAGGGTGAGAACGACTCGGGACCGCCCAGAAATTCTTTGGGGCAGATCATGTCGATCGCCAGAATGACAAGTCGTTGTCCCCCCCACACTTTGAATTTCATGATATATGGGTCGGATATAGAGAATTGAAATATAAAATTTTGGTCAAAAATGCAACATTTTTAAAACAGTTATTGGTCATAGCAAAGTTACCGCATTTGATAAAGCGATTTAATTTAAATTATGATTGTCTTTACTATGAACGGTTACCGTTTAATACATGTATTTGTTTTTGATGCTTGAGGCGAGGCTTGGTGCGAGGCTTAACTATGTTTTTACCCTAAGGTTAGCAAAGACATCGGAAGATCCAACTATTTTGGTTCGATGCCTAATAATTTTAAGCAGCTTTCAAATGAAATGTTGCTATTAAAAAATTAATTTTGCATTTTTTGATGATTATAATACTAGTTATTAATTAAAATAGTATTTTTATGCTTTAATTTACGTATGCCAATTTTTGTTCGTTTAGAACTTTCTGTTTAAAACTTAAAGAGGGGAAAGAGACCTTAGTCGCGCACTGAATTTTTTTGGCGAATATTTATTTTTTTATTTACTATTATAGCATAAAATTTTTTTGTTATTATTATATTGGTTCATCCAATTTTGTGGTTCTTAAAAAAGGAGTTATTTCTAGAAATCTATAGATTAGGTGTACATAAAATGGCTATAATTGTGATATCCATAAAAATTGTAACATGTCGTAATATGATAAAAAGCTCGAAACTTGAAAATTAATTTTATATCAGCCCATAAAAATAGTTTGTTTTTTAAATTATGTTCTAATCTAAATAAGGTAAAGTTAATGACATTATTTAATTAATTATTTATTAATTACATCGACTTGTTTTTGACAAATGCATAAAAGTAGATCTTAAAAGAGAATTTTTAATAAACGAAGTGGATTAGTTAGTTCCACATTTACTCGGAAAATCCCCCTAACATAGCCGTATCGACTAAACTCTATTATCTTAGCTGGATAAGACCTTTGGCAAATTAAAACAAAAGTATTAATTTTCGTAATGGCAGAAGATGACATTGAGATGGAAACTATGACAGGTAGTATATAAAAGAATGTAACTTTGCTTTTACCCTTTTTGAGAAAAATTGATCTTTAACTTTATTGCACTCTTAAATTATCTAATGTATTTAAACAATATTGTTATTATTTTAGAAGATCCTTTGGACATTATTCCAACAATTTTCAATTTCAAACTTGCTCTTAAACACAAAAGGATTTTTCAAGCCATACTAATCACTTCGTTTATTCTGGTAGAATTGACAACTCTTTGGGTGTTGGTCCTAGTAATTTATACTCATAATCTTGATTATGTTAGACGTTTTTTGTTTACCCAAGGTATACTACAAAATGTAAGTGATAATTAAATATTCTTTGTTATGTTATCAGTTCAGAAAAACTTTAGTATTTTTATTATATATCAGAGAATACTAAAGCAATTAAACTTTGCTGATCCACAGGCGTGGGACACATTTTAGTAAATATTGCTCCTAGCTGATATATAGAATTTCTGTAAGAAATAACCATTTGCATAAGTTATAGACATTTTTTAAAATTATTATTATTATTATTATTACTCAAGGAACAGAAATGTTTATAAAAAGGGTACTTACACTAAAAAATGAAGTACTTGATATATACAAATAACAGAAACGGAAATCATACTGCTTACGTAATTTTTTCTCCATATCACAATATCGCTTGTCTTTTGGTAGTTTCCATAAAGTGCCGGCTCGTCTTGAACTAATAAAAGAAACTAGTCTAATGTTGGAAATTCTCTTTTATAAAAGAAAGCATGTACATTCCGTGGGATCGGTTCCATAATTGCTATGCCATAAAATGGAAATATTCTAAATTTTTTCTCCTCAAATTTTCAGCCTTATATCAACTCTTAATCATTAAAAATCAAATAATTTTTGCACCTGGTGCACCTGAACCTGGACGTGGACGTCATCCCCGAGAATTTTCCAGAAAATATTGACAAAAGCAAACCGAAAATTTCTATGGGGGCGTTTTTTGGGGTGCTAGATCCAATTGTCACGTCGAAAACGACCCCCGAACACCTGATGCACCAGAACCTGGCCCTAAACGTCGTCTCCGAGGTTTTTCCAGACATAATCGAAAAAGATGAATCGAACATCGTGAAGGGGGTTTTTTGAGGCGCTGAATCCGAATTTCGTGTCGAAAACGACCCCCCGAGCACCTGGTGCATAAGAACCTGGCCCTAAACGTCGTCTTCGAGGTTTTTCCAGACAATCGAAAAAGATGAATCGAACATCGTGAAGGGGGATTTTTTGAGGCGCTGAATCCGAATTTCGTGTCGAAAACGACCCCCCCGAGCACCTGGTGCACCTGAACCTGGCTCTGAACGTCATTTTCACGCTTTTCCTGAAAATATCGACAAAAACGAACTGAAAATCGTTGAGGGGGGTTTTTTAGGCCCTGGATCCGAACGACCCCCGAGCACCTGAACCTGGCCCTGAACATCATCCGCCGATTTTTGGTGAGTTCTTTGCTGCCTTGTCTGTAAAGGCCGATAAAGGTCGATATTTTCAGGAAAAGCCGCGAAGATGACGTTCAGGGCCAGGTTCAGGTGCACCTGGTACTCGGGGGGGTCGTTTTCGACACGAAATTCGGATTCAGCGCCTCAAAAAACGCCCCTTCACGATGTTCGATTCATCTTTTTCGATTATGTCTGGAAAAACCTCGAAGATCACGTTTAGGGCCAGGTTCTTATGCACCAGGTGCTCGGGGAGTCGTTTTCGATACGAAATTCGGATTCAGCGCATCAAAAAAACCCCCTTCATGATGTTCGATTCATCTTTTTCGATTATGTCTGGAAAAACCTCGGAGACGACGTTTAGGGCCAGGTTCTGGTGCATCAGGTGTTCGGGGGTCGTTTTCGACGTAACATTTGGATCTAGCACCCCAAAAAACGCCCCCATAGAGATTTTCGGTTTGCTTTTGTCAATATTTTCTGGAAAATTCTCGGGGATGACGTCCACGTCCAGGTTCAGGTGCACCAGGTGTTCGGGGGTGTTCGCCGATGCCGTATTTGGATTCAGCGACCCAAAAAACCCCAGGGCACCGAGTTTCTCTACTTTCCCGCTTAAATTTTGAGATAGTCCCCCGAAGATGACGTTTATCGGGGTTCCTGAGCTCCAGGTGTTCGTGGGGACAATTTGAACATCATAATCGTGATCAGCGACCTCAAAAACCCCTGGGTTCCCCACTTGGGCCAATTCTGACTCTTATTTACAAAGTTATTAAATTTGCCAAAAGGCCTCTCAAATAATGCATTTTTTAGATGCATTTTTGGCTGCAGTAATGCAATTTCCACATTTTTTACAAATAAATTTTGGAAGACAATGCAAAAAACCGCATTCTAAACCGTTAACTCCGAAATTTTTCGCCGGTTCGGGCATTTTTAGTGCTTCATTGCCTCGACTACGATACATTTCTGGGTAATTGTAGTTAGGTCTTGAAAACGTGAACATTTTTTTTGGCATAGACATGTAAATCATTTAGCCAAACACGATTCGTCTATAAGGGAAAAAACTAATCATTTATTCTTTTATTTTTTAGCCATGTTCTAATTTATTACTGCGTGTTTTTCAAATTGAAGTACATGGTAAATTTCAAGAACAAAATTTCAAATTTTATTGTTCATGGAACGAAACGGACGAAGATTTCAAAAGCAGAGTAAAAAAAGAAACAAATAAATTCAAATGTGTTTGCATTTTTTCGCTTTTATTAGGTTTTTATATTTATACTCAATTCGTATACTTAAATAGCAAATACCATGAGGAAGGTATATTTTTGCCAATATACTACTACTATATTCACCAGAAACTACCTCAATATGAAATATTTTTAAATCCAATTCAGTTCTTTTGTTTTGGACTCATGGCATACGAGTCGGCTTGTCCAATCTCGGTTGCTGCTTATTGTGCATTACATCTAAGTATTCAATTAGACTTATTGAGTTATTATCTGGATAAAAACGTCATATATTTAAGTGTGAACGAATTTAATTGTATGAACGACAAGACTTACCAGGATGTCATATTTCAACGTTTAAAGTATTGCGTCAAGCGTCATGTTGAGTTGAGAAAGTAAGTTAGGCATTTTATAATAACATTTTGGAAACTAAATAAAACTAAATAAAAAATCACTCTCAATACGTTTATCAGTCAGTTTATCAGATCCATCCACCAACTACCCCAGGCGGAGTTATAGAAATCAATTTGATATATCAATTGAATTTTTATCAAATAATTAATTCGTTTAACCTAAAAATAGCTAAGTCAACGGAAGACCCTCCATGATTATAAAATATTTTTTTTTGGAATCTATAATCTTCAATTAGCAAAAGTGACACATTCTATTGCGTTGTTTGAATTCTCGACGGGGACCATAACTATTGTTGTAGTTTTTTATACTTTAATAGAAGTAAGTTAAACAGTTTTAATATTTTCTTAATAACTTTAGATCGAAATCATACTAGACAAGTTTAGTTCATTTTCATTAATTTTAGAACTAATGACTAATAAACTTATTATTCATTGCATTGGATAATGGGTAATATTATCATTTAGTGGACATATCTGGCTATATTATAACATTTCATTCTCATATTTTGGACTTTAATTTTTATCCTATTTTTAAGGGAATTAATCCAAGAATTATTACACTGAATTCTGCATTACTAATATACGCTCTATTTCAAGTCATTATTGGTTGTTTTTATGGACAAAAATTAATAAATGCCGTAAGTAATGGTTTAATTTAAATACTCAACAAATGTTTAAATTAAAAAGGAATTGTAGCTTATGAAAAATATGTAATTTTAATGTATTAAGTTATATCATTCTTAAAATTCAAATGGATCAAGTTGATTTTTGTAGTGAAGTTTAAGTTTTCCTTAAAACGTTTTTATTATTTTTTAGTCAGAAAATTTTTATGATAAACTAGTGAGCTGTCCTTACTACTACTGGAATAAAAACAACAGAAATACTCTATTAATGTTAATAAATTCTGCAAAATATGATTTTGAAATAACTTGTTTTGGATTAACACAAGTTAACTATGGACTATTATTAAAAGTAAAATTATTTACTTTAACTTCTCATTGTTTATGATTAATATTTTATTATATTGTAGGGTCTCAAATTGTGTTATTCACTCCTCACACTTGCAAGAAAGTACATGTAGACATCAGTGATCAAGACGTTTCAACTTTAACCCCTAAATGACACATTATAAGTAAATCACCTACACACTTGCCAAAATTATATGAAAAAATGAACAAAGTACTTTTATGCGTTATTCAAAAATAAAAATATAATACACGAATGATGTAGTTAAAAACACTATACTTTAAGGGAAAATTATAGATGAGCACGAAAAAACAGATCAAGTATTTTTCCACCTAGCTTGAAATTTTAATATGTATTTTTTTTAAATATGGTACACAATTGTTAAAGTTAAAAATATTTGCATTAGTTAGCTCTGTAGTTAGATACAAAATATTTTATTAATATAAAACTTAATTAATTATTTATAATATAAAAAATAACAATAGAATCCTTAGATTAAGTTCAAAAAATTCTTATCTAACTATTTTGAACGCTTAATAGTCACACTAGCTCAAATTCTTACTGTTTCGACTTTTCGATGCTCCTACTGTGAAAATTTTCAGTTTTGGTATGGTAGAAGGACCTCTAGAAAGCAAATGTTCCAGAAATGCAAATGTTCCAGAAATTTTAAGCGGTGTGAAATTTTGGCAGTTGCGTCTTCTCATTAGTGTGGCAATTGTAGATTAAATATATATTTATAAATATTTCAAGTATATTAATTAATTGAAAATTGTTAATAGTTTAAATAAAATTATATTGAAATGATCTGACCTGAAATATGTTAAAAGAAACAATTAAATATGGAAATAATAAACCTCATTTATTTTTCACTTCTATGTTATTTGTTTATTTTACCTTAGATAAGGTTGCTATAAATACGAGGAGGGTCTGGATTTGTCCGGCAATAAATTTTTGGTTGCTTTGGCTGCATATTTCCATTACTTTTATAAGACGTATATAACACAAAGCTGCAATGACATTCACTAAATATAATGAAACACTGACAGCAATATTCAGCAAACGTCAAAACATCAAAAAATCGGTTTTTCATTAACATAAAATAAGTTTTTCGTGAAAAATAACATCTTGTATGCACCACGAGCGTTACATTTACTCCTCTGGCTGAATGTTACCCTCCTGACATTAGGATATATATAACGCACTTGGTGCATAAATAACTATTATCTTTAATATTTTATAAGGATAGACAAACCAGCCATTCTTACACTACCAAACATGTCATTAAAATGGTAGTTCTTTGAATCTTAGTAAAAAATGACATACATACCGGGTAAGTTCGTAGGATAACATACAGATGATTGACTATTGACAAATCAATATTATATTTGGGATGTAGTAACGTTTAAATGAAACGTGTCAAAATTTCTTGAAAATCTGACATTATTCAGTAGTTACAATTGTTTAAGTGAATGTACTTTTGTAATATTCAAAACAATGAAAAAATATGAATTTCGCGTGTTGACAAAGCATTAATTTGAATGGGAAAAAATACTGTTCAAGTGAATTGTTAATCGGGCTCTGCTCCATCGAGACAAATGTTAGAGAATTGGTTTGCTGATTTTAAACGCGGCCATACAAATACCGACGATTCTAACTAAACGTTCTGGTCGCACAAATTCGGCAGTTGTTCCAGAAAACAAAAAATGGCTCCCAAATAGTTTTGGCCGATCGTAAATTGAAGTTGCGTGAGACAGCTGACATCATAAAGAAATTATAAAGCAGGAAAAACTGTCAACTGTTAAAGGAAGAAATTGCGAAATAACGGTACCAATTGAAGCATGTTCCACTGAACTATCCTCATTTAAACCTGTTTTTAAATATTTTATCTTCTAAATAGACATATTTGCATTATATCGTTCGAAAAGCAGGGGTTGATATATCTTGCAATACTTTTACAAGTAATATGGTTTCATCGAAGATAAATATTGTAACCATTATTTTTAAATTATTACGATATGTAAATAATATTTGCTGTATGGATTGAATGAAAGAAAATCCCTAATTTATTTTGTTCTTTTACCTTGACCTCAAAAATTTCTTTAAGATTGAGATTGAGAAAAATTCTTTAGCTATTTAAAAATTATTTTATATCTTTTTAACATTTTCTTCTTCTTGTCGGCATTTTTTTTCACTTATTTCATTTTTTAGCGGTTTAATTTGTATATTAGAATTAATTCGTTTGTCAAAAATGCAAACAAAAACTTTTTAAATCAGCTGTTGGTCATATCAAAATGCACCGCATTAGTTAAGCGATTTGATTTATAAATTATGATTTTTTTTACAATTTTCACTGACCCGTGTAATATTTTCATATTTACGAACAAGTAAGGTTAGCAAAGACATCGGAAAATCTAACTATTTTGGTTCGATTCCTAATAATTTTCAAATGAAATTTTGCGCTTTAAAAATTAATTTTGCCTTTTTTGATGATTATAACACTAGTTATTAAATAAAATAGTATTTTTATGCTTTAATTTACGTATGTCAATTTTTGTTCTGTTTAAAGCTTAAAGAGGGGAAAGAGACTTTAGCCGAGCACTGAATTTTTTTGACGACTATTTATTATTTTTTTGGCAACTTTTTGGCAAATTAATTTTTTTTTATTTACTACTGTAGCTTAAATTTTTTTGTTATTATTATAATGGTTCATCCAATTTTGTGCTTCTTAAAAAAATACTTTATTTTTTAAATTATTTTCTGTTCTAAATAAGTTCAAGTTAATGGCGTTAATTAATTAATTATTTACTAATTCATTTCTGTAGTTCAAAATTAAAAACTTTTTTCATTAAATAAGTGATTTTAATATACTTTAAGAAGAGTATTTAATTACATTGACTTGTTTTTGACAAATGCATAAAAGTAGATCTTAGTAAACGAAGTGTATTAGTTAGTTCCACATTTACTCGGAAAATCACTCGACTAAACTCTATAATTTTAACTGGATAAGACCTTTGGCAAATTAAAACAAAAGTATTAATTTTCGCAATGGCCGAAGATGACATTGAGATGGAAACTATGACAGGTAGTATATAAAAGAATGTAACTTTGTGAAATTTAAACAATACAGGACGTATTTTTCCCAAAAATAAATAAATACATTTAAAAACCTAAAAATCAACAAGCCCTTTCACACAAAAATTTTCATATGGTGTTATTTGAATTGCATGTACAAATCGAATAAATAAATTAACCGGGCATCGACCTCTTCTGAAAGGTTGTAATAAAATGAATAAAGCTAGTGTGTTACTAGCTTTATTTGCTTTTACACTGTGTGTTGATTTTTGAGAAAAATTGATCTTTAGCTGTATTGTAATAGTATATTAACTTATTTAAACGATCCGTTTAACTTTCACTATTGATTTTGTTTGGATTACCTACTTTCTTAAAGATATACCACCACATTTAAGATATTTTAAAGTAATAAAAAAAAGAAATTGGAGCACACATTCTACCGTTATCGAATATACTCAAGCAATATTATTATTGTTTTAGAAGATCACTTGGAATTTATTCTAACAATTGGCTTATTCAGATTTGCTGCAAAACACAAAAAGATTTTTCGATCCATTCAAATGATTTTGTTTATTCTGATAGAATTGGCAACACTCTGGGTATTTATCCCGATAGGTCATACTCAAAATTTTGGTTATATCAGACGTTTTTTGATTTCTCAAGTTCCACTGCAAAATGTAAGTAATATTTAAAACTAAATAGGGTAGCCCTGAATCAAAGTCCGTCAAACAACTCACCTTAATCGCTTTTTATGTAACATTGAGTATTTTAAAATAAATGGCAATTTTTATCTTAAATTATTCATTATTTCAACGCTCTGTATCTAGCTATGCATATTTATGTTATACAAAAAATAATTTCGTTGTTGTTGATATTTTGTAATTTAGTCAAAATTGAAATGAGATGTTTGTATTGATCCAAACGGAACACCTATACAGGGTGTAACAAAAAGGTAGGTCATAAATTGAACCACATATTCCGCTCAAAAATAACTCGATTGAACATACCTTACCTTAATGCAAATGTGCACACAAAAAAGTTACAGCCCTTGGAAAGTACAAAATGAAAATCGATTTTTTTCAATATTTCATGAACTGTTTAACATTTTATAATGAAAATGGATACATGGCGTTCTTATCGTAAGAGCATCTTTTTCATATAAAACCACGAAATCTGTACAGCCCATAAAAATTTCAGGGGGGTTTTAGACCCCTAAACTTTTCTATGCGTTACAATTAAATTAGTATTGTAACACCGTTGGTTTAATACATCATTTTTGAAATTTTTTTGCCTCTTCGCACTTTTTCGAAAAGTCAGTTTTTATCGAGATACGGCATTTTTTCATTATCCTTAAGTTCTTGAGTTGGCTGTTCAACAACCGTTCACGAATTATTACGTCAAAAAATCTGCTTTTTTAAAAAACTCGGTGGGCTTTTTGTTCGTTGAAATCTCTACTTTTTGATGGTGTAAAAAATATACATTACTATGGTAAATGTTCTCAAAAAATGCAAATAAGAAACGAAGAAAACTCCGAATTTGTTTTTTTTAAATCATCATGTACATTTTTGAGCTATTTATTTACATTTATACAATTACTCGAAAAACGTAAGATTTCGTGTTACATTGATAAACAAAAGAGTAATTAAAGTATAAATTTAAATAAATAGCTCACAATTGTACATGATGATTTAAAAAAAAAGGAATTCGGAGTTTTCTTCGTTTCTTATTTGCATTTTTTGAGAACATTTACCATAGTAATGTATATTTTTTTTACACCATCAAAAAGTAGAGATTTCATCGAACAAAAAGCCCACCGAGTTTTTTAAAAAAGCAGATATTTTGACGTGAAAATTAGACTGCTTTTTCGATATTAAATCAAAATAAGGTTAAAAAAATAAATATTTTAAAACAAAAAAATTACTGAGTGTTTGGGACATAAAAAGGTAAGTTTACACCAAATTTCGTGAAAAAAAAATTTTTTTTGTAAAAGATAAAAATAAAAAACCAAAAAATTGGTTATTTGAATTTTTCAAATAAATTTTGAGGTCATGTGAAAAAAGTGTAAATACCAAAGTTGTAGATCTTTTTATTACCTACAACCCAGAGCGCCTGTAAATTATTTTTCCTTTCATGTTTGTTATATTCTCTTCCTTTTCCAATGGGTTTCATCCTACTATTATTTTATTTCACTTTTTACCATTTTCAAAGCTATCTGCAATGGTCTAAATATGCAATAAATCGAGTTATTTTTGACCCCAGAATACGTGGTTCAAATTATGACCTACCTTTTTGTTACACCCTGTATATCACGCTGCCAGTTTTATGCTATATAAATGGCATTCCTGATATATTAATGCAATAACTTCTTAGATATGTCTGACCAGAAATATAAGAAGGTCATAAATAACCATAAACCACTTGATTTATCAGCAGGCGGTCTACGCAGATATGTACCTACTAAATTGAGTTCAAATAATTATTAAAAAAAAATGACTTGAATATAATTTAGAATATTATAAAAATCTAAAATACTTTTATTTTATTTTTTTTAGGTATGTTCTATATTATTAATACATTCGCTTGCAGTAGAAGAACTTGGTGGGTTACAACAACAACATTTTAAATATTTTTGTTCGTTGAACGAAACCGACCAAGATTTCAAGAACACAATAAAAACAGAAACAAAACAACTCAAATTTGTTAGCATTTTCATGTTTTTTTTTAGCTGTTTTTCATTTTCTTCTTTTATTTATTTAAATATCAGGTATGCGGACGAAAGTATCTTTATTGTAATATTCTACGTTAATCAGAATCTCCCTCAATATGAATTATTTTTTATTCCATTTGTGGTGTTTAGTACACTTATTATGGCATATGAGACAGTTTGTCCTATCTGGGTTGTTACTTATTGTGCATGTCATTTAACTACTCAATTAGACTTATTGAGTTATTATCTGGATAAAAACGTAATACATTTAAGTGTCAACGAATTAAATTGTATGGACGACAAGACTTACCAGGATGTCATATTTCAACGTTTAAAGTTTTGCGTTAATCGCCATGTGGATTTGAGATAGTAAGTTTTGTATTTTATAATAAAAATAAAATATCTTAGACGTTTTTCGGATTGATTATTACCATAGTAAAAAATATATTTTTTATATTTTGCATCTATAATATTTTACATTATGATACGTATTTGAGAACTCTAATGTTTCATCAGAGTACGCAACTTTTTGTGTTATACGGTTGGCAGAGCTGGGTCGGATACAGAAAAAAAGTATTCGAGTACCGGATACGGATACTCAAAATGTATCCGGATACTTTTAAAAAAAGTACGGATACTTTCAGTTAAAAATGTACTCGGATACAAGTATCCGGATACTTTTTTTGGATACTTTTTAGGATACTTTTAAAAGGGACCAAAATTGCTTGTATTAGAATTATGTAATATACTTAAGTACATGTATTTTTATTGTATGATATTAAAAAGCAAATGCATAAAATAATGGAAGGAGAAATCAAAAAGTACTCAAGAAACAAGAAATAGTTGGTTCACAAGTAGTTTATTACTTTTATAGAAACATAGTTATAATTATAAATGAAATTAAAAACATATTAATAAACAAACGGCGATTTTCAGTAGTAATACCACAAGAGCATCGAAAATAATCGATCGTACTTCCGACTCACGAGACGTATTTCGTGAAACACCACGAGGGCGTAGCTCGAGCGGTGTTTTAAAGAAATACGTCGAATGAGGAGGATAGTATAAATATTATTTTCGTATGCTCGCGTGATATTCGATACAAATATACAACTGATCATACATTTAGCCAATAGCAATTGCTATTTTTACTTAGTTAGGTACCATGTATCGATAAGCGAATATACGCCTGACGACGTGGTATAATCGTTTTTGTAATTCGTATACTTACTTCTTGAAAAGGTTGTCATAGTAAAAATAATTATATAATTCGTACGAATATAGTCAAATGCCACGTGAGCATACGAAAATAATCTATTATACTATCCTCCTCGCTCGACGTATTTCTTTAAAACACCACTCGAGCTACGCTCTCGTGGTGTTTCGGGAAATACGTTTCGTGTCTCGGAAGTATAATCGATTATTTTCGAAGCTCTTGTGATATTACTACTGATTATACCACATCTTCAAGGGTATATTCGCTTATCAATGCAAAATGCATGGTAACTAAGTAGAGTTGTATAATCTTCCATATAACACTGCTCAAAAGATATTTATTATAATCAGGTTATTTGAATCAAATAAAATGCGAATGATAATTCTAATGATCGATTCAAACGGTGTGTGAACTACTTTATTATAATACGGAAAAAATACTTTGTTCTAATTATACCGAGTTCTTAAGGGAAATGAAATACAGAAAATATACCATATAAATCTAATTAATTAAACAACATAATCTTGTAAAAATAAAACTATATCCTGTTATACCATGAGTACTGAAAATAAAATGGGATTTAACATACTATGTACATCTGGATTGAAGTGTGGTGCGTACATTACCGGCAGACGTTGAAAATTTAAAAGTATCCGAATGTCAAAAAAAGTATCCGGATACCGGATACTTTCAAATTTGGTCACGGATACGGATACCGGATACAAAATTTAAAAAGTATCCGGATACAGCTTTCGGATACATCAAAAGTATCCGGATACTGTAGCCAGATACAAAAGTATCCGGATACTACCCAGCTCTGACGGTTGGTAATATGAACCAACAAATGACATGAATTGGCATTTGTCTTGTCATTTGTATCTAATAAATAAAATTCTACAACAGTGCTACCAACTCATTTTTTTTAAAGCAAACTTCTCTATAATATACAAAATATAAATTTATTAAAAAATTAATAAAATGGCTGCGCGATACGTTATAAGCAACTTATTTGATATGGCTGTTATGACACTCGTCGTTTAAAAAACTCATCGCTGCGCGATTCGTTTTTTAAACTTGCACTCGTGTCAAAACAGAATGCTATATGAAATGCGTTGCTTCATGTACTATTGGGGGATTTGTAGCTTCTCTATTTCCAACTGAAAATTTATTTTGGATTTTAAGATTTTACTTGTGGAGTTTTACTTTCTTTCCTTCGAAAAGTGAGATTTTAAATATTGGGAATCTGTATTTTTCGCTTCATAATTTCCGTTATAAAAACATAATTTTTTAATAGGGGATATATTGTTATGATATGAGCATTTGTTTAAGTTGGACTGGCGGAATAGTTCATTCAAGATAGGGGCAAGCAGTATAGAATATTAAAAAGCTCACAAGTAAAAAATAGCCAAACCAATTTAAGAATTAATTAGTTGAAATAAAAACATTTTATATATTAAGTGTACAACTTTGCTTCCGCTGTTTTTTTAAAAATCGACGGTGCTAACCTATCGTAGGAGTCCTTGAGTTACATGGTTAGCAACTTAATTATTTTAACGGAAGAGTTCTAAAGCTAAAATTATGTTTATTTTCCATGCAATAAATTGTGTCAGGTTTAGGCCTTTTACTTTTAGGTTACTTGTGTTTCTTGAAAAAAATTCGGACAGGATCAAGCCCCACTAGCTACAAATAATTCAAATTTTAAGAAGTATTTCATTTCTAGCAAATAATTAAATATATTTTTGGACTTATAGAATAATTTTTTTTAGCATTTATAGCATTCAATTAGCAAAAATGTCACATGTTCCTATGCTTTTTGAATTCCTAACAGGATCCATCAGTGTTGTTATGTGTCTATATTTTATATTAGACGTAAGTAAAATTACTTTTATATTTGTCGGAACCGTACAAGACAAGTTTAGTTTATTTTCGTTAATTCCAGAACTAATGAATAATTTTAGTGAATAATGAGTAGTAGACTGGCTGCAGTGGTTCGTTTTTAATATCCAAATTCAGAAAACTAAAACTGATTCCCATAGACATTTCGCAAATATTATTTTTTTTTACGAAAAAAAAAAAGCAAAAATCGTGTCGTTTCCATTATTAAGAAGTATTTTCTGCCTATAAACATACGTGTTACTCTACGGATTTTTTTTTGTATGCAACATATTCAGCAGTACCTAAACAGCTGATTAGAGTTAATGATAATAATTTTTATTATTAAATATTTTAACAATATTCAAGAATGAAACAAGTAGTATACCTGTAATTAAAGGAGATTTGACAAAAACGAAGTTTAGCTTGGGTTAACAAATAACGAAAATCATTTCGAGCAATTGTTCCAGTACACAAATGGTATTTCTTTACTATCGTCTGATTGTAGCGCAATAGTAATTTATGTATCAAGAGAATTATAAGGGCCTTAATTCCCGATGTACATGGATTATTTTATTTCTGATCGATTTTAATAAAATAAGCAGCAATGACATTCACGAAATACAATGAAACACTCACAGCAATATTCAACAAATGTCAAAATATCCTAACAACGGCAATTAAGCGGGAAATTAAGGCACCTCTAATATCCCAAGGGTGCTCAGCTGTTTAGTGATTGCGTAACCATGACGATATAAGCTTATAATAGCCCAGTCAGGAATAAACAATTTTAATTTCGGCTTTTAAAAGTTCATATTGATTCATCGAATCTAATTTTATTAATAACGTATATTTTGGATCATTAAGGTTCAACTGTTGTTGTACTCAATTCTAAAAAGTATAAATGAAATCGAATTCAAAATTGAAATGTCCGATATAATGGTGTGATGATTATGTTTTCCAGTCTCCATTAGGAATGGATGTCTAAAGCACAGGACGTACATGAGCTTGTTCTACAGTACAGAACAAAGTATTATTTGTACAAATGATGTGAAATAAAATCACAAGCTCTAAAGAAATGCAACATTAGAAAATGTCACACACTGCACTAACGTCCGGACTTCAACAACTACTCCTTGGCCTATATGACCCAACAGGTATTGAATTACATAAGTCCAGACGCGGGTGGAACCAACTTTGATTTTGTCATTAAAGGAGTTTGTCATTCTTAGACCGGTTTCGGCATTATTGTGCCTTATCAGTAAGAAGTAGACTGTTCGACATCGTATCTCTAAACGATGCCTGAAAATCGCATAAGACTAGACCGATACTCGATACCATTAATTGCGATATCAAGAACGAGGCGATCCCAACGCGATCTTCACTTTAATAACAAAATCAAAGTTTGCAATTTTATAGAAAACTGTATAAGCATGGAGAAAATGAAATAGTGTGGAACCAAAATATTTCAAAATTAAGACTAATAAAACTGTACAAAATTCGTATTCCAAATGATGTGAAATGAAATAACAAGCTCTCAAGAAATACAACATTAGAAAATGCACTGCACCAACGTCGGGATTTCAACAACTACTCCTTGGCCTATATGCCTCAACAGGTATTGAATTACAACTGTTATTTATTCAAGCTCACCATTTCCAGCGATAATGTTGCCGACTGTTCGAGTTCGACCAAAAAATGGCACTTTCCGCCCTATAAAATAGATAAAAATAATTGTGCTCTATCAAATATATTTTGTTAATCGATAAGATCTCATAAGGGAAAAATCTGAAATACTTGAAACAGAATCCAATTTGCTTTTTCCGAATTCTAAACTGCATATATATATATATATATATATATATATATATATATAAAACGTCGTCAGTTGAACGATTCTATTGAGAATCAACCAGTGACAACACGGAGCAGATCCCGGAAGCCCAGCTATTCATATATATATATATAACGAACGTATGTATTCGGGTGGTTAGATTTGAAAATCGAATACAGAAAACGAATGAAAGAACACCATTGGTGATCCGTAAACATTATGGTTACATTACCTATTTAGTCGTGGACAAACATTTTTTAACATACATTCTTAAAATCGACAATACACAATACCTTTGAAAAATCAAAGGAAATGTCAAAGGATTTATTTAATGTTGTATTAGGTAACCACATTTCAGGGCAAAACATTTTTTTATCCAGTATTGTCAATTTTTCTCCATTACTCATTTTTAGGATGTTAATCCAAAATTTAATATAGTAATGGTTGCAGTAATACTAACTGGTGTAATTCAATTTACCGTTGCTTGTTTTTATGGACAAAAATTAACAAATGCGGTAAGTTTTATTTTATTTATTAACGAAAAGTATTTTATATATATTATTTTGTGGGATTCATTCGATACAATTCGAAAGTTTTTTGGGGGAAATTAGAAATTTGCAATTGATCAGTTTAATGTTCCTCGCACTTCAACAATTTAATATAGCTTGGCAAAGGACACCGTCAGTTTCTAACGTGGACTTAAGACTCCATGTTGAGCTGTCTACTTTCTACTGATGAGACACAACTATACAGAAACCTTTCTGGAAATGATAACTCCTTTAATAACAGTGTAGTATATGAGTCGATAAACTTGCAATAGACAAAAAGAGCAATAATCGAAGGAATGTGCACAATTGCAAGTTTATCGATAAATAATATAAAACCGATGTCGCGGCACAGGTAAATAGTCAATAGCGTTAATGTACTTATAATCAATAAACGTATTTAAAGGGTTCCGTGTATTATTTTAATATAGATAATAACGCAGTAAGTGAAATAAAATAATAGTAGGATGAAACCCATTGGAAAAGGAAGAGAGTATAACAAACATGAAAGGAAAAATAATTTACAGGCGCTCTGGGGTCGGGAAGTGGAAGAGGGGGAGTTTTTAAGGGTAGAAAACTGTTTATCTTTATTTCCGGCAAAACTACAAGTCCTATAGAAAAAAGGTAAATGGCAAAGTTGTAGGTAATAAAAAGATCTACAACTTTGGTATTAACACTTTTTTCACATAACCTCAAAATTTATGTGAAAAATTCAAATAACCAAGTTTTTGGTTTTTTATTTTTATCTTTAAAAAAAAAATTTTTTTTTCACGAAATTTGTCTGTAATTTTTTTGTTTTAAAATATTTATTTTTTTAACCTTATTTTGACTTAATATCGAAAAAGAAGTCTAATTTTCAATCGAAAATTCTCACGTCAAAATATCTGCTTTTTTAAAATGATGATTTAAAAAAAAGAAATTCGGAGTTTTCTTCGTTCCTTATTTGCATTTTTTGATTTACCATAGTAATGTATACACCATCAAAAAGTAGAGATTTCAACGAACAAAAAGCCCACCGAGTTTTTTAAAAAAGCAGATATTTTGACGTGAGAATTTTCGATTGAAAATTAGACTTCTTTTTCGATATTAAGTGGAAATAAGGTTAAAAAAATAAATATTTTAAAACAAAAAAATTACAGAGTGTTTGGGACATAAAAAGGTAAGTTTGCACCAAATTTCGTGAAAACAATTTTTTTTTTGTAAAAGATAAAAAAAAACAACCAAAAACTTGGTTATTTGAAGTTTTCACATAAATTTTGAGGTTATGTGAAAAAAGTGTAGATCTTTTTATTATCTACAATTTTTCTATTTAACTTTTTTCCATAGGACTTGTAGTTTTGCCGGAAATCGAGATAAACAGTTTTCTACCCTTAAAAACTTCCCCCTTCCACTTCCCGACCCCAGAGCGCCTGTAAATTATTTTTCCTATTATGTTTGTTATATTCTCTTCCTTTTCCAATGAGTTTCATCCTTCTATTATTTTATTTGGTTTCAAAAATTATCTGCACTGGCCTAATTCTATACAGTTGGGGGCCCATCAGTTGTGTTAGTTTCAGATGCGGCAAGCTTCTCGAAAGATACAGACATGCATTCTAGCTGGGCAAATGGAATTTTGTGTTAGAACTATAGTATTTTTTGATTTTATATAACATAACCTTACTATCGATAGTTATTCATACAAACAAATCAGCTTATTCCCCTTCATTTCGGAAGCTCATTGTGGTTTGTATTTTAATTTCTCTCTCTTTCCACTGGATTAAAACCACTTAGTTGTTAAAAAAGTTTTTTTATTGACGTTTCGGCTTTCCAGATCGAAAGCCGTTATCAAAATGACATAAAATAAATAAATTTACTAGAAACAGAACACTTGATAATCTTGCAAAAATATGACATCAACATAGTATACATAGAATAAGATTTTGAGATTGAAGATGTCAAAATCTGTTTCAATCATATTTTTGTGACGTTTCTGGGAACGAATTTTTGAAAGGATAGCGCATTTGCATATTATAAGAGAATTTATACTTCGTCATAAATGAAGTTTTCTTATTAATATTATCATAAGAAAAAACCAGATAAAAACTTATGATACTATCCCCATATAGAGGGTATCCTTTTTGCAATTAACTCTTTTTGTAAAATAGGTATCCAAATTTTTGAAATATCAACCGAACAATTAGAAACACATTCGTTATTATTTAAGCATATCAATGCTGCTTCTTTAACTTTGCGGTTATAATTATTCGGTTCTTTTAATAATCTAGTTGAAAAATTCCATTGTATTTTATGACCAGAATCCCATGCGTGTTCACATATTTTGGATTTTTCGAATTGCTTATTTTTAATGTACGATTGGTGTTCATTAAGTCTAATATGAAAAGGTCTAGATGTTTCTCCTATATAAAATTTATTACATTCGCATGGAATTTTGTAAATACAATTTTTTGTGTTTTGAATTTCATTAAAAGGTTTTGTATTTACTATTAAAGATTTTAATGTATTATTAGTTTGAAAAACTGTTTTTAAATTAAATTTATTGCCAATCCTTCTAATTTTTTCGGATAATTTTGGAATATAAGGGATTTTTACTATATTTGAAAGAATTATTGGGGGGTTTAAATTTTGATCTTTAGTTTTGATGTCTCGGTAAAGTTCACGATTTATAAATTTACTTGGGTAGTTGTTCTTAATCAAGACAGATTTAACAAGTGATAATTCATTATTTAAGATATTGTCATTTGAACAAATTGTTTTTGCTCTATCGGAAAGAGATTTGACAATACCTCGTTTAACACAAATTGAGTGGTTTGAATTAAAATTTAGATATCTATTTGTATGTGTTTCTTTTCTAAAAACTGATGTATCAAAACAATTGTTGTTATTGTGTATTAGTACATCAAGAAACGGTAATTTTTTATTATTTTCAATTTCAATTGTAAATTTAATAGTAGGTTCCGAATTATTAATAGTATATAAAAATGTATCAATATTTTCCCTATCGTGTTGCCAAATTGCAAAGATATCATCTACATATCTAAACCAGACAGAAGGTCTTAAATTTTGTTTGTTTACAATTTCCATTTCAAAATTCTCCATGAAAATATCACACAATTTTGGTGATAAAGGAGAACCCATTGCCATGCCAAAATTTTGCTGATAAAAATCACTATTTAATTGAAAATATGTAGTTTTAATACATAGTTCCAATAATTCTAGAAAATTTAAGACCTTCTGTCTGGTTTAGATATGTAGATGATATCTTTGCAATTTGGCAACACGATAGGGAAAATATTGATACATTTTTATATACTATTAATAATTCGGAACCTACTATTAAATTTACAATTGAAATTGAAAATAATAAAAAATTACCGTTTCTTGATGTACTAATACACAATAACAACAATTGTTTTGATACATCAGTTTTTAGAAAAGAAACACATACAAATAGATATCTAAATTTTAATTCAAACCACTCAATTTGTGTTAAACGAGGTATTGTCAAATCTCTTTCCGATAGAGCAAAAACAATTTGTTCAAATGACAATATCTTAAATAATGAATTATCACTTGTTAAATCTGTCTTGATTAAGAACAACTACCCAAGTAAATTTATAAATCGTGAACTTTACCGAGACATCAAAACTAAAGATCAAAATTTAAACCCCCCAATAATTCTTTCAAATATAGTAAAAATCCCTTATATTCCAAAATTATCCGAAAAAATTAGAAGGATTGGCAATAAATTTAATTTAAAAACAGTTTTTCAAACTAATAATACATTAAAATCTTTAATAGTAAATACAAAACCTTTTAATGAAATTCAAAACACAAAAAATTGTATTTACAAAATTCCATGCGAATGTAATAAATTTTATATAGGAGAAACATCTAGACCTTTTCATATTAGACTTAATGAACACCAATCGTACATTAAAAATAAACAATTCGAAAAATCCAAAATATGTGAACACGCATGGGATTCTGGTCATAAAATACAATGGAATTTTTCAACTAGATTATTAAAAGAACCGAATAATTATAACCGCAAAGTTAAAGAAGCAGCATTGATATGCTTAAATAATAACGAATGTGTTTCTAATTGTTCGGTTGATATTTCAAAAATTTGGATACCTATTTTACAAAAAGAGTTAATTGCAAAAAGGATACCCTCTATATGGGGATAGTATCATAAGTTTTTATCTGGTTTTTTCTTATGATAATATTAATAAGAAAACTTCATTTATGACGAAGTATAAATTCTCTTATAATATGCAAATGCGCTATCCTTTCAAAAATTCGTTCCCAGAAACGTCACAAAAATATGATTGAAACAGATTTTGACATCTTCAATCTCAAAATCTTATTCTATGTATACTATGTTGATGTCATATTTTTGCAAGATTATCAAGTGTTCTGTTTCTAGTAAATTTATTTATTTTATGTCATTTTGATAACGGCTTTCGATCTGGAAAGCCGAAACGTCAATAAAAAAACTTTTTTAACAACTAAGTGGTTTTAATCCAGTGGAAAGAGAGAGAAACTTATTCCCCTTATTTAGATAATAAATATTTTATGTGTAGGTGGTCCTGTTTCAATGAAAACACTGAAATTACTTTTTTTTAAAATTTCCAATTAATTATTTTAAAATGTAATGATTTGTTAAGTTATATTTCAACTATATTCTATAAGGCACTTTTCGATTGTTATTACGAAGATGTGTGTTTTAGTCCAAATATTTATTTTGCTTATAGCTGTTTGTAATTTCTACGTTAATGTTTGGTTAATCTTCTATACTACTAATATCCCAAAAAAATCCTCACCGAAAGATCCTTCTTCTTGCTTCTTAAGTGAATAGATTATATGTAGTTCTCAACAAGTTTTATTGATAGATATAACGTTCCCTGATAAAAACTTGTTAGATTCAGTGGCGGATCCAGACGGGGGGCCCCGGCGGCTCTGCCCCCCCCTTGTCTTAAATTAATTTTAGATCGATAATAATATGAAAAGAATTATCCATAAAACGTTATACTATTTTTTAGTCTGAAAAGTTCTATGACAAACTAATGACCTGTCCGTGGTACTACTGGAATAGAAACAACAGAAATACTCTGTTAATGTTAACAACAGCTGCAAAATACAATTTTGAAATAAATTGTTTTGGGTTATCAGAACTGAATTATCCACTATTATTAAAAGTAAGTCAATAAGAAATTATAATATAAAATTAAATGTTTGAATTAAATAAAGGCTGTTCAGGTATATATTTAAAAAAAAAAAATTGTTCGAATCAATAAAATGTACATACATTATTAGGATACTTTAGATTTCGGCGCTATTTATTTGCACAAAAAACCTGTTCCCCTTTTGGATGTAAAATTTTCTAAAATGAGCGGAAATTTCACTAGATTCTCGGAAAAAAGATATCCTCAGTAGTAGAGGAGATTTCAAAAATTAAATTACAGCGCAAGGACGCAAGGACGCAAGACGCAAGAGGGATGTAGATAATAGATGTTGTGGGAATGTAGGGATTCGGCAACATTTGATGGTTACAGTTTATCTATTTTCAATTGCAGAACAAAATGATCCCGCTTTTCACAAGCCGACAATGCAGACAACGCTATTTGTTGGCACATCTAGAGGCCGCCAATGCGGTTCAAAGGAACTTGTCGAAACATCTGGGAATTTTGTTTTTATATTTCTGCAATTGAAAATGGAAAAACTATACCCGCTTATTATATTATAGTAGATTAGATTTGAGTTTAGTTTATATGTATAAAAATATATTTGGAATACCATGAAACTTGTACTATCATGATTTTTCAAATGGACTATAATATTTTATTATATTGTAGGGATTTCGATTGTGTTATTCACTCTTCACAATTGCAAGAAAGTACATGTAAACATCAGTAATCAAGAGATTTCAAGTTGCATTTGAAAATTTGCTTAGGTGCTATGACATCATCACGTAATAATGCAGTATTAGCAGAAACTTTTAGCACTCCTTAGAAAATATAATGCTGAATAGCAGCTAATAAAATGTAGAACATTTAACACGAATATGGTCACCAAAATTGCTCACATTAACCCTAATAATCTGACACTTCCTTATTGGAGGATTAAAAGTTCACCACCTTTAGCTGATGCTTTTATTGAAACGAGTCCATTTATAGATTTTCCAACACAACTATGAAGTAGTAATTTTCAAACCACACATCATATATCCAACCTATACCGATATACTTGGTATAAACAATGCGCTCTTAAAAGCCGAATTGAACAAGATGGGAGAAAATTTAACAAAAAACTTTACAGATGCGTCAAAATATGATGATGGTACGGGGGCAGCTTTTCTCGTTTATGATGCCAGTTATGCGAAAAAGTTTAGTCTACCAAAATTTTATTCAATATTTATAGCTGAAGCGTGTGCAATTAAAAAATCACTCGAGTGGTGTACCCTGAATCCAATTTCATCAGCTACTCTTATGTCAGATTCTATATCCGTTCTACAAGCCATTGAAAACTCTCCCACCAAAGTTTATAGACAAGAAATTATATTTGATACAAAAATTATTAATTAATCTAAAAAATTGCAGCAAAAATATTCACTTTCTTTGGGTCAAATACGGTAATCCGAGCATTTTCGGATTTAATAAAAATACATAAAACATATGTAAGAGACAGATGGAGAAGTCAATACAAAGAAATGGCCAATGCATCTGGAATCCAATATTTTCGTCTGCGTCCTCATCTGTCAGATAAAATTGTACATATCACCACTTTTGATTATAACAAAAAAGCGTCATTCTGAACACGACTAAAACTTAACTATGGCCGTTTGTGTATGTAATGATACTGCCGTTGCAGATCTTAATAATATTATATTGGAATGCCCCAAATACACAGAAAAGATCTCAAATCTATATAACTCCATTTTAAGAAATAATATCCCTCTCCCAGTAAATTTAACATCCCTATTAGCCAATAACAAGAATATATTCGATTTATATAATTTATTTATTTATTTATTTATTTATTATTTATATAATTTTTATATATCCAATTAATAAAGTTAGATTTATAGATAGATAATTTTCCTACAAAAGTATAAATAAATTTTAAAACTCTGTGGCTCTCACACACACACACACAAATACACACACACACACACACAAGTTGTATTTTAAAAATATTCTAATTGTTTTAACTTTCTGAATGTTATATCTATTGTTAAATTAAATAGAGAAAATGTTCTTGAAATAATAAAAAATTGACTTATTATCAAACCTCATTTTTATGATAGGAACAGGGGCGGTATTGAAAGTATTTAAAAATATGGTCAAACCATTTTTTGTACTTCGAATTCGCCTTTGTGCAAACTTTCAAGTTTGAGAGAAAAATTTGAGAAATTATCTATGAAACTCGACAGTAATCTAAGAAAGTAATTTCTCATAATAGGTGTAAATAAACTAGTGAAAAAATGATTAGCCACAAGAACTTTTACCATTTATAAACCTTCTGGCAGAATTTCGTTACAAACTTATGTTCCAGTTTAATTTTCTTATTACACCAATTGGCGAGAACACTAATTTCTGGAAAAAATACCACAGCTCGCATCACGACGAGTCAAGTCGAAAAATATTTTTTTCAGTTTTTTAGTCGAAGTAGTTCTTTTTTAAAAAAACCCCGAACAAATACTCTCGTTCAAACGACGAATAAAGACCGGGAGTTTACGTCTCAAGTAATTTGGCCAATCACATAGCGCTCGTAGGCTGCCGAGGCCATTTGAAGCTGGGAAAGCATCGTTGTAGTCTCTATCGATCGGTAGACGACACAATATTCATAGTAATTGTGACGTAGCATCGAGCGCCTCCAAGCAGCTCTTTGAATGTTCACTGAACTTTTATGATTTTCAAATAGTGTTTTTCAAAATATTACAGAATAATTTGTAATAAAAATTATACAAACATGTCAATTAGTGGTTATATTTTAATTATTTGTACATTTAAACTGGATTTACTCATTTGTGATATCTTCTCCATTGATTTGCTGATTTTAAACGCGGCCATATAAACACCGACGAGGCTAAACGTTCTGGTCGCCCAAATTCGGCAGTTGTTCCAGAAAACAAAAAATGGCCTCCAAATAGTTTTGAAGGATCGTAAATTAAAGTTGCGTGAGACAGCTGACATCACAAAGAAATTATAAAACAGGAAAAACCGTCAACAGCGAATATTATATATAGGCTAATCAACTTAGTAAAGTTAAGGGAAAGTTTAGGTACAGTCCTAATTCCTTTTATCATTTATGTTTTCGTAGTCGCTGAACACGAATTTGATGTTTGCTGACACATATTTTGGCCGGAACAGTGTTTTTTTGCAAAATAAGTGCAAATTTTGTCATTTTTTTTTTAGTTTTTGGCCTAAATCTCGGTAAGTATCCATTTTTTCGAAAAGACTATTCCTTACAAAATTGAAGATGACAAAATTTCCCACAAGTCTCATAGACAAAAAATTTTTCTACGACCAATAGTTACGCAGATAGAGTGCGTTGAAAAATGTGTAGATTTTCCAAGGGCAGTTAGCGGAAAGTTTAGGTGCAGTCCTAATTCTAACATAAAGAATAAAAAAATTAGGACTGTACTTAAACTTTCCGCTAACTGCCCTTCTATTTTCTTAAATGACTAGCCTAATAGCATATTGATGGGTTTAAAGGAACAAATTGCGAAATAACGGTACCAATTGAAGCATATTCCACTGCATTATCCTCATATTCCACTGCATTATCCTCATTTAAACCTTATTTTATCTTCTAAATAGACGTTCACATATTTGCATTATATCGTTGATATATCTTGCAATACTTTTACAATTAACATGTTTCATCGAATATAAATATTTTGTATTTTGTCCTTTTACCTTGACCTCAAAAATATCTTTAAGATTGCGATTGAGAAAAATTCTTTAGTTATTTTAAAATTATTTTATTATTTTATCTCCTTATAACCTTTTCTTCTTCTTATTGGCATATATTCTTCACTAATTTTATTTTTTTAGTGGTTTAATTTGTAGAAAAGAATTAATTCGTCTGTCAAAAATGCAAATAAAAACTTTTTCCTAGGACTACATGCGAAAGTAGCTTACATCGCATAAACAAATACGTCAGAAAGTTGACAATATCTGTCACATTTAAAACAGTGATGATATGAACTTAAAACTGATACGATATGAATATTTCATAGGCAGGAACTGTCAAATCAATGACAGAAAGTTTAAAAGTAAGTACTAACATATTAAGTTCATTTAATTGTTGTTTCTTATTAAATAATTTTTATCTTTGGAATTTGTTTTAATTATTAGTCGTAGGAAAAATATTGTAGAAAGTGATTTTCACACTCGTTCCGTTTCCGCACTCTCCGCTACGCGGCTCGTGCTCAACGTTCACTCGTGTGGAATAAGTCACTTTCTACACTTGTTATGTAATAAACTATTTCCTACGACTACATGCGAAAGTAGCTTATATCGCATAAATAAATACGTCAGAAAGTTGACAATATCTGTCACATTTAAAACAGTGATGATATAAACTTAAAACTGATACGATATGAATATTTCATATCAGTTTTGAATTTTGCATTGCTATCTAGAAGGCAGGAACTGTCAAATCAATGACACAAAGTTTAAAAGTAAGTACTAACATATTAAGTTCATTTAATTGTTGTTTTTTATTAAATAATTTTTATCTTTGGAATTTGTTTTAACTTTTAGTCGTAGGAAAAATATTGTACATAACGCGTTAGAAAGTGATTTTCACATTCGTTCCGTTTCCGCACTTTCTACACTTGTTATGTAATATACTATTTAAATCAGCTGTTGGTCATAACAAAATGCACCGTTTGATAAAGCGATTTAATTTATAACATATGATTTTTTTTGCAATTTTCAATGGCCCGTGTAATATTTGCATATTTGCGAAAAAGTAAGGTTAGCAAAGACATCGGAAGATCCAACTATTTTGGTTCGATTCCTACTAATTTGAAGCAGCTTTCAAATGAAATATTGCTATTTAAAAATTAATTTTGCCTTTTTTGATGATTTTAACACTACCTAACCTAGTTATTATTTTTATGCTTTAAATTACGTATGCCAATTTTTGTTCGGTTAGAACTTTCTGATTAAAAATTAAAGAGGGGAAAGTGACTTTAGCTGCGCACTGAATTTTTTTGGCGAGTATTTAATATTGATTTGGCGACTATTTAATTTTTTTTTATTTACTGTTGTAGCATAAAATTTTTTGTTATTATTCTACTGGTTCATCCAATTTTGTGGTTCTTAAAAAATAGAGTTATTTCTAGAAATTTATACCTAGATTAGGTATACATAAAATGGCTATAATTATGGTATCTATAAAAATACTTTATTTTTTAAATTATATTCTGTTCGAAATAAGTTAAAGTTAATAGCATTAATTAATTAATTATTTACTAATTCATTTCTGTACTTCAAATCATACAAAAAAACTGCTTATGTAATTTTTTCTCCATATCACAATATCGCTTGTCTTTTGGTAGTTTCCATAAAGTGCCGGCTCGTCTTGAACTAATAAAGGAAACTTGTCTAATGTTGGAAATTCTCTTTTATAAAAGAAAGCATGTACATTCCGTGGGATCGGTTCCATAATCGCTCTGCCATAAAATGTAAATATTCAAAATTTTTGCTCCTAGAGTTTTCAGCCTCATATCAACTATTAATTATTAAAATGCCAAACAATTTTTTAGCACATCATTTCTGCACATTATTCAATCAAACTGTAATTACGGATACATTTCTGGGTAATTGTAGTTAGGACTTGCCAACGTGGACATTTTTTTTGGCATAGACATGTAAATCATTTAGCCAACCAGGATTCGTCTATAAGGGAAAAAACTAAGCATTTATTCTTTTATTTTTTAGCCATGTTCTAATTTAATACTGCGTGTTTTTCAAATTGAAGTACATGGTAAATTTCAAGAACAAAATTTGTCGGCATATGAGTCGGCTTCTCCCATCTTGGTTCTTATTTATTGTGCACAACATCTATGTATTCACTTAGACTTACCAGGATGTCATATTTCAACGTTTAAAGTTTTGCGTCAAGCGTCATGTTGAGTTGAGAAAATAAGTTATGCATTTTATAATAACATTGTGGAAACTAAATAAAACTAAATAAAAAATCACTCTTAATACGTTTAGCAGTCAGTTTATCAGATCCATCCTCCAACCACCCCAGACGGAGTTAGGAGTCAATTTGATATATGAAATAAAAAATGCTTCATAATTAAACAATTGAAATTATAAAAAGAATTGAAATTTTATCAAATAATTAATTTGTTTAACAAAATTATTAAATGTTTTTTTTTTAGAATTTATAATCTTCAATTAGCAAAAGTGGCACATTCTGCAGCGTTGTTTGAATTCTTGACGGGGTCCATAACTATTGTTGTACTTTTTTATTCTTTAATAGAAGTAAGTTGAACAGTTAATAACTTTAGATCGAAATATACTAGACAAGTTTAGCTCTTTTTCATTAATATTAGAACTAATGAATAATAAACTTATTATTCATTGCATTGGATAATGGGTAATATTATCATTTAGGGGACATATGTGGCTATATTATAACATTTCATTTTCATATTTTGGACTTTACTTTTTATCTTATTTTTAAGGGAATTAATCCAAGATTTATTACTCTGAATTCTGCAATACTAATATTTGCTCTATTTCAAGTCATTATTAGTAGTTTATATGGACAAAAATTAATAAATGCCGTAAGTAATGGTTTAATTTAAATACACAACAAATGTTTACATTAAAAAGAAAATGTAGCTTATGAAAAATATGTAATTTCAATGTATTAAGTTATATCATTCTTTTTAGTCCGAAAATTTTTATGACAAACTAGTGAGCTGTCCTTACTACTACTGGAATAAAAACAACAGAAACACTCTATTAATCTTAATAAAAGCTGCAAAATATAATTTTGAAATAACTTGTTTTGGACTAACAAAAGTTGACAATGGACTATTATTAAAAGTAAAATTATTTACTTTAATAGGTATGATTAATATTTTATTAAATTGTAGGGTCTCAAATTGTGTTACTCACTCCTCACGCTTGCAAGAAAGTACATGTAAACATCAGTGATCAAGACGTTTCAACTTTAACTCCTAAATGACACATTATAAGTAAATCACTTACACAATTAGCCATAATTATATGAAAAAATAAACAAAGTTATTGTTGCAAGAAGATACATATTGTTAGCAAAAAAAGTAGTTTTTGAAAAAACTTTGGTACTTTTATGCGTTATTCAAAAATAAAAATATAATACAAGGATGATGTAGTTAAAACACTATACTTTAAGGGGAAATTATAGGTGAGTACGAAAAAGCAGGTCAGGTATTTTTCCACCTAGCTTGAAATTTCGCTAAAAAATGCCAAAAAATGCAGAATTCCACCTTATTTCTTCTGTTATACCCGAATTATAATAATAATAATAATAATAATAATCATTTATTGTCCAACAGAAATTCCATTTACAGAACAATATTAATAGAAACTGTAATTCAAAATAGACAAAACAACTGTTATAACTGAATACATAACTTAACGGTTATCTACATAATTCGAAAATAATACAAATAAAGCAATTCTTTTATATTTAACCATTAATTAAAAAACTTACCCTAACTGTAAATTTAAATAAAAATTCTGATTTGATTTATCAACAATTTGTGTTTAATTTTCAGATAATTAAACATGTAAACTCATATTCGTTTATTCGTACAACCGGCAACGCCGCACCAAATACGTTGGCGAGCGGCGTCGAACCAGGAAGCGCTTCATCAAAGAGAATTTTTTGCTCTATTTCATAATGATGGCATCAAGTCGTAAATCTAACGGTCGCGTCTAGACAATAGAAAAAATATTACACTTGTTTGCGCGGCTCACGATAAAGAATCTTTCGAGAACGGTTGCCATCGGGAGAAGGGATATATCTGAAACCGATGAACTTCGTCAAATTTAAAATCAGTGTGTTGTTAGCCGCGAATCAGGCTAGACCCTCCATTGACACCAACTCAATGTAAAAATATTTCTTCACAGTGGTACTTTGCTGCGTATCAGGCGGTCCACTGTATTTTTCATTTTATACTCAAAATCTAAACTCAGTGCTTCGTAGTACAGCAAATTAATATTTTCTGAATGATGTGGTCATTTCTTTAAATTAACTATAATACTTTGTTCACGATTACTAGTTTAATGTAATCTTTGTTACGTTGTTGTTTTTGTTCATTTATTTATTTAACAAGTCTAATAAATGGTTAAATAAAAGTGTCCATTGTTTTTATTGGATGAAGTTGAGAAAGTAAACCTACTACAGCATATTTCTTCAATCTAAAAAGTACAGTCCACTCTAAATTCGAACTTCGATGCAGTTTAAAAAGGCGGTAACACATTGTTGGCCGTCCTGGGAAACTGGCACAACATAGGGCTTATTCCAGAGCCCTCAACATGGTCCTAACGAGCCGGATCAGGACCTCAACATGGTCCCATCGAACCGGGTTCAATCTTCATTACTTCTCCAGGACCTCATCATGGTCCACTTCTTCAACTCTCCAGGAATAGTTCCAGAGATTTTCCTCCAGGTTCCTGAGCGATTCCAGAGATTCTTCCATGATCCTGAGCGATCCAGTTCAACTCTTCAACTTCATCAGTAGGCCTATAGTGGCTTAAAAACTTCAAGCAACCTTCAAACCTTCAAGCAACTCTTCACAGCAAGAAATTGTAAGGTATTTTTTGTAAAACTCATTTAAACTCGTTGTAACCACTTAAAAGCGGTCCGATAACAATCGTAGGCTTGTGGTAAAGGTATTTTTTGTAAAACTCATTTAAACTCGTTGTAACCACTTAAAAGCGGTCCGATAACAATCGTAGGCTTGTGGTAAATTAATGCACACATTTTTTCGTTACATTTACGTATAAAAAACTTGCATTGTATTTTAAACTTACCAAATTCTACGGCGCATGCGCTAACTAGCCGGCCGTAGATATTTATTTTTTGTAAAACTCATTTAAACTCGTTGTAACCACTTAAAAGCGGTCCGATAACAATCGTAGGCTTGTGGTAAATTGATGCATACATTTTTTCGTTATATTTACGTATAAAAAACTTTCATTGTATTTTAAACTTACCAAATTCTACGGCGCATGCGCTAACTAGCCGGCCGTAGATATTTATTTACTTACTTACTGTAAACAATCAAACATTTATAAAAAAGAAAACATTTCGTACTTGTGTGTTCTACATATTTTTAACTATAAAGTCGAGATACATGTATTTTTTCATTCTTTCTTAACATATAAAACATTGTCGCATTCTATACATGAAAAATTGTTCTCGCTACCAAATCTCGTCACAATCATTCAGAAAATATTCATTCGAATTTTTACATTTCGTGTAAACAGCACGAAAGTTTATTAAAAAATAACTAGGCTTTTAAAACGCCACCTTTCCAAGTTAAGAATCAACAATTCAACTCGTTCACTATACAAACACAATTTTAAAAAAAAACTCGTATCGTTCGTAATTAAAACAAATTTTCGTACAAGAAAATCGCACTAATAATCAAATCGCATTTATTCTTAACTTACTTTTTTTCATTTGCCGACGGCAAAAAATAATTCTCGCATTTTTCAAATACTTTCACAACAAATCATTTCGCTACAAATCTAAAAACCCGTAGATATGGTTCTACGATTCTACAAATAAATCGCTAAACAATATTTAAAACTCAAATCATAAACATTCGCTATTTTACAATCAAACTTTATTCTTAAAATTCACTTCGTTACCAATACAAAACAACAGCTGATCGTTGTTTCGAGATCTAATATCTCACTTAACAAATAAAAACCATTTTTTAACTTACAACTCAATACTATAAAAACATTTAATATTTTTTCCATTTTTTATACAAGGTGTTCTTCAAAAATAAGACACCTCCCTTTATTCTAGAAACTAGCGCCGCATCAGAGGTACAAAAGGGCTGCATACCCTTATATTTTTATTCTCGTTCATAGGGAAAATTATCCCTTAGCAACAGGCTCTCCATAGCCAAACAATTTTCAATCTATCGTTCATTGCACATACTTTTCTATTTTTTCGTTTTGCACTCAAGAAGAAGTTCTTTATTTAAAGACTTCTTGTATTTCGTTCATTTTCGCATTTTCAATCTAAAGGGAAGTCCTTCATTTTATAGCAAGGCTCCTGTACTATTGTTATTCCCATTCGTTCGCATTATCTTTCTATAGGGCGATCTACTAAAAGATTATACCCTCTTTGACAAACATATTTTTAAATCCTCGCTAACAATTTATACTTTTTTCTATAGGGTGATCTACTAAACGATTATACCCTCTTCTAGCAAACATATTTCAATTTTCGTTGACAATTTATACTTTTTTCTATAGGGTGATCTACTAAAAGATTATACCTTCTCTTGCAAATATATTTTGATTTTTCTCTAACAACAAACATTTAAATTTCTAGCAATTCTACTTTTCATTTTCGCACAAGATGTTCTATATGGTTAGACATCTCCCTTTGGCACCTTACTAGGTCCAAGGGGTTGTATGGGGGAAACTACCCTCAGGGATATTGGATGCCCAGACTCTATGACAAAAATAAGATGAGCTCTATGGTGAGACATCTCCCTTTGGTATCTTTCAGATCTAAGGGGTTGTATGGGGAAACTACCCCCAGGGATATTGGATGCCCAGACTCTGTCAATCAACATAAGATGATCTCTATGGTGAGACATCTCCCTTTGGTATCTTTCAGATCTAAGGGGTTGTATGGGGAAACTACCCCCAGGGATACTAAAATGCCCAGTTATGTATCGTTTTAAAATTCATTTGCGAGAAAAGTTATTTTGGGCCGAGGTAGTCGTTATAGAGAGAGGGCTAAGGGGTTGATCTGGGATACCTCTGCCAGCAGATCTGAGAAAAAGCCAACGCCTGGAGTTGCAATTTTCGCAAATTATGTTAACAAAAAACTCTTGTCAACTGTATAGGGAAACTACCCTCTTTAACAAATAAAAACTTTAAAAATGTCCTTCTAATAAGGCTCTATTTTCAGGATTACTTATCCATTTATCGCACTTTTTCATGTATTCAACTTTCAGGGAAAACTACCCTCAAACAATTATTTTTATCATAAACATTCTTTGACATTTCTACTTTACTTTGTACCAAAAATCCTCTGATGTGGCCAAAAAAGGTGTTCGTACATTCATTTCAATTGTTGTACTGGAAAAAACATTCCACAACAAAAAACTATTCGTTAAATCAAACCTTTCTACTTTTATACATACAAGGGATCAATAACCCATCATTTTAAAAACCAAACAAAAATCAATCAAATAAACTACATAAATAAATCTTAAAAACAAATTAAAACGCTCAAACGCATTCATTTTAATTTTCACAAGGCATTTCATTTTACAGCAAATACCTTAAACAAGCAGTGATGCAATTTCTATTTTTCATTTTTTTTCTCATTTTTATACAGGGTGAACACATACCCTTAGGATTTATATCCATCATTTAAACATTTTCACACAGGGTGATCTCATCAAAAGATTATACCCTAGGGACATTTCGTGCCCACATTCTCTGACAATTCTTTTCTACAGGGTGATTCCCACAAGCGGAAAATATTCCCAAATATTTTAGACTTTTCATTTTTTCTACTTTCATACAGGGTGATCGTATACCCTTGGGATTTCTTTTGCCCATTTTGATATTGTAGGCTGAGGCAGTCGTTATAGAGAGAGGGCTAAGGAATTGATCTGGGATATTCCTGCTAGCAGATCTGGGAAAGCCAACGCCTATAGTCGCAATTTTTGTATTTTTCGTTCACATTTTCATTTCAACTCATAACAATGATCTTCATTCATACAGGGTGATTATACCCTAGGGACATTTCGTGCCCATATTCTATGACAAATTCTCTACCTTTACAGGGTGATTCCCACAAGCGGAAAATATTCCCAAATATTTTAAACTTTTTTCTTTCATACAGGGTGAGCAAATACCCTTAGGATTTCATATCCATCATTCAAATATTTTAAACATTTTCATACAGGGTGATCTCATCCAAAGATTATACCCTAGGGACATTTCGTGCCCAGATTCGCTGACAATTCTAAACCTATACAGGGTGATTCCCTCAAGCGGAAAATATTCCCAAATATTTTAAACTTTTTCATTCATACAGGGTGAGAAAATACCCTCAGGATTTTATATCCATCATTCAGAAAACTTTTAAACTTTTTTCATTCATACAGGGTGAGCAAATACCCTTAGAATTTCATATCCATCATTCTAACATTCTAAACCTTTTCATACAGGGTGATTCCATCAAGCGGAAAATATTCCCATATTTAATTATAAACATTTCTTAAAACATTCATACAATTCTACTTTTATACAGGGTGATCGTATACCCTTGGGATCTTTTTGCCCATTTTCGTTCAAACATTCATGTACTGTTTTGGCATTCATTTGTAGGGAAAAACTATTGTAGGCTGAGGTAGTCGTTATAGAGAGAGGGCTAAGGAATTGATCTGGGATATTCCTGCTAGCAGATCTGGGAAAGCCAACGCCTATAGTTGCAATTTTTGCAAATGTTGCTAAGATTTTGGCATGTTTTGTTTTTTAATTCCAAATAAGGAACATGGCTCGGTGATGCCTAATCACAAATCGTTTGTACAAATCATAATTTCTATTAAACTATGCGCCAACAAGCGGCCAGGATTCAAATATCCAATTTTTACTAAACTATGCGCCCACAAGCGGCCAGGATTCAAATATCCAATTTTATTAAACTATGCGCCCACAAGCGGCCAGGATTCAAATATCCAATTTTTACTAAACTATGCGCCCACAAGCGGCCAGGATCCAAATATCCAAATATTTTAAAATCTTTTACATTTTTCAAACTTATTTCAATTAAACTCATTCCGAAACTACAGGGTGATGACCCAAATTACTAAAAAATTTAAAAAAAAAAAAAACCTTTCAATACCAATGCGTCGCTATACTCCGCCTCTTTTCGCGGGGGGAGAATGTTTAATTTTCAGATAATTAAACATGTAAACTCATATTCGTTTATTCGTACAACCGGCAACGCCGCACCAAATACGTTGGCGAGCGGCGTCGAACCAGGAAGCGCTTCATCAAAGAGAATTTTTTGCTCTATTTCATAATGATGGCATCAAGTCGTAAATCTAACGGTCGCGTCTAGACAATAGAAAAAATATTACACTTGTTTGCGCGGCTCACGATAAAGAATCTTTCGAGAACGGTTGCCATCGGGAGAAGGGATATATCTGAAACCGATGAACTTCGTCAAATTTAAAATCAGGCTAGACCCTCCATTGACACCAACTCAATGTAAAAATATTTCTTCACAGTGGTACTTTGCTGCGTATCAGGCGGTCCACTGTATTTTTCATTTTATACTCAAAATCTAAACTCAGTGCTTCGTAGTACAGCAAATTAATATTTTCTGAATGATGTGGTCATTTCTTTAAATTAACTATAATACTTTGTTCACGATTACTAGTTTAATGTAATCTTTGTTACGTTGTTGTTTTTGCTCATTTATTTATTTAACAAGTCTAATAAATGGTTAAATAAAAGTGTCCATTGTTTTTATTGGATGAAGTTGAGAAAGTAAACTTACTACAGCATATTTCTTCAATCTAAAAAGTACAGTCCACTCTAAATTCGAACTTCGATGCAGTTTAAAAAGGCGGTAACACATTGTTGGCCGTCCTGGGAAACTGGCACAACATAGGGCTTATTCCAGAGCCCTCAACAATTTGTTTTAATGAATTGTAGTGAAGGTCGCAGTCATTTGCAATTTGATTAAAATTTGAGCATATGATGTATAGTGGAGAATGAGAAAGAATGTTAGTTCTTGCATTGTCAGAGTAAAACGTTAGATTACGACGTGAGTGAAATCTTGGAATAAGAAAATTGAGCTGACTTAATAAGTTTGGAGAGTCAATAAAATTATGATTCAACTTAAACAGGAAAGCCAGACCACTGTTTGTTCTTCTAAGTTGCAGGTAGTCCATGCCAAAACGATGTAGCAAAATAGATTGTTCGATCCCCCTTTCGGGGTAAGTCCCATCGATCGTACTAGCTAAAAATTTCACAAACCTCCTCTGCACGGTCTCTAACAAATTAATGTGATTTAGGTAATACGGACTCCACACAACAGAAGCGTATTCAAGTTTTGATCTCACTAGAGCGAAAAATAGCGTTTTCAATGCATCCTCATTAGAAAATGATTTGCAGTTCCTGATTATAAATCCAAGGGATTTAGTGGCTTTAGAACAGATACTATTTATATGTATTATAAAATCCAATTTATTACCAAAAGTAATGCCCAGATCTCTAACCTCAGTACATCTAGTTAAGTCCACATTATCGATTTGGTATTTGTATAAAACGGGATAAGATTTACAGATAAAGGTGCATACTTTACATTTACTTAAATTTAGAAAAAGACGATTTCTTGTACACCATTCATTAACTTTATTTAATTCCAATTGGAGCAAATGACAATCCAACTGAGATCTAATTTCTAGAAATATTTTTAAATCATCAGCAAATAATAAATTTTTAGATCGTAACGCGATAGAAAGGTCATTTATAAATAGTAAAAATAATAAGGGACCTAGGTTGGACCCTTGTGGAACACCTGACGTTGGGGAATAAGTTGTAGAGAAAAACCCATTATAAGAAACAAACTGGCCTCTATTAAAAAGATAAGATTTTAGTAAAGTTATAAGCGAATTACTAAAGCCCAATAGTTGTAACTTAGTCATAAGTAGTGAGTGGTCTATCTTATCAAAAGCCTTGGAGAAGTCAGTGTATATGACATCTACTTGGCGCTTTTTGTCCATCGCTTCAGCTATATATTGAGTAATCTCAACTAAATTGGAAGTAGTAGATCTTTGTCTCATGAAACCGTGTTGGCTTGGCGATATCAAGCATTTTATTTGATCATAAATTTGATTATACACTGACATCTCCAATACCTTCATCAATATCGAAATTGGCCGATAATTTTCAATATTGGCTTTATCTCCACTTTTGAGCACAGGGCAGACTCTAGCAATTTTCCACGTATCAGGGAATACAGACTTTTGAAGAATAAGATTATATATCTTAAGTAATGGCTGAACAAAAGCATATAATGAAATGTTGTTGTAATTATACCCCCTCACACCTTCCCCTAGCCAATCACAATTCACTAAAGTTAATTTTCTTCTGTGATGAAAGCCAACCATATTCACATCAAGTTGGTATTGATATTAGTTACTTTTCGGATCGATATCAACCCATATATGATATAATTTTGGATAACGCCATCGTGTTCAGCAACCTCGAAAACCGGGGGGAAGATATATATTGCAGGAGGAAGACGCGGAATCCACAATTTCCCATTTTGGGGGTGGTTTTATGCGTTTGAGGGGTGGGATCAAGTCGAAAATATTTTTTGATAACGCCATCGTGTTTAGTATCCTCGAAAATGGGGGGGAAGATATATTTTTCTGGAGGAAGACGCCGAATCGATTTTGGCGCTAGAAATACGTTAATAATGAGCATAGCTGCATCGAAAAATTTTCTGATTAGGTATATGCTCCATTCAGTTTGTCTGAAATCATTTTTTTTCGATATCTGGGCAATGTATTCAATCGTTTAAGACCAATTTCAGACAGATTGCTATGAGTCAGTGACTTCAATTTGTTGACATATTCGAAATGCTATAAAAATGTAAGGCGGCAGGATTTTTTTCTGAAAATTGATTTTTCCGCATCAAGTGACCCGACTTTATCAACAGGGTAGTTCATAACTATTGGAACATAGGCTAATGGCAAATTATTGGGACCAAAATATTGTGATAGGACCAAATATACCTTAAATAAAATATTGCTGGGAATAAGATTCACTCCTCACGCTTGCAAGAAAGTACATGTAGACATCAGTGATCAAGACGTTTCAACTTTAACCCCTAAATGACACATTTTCTGATAATGTCCCTGTATATTTATCAATTGTTATCAAAATCGGCACAGAGGCATAACTTTGGACAAGGAATATTATTTTATGTATTATTTCACATTTTGTTATAGGGGGCGCCACATGAATGGTTTCTGATGATGAAATTAAGTGGCATCTTTTTTTGACGAAACTTTTTAGTGATTTTGATTGGAAAATATGACGTAAACATCATTTCTACGTAATATTGATACTCTTGTTTAAACACGATAATTTCGCCCGTTTTCGAGAAAAACGCGATTGAACAGTTCTGAGAAGGGGATTTCAAACAACAATAAAAAACTTGTGACATAAGGCTTCTATTTCAACGGTTTATAAAGCAGAATTAAAAATAATTTAACATAGGAAGAGCAAACTTAAATTAAATGTTCTATGTGGCCTCCTACGACTTCTATGCCTTTTCTAATTCTTGTAATAAAGGATATCAAAGAAAACATTATAAAATTACCTGTTCAATTGCGCTTTTCTCGAAAACGGGTGAAATTATCGTGTATAAACAAGAGTACCAATATTATTTATAAATAATGTTTACGTCATATTTTCTAATCAAAATCACTAAAAAGTTTCGTAAAAAAAAGGTACCACTTAATTTCATCATTAGGAATCATTCACGTGGCGCCCCCTATAACAAAATGTGAAATAATACATAACCTAATATTCCGTGTCCAAAGTTATGCCTCTGTGCCGATTTTGATAACAATTGATAAATATACAGGGACATTATCAGAAAAAAACGAAAAAAAAAATCCAACTTTAACGCCCTATATCTTATTCCACAGCAATATTTTATTAAGGTATATTTGGTCCTATCGCAATATTTTGCTCACAATAACTTGCCCTTAGCCACCCACCCTGTATAAAAGTGACTTTCAGACGGGGTGCTGTAAGTTGTTTTTTTTTTTCTCATTTTTTTTGTCTCATTTTTTTTTGAAAATGGTCTCCAGGGTAAACGCTACAATCTCGGTTTCTGAAAACTGTGTTCTCGGTATCTCAGGGTTATTATCTAACTACATTCCGGAAATCAGACGGGGTCCTATGAAACACTTAGGTCATATTTTTTGACATTTTTGAAAATGCGCTCACAACAGATGCTACGCGCATTACCGCCTACAGGGTTATATAATCTATCAATTCCATGTGGTTTTAGCATGGGTGCTATGAGGCAAAAATCTTGGTTGTCATCTCTCTAACTATTACATTAAGTTCAAAAAATTCATATGCAACTACTTGAACGCCACACTAGTAGACAATTTTAAACTTCGGTACGGTAGAGGAATCTCTTGAAAGCAAATGTACCACAAATGACAAGTGGTTTGAAATTATGGCAGTTGCGTCTTCGCATTAGTGTGGCGATTGCGGATTAAATATATATTTTAAAATATTTTAAGTATATTAATTAATTGAAAATTGTTATTAGTTTAAATAAAATTATATTGAAATGATCTGACCCGAAATATGTTAAAAGAAACAATTAAATATTGAAGAAATAAACCTCATTTATTTTTCACTTGTATATTATTTATTTATTTTACCTTTTACCTAGAGCTATATGAGCGGGTGTTATGGCCATAACGAGGAGGGTCTGGATTTATCCAGCAATAAATTTTTGATTGCTTTGGCTGTATATTTTCTTTGATATTTTTTGGAAAATCGGAATGCATTTCCATTAATTAGGATAGGAGTCACTGAGGTGACTCCAAATAACACATATTGTATGGGTCTACAGTCCCTTATAGATGGAATACAGAGGGTTTTGTATATTTTGGTAATTTCTTCATTGCCTCCTGTGATTTTAACCTGTCTGAATAATTTTATAATATAATAATATACATAGTCTGTATCTTAACAAATTAATTGAGATATTATTAATATTGATAATCCAGGCCCGGCTTCACTAAAAGTTGACAAATTCGTTCCGCTCATAAACAACACCCTTTATGTTAAATTTTCAAAAATATTTTACCATATCTAGAAAGAGGACAAAAAATTGAATTTAGCGATATATTTTTTATTTTTGCACATATGATTTTACTACTCATAAATAGTTAAGTTTTCTTACATTTTTGGGGCACCAACCTGCTTAATTAATGCTATTAAGTTGTAATCAATATTATTTGGCCTGATTGACTATTTGGTTTAAAAGTATGTTATTCCAAAAAATATAATCTTCTAGGCCTATGAAAACAGATTTACAGGATCATACTAGGAACTAAATGTCATATTAGATTTACTTATACAACACCCATTTTATTTATTTTTTTAACCTTGCTTATAAAAAATTGTGTAGTTTGGAGTAGAAAATTAAAAAAAACTAAAATCAAATTTTTGTATAACAAAAATCACCGCATTTGGTAAAGTGATTTAATTTATAAAATATGATTTTTTTTGCAATTTTCACTGACCCGTGTAATATTTTCATATTTACGAAAAAGTATGGTTAGCAAAGACTATTTTGTCTTTTTTGATGATTAGAACACTAGTTATTAATTAAAATATTATTTTTGTGCTTTAATTTAGGTATGCCAATTTTTGTTCGCTTAGAACTTTCTGTTTAAAACTTAAAGGGGGGAAAGAGACTTTAGACGCGCACTGAATTTTTTTGGCGATGATTCAATATTTTTTTGGCGACTAATTAATTTTTTTTTATTTACTATTGCAGCATAAAAAATTTTTGTTATTATATTGGTTCATCTAATTTTGTGGTTCTTAAAAAAAAGAGTTATTTCTAGAAACCTATAGATTAGGTGTACATAAAATGGCTATCATTACGATATCCATAAAAATACTTTATTTTTTAAATTATGTTCTGTTCTAAATAAGTTAAAATTAATGGCGTTAATTAATTAATTATTTACTAATTACATTCACGTATTTATGAGAAATGCATAAAAGTAGATCGTAAAGAGGATTTTTAATAAACGAAGTTTTAGTTCAACTTTTACTTGGAAAATCACCATAACATAGCCGACTATCGACTAAACAAAAGTATTTTCGTAATGGCCGAAGATGATATTGGGATGGAAACTATGACAGGTAGTATATAAAAGAATATTACTTTGTTTTCTCAAAAATGAATAAATAAATTTAAAAAACTAAAAATCAAAAGCCCTTTCATACAAAAAATTTCATATGGGTGTTATTTGAATTGCACGTACAAATCGAAGAAATACATTAACCGGGCATCGACGTCTTCTCAAAGGTTGCAATAAAATGAATAAAGATAGTGTGTTACTTGCTTTATTTGCTTTTGTCCTATAGGTTGCTTTTTGAGAAAAATTGATCTTTAACTTTATTGTAATAGTATATTAACTTATTTAAACGATCCATTTAACTTTCACTATTGATTTTGTTTGGTTTACCTAGTATCGAATATACTCAAGCAATATTATTATTGTTTTAGAAGATCACTTGGAATTTATTCAAACAATTGGCTTATTCAAATTAGCTGCAAAACACAAAAAGATTTTTCGATCCATTCAAATGGCTTTGTTTATTATGACAGAATTGACAACTCTTTGGGTGTTGATCCTGAAAGGTAATACTAAAAATTTTGGTTGTATCAGAAGTTATTTGTTTACTCAAGTTCTACTGCAAAATGTAAGTAATATTTAAAACTATGGATCAAAGTTCGTTAGCCTTATTTTTACAGATTATCACAGAATAAAATGCTTTTGAAGTCTACAGGTTGATTCGTAAATACAGGTCAAACAACTCATCTTAATCATTTTTTATGTTACATTGGGTATTTTAAAATAAATGGGCATTTTTATCTTAAATTATTAATCATTTCAACGCTCTGTATTTAGCTATGCATATATGTTATACAAAAAATAATTTCCTTGTTGATATTTTGTAATTTAGTCAAAATTGAAATCAGATATTTGTATTGATCCAAAAGTAACATCCTAAATATCACGCTGCCAGTTTTATGCTATATAAATGGCATTCCTGATATCTTAATGCAATAATTTCTTAGATATGGTTTGACTAAAAATATAAGAAGGTCATAAATAACCTTAAACCACTTGATTTATTAGCAGCCGGTCTACGCAGAGACGTACGTACTAAATTGGGTTAAAATAATTATTAAAAAAAATCGCTTGAATATAATTTAAAATTATTTATTTAGATATAGTATATGATATACAGTATCACACATAAAGTCCGCATCAAATGGGATTATTTTGCTAATTGCTGGAGATAAAGTAGTATGATAATCGACTAAGGAGTCCTTAATATTCTTTGCCGATAAGGACAATGCATGAGGCATAAAACCATTTTCGGTTCCTGCGTGTATTATACTAATACGTTTTCGTTTATTAATCTGGCACAAGTTAGATGAGTCTACCCAACTTTTGTTTGGAATATCGTGTGTATCAAACCAAGTTTCATCCACATAATAAATATTGAATAGATTGCATTATGACTTTTCTACTACTACTGAGTTTTTTTAATTGAAATTTTAATCCGTTGCATTAAAATATCTAATTTAGGCACAATTTTCTCTTTATATAAGGCATATATTGTTCTTAGAATTTTATCTACTTCACAGCCATATAGTTTCCTTGAACCACCAGAGTTTTTTCGTTTCTTTCTTTCTAAAATAGACTTACCTACTTACTATTTTAAATAAAGTGGAACACGGTGTTTTTGTTAAAGCGGCAGCTTTCTGTAGATTCCGGCAGATTCCACGTTCCCTAAGGCTAGTATCAACATATAATAGAATTTTTTTCCCATGAGGGTGTAAAAATTGTCGACTAGTGTTACTAGGCTTGAGTTGTTTAGGCGCTGTTTGGGTCGACTATATTATATTGATTTGCATAATTCGATAAAGCTATAATCACTGTTCCTATATATTTCTCTCGCACGAATTTAAATTTGACTATACTTAGGCAGTGTCATCGCATCGTAAACATAAACCTAAAAAAATACTTTTATTTTATTTTTTTAGGTATGTTCTGTATTATTAATACATACGCTTGCAGTTGAAGAACTTGGTGGGTTACAACAACAAAATTTTAAATATTTTTGTTCGTTGAACGAAACCGACCAAGATTTCAAGAACACAATAAAAAGAGAAGCAAAACAAATCAAATTTGTTAGTATTCTCATGTTTTTTGCTATCTGTTTTACGTTTTCTTCTTTCATTTATTTAAATATCAGGCATGTGGAGGAAACTATCTGGTTTCTATCATTCTACGTTAATCAGAATTTCCCTCAATATGAATTATTTTTTACTGCAATTATGGTGATTATTGCACTTATTATGGCATATGAGACAGTTTCTCCTATCTGGGTTGCTATTTATTGTGGATCTCATTTAAGTACTCAATTAGATTTATTGAGTTATTATCTGGATAAAAACGTAATACATTTAAGTGTCAACGAATTAAATTGTATGGACGACAAGACTTACCAGGCTGTCATATTTCAACATTTAAAGTTTTGCGTTAATCGCCACGTAGATTTGAGATAGTAAGTTTTGCATTTTATAATAAAAATAAAATACCTAAGACGTTTTTCGGTTTGATTATTACCATAGTTAAGAAATATAATTTGGGGGAGTTGTAGCTTCCCTATTTCAACTGAAAATTTATTTTGGAATTTCAGATTTTACTTCTGGAGTTTTACTTTCCTTAATTCGAAAAGTGAGATTTTAAGTATTGGGAATCTGTATTTTTTCGCTTCACAATTTCCCCTATAAAAACATAAATTTTATTTTTAATAGGGGATATATGATATGAGCATTTGTTTAAGTTGGACTGACGGAATAGTAAATTTAAGATAGTTAGTATAGAATATTAAAATAGCTCACATGTAAAAAGTTACACAAAAATAACCAAACCAATTTAAAAATTAATGAGTTGAAATAAAAACATTTTATATACCTATTAGGTGTACAACTTTGCTTCCGCTGTTTTTTTAAAAATCGTAAGATGGTCCTTGAGTTACATGGTCACCAACTTAATTATTTGAACGGAAGAGTTCTAAAGATAAAATTATTGAAGGTATGGAAGAAAATAAAGTCATTTTTATCTCACAAGTTATTTATTTGAAGAAGCGACCGGTTTCGGCGATCAAGATATCGCCATCATCAGGTCCTGCGTGGAAAAATTATGGAGTTAAAAGGCAAATTTGTTAAGTTACATGCTTTAAAGAATTTATTTTAATTTAATTTTAATTTTATTTCAATTAAAGCAAAAAACTCACCATAACTTTTCCACGTAGGAATTACAACAGGAACACACCAAAAACATGTCAACACAAAAATAAATTACAATTCTATTTTGTAGAAAGCAAGAACGAATTGTACAGGCCCTAATTTATATATTAATTTAAAGTATAGTTATAAAATTTTAAAACTTTTTAAATAAAACCAGTCAAAAGGACATTTACAAACAAATTAAAACATTAAAACTAACAAAAGAGACAAATTTTAAAAAATTAGCTGGTTTAAACAAACGAATAAATTTTATCAACAAGCGTTTTTCATTATCTTTTGTCCTTTTCTTTCCTACAATTATTTTTCTTTTTATTGTCTAACCCTTGACCAAATACAAAAACTTCTAATATTAAAAATTTTCTTATTAAATGTTTTCAGTTTAAATTGTTACACTATATTTTCTTATTTAATTTGAAATAATAATAATTATATTATGTATGTTAACGCCACCTACCTCATATTCAACAAACCATACATGGTTTTAGATAGTTCTTATTACAGATAACTTTATCAGTTTATTTATTAATTTTCTGTTTTACCCATATTAAATCAAACATTTTCTATTGGTTAAAAATTTTTTGACGTCACATCTGTATAAAAACGCTTGTTGATAAAATTTATTCCTTTGTTTAAACCAGCTAATTTTTTAAAATTTGTCACTTTTGTTATTTTTAATGTTTTAATTTGTTTGTAAATGTCCTTTTGACTGGTTTTATTTAAAAAGTTTTAAAATTTTATAACTATACTTTAAATTAATATATAAATTAAATTTATAATATATAAATTAGGACCTGTACAATTCGTTCTTGTTTTCTACAAAATAGAATTGTAATTTATTTTTGTGTTGACATGTTTTTGGTGTGTTACTGTTGTAATTCCTACGTGGAAAAGGTATGGTGAGTTTCTTGCTTTAATTGAAATAAAATTAAAATTATATTAAAATAAATTCTTTAAATCATGTAACTTAACAAATTTGCCTTTTAACTCCATAATTTTTCCACGCAGGGCCTGATGATGGCGATATCTTGATCGCCGAAACCGGTCGCTTCTTCAAATAAATAACTTGTGAGATAAAAATGACTTTATTTTCTTCCATACCTTCAGTAATTACTACTCACATATGGCTAACCCTACTTTAAAAAAAAAAACATAAAATTATGTTTAGTTTCCATACAATAAATGGTGTCAGGCCTGTTACTTTTAGGTTACTTGTGTTTCTTGATTCGGAGAGGATCAAGCCCCATTAGCTACAAATAATTCAAATTTTAAGAAGTATTTCATTTCTAGTAAATAATTAAAAATATTTTTGGACTTATCGAATAACTTTTTTAGCATTTACAGCATTCAATTAGCAAAAATATCACATGCTCCTATGCTTTTTGAATTCCTGACAGGATCCATCAGTATTGTTATATGTCTATATTTTATATTAGACGTAAGTAAAATTACTTTTATATTTGTCGGAACCATACAAGACAAGTTTAGTTTATTTTCGTTAATTCCAGAACTAATGAATAATTTTATAATAATGAGTGGTAGACTGGCTGCAGAGGATTGTTTTTAATATTCAACTTCAGAAAACTAAAACTGATTCGCATAGACATTTCGCCAATATTCGTTTTTTTTTTACGAAAAAAAAAAGCTTCGCAAATATTAGTTTTTTTTACGAAAAACAAGCAACAATCGTGTCGTTTCAAAAAGATGTGTTAATTTTTTTTGGACAGCTAAATTTTGATATCTCACTATTGACAAAGGTTCGCCAACGTGTAGAGTGTCATTGAAATACATTACACATTAAAATGTATCAATAGTTACAATCTTCAAGAATGAAACAAGTAGTATTGGACAAATACCTGTAATTAAACGAGATTCAACAAAATGACAAATTAGTCAGAACGAAGTTTAGCTTGGGTTAACAAATAATGAAAATCATTTCGAGCAATTGTTCCAGAACAAAAATGATATTTCTTTATTATCGTCTGATTGTAGCGCAAACAATTTTAATTTCGGCTTTTAAAAGTTCATATTGATTCATCGAATCTACAATTACTTTATCTACTTTCACCATTTTACTATTGCGAACTAACTTTATTCCACAGCAAATATGTTTTCAGGATTAGAGGAGAAAAAAAGTACATTTTATTAATAACGTATGTTTTGTATCACTAAGGTTCAACTGTTGTTTTTCCAATTTTTGGTAAAGGAAATGTCAAAGGTTTTATTTAATGTTGTATTGTCAATTTCTCTCCTTTACTCATTTTTAGGGTGTTAATCCAAAATTTAATATAGTAATGGGTGCAGTAATACTAACTGGTGTAATTCAATTTACCGTTGCTTGTTTTTATGGACAAAAATTAACAAATGCGGTAAGTTTTATTTTAGTTGTAACGAAAAGTAATTTATATACAGTGTGTCCAATTAAGTCAGCACCATATGGAAAACTTTTTTATTATTTGCTTTAGGAAAAAAAGTTATTCTTGATAAAAATTAGCGCAGTCCTAAAATTCTGATATCAAATTTTTACAGTCGTATACGAGGTTTGTCAAAAAATATGAATTTTGCTCAAGAGTAAAGTGCCTTTATTTTTGAAATATGAAAAAAAAGTTATTAAAAAAACTTGTTTCTAATGACATTTTTAAGAAAATTTTCATTTTTAACAATTTTTGATACTCCCCCGTAACTGACAGTATTGAATTCATTGAAAAAGCTTAAAAGTAACGAAAATACAAGAATTACATACCAATTTTTGTTAATATTGTTCGATGGTGTGGTTAGTATGTCTGAAAAAGTTGACAACAAATTAAAAATTAATTTATTATTGATTTCCAATAGTCCAAATATTTATTTTGCTTATAGCTGTTTGTAATTTCTACGTTAATGTTTGGTTAATCTTCTGTACTACTAATATACCAAAAAATCCTCACTGAAAGATTCTTCTTCTTGCTTCTTAAGTGAATAGATTATATGTAGTTCTCAACAAGTTTTATTGATAGATATAACGTTCCCTGATAAAAACTTGTTAAGATTCAGCACTTAGCACATGAAAGTATATAACCAACATCAAACTCAAGATAAGAAGCTCCTCTAACACATTAAACCACATTACAACCCCTATAACGTAACACAATACTATGTGCAGCTTTAAGATATATGCCCTATATTGGAGCTTTCCGTGGGTTATAATTTTGTCTTAAATTAAGTTTAGATCGATAATAATATCAAAAGAATTATCCATAAAACGTTATACTATTTTTTAGTCTGAAAAGTTCTATGACAAACTAATGACCTGTCCGTGCTATTACTGGAATAAAAACAACAGAAATTCTCTGTTAATGTTAACAACAGCTGCAAAATACAATTTTAAAATAAGTTGTTTTGGGTTATCAGAACTGAATTATCCGCTATTATTAAAAGTAAGTCAATAAGAAATTATAATATAAAATTTGTCATATGATTTGTTCAAATAGCACCACTTGCAAATATTTGAATTAAATAAAGGTTGTTCAGGTATGTATTTAAAAAAGCTCTAAATTTTGTTCGAATCAATAAAATGTACATACATTATTAGGATACTTTACATTTCGGCGCTATTTATTTGCACAAAAAAACCTGCACGGCTTTTCTTCCTAAAATTTTCTAAAATGAGCGAAAATTTCACTACATTCTCGAAAAAAAGATATCCGTAGATTTCATTCAAAATCTTGCAGGTCACATTTAATTTTTTTTTAACATTTAATAACAAATGAGTGGATATTTGTTACAAAGGTCTTTATGGTAGTAGAGAGCCTCCAAAAATGAAATTACAGCGCAGGGATGCTGTGTTAGAGGGATGTAGATATTGGATGTTGTGGAGATGTACGGATTCGGCAAATTTGATTGTTACAGTTTATATATTCTCAATTGCACAAGCACAAGCCGACAATGCAGCTATTTGTTGGCATATCTACGGCCGCCAATGCGGCTCGAAGAAACTTGTCGGCAGATCTGGGAATTTTGTTTTTATATTTCTGCAATTGAAAATGGAAAGACTATACCCGCTTATTATATTACAGTAGATTAGATTTGACGCACGAGTTTGGTTTATAAGTATAAAAATATATTTGGAATAATACCATGAAACTTTTATTATCCTGATTTTTCAAATAGACTGTAATATTTTATTATATTGTAGGGATTTCGATTGTGTTATTCACTCTTCACACTTGCAAGAAACTACATGTAGACATCAGTAATCAAGAGGTTTCAAGTTGTATTTGAAAATTTGCTTAGGTGCTATGACATCATCACCTAATAATGCAGTATTAGCAGAAACCCAAGAACCCCCTTTAGCACTCCGTAGAAAATATATGGCTGAAAAGCAGCTAATAAAATATCAAACATTTAACACGAATTCACCAAAATTGATTACATTAACCATAATAACCTGACACTTCCTTATTGGATTAAAAGTTCACCACCTTAAGCTGATGTTTTTATTGAAACGAGTCCAGTAGATAAATATATTAAATAAGATAATAAGCATTTACCAATTTTTCAACACAACTATGAAGTAAACAAGGGCGAAAATTTAACAAAAATCTTTACGGATGTTTTAAAATGTGATGATGATAAGGGGACAGCTTTTCTCGTTTATGATATCAGTTATGTGGAAAAGTTTAGTCTACCAAAATTTTATTCAATATTTATAGCGTTAGCAATTAAAACATCACTCGAGTGGTGTACCGTGTATCCAATTTCATCAGCATGTCAGATTCTAAATCCGTTCTACAAGCCATTGAAAACTCTCCCACCAAAGATTATAGACAAGAAATTATATTTTATATAAAAAAATTATTAATAAATCTAAAAAATTGCAGCAAAAATATTCACTTTCTTTGGGTCAAAGGACATTGTGAAAGGAAATGAATTTAATAAATATACATAAAACATATGTAAGAGACACATGGAGAATTAAATACAAAGAAATGGCCAATGCATCTGGAAACCAATGTTTTCGTCTGCATCCTCATCTGCCAGATAAAATTGTACCCAGCTATCACCACTTTTGATTATAACCAAAAAAAGCGTCAATCTTAACACGACTAAAACTTAACCATGGCCGTTTTCCTGCTCACCTTTATAAAATCGGCATCAAAAATTCTCCATTTTGTGTATGTAATGATACTGCCGTTGCAGATCTTAATCATATTATATTGGAATGCCCCAAATACACAGAAAAGATCTCAAATCTATATAACTCCATTTTAAGAAATAATATCCCTCTACCAGTAAATTTAACAACCCTATTAAAACAAGAATATATTCGATTTATTAATCAAGTATATACAAATAATAAATTAAATTGGGAAATTGGAACCTTTGGTTTTCAACTTAACAAATAATAAAGTTAGATTTATAGATAGATAATTTTCCTACAAAAGTATAAATAAATATTAAAACTCTGTGGCTTGTGGTCTAGTTCCGAGGCCATTCACTCTCTCTCTCTCACACACACATACACACACACAAGTTGTATTTTAAAAATATTCTAATTGATTTAACTTTCTAAATGTTATATCTATTGTTAAATTAAATACAGAAAATGTTCTTGAAATAATAAAAAATTGACTTATTAATAAACCTCATTTTTATCTTAGGAACAGGGGCGGTATTGAAAATATTTAAAAATATGATCAAATCATTTTTTGTACTTCGAATTCGCCTTTGTGCAAAGTTTCAAGTTTTGGTAAGAGAAAAACCTCTTAGCGCAAAAGGTGACAAAAAGTTGGGAAATTATCTATGAAACTCGACAGTCATCTAAGAAAGTAATTTCTCATAATATGTGAAAATTTACTAATACAAATACAAAAAGGGTAGGCAGATTGCAGCTGGCGCGCCCGCCCGAGGGTTAAACTGGATTTACTCATTTGTGATCTTCCCCATTGGTTTGCTGATTTTAAACGCCGCCATACACACACCGACGATGCTAAACGTTCTGGTCGCCCAAATTCGGCAGTTCTTCCAGAAAACAAAAAATGGCTTCTAAATAGTTTTGGCCGATCGTAAATTGAAGTTGCGTGAGACAGCTGACATCATAAAGAAATTAGAAAGTAGGAAAAACTGTCAACAGCGAATATCATATAGTATATTGTTGGGTTTAAAGGAAGAAATTACGACATAACAGTACCAACTGAAGCATATTCCACTGAACTATCCTCACTTAAACCTTTTTCTTAATATTTTATCTTCTAAATAGACTTTCACATATTTGCATTGTAAAAGCAGGGGTTGATATATCTTGCAATACTTTTACAAGTAACAAGGTTTCATCGAATATAAATATGGTAACCATTATTTTTAAATTATTATGATCTGTAATATTATTTGCTGTCTGGATTGAATGGTATAAAATCCCTAATTTATTTTGTCCTTTTAACTTGACCTCAAAAATATCTTTAAAATTAAGATTGACAAAAATTCTTTAGTTATTTTAAAATTACTTTATTATTTTATCTCCTTATAACCTACTCTTTTTCTTATCGGCATATATTTTTCACTTATTTCATTTTTTCAGTGGTTTAACTTGTAGATACGAATTAATTCGTCTGTCAAAAATGCAAATAAAAACTTTTTAAATCAGCTGTTGGTCATAACAAAAAGCACCACATTTGGTAAAGCGATTTAATTAATAAAATATGATTTTTTTTTTGCAATTTTCACTGGTCTTTGTAATATTTTCATATTTACGAAAAAGTAAGGTTAGCAAAGACATCGGATGATCCAACTATTTTGGTTCGATTCCTTGAAGCAGCTTTCAAATGAAATATTGCTATTTAAAAATTAATTTTGCCTTTTTTGATGATTTTAACACTACCTAGTTATTATTTTTATGGGTTATATTATGTACGCCAATTTTTGTTCAGATAAAATTGAAGAGGGGAAAGAGACTTTAGCCGCGCACTGAATATTTTTGGAGAGTATTTAATATTTTTTTGGCGACTATTTAATTTTTTTTTATTTACTATTGTAGTATAAAATTTTTTGTTATTATTATACTGGTTCATCCAATTTTATGGTTCTTAAAAAATAGAGTTACTTCTAGAAATTTGTACCTAGATTAGGTGTACATAAAATGGCTATAATTATGGTGTCCATAAAAATACTTTATTTTTTAAATTATATTCTGTTCGAAATAAGTTCAAGTTAATAGCATTAATTAATTAATTATTTACTAATTCATTTCTGTACTTCAAAATTAAAAACTTTTTTCATTAAATACGTGGTTTTAAAATCCATTAAGACATTAAGTTTTTGACAAATGCATAAAAGTAGATCTGGAAGAGAAGTTTTAATAGACGAAGTGGATTAGTTAGTTTCACATTTACTCGGAAAATCACTCGACTAAACTATAATTTTAACTGGGTAAGACCTTTGGCAAATTAAAACAAAAGTATTCATTTTCGTAATGGCTGAAGATGACATTGAGATGGAAACTATGACAGGTAGTACATAAAAGAATGTAACTTTGTGAAATTTTAACAATGTAGGTCATATTTTTCTCAAAGATAAATAAATAAATTTAAAAACCAAAAAATACAAAAGCCCTTTCACATAAACATTTTCATATGGGTGTTATTTGGCCGGGCATCGACCTCTTTCGAAAGGTTGTAATAAAATGAATAAAGATAGTGTGTTACCAGTTTTATTTGCTTTTATTCTTTTTGAGAAAAATTGATCTTTAACTGTATTATACTCTTAAATTATCTAATCTATTTAAACAATATTGTTATTATTTTAGAAGATCCTTTGGACATTATTCCAACAATTTTCTATTTCAAACTTGCTCTAAAACACAAAAGGATTTTTCAAACCATACTGATCACTTCGCTTATTCTGGTAGAATTGACAACTCTTTGGGTGTTGGTCCTAGTAATTTATACTCATAACCTTGATTATGTTAGACGTTTTTTGTTTACACAAGGTATACTACAAAATGTAAGTAATAATTAAATATACTTTGTTATGTTATCAGTTATAAAATAAAAATTAAAAAAATTAATTTTTTTTTTATTGACATTTTGCTAATTTACAATCTACATCAATTTGAGTATTAAGTAAATGTTATAATATGTGTTTTCGTCGTGAAAGGGAAACATCCATTGACATTTCTCCTTGTATAGAGTTGCTTCATAATTTATTGGACCAGATCTTCGGGCCACTTCCTGAGTAATCTTCTACTAGCTGGACCGTTGTCGTAGAGTTGCTCTATTAATTCGTTTTCATGATTTGCTATTTGCGTTTGGTATGCTGAGGAGATTCTTCGTATTTCACTTGTGATGAAAGGTATTCTGAAGTCATCGTGCAGAGTGCTGTTGCTCACGTACCATGGGGCATTTGTGATGGATCTTAATACTTTAGATTGAAATCTTTGGATGATATTTATGGTTGTTGGTTTGGCGCACCCCCAAAGCTGGATTCCGTACGACCATATGGGTTTCAAAAGAGCCTTATACAACAATATTTTGTTTTGCATAGATAATTTTGATTTTCGTCCTAGAAGCCAATACATCTGTTTAAATTTTAGGTCTAACTGCGTTCTTTTGGTCTGTATGTGTTTTCTCCAAGTAAGCCGTTGGTCGAGATGGAGCCCAAGGTACTTTGTTTCTGTCGCTACAGGTATTTGGACATTGTTCATTCTTATTGGTGGGCAAGTGGATTGGCGCATGGTAAAAGTTACTTGGACAGACTTCGTTTGATTGACCTTTGTCCTCCATTTGGTGTATCATTCATTTAAAGAATTGAGGTGATTCTGAAGGGTATCTGAAGCTCTTATCGGGTCATCATCTATAGCAAGTACTGCTACGTCATCAGCAAACGAAGCACTTATGATGTCGCCGGTTTCTGGAATATCACTTGTGTAGATCAGGAAAAGCAGCGGTCCTAATACACTACCTTGAGGAACACCAGATTCGATAGGGAAGAAGTTAGATTGAGCACTGTTAAATTTAACAGAATAGTGTCTATTATACAGGTAGGATTTGAGTAAAAGATAATAGTTGGCTGATAGATTTTTTTTTAATTTGAATAGCAAGCCTCTGTGCCACACTTTATCAAAAGCTTGGGAGATATCGAGAAATACTGCGTTGCAGTATTTTTTCTCTTCAAGAGCGATTGAGATTTCATTTACTATTCTATGGACTTGCTGAGTTGTTGAATGGTGTTCACGAAAGCCGAATTGATGAGCAGGTAGAAGTGTTAGAAGCTCGTGGTATTCATAAGTTCTTTTCAATAGCAAGCGTTCAAAGACTTTGCTTATTGTTGGTAGCAGACTAATAGGTCGGTAAGACGTAACATCGTGTGGTGATTTGCCTGGTTTGTGAATCATGATAATCTCAGCGTACTTCCATATCGTAGGAAAGTAGGATAAGCTTAGCATTCGATTGAAAATAGTCGTAAGGACAACTATCGCTTTGCGGGGCAACTGCTTTAGTATTTGTGGTGTAATTAAGTCATATCCTGGAGCTTTACGCGTGTTTAAAGAATCTATTTGGTTTTTGACTTCTGCAGGCGAGAAGGATTTTATAGGTAAGGACATTTGACAGGGTGTATCAATGAAGTCCTCTACTTCATGGTCAATGTTTCCTTGTTCGGCCTCAAATACATTGCGTAAATGAGTAGCAAATGTATCGGCTTTTTCTTGGTCTGAGCGGGCCCATTCGCCATTCGCTTTTCTGATTAGAGGTACTGGGATTTGGGGTCTTTTTAGTTTTTTTGTCGCTTTCCACAGCGTGTAGTCATTTGCTGATAGGTTAGAAATATATTCCTCAAAGTTGTTATTTTGTGCATCTCTAAGTGTTGTTTTTAAAGTCCTGGTTAGCCTGTTGTATTGATGTTGATCAATGGGGTTCCTTGACTGTTGCCAAATCCTACGAGCTCTTCGTTTTTCCGCTATAAGTTGTCTAATATGTAGTGGAATGGTAATATTTGGTGTTTTTTCGTTTGTTGGCGGAGTGGACCGCCAACTTGCCTCTTGGACTATTTTGATGAAATATTGGGCGGCATTAATTTGGTGTTAAAATTTTTCAGTCCAAATCAAATGATATTTTGTCTCAAAAAAAAAAGTTTCGAATTTTTTTAAAGAAAAAATGACATTTGAAAAACATTTCAAATCTCAAAAAAAAGTAAAACAATTTTTTAGGGTGCATTTCTGGGTAATTGTAGCTAGGACTTGCCAACGTGAACATTTTTTTTGGCATAGACATGTAAATCATTTAGCCAACCACGATTCGTCTATAAGGGAAAAAACTAATCATTTATTCTTTTATTTTTTAGCCATGTTCTAATTTAATACTGCGTGTTTTTCAAATTGAAGTACATGGTAAATTTCAAGAACAAAATTTCATATTTTATTGTTCATGGAACGAAACGGACGAAGATTTCAAAAGCAGCGTAAAAAAAGAAACAAATAAATTCAAATGTGTTTGCATTTTTTCGCTTTTATTAGGTTTTTATATTTATACTCAATTCGTATACTTAAATAGCAAATACCATGAGGAAGGTATATTTTTGCCAATATACTACTACTATATTCACCAGAAACTACCGCAATATGAAATATTTTTAAATCCAATTCAGTTCTTTTGTTTGGGGCTCATGGCATATGAGTCGGCTTCTCCCATCTTGGTTCTTATTTATTGTGCACAACATCTAAGTTTTCAATTAGACTTACTGAGTTATTATCTGGATAAAAACGTAATACATTTAAGTGTCAACGAATTAAATTGTATGGACGACAAGACTTACCAGGATGTCATATTTCAACGTTTAAAGTTTTGCGTCAAGCGTCATGTTGAGTTGAGAAAGTAAGTTATGCATTTTATAATAACATTGTTGAAACTAAATAAAACTAAATAAAAAATCACTCTTAATACGTTTAGCTGTCAGTTTATCACATCCATCTACCAACCATCCCAGACGGAGTTAGGAGTCAATTTGATATATGAAATAAAAAATGCTTTATAATTAAACAATTGAAATTATAAAAAGAATTGAATTTTTATCAAATAATTAATTTGTTTGACAAAATTATTAAATGTTTTTTTTAGAATTTATAATCTTCAATTAGCAAAAGTGGCAAATTCTACAGCGTTGTTTGAATTCTTGACGGGGTCCATAACTATTGTTGTACTTTTTTATTCTTTAATAGAAGTAAGTTAAACAGTTTTAATATTTTCTTAACAACTTTAGATCGAAATCATAATAGCCAGGTTTAGCTCTTTATCATTAATTTTAGAACTAATGAATAATAAACTTATTATTCATTGCATTGGATAATGGGTAATATTATCATTTAGGGGACATATGTGGCTATATTATAAGATTTCATTTTCATATTTTGGACTTTACTTTTTATCTTATTTTTAAGGGAATTAATCCAAGATTTATTACACTGAATTCTGCAATACTAATATTTGCTCTATTTCAAGTCATTATTAGTAGTTTTTATGGACAAAAATTAATAAATGCCGTAAGTAATGGTTTCATTTAAATACACAACAAATGTTTAAATTAAAAAGAAAATGTAGCTTATGAAAAATATGCCATTTCAATGTATTAAGTTATATCATTCTTTTTAGTCCGAAAATTTTTATGACAAACTAGTGAGCTGTCCTTACTACTACTGGAATAAAAACAACAGAAACACTCTATTAATGTTAATAAATGCTGCAAAATATAATTTTGAAATAACTTGTTTTGGACTAACAAAAGTTGACAATGGACTATTATTAAAAGTAAAATTATTTACTTTAATAGGTATCTCATTGTATATGATTAATATTTTATTAAATTGCAGGGTCTCAAATTGTGTTATTCACTCCTCACGCTTGCAAGAAAGTACATGTAGACCTCAGTGATCAAGACGTTTCAACTTTAACCCCTAAATGACACATTATAAGTAAATCACCTACACACTTAGCCATAATTATATGAAAAAATAATCAAGTATTTTTTCACCTAGCTTGAAATTTCGCTAAAAAATGCCAAAAATGCAGAATTCCACCTTATTTCTTCTGTTATACCCGAATTATAATGAAATGTAATTATGGTTCTTTGTTCTTTGTTCCCCTAGCCAATCACAATGCACTAAAGTTAATTTTCTTCTGTGATGAAAGCCAACCATATTCACATCATGTTGGTATTGATATTAGTTACTTTTTGGATCGATATCACCCCGTATATGATATAATTTTGGATAAGGCCATCGTGTTCAGCAACCTCGAAAACGGGTGGGAAGATATATATTGCAGGAGGAAGACGCGGAATCCACGATTTCCAATTTTGGGGATGGTTTTTGGGCGTTTGAGAGGTGGGATCAAGTCGAAAATAATTTTTGATAACGCCATCGTATTTAGCATCCTCGAAAATGCGGGGGGAGGGGAGATATATTTGTCCGGAGGAAGACGCCTAATCGATTTTGGCGCTAGAAATACGTTAATAATGAGCATAGTTGAATCCAAAAATTTTCTGATTAGTTATATGCTACATTCAATTTGTCTGAAATCATTTTTTTCGACATCTGGGCAATGTATTCAATCATTTATGACCAATTTCAGACAGATTGCTATGAGTCAGTGACGTCAGATGTGTTGACATATTCGAAATGCTGTAAAAATATAAGGCGACAGGATTGTTTTTCTGAAAATTGATTTTTCCGCAGCAAGTAACCGGACTTTGTCTATAAAAGTGACTTCCAGCCGGGGTGCTGTAAGTTGTTTTTTTTGTCTCATTTTTTTTTGAAAATGGTTTCCTGGGTAAAAGCTACAATCTCAGTTTCTGAAAACTGTGTTCTCGGTATCTCAGGGTTATTATCTAACTACATTCCGGAAATCAGACGGGATCCTATCAAACACTTAGGTCATATTTTTTGACATTTTTGAAAATGCGCTCAGATCAGGCGCTACGCGCATTTCCGCGTACGGGGTCATATAATCTATAAATTCCATGTAATTTTAGCCTGGGTGCTATGAGTCAAAAATCTTGGTTGTCATCTCTCAAACTATTACATTAAGATCAAAAAATTCCTATGCAACTACTTTGAACGCTTAATAGCCACACTAGTACAAATTCTTACTGCTTCGATTTTTCGATGCTCCTACTTTGACAATTTTGAACTTCGGTATGGTAGAGGAACCTCTTGAAAGCAAATGTACCACAAATGACAAGTGGTTTGAAATTATGGCAGTTGCGTCTTCGCATTATTGTGGCGATTGCGGATTAAATATATATTTTAAAATATTTTAAGTATATTAATTAATAGAAAATTGTTATTAGTTTAAATAAAATTATATTGAAATGATCTTACCCGAAATATGTTATAAGAAACAATTAAATATTGAAGTAATAAACCTCATTTATTTTTCACTTGTATATTATTTGTTTATTTTACCTTTTACCTAGGGCAATATGAGCGGGTGTTATGGCTTAAACGAGGAGGGTCTGGATTTGTCCGGCAATAAATTTTTGATTGCTTTGGCTGTATATTTTCTTTGATATTTTTTGGAAAATCGGTATGTATTTCCATTAATTAGGATAGGAGTCACTGAGGTGATTCCAAATAACCCATATTGTATGGGTCTACAGTCCCTTATAGATGGAATACAGAGGGTTTTGTATATTTTGGTAATTTCTTCATTGCCTCCTGTGATTTTAACCTGTCTGAATAATTTTATAATATAATAATATACATAGTCTGTATCTTAACAAATTAATTGAGATATTATTAATATTGATAATCCAGGCCCGGCTTCACTAAAAGTTGACAAATTCGTTCCGCTCATAAACAACACCCTTTATGTTAAATTTTCAAAAATATTTTACCATATCTAGAAAGAGGACAAAAAATTGAATTTAACGATATATTTTTTATTTTTGCACGTATGATTTTACTACTCAAAAATAGTTAAGTTTTCTTAAATTTTTGGGGCACCAACCTGCTTATTTAATGCTATCAAGTTGTAATCAATATTATTTGGCCTGATTAACTATTTGGTTTAAAAGTATGTTATTCCAAAAAGTTTTATAATCTTCTAGGCCTATGAAAACAGATTTACAGGATCATACGAGGAACTAAATGTCACATTAGATTTACTTATACAACACCCATTTTATTTATTTTTTTAACATTGCTTATAAAAAATTGTGTAGTTTGGAGTAGAAAATTAAAAAAAACTAAATTCAAATTTTTGTAAAAGATAAAAGTAGTAAAACAAAAACTTTCTAAATCTGCTGTTGGTCATAACAAAATTCACCGCATTTGGTAAAGCGATTTAATTTATAAAATATGATTTTCTTTGCAATTTTCACTGACCCGTGTAATATTTTCATATTTACGAAAAAGTAAGGTTAGCAAAGACATCGTAAGATCCAACTATTTTGGTTCGATTCCTAATAATTTGAAGCAGCTTTCAAATGAAATATTGCTATTTAAAAATTAATTTTGTCTTTTTTGTTGATTAAAACTCTAGTTATTAATTAAAATATTATTTTTGTGCTTTAATTTAGGTATGCCAATTTTTGTTCGCTTAGAACTTTCACTAGTAATCTCCCTAGAGCTTGAATTACTATCGGAAATATTTCCGAAAGCATGAATTTTTTAAAAGTTATCCCGAGTCCTCCAAACAATTGTCTTCCATCGGTAAAAAGCCCTTACCGTTCTCCAAACTTAATATACTATTGTTGGTTTAAAATAATCTATCTATTAGCTGTCAACCAATCTGTATTATTTTGCAGTGAACGGAATGGTGTATTTTCACCGAACAAATTGTTCGGTATCTGAATTCGATCTGTGTGTATGTATGTATGTATGTATGTATATATGTATGTATGTATGTATGTATGTATGTATGTATGTATGTATGTATGTATGTATGTATGTATGTATGTATGTATGTATGTATGTGTGTTGATTCTTTGTCTTTGTGAACTTTAAAATTATGACTTCAGATTTTGATAGAGCATCAAAAAGTAAGCTTAAATGGGGTCCAAAATAAGAAAATTTTGAAGTTTAAAATGATATTGAATTTAAAGTAGACGCATAGTGAATGACTATTTTGGTAAAAGTGAGTAGACTGTGGCTGTTGGCTGTGTTGTTTAGAAGGAGAACAGAGAACTGTCAATCTAAAATTTTATTAATAATGTCATTAGAATTTGTTCGGTTTATGGCAATGCTAGAAGAGCATTTTCAACTGGTTATAATTTGACACTTGACAGAAATACTATCGCTGAGGTACCGGGTACCCAGGAGGAAAATACTATCGCCAAGTTTTGTGGTTACTACAGTAACTATTTACTATTTTAGCATAAAAAATTTTGTTATTATATTGGTTCATCTAATTTTGTGGTTCTTAAAAAAAAGAGTTATTTCTGGAAATCTATAGATTAGGTGTACATAAAATGGCTATAATTACGATATCCATAAAAATACTTCATTTTTTAAATTATGTTCTGTTCTAAATAAGTTAAAATTAATGACTTTAATTAATTAATTATTTACTAATTACATTCACGTGTTTATGACAAATGCATAAAAGTAGATCGTAAAGAGGATTTTTAATAAACGAAGTTTTAGTTCAACATTGAGTTGGAAAATCACCATAACATAGCCGACTATCGACTAAACAAAAGTATTAATTTTCGTAATGGCCGAAGATGACATTGGGATGGAAACTATGACAGGTAGTATATAAAAGAATATTACTTTGTTTTCTCAAAAATAAATAAATAAATTTAAAAAACTAAAAATCAAAAAGCCCTTTCATACAAAAAATTTCATATGGGTATTATTTGAATTGCATGTACAAATCGAATAAATAAATTAACCGAGCATCGACGTCTTCTCAAAGGTTGCAATAAAATGAATAAAGATAGTGTGTGTTACTTGCTTTATTTGCTTTTATCCTGTAGGTTGCTTTTTGAGAAAAATTGATCTTTAACTTTATTGTAATAGTATATTAACTTATTTAATCGATCCATTTAACTTTCACTATTAATTTTGTTTGGTTTACCTACTTTCTTAAAGATATACCACCACATGTAAGACATTTTAAAGAAATAAAAAAAAAGAAAATGGGGCACACATTCTACCGTTAAAGTGTGGAATATACTCAAGCAATATTATTATTGTTTTAGAAGATCACTTGGAATTTATTCAAACAATTGGCTTATTCAAATTTGCTGCAAAACACAAAAAGATTTGTCGATCCATTCAAATGACTTTGTTTATTATGATAGAATTGACAACTCTCTGGGTGTTGATTCTGGTAGGTAATACTCAAAATTTTTGTTCTATCAGAAGTTTTTTGCTTACTCAAGTTCTACTGCAAAATGTTAAGTAATATTTAAAACTAAATAGGGTAGCCCTGAATCAAAGTTCGTTAGCTTTATCTTTACAGTTTATCACAGAATAAAATGCTTTTGAAGTCTACAGGTTGATTCGTAAATACAGGTCAAAAAACTCACCTTAATCATTTTTAATGTAACATTGGGTATTTTAAAATAAATGGGCATTTTTATCTTAAATTATTAATCACTTCAATGCTCTGTATCTAGCTATGCAAATACAAAAAATAATTTCCTTGTTGATATTTTGTAATTTAGTCAAAATTGAAATGAGATGTTTGTATTGATCCAAAAGGAACATCCTAAATATCACGCTGCCAGTTTTAAGCTATATAAATGGCATTCCTGATATCTTAATGCAATAATTTCTTAGATATGGTTTGACTAAAAATATAAGGTCATAAGTAACCATAAACCACTTGATTTATCCGCAGGCGGTCTACACAGAGACGTACGTACTAAATTGGGTTAAAATAATTATTAAAAAAAATCCCTTGAATATAATTTAGAATGATTTATTTATATATAGTATATGATTTTCAGTGTCACTCATAAAATCCGCATCATATGAGATTATTTTGCTAATTGCTGGAGATAAAGGAGTATCATCATGATAATCGACTAAGGAGTCCTTAATAATCCTTGCCGATAAGGACAATGCATGAGGCATAAAACAATTTTCGGTTCCTGCGTGTATTATAGTAATACGTTTTCGTTTATTAATCTGGCACAAGTTAGATGAGTCTACCCAACTTTTGTTTGGAATATCGTGTTTATCAAACCAAGTTTCATCCAAATACACTTCTGTTCCACCAGCTTCCTTTGTGACTTTTATAACTTTTCTACTACTACTGAGTTTTTTAATTGAAAGTTTAATCCGTTGCATTAAAATATCTAATGTAGGCACAATTTGCTCTTTATGTAAGGAATATATTGTTCTTAGAATTATATCTACTTCACAGCCATATAGTTTCCTTGAACCGCCAGAGTTTTTTCGTTTCTTTCTTTCTAAAATAGACTTACCTACTTACTATTTTAAATAAGGTGGAATACGGTGTTTTTGTTAAAGAGGCAGCTTCCTGCAGATTCCACGTTCCCTAAGGGTAGTATTGACATATAATAGAATTTTTTTCCCATGAGGGTGTAATAATTGTCGACTAGTGTTACTAGGCTTGAGTTGTTTAGGCGCTGTTTGGGTCGACTATATTATATTGATTTGCATAATTCGATAAAGCTATAATCACTGTTCCTATATATTTCTCTCCCACGAATTTAAATTTGACTATACTTAGGCAGTGTCATCGCATCGTAGACATAAACCTAAAAAAATCTAAAATACTTTTATTTTATTTTTTTAGGTATGTTCTTTATTATTAATACATACGGTTATAGTTGAAGAAATTGGTGGATTTCAAGAAAAACAATTTAAATATTTTTGTTCGTTGAACGAAATTGACCAAGATTTCAAGAATACAATAAGAAGAGAAGCAAAACAAATCAAATTTGTTAGTATTCTCGTGTTTTTTGTTATCTGTTTTACATTTTTTTCTTTCATTTATTTAAATATCAGTCATGTGGAGGAAACTATCTTCATTCTATCATTCTGCGTTAATCAGAATTTCCCTCAATATGAATTATTTTATATTGCATTTGCGGCGTTTAGTGCACTTATTATGGCATATGAGACAGTTTCTCCTATCTTAATTGCTATTTATTGTGGATCTCATTTAAGTACTCAATTAGATTTATTGAGTTATTATCTGGATAAAAACGTAATACATTTAAGTGTCAACGAATTAAATTGTATGGACGACAAGACTTACCAGGATGTCATATTTCAACATTTAAAGTTTTGCGTTAATCGCCACGTGGATTTGAGATAGTAAGTTTTGCATATTATAATAAAAATAAAATACCTAAAATGTTTTTCGGATTGATTATTACCATAAAAATTATTTTGAGGGATTTGTAGCTTCTCTATTTCCAACTGAAAATTTATTTTGGATTTTAAGATTTTACTTGGGAGTTTTACTTTCCTTCCTTCGAAAAGTAAGATTTTAAATATTGGGATTCTGAATTTTTTGCTTCACGATTTCCCCTATAAAAACATAATGTTTATTTTTAATAGGGGATATATTGTTATGACATGAGCATTCGTTTAAGTTGGACTGACAGTATAGTAAATTCAAGATAGGTAAAGCATTATAGAATATTACAATAGCTCACATGTAACAAGTTACACAAAAATAGCCAAACCAATTTAAGAATTAATTAGTTGAAATAAAAACATTTTCATTCGCCCCTCTATGAAAATATAATTTTCTCTTTTAAAAGGGCAAGCGAAAGGGAAAGTAAAACATGCTAGGTGATCGGTCTGCTAGTTATGAAAAACTTTCGTATTGTTGAAATTGTATGCTTTCCAACTACCTGATTTACACATCTGCCACGCTCATACCAATAAAAGAAGCGTCCATCGTGAGCATTTTGTGGTCGAAGTTTCATGTAACGATTAACAGTTGTTACCCAATCTTCTATAACTACAAATCTTCTTTGCACATTGTTTTTGGTAGTAAGAATAAGCACTAACATGACACAATTTTTATACTCAACATCCTCCACTTTTAGATTGTATAGCTCATCAGTTCTGCATGCTCCAAGAATCGATACTACTTTTTTTATTAAATATATTTCGTCAGGAGCTTCCAAAAACTATATATCATCCTTTGTAAATACCTGTGATGTTCGAGGTTGATATCCGTCATCCTTCATTTTTTTGAATTCCTTTAAGCGGTCAAATTTAGAGATATCCTGGTTCTTATTTAATGAAATAGTCAATTTCAACATCTTTAGTTGTACACCATTTAAATAAACTTTCATAAGCTGGGTATACTCGTAACAATTTATTGGCAGAATTGAGCAATTTATCGTTAGATCTCCAAAATTGTAAAGATAAATCTGTTCGTTAGGGGACTGCAGAGACTAATAAAGTTGTACTGCAATAATTGGAAGCGATAGTTTTGTCGTTTAACATAAACACAGCGATTTATCTGCAGGTTATTTTGTTGTCTGTTAATTTTAACGTCTCTTTTCTGACCTAATGGCCTAAACTGGACGGGCCCTACAGCTTATCGTGGGCTCCGAACCATGGTCCTCAATCACCTTAAACTCAGGACTATGCCTTTGTCATGCAGGTGATCTACCGACTAACAAGTGTGTAATTGTGTCACCAACCCCTATCAGTTCGATGACACAAATACCTTTTTGCACTTGCCCAATTATCTGCAGGTAAATCCGTTAAAAATATCTGCGATAGTTTGCAAAATTGCAAACCACGCTGAGACATGTCTGAGCTGATAATTTTTAAAATCATCAGGATCATCTTCTTGCAATTGTTTAAGAAGCGGCATATGATTCAACTCCTTTTTCAGTAACCATGTTTTGACCCATTTTGTTAGATCATGTACGATTTAACTGAGAGATTTTTCTTAGCAATTTATCTAACGATTATTTGGTGCAATTTATCGCGACAATAAATTGTTACGTGTATATCCAGCTATTGGCTTGATCGTACCGATCTTTAGATTTGTCCGGTAACAAACTTCTGCCTCATTAGCTGGATATACACGTAACAATTTATTGTCGCGATAAATTGCACCAAATAATCGTTAGATAAATTGCTAAGAAAATTCTCTCAGGTAATTTGTACATGATCTACTAACGCAAAATTTTATTGGACCAATATTTCTGATTAAACTAATCGGTCCAAATTATTTGCACGTATGTGTTATTTGGAACGATTATTGGGTCAAATATAAACAATTTATCTGTGATCGGTGAACTTTCAACAAGTTGAAAGAAATGACCGATTAAACGTTACAATTGCAGAGGTACGAGACGAGGTTTTTGGCGTTTAGTGGCGTTCGAGAGTTTGAATTTGAGCGTATAAAAGTTGAACATGGACGAAACTGCTGCCGTACTTACCATTGGAATGATCGGATATACAATAATAAGAACGAAAAAAAAGTTGAATCATATGCCGCTTGTTAAACAATTGCAAGAAGATGATCCTGATGATTTTAAAAATTATCTGCGTATGGATGACACAACTTTTAGACAATTGTTGTAGTTAGTAAAAAAGAAACTAACTAAGCAAGATATTGTAATGCGCAAGGCAATTCCACCGGAGGAACGTCTTATTGCAACATTACGATTTTTAGCGACTGGGCGATTATAATTATCGCAGATATTTTTGACGGATTTATCACTTCCAATTATTGCCGTGGATTTATCGTACAACTTTATCAGTTTCAGCAGCCCTAACAAATAGTTTTATCTTTACAATTTTGGAGATCTAACGATAAATTGCTCAAATCTGCCAATAAAATGTTCCGTGTATATCCAGCTATTAATATAATTCATGTTTTCTCGCCAGATACAAAACTTAACAACTTAACTATTCAATAATAATATTATTTGATTTGATTTGATTTTCAGCATCAAATTTGAATGTGTGTGTTTTAAGAAATCGAAAGGGGAGAATGAAAAGTTTAATACATCACACGCTCGCACCTAAAAGTAAACTTTCGCAGCTTGTAATGTAAATAAATATTTATATATTAGGTGTACAACTTTGCTTCCGCTGTTTTTTTAAAGAACGGTGTTGCTAACTCTACCGTAGAATGGTCATTATGTTACATGGTCAGCAACTTAATTATTTTAACGGAAGAATTCTAAAGCTAAAATTATGTTTACTTTTCATGGAATGAATGGTGTCAGGTTTAGGCCTTTTACTTTTATGTTACTTGTGTTTCTCGAAACAAATTCTTAGAGGATCAAGCCCCACTATCTACAAATAATTCAAATTTTAAGACGTATTTCATTTCTATTAAATATATTTTTTTTAGCATTTTTAGCATTCAATTAGCAAAATTCTCACATGTTCCTATGTTTTTTGAATGCCTGACAGGATCCATTTGTGTTGTTATATCTCTATATTTTATATTAGACGTAAGTAAAATTACTTTTATATTTGTCGGAGCCGTACAAGACAAGTTTAGTTTATTTTCGTTAATTCCAGAACTAATGAGTAATTTTAGTGAATACTAAGTAGTAGACTGGCTGCAGAGGTTCGTTTTTAATATTCAAATTCAGAAAACTAAAACTGATTCCAATAGACATTTAGCAAATATTAGTTTTTTTTTACGAAAAAAAAAGCAGCAATCGGGTCGTTTCCATTATTTAGAAATATTTTCTGCCTAAACATGCGTGTTACTCTACGGAATTTTTTTTTGTATACAACATAATCAGCAGTACCTAAACAGCTGATTAGAGTTAATGATAATAATTTTTCATTATACCTATCTAAAAACACTATATTTAATTGCTTATTTAGCGCACCGAAAATTGGCTCTTTCCGTGCGCCCGCACCGAAAATTTTACGGTGCGCTAGTGTCATTAGCCTACTTACATGTCAAAATAAAATATTGACAGTTCTCGAGAAATCGCAAATTGTTAAAAATAAAGGTATTGACAGTTCTCTAGAAATCGCACATTGTTAAAAATAAATGTTTCTTAATCTGGTTGTCAGGTAGATATAATGAAAAATATCGTTCATTACACGTACAAAAATGCTTTTTCCGAGCTTGCACGACTTCCCGTCGCGCGCGCACAGAAAAAGCCTATTTTCTGGACTCCTAATTAAATATGCTATTTATGATTAAATATTTTAACAAGATATAACTATTTTGAACCTAAGTTGAAGTTGAAGTTTTTTTGTTTCTTTTTTATTATATTCATTATATTTATTTTTAGATTTTATAAGAATTTAAATTAAAAAAGCATAATTTTTATCATTATAATAGAACTAAATTAAGATATAATTAAAAACAAAAATAAACAAAAAAACTTCTGAACACGCCAGCGTAAGCCTGAATAAATATTTATTTTTATAAAAAAACCTTCTTTTTTGTGTTTTATCTCACTATTGACAAAGGTGTTATTAAAATACATTAAACATTAAAAGTAGTAAGTAACATTTTTTAACATGAATTCTTAAAATCGGCAATACACAAAACCTTTGAAAAATCAAAGGATTTATTTAATGTTGTATTAAATAGCCACATTTCAGTGCAAAACATTTTTTATCAACTATTGTCAATTTTCCTCCTTTACTCATTTTTAGGGTGTTAATCCAAAATTTAATATAGTAATGGGTGGAGTAATACTAACTGCTGTAATGGAAACTACCGTTGCTTGTTTTTACGGACAAAAATTAACAAATGCGGTAAGGTTTATTTTATTTATAACGAAATAGTAGTTTATGATGCAAGGACGAGAAGTGTTACTTTTTCGGACTTTTTCGGCTGAGACGTTAGTTATTTATAGAAAAAAGTTAGCTTCTTAAACTAATCACAATACCTGACTTTTAATATGTGTAGCTTTATGATATATGCCCTATATTGGAGCTTTCCGTGAGTTATAATTTTTTCTTAAATTAATTTTAGATCGACAGTTCTAATGTATCGCATTGATTTTTGCACTGAAGCTTACCTTAGTGTCAAAATAATTATCCATAAAGCGTTATACTATTTTTTAGTCTGAAAATTTCTATGACAAACTAATGACCTGTCCCTGGTACTACTGGAATAAAAACAACAGAAATAATCTGTTAATGTTGACAACAGCTGCAAAATACAATTTTGAAATAAATTGTTTTGGGTTATCACAAGTAAATTATCCACTATTATTAAAAGTAAGTCAATAAGAAATTATAATATAAAATTTGTCATATGGTTTGTTCAAATAGCACCACTTGCAAATATTTGAATTAAATAAAGGTCGTTCAGGTATGTATTTAAAAAAAACTCTAAATTTTGTTCGAATCAATAAAATGTACATACATTATTAGGATACTTTACATTTCGGAGCTATTTATTTGCACAAAAAAATCTGTACCGCTTTTGCAGGTAAAATTTTCTAAAATGAGCGGAAATTTCACTAGATTCTCGGAAAAAAGATATCCGCAGATTTAGGGAAATGCATTTTGTTCAAAATCTTGCAGGTCCCATTTAATTATTTTTTAACATTTAATAACAAATGAGAAGTGCGTATTTGTTACAAAGTCTTTATGGTAGTAAATAGACTTCAAAAATTAAATTACAACGCAGGGATGCTGTGGTTGAGGGATGTAGATATTTGATGTTGTGGGGATATAGGGATTCGGCAACATTTGATTGTTACAGTTTATCTATTTTCAATTGCAGAACAAAATGATCCCGCTTTTCACAAGCCGACAATGCAAAGCAACTTGTCGGCACATCTGGGAATTTTGTTTTTATATTTCTGCAATTGAAAATGGAACAACTATACCCGCTTATTATATTATAGTAAATTTGGTTTGGTTTATAAGTATAAAAATATATTTGGAATAATACCATGAAAGTTGTATTATCATGATTTTTTCAAATAGACTATAATATCTGAAGGTATGGAACCCTACTGAATTAAAAAAAAAAAAAATTAAAATGACTAATATTTTATTATATTGTAGGGATTTCGATTGTGTTATTCACTCTTTACACTTGCAAGAAACTACATGTAGACATCAGTAATCAAGAGATTTCAAGTTGTATTTGAAAATTTGCGTAGGTGCTAAGACATCATCACCTAATAATGCAGTATTAGCAGAAACCCAAGAACCCCCTTTAGCACTCCGTAGAAAATATATGGCTGAAACGCAGCTAAAATATCGAACATTTAACACGACACTTCCTTATTGGAGGATTAAAAGTTCACCATCTTTAGCTGATCCTTTTATTGAAACGAGTCTAGCAGATAAATATATTAAATATAATTTACCGATTTTTCAAGAAAACTATGAAGTAGTAATTTTCAACCCACATATCATATACCCAACCTATACCGATATACCTAGTATAAACAATGCGCTCTTAAAAGCCGAATTGAGCAAGATGGGCGAAATATTAACAAATTTTTTACAAATGGGTCAAAATGTGATTATGGTACCGGGGCAGCTTTTCTCGTTTATGATATCAGTTATGTGGAAAAGTTTAGTCTACCAAAATTGTATTCAATATTTATAGTTAAAGCATTAGCAATTAAAAAATCACTCGAGTGGTGTAGGTACCCTGAATCCAATTTCATCAGCTATTATTATGTGAGATTCTAAATCCGTTCTACAAGCCATTGAAAACTCTCCCACCAAAGTTTATAGACAAGATGGCGAATTCAAAACAAACCAATGCATGTGGAAACTAATATTTTCGTCTGCATCCTCATCTGCCTGATAAAATTGTACTTATCACCACTTTTGGCCAATAACAAGGATATATTCTATTTATTAATGAAATATAATAATAATAATTAATGTACTTTATTGGATCCCAATAGGCCATCGACCGAGGTCATTCAGCCTATTACAATTTGTTTATATAATTGTTAGTTAAAACTATTGTATATGAATATACTTATGTGAAAAAAAAATTAATAATGTGGACACTTTTTTCTCTAGTTGTTGAATTGTTGAATGTGTTCCCAGATGGCATTGAGTGGGTATTTTCTGTGGGGTCTTCCTTCTATATTCCTGTTCATATAGAACGGGTTTAGGATTTCTAGATTGTGTTCTCTTTGTGCGAATTTTTTAGAGAGGTTCTGTATTCGTTGGCCAATGGGGAAGTATATATTAGTAATAAAATTGGATTAAATAAATATTAAAACTCTCTAGCCATATAATGTACTAGTTCCGAGGCCATTCTCTCTCTCACACACATATACACACACACATACACGCACACACACACATACACGCACACACACACAAGTTGTTGTTTAAAAATATTCTAATTGATTCTAACTTTCTGAATGTTATATCTATTGTTAAATTAAATACAGAAAATGTTGAAATAACAAAACAATTGACTTATTAATAAACCTCATTTTTATCGTGGGAACAGGGGTGATATTGAAAACATTTAAAAGTACGATAAAATCGTTTAAATCAATTTAAATTCAATCACGAGTGGAATTTTATTAGACTATTTCACAAACAAAGTAAAAGGTAAAAAATTTGAAATTCGGTAGAATTAGAAGAAATTAGCAGAAAAGGCAAGAACATTAACATTAATAAAGTTTAATAAACAGGAACCACTGACATGAAAATACATACTGAATTAAATCAGTATTAACATAGCGTACTTAAATATTTCTCAATTATAATTATAAATGATGCAGTTATTATATACAATGCTTTGAGCTTGATTATTTGAACACCCGCTTGTACTTGCAATAGTTGTCTTTACGACATATTCCTTGTAATCAGAACCATTCATTTTTATCATGTTGAAGCCCCAGTCCTTTAATATAACAGCTAGTGTCTCGACAGGCGTAGCTCATTTTTATCGTGGTTATTTATATGACTGAGTTGCTTAAAAACACCACGAGTCCGTAGGACGAGTGGTGTTTTCTTCAAGAAACTCAGTTGAGTTATGAAATAAGAGACAGACTTATGAGATGAATTCAATCACGAGTGGAATTTTATTAGACTATTTCACAAACAAAGTAAAAGGTCTCATTTTGACGTCTGTAGCTGTAATTATACAAAGTAAAAGGTCTCATTTTTACGTCTGTAGCTGTAATTATTTTTTTTCAGAATGTCAAATTTTGTTTTGCAATTCGTATCCATGGTTACTCCGTGAAAATACCACGCTGATAGACCAATCAGGATTGAAAGACAGCTGGTATTATCGCGATAATGATTGGGCAAATTTTGTGAATATTCGAAGATGAGTGAAAAAGTTGGGAAATTATCTATGAAACTCGACAGTCATCTAAGAAAGTAATTTCTCATATGTGTAAATAAACTAGTGAAAAAATTATTAGCCAAAAGAATTTTTACCATTTATAAACATTCTGGCAGTATTTCGTTACAAACTTATGTTCCAGTCTAATTTTTCTTATCACACCAATTGGCGGGTGTAGGTGATTACAGATCTTATCAGTGTACCTCTAACTGGTATAATTAATAAACTTTTTAAAGTAGGTAAGTATCCATTGATTTTAAAATCTGCTAAATCTGTTCCTATTTTTAAAAATGAATGTTAAAGAAATATACCTATTCAAAGTCAATTTGCTAAATTATTTGAGAGTTTCGGTTTCGTTTCTTTAAGGTTTGACTTAGTTACAAGTAGTTCTTTTTGAAAATAAATTGTTATGGGTTTGACAAACTTATTGTATGAAGTTTTAATGATTACTCATCCTTAATATATATTTTTTGTTTCATTAAGCATTTGTGAGATTCCTTGTTTATTAGATCTTTCAGTTTCATTATTTGTTGGTAAAATTTTCAGTTTGAATAATTACATTCTGAATGTTTAGGATATTGATAAATACCACAAAAGTTTTAAAGAAATAATTATTTTTTCCAACAAACATTGAAGAGCATTTAATCGTAATCTATCTAAGACAAAGTTAATGACATTTAATTAATTATTTACTAATTACCTGCGTCCGATACTAAATAGTATATTACAGGGCCGCACGCCTTTACTCTACAACTTGTTAGGAAAAATACTTAAATATTGGACTAGTGTGCCAAAGAGCCAATTGTGTTGTTTTTATTTTAATACCAATTCAGTTCTTTTAACATTTATTTTTCATCCTGATTTAGCATCAACAATTATGTCACGATACTTTTCATTCAGCTCACGATGAGGTACAATCGATTCATGTCCAGTGAGGGAGGTTCTGCTATTATTTATCAATAAAGTTAGTTAACGACAGTATTGCCTATCGTTTGCAAGTAAAATCATCAGCGAACACACCAACAATCGTATTTATTAAAGTTCTTAAATCGCTGATATACAATATATAAAGTAGAGTAGGGCTCAAGGTACTACAACTCTCATTTCTTTTAAGTGGCAACCGGATTTCTTGTGAGAAGCAAATTTCACTTCTATTTTATGAGGATTTTCTAATATAAAATTGTATTTATATGCGCGCCACTGGGATCACTTGGCGATGGAATATTTCTCGGCAGCTTTAAATGTATGTAACGATGTGGCAGCACTTTACAAATATATTTAAGAAAAAATGGGAAACCATATTATTTGAAAACTACTTGATATTTATTAAAACAAATAGGAGCAAATTTTCATAGATTTAATGCAGAATGGCGCGGATATTTCTTTGTGTGATTTTCGATTTAAAATTAACAAAATAAATACTTTTCGAAGGTTTACAAAAAAATCAAGGAATCTCCACTCTAAGTTTTGTAATTAGTAGTATTTCCTGAAAATTTCACAAAAATCAGACTAAAACTAAAGGCTTAAGAGGTTATTAAAATTTTTCAAGGGGTTCGGTTTGTTCTTAAATTATAATACTGGTCTCACTGCTTGATTATAAATAATTTGTCTAATAAAAATGAAGTTAAAATTTCTACATGCTGCTTTAATAGCAATTTATCTAAATTGTGAACCCTGGTACAACTTGTTGAAGGTGTTAAAAAGGTATGTCAGCAAGACAATACCTTTTCCGGACAGTAATATATTTATGTCATGTTACTATTTTACTTATGAAGGCCAAATATGTAATAGAAAGGTTGCCTTCTGGTAAATAGACGTTTCTTTAAATCTAAGGATAACAATTCAATAAATATTTGAAATATATTACAGGCTAAGCGAAAGCGCTCAATATAATGAGGTTTCTTAAGTCCACACCTGATATTTACGCCGTGTACTATTTACTTTCTGGGTCTGCGTATTTTTTGTCAAATGGATAAATAATAATAATTAATAAATAAATAAGATCAGTTTATTCACTAATTATACAGGAAATCGCCCTTATATAGCCACGTAACAAATTCATTGTTACATAGACAAAGCCATTGAGATCTTTCAGAAAAAAATATTAGTTTTGGTAATGACAGAAGATCAAAAGAAGAGTGAGATGAAAACTATGACAGGTAGTATATAAGAGAACTTAATAATTTAAATTATGAAAATTATATCGTCGGTCAAATTCCAAAACCACGTAGGTCTCATTTCTTTGCATTTTGTCGTTTTTGGAAAAATATGGAATGTTTTCTAATATTGATTTTGTTTGGTTTAATAACTTTGTTCTACCGTTAAGTTATCGAATATATTGAAGCAATATTTTTGTTGTTTTAGAAGATCACTTGGAATTTATTCAAACAATTGGCTTATTCAAATTTGCTGCAAAACACAAAAAGATTTTTCAATCCATTCAAATGACTTTATTTATTCTGATAGAATTGACTACTCTCTGGGTGTTGACCCTGATAGGTAATACTCAAAATTTTGGTTATATCAGACGTTTTTTGCTTATTCAAGTTCTACTGCATAATGTAAGTAATATTTAAAACTAAATAGGGTAGCACTGAGTCAAGGTTCGTTAGCTTTATTTTTACAGATTATCACAGAATAAAATAGTTTTTAAGTCTACAGGTTGATTCGTAAATACAGGTCAAACTAACCTTAAGCATTTTTTTATGTAATATTGGGTATTGGAAAACAAATAGCCATTTTTATTTTAAATTATTATTATCATTTCAACGCGCTGTATCTAGCTATGCATGTTATACAAAAAATTTCGTTTTCATTGTTGTTATTGATTATCAATATGTTAATTATTAAGGGCAACGAACAAAAGCGCGCGGCGGTCAGAAATGTTTCCAGGCAGCGAAATTGTATGGGTCAATTGCGCGCGGGTTACCCTCGGTAGATTGGTCAATTGCGCGCAAAACTAAATAAGGTTATTATAAATATATTTTACTTCTTTGAAACACTCTTAACAAAATTAAATCTTCCAATTCTGCTATTTACATATAAATTAATTAAATTTATTACATAATCATTACGTTTTTATATCTTATACTATTTATTTTAATATCTTTTAATACATTAATAAATTGAAAAATATCTGTACTTGTTTCAATTTCAGTATATATATATATATATATATATATATATATATATATATATATATATATATATCATATAAACCAGCTATTAGGAGCAGGTACCTACTAATGTCTTGTCCGCGCGCAATTGACCTGTCTCTTTGGTTCTATTCTGTAATCTGTAAAGGTTAAACTGATCGCTGCGTGCTATTGGCGTATACCCAAACGGAACACCATGAATGTCATGCTGCCAGTTTGATGTTATATAATTGGCATTCTCGATATCTTAATGCAATAATTTCTTAGATATCTTTCAACTTCAATAATATCAATACAAAAATAAGAATATGAGAATCGTAGAAACTAAAAAATGGAAGTATAGTTCCACTCAGCAATTTTAAATCAAAGTAAAATTCCCGACGTACAAAAAAAGTTCATATCTCTAAGATTAATATTCATATTTTTGATGAAATAAAAACTCAATCACGTTTTATGAAAGATAATTGTGAATATTTTTAATATTTGCTTTTATTTCCTTAAGTTTTATCAAGATCGATATTACAAATAATCAACCATGCAGGGAACGAAATTATTTTTTATCACAAAATTAGAAAACTTGTTTTCAAATAAGAAAGTCTCAACTCTCAGAAAGAAATATAACCTTGAAGAGTATGTAACATACCTTGTGGTTTGTGTAAATATTTTTTATTAATATTATTAATTAATTGGTAAATATTACACCTTATATAAATATATAGTTTGAATCAACTATATATGACATAATACAACAATAAAAATAATTACAATATAAATGACACACAGAGCGACTCGTAAAAACAAATGAAGACCATCTAATGTACAGTTTATCTATTTTCAATTGCAGAACAAAATAATCCCGCTTTATAGAAGCCGACAAAGCAATTTGCCGGCACATCTGGCATTTTTGTTTTTATTTTTCTGCAACTGAAAATGGAAAAACTATACCTTGTGACTTATGCAAAATTCTTCAATTTTTATAGTATCGCTGTCTGTACGTTCTCATGGACATTAACTTTTTTTGTGCGTTCGGAATTGTTCTATGAGTTGGGTCGACTAATTGCATAATTTGATAAAGCTTAATCACTGATCCTAGATATTTCTCTCCCACGAATTTAAATTTAACTATATTTAGGCAGTGTCACCCAATCATAAACATAAACCAAAAAAATCTAAAATACTTTTATTTTTTTTAGGCAAGTTCTATACTATTAATACATATGCTTGTAGTTGAAGAAATTGGTGTATTACAACAACAAAACTTTAAATATTTTTGTTCGTTGAACGAAACCGACCAAGATTTCAAGAACACAATAAAAAAAGAAACAAAACAACTCAAATTTGTTAGCATTTTCATGTTTTTTGTTAGTTCTTTTATGTTTTCTTCTTTCTTTTATTTAAATATCAGGTATGCGGAGGAAAGTATCTTTATTGTAATATTCTACGTCAATCAGAATATCCCTCAATATGAATTATTTTTTATTCCATTTGTGGTGTTTACTACATTTATTATAGCATATGAGGTAGTCTATCCTGTATGGACTGTTGCTTATTGTGCATGTCATTTAACTACTCAATTAGACTTATTGAGTTATTATCTGGATAAAAACATAATACAATTAAGTGTCAACGAATTAAATTGTATGTACGACAAGATTTACCAGAATGTCATATTTCAACGTTTAAAGTTTTGCGTTAATCGCCATGTGGATTTGAGATAGTAAGTTTTGCATTTTATAATAAAAATAAGATACCTAAGACGTTTTTCGGTTTAATTAGGACCATTGTCAAAAAATATATTTTGGGGCCTCCATATATTTTTAGAAGAATGTGATTTTTAGTTGGGAAGTTGGACTGACGGTATAGTAAATTCAAGATAGAGACTAGTAGTATAGAATTTTACAATAGCTTCCACTGTTTTTTTAAAAATCGGTGTTGCTAACTTTACCGTAGGATGGTCCTTAAGTTACATGGTCACCAACTTAATTATTTGAACTGAAGAGTTCTAAAGCTAAAATTATGATTACTTTCCATCGAACAAATGGTGTCAGGTTTAGGCCTGGAACTTTTAGGTCACTTGTGTTTCTTGAAAGAAATTCAGAGAGGATCAAGCCCCCCGAGCTACAAATAATTCAAATTTTAAGAAGTATTTCATTTATATCAAATAATTAAATATATTTTTGGACTTATAGAATAATTTTTTTTAGCATTTTTAGCATTCAATTAGCAAAAATCTCACATGCTCCTTTATTTTTTGAATTCCTAACGGGATCCATCAGTGTTGTTATATGTCTATATTTTATATTAGATGTAAGTAAAATTACTTTTTTTTACGAGTGTAAGCAAAGTAGCTACTTTGCGTATTGATTTGCCTGCGCAAAGTAGCACTTTCCCGCACGCGTGCACTTTCCCGCATACTTGCAGCACTTTCCCGCATGCTTATTTTAAAGCAAAATTACCATATTATAGAGGCGTTTTTTCTTATATTTTATAATTTTTTTTAGTAATGTTCGTATGTAAGAATTGTACTTTATGCAAAAATACTTGATTTTTTTTATATTTAAACAAAATAAGAGCAAAATAAAATAATTCAGATTTAGGTATAGTTTACATCAACTTTGACGTGTTACAATATTTTTATGGCAAATGCGGTTTGTTCACTTAGCAACCAAAATATATTGTCATACAACTCTTTCACGTCAGTAAACCAGTAAGGAATTTTAATTTATTAGATTCGACATCCTAAGACCGGTTTCTGCCTTTCGGTTTCATCAGTTAGGCTTTTCGAATCCAATAAATAAAATTCCAAACTCGTACAAGTCAATTGCTATATCTAGTTAAGCTTCAGAGATTAATACAAAGTGAGTAAACCAGTAAGGAATTTTAATTTATTAGATTCAACACCCTAAGATTCAGTCAAAATTTAATGTCAATACTCTCTTCTTACCATAGTTGGTAGCACATCTAAAAATGTTATCTTATAGCAGATATAGCTATTGATTGTACGAGTTTGGAATTTTATTTATTGGATTCGAAAAGTCTAACTGATGAAGCCGAAAGGCAGAAACCGGTCTTAGGATGTCGAATCTAATAAATTAAAATTCCTTACTGGTTTACTCACTTTGTATTAATCTCTGAAAGGGATAAAAAAGAAGAGAGTGACATCTTGACTAGAGTAAGTCAAAATTTAATGTCAATACTCTCTTCTTACCATAGATGGTAGCTTTCATGTCAGTTCAGTGTCAGTGATATTTTCAGTCGCATTAAAAAAACTGCTATAAAAATGGACACTGAAGGAGGGACTTTCAGAAGATGTCCTCTAGTTATTTCACTCGTAGAAAAAATAAATATTGTTCCTAACACGTGCGAAAAGTAGTTTTCCCGCATGGCGAAAGCTTATCCGAACTCCGCTTCGCGTCGTTCGTCTAACAGCTTTCGCCATGCGGGAAAACATAACTTTGCGCACTGATTAGGAAACTACTATTATGTATGTCGAAACCGTATAAGACAAGTCTATTTTGTATTAAATAGCCACATTTCACTACAAAACATTTTTTATCCTGTATTGACAATTCTTCTCTTTTACCGATTTTTAGGGTGTTGATCCAAAATTTAATATTCTAATGGGTGCAATAATAATAAATGCTGTAATTGAATTTACCGTTGCTTGTTTTTATGGACAAAAATTAATAAATGCGGTAAGTTTCATTTTATTTATAACGAAATAGTAATTTATGTATCAAGGGAATTATAAGGGCCTTAATTCCCGAAGGTAAAGTTTGCATCCCGAGGGCCTCTGCCCCGAGGGACTGCAATTGCCTGAGGTAATTAAGGCTTATTAATTCCCGAGGTACATAGATTATTTTATTTCTGATCGATTCTAATAAAATAGGCAGTAATGGCATTCACTAAATATAATGAAACACTGACAGCAATGGGTATTCAACAAACGTCAAAATATCTTAACAACGGGAATTAAGCCTGACAACGGGAAATTGAAGCATCTCTAAAATCCCAAGGGAGTTATGACCCTGTTTATTGATAGCGTAACCATTAGTTAGTATTTTATATGTATTATATTTTGGGTTGTTCTTGGGAGCAATTAGAAATTTGCAATTGATTAGTTTAATGTTCATAAGTAAACTGGATTATTTCAAATACCTCTGCAATTTTGATTTTGTTATTAAAGTGATTCCTAAAGAAAAGAAAAAAGAAAAAGAATACCAGTGATCGTTATATAGTTATAATAATATTATGATTTGTTGTTATATGTCAACTGTATTCTATAAGGCACGTATTGTTTGTTAAAATTACGGGGATGTGTGTTTTAGTCCAAATATTTAATGTATGGTTGATCTTCCCTATACTACTAATATCGCAGTATTACTCTCCAAAAGATTATTCTTCTTGCTTCTTAAGTGACTAGAATTTATTTATATAAGTGGTCCAGATTATATAACAACATATAATTAACATCTAACTGTAGAACTAAATGAGCGTTATTGATAGATATAAGGTTCCCTGATACATGAAAGTATATTACCAACATCAAGTTAAAGGTAAAAAGCTCCTCTAACATATTAAAATGTTTATAGAGCTTTCCGTGACTTACAATTTTGTTTTAAATTAATTTTAGATGTTCTAATAAATCGCACTGATTTTTGCACTGAAGCTTGCCGTAATATCAAAATAATTATCCATAAAGCGTTATACTATTTTTTAGTCTGAAAATTTCTACGAGAAACTAATGACCTGTCCCTGGTATCACTGGAATAAAAACAACAGAAATACTCTGTTAATGTTAACAACAGCTGCAAAATACAATTTTAAAATAAATTGTTATGGGTTAACAGAACTGAATTATCCACTATTATTAAAAGTAAGTTAACAATAACTTAATATTATAAAATTTTCCACATGCTTTGTTTAAATAGCACCACTTGCAAATGCTTGAATTAAATTAAGGTTGTTCAGGTATTTATTAAAACCAAACTCTAAATTTTTGGTCGAATCAATAAAATGTACATTAATTATTAGGAAACTTCACATTTTGGCGCTATTTATTTGCAGAAAAAACCTATACCGCTTCTGGATGTAAATTTTTTTAAATTAGCGGACATTTCATTAGATTCTTGGAAAAAAGATATCAAAACAGCCTATTTTTTAGAATCTTGCAGGTCGATCTTGAACTTAAATTTTTTTTCTTTAACATTTAACAACAAATCAGAAGTCGGAATTTGTTACAAAGGTCTTTATGGTATAGAGAGACTTCAAAAATTAAATTACAGCGCAGGTGTGTGATAGACGGATGTAGATTTTGGATGATGCAGAGATGTAGGGGATTCGGCAACATTTGATTACTACAGTTTACCTATTTTTAAATGCAGAACAAAATGATCCCGCTTTATACAAGCCGACAATGTCGACAAAGCTACTTGTCGTCACATCTGCAGGCCGCCAATGCCGATCCAAGAAACTTGTCGGTACATCTGAGAATTTTGTTTTTATATGTCTGCAATTGAAAATCGAAAAACTATACCCGCATATTATATTGTAGTGGCTTAGATTTGACGCACGAATTTGGTATATAAGTATAAAAATATATTTGGAATAATACCATGAATAATAATAATAATACCACATTTTTATGGTTTACCCAAAATTCATAAACAACAAATACCATTAAGACCAATAATAAGTTCTATAAATTCACCTTGTCAAAATTTAGCAAGATTTCTACTTAAAATAATAGATCCGTTATCAGGAAATACTAATTCCTTTATCAAAAATTCAAAACATTTTTTAGAAAAATTATCAAAAATCAAAATTACAAATTCAGATATAATGGTTAGTTTTGATGTAGTCAGTTTATTTCCAAATGTTCCTGTCGATAAAACTCTTAATCGTGTGAGAAAAAAGTTGACAAGTGATAATACATTAATAAATAGAACTAAATTAAGCGTCTCAGCAATTCTAGAATTATTGGAACTATGTATTAAAACTACATATTTTCAATTAAATAGTGATTTTTATCAGCAAAATTTTGGCATGGCAATGGGTTCTCCTTTATCACCAAAATTGTGTGATATTTTCATGGAGAATTTTGAAATGGAAATTGTAAACAAACAAAATTTAAGACCTTCTGTCTGGTTTAGATATGTAGATGATATCTTTGCAATTTGGCAACACGATAGGGAAAATATTGACACATTTTTATATACTATTAATAATTCGGAACCTACTATTAAATTTACAATTGAAATTGAAAATAATAAAAAATTACCGTTTCTTGATGTACTAATACACAATAACAACAATTGTTTTGATACATCAGTTTTTAGAAAAGAAACACATACAAATAGATATCTAAATTTTAATTCAAACCACTCAATTTGTGTTAAACGAGGTATTGTCAAATCTCTTTCCGATAGAGCAAAAACAATTTGTTCAAATGACAATATCTTAAATAATGAATTATCACTTGTTAAATCTGTCTTGATTAAGAACAACTACCCAAGTAAATTTATAAATCGTGAACTTTACCGAGACATCAAAACTAAAGATCAAAATTTAAACCCCCCAATAACTCTTTCAAATATAGTAGAAATCCCTTATATTCCAAAATTATCCGAAAAAATTAGAAGGATTGGCAATAAATTTAATTTAAAAACAGTTTTTCAAACTAATAATACATTAAAATCTTTAATAGTAAATACAAAACCTTTTAATGAAACTCAAAACACAAAAAATTGTATTTACAAAATTCCATGCGAATGTACTAAATTTTATATAGGAGAAACATCTAGACCTTTTCATATTAGACTTAATGAACACCAATCGTACATTAAAAATAAACAATTCGAAAAATCCAAAATATGTGAACACGCATGGGATTCTGGTCATAAAATACAATGGAATTTTTCAACTAGATTATTAAAAGAACCGAATAATTATAACCGCAAAGTTAAAGAAGCAGCATTGATATGCTTAAATAATAACGAATGTGTTTCTAATTGTTCGGTTGATATTTCAAAAATTTGGATACCTATTTTACAAAAAGAGTTAATTGCAAAAAGGATACCCTCTATATCGGGATATTATCATAAGTTTTTATCTGGTTTTTTCTTATGATAATATTAATAAGAAAACTTCATTTATGACGAAGTATAAATTCTCTTATAATATGCAAATGCGCTATCCTTTCAAAAATTCGTTCCCAGAAACGTCACAAAAATATGATTGAAACAGATTTTGACATCTTCAATCTCAAAATCTTATTCTATGTATACTATGTTGATGTCATATTTTTGCAAGATTATCAAGTGTTCTGTTTCTAGTAAATTTATTTATTTTATGGCATTTTGATAACGGCTTTCGATCTGGAAAGCCGAAACGTCAATAAAAAAAAAACTTTTTTAACAACTAAGTGGTTTTAATCCAGTGGAAAGAGAGAGAAATTTATGAATGTTATGTCTATTGTTAAATTAAATACATAAAATGTTCTAGAAATAATAAAAAATTGAATTATTAATAAACTTCATTTTTATCTTAGGAATAGGGGCGATATTGAAAATATTTGAAAATATGATCAAATCGTTTATCGAAAAAATTATTAGCCACAAGAACTTTTACCATTTATAAACCATCTTGACAGTATTTCGTTACAAACTTATGTTCCAGTCTAATTTTGCTTATCACACAAATTGGCGGGCGTAGGTGATATTACCAGCGCACCTTTAACTGGTATAATTAACAAATCTTTTAAAGTAGGTAAGTATCCATCGATTTTAAAATCTGCTAAATCTGTTCCCATTTTAAAAAATTAAGGTTAAAGAAATATATCTATTCAAAGTCAATTTGCTAAATTATTTTAGAGCTGAAATATATTTTTCTTCAAGCGTAACTATATTACTTTTTGCAACCCAGATCGTAGAAATATACTATTATTTTTCTAGTACAAAAATGAATTTTCATTATTGTACTAGTAAAATAATAATGAGAGGCGTTGGGGCGTTGTAATCAAGTAGGTAGGAACTGTCATTTTTAAACTTATTTAATTTGACGTTTGTCTGTTTTGAAAACTTTGTTGAAAAATGTCTCAAGAATTGCAATGTACGCCTCCGAAATTAGTAGAAATAGCTAATTCCAATATTGAAACACTAATTCCAACGAAGTCGCGCAAAGTATATGATTTTGCATATGAAAAATTTTTAAAATGGACCAAAGAAAATAATGTTCAAAAGTATACGGAAAATGTTATGATTGCGTACTTCACGCATTTGTCAAAAAAATACAAAAGTTCAACACTAAGGGCACAATATTCAATGGTTAAGACTGAATTAAATGTCAAACATACTGCGAATATGAATAATTATACCAAATTAATGGCATTTTTGAGGCGACAAGGGGAAATTATATACCGAAAAAATCAAAAATATTGACAAAAGACCAATTTAATAAATTTCTTCAGGATGCACCGAATGATATTTATTTAACAACAAAGGTACGTACTTTATTATTTGTTTTGTTTATTATTAATATATTTATTAAATCGTTGACAATAATATATTTCCAAATACTAATTTTAACTTGACAATAATTACGAACATGAAATACAAATGCCGGGATAGCTCGGCGACAGAGGATCTGTCCTCGAACCCAAAGTATACAAAACTGCACCTTTAATATTACTATTAATAAATAGGAATAGATAAGACATGTTTTTTTTTTCATTTTTTTTCAATTGTGTTAATAAATAGTTGAGACATAAACAATGCCTTCTATTTTTTGCTACGTATAACTTGAATTATCTTTACGCTTAAAGAAAAAATAGTATATATTACTCGGAGAAGAAGGCTTCATTATTATGTGTTTCGCTCAGATTACACTGCTTCGGCTGGCGCCTCGGCAGTAAACTTCTGAGCTCAGCACATAATAAGCGCCTTCTACTCCTAGTAATATAATATACTATTATCAACGCCCATTTGATAACATACGGTTTCGTTTCTTTAAGGTTTGACTCAGTTACGAGTCGTTCTTTTTGAAAATAAATTGTTATGGATTTGACAAACTTATTGTATGAAGTTTTAATGATTACTCCTTAATATATATTTTTTCTTTCATTAAGCATTTGTTAGATTCCTTGTTTGTTAGATCTTTCAGTTTCATTATTTGTTTGTAAAATTTTCGGTTTGAATAATTACATTCTGAAAGTTTACGATTTTGATAAATAAATCCACAAAAGTTTTAAAAAATAATTATTTTTTTCAATAAACATTGAAATCCTAATCTATCAAAGTTAATGATATTTAATTAATTATTTACTAATTATTTACTAATTACCGGCGTCCGATACTAAATAGTATATTACATGGACGTATTCCATTGGTCTATAACTTGTCAGAAAACACTTAAATATTGGAGTAGGTGTGGAATTAATTATTCTGCCAAGGAGCCAATTGTGCTGTTTTTATTTTAATACCAATTCAGTTCTTTTAACATTTATTTTTCATCGTAATTTAGCATCAAAAATTATGCTACGATACTTTTCATTAAGCTAACGTTCTATTCATGCCCAGTGAGGGAGGTTCTGCTATTATTTATTAATAAAGTTTACGATATTGAACATGATCCTTCATTGCTAGGACTAGTTAACGACAATATTGCCTATCGTTTGCAAATAAAATCATCAGCGAATGCACCAACAATCGTATTTATTAAAGTTCTTAAATCGCTACTATAAAGTATATAAAGTAGGGGTCCAAGAACACTTCCTCGAGGTACTACAGCTCTCATTTCTTTTAAATTATAATAATGGTCCAGGCGTGGTTTAGAGATAGAAATTCGATCTAGCCTGCTTCTTACTGAAGAGGAACATTAATTCCGAAACCGGTCTAAGAATGGCAAGCTCCTTTAATAATAAAATCAAAGTTTTTGGTTTAAAGCCAAACCACGTCTGGACTTTCGTAATTCAATATCTGGGGGGCATATAGCCCAAGGAGTAGTTGTTGAAGTCCAGACGCTGGTGCAGTGTAGGACATTTAATGTCTTTGTTCTTGGGAACAAGTGTGATTTATTTCACAACCTTAGGTAGTTTTGGTACGCCCATGGTCCTTTTTTGGTATTTTTATGGTTACAAAAAATTCCACCGTCGTTAGAGTCACCCTATAAAAACATAATTTTTATTTTTAATAGGGGATATATTGTTATGACATGAGCATTCGATTATGTTGGACTGACGGTATAGTAAATTGAAGATAGGGACAAGCAGTATAGAATATTACAATACAGCCAAACCAATTTAAGAATTAATTAGTTGAAATAAAAACATTTTCATTCTTCCATCTACGAAAATATAATTTTCTGTTTTAAAAGGGCAAGCGAAAGCGAAAGTATGAAAAACTTTCGTATTTTTAAAATTGTGTGCTTTCCAACTACCTGATTTACACATCTGCCATGCTCATACCGATAAAAGAAGCGTTCATCTTGAGCATATTGTGGTCGAAGTTTCATGTACCCAATATTCTATTACTACAAATCTTCTTTGCACATTGTTTTTGGTAGTAAGAATCTGCACTAAGATGACACAATTTTTATACCCCACATCCTTCACTTTTAGATTGTATAGCTCATCAGTTCTGCATGCCCCAGCTACTCCAAGAATCGCTACTACTTTTTCATTAAATATATTTCGTCAGGAGCTTTCAAAAACTTTAATATATCACCGGTAATTTTCGAGGTTGATATCCGTCATTCTTCCTTTTTTTGAATGCCTTTAAGCGGCCAAATTTTGAGATATCCTGGTCCTTATTTAATGAAATAGTCAATTTTAACAATGATGTTATATGATATAAAGAAACTTTCATAGTTTTGACTGTACCGATCTTTAGATTTGTCCGGTAACAAACTTCTGCTTCTTTAATATAATTCATGTTTTGTTAAATTCTCGCCAAATACAAAACTTAACAACTTAACTATGCAATAATAATATTATTTGATTTGATTTGATTTTCAGCATCTTTGAATGTGTGTGTTTTAAGAAATCGAAAGGGGAGAATGAAAAGTTTACATTACACGCTCGCACCTAAAAGTAGACTTTCGCAGCTTGTAATGTAAATAACTATATATATATATTAGGTGTCCAACTTTGCTTCCGCTGCTTTTTTAAAAATCGGCGTTGCTAACGATACCGTAGAATGGTCCTTGAGTTACATGGTCAGCAACTTAATTATTTTAACGGAAGAGTTCTAAAGCTAAAATTATGTTTACTTTTCATGGAATAAATGGTGTCAGGTTTAGGCATTTTACTTTTAGGATACTTGTGTTTCTTGAAAAAAATTCGGATTCAAATTTTAAGAATTATTTCATTTCTATCAAATAATTAAATAAATTTTTTTCAGCATTTTTAGCATTCAATTAGTGTTGAGGGTTCTGGAATAAGCCCTATGTTGTGCCAGTTTCCCAGGACGGCCAACAATGTGTTACCGCCTTTTTAAACTGCATCGTAGTTCGAATTTCGAGTAGACTGTAATTTTAGATTGAAGAAATGTGCTGTAGTAGGTTTGCCTTCTCAACTTCATCCAATAAAAACAATGGACACTTTTATTTAACCATTTATTAGACTTGTTAAATAAATAAATGAACAAAAACAACAACGTAACAAAGATTACATTAAACTAGTAATCGTGAACAAAGTATTATAGTTAATTTAAAGAAATGACCACATCATTCAGAAAATATTATTTTACGTTGAGCTGGTGTCAACGGAGGGTCTAGCATGATTCGCAGCTAGATACACACTGATTTTAAATTTGAATATGAAATGAAAAATAAAATGGACCGCCTGATACGCAGCTAAGTACCACTGTGTAAAACGACATATTTTTACGTTGAGCTGGTGTCAACGGAGGGATCTAACTTGGTTCGCAGTTAGACGCACACTGAATTTAAATTTGGCGAAGTTCATCGGTTTCAGATATATCCCTTCCCCGGCTGGCAACCGTTCCAGAAAGATTCTTTATCGTGAGCCGCGTAAACAAGCATGTAAAATTTTTTCTATTGTCTAGACGCGACGGTTAAATTTACGACTTGATACCATCATTGTGAAATAGAGCAAAAAATTATCTTTGATGAACCGCTTCCTGGTTTGACGCCGCTCGCCAACGTATTTTGGTGCGGCGTTGCCGGTTGAACGAATGAACGAATATGAGTTTACATGTTTAATTATCTGAAAATTAAACAATTAGCAAAAATCTCACATGTTCCTATGTTTTTTGAATGCCTGACAGGATCCATTTGTGTTGTTATATGTCTATATTTTATATTAGACGTAAGTAAAATTACTTTTATATTTATCAGAGCCGTAAAAGACAAGTTAAGTTTATTTTCGTTAATTTCAGACTAATGAACAATTTAGTGAATAATGAGTAGTAGACTCTGCAAAGATTCGTTTTTAATATTCAAATTCAGAAAATTAAAACTGATTTCCATATACATTTCGCAAATATCCGTTTTTTTTTAAGAAAAAAAAAGAAGCAATCGTGTTGTTTCCATTATAAAGAAGTATTTTCTGCCTAAAGGGCCCTACTCACGATTCGGGCAGTTTGGTCAACTTGGTCAGGTCGGGTGAGAAATCAGGTCGTGTTGGTAATACACTAGCCCGATTTGGTCAGGTCCCTAGGTCGGGTGTCGGGTGTCGGATGGTCGCACTCACCCTTAGATCATAATATATGCTTCGCTAGATACGGCATCCTATAGTGTTTGTTTGGTTCTAGAGGGGTAAAGACGAGAGGGGGTGAAGGGGCAATAGCGTACCATTCGGAATATTTTGGTACAGTGTAATATATTGTCATATTTATACGACACATATTTCATTTTCTAAGGATTGAGTGACTGTAGGTTACAGTAAAATGGGAATTAATGTGAATCGAAAATAAATAAAATAGCATGCATACGAAAATTGTTTGGAATGGAAATAATCTGAGAGGTTTAATACCATCATCTTGCGCTTCTGTAAATATTTTTTTATAGCAAATTAAAAATCCTATTGATTATAAACTCGTTAATATAGAAAAAACAAAATGAAAAGTTGGTAGATATATTAATACAAAAGATACCTACGTCAAAAATGAACCTTCATATAGATTAGGTTGAGTAATAAATGAAAAATTTACTGATGAATATGGTTTATTTTAATAAAACATAAATTGACATACAATAGATAGATATTTAAACAATTCATTTACAATTCAAATAAAGTATACATAATTTACGTTTAGTTCTTATTTTCAATACGCCTATGGAATACATACCGATGACAGCACCTTTCTCAAATTTGATGTTGTACACTTAACAAGGCTTTGGCATTTTGTTGAAAAAATAATTGTACCTAGCAAAAACTTTAAAAAAACTATAAAAATACACAAGATTGGCACAATAATTCCCTAAATACAGAATATCTGACATCTGTCAAAACTTTACGATATGAGCGGGTATCGTCGAAATTTGAAATCGACCAATCAGTGGGATGGTACTCTAACTCTCTCCTGTACACCACAACAAATAACCTGAATACCGTGTACATGCTTAGCATATATGATCTCACCAGTTAGCCCTAGGTCGGGTGCACAATCAGCTGATTTTGACATTAGTGACAGATCAGAACCTGACTTGGTATTGCGAAGACGGTCGGGTTGTGTGGTGCCAAACCCTTGACTTGACCAGATCAGGCCAGACTTGGTCACGTCGACGGGGTCTGATCGTGAGTAGGGCCCTTAAACATGCGTGTTACGGAATTTGTGTGGAACATATTCAGCAGTAGCTAAACAGCTGATTAGAGTTAATGTTAATAATTTTTATGATTAAATATTTTAACAACATATTTACGACGATGTTAATATTGTTATGTCATTTTCAAAATCGGCAATACACAAACCTTTGAAAAATAAAAGGAAATGTTAAAGGATTTATTTAATATTGTATTAAATAGCCACATTTCAGTGCAAAACATTTTTTTATCCAGTATTGTCAATTTTTCTCCTTTACTCATCTTTAGGGTGTTAATCCAAAATTTAATATAGTAATGGATGCAGTAATATTAACTGCTGTAATGGAAACCACCGTTGCTTCTTTTTATGGACAAAAATTAACAAATGCGGTAAGTTTTATTTTATTTTTAACGAGATAGTAGTTTATAATGCAAGGACGAGAAGTGTTACTTTTTCGGACTATTGTGGAGTTTGCCGGTTGAGACGTTAGTTATTCATAGAAAAAAGTTAGCTTATTCCCTTATTTAGATAATAAATATTTTATGTGTAGGTGGTCTTGTTTCAATCAAAAGACTTATTTAATTAGATAACTTTTTTATTATTTCCAATTAATTATTTTAAAATGTAACGATGTGTTAAGTTATATTTAAATTGCATTCTATGAGGCACTTTTTGATTGTTAAAAATGCGGGGATGTGCGTTTTAGTCCAAATATTTATTTTGGTAATAGCTGCTTGTAATTTCTACGTTAATGTTTGGTTAATCTTCTGTAATACTAATATTCTAATAAATAAAAGCTTGCATTAATGTCAAAATAAATATCCATAAAGCATTATACTATTTTTTAGTCTAAAAATTTCTATGCCAAACTAATGACCTGTGCGTGGTACTACTGGAATAAAAACAACAGACTCTGTTAATGTTAACAACAGCTGCAAAATACAATTTTGAAATAAATTGTTTTGGGTTATCACAAGTAAATTATCCACTATTATTTAAAGTAAGTCAATAAGGAATTATAATATAAAAAAAAAATTTGTCATATGATTTGTTCAAATAGCACCACTTGCAAATGTTTGAATTAAATAAAGGTTATTCAAGTATTTATTTAAAAAAAACCTCTAAATTTTTGTTCGAATCAATAAAATGTACATACATTATTAGGATACATTACATTTTGGCGCTATTTATTTGCACAAAAAAATCTGTACCGCTTTTGGACGTAAAATTTTCTAAAATGAGCGGAAATTTTACTATATATTCGGAAAAAATATATCTGCAGATTTAGGGATATTTATCACGAATTCCGTTCAAAAGCTTGTAGGTCCCATTTAATTTCTTTTAACATTTAATAATAAATCAGAAGTGGTTATTTGTTACAAAGGTCTTTATGGTAGTAGAGAGACTTTAAAAATTAAATTACAGCGCAGGGATGCTGTGTTAGAGGGATGTAGACATTGGATGTTGTGGAGATGTAGGGATTGGGCAACATTTGATTGTTACAGTTTATCTATTTTCAATTGCAGAACAAAATGATCCCGCTTTTCACAAGCCGACAATGCAGACAAAGCTATTTGTTGGCGCATCTACAGGCTGCCAATGCGGTTCAAAGAAACTTGTCGGCACATCTGGGAATTTTGTTTTTATATTTCTGCAATTGAATATGGAAAAACTATACCCGCTTATTATATTACAGTAGATTAGATTTGACTCACGAGTTTGGTTTTTAAGTATAAAAATATATTTGGAATAATACCATGAAACTTTTATTATCATGATTTTTCAAATAGTCTATAATATTTTATTATTTTGTAGGGATTTCGATTGTGTTATTCACTCTTCACACTTGCAAGAAACTACATGTAGACATCAGTAATCAAGAGATTTCAAGTTGCATTTGAAAAGGACCACGCACCATCCTAATGGAAACGGGAGCACCGTCAAATTGTCTGAATTTTTGATATGTGATAGTACTTGATGTCCTGATCAATAGTGTCCATGGGCCCAATCCTATCCTATGGCTAGATTTCGAAATACAGGGCGTTAAAGTTCAAGATCCCGAAATTTTAAAATGTGTACCAAAAAGTCCCTGTAAAATATTTTTAAAAGTTTCTGGCGGATATATGTAGTAAAAATACATACTTAATAAATAAAATCAAAATATATTTTCTTACAGGGCGATTCATGTTTCCATAGGCATTTTTTTTCAAAGTATGTATTTTTAACATGCAGAAATAGCCTGAAATATCGATAAAAAAAGTCACCGTCAAAGTTTCTGAATATTGGATATAATGTAGATCTTGACGTCCTCCTTCAAAATTGTAATAGGTAAAATTGGATCGTATGGCTTGTTTTCGAGAAATTAAACGATTAAACTGTGAAAATATCACTTTTTATCAATAGCATATAAACGAAATATTGTAAACTAAATATTTGCACGCACTGTATTAGATTATATTGCACCGTTATATTAATTGGAGGCAGGCTAAAAAATCCACACTTACAGGGTGATCTCACTTGAGCTTGCCAGATGACAAAATCAACATATCTAAAACAGCTGCCAAACAATTAATAATTAATTGTTACCTTTTACTTATTTTTTAATAAGTTAATCTTAGTTTAAAAAACTATTTTATTGAACTGGTTGTACGTATGATGATCATACAGGGTTATTCATTATTCCATTAGGTACAAAAAAAGATTAGATATAATTACAGGTTAGTTGATTTGATAAATATTTTTCCTTTTTATTGAACCCATCATTCAGATTTTAAGCTCGTTTCCACACCACCCGTGAGGTAGAGCCCTAGGCGCGTTTTTTTTAAGTGGTTTCCCCTTTTAGGCCTATTCCACTGATATTTTTGTATAATCATTAAATCCATTTTATGGGCAAAAACTGAAGGCAACCATATGCGATCATAAAAAGCATAGTAGGTAGGTAGTGTTAATAAAGTTTAAGTCCAAGAAAGGTAGGTAAATAAAAAAAAATATTTGATGTTGTTTTTATAAGACTCTTTCAGTGTTTATACTTATGTTACCTCGTCTTTAGGACCAATGAGCAGTTTAATTATAACCTAAATTAATACGTTTTAAACCTATTCTAATATTTCCTCATTATTAGTCCTTATTTGTCCATCATATATAACACGACATACAGTCAAGCACAGACTTCGCTTTTTAGTCTTATTTAACTAACTCAAACGATGCAACTCTTTTAAGTTTCCTTGTTACCTCTCTATACTGCCAAGGAGCTGGAGGGCCTCGACGTTCATAACTTGGTGAATTCTCTCTTCATGGTTCTTATCAATAAATCTCTTTATGGTGCTGGTTACAATTTCCATGTTTAGGTTCCGATGTATGTCACTGTTTCTGCAGAACCATGCGTTTATAATGTTCCTCAGTACTTTGGTTTGGAGAATTTGAATAATTTTTATGTTGGTCTCTTAGGTATTTGATGGTTTGTTGGCCTGTTTGGTATTTGATGGTGGTTACCGTTTAATTTTCCTCTACTATGGGAATCTTCAATATCTTCTGGTAATAAACGGTTTACTGCATCGTCGACACAATTTAGAAGATGTGTTGGTGGAAATCTAAAGTTTTCGTGGCCTAGCATATCCAAAAAAACCACAACATTGTGGCGACATGTGAGCAAGTATTTATAGTTCTGGCACCGGATGGACATGTGCAGTAGTGTTAGAAAACTGGAGGATTGTCTTCGATAGGTGCCTCCTCGTATGCCAACCACAACATATATTTAGTGACGTTTCTGAATCTAGAGTAGATTCTAAAACGTAAAAAATTAGGTTCTTCTCTCAACTCATCGATTTCTAAAATATTAAGTTCATCTCTTTGTAGTTTTTCTTGTATATATGATGGACTTAAATAAAAGTGATAAGAGCCTACTAGGTCTTTGCCAGCGACCATCTCTTAATGCTAGATTTTGGGCTTCCACGAGTGCTTGAACAATATTTACATCATCCAGTTTGTTTAAAATTTCAGTAGCTACCTCAATTGATCTTGGTATATTTATTGGAGGATGAAACTTATTAATTAATGCACCGGCAATTTCATAAAAGTCATGAAAATTGGCAGTATGATGCGTTGATATGCGTCCCTTTAAAAACTTGAAAATAGAGGTAAAATGTCCATTTCTAGCTTCTATAACCCAACGCGTTTTAGTTATCAGCCTTGCTCTATTAGCTTCACTGGTAGATAGTTGACGTTGGTTGCGACGAAGTAAAGGTGGCATATAGTAAATGAGACCTAGTTCTTCTAATGTAGGAATGGCGTCTCTGTAGCCTCTATCTACTATCTCCTTCTTCAAACCAGTTTCTCATTCCATTAATGTCATTCTCTAAACCGTGCCGTAAAATCGCTGCATCAATGTTTCGTGCATCAGAAAAATAGGGACCGTTGACTGATAAAATGTATCCGTCAGGAACTACAATAATTTCTGGCTTAATTAAATGTTCCTTCTTAAAAGAACAATAGGACTGACGTAATATTCTAAAGTTATATGTACAATCTACATAAACAATAGCTTTTGGATCATCTGGTGTAGGGTTATAAAGCTTGTTTACAAATTCGGGTACATGATTTATTATAAAATTGTCTCTTGTTATTGATCTGAATCCAATATTGTTGGGTACAAATCTTTGCAGCAGAGATAGACGGACATTAGATATTATTAAACTAGTGTTTTGTCTCGAAGAATAATTAAAAGGTAATTTTAAAAATTCATCTGATAATCCATGTCTTAATTTAACAGGAAAAGCAAATAAATAATAAATCTTTTTGCTCAATATGTCTTATTCTACCATATTGTTCAATTGGCTCACACAGTTGATATAGTTCTTGGAAGTTATCTTTTGAAATTGAAGTTAAATATTTAAATTCCTCTAAACTAAAAGATTCTATATCTTCCCAATTTTTGATATGATTGTTTGAATTAGCAGCAGTTCTTAAACTGGACAAAAATGACTGAATAAATATTTAGAAGATATGGTCTATGGACAAAACGCAAACCACCATGTAAATTATTCATTAGCAAACCCGAATTATCTAGATGAATGTCACAAATCTTCAAATGTTCAGGTACATAAATATTAGAAACTAGAAAAATATTTGCTCTACATTCTGCCGATATTTTTATATTATGCAACCACGTACTGAATTGGCAGTTAAAACGTTAAGTCTAAGGATATTAGGATCATGTTCAATCTGTCTCAGGTCCTCTGCAATTCCATGATAACAATTTAAACATGATCTGACTTCTTCTAGATTCTCGACAGCAGGATATCAGGCAGCTTGCCGTCTATAAGTTGCCATGTTCAGAAAATCTATATTATTTTCTTCGTTTAAACGCGTGGTGAGTCGAACCTGAAAGTTTCTATTACACACGTAACAGTTTATCCTATTTGCAAATGCCATATTTGCAAAAAACAGTATTTCAAACAACTATTTTAAAGTATTAAACTCCTTAAAAACACAGACAAGTTTTATAAACAACTACAAATTATTTATTATAAAACTCAATGACAGATAGATGTGTATTTATTCTGAAAATATTTTTTCATAGCATACTAGATAAGTATACCTATAGTTACATACAATACTTTACTTGGGTACTCAGCAAAATTAAGAATTTACCAAAAAATTTAGTTTTCATTAAACGTCTAGACTTTTAAAATTGCAAATATACAGGGTGATTGATTAGTGTGACAAAGCTCAGTAGATCTGTTATAATAAAAGATACAAAAAAAAGTTAATTACCTACCTTAATTATTTACATTGTATTTTTTTTCAGATTATTCAATTATTTATTTGTTGTAAACTACATAGGATAAATAAAATTTTCATGTGAAGAATCTCTCGTAAAAATTAAGAAACGCTATTAAATAAATGTATAGGGTGGTGTAATAGGAGATATTTCAAAGCTCGATGGAATAATCGATTTTCCACAATTGCATATGTTCTCCAAAAATATTAGTGAAATATCCCTAAAAAGGGATAACAAGTAAACCAAAACGCTGGGGCTCTAACGCATTGGTGTTGTAGAAAGAGCTTAAAATATGAATTATGGGTTCGACAAAAAAAACTAAAATATGCCTACCTATTTTCTTACTTATTGAAACAATAAACCTTTTAATTCTTTGGCAGCTGTTTTAGATTTGCTGATTTTGTCATCTTACAAACTCAAGTGAGATCACCCTGTAAGTATGAATTTTTAGCCTGCCTCCAATTAATATAACGGTGCAATATAATCTAATACAGTGTGTAAAAATATTTAGTCTACAATATTTCGTTTATTTTTTATTACTAAAAGTTGCTATTGATAAAAATTGATATTTTTATAGTTTCATCGTTTAATTTCTCGAAAACAAGCTGTTGAGGGCTCTGGATTAAGCCCTGTGTTCGAATTTCGTGGACTGTATTTTGTAGGTTTACTTCCTCAACTCCATCCAATAAAACCAATGGACACTTTTATTTAACCATTTATTAAAGCTCGTCAAATAAATAAATGAACAACAAAAAAAACAACAACGTAACAAAAATTACATTAAATTAGTAATTGTGAACAAGAACAAAGTATTAAAGTTGATTTAACGAAATGACCACATCATTCAGAAAATATTAGTTTGTGTGTGTACTGTATGAGTGATAATTAGACACTGCGAGAGGTCCTAGCCTGTTAGCAGCTAGAAACGCACTCTTAATTCGCCGTACTAGGAGGCATTATGAATAACAAGCCCTTATATGAAGGAACTTGCGATACGTCGCACTTGACGGAGTTTCTGAATACATTGTTTTAGACAATGGAGCGGCTAGTCTGGTACGCGACTGAAAACACACTTTATTCGCCGTACTAGGAGGCATTATGAATAACAAGCCCTTATATGAAGGAACTTGCGATACGTCGCACTTGACGGAGTTTCTGAATACATTGTTTTAGACAATGGAGCGGCTAGTCTGGTACGCAACTGAAAACACACTGATTTTAAATTTGACGACGTTTACCGGTTTCAGATATATCCCTTCCTTTTGCCGGCAATTTGTTCTAGAAAGATTCGAATGATTCTTTTTAACTTATACCGCGTAAACAAGTCTAGATTCGACGGTTAAATTTACGACCCACTAATTAGCATCGAGCAAAAAAAAAATAACTTTGATGAGCCGCTTCCGGGTCGTCCGATGCCGCAATTATGAAATGGAGAAAAAAATTGTTTTTGCCGGCCCCGCCTTTGTCACACCGCTCGTCAACATATTTGGTGCGGCGTTGTCGGTTTTACGGTTTTACGAATAACGAATATGAGTTTAGATGTTTAATTATCTGAAATTAAACATTCTCCCCCCGCGAAAAGAGGCGGAGTATTCTCTTGAAAGTTTTCTAAAAAAAATTTTTTTTTTTTTAAGTTGGGTCATCACCCTGTAATTTCGGAATGAGTTTGATTGAAATAAGTTTGAAAAATTGTAAAAGGTTTTAAAATGTTTGGATATTTGGATCCTGGCCGCTTGTGGGCGCATAGTTTAATAAAAAATGTAAAAAGTTTTAAGATATTTGGATATTTGAATCCCGGCCGCTTGTGGGCGCATAGTTTACAATATGATTTGTACAGACGATTTGTGATTAGGCATCACCGAGCCATGTTCCTTATTTGGAATTAAAAAAAACAAAACATGCCAAAATCTTAGCAACATTTGCAAAAATTGCAACTATAGGCGTTGGCTTTCCCAGATCTGCTAGCAGGAATATCCCAGATCAATTCCTTAGCCCTCTCTCTATAACGACTACCTCAGCCTACAATAGTTTTCCCTACAAATGAATGCCAAAATAGTACATGAATGTTTGAACGAAAAATGGGCAAAAAGATCCCAAGGGTATACGATCACCCTGTAAGAAAGTAGAATTGTTTAAAATATTTGGAATGGATATAAAATCCTAAGGGTATTTGCTCACCCTGTATGAATGAAAAAAGTTTAAAAATATTTGGGATGGATATAAAATCCTAAGGGTATTTGCTCACCCTGTATGAATGAAAAAAGTTTAAAAATATTTGGGATGGATATAAAATCCTAAGGGTATTTGCTCACCCTGTATGAATGAAAAAAGTTTAAAATATTTGGGATTATTTTCCGCTTGTGGGATCACTCTGTATAAAAAGAATTGTCAGAGTATCTGGACACGAAATGTCCCTAGGGTGTAATCTTTGGATGAGATCACCCTGTATGAAAAGTGAAAAAAAATGTAAGGGTTTCTGAATGATGGATATATAAAAAATGAAGAAAGGAAAAAAAAATGAAAATAGAAATTGCATCACTGCTTGTTTAAGGTCTTTGCTATAAAATGAAGTGCCTTGTGCAATTCAAGCAGAAGTGCAATAGCAGGAGTATCTCCCGTTAAAGGTTTCGTATCACCTTGTATAAATGAAAAGATAAAAACGCATGAAATATTTGAAGGTATGCCTGCTCTCAGCATAATGGCATCCTTCGTTAAAAACCCTAGGAGCTCCTTTGACGACCTGTCTGAGACTCCTATATATATATTTATTTTCCCCAATAGCCCCCGGGTTCGGCTATTAAAATTTAAATTAGTACCCACCATGGACTCTTTTTTTTCAAAAATTGCGTAAACGCTTAAGGGAACGTCACCGTTGCTGGTGTTCGATCCGAGTGTAACAAAATGTTACATTTGTATATGTCGATGGGGTTTTGAAGGAGAGGATAGAAAAGCGTGAATTTACATATGCGGTTAGATGCGACAAATATTAATGCCTGTACACAGACAAAAATATAACAAAAGGAAAGTAAAATAAAGCGTTTATTGGGGTTGATCAATGTCGTTACCACCAATAGGGACGACTTTAGTAATCGGTCTTACGTAAGTACTGCCGTTAGATAAAATTTTAATCGAACGAATATTACCATCTCTGTCAGGGTAGGTTTCAAGAACTTTAAATGTAAATATGTTTCGTGAAAGCGACAATTAAAATGAATGCGGTTTGTTTTATTTTGTTTTTAAGATTTATTTATGTTAGTTTATTTGATTGATTTTTGTTTGGTTTTTAAAATGATGGGTTATTGATCCCTTGTATGTATAAAAGTAGAAAGGTTTGATTTAACGAATAGTTTTTTGTTGTGGAATGTTTTTTCCAGTACAACAATTGAAATGAATGTACGAACACCTTTTTTGGCCACATCAGAGGATTTTTGGTACAAAGTGAAGTAGAAATGTCAAAGAATGTTTATGATAAAAATAATTGTTTGAGGGTAGTTTTCCCTGAAAGTTGAATACATGAAAAAGTGTGATAAATGGATAAGTAATCCTGAAAATAGAGCCTTATTAGAAGGACATTTTTAAAGTTTTTATTTGTTAAAGAGGGTAGTTTCCCTATACAGTTGACAAGAGTTTTTGTTAACATAATTTGCGAAAATTGCAACTCCAGGCGTTGGCTTTTTCTCAGATCTGCTGGCAGAGGTATCCCAGATCAACCCCTTAGCCCTCTCTCTATAACTACTACCTCAGCCCAAAATAACTTTCCTCGCAAATGAATTTTAGAACGATACATAACTGGGCATTTTAGTATCCCTGGGGGTAGTTTCCCCATACAACCCCTTAGATCTGAAAGATACCAAAGGGAGATGTCTCACCATAGAGATCATCTTATGTTTGTCATAGAGTCTGGGCATCCAATATCCCTGAGGGTAGTTTCCCCCCTACAACCCCTTGGACCTAGTAAGGTGCCAAAGGGAGATGTCTAACCATATAGAACATCTTGTGCGAAAATGAAAAGTAGAATTGCTAGAAATTTAAATGTTTGTTGTTAGAGAAAAATCAAAATATATTTGCAAGAGAAGGTATAATCTGTTAGTAGATCACCCTATAGAAAAAAGTATAAAATTGTCAACGAAAATTGAAATATGTTTGCTAAAAGAGGGTATAATCGTTTAGTAGATCACCCTATAGAAAAAATAATGCGAACGAATGCGAATAAAAATAGTACAGGAGCCTTGCTATAAAATGAAGGACTTCCCTTTAGATTGAAAATGCGAAAATGAAAGAAATACAAGAAGTCTTTAAATAAAGAACTTCTTCTTGAGTGCAAAACGAAAAAATAGAAAAGTATGTGCTATGAACGATAGATTGAAAATTGTTTGGCTATGGAGAGCCTGTTGCTAAGGGATAATTTTCCCTATGAACGAGAATAAAAATATAAGGGTATGCAGCCCTTTTGTACCTCTGATGCGGCGCTAGTTTCTAGAATAAAACGGAGGTGTCTTATTTTGTAGAACACCTTGTATAAAAAATGGAAAAATAGTAAAATGTTGTTATAGTATTGAGTTGTAGGTTAAAAAATGTTGAATTATTTTTATATCGAAGAACATATGCAATGGTTCTTTGAAGTTTAGAAAACTTTGAAAATTTTAAGAATATCGAATACCAAAATTCGGTGGATTCGACTACGAGGTGAGTTGAAAAATTAGCGACAATAGTATATTGTCTGGTTTTTAAAGGTAAAACGACTGGCTTAAAATTGTTACAGACATTTATATCGAACGAAGGGTCTGTTAGAAATTTGGGTCCTGAATACCAAAAGTTTAAAAGTTCAGAGGTAAAAATTCCTCTAGATAGCATGTCTGCGGGATTTGATTTTGAATCAATATATCGCCAGGTGGCGTTGGGTACAAGTGTTTGAATTTGGGATACACGATTACTGACATACGTGTCCCATTTTGATGGATGTGCTTGAATCCAGGATAATGCGATCTGTGAGTCGGACCATAGATTAATTGATTCGAGTGAAAATTGTTTTTCAAAAATATGTAAGATTTTGGCAGTTAGTTCGGCCAAAAGCTTCATGGCACAAAGTTCGAGTTTTGGAATAGTTATTGTTGGTTTAATAGGTGCTACTCGCGATTTTGCAGATATTAGGTTACATTGAATATGATTTTCGTAAAAAGAAACAAAATAAATATTACACCATAAGCTGATTTGCTGGCGTCACTGAAGCCATGAAGTTGGATTTTTATAATACTGTGATCGGAAAATATCCGCCGAGGAATTTGTATGGTTTTAATGAAATTTATTTGATCTAGAAAATGTTGCCATTTGGCTAAAAAATCAGTGTCTGTTATAGACTGGTCCCAAGAACATTTGGATAACCATAGAGTTTGCATCAAAAGTTTCCCTGAAACAATTATAGGGTTAATTAAGCCTAGGGGATCATAGCACCTCGCAATAGTGGATAAAACGATACGTTTAGTGATTTTATTGAAAGTTAAATTGTTTGGAGTCGAAATGTAAAAAAGATCGGTTGTTGAACTCCAGTGTAAACCTAGAAGTTTTTCCGAATGTTCATTGTCTAAATTGAGATTTAAAATATTTGAAGCAGTATTTTGCTCCGAAGCGGTTTCATGAATTATATTAGTTTTTATTTTATGTAAGTTGAAATTATGTTTATTTAAAATAGAGTGTAATTCAGTTTCCAATTTGGATAAACCTGAAATAGTTTGTAGAAATGTTTGGTTAAGATTTATTTGAATTTGACGATACATTTTTTGAATATCGCCAGTGAGTACGTATTTAAACGAACGACAACGACATAGAATATCAAATAAAGGTGGTTGCACCTGAGGTCCGCGAAGGGATATGTCATTTAGAGACAGATTTGTAGAAGATTTAGCAGAAAAATCAAAGACCACTCGTGTTTGAGTTGTACTACCGTCTTTGAACACACAAAGGTGTGGGACAAAATATTTATTCGAATTTGAATTATTTGTTAAGGAAAAAGGAACTTTTTTAGCCTGTCCTAATTGTATATACTCCAAAAGTTGTTCACGATACAGTGTCAAAAGTTGTGGATTTTTATGTAACCGGGCTTCTTGAATGAGAAATCGGTTTTTAGCCGTATAATACGAATTGCCAAGCGAAGTGAAGGCAAGTTTGTCGATTAAAGGTAAATCTACCTGATATGTACCATTTTCTAAAATAATGGTAGTATCCAAAAATATTTGTTCCGCAATTTCGTCGTCGGACGATAAAATTGGATTAGGAGCGTTGATCTCCTCTTGTTTCCAAAATTTCTCGATAAGACAATGAGTGTCTTCCTCGATTGAGTTTTGTTGCCGATTAATGGCTAATAATGAATGTACTCGAGTTTCTGCACGTTGTACAGTTTGTTAGCAATATTGAGGGATTGCGCCTGATAATAACCAACCTAAATGAGTATTTATTAATGTAGGGCGACCCCTACCTAAGTCCTTGAAACCTCCCTTAAGGAGTTTATAGTATACATCCGCTCCTGCCAAAAGATCAATACAGGAGGGAATATTGAAAGATTCATCAGCTAAGTTTTTAATATAATATTGAGGTATATTTAACTTTTGAATATCGATTGCAACTTGCGGCAATTGTTGCGTAATGTTTTGAACAATGGAACATGAAATTTTAAATTGTTTTTCAGTTTTACGAGAAAGTACAGTAACGTCGATGCTTTGAGAAACTTGACTGGATTCGTTAAGAATCCCTGAAATATGCAAATTGTTGGGATATGATTTATAACCTAGTTTTTTAAATAGTGATTGTGAAATAAAAGAGGTTTGACTGCCGTTGTCTAACAGCATTTTGATTGTAATTGATTTACCATGTTTGGTTTTGATTTGTACCTGTGCAGTAGCTAATAATACAAGATTGTTTTGAACAGCCGTTGCTGACAAAGCGCTTTTAGCATTTTGTATAGACGCAGTCGCCCCCGTCGGAACTTGACTTTGGGGAGTCGAACTGTGGTAAAACGTCGAATTATTCGAATGTGAATTTTGAAAGTTATTTTTATTTTTAGTAAAATTATCTTTAGATTCGTTAGTTGGAAAATGTAAAACGGTGTGATGTTTTCTTTCACACGTGCGACAGGTATATTTTGAAGTGCAATCTTTTAAAATATGAGATTTTGATAAACAATTTATGCAGGCGTTACAACCTTTTATAAAATTATACCTTTCCTTGACTGGAAGTTGTACAAATGTTGGGCATCGCGACGTTACGTGATCGTTATTCTTACAGTATACGCAATAAAAATGTGAATTTGTCGAATGCGTAAATGTGTTTTTAGTTGAAGATTGATTTGTTTGCAAAAAGGTTTTTTTTGATTTTTAGGAATGTTTTTATTAGTCGAATTTGAAGCGGTTTGATTATTATTTGATTTATTTTGAGCGAAATTATTTGCAAATGCGAGAATTATTTTTTGCCGTCGGCAAATGAAAAAAGTAAGTTAAGAATAAATGCGATTTTCTTGTACGAAAATTTGTTTTAATTACGAACGATACGAGTTTTTTTTTTTGTAAAATTGTGTTTGTATAGTGAACGAGTTGAATTGTTGATTTTTAACTTGGAAAGGTGGCGTTTTAAAAGCCTAGTTATTTTTTAATAAACTTTCGTGCTGTTTACACGAAATGTAAAAATTCGAATGCATATTTTCTGAATGATTGTGAAGAGATTTGGTAGCGAGAACAATTTTTCAATTTTTGACAGAGAAATGTTTGTATATATGAAAATTGAGTTCATTTTTGAATTGTAGATTTTGATTTTGTGAAAATTTGTTCTTTCTGTTAGAACATAAAATGTGTACGATAAAAGTACGTAAATACAAGTAGATGCAATGTATTATAGGTTAAAAATATGCGACAATTATATAAATTTAAATTCCTACAGAAAAAATGTGACAATGTTTTATATGTTAAGAAAGAATGAAAAAATACATGTATCTGAGCTTTATAGCTATAACTATGCAGAATACATAAATACGAAATGTTTTTTTTTATAAATGTTTGATAGTTTACAGTAAGTAAGTAAATAAATATCTACGGCCGGCTAGTTAGCGCATGCACCGAGAATTTAGTAAGTTTAAAATACAATGAAAGTTTTTTATACGTAAATGTAACGAAAAAATGTGTGCATTAATTTACCACAAGCCTACGATTGTTATCGGACCGCTTTTAAGTGGTTACAACGAGTTTGAATGAGTTTTACAAAAAAATACCTTACAATTTCTTGCTGTGAAGAGTTGCTTGAAGGTTTGAAGTTGACTGGAAGTTTTTAAGCCACCACAGGCCTACCGATGAGGTTGAAGAGTTGAACTGGATCGCTCAGGATCATTGAAGAATCTCTGGAGTCGCTCAGGATCATTGAAGAATCTCTGGAGTCGCTCAGGATCATTGAAGAATCTCTGGTTTAAATCCGGATCGTTTGGACCATGTTGAGGGCTCTGGATTAAGCCCTGTGTTCGAATTTCGTGGACTGTATTTTGTAGGTTTACTTCCTCAACTCCATCCAATAAAACCAATGGACACTTTTATTTAACCATTTATTAAAGCTCGTCAAATAAATAAATGAACAACAAAAAAAACAACAACGTAACAAAAATTACATTAAATTAGTAATTGTGAACAAGAACAAAGTATTAAAGTTGATTTAACGAAATGACCACATCATTCAGAAAATATTAGTTTGTGTGTGTACTGTATGAGTGATAATTAGACACTGCGAGAGGTCCTAGCCTGTTAGCAGCTAGAAACGCACTCTTAATTCGCCGTACTAGGAGGCATTATGAATAACAAGCCCTTATATGAAGGAACTTGCGATACGTCGCACTTGACGGAGTTTCTGAATACATTGTTTTAGACAATGGAGCGGCTAGTCTGGTACGCGACTGAAAACACACTTTATTCGCCGTACTAGGAGGCATTATGAATAACAAGCCCTTATATGAAGGAACTTGCGATACGTCGCACTTGACGGAGTTTCTGAATACATTGTTTTAGACAATGGAGCGGCTAGTCTGGTACGCAACTGAAAACACACTGATTTTAAATTTGACGACGTTTACCGGTTTCAGATATATCCCTTCCTTTTGCCGGCAATTTGTTCTAGAAAGATTCGAATGATTCTTTTTAACTTATACCGCGTAAACAAGTCTAGATTCGACGGTTAAATTTACGACCCACTAATTAGCATCGAGCAAAAAAAAAATAACTTTGATGAGCCGCTTCCGGGTCGTCCGATGCCGCAATTATGAAATGGAGAAAAAAATTGTTTTTGCCGGCCCCGCCTTTGTCACACCGCTCGTCAACATATTTGGTGCGGCGTTGTCGGTTTTACGGTTTTACGAATAACGAATATGAGTTTAGATGTTTAATTATCTGAAATTAAACACAAGCCATAGGATCCAATTTTACCTATTACAATTTTGAAGGAGGACGTCAAGCTACATTATATCCAATATTCAGAAACTTCAACGGTGACTTTTTTTTATCGATATTTCAGGCTATTTCTGCATGTTAAAAATACATAAAATCAACTAACTAACTAATAATGAATAACCCTGTATGATCATCATACGTACAACCCATTCAATAAAATATATTTTTAAACTAAGATTAACTTATTAAAAAAAGGTAACAATTAATATAACGGTGCAATATAATCTAATACAGTGCGTGCAAATATTTAGTTTACAATATTTCGATTATATGCTATTGATAAAAATTGATATTTTTACAGTTTAATCGTTTAATTTCTCGAAAACAAGCCATAGGATCCAATTTTACCTATAACGATTTTGAAGGAGGACGTCAAGATCTACATTATATCCAATATTCAGAAACTTTGACGATGACTTTTTTTATCGATATTCCAGGCTATTTCTGCATGTTAAAAATACATACTTTGAACAAAAATGCCTATGGAAACATGAATCGCCCTGTAAGAAAATATATTTTGATTTTATTTATTAAGTATGTATTTTGACTACACATTATAATTAGTTTCGCTCTCTCTTTTAAAGTAGGTAAGTATCAATCGATTTTAAAATCTGCTAAATCTGTTCCCATTCTTAAAAATTAAAGTTAAAGAAATATATCTATTCAAAGTCAATTTTCTAAATTATTTGAGAGCTGAAATATATTTGTCAACGCCCATTTGATAACATACGGTTTCCTTTCTTTAAGGTTTGACTAAGTTACGAGTTGTTCTTTTTGAAAATAAATTGTTACGGGTTTTACAAACTTATTGTATGAAGTTTTATTGATTACTCCTTAATATATATTTTTTGTTTCATTAGGCATTTGTTAGATTCCTTGTTTGATAGATCGTTCAGGTTCATTATTTTCAGTTTGAATAATTACATTCTGTTAATGATATTTAATTAATTATTTACTAATTACCGGCGTCCGATACTAAATAGTATATTACAGGGACGTATTCCATTGGTCTATAACTTGTTAGAAAAAACACTTAAATATTGGAGTAGGTGTGGAATTAATTATTCTGCCAAGGAGCCAATGCTGTTTTTATTTTAATACGAATTCAGTTTTAGATGTGCTACCATCTATGGTTAGAAGAGAGTATTGACATTAAATTTTGACTGAATCTAGTCAAGATGTCACTCTCTTCTTTTTTATCCCTTTCAGAGATTAATATAAAGTGAGTAAACCAGTAAGGAATTTTAATTTATTAGATTCGACATCCTAAGACCGGTTTCTGCCTTTCGGCTTCATCAGTTAGGCTTTTCGAATCCAATAAATAAAATTACTCACTTTATATTAATCTCTGAAAGGGATAAAAAAGAAGAGAGTGACATCTTGACTAGATTCAGTCAAAATTTAAGGTCAATACTTTCTTCTAACCATAGATGGTAGCACATCTAAAAATGTTATCTTATAGCAGATATAGCTATTGACTTGTACGAGTTTGGAATTTTATTTATTGGATTCGAAAAGCCTAACTGATGAAGCCGAAAGGCAGAAACCGGCCTTAGGATGTCGAATCTAATAAATTAAAATTCCTTACTGGTTTACTCACGAATTCAGTTCTTTTAACATTTATTTTTCATGGCAATTTAGCATCAACAATTATGCCACGATTCTTTTCATTCAGCTCACCTTCGATTCATGTCCAGTGAGGGAGGTTCTGCTATTATTTATGAATAAAATTCACGATATTGAACATGATCCCTCATTGCTAGGACTAGTTAACCACAATATTGCCTTTCGTTTGCAAGTAAAATCACCAGCGAACGAACCAGCAATCGTATTTATTAAAGTTCTTAAATCGCTGCTATAAAGTATATAAAGTAGAGTAGGGGTCCATGAACACTTTTTCGAGGTACTACAGCTCTCATTTCTTTTTAATTAGAATACTGGTCTTCATGCTTGATTATAAATAATTTGTCTAATAAAAATGATGTTAAAATCTCTACATGCTGCTTTAGTAGCAATTTATTTAAATTGTGAACCATGTTACAACTTGTTGAAGGTGGTAAAAAGGTATGTCAGCAAGACAATACCTTTTCTGGGCAGTAATATATTTATGTCATATTGCTATTTTACTTATGAAGGCCAAATACGTAATAAAATGATTGCCTTTTGGTAAATAGACGTTTCTTCAAATCTAACGATATCAATTCAATAAATATTTGAAATCTATTACAGGCTAAGCGAAAGCGTTCAATAGAATGAGGTTTCTTAAATCCACACCTGATATTTACGTCGTGTACTATTTACTTTCGAGGTCTGCTTACTTTTTGTCAAATGGATACATAATCATAATAATTAATAAATAAATAATCAGTTCATTTACTAATTATACAGAAAATCGCCCTTATATAGCCAAGTAACAAATTCACTGTTACATAGTCAAAGCCATTGAGATCTTTAAGAAAAAAATATTAATTTTGGTAATGACAGAAGATCAAAAGAAGAGTGAGATGAAAACTATGACAGGTAGTATATAAAAGAACTTAATAATTTAAATTATGAAAATTATATCGTCGGTCAAATTCCAAAACCGCGTAGGTCTAATGTTTCTTAACAAGTACTTTTTATGTATTTGCATTCGTAAATTATTTATTATTAGACCCTCATAAAAGGCGAATCTTTTAAAATTATTTTCATGTAAATGAGCTGGCAAGCTTTCACGATTTACTTTGATAAATATTGAAAATCATCTATTTAGATTCTGTGTATACCTGTAGAACTTTCTTTGCAGCTTGTCGTTTTTGGAAAAATATTAAATATTTTCTAGTATTCATTTTGTTTGGTTTAACAACTTTGTTAAATATAAACCACGTTTATGACATTTAAAAAAAAGGAAATTGGGGCACACATTCTACCGTTAAGATATTGAATATATTCAAGCAATATTATTGTTGTTTTAGAAGATCACTTGGAATTTATGCAAACAATTGGCTTATTCAAATTTGCTCCAAAATACAAAAAGATTTTTCGATCCATTCAAATGACTTTGTTTATTATGATAGAATTGACAACTCTCTGGGTGTTGATTCTGATAGGTCATACTCAAAATTTTGGTTATATCAGACGTTTTTTGCTTATTCAAGTTCTACTGCAAAATGTAAGTAATATTTAAAACTAAATAGGGTAGCCCTGAGTCAAGGTTCGTTAGCTTTATTTTTACAGATTATCACAGAATAAAATGGAAAGTCTACAGATTGATTCATAAATACAGGTCAAACTCACCTTAAGCATTTTTGTATGTAATATTGGGTATTGTGAAACAAATAGCCATTTTTATTTCAAATTATTAATCATTTCAATGCGCTGTATCTATGCATGTTATACAAAAAATAATTTCGTTTTAATAGTTGTTATTGATTATTTATCAATATTTTAATTATTATATTTTCTAATTTAGTCAAAATTGAAATGAGATTCATCCAAACGGAACACGATGAATATCATGCTGCCAGTTTGATGTTATATAATTGGCATACTCGATATCTTAATGCAATACTTTCTTAGATATGTTTCAACTTCAATAGTATCAATACAAAAATAAGAATATGAGAATTATAGAAAATAGAAATTGGAAGTATAGTTCAACTCAGAAATTTTAGATCAAAGTAAAATTTCATCCCTCCAAGAATGAATATATATTTTTGATTAAATAAAAACAATTACATTTTTAGATATGCTACCATCTATGGTAAGAAGAGAGTATTGACATTAAATTTTGACTGAATCTAGTCAAGATGTCACTCTCTATTTTTTTATCCCTTTCAGAGATTCATACAAAGTGAGTAAACCAGTAAGGAATTTTAATTTATTAGATTCGACATCCTAAGACCGGTTTCTGTCTTTCGACTTCATCAGTTAGGCTTTTCGAATCCAATACTTTGTATTAATCTCTGAAAGGGATAAAAAAAGAAGAGAGTGACATCTTGACTAGATTCAGTCAAAATTTAATGTCAATACTCTCTTCTTACCATAGATGGTAGCACATCTAAAAATGTTATCTTATAGCGGATATAGCTATTGACTTGTACGAGTTTGGAATTTTATTTATTGGATTCGAAAAGCCTAACTGATGAAGTCGAAAGACAGAAACCGGTCTTAGGATGTCGAATCTAATAAATTAAAATTCCTTACTGGTTTAAAAACAATGACGTTTTATGATAAATAATTGTCTTTATATATTTAAGTTTTATCAAGATCGATATTGCAAATAATCAATCATGCAGGTGACGAAATTATTTTTTATCAAAAAATTAGAAAACTTGTTTTCAAATAAGAAAGTTTCAACCCTCAGAAAGAAATATAAACTTGAAGAGTAAAATACCTTGTGGTTTGTATAAAAATTAATTGGTGAATATTACACGTTATATAAATATATAGTTTGAGTCAACTATATATGACATAATACAACAATAAAACTAATTACAATACAAATGACACACAGCGTTTTGTTTCTTAGTTTACAGAGCGTCTTGAAAAAACAAATGAAGACCATCTAATGTACAGTTTAGCTATTTTCAATTGCAGAACAAAATGATCCCGCTCAAAGGAACTTGTCGGCACATCTGGGATTTTTGTTTTTATTTTTCTGCAATTGAAAATGGAAAAAATGTACCTTATGAATTTTTATAGTATCGCAGTTGGCACGTTCTCATGGAGATTAACTTTTTTGTGCGTTCGGAATTGTTCTTTGAGTTGGGTCGACTATACAGGGTGTCCCACGACTATTCCCTCGTTCTCTTGTGCCTAAACGGTACAATATATCAGCTTAATTTTTTGGTGACATATGTAAATTGATAAGGTCTACTTGTTTAAATTATTTTCTTTCTAATTCTAATTTTATATTTAAGTCACTTAACTTAAATTTTAAACTGTATTTTTTTTATCCTATGTGAAATAACTTTTCATTTTCTATCAAAAACCATGAGTAATGCATATGTATAAAATTAACGATTAAAAAGTTATTATGACTTTTCTCTAAAATTTCTATTTTCTTTGTTTAAATTCTAGCAGGCAATGATTTTTTTATTGTTGTTGATAAATAGGTATGGGATCAAAACTTGATTAAAAATGAAACTAAAATCAAGACGTAAACATTTGTGAAAAAAATACTATAATAAATTCTCAATATGATGACCATTTTCCTCTATGCATAACCGCACTCGTTTTTCAAAATATCTCAAAACGTTTCTCAGGATATCTGGTGTTATAGTAGCAAACGCATCTTTTATTTTAATCTTCATCTTCATTAATGGTAGGTGGAGTGACGTAAACTAAATTTTTAATGTAATCCCAAAGAAAGAAACTCATGCTGGTTAAATCAGGAGATCTAGGTGGAAATTCATGTGGACCTGCCCTTCCAATTCCATTTATTGGGGAATTGTCTACTTAAATAATTCCTTACATTCCGACTAAAATGAGGAGAGGCACCATCTAGCTGTAACCACATTACTTCATCTAAAAGAGTAGAAAATTCTTGTTTTAAAAACCGTAAAAATTCTATGCCGTTTTTTGGCGGTCAACAGTGCGATACAGGTGACGGTTTTCCGTATCATAGTAATGAAAGTTATATCGGATTACCAAGCTGTTGTCGAGGGGTAAACCGCGAGTTAAATTTTTGTACACTAATGGCTAGTAATGAAGTAATGGCTCCTCGCTATTGGCTAGTAATGGCCGGTAATGGCTCACTAATGGCTAGTAATTCTACTAATGGTTAGTAATGGCAAGTAATGGCCGAGTAATGGCTAGTAATGGCTGAGTTATGGCTACTAATGGACGATGTCTGTACACCAAAATAGACCTCGCGGTTTACCCCTCGGCCGTTATTGTGGAAAGTGGATTCGTCGGTAAATAAAATATATTTAAAGAATTCATCATCTTTCCCAACTTTTTCAAGACTCCATAAAAATCTAACCTCCGTTGAAAGTCTCGTCCATATAAATTCTGTTGAAGTTGTATATGATAAGGATGGTACTTATGCTTTTTCAAAATTCCGAAAACACTTGTTTTACTAATTCCAGTTTGTCTAGAAATTTCTCTTAAACTGACATTTGTATTTTCAACTACTGATCCTAAAACTAAGAACTCATTCTCCTCATTATTTACAATATACTTTGCTTTGGTAGGTTTTTTGTAGAATACACTACCAGTTTGACTAAAAGTTTGTAGCAGTTCTTCAAACGCCCTTTTGTCTGGATGTGGTCGATCGGGATACTTTTCTGCGTACACCCTTGACGCTAACAAACAATTTCTAAAACATTCACCTAGGATAAAGGTCATGTCCACTCTTTCTTCTTGAGAATGTTTTATTTTGTTAATCTTTAATAATGTCTATTGAAAATACTACTATTGAAAACTATACCACTACTGAAAATAAATTAATAATTTAGACAGTAGGTATTTGACAGATCATTATGAACATCTGCTAAATAGATGAGTTTAAAACCATGGCCTACTACAATAGGAAACATTACGTTCACAGAAATTTTAGAGAAAAATCATAATAACTTTTTAATCGTTAATTTTATACATATGCATTACTCATAGTTGTTAATAGAAAATTAAAAGTTATTTCACATAGGATAAAAAATACATGATGGTCCATTTAAGTTAAGTGAGTTTTTGATGTTTGAAAAATATAAAATTAGAATCCATTTCCTAAACACCCTGTGCAAAATATCGAAATCCTACATAGTGCAAATTAAAGCCCTAAAAGTCCGAATAAATCGATATAAATTTGTGTTACTGAAAGTAAGAAGTTTCCGTGTTTTTAGTTCTTGTTTAGATAGAATATTTTTCTTAAAATCACGATTTTCTCAAAATTGGTAAGAGATAGATATAGGGAACGTTGAATAAAGTTGACTTAGTTTTTAATGTATAATCTAAAGCTGTCATAAAATATAGGATGTTCCATTTTAAAAAACCTAACTTACAATTTTCTGGATCACCCTGTATAATTACAAATAATTTAAACAAGTAGATCTTATCAATTTACATGTGTCACCAAAAAATTAAGCTGATATCTTGTACCGTTTAGGCACAAGAGAACGAGGGAATAGTCGTGGGACACCTCGTACCTATATTGATTTTCATGATTCGATAATGCTTAATCATTGATCCTAGATATTTCTCTTCTACGAATTTAAATTTAACTATACTTAGGCGGTGTCACCGCATCGTAAACATAAACCTAAAAAAATCTAAAATACTTTTCTTTTATTTTTTTTAGCCAAGTTCTATATTAATAATACATACGCTTCTAATTGATGAAATTGGTGGATTTCAAGAACAAAATTTTAAATATTATTGTTCTTTGAACGAAACCGACCAAGATTTCAAGAACACAATAAAAATAGAAACAAAACATCTCAAATTTGTTAGCGCTCTCATGTTTTTTATTAACTGTTTTATGTTTTCTTCTTTCTTTTATTTAAATATCAGGTATGCGGACGAAAGTATCTTTATTGTAACATTCTACGTTAATCAGAATCTCTCTCAATATGAATTATTTTTTATTCCATTTGTGGTATTTACTACATATATTATAGCATATGAGATAGTTTGTCCTATCTGGGTTGTTACTTATTCTGCATGTCATTTAACTACTCAATTAGACTTATTGACTTATTATCTGGATAAAAACGTAATACGTTTAAGTGTCAACGAATTCAATTGTATGGACGACAAGACTTATCAGGATGTCATATTTCAACGCTTAAAGTTTTGCGTTAAACGCCATGTGGATTTGAGATAGTAAGTTTTGCATTTTATAATAAAAATAAAATACCTAAAACCAAAAAATATATTTTGGGGCCTCCATATTTTTTTAGAAAAATGTGATTTTTAGTTGGGAAATCTTAGAAAAATTGATTATTTATGGTATTATGGTATTGGACTGCTTAATAGAGATTCACGAGTTTGATTTGATTTTAAGAATTTGATTTTAGTTTGATTTCAAATCAAATCAAACTACCTAGGTATAAAATTTTAAAGTTTGAAATATCAAATATGTTGATCAAATTAGTTTGAATAATTAAATCGTTAGTTGGTTCACAAGTATTTTATTAGTTTACCTAAGTATAAAAAAAGCTGCTTAATACACGAAAAAAAAAACAAAACGTTTACCTAATAAAAAGCCAACAAGAATAAAGTATCTATTTTTTACGATTTTACTTGTGGATTTTCACTTTCCTTCGCTCGAAAAATGAGATTTTTTAAATATTGGGATTATATATTTTCCGATACACAATGTCCACTCTAAAAACATAATTTTTATCTTTAAAATTGTTATGAATTCAAGATAGGGACAACTAGCATAGAATCGGTGCCGTAGGATAGTCCTTGAGTTACATGGTCACCAACTTAATTATTTCTACGGAAGAGTTCTAAAGCTAAAATTATGTTTAGTTTCCATCGAATAAATTGTGTCAGGTTTAGGTCTGGTACTTTTAGGTGACCCCACCAACTACAAATAATTCAAATTTTAAGAAGTATTTCATTTCTATCAAATAATTACATATATTTTTGGACTTATAAATTTTTTTTTTAGCATTTACAACAAACAATTAGAAATAATATCACATGTTACTATGTTTTTTGAATTCCTAACAGGATCCACTAGTGTTGTTATATGTCTATATTTTATATTAGACGTAAGTAAAATTACTTTTATATATGTCGAAACTATACAAGACAAGTTTAGTTTATTTTCGTTAATTCCAGAACTACTGAATAATTTCAGTGAATAATAAGTAGTAGGCTTCCTGCAAAGGTTCGTTTTCAGTATTCGATTTCCAAATTCAGAAAACTAGACCTAATTCCCAGAGAATTCGCAAAAATTCGTTTTTTGAAAGCAGCGATCGTGTTCTTTTCATTATTAAGTGGTGGTTTAAAGAAGTATTTTGTGCTTAAACATGCGTGTTACTCTACTGAATTTTTTTTGTATACAACATATTGAAGAGTACCTAAACAGCTGAGTAGAGTTAATTAGATTTATGATATTTTAACAAGATATAACTATTTAAGAAAGTATTTTGGCAATTGTTCTATTACAAAAATGGTATCGTATGGTATTTTTAATTTCGGCTTTTAAAAGTTCACATTGATTTTGATGTGAGTGGATTTTTAGCATGCGTGTCTTCATCTTGGGTAAGTCTTATGTTATTACATTACAATTATTACACTATTAATTTTATCAATTCGGCAACAGCGCTTGTTGGATAGTTGCATAACTTCACCGAGTTTTGGATTCAGCATCAAATTTCGAACAAAAAATTATTAACATACCACAGGTCTATGTTTAACAGTTTCCGAGATATTTGAGATTTTTGTAATTTTTTTTGAAAAACACGCATTTACTTTAATTTCCGTATCTGGCTTAGTTGTTAAGCTATTAATCTCAAATTTTATACAGAGATTGTGAGAATATCCCTATAGCATACAGTGAAACGTCAAATGCGATATTTTATACAGGGTGTCTAGAATGGAGCGTCCAATGTTCATATTTTCAATTCTCAATAAGTCGATAATTTCAAATGAAACACCCTGTATTTTATTATCATGCCTGAATCAGTTTTTTATGCTCTTTCGATATGCATTAGCATTCCTCATACCTAAAGTTACATATTTCTGAGTTATTGCTAGATTTATTATAATTTGGAGATCTTACATAAATTGGTGAGTAATATAATCTAGCATGCCATGAAAATTGAAAAGACAGTTGTAATAAACAAACTACTGGACAATTATCTTATTTTATTTTCTAACTTCGTTCAATTTGTAAGTGAAAATGGCTCTTCTGGGTCACAGTAATGAAGATGCTATGAATTGTTTTAAAAGATTCTCTAAAACTAACTTTTGCATCACGCAATGACGCTTTTGAAAAGCACGAAAATAAGCTGAGACTGTTATTTCCAATTCTTCATCAACTTTTGATTTGGTCTTTTTAACTTTTGGTTTAATCGATCCGCGCAATAAAAGATTGTCTATAATATTCCTGACTATTTCCCTATTGGGTCTGCGTTTTCTGAGTATCTGCGAATAATTGGCACGTACCCACGACTAATTATGCGATTGCATTTACCATAAATCATTACCAGATTTAATAAATCTTCATTCAACCCAGAAAAGCCATTTTCACTACAAATTGAACGAAGTTAGAAAATAAGATAATCTAATTGTCCAGTAGTTTGTTTATTACAACTGTCTTTTCAATTTTCATGGCACGCTAGATTATATTAGACACCAATTTAGGTAAAAAATCTCCAAATTATAATAAATCTAGCAATAACTCAGAAATACATAACTTTAGGTATAGGGAATGTTAATGCAGATCGAAAGAGAATAAAAAACTGATTCAGGCATAATAATAAAATACAGGGTGTTTCATTTGAAATTATCGACTTATTCTAGACACCCTGTATAAAATATCGCATTTGGTGTTTCACCGTAAGCTAGAAGGATATTTTCACAATCTCTGTGTAACATTTGAAAGTAATAGCTTAACAACTAAGCCAGATGGAGAAATTTACGTAAATGCGTGTTTTTCAAAAAATTTTACAAAAATCTCAAATATCTCGGAAACTGTTAAACTTAGACCAGTGGCATGTTGATAATTTTTTTTTCAAAATTTGATGCTGAATCCAAAAATAAAAAGAACACTTATACATGCCATTTGAAATAACAAAGTTGATGTCTACTTCCGGTATAACCGGAAGTAACCGGAAGTTGAAAATATTTTCATTGAATAGATCGTAATGATAAAGCTCCGTAACCCAATTTTCAAATATCTATAGTTCTCTATATATGGCTAATGAGCCACATTCGTGACACACCCTGTATACAGTGTACCAAAAGGTCTGGACTTACGACAGGGTACTTAATTTCTTCAATTAGATTTTTTATCAATTTTATTTCGAACAATTTTACAAAATTCTCTTCATTTCCAAAAAAAAGTCAAAAAAAGTCAAAAAAAGTCAAAAAAGTCAAAAAAGTCAAAAAAGTCAAAAAAGTCAAAAAGTCAAAAAAAGGTAAAAAGTCAAAAAAGTCAAAAAATATCAAAAAAAAGTCAAAAAAAGTCCAAAAAGTCAATAAAAGTCAAAAAAGTCAAAAAAAGTAAAAAAAGTAAAAAAAGTAAAAAAAAAGTCAAAAAAAATCTAAAAAAGTAAAAAAAAGTCAAAAAAATATTGAAAATGTAGGTATTCTTTTTTATTTAAGAAAATATGACACCGCTCGAATTATCTCGAGCGTTTATTTAGGATGCTCGAATTATCTCGAGCGTTTATTTAGTGCGCTCGAATTATCTTGAGCGTTTATTTAGGGTGCTCGAATTATCTCGAGCGTTTATTTATAGCGCTCGAATTATCTTGATCGTTTATTTAGAGCGCAGGAATATTCTCGAGCGTTTATTTAGGGTGCTCGAATTATCTCGAGCGTTTATTTATAGCGCTCGAATTATCTCGAGCGTTTATTTAAATGTTAAATTAATTAATTAAATGTTCCGCTTTCTTTTACCTATAAACTGTACGTTTTGTTTACCAAAACCGTGCGTTTTGTTTACGGTAAACAAATCGCACGGTTTTGTGTTTACCGTGCGTCATGAGCTATATACTGAGGCTGTGTGTCGTGCGTTTTTACCTGTTTTCTATAGTGGCCGTAAGTAAAAATAATTGTACTCTATCAAATGTATTTTTTAATCGATAAAATCATAAGAAATATACGTGAAACAGATTTGAAAATCGAATACGGAAAAATATCATTTGCGGCCGCCATACCATTGATTGAGGATTTATTTAATTTTGCGTTAAATAGCCATATTTCACTACAAAACATTTTTTATCCACTATTGACAATTCTTCTCTTTTACCCATTTTTAGGGAGTTAATCCAAAATTTAATATTTTAATGGGTGCAATAATAACAACTAGTGTAGTTGAATTTATCGTTGCTTGTTTTTATGGACAAAAATTAACAAATGCGGTAAGTTTCATTTTATTTATAACGAAATATATTATTTAACGAGCGTGTAATATAACCATTATACGCGAGGAAAATACTATACTTTATCTATGATTTATATTTCTTGGTCAATTCCTTGAAATATACCAGCAAAGTGTCTTCAGAAAACGAATTAGTACCTTTTTTTAGGCACCGGTCTGTAAAGCAGTCATAAACACTTTCGCAATTTTTTTTTCGACCTTTCCGAAATTAATTCCAACCATACTACTTGCGCAGTTGCTCGAATTTCTGGCGGAGTGCATGAAATATTATTTTCACTGTCTGAATTCATTATAATAACGCTTTAAATGCAAATTAAGCACACACAAAAATTATTGCAAACGTCAAAAGTCATTTTTGTAAAAAGAAATTAGTTGCCCTACGTATATAAATTCATATTACACGAGTGTGAAATATGAAAATCATATTACACGGGTGTGTAATATGAGTACCATTTTGTACTTGTTATCACAAGCATAATGCGTCTGTTATTAAATAGTCGTAGATAAAGTATTTTACATGTTTTTATTATGTTTTGGGTTCCATTCGACATAATTCAAAATTTGTTTGGGAGCAATTAGAAATTTGCAATTGATTTGTTTAACATAGGTAAACTGGATTTTTTCGAATTAAAATACGGGTAATACATTTTTCTGCAGTTTTGATTTTGTTATTAAAGAAAAGAAAAAAGAAAAAGAAAACCTGTGATCGTTATATACATATAATAATATTATGATTTGTTAAGTTATATTTCATCTGCATTCTATAAGGCACTTTTTGATTATTAAAATTACGGGGATGTGTGTTTTAGTTCAAATTTTTATTATGGTAATGTCTACGTTAATGTTTGGTTGATCTTCTGTATTACTAATATCGCAGTATTTCTGGATATACAGGAGGCCTTTGACTTCCTTGGATTCTATCACCAAAGCTCTAAAGCATAAAGGAATCGAGGAATCTTGTTTGTCCTTGATAGACTCTATGCTAAGGAATCGGGTGATAAATGCAACCATACTTGGAGAGACTGCATCGGCCCGGGTAATACAAGGATGTCCACAGGGAGGAGTATTGTCTCCCCTCCTGGAACCTGGTAATGAACGGGCTGATAGGGACTCTTAAGGAAAATGGGCATACAACTATTGGATATGCAGATGATCTGGGCATCATCGTGCAGGATAAATTTAACACAACGGTAAGAGATCGTATGACGCAGGCTCTTAACCTAGTGGACGAATGGACAAGTAGGGAGGGGTTAGGCATACGCCCTTAAAAGACGGTGGCGTTCACACGCAGACGAAAATTAGAGGGGTTAGGTCCTTTAAGACTGCAGGGGAACGAAATAAAGCTAAAGAGGGAGGTGAAGTATCTCGGGGTGATTCTTGACTCGAAACTCACCTGGAACCAGCAAATAGAAAAAGTAGCGAATATTGGTTATACAACATGGTGGTCAAACCCTCAATAACATATGGAGCAACAGTATGGTGGCCAAAGACACTACAAGGAGCTGCCAAATCAAGACTAAGCAAGGTGCAAAGACTTGCATGTCTTGGCATAACAGGAGCGATGAAAACCTCGCCCACAGCGGCCATGGAAACACTGCTAGGTCTGCCTCCTCTGCATCTAGTGGTGCAAGGGGAGGCAAGAATGGGTGCTTACAGGATGAAAAACTTACTGAACCCCCGAATGGAGGGAACAGGGCATACGAGTATTGTCAGAACTGCATATTCAATATGGAGACTGAACATAGGACAAAACAATACAACTTCAACAGCCCATTCAGGGTGTCAATTATAGACAGGACTGAATGAACTGACAAAAAACACTACAACCTTCAAGGTAAGGTCTGGTATACAGACGGATCCAAAACCAAGGAGGGAGTACGAGCAGGGATATACTCCAAAAATCTAAGAGTTAGCCAAAGCTATGCCTTAGATAAAAATGCTACGGTATTTCAAGCGGAGATATACGCAATTCTGCAATGCGTCAGAGAAAGTAATAGGAGAGGTCAGGCGATACTGAAGGCAATTTCAAGCCAGGAAGTGACGGCAGAACAGATTAGTGCTGGCCTGGGTACCAGGACATCAGGGTATCGATGGGAACGAAAAAGCTGATCAACTTGCAAAAAGGGGAGCAGGAGAAATACCCGATACAGAACAGACCCCCGAAGTACCGAAGTGTGCAGTCCGAGGGGCTATAAAAACCTGGATCAGGGAAAGACACCTTCAACACTGGCAAAATGTGTCAGGACAAAAGCACGGAAAATCCTTCATAGGAAGACCGTGCTCTAAAAGAACAGCTGAACTACTCTTACTGAGCAGAAGTAAGCTGAGAGTGACAACAGGACTCATGGCTGGTCATGCCAATAGGCTTCAACGATATCGGAGATCTTGAATCAGACGGGCCCAGACGAAAAAAAATATCGCAGTATTCATCTCCAGAAGATTATTCTTCTTAAGTGACTAGAATTTAATTACATAAGTTAAAGATAAAAAGCTCATCTAACATATTAAAATGCGTATAGAGCTTTCCGTGACTTTTTTTTTAAATTAATTTTAGATGTTCTAATGGATCGCATTGATTTTTGCACTGAAGCTTGCCTTAATATCAAAATAATTATCCATAAAGCGTTATACTATTTTTTAGTCTGAAAATTTCTACGACAAACTAATGACCTGTCCCTGGTACTACTGGAATAAAAACAACAGAAATACTCTGTTAATGTTAACAACAGCTGCAAAATACAATTTTAAAATAAATTGTTTTGGGTTATCAGAACTGAATTATCCACTATTATTAAAAGTAAGCAATAAAAACTTAATATGAAATTATAATATAAAATTTGTCACATGCTTTGTTCAAATAGCAGCACTTGAAAATGCTCGAGTTTAATAAAGTTTGTTCAGGTATGTATTAAAAAACTCTACATTTTTGGTCGAATCAATAAAATGTACATAAATTGTTAGGAAATTTCACATTTTGGCGCTATTTATTTGCAGATTCTTGGAAAAAAGATATCAAAACAACCTATTCTTTAAAATCTTGCAGGTCGATCTTGAACTTAAATTTTTTTTTTGAACATTTAACAACAAATCGGAAGTAGGAATTTGTTACAAAGGTCTTTATGGTATAGAGAGACTTTAAAAATTAAATTACTCACTCACTCACTGTGATGTAGATATTGGATGTTGCAGTGATGTATAGGATACGGCAACATTTGATTGCTACAGTTTACCTATTTTCAATTGCAGAACAAAATGATCCCGCTTTATACAAGCCGACAATAACGACAAAGCTACTTGTCGGCACATCTGCAGGCCGCCAATGCGGATCCAAGAAACTTATTATATTGTAGTGGATTAGATTTGACGCACGAGTTTGGTTTATGAGAATAAAAATATATTTGGAATAATACCATGAAACTTGTGTTATCATGATTTTTCAAATAGACTATAATGTTTTATTATATTGTAGGGATTTCGATTGTGTTATACACTCTTCACACTTGCAAGAAAGTACATGTAGACATCAGTAATCAAGAGATTTCAAATTGTAGTTTAAAAATATTCTAATTAACTTTATGAATATTATATCTATTGTTAAATTAAATACAGAAAATGTTCTAGAAATAATAAAAAATTGAATTATTAATAAACTTTATTTTTATCTTAGGAATAGGGGCGATATTGAAAATATTTGAAAATTTGATCAAATCGTTTATCGAAAAAATTATTAGCCAGAAGAACTTTTACCATTTATAAACCATCTGACAGTATTTCGTTACAAACTTATGTTCCAGTCTAATTTTGCTTATCACACAAATTGGCGGGCGTAGGTGATATTACCAGGGGAAAACGCGAGCGGATAGAGTTCGCGAATAGACAGGGTGTTTCATGAAAAATTCCTGCCTAATTCGTCCTTGCATGAGCGATAAATTACCCTGAGGAACACCCAACAAGTATATGTATAGTACGAGAATTGTTATTCAAGATGGCGGACGTCGGTGTTGTCACAGCTCGTCGTGGGACTCCAAGGAATCATTGTAGGATACCGTAATGGGTCCTCGTGTCTGTGGCCCCATTTATTGCGCGATGGGATATAGAGGGGAGTTATTTTTGTTTATCTATTTATAATTTATAAGGTTTCAGAATCTTTGACGATTTGTATTCTTGAAAAAGTCGTGTGTTGTTGATGACGTCTTCGTAATTGAAGCTAGAATAGATTTTATTTTGAGGAAAGCTTATGACAGAAAAAGAAAATTATTTGTTAGGAATAGTATGCTGAGTAACAATAATCCATTTATAAATTATTTACGAAGGGAGGCGTGATAAAAGCAAGCGAATGCTGTGATTTATATCTGCTGTGGATAAATTGTCACAGGAACACAATGGTGATACATCATTTTCTATTTTTGAAAGGTGTGCAGAAAAAGTGATTTGTTTTATTTCATTTCATAGTTACTGTAGAGCAAAATCTAGAAACTTTGAGATTTGTTATAATTTATGGAAGAGTAGGATAAATATTTTTCCAATTTTTATGTTTTCTTAAATGATTTAATGTGTATATGCGACGAAAAATCATTTATTATACTAGAATTGATGAATTTTTTAGCTCCTACTCTAAATGTTTTTTACTTAAGTGAGATTTTACAGCAAGTTCGCATAGTATAACATTAAAAAAGTACTTTTTTCTACAACTGCTATGAAAAGTAGCGTATTTCTCATAGCTTACTTAATTAAAAACTAGTAAAGTTATTAGACAAAAAAACTAAAAATGTCATTATTACGCAGAATGAACTTTGTCTAAGAAATGATTGGCAATGCCAAAATTAAAGAAAAAAATTGTTTGGGCCATTTTTGAGGGAAAAAGTGAGTTTTTAGGATATAAATGAACCTAGAATCTACAAAAAAAATAAAATTTGGTTTACGCAGAATGAATTTTGAATAAGAAACGATTGGCAATGTCAAAATTACCAAAAAAAAAAAGTTCGGGCCATTTTTGGAGGAAAAAGTGAGTTTTTTAGGATATAAAAAATTAAAATTTGGTTTACATAGATATGAGAAATATTTTTTCTTTGCGGGGGGGGGGGGGTGACAATTGCCCATACTTCCCCCTCCTGGACCCGCCGTTGTATCCGTCAAAAACGCAACAAAGCATTTTTTAATACCAGATATGAAATGGCCTCGGTCCATAGTACTTATAGTTGGACCCTGTATATTATATAAAGCAAAAATTCTCCAATCTGAAAGAATCATTGAATGGTTTTATAATACATTTTGTTATTTAAAATCAAATCAAAAAATTAAAAACAAATATAAAATACGTTTTTTTTTTAATTTTTTTGTTTTTTCATTCAACTATTTCCAAAATGAATTATTGAAGCTTTAGAAGTATACTTAACTAACCAACCATTTAATTCCTTTAAATATTGAACTTTTTATTGATCTTTTTAAATGGCGATATTTCAAAACCATGTAAGAAGCCACTGTGAAAAATTACTCACATTAGTTCCTTAAACAAGTCAATTTTTACTGTAATTTTAGGTTATTTAAAATTTATTTTCAATTGTAAATTATTTTATTTTTCACTTCTTAATTAATATTTCATAATTGTTTATTTTTACTTGTATTCACATAAAAATAAAGTATAAAAGAGTAAAATTAAAATTAGATATTGAGTATCAATAAAATGTTCTTAATTATTAAAACGAGACTTACAATAATTTTAAAATCTGACTATCAAAAAGCAACTCCACAAATATACCCTTACCTTTTCCCGAAATTCTACGGCACTGGACGACACGTTTAAACCAAAAACAATGTCACTAGACACTACACTCACTTCACATTCTGCAAGAAAAAGAAACAGAATTGTAAGGAAATTTACTACTTTATTATAAAAATATACTCGAATAGAAATTGACAATGTTTTATTAATTATATTCTAATAGTAGATAAAAAACTAAGGAAAAATTTTACTATTGGGGCTCAGCCCCAATTTTGATGGAATATTTTTTTTTAGACTAATTTTGGGTCGCTGATCACGAATCTGCAATCAGTTTCCTGCGGTCTCATCAAACAACAAAGTTATGAATTTTTTTTAAGTAAAATGGTCACCTGAATAGCGGTCAGAACGTAAACTCTTGTCATATTTTTCGCTGTGGCTAGGGTCCCGTCCCTCGGAACTCCAATTTTTTCCCGTCTAATAAACGCATGCGCATTGCGTAACATAATAAATATATTTACTTGAAATATTACTTTGTAATGACCTCATTATTTTGCACATCATTAATCTGAGCACACCTGAACTTATCTTTTACCTGACCTCATTATTTTGCACATCATTAATCTGAGCACACCTGAACTTATCTTTTACCTGACCTCATATTATTTTGTACATCATTAATATGAGCACACCTGACCTTATCTCTTACCTGACCTCATTATTTTGTACCTCATTAATATGAGCACACCTGTACTTATCTCTTACCTGATCTCATATTATTTTGTACCTCATTAATATGAGCACACCTGAACTTATCTTTTACCTGACCTCATATTATTTTGTACATCATTAATATGAGAACACTTAAACTTATCTCTTACCTGACCTCATATTATTTTGTACCTCATTAATATGAGCACACCTGAACTTATCATTTACCTGACCTCATATTATTTTGTACCTCATTAATATGAGCACACCTGAACTTATCTTTTACCTGACCTCATATTATTTTGTACATCATTAATATGAGCACACTTGAACTTATCTCTTACCTGACCTCATATTATTTTGTACCTCATTAATATGAGCACACCTGAACTTATCTTTTACCTGACCTAATATGATTTTGTACATCATTAATATGAGAACACTTAAACTTATCTCTTACCTGACCTCATATTATTTTGTACCTCATTAATATGAGCACACCTGAACTTATCTCTTACCTGACCTCATTATTTTGCACATCATTAATCTGAGCACACCTGAACTTATCTTTTACCAGACCTCATATTATTTTGTACATCATTAGTATGAGCACACCTGACCTTATCTCTTACCTGACCTCATTATTTTGTACCTCATTAATATGAGCACACCTGTACTTATCTCTTACCTGACCTCATATTTTTTTGTACCTCATTAATATGAGCACACCTGAACTCATCTCTTACCTGACCTCATTATTTTGTACCTCATTAATATGAGCACACCTGTACTTATCTCTTACCTGACCTCATATTTTTTTGTACCTCATTAATATGAGCACACCTGAACTCATCTTTTACCTGACCTCATATTATTTTGTACCTCATTAATATCAGCACACCTAAACTTATCTCTTACCTGACCTCATATTATTTTGAACCTCATTAATATGAGCACACCTGAACTTATCTCTTACCTGACCTTATATTATTTTGTACATCATTAATATGAGCACACCTGACCTTATCTCTTATCTGACCTTATTATTTTGTACATCGTTAATCTGATCACACCTGACCTTATCTTATCTGATCTCACCTGATCTGTTAAATTCTGGTTTATTCAGACGTCCATTGGATATTGGTTAATAATCATGGCCGTTTCCTATTCAGGTGCACATTGAAAGTGGAAACACAACTGGCATTAGTTCTTCAATAGCCCTATTCAGAAGATCATTTTTAAGCAAGAACAGATATTGGACTTTAAAAATAGTGCTCAGGCTACTATTTTGAGTATTGGTTATTTGAATTTTGTCCGTTACACATTTGTTTTGTTGTGTCAGAAGAATAATAATTGATATTTGTGAGTAAAATGTTTACTTTTCCGCCCACCGCTATACCATAGAGGAAAAGTAATGTAATCGTGCAAAAAAAAAGTCCAAAAGATATTTTTTTTTGCGTCCATTCATCGTTATTTGGCCTGAAAAACGCGAAAAAATACGTATGGAACCGATCGGGTTGAGACCACTGAAATGATACAAGGATGACGCCTATTGATTTTGGGACAGGTCGGATTTCTCCATATAAAAAAAATCTTGGAAAAATTTAACATTGAGGAATCCTGATAACCAATGTTGTTTATTGAGAAATAACTAATTGTCGTCTGAATAAGCCAGATTCTATTAATTTCAAGTAATACGCAATACAGATGCGTTCATCACAGACGAGAAAAAAATTGAGTCCCGGAAGGACGGGACTGTGTACATCATTAATCTAACCAGACTTGACCTATCTTGTACCTTAAGTCTTTTGGTTTTAATATATATTTATATAAACCTACTTATATACATATTTTTCTGGTAAGTATTAAAGAAAAGTTGACAATTTATTTCACTTAAAAAATTCATAACTTTTTTGTTTAATGAGACCGCAAGCAACTGATTGCAGATTCGTGATCAGCGACCCCAAATTAGTCTAAAAAAAATATCTCATCAAAATTGGGGCTGAGCCCCAATAGTAAAATTTTACCAAAACTAAGAAGCTAACTTAATAAAGCTTCAGTAATAGGCTCTTTTTTTAAATATGATGAAATGCTTCATGAAATTAGTACGTTTACTAAGTATCAAGAACAAATAAATGTATATTAGTACTTTATAGGCATAACTGGAACTCAATATAACGAAAAAATAGTTTAATGACGCCTTACTTAAAACGAACACAGGGGTATTAGACCTTGAGCTCCAAGATGTAGGTTAAATGAATATCTTACCTCCAAACACAACTTTGGAACGAGAATACCTCTTGTCAACATTTAAGGTATAAACTATGTATTAATTTTATACGGTTTTCACATTTATTAGAAAAACTTTTCACATAAAATACGAATAAACACTTACTGAAAAAAAAAGCATTCACGATTCAACAAGTTCGTGAAAGCAGATTTGACATATCACAGCCTACTAAAGTTAAATACCTAATATACTAATAAGTTAGTGGTGATGAGAAAAAGAAATATAAGTTTTTGTGAGGGAACGAAATAATGACAAAAAACTAACGAATGTATATTATACAGGATTGATAACAAAAATTAGGAGTTTATTTAAAAACTATTAGAACAAGGAATAAATATTTAACTATTCAATGTGAAAAATGTTATTTGAAGAAAGTTATGATTTGAGGAAAAGTAAATAAATATTACGACATTTATTGAAACTAGAATGTACATGGCAATTAATAACAGCTCAATTATATATTGATTAAAAATAATTAAGTAATTAAAATAATGTAAGGAATTTTAATTTATCAGATTCGACATCCTAAGATAGAATCTGACAAATTAAAATTCCTTACTGGTTTGCTAATTTTGTATTAATCTCTTAAAGGGATAAAAAGAAGAGAGTGACATCTTGACTAGAATCAGTCAAATTTAAGTGTCAATACTCTCTTCTAAACATAGATGGTAGCACATCTAAAAATGTACACCGATATTCAAAACTATGTAATAAATAGAAAAGCCTAAAAGGTTATACAGGGCTATTCAAAACTGCTTTAACATGTTTGTAGGATTAACAAATAATGAGAATGAGAAAACAAAGACATCATTAGAAAGGATTTTTGCGAATTGCACTTTTCAAATAATTAAAAACTAGTAAAGTTATTAGACAAAAAAACTAAAAATGCCATTATTACGCAGAATGAACTTTGTCTAAGAAATGATTGGCAATGCCAAAATTAAAGAAAAAAATTGTTTGGGCCATTTTTGAGGGAAAAAGTGAGTTTTTAGGATATAAATGAACCTAGAATCTACAAAAAAAATAAAATTTGGTTTACGCAGATATGAGAAATATCCTCTCATTGCCGGACTTTTTTTGGGGGGACAATTTCCCCTACTACCCCTCCTCCCATTTTAGCCGCCGTTGCTTTCACATATTTGCAGTATATCGTTGGAAAAGCAGAGGAGGATATAACTTTTATATATACTTTTACAAGTAACATGGTTTCATCGAATATAAATATTGTAACCATTATTTTTAATATATTATGTTCTGTAATATTATTTGCTTTCTGGATTAAATGAAAGAAAATCCCTAATTTATTTTGTCCTTTTACCTTGACCTCAAAAATATCTTTAAGATTGAGATTGAGAAAGTCTTTAGTTATTTAAAAATTATTTTATCTCCTTATAACCTTTTCTTCTTCTTATAGGCATATATTTTTCACTTATTTTATTGTTTTAGCGGTTTAATTTGTAGATTAGAATTAATTCGTCTGTCAAAAATGCAAACAAAAACTTTTTAAATCAGCTGTTGGCCATAACAAAATTCACCGCATTTGGTAAAGCTATTTAATTTCTAAAATATTTTTTTTGAAATTTTCAGTGGCCCGTGTAATATTTTTATATTTACGAAAAAGTGAGGTTAGCAAAGACATAGGAAGATCCAACTATTTTGGTTCGATTCCTACTAATTTGAAGCAGCTTTTAAATGAAATATTGCTATTTAAAAATTAATTTTGCCTTTTTTGATGATTATAACAATAGTTATTAATTAAAATATTATTTAAAGTAGGGTTAGCCAGGCCCGTGCGCAGAGGGGTGGTTTTGGGGGTTGGAACCCCCTCTCAAGATGAAAATTTCTGTATCTTTACTTGAAATATTAGAAAAAACTTTTCTTTACGCTGGACAAACTATAGTTCCTTCGATTTGTTTTTAATGAAACAACCCCCCCCTAACCCCCCCTCGATCAAATCCTGCGCACGGGCCTGGGGTTAGCCATATGTGAGTAGTAGGTACTGAGGTTAGGAAGAAAACAAGGTCCTTTATTTCTCACAAGTTATTTTTATTAAGCGACCGGTTTCGACGATTAAAACATCGTCATCATCAGGCCCTTTGTGGAAAAATTATGGAGTTAAAAAAGTAACAATGACAGTTTAGTTAAGTTATAAAGTCTAAGGAATTTATTTTAATTTAATTTATTTTAATTTGAAGTAAAAACTCACCATAACTTTTCCACGTAGGAAAAACAGCAGGAAAACACCAAGAACATGTCAACACAGTAGATTAAAATACAATTCTATGTTTGTAAAAACAAGGAAGATCTTATAGATCCTAATTTTTATTATTTAAAATTTAATTTATATTTTATTTTATAAAAACGTAGTTATAAAATTTAAAATTTTACTAAAAATTAACCAGTAGTCAAAGGACATTTACAAATAAATTAAAACATTAAAACTAACGAAAAGAGACAATTTTTGAACGATAGCTGGTTAAAACAATGGAAGAATTTTATCAACAAGTGTTTTTTATACAAATGAAGTGAAAACAAAGTTTAAATTAAAAGTGTTGGTTTTATTTTGGTAAGACTGAAATTAAGAATAAAGTTATCTGTAATGAGAATTATATTGGTCCATGTATGGTTTGTAGAATATGGAGTAGCTGGCGTTAATAAACAAAAATGACTTAAATATTAGATTTTTCAAATTAAAAATAAGTAAGTATATGTTAACAAATTAAATTGGAAACACTGAATAGGAAAATTTATACTAAAAAAATATTGTGTTTTGTCAAGGGTTAGACAATAAAAAGAAAAAACAATTTTAGGAAAAGAAAAAGAAAAAGACAAAAGAGAAGGAAAGAAACAAAAATCACGTCTCAATCTGAAAAGAATTGGAAATATGAAAGAAGCGGGGGTTCACTAATAAATAGCATGAAAAGAAGAAATGCTGTTCCTTTTCAAAGTACGATACAATGGAGGAAAGTGAAGTGGATTTGAGCATTGAGAGAACACGTGGGATTAAGTTTAAAGTTTTTTGAAATTTCTAGGTTTTCGAATTTATCAAGAAGAAATCTATTACTCACTGAATGTAGGACTCTGAAACCAGTAATAGAGTCGAAATCATGTCCAGTGTCTAAAAGGTGGTTAGCGAAATGGGAGAAGCCCGTGGTATTGTCATTAAGGCATCGTGTATGTTCCCTCAGACGCACTTTAGAATTACGGAAAGTCCTTCCGATGTAGGAACAAGGGCAAGTGGAACATGTTAATTTATAAATTCCGGATTGGTCCATGATGTTAACTTTAACTTTGTTTCTGATAAAAAGTGTACTAATGGAATTAGAAGATTTGAATGAAACTCTAAAAGAATCCTGGAACAAGTTCGCTATGCGATAGGAGAAACTACCTATAAAGGTAAGTGACAAATACTTACGATTGTCTAACTCAACCAATATTCTGATTGATTTTATTTTGCTTTTTATTAAGCATTTTAACTATTAGATTGCAATCATAGTTGTGGAAACTAGCTATTTGTTTGATAGTATCAAGCTCTTTGTTGAAGTTTTGTAAGGAAAGTGGGACTTTTAATAGACGTTCTAAGTAGCAATTAAATGATGCTAATTTATGTGAAATTGGTAATTAGTAAACTTTTTATCAGAAACAAAGATAAAGTTGACATCATAGACCAATCCGGAATTTATAAATTAACATGTTCCACTTGCCCTTCTTCCTACATCGAAAGGACTTTCCGTAATTTTAAAGTGCATCTGAGGGAACATACAAGATGCCTTAATAACAACACCACGGGCTTCTCCCAATTTGGCTAACCACCTTTTAGACACTGGACATGATTTCGACTCTATTACTGGTTTCAGAGTCCTACATTCAGTGAGTAATAGATTTCTTCTTGATAACTTCGAAAACCTAGAAAAACTTTAAACTTAATCCAACGTGTTCTCTCAATGCTCAAATCAACTTCACGAGTACCCCTACTTTTTCAGCACTCATTTAATATTTTCTCATTCGGTAAATTTAATTTTCTTAAAAATTTTTATCAATCACATCTTACTTACCCTTTAAAATTTCCTATTTTTTATAACTGACTTTCTTCTTACGTTAAATAACTTCTGTCCTCCATTGTATCGTACTTTGAAAAGGAACAGCATTTCTTCTTTTCTTTTTCTTTTTCTTTTCCTAATATTGTTTTTTCTTTTTATTGTCTAACCCTTGACCAAACACAATGTTTTTTTAGTATAAATTTTCCTATTCAGTGTTTCCGATTTAATTTGTTGACATATACTTACTTATTTTTAATTTGAAAAATCTAATATTTAAATAATTTTTGTTTGTTAACGCCACCTACTTCATATTCTACAAACCATACATGGACCAATATAATTCTCATTACAGACAGATAACTTTATTCTTAATTTCAGTCTTACCAAAATAAAACCAACACTTTTAATTTAAACTTTGTTTTCACGTCATTTGTATAAAAAACACTTGTTGATAAAATTCTTCCATTGTTTTAACCAGCTATCGTTCAAAAATTGTCTCTTTTCGTTAGTTTTAATGTTTTAATTTGTTTGTAAATGTCCTTTGACTACTGGTTAATTTTTAGTAAAATTTTAAATTTTATAACTACGTTTTTATAAAATAAAATATAAATTAAATTTTAAATAATAAAAATTAGGATCTATAAGATGTTTTTACAAACATAGAATTGTATTTTAATCTACTGTGTTGACATGTTCTTGGTGTTTTCCTGCTGTTTTTCCTACGTGGAAAAGTTATGGTGAGTTTTTACTTAAAATTAAAATAAATTCCTTAAACTTTATAACTTAACTAAACTGTCATTGTGACTTTTTTAACTCCATACTTTTTCCACTTAGGGCCTGATGATGACGATGTTTTAATCGTCGAAACTGGTCGCTTCATAAAAATAACTTGTGAGAAATAAAGGACCTTGTTTTCTTCCTAACCTCATTAAAATATTATTTTTGTGCTTTAATTTAGGTATGCCAATATTTGTTCGCTTAGAACTTTCTGTTTAAAACTTAAAGAGGGGAAAGAGACTTAAGCGGCGCACTGAATTTTTTTGGCGATTATTTAAAATTTTTTTTGGCGACTATTTAATTTTGTTTTACTTTCTATTGTAGCATAAAAATTTTTTTAAAAAAAAGAGTTATTTCTAGAAATCTATAGATTAGCTGTACATAAAATGTCTATAATTATGATATCCAATTTCTCTTCTAATGGAAATAAAACCACTTATTTTAAAGAAAAAGGGGGGCTTTATTTGACGGTTCGGCTTAACTTCGCAAGTCGTTTTCAAAAAGTGATAACAAAATATAATTTACTAATATGACATGATACCCATAAAAATATTTTATTTTTTAAATTATGTTCTGTTCTAAATAAGTTAAAGTTAATGGCGTTAATTAATTAATTATTTACTAATTACATTCACGTCTTTTTCAGAAATGCATAAAAGTAGATATTAAAGAGAATTTTTAATAAACGAAGTGAATTAATTTTAGTTCAACATTTACTTGGAAAATCACCATAACCTAGCCGACTATCGACTAAATTCTATAATCTTAGCTGGATAAGACTTTTGGCAAATTAAAACAAAAGTATTAATTTTCGTAATGGCCGAAGATGTCATTGGTATGGAAACTATGACAGGTAGTATATAAACGAATGTTACTTTGTGAAATTTAAACAATTTTTCTCAAAAATATATAAATAAATTTAAAGAACTAAAAGCACTTTCATACAAAAAAGTTCATATGGGTGTTATTTGAATTGCATCTACAAATCGAATAAATAAATTCTGAAAGGTTGTATTAAAATGAATAAAGATAGTGTGTTACTTGATTTATTTGCTTTTACCCTGTATGTTTTACCCTGCTTTTTGAGAAAAATTGATCTTTAACTGTATTGTAATAGTATATTATTTAAACGATCCGTTTAACTTTCACTATTGATTTTGTTTGGTTTACCTACTTTCAAAGAAATACCACCACATGTAAGACATTTTAGAGTAATTGGGACACACATTCTACCGGTAAGATATCAAATATATTAAAGCAATATTATTATTGTTTTAGAAGATCACTTGGAATTTATTCAAACAATTGGCTTATTCAAATTTGCTGCAAAACACAAAAAGATTTTTCGATCCATTCAAATGACTTTGTTTATTATGATTGAATTGACAACTCTCTGGGTGTTGATCCTGATAGGTAATACTAAAAATTTTGGTTGTATCAGAAGTTATTTGTTTACTCAAGTTCTACTGCAAAATGTAAGTAATATTTAAAACTAAATAGGGTAGTACTGAGTCAAGGTTCGTTAGCTTTATTTTTACAGATTATCACAGAATAAAATGGTTTTGAAGTCTACAGGTTGATTCATAAATACAGGTCAAACAACTCTTCCCAGTTTTATGCTATATAAATGGCATTCCTGATATCTCAATGCATAAATTTCTTAGACATGGACTGACCAGAAATATAAGAAGGTCATAAATAACCATAAACCACTTGATTTATCAGCAGGTGGTCTATGCAGAGACGTACCTGGTTGGTTGGTTCAAGTGGCGAGCTCCAATTAGCGCTTTAGCACAGTTTCTCTATCACGATCGCGCGAACCCGAGCTTTATTTGTTTGTTTTAGATCCATCTCGTGGTATTCAGGAAATGTACTGTTTCCGTAGGCCACTTACTAGATAGATCGGTGCGTTCATTAAGGAGGTACTTCCCCATGCCTGTTGCGTAACTGTCTCTTTTTCGCTAGGATCTCCACAGCTTCGACATGACCGATTAAACGGAATACCAAGCCGAGAAGCTTGCGCTCCAATTGGCCAGTGTCCCATATAAACAGCCTTAGCCCTTCCTCGAAAGCTTCAGAAGGTTATCAGTTTCACTTTTGACGTACGAGGGCCATGTTTGCCTAGCCGTCATGCAGGTTCCACCTAGCGAGACGTACCTACTAAGTTGAGTTAAAATAATTATTAAGAAAAATCACATGAATATATTTTATATTTATCTATTTTGGTAATTGCTAGAGTTAAAGTAGTATCATCATGATAATCGACTAAGGGGTCCTTAATATTCTTTGCCGATAAGGACAATGCATTAGGTATAAAACCATTTTCGGTTCCTGCATGTATTATAGTAATACACTTTCAATTATTAGGCGCATTAGTTTGGTACAAGTTGGGTGAGTCTACTTAACTTTGGTTTGGAATATCGTGTATATCAAACCAAGTTTCATCCAAATACAATACTGTTCTACCAGCTTCTCTGAATTCGTTTATGGTCAATAAATATTGAACAGATTCCATTATGACTTTTCTACTACTACTGAGTTTTTTTTTAATTTAAACCAGTTTTGTAAAAGGGACTTCCTTAAAGTTTCTTTGCAACATTGGATACAAGTTTAAGCCATTGTAGGCACATTTTGCTCTTTATATAAGGCATAATATCGTTCTTCGAATTGTTTCTACTTCACAGCCATATAGTTTCCTTGAATCACCAGAGTTTTTTCATTTGTTTCTTTCTAAAATAGGGTTACTTACTATTGTAAATACGGTGGAATACGGCGTTTTTGTTAAAGAGGCAGTTTCTTGCACAGCTTGATCCTTAGATATTCTGTTCCCTAAGGGTAGTATTAACATATAATACAAATTTTTTCAATGATTGTTTCAAACAAATCAAGTGCAAAATAGTCTCCTCTTCTGGTTTTAGAAATGGAAGTACCAAAGAAATAAAGATTCAATTTTTCGATACCAGGCTTGGGATAAATGAAAGCGACAGCCTATTATTTTTACGTTTTGCCACATAACTTTAACTGCATTATGAATCGCTAACTCAAAATCAATTACAACCAAAGAAGGTTTAAAGTAAATACTTAATAAAGTGGAATTTCGGACTTCCATTGTCTAAAGGTATAAAGATTTTTCAATCTTTTGTCACAACGTTTCGATTGTGTGTGTCTACAATCGTCTCCAGGTGATATCTGAGGGTGGGTATTTATAGGTGTTTTCTGGCGGAACTTTCCGGTTCATTGAAGCGTAACTGTCTAATTCGTACTATAACGGTTTCCATACGTTGCGAATCTCTACACTCGGTTGACTGAACACGATATTATTCAGTATGTAGGCTGCTTCCTTAAATTTCCTCTTGAACCAGTGCTCCTCCTTGTGAATTACCTCAGCTTCGGACCATTTAATGTTGTGTTGTTGAGTCCAAACGTGATCTGCTATTCCTGACTTGCTGGTTTCCCCTCGTTGGGTGTTCTTCTTATGTTCACCAATCCTGGTTTCCAGCGGTCTCTTGGTTTCTCCGATGTATGATTGTCCACATTTGCAGGGTATCCGATAAACACAGTTCTTGGAGTCACTATTCGTGTTTTGTGGTTTGGTTTTTGTAAGGTGGCTGCGGATTGTGTTTCCGGTCTTGAAGCAGGTTCTGATTTTGTATTGGGAGCCAATTTTCTTTATCTTCTCTGATATACCTGAAGAGGGGAATAGTGAAGACGCTAATAGATCGGGCTTTCAACCTCTGCAACACCAAAGATATCGTCGACAGGTCCTCAAATGCTTTCCTTTTAATGCAATTGTTGAGGGTCCGTCGTTGAAGAGTTTCGTCTCCCTCATGGTTATGATTGACATAACTTTTCCGCCTATTATTTGGTCACGAATGATATAAACCTTGGCCACCACCAGTTGAGGTACTGGCAGGTTGAACACATTGACGCCACATTTTTTACAACACAAAAATTGAACAGCCCATTAGTATGAAGGTAGTGAAAGTCTGGTGGCCAGGTAAGTAAATTTTATATATTAATAATTATTATCGGTTTCTCTTTGTAAAGTAATAGTTTTAAATTAAAATGCCTATTTAATAAGATATTTTAATCCGGACCCGGGAATCTTTTAACCGACACACAATTTTATTTTATAATGAGTGTCGTCCTCTAATATTGATTTATGACCTTCTTAATTTTTTGGTTATTTCTGGCTATATGTTTAATTATTTTATTAAGAAACGAATTTCTATAATGCATTTTCCATCTGAATGCCATATCAAAAGAAAAAAATCAATAAAATCATAAAACTTATGAAATTTTAACATTACCGTCTCTGCATATATTCGAAGTATGTGTTTTTATATTTTGTAACTTAAACTAAGACTAATAAACAAATTCACCATATAAATACAAGGCAGCAAAATGACTTGCATGTGCCATTTTCAAGAAGTAATCTCTTATATGGAGAAGCGTGGGTATTTATTTTATCGATCTAATTTACTAAACAAAAAAGACCTGTGGAACGCCATGAAATCACTTAAAGTTGTCCATAAACCAGTCATAGAAATCCCTCAGGAGCTAAACAATCCCATCTCCATAAACAATTATTTTACATCAGTTTTCAGTCCTATTAATAGTTGTCCTGAGACAACTCAATGGTATCAGTCAAATTTTTTCAACAACAATATTACTTTCTCCTTTAAACTTGCAACCATTGATCAAATTAAATCACTAGTATTAGGTTTGAAATCGGATGCTATTGGAAGTGACAACATTTCTGCAAAGATGCTACAACTTTCTCTCCCTGTTACTGCTCCTTTTATAACCCATATTATTAATTGCTGTCTGGAGGTCGGTTATTTTCCAGATATTTGGAAATATGCGTTAATAAAACCTTTGCCTAAATCAAATAAACCTGAGTCCCTTAGTGATCTTCGCCCAATTAGCATTCTCCCAGCACTGTCTAAAATCTTAGAAAAAGTTATTTATCAACAAATATACGACTATCTATTTAATAATAACATAGTAACATATATACAGTCAGGCTTTCGAAAGGAGTTTAGTACAACGACACTACTTCTAGATTTAACCGATAATATACTTCGGTCATTAGATGAGGGAAAAGCTACATCAGTCATTCTGCTAGATTTTTCTAAAGCTTTTGACACTATCGATCATGCTCTTATGTGTGCTAAACTTAAAGATTTTGGATTTGACGAAATTTCCCTACGATTTTTCAAATTTTATTTATCAAACCGTTATCAAAAAGTAATTATCGACAACAACTCATCCGATTTACACCAGTCACTTCAGGGGTAACTCAAGGTTCTGTCCTTGGACCCCTTCTTTTCTCAATATATATCTCTGACCTTTATAAATCTTTGGATAGTTTAAAATTGCACTCATTTGCAGATGATACACAACTGTATTTTTCATTTGTACCTGAAACTGTAAATTTAGCATCTCAAATAATAAATCGGGATTTAGAAGCTATTTGTACCTACTCAAGTAATCATAACCTTAAACTAAATGCTAAAAAATGTAATTCTCTGCTATATTGTCCTCATACCTCCAAACCCAGTGTTGAACAAAACTTAAAACTATTTATTAAAAATGAACCATTAAAAATTGTTAATAGTTGTAGAAATTTAGGACTGTAGCCTTCGATTTCAAGAGCATGTCACACTTTCAGTAAAAAAATCGTATCTAGTTCTACGTCAATTGTATAGAGGTCGGGGTATTTTAAACTTTACGTTACGAAAATTACTTTGTGAAACCATGGTGATGTCAATTCTTAATTATGGGCTTTTGGTTTTTTATCCTTGCTTAGATCAAGTCACTAAATTCCGATTACAAAAAATTCAAAATAATTGTTGCCGTTTTGTCTTTGGCATAAGAAAATATGACCATGTATCAAGTAAGCTAAAACAACTCGAATGGTTGAACATAAGTAACTTGTATAACTACCACCTTGCCTCTTTGATATACCAAATTATTTTGACATCGAATCCTATTTATTTGAGGAACAAATTAGTTTTTCGTGGAGAAGCTCATAGTCTGTCTCTGAGATATCCGCATAGTCTCATGTTACCACGATATAGGTTGTCAATTTTTAAAAGGTCATTTACTTATAATTCAGTTTTAGTTTTTAACAGTATTTCACATAGTCTAAGAGTTAATTCTCTGAGTTTTTTAAAACAAAATTATAAACAAATTCTACTACAGAGTCAGTAATTTTGTTCATTTTATGATATTTGTGAAGTCATTTTGATCATTTTTTTATATTTGTGATGTAAAATTTTAGTGAATATTTTAAATGTGTAATGTCTGAGTTTTACTAATTTTGTATTTTATTACCATCTGTGTAAACTTGAGGTTAAGTAGAGTAGCTCTAGCTAGACTTCGCCTCTTGTACCTACTCATTGTTTGTAATTTTACAGGCAAATAAAGGCAATTTATTATTATTATTATTATTATATAGATCACCCACTGTGACAGGGCAAAGGTTGTTCAATAAACTTCCGGCTAATATTAAATCATGTGTTACTTTGAAAGCATTCAAGCAATGTCTTAACAAATACCTACTAAAGGGTGGGTTTTACTCTTTGCAAGAGTTCTAAATGTTGAAATGGTTGCCAAATTTTTGTTTCTTAGTCTTAGTTCTAATTTTATTTTATTTTATTTAATTTTATGTATTTTTATCTAAGTATTCCTTGACAAATTCTATACATGTTTCTGCATGTCACAAAAAAATAAAGTATTTATTATTATTATTATTATTATTATTATTTTCACTTGTGTCAACGGCATCGACTACTATGGCCATTAGCCTCGTGTTCTATGTAGGCTTTGTACTGTTTCCCAGCGCCACTTTAGGAACAGCACTGTTAATTAGAACCCAACAGTGAATGGTCGAGTGAGGAATCACACCTGATATATGAAAATCAATTTCTAAATTTTTTTAATTAATTAAAAATCAGAAAATGATTTCTGCCTTTGGTGTGATTCGAACCCACAATCCTTGGATTATGAGTCCAGTGCTCTACCGCTGAGCCACCCACCCCCTATTATTATTATTTTTATCTGGGATTTTTGTTTTTATTATTTTTTTGCAATTGAAAATGGAAAAACTCTATCTTGTGACTTATGCCAAATTCTTAAATTTTTATAGTCTGTCGGCACGTTCGGAATTGTTTTTTGAGTTGGGTCGACTATACTATATTGATTTGCATAATTCGATAAAGCTATAATCACTGATCCTAGATATTTCTCTCTCATGAATTTAAATTTGTCTATACTTAGACAGTGTCATCGCATTGTCAACATAAACCTAAAAAAATCTAAAATACTTTTATTTTATTTTTTTAGGTGTGTTCTGTATTATTAGTACATATGCTTCTAGTTGAAGAAATTGGTGGATTTCAAGAACAATATTTTACATATTATTGTTCGTTGAACGAAACCGACCAAGATTTCAAGAACACAATAAAAAGAGAAACAAAACAAATCAACGTTGTTAGTATTATCGTGTTTTTTCCTATCTGTTTTACGTTTTCTTCTTTCATTTATTTAAATATCAGGCATGTGGAGGACACTATCTTCTTTCTATCATTGTACGTTAATCAGAATTTCCCGCAATATGAATTATTTTTTAATGCATTTGTGGTGCTTTGTACACTTATTATGGCATATGAGATAGTTTCTCCTATCTTGATTGCTATTTATTGTGGATCTCATTTAAGTACGCAATTAGATTTATTGAGTTATTATCTGGATAAAAACGTAATACATTTAAGTGTCAACGAATTAAATTGTATGGACGACAAGACTTACCAGGATGTCATATTTCAACGTTTAAAGTTTTGCGTTAATCGCCACGTGGATTTGAGATAGTAAGTTTTGCATATTATAATAAAAATAAATTAAGATGTTTTTCGGATTGATTATTACCATAGTTAAAAAAATTATTTTGGGGGATTTGTAGCTTCTTTATTTCCAACTGAAAATTTATTTTGGATTTGATTTGATTTGTGGAGTTTTAATTTCCTTCCTTCGAAAAGTGAGATTCACCCTATAAAAACATTAATAGGGGATATATTGTTATGACATGAGCATTCGATTAAGTTGGACTGACGGTATAGTAAATTAAAGATAGGGACTCGCAGTATAGAATATTACAATACAGCCAAACCAAATTAAGAATTAATTAGTTGAAATAAAAACATTTTCAGTCTCCCATCTACGAAAGTATAATTTTCTGTTTTAAAAGGGCAAGCGAAAGCGAAAGTAAAACATACTAGGTGATCGGTTTGCTAGGTATGAAAAACTTTCGTATTTTTGAAATTGTATGCTTTCCAACTACCTGATTTACACATCTGCCACGCTCATACCGATAAAAGAAGCGTTCATCTTGAGCATATTGTGGTCGAAGTTTCATGTACCCAATCTTCTATTACTACAAATCTTCTTTGCACATTGTTTTTGGTAGTAAGAATCTGCACTAAGATGACACAATTTTTATACTCCACATCCTTCACTTTTAGATTGTATAGCTCATCAGTTCTGCATGCCCCAGCTACTCCAAGAATCGCTACTACTTTTTCATTAAATATATTTCGTCAGGAGCTTTCAAAAACTTTAATATATCACCTGTAATTTTCGAGGTTGATATCCGTCATTCTTCCTTTTTTTGAATGCCTTTAAGCGGCCAAATTTTGAGATATCCTGGTTCTTATTTAATGAAATAGTCAATTTTAACATCATATAAAGAAACTTTCATAGTTTTGACTGTACCGATCTTTAGATTTGTCCGGTAACAAACTTCTGCTTCTTTGGTATAATTCATGTTTTGTTAAATTCTCGCCAAATACAAAACTTAACAACTTAACTATGCAATAATAATATTATTTGATTTGATTTGATTTTCAGCATCAAATTTGAATGTGTGTTTTAAGAAATCGAGAGGGGAGAATGAAAAGTTTAATACATTACACCCTCGCACCTAAAAGTAGACTTTCGCAGCTTGTAATGTAAATAACTATTTATATATTGGGTTTACAACTTTGCTTCCGCTGTTTTTTTAAAAATCGGTGTTGCTAACTCTACCGTTGGATGGTCCTTGAGTTACACGGTCAGCAATTTAATTATTTTAACGGAAGAGTTCTAAAGCTAAAATTATGTTTACTTTTCATGGAATAAATTGTGTCAGGTTTAGGCATTTTACTTTTAGGATACTTGAGTTTCTTGAAAAAAATTCGGAGAGGCTCAAGCCGCACTAGCTACAAATAATTCAAATTTTAAGAATTATTTCATTTCTATCAAATAATTAAATAAATTTTTTTCAGCATTTTTAGCATTCAATTAGCAAAAATCTCACATGTTCCTTTGTTTTTTGAATGCCTGACAGGATCCATCTGTGTTGTTATATCTCTATATTTTATATTAGACGTAAGTAAAATTACTTTTATATTTGTCGGAGCCGTATAAGACAAGTTTAGTTTATTTTCGTTAATTCCAGAACTAATGAGTAATTTTAGTGAATAATAAGTAGTAGACTGGCTGCAGAGGTTCGTTTTTAATATTCAAATTTAGAAAACTAAAGCTGATTCCCATAGATATTTCGCAAATATTAGTTTTTTTTTTACGAAAAAAAAAAAGCAGCAATCGGGTCGTTTCCATTATGAAGAAGTCGTGTGTAGGTAATGCACTAGCCCGATTTGCTAAGGTCCCTAAGTCGGGTGTCGGGTGGTCGCTCTCACCAGACAGCCCTAGGTCGGGTGCACAATCAGCTGATTTTGACATTAGTGAAGTATTTTCATTATATTTTGAGTTTGTTTTGAATTGACAGATAAGGGCCTGACTTGGTAGGGCGAAGACGGTCGGGTCGTGTGGTGCCAAACGTTTGACTTGACCAGATCAGGCCAGACTTGGTCTGATCGTGAGTAGGGCCCTTAAACATGCGTGTTACTCTACGGAATTTATATGGAACATATTCAGCAGTACCTAAACAGCTGATTAGAGTTAATGATAATAATTTTTATGATTAAATATTTTAACAACATATTTACGACGATGTTAATATTGTTGTCATTTTTAAAATCGGCAATACACAAGCCTTTGAAAAATCAAAGGAAATGTCAAAGGATTTATTTAATGTTGTATTAAATAGCCACATTTCAGTGCAAAACATTTTTTTATCCAGTATTGTCAATTTTTCTCCTTTACTCATTTTTAGGGTGTTAATCCAAAATTTAATATAGTAATGGGTGGAGTAATACTAACTGCTGTAATGGAAACTACCGTTGCTTGTTTTTATGGACAAAAATTAACAAATGCGGTAAGTTTTATTTTATTTATAACGAAATAGTAGTTTATGATGCAAGGACGAGAAGTGTTACTTTTTCGGACTATTAAGGAGACGTTAGTTATTCATAGAAAAAGTTAGCTTATTCCCTTATTTAGATAATAAATATTTTATATGTAGGTGGTCTTGTTTCAATCAAAAGACTTATTTAACTTTTTTTATTATTTCCAATTAATTATTTTAAAATGTAATGATGTGTTAAGTTCTATTTAAACTGCATTCTATGAGGCACTTTTTGATTGTTAAAATTGGGGGGTGTGTGTTTTAGTCCAAATATTTATTTTGGTAATAGCTGCTTGTAATTTCTACGTTAATGTTTGGTTAATCTTCTGTAATACTAATATTTTTATTGATAGATATAACGTTCCCTGATAAAACTTGTTTAGATTCAGAACTTAGCTCAAGGTAAGAAGCTTCTCTAACACATTAAAATGCGTTACCGCTTGTTAAACTAATCACATTACCTGAATTTTAATATGTGCAGCTTTAAGATATATGCCCTATATTGGAGCTTTCCGTGAGTTATAATTTTGTCTTAAATTAATTTCAGATCGACAGTTCTAATGCATCGCACTGATTTTTGCACTGAAGCTTACCTTAATGTCAAAATAATTATCCATAAAGCGTTACACTATTTTTTAGTCTGAAAATTTCTATGACAATCTAATGACCTGTCCTTGGTACTACTGGAATAAAAACAACAGAAATACTCTGTTAATGTTAACAACAGCTGCAAAATACAATTTTGAAATAAGTTGTTTTGGGTTATCACAAGTAAATTATCCACTATTATTAAAAGTAAGTCAATAAGAAATTATAATATACAATTTGTCGTATGTCTTGCTCAAATAGCACCACTTTCAAATATTTGAATTAAATAAAGGTTGCTCAGGTATGTATTTAAAAAAAACTCTAAATTTTGTTTAAATCAATAAAATGTACATACATTATTAGGATACTTTACATTTCGGCGCTATTTATTTGCTTTTGGATGTAAAATTTTCTAAAATGAGCGGAAATTTCACTAGATTCTTGAAAAAAAGATATCCGCAGATTTACGGAAATTTATCACGCATTTCGTTCAATATCTTGCAGGTCCCATTTATTTTTTTTTAACATTTAATAACAAATCAGAAGTGGTTATTTGTTACAAAGGTCTTTATGGTAGTAGAGAGACTTCAAAAATTAAATTACAGCGAAGGGATGCTGTGTTAGAGGGATGTAGATATTGGATGTTGTGGAGATGTAGAGATTCGGCAACATTTGATTGTTACAGTTTATCTATTTTCAATTGCAGAACAAAATGATCCCGCTTTTCACAAGCCGACAATGCAGACAAAGCTATTTGTTGGCACATCTACAGGCCGCCAGTGCGGTTCAAAGAAACTTGTCGGCACATCTGGGAATTTTGTTTTCATATTTCTGCAATTGAAAATGGAAAAACTATACCCGCTTATTATATTATAGTAGATTAGATTTGACGCACGAGTTTGGTTTATAAGTATAAAAATATATTTGGAATAATACCCTGAAACTTTTATTATCATGATTTTTCAAATAGTCTATAATATTTTATTATATTATAGGGATTTCGATTGTGTTATTCACTCTTCACACTTGCAAGAAACTACATGTAGACATCAGTAATCAAGAGATTTCAAGTTGTATTTGAAAATTTGCTTAGGTGATATGACATAATCACCTAATAATGCAGTATTAGCAGAAACTCAAGAACTCCCTTTAGCACTCCGGAGAAAATATATGGCTGAAAAGCAGCTAATAATATATCAAACATTTAACACGAATATGGTCACCAAAATTGCTCACGTTAACCATAATAATCTGACACTTCCTTACTGTAGGATTAAAAGTTCACCACCTTTAGCCTAAAAATAATATTTTAATTAATAACACACACACAAGTTGGATTTTAGAAATATTTTAGAAATTTAACTTTCTGAATGTTATATCTATTGTTAAATTAAATACAGAGAATGTTCTTGAAATAATAAAAAATTAACTTATTAATAAACCTCATTTTTATCTTAGGAACAGGGGCGACATTCAAAATATTTAAAAATATGATCAAATCGTTTATTCATTGGAAAATTAACTATGAAACTCGACTGTAAGAAAGTAATTTCTCATAATAGGTATATGTAAATAAACTAGTGAAAAAATTATTAGCCACAAGAACTTTTACCATTTATAAACCTTCTGGCAGTATTTCGATACAAACTTATGTTCCAGTCTAATTTTTCTTATCACACAAATTGGCGAGCGTAGGTGATTAGGGATATTACCATCGTACCTCTAACTGATGTAATTAACAAATCTTTTAAAGTAGGTAAGTATCCATCGATTTTAAAATCTGCTAAATCTGTTCCCATTCTTAAAAATTAAGGTTACAGAAATATAGGTATCTATTCAAAGTTAATTTGCTAAATTATTTGAGAGCTGAAATATATTTATTAACGCCCATTTGATAACATACGGTTTCGCTTCTTTAAAGTTTGACTCAGTTACGAGTCCTTCTTATTGAAAATAAATTGTTATGGGTTTGACAAACTTATTGTATGAAGTTTTAATGATTACTCCTTAATACATATTTTTTGTTTCATTAAGCATTTGTTAGATTCCTTGTTTGATAGATCTTTCAGGTTCATTATTTGTTTGAATAATTACATTCTGTTAATGATATTCAATTAATTATTTACTAATTACCGGCGTCCGATACTAAATAGTATGTTACAGGGACGTATTCCATTGGTCTATAACTTGTTAGAAAAACACTTAAATATAGGAGTAGGTGTGGAATTAATTATTCTGCCAAGGAGCCAATTGTGCTCTTTTTTTTAATACGAATTCAGTTCTTTTAACATTTATTTTTCATCGTAGCATCAACAATTATGCCACGATACTTTTCATTCAGGTCACGTTCGATTCACATCCAGTGAGGAAGGTTCTGCTATTATTTATTAATAAAGTTCACGATATTGAACGTGATCCCTCATCGCTAGGACTAGTTAACGACAATATTGCCTATCGTTCGCAAGTAAAATCATCAGCAAACGCACTAACAATCATGTTTATTAAAGTTCTTAAATCGCTGCTATAAAGTATATAGAGTGAGGGTCCAAGAACACTTCTTCGAGGTACTGCAGCTCTCATTTCTTTTTAATTAGAATACTGGTCTTCATGCTTGATTATAAATAATTTGTCTAATAAAATTGATGTTAAAATCATGGTACAACTTGTTGAAGGTGTTAAAAAGGTATGTCAGCAAGACAATACCTTTTCTGGGCAGTATTATATTTATTACATGTTGCTATTTTACTTATGAAGGCCAAATACGTAAGAGAAAGATTGCCTTTTGGTAAATAGACGTTTCTTTAAATCTAACGATATCAATTCAATAAATATTTTTATTTTAATACCAATTCAGTTCTTTTTTTTCATCGTAATTTAGCATCAACAATTATGTCACGATACTTTACATTCAGCTCACGATGTCTAGTGAGGGAGGTGCTGCTATTATTTATTAATAAATTTCACGAACATGATCCCTAATTGCTAGGACTAGTCAACGATAGTATTGCCTATGCAAGTAAAATGCACCAACAATCGTTCTTAAATCACTGGTATAAAGTATTTAAAGTAGAGTATGGATCCAATAACACTTCCACGAGGTACTACAGCTCCCATTTCTTTTAAATCAGAATATTGGTATTCATGCTTGATTATAAATAATTTATCTAATAAAAATAATTAAAATCTCTACATGCTATGATACTATGGTACAACTTGTTGTAGGAGTTAAAAAGGTATGTCAGCAAGACAATACCTTTTCTGGGCAGTATTATATTTATATTATGTTGCTATTTTACTTATGAAGGCCAAATACGTAAATACGATATCAATTCAATAAATATTTGAAATATATTACAGGCTAAACGAAAGCGTTCAATAGAATGAGGTTTCTTAAATCCACACCTGATATTTACGCCGTGAACTATTTACTTTCGGGGTTTGCTTATTTTTTGTAAAATGGATAGATAATCATAATAATTAATAAATAAATAATCAGTTCATTTACTAACTATACAGAAAATCGCCCTTATATTGCCAAATAACAAATTCACTGTTACATAGACAAAGCCATTGAGATCATTAAGAAAAAAATAATATTTTTGGTAATGACAGAAGATCAAAAGAAGAGTGAGATGAAAACTATGACAGGTAGTATATAAAAGAACTTAATAATTTAAATTATGAAAATTATATCGTCGGTCAAATTCCAAAACCACGTAGGTCTCATTTTTCTTAACAAGTACTTTTTATGTATTTGTATTCGTAAATTATTTATTATTAGACCCTCACAAAAGGCGAATCTTTTAAAATTATTTTCATGTAAATGAGCTGGCAAGCTTTCACGATTTACTTTGATAAATATTGAAAATCATCTATTTAGATTCTGTGTATACCTGTAGAACTTTCTTTGCAGCTTGTCGTTTTTGGAAAAATATTGAATATTTTCTAGTATTGATTTTGTTTGGTTTAACAACTTTGTTAAATATAAACCACGTTTATGACATTTAAAAAAAAGGAAATTGGGGCACACATTCTACCGTTAAGATATCGAATATAATCAAGCAATATTTTTGTTGTTTTAGAAGATCACTTGGAATTTATTCAAACAATTGGCTTATTAAAATTTGCTGCAAAACACAAAAAGATTTTTCAATCCATTCAAATGACTTTGTTTATTCTGATAGAATTGACTACTCTCTGGGTGTTGATCCTGTTAGGTAATACTCAAAGTTTTGGTTGTGTCAGAAGTTTCTTGTTTACTCAAGTTCTACTGCAAAATGTAAGTAATATTTAAAACTAAATAGGGTAGCCCTGAGTCAAGGTTCGTTAGCTTTATTTTTTACAGATTATCACAGAATATAATGGTTTTGAAGTCTACAGGTTGATTCGTAAATACAGGTCAAACACACCTTAAGCTTTTTTTTATGTAATATTGGGTATTGTAAAACAAATAGTCATTTTTATTTTAACTTATTAATCATTTCAACGCGCTGTATCTAGCTATGCATGTTATACAAAAAATAATTTCGTTTTCATAGTTGTTATTGATTATCAATATTTTAATTATGATATTTTATAATTTAGTCAAAAATGAAATGAAATTCATCCAAACGGAACACCATGAATATCATGCTGCCAGTTTGATGTTATATAATTGGGATTCTCGATATCTTAATGCAATAATTTGTTAGATATCTTTTAACTTCAATAATATCAATACAAAAATAAGAATATGAGAATCGTAGAAACTAAAAAATGTAAGTATAGTTCAACTCAGCAATTTTAGATCAAAGTAAAATTCCCAATGTACAAAGAAAGTTCATGCCTCTAAGATTAATACATTTTTTTGATGAAATAAAAACTCAATCACATTTTATGAAAGATAATTGTGAATATTTTTAAAACCATTTACTTTTATTTCCTTAAGTTTTATCAAGATCGATATTACAAATAATCAAACAGTTTGAGTCAACTAAATATGACATATTAAAACAATAAAAATAATTACAATACAAATGACACACAGCGTCTTGTTTCTTAGTTCACAGAGCGTCTTGTAAAAACAAATGAAGACCATCTAATGCACAGTTTATCTATTATCAATTGCAGAACAAAATGATCTCGCTTTATACAAGCTTTATACAAGATCAAAGCAACTTGTCGGCACATCTGAGATTTTGTGACTTATGCAAAAGTCTTCAATTTTTATAGAATCGTTGTCGGTACGTTCTCATTGACATTAACTTTTTTTGTAGATTCCGAGATATTTAATTGTTTACTGAGGTTATGAAGAAAACAAGGTCCTTTATTTCTCACAAGCTATTTTTATTTCCCTCTCTTCTGTCTTTTTCTTTTCCTAAAATTGTTTTTTCTTTTTATTGTCTAACCTTGACCAAACACAAAATTTTTTAGTATAAATTTTCCTATTCAGTGTTTCCAATTTAATCTGTTAACATATAGTTACTTAGTTTTAATTTGAAAAATCTAATATTTAAATAATTTTGTTTGTTACCTACTTCATATTCTACAAACCATACATGGACCTATATAATTCTCATTACAGATAACTTTATTCTTAATTTACAGTCTTACCAAATTAAACCAACACTTTTAATTTAAACTTTGTTTTCACTTCATTTGTATAAAAAACACTTGTTGATAAAATTCTTCCATTGTTTTAACCAGCTATCGTTCAAAAATTGTCTCTTTTCGTTAGTTTTAATGTTTTAATTTGTTTGTAAATGTCAATTAATTTTCAGTTAAATTTCAAATTTTATAACTATGTTTTTATAAAATAAAATATAAATTAAATTTTTTAAATAATAAAATTAGGATCTATAAGTTCTTCATTGTTTTTACAACATATAATTGTATTTTTAGATGTGCTACCATCTATGGTAAGAAGAGAGTTGACATTAAATTTTGACTGAATCTAGTCAAGATGTCAATATAATATAATTGTATTTTAATCTACTGTATTGACATGTTCTTGGTGTTTTCCTGCAGTTTTTCGTACGTGGAAAAGTTATGGTGAGTTTTTACTTAAAACTAAAATTAAAATAAATTCCCTAAACTTTTTTAACTTAACTGTCATTGTGACTTTTTTAACTCCATAATTTTTCCACATAGGGCCTGATGATGACGATGTTTTAATTAAAAAATAACTTGTGAGAAATAAAGGACCTTGTATTCTTCCTAACCTCAGTACCTACTACTCACATATGGCTAACCCTACTTTAAATTTAATTTTTTAGCTAGGGCGCGACGAATAGAAGTCATCGCACGCTGTGACGTCACTGTACAACGGTCGGTAGATGCGTACTCTGTTTCCGACCTGTGTGCATGAAGTTTGCGTCGAATATTGATAAAAATGTCGAATCCACAAACTAGAAAATCGTGTATTTTGCCAAAGTGTTTAAATGCAACTACTAATTCAACAGAAAAGTTATTCTTTATTGTTCCTTTCAAAACTAAAAGTCGAAAGAAATGGTACATAATGTTCAAGTTTCAGGTTCATTTACTATGTTAATTTCTTGTTACATTACATATCAAAAACATACCAAATGTAAGTCATGATCAAAACTATGTGAGTACAATAACACAGTATTGTTTTTAAAGTCCCACCCTGTTACAAATACCTACGCATTCTTCCTTCTCAGGAAGTTCATAGTATCAATATGACATGACGTAATGAGAAATATGTACTTGTAGGGATCAAAAGATTGATGATAAAAGTAAAATGTTATTAAGGGGTTTCATTAACGCGTCATAACTTCACATTTCCCCTTGACCCGCGCAAATGCAAATATTAATCTGAGATACTCTAAGACACACGGCCACGTCAAATTTACGCGTATATTATGCCGTAAACAAAGACAGCTACCAATATTGTTCTCGAAACTGGGTTGGGTAGTATTATTGGCAAATGTGCGCTGTTGCATTAGTGTTTGAATTCTAAAAACTTACGAATGATGGCAGCATGAATCGTAAGAAGATTTTCAAATTTTGGCTGCGTTTTTATTCAAAAACAGAAAAGATTTCATGAAAATTGTTATTTCATGTGGTATATAAGAAACTCATTATTTTTACGATTGTGTAGGTTCATTCCATTTTTTTAACGTAGAAGAAAATCATTGGGTTTCCGGAATTACAAAAAATGAGACTTTTTTTTGTGATAAAAGGTTTTCACTGAAAAAATTTCTGGAACATGAGAAAGCACTTATAAAATTTAAGAGCCCATGCAAACAAATTTCATCAATGTATTTATTTTTCGTGTTCAAGATTTTTTTACATTTGAAATTTTTATAAAAATTGTTGTCTGTATTGAAATTATACATGAACCTGTGTAACATTTATCTTTATCGATAAATAGGAGACGTTTTGTTTTCAGAGGTTAGAAAGAAACGAATAAAAATGAATTATGCTCTTAGTAATTGAATTAAATGTATATAGGTACTTTAGAAATAACATGAAAAGTTGTGCAGTCTTTTGTACTGTATTATTAATTTTTATAAAGTGGATTAATTTTTGCGAGTTTTGTAAATACTTATACATATATAATATAATAAATAGCTATAAAATACTATATCGTATATTATCAAGTAAAGTCTTTTTTATAATTTGCCACCCACTTGCACTTTTGAAATCTAGGTATTTCTATTGGGCTTAACGAGACCTATCGATTGAGGTAATAATATAGTAATAATAATAATAATAATAATAATAATAATAATAATAATAATAATAATAATAATAATAATAATAATAATAATAATAATAATAATAATAATAATAATAATAATAATAATAATAATAATAAAAAAAATAATAATAATAATCTCCTTTATTGCCAACAAAACAAATATATATACAACAGGTTTAAAAATCTGGTACACTTGTACACTAATTTTGAGATTTAACAAAGCAATAATTGTATATATTCACTAAAATATATATAAAATAACTAGAACTAAAAGGAGTTAAAAGAATATGCTTAGTAATAATATAATATAAAGTAAAGTATGTAGCAACACAAAACTAAGTACGTTGCGCATGCGGAAGCTCGGCTGTTCGGCAGTTCGGCTGTGTGCTGTGACAGTCTTTAGACTCTTGTGAGAAAGCACAGCCAGTTTCATCAAGGTAGTGAATGCTCTTAATTAATACTTACTTTTGCATTTTTACTCCTCGCATCTAGGCTGCCAAGAAATCGGAGTTATTTGAAACCATTAACCCGTCTATTTCAGGCAAGTTATCAGATCGTCCTTTCTCAAAACCGTCATCCATATCTAATATTATACTTATAAAACTAATCTAATACTGATTCACTTTAAAAACGTTATTGTAGTCAAAAATAGAGAACATCCCACAGAAAAAGCAATGAATGAGTGTACGGTGAGAACATAGCGTTGTACAATGACGTCATGCGAGAATGGAGCGCTCACGAAATATTTGAATATGGCGGAAACTAAAATTGTCGAAATTTTTACACTACTTGCTTGATTTAAATGAAACAAAAACAGGCGTATTTCTAAACATTTAGGCTACAAGGTAATAAAGTTTCAAGTCATTTAACAGACCTAGTGATATTCTTCATTGTTCTTTGAGTTGGGTCGACTATATAAACATTTCACCGCATCGTAAACATAAACCTAAAAAAATCTAAAATACTTTTATTTTTTTAGGCAAGTTCTATATTATTAATACATATGCTTGCAGTTGAACAAATTGGTGGATTTCAAGAACAAAATTTTAAATATTTTTGTTCGTTGAACGAAACCGATCAATATTTCAAGAACACAATAAAAAAAGAAACAAAACAACTCAAATTTGTTAGAATTTTCATGTTTTTTGTTAGTTCTTTTCTGTTTTCTTCTTTCTTTTATTTAAATATCAGGTATGCGGAGGAAAGTATCTTTTTTGTAATATTCTACGCTAATCAGAATTTCCCTCAATATGAATTATTCTAATTCTGTTGTTTGGTATATTTATTATGGCATATAAGGAAGTGTGTCCTGTTAATAAGTATTTTATTAGAATACCTATGTAAGTATAAAATAAAAAGCCAACAAATATAAAGTAGTTTGTTTTTTACGATTTTACTTGTAGATTTTCACTTTCCTTCTCTCGAAAAATGAGATTTTTTAAATATTGGAATTCTGTATTTTCCGCTACACAATTTACACTCTAAAAACATAATTTTTATTTTTAATATTGTTATGATATGAGCATTCGTTTAAGTTGGACTGACGGTATAGTAAATTCAAGATAGGGACAAGCAGTATAGAATATTACATTAGCTTCCGCCATTTTTTTAAAAATCGGTGTTGCTAACTCTACCGTAGGGTGGTCCTTAAGTTACATGGTCACTTATTTGAACAACGAAAGAGCTCTAAAGCTAAAATTATGTTCCATCGAACAAATGGTGTCAGGTTTAGGCCTGGAACTTTTAGGTCACTTGTGTTTCTTGAAAGAAATTCAGAGAGGATCAAGCCCCCCCCTAGCTACAAATAATTCAAATTTTAAGAATTATGTCATTTATATCAAATAATTAAATATATTTTTGGACTTAGAGAATAATTTTTTTTAGCATTTTTAGCATTCAATTAGCAAAAATGTCACATGCTCCTTTATTTTTTGAATTCCTAACGGAATCCATCAGTGTTGCTATATGTCTATATTTTATATTAGATGTAAGTAAAATTACTTTTTCTACGAGTGTACGCAAAGTAGCTACTTTGTATATTGATTTGCCTGCGCAAAGAAGCACTTTCCCGCACACGTACATTTTCCCGCACGCTTATTTTAAAACAAAATTACCATATTATAGACGCGTTTTTTCTTATATTTTATAATTTTTTTTAGCAATGTACGTATATATGTAAGAATTGTACTTTATGCAAAAATACTTGATTTTTTATATTTAAACAAAATAAGAGCAAAATAAAATAATGCAGATTTAGGTATAGTTTACATCAACTTTGACGTGTTACAATATTTTTATGTCAAATGCTGTTTGTTCAGTTAGCAACCAATAGTAGTTTATGATGCAAGGCCGAGAAGTGATTCTTTTTCGGACGATTATGGCAAACCATAAGAGTTATGTTATTAGAACTTTCTCATTTGAATTTGAAGGATGCGAATAGCTGATCGGGTCTGTCAGTGTAATATAGACTACACTAAAAAGCAATAGAACGCAAATGTAAGAAGTGTCAAATTTCGAACAAAAATTATAACTATTTTGACATTTTAACATAACCTACAAATATCACTGGGTTTTTTTAAAAAAACGCATATCAAAGAAAGTAAATATGTAATTCCGATAATAAAATACACCAAATATTATTGAACACAACTATTAATTTAAAGCTAAAAGAAAAAGGTAAGCCAAATACCTATATTTTACTTTACGGACAGTTTAAACTGTGAACTGTCCTAAAAAGTACGAAAAAATTCCTATGCCGAAAAGAGCTTCTTCTTGTTATTGTGTACTGTATCGAATTTGACGTTTTTTGACATATTCGAATAAAAAATACATTGCTAGACAACGCTTTCATGTCAGTTCAGTGTCAGTGATGTTTTCAGTCGCATTAAAAATATCTGTTTTAAAAATGGACGCTGAAGGAGGACATCCAGAAGATGTCCTATAATTATTTCACTCGTAGAAAAAATATTGTTTCTAACACGTGCGAAAAGTCACTTTCTACACTCGTTATCTAATATACTATTTATCCAGTATTGACAATTCTTCTCTTTTACCCATTTTTAGGGTGTTAATCCAAAATTTAATATTCTAATGGGTGCAATAATAATAACTGCTGTAATTCAAAGTATCGTTGCTTGTTTTTATGGACAAAAATTAATAAATGCCGTAAGTTTCATTTTATTTATAACGAAAATTATTTTATGTGTATTATGTATTGGGTTCCACTCGATACAATTTGAAAGTTGTTTGGGAGCAATTAGAAATTTGCAATTGATTAGTTTAATGTTTATAAGTAAACTGGATTTTTTCAAATACCTCTGCAATTTTGATTTATTTATTAAAGTGAACTCTAACGAAAAGAAAAATAAAAAAGAAAACCAGTGATTGTTATATAGATATACAGGGTGTTTCATTGGGAGAGGGAAACATTTTAACAGTGGATTGGTGGCACTGGGGTGATTCCAAATAACCTATATTTTGTGGGTCTAAAGTCCCTTATAGCTGAGATACAGAGTGTTTTGTACATTTTGGTCATTCCTTCATTGCCTCCTGTGCTTTTAACCACTCTGTATAATTTTATAATATTTGGTACACACACTCCCTGTATCTTAACAAATTAATTGAGATATTATTAATATTGAAAATACAGGCCCGGCTTCACTAAAAGTTGACAAATTCGTTCCGCTCATAAACAACACCTTGTATGTTAAATTTTCAAAAATATTTTACCATAGCTAAGAAGAGGACAAAAAATTGAATTTAACGATATACTTTTTATTTTTGCACATATGATTTTACTACTCATAAATAGTTCAGTTTTCTTACATTTTTGGGGCACCAATGTGCTTAATTAAGAGGGGCTTCGCGACAGGTATGCCAAACTACAAACACCAAAAATCCCCATCTTTATCTTTATCTTTTATCACTGTCTTTCTGCAATAATGAAGAGAGATAGATATCTTAAGACTTCAGTGAATCTCCTGTATGCTAGGTGGCGCTGCTAGTATTAAAATATAATATATTATTTGGGATATCTAAGGAATCTGAGAGAATAAATTTTCTTTATTTTCACGATTAGTCTTGTCGCAGAGAGCGCTAATAATCCATTTGTCATGAGTTCGATACCTGCTTCAGCCACAACAGAAATTTTATTTTTTATTTTTAGGAAATTTCATTTTTTTTGTTTACTATTTTTTTTCTAGCATCAAAATAGACTTTATATTTTATTAATTTTCAATTATTTTCGTATAAATCCGTTTATTTTAATATGAATAGCGCTGCCACGCGACTAATCTCATTAAATACATCAGATAGGAATGGAGCTAGGAAAATAATATTTCTAACATAAAAAAAATATTTAAACATCAATGGATTCATACGAAAATTGAGAATTATATAAATGTATAATCTGTAAGGTGAAGCAAGAATTTTTTTAAAAAATGAATTAATAAATAATTGGCGGCCCCAAACGCAAAATGTTTTTATCAATATCTATTTGTTTAAACAATTGCAGAATACATGAGTTATCGACACAAAAACTGCGTTCTATGAACAAAATGCAACATTGTAACCACAATAAATTATCTGCAAGTCCTTTTATAAAAAAAAATTGTTAATGTTGGAGCATTAATTTGTATATAACAATTGAACGGTTACAGATAAAAAATCGCTGCAAGTCTTAAACCATGGGTTATGATAAATTGTTCATGTTTCATCCGTTGAAATTTTTTTGTCCGTGTCACCATTTTCGTTAAAAAGTCCAAAAAATAGGGTTGACAAATTAAAATGCTCACAAACGATCGCTTTTAACAATGAAGACGGCTATTTATAAATTTTTTAATGTCACCATTGTATTCAGTGTGATTTTTCCTATAAGAATAATATACAACAATAAACCTACTTTAAAATTTTACCCAAAAAACCAGTGACACGTATTTAGTATCCATACTAAACTTTATACTTTATTTATTTACCGCAGCATCAGAACAGTGTCGAAAATACCTACCTAGATATTTCTTTATTATCAATATACGATATGAATTTATATGAAAAGCGTTTTTATATTACATTCCAAAATATTTTAAATGGAAAATATAATATGTACATTTATTTTAAAAAAGTGAAAAACAGCTTTTTAGTAATTGATAATTTAGAGGTTGCGGGCATTACGACAACATTGGTGTCTTTGTTTTCGCCCTGTCCGCTCTCTAATTCTGAAATAAAATAAGATAACACTACTAATTTTAATGATTAGACAAAGAGCGGCAGCAGTTCTTATTGTGTTTGCAACTAATATTTTTAGGTTTTAGGTTGTAGATTCTGATTGTTTACCCTCCTCGGTGAAAAAGGACACCATTTTCATTTTTGTGAAAAAGACACAATTTTTTTTTAATTATTTTTTATATAGGGTAGGTTATTATCCAAAGATGCCTCGAAGTTCGCGTAAACAGGGACATTTCCACAGAAATATTAGAAGAATCGTAAGTTTTCTAAAGTTATGTTTTAGCCATATTTTTTATAAGTTATTAAGATTTTTATTTCAAATTTTTGATTATGTACATTTTCCTAGATTTAATGAAGAAAGTGTCCCAGAACAGAACACCGAAGAAGAGGGATTCCCAAATGATTGCAGCGAAATATTACAAGAATTGTAAGTTTTCATAAAGTTTTATTTTTTATAAGTTATTCCTATGAAGTACCCATAATGAAAAGTCTGTCAAAGTAATTTTCATATACCTAACTTTTTATTTCAATTTTTTGATTATGTACATTTTCTTAGGTTTAATGAAGAAAGTGTCCCAGAAGCGAACATCCCAGAAGAGAACATCCAAAAAGAGGGATTCCCACAAGAAAGAATTACAGAAAGAAAGAAAGAAGCCGATAATCAAGAGGAGAGTTTCCTGCAAGAGGATATTTTAGAAGAGGTCATCCAACTCAATGAGTTTCCACGAGAAGGAAATACAGAGGATATGAAGAGGATTTCACACAAGAAAATTTAGAAGAGGATTTCCTGAGCCAAGAAGAAATAAATTTAAAATCATATAATAATTCAGAATCTGGAATAATTTCTTCAGATTAATATGACAGGTAAGAAATATTAGAATATTTGCATAAATAGAGTTTTTACATACCAAGAATTTAACTAGATAACAACAAGGAAATTCTTGTGTCCGTTTTGTTGACAGTATTGACCAAGGCATTCTAATTAGGTGAATTAATATTTTTAATGCACGGGTACATTATATCTATCTTTAGACTTATAAACCATAATGAAAATTCTTGGCCAGCTAGCTATCTACATGGTGTATCATCAGTTCTAGTACTTGCATTTATTAATCATAAATTTATTTCAGATTTTCAGTTCGAGTACTTGCATTTATTTCATATTTTCAGTTTGAGTACTTGTATTTATTAATCATAAATTTATTTCAGAATCTTATTTCTAGAACCGAGTACTTGCATTTATTAATCATAAATTTATTTCAGATTTTCAGTTCGAGTACTTGCATTTATTAATCACAAATTTATTTCAGATTCTTAGTTTTAATACTTGCATGTATTAATCGTAAACTCATTTCTTTAATGTTAACTTTATTGTAAATCATTAAATATTATAAAATCATTTTTGTAAGAAAATAATTGAATTTGATCTCCCGGCTAAAGCATATGATGCCTGACGCGACATTTAATCCAACCGGTCCTCCTCAAGACCTATCGACAAGAAATCTTGGACCAAGTCTCAAGATCTGCCAACTAAATATATCTTTTATGTATTTTATGACATATGCAGTGATACGATAAATAAATAAGTGCTAGTACTTGCATTTGTTAATCACAAATTTATTTCAGATTCTTAGTTCTAGTAGATGCATTTATTAATCATAAATTTATTTATTTCAGATTCTTAGTTCTAATACTTGCATGTATTAATCGTAAACTCATTTTTTTAATGTTAACTTTAGTGTAAATCATTAAATATTATAAAATCATTTTTGTAAGAAAATAAATTGAATAATTAATAATTATTTCTTTATTTAAAAGTACCCAATTACAGTTATTCACTAAAACAAAAACAAAACAATACACTATGAAAAAACTGCATTGCTTTTTAGCAATGGACAAAAGACATAATAGCAAATAAAATGTGTAACAAACCTACATCAAGAGTCCCATGGACGGGTTAATATGTGAGACATACTGTAAATATTAATTTCTGCAAATGTCTGTGATTCCCAACTATGCAGACACTATTTTGAATGCACGAATAAAAATCACAAAAAACTGTTGAATTGCACATTCTCCATATTACTAATCACTAATTTTTCACATTGAATATGCATAAAAATTGAAGATTTTTTGAACAGCCTCTCGAGAATGGAATTTTTGTTTGTGGAAATATTTTTACCCGTTATAGCTTACACCTTGGAATAGGACATCTCCATTTTTCAACAAATTTTAAGGAATAATAAACTTATTAATCATTTAGTGGAAGGTGTACTTTTGACAATTTGTGAAACATGTCCTAAATGAGGTATACGGCATTAATTGAAATACTTTAAACTGAAGAACTGGTTTTAGTTAATACTAATTTACTCATTAAAAAAAATTGCAAAACACACGAATAAATTAGCCAACATAACCTAAAACGTCAGTTCTAAACATCTAAAAACTTTCTTCGTATTCGTAAAACTGGTTGCATACATCGTTCAAAATAAAACCAAAAAGCGCCACTGTCTCAAAGTGTCAGGCGGAAAACGCCTGAACTATGGAAAGAGAAAATCTTACTGGGATATAGGCAACTTACATAAATTTTTTTTTTCTGGAGAGTTAATCTCAAAAATTATAAACTTTTGAGAATTGGTATTCTCGGAAATTAATTCTGTATCCTTCATTTAGGACATCTCCTTTTCACGTTAAAATTGGTGATCACAAATTGTCAAAACTGCCAAAAACACACCTCCTCTAAATGGCTGATATCTTTTTTATTAATCCTTAAAATTGACTCAAAAAAGGAGATGTCCTATTCCAAGGTATAAGCTATAACGGGTATAAATATTTCCCCAAACAAAAATTCCGTTCTCGAGATTAACTCTCCAAAAAATCGTCAAATTTTTATGCATATTCAGTATTGCCAACTGAAAACGAGGTCGTCAGTGGCAAGGCCCCTCTTAATCCTATTAGGTTGTAAACACTGTTGAGGGCTCTGGACTAAGCCCTGTATTCGAATTTCGTGGACTGTATTTTGTAGGTTTACTTCCTCAACTCCATCCAATAAAACCAATGGACACTTTTAATTTAACCATTTATTAAAATTCGTCAAATAAATAAATGAACATCAAACAAACAACAAAGTAACAAAAATTACATTACATTAGTAATTGTGAACAAGAACAAAGTATTAAAGTTGATTTAACGAAATGACCACATCATTCAGAAAATGTTAGTTTGCGTGTGTACTGTATGAGTGATAGATAGACACTGAGAGGTCCTAGGCTGATAGCAGCTAAAACCCCTCCGTTTTTGTTTTACGACGTTTACCGGTTTTCAGATATATCCCTTCCTTTTGCCGGCAATTTGTTCTAGAAAGATTCGAATGATTCTTTTTAATTTATACCGCGTAAACAAGTCTAGATTCGACGGTTAAATTTACGACCCACTAATTAGCATCGAGCAAAAAAAGTAACTTTGATGAGCCGCTTCCGGGTCGTCCGATGCCGCAATTATGAAATGGAGAAAAAAAATTGTTTTTGCCGGCACCGCCTTTGTGACACCGTTTCGTCAACATATTTGGTGCAGCGTTGTCGGTTTTACGGTTTTACGAATAGCGAATATGAGTTTGGATGTTTAATTATCTGAAATTAAACATTCTCCCCCCGCGAAAAGAGGCGGAGTATGGTTCTTGAAAGTTTCTAAAAAAATTTTTGTTTTTATTAAGTTGGGTCATCACCCTGTAGTTTCGGAATGAGTTTAATTGAAATAAGTTTGAAAATGTAAAAAGTTTTAAAATGTTTGGATATTTGGATCCTGGCCGCTTGTGGGCGCATAGTTTACAAAAATTGGATATTTGAATCCTGGCCACTTGTGGGCGCATAGTTTAATAAAAAATGTAAAAAGTTTTAAAATATTTGGATATTTGGATCCTGGCCGCTTGTGGGCGCATAGTTTACAAAAATTGGATATTTGAATCCTGGCCACTTGTGGGCGCATAGTTTAATAAAAAATGTAAAAAGTTTTAAAATATTTGGATATTTGGATCCTGGCCGCTTGTGGGCGCATAGTTTACAATAATTGGATATTTGAATCCTGGCCACTTGTGGGCGCATAGTTTAATAAAAAATGTAAAAAGTTTTAAAATATTTGGATATTTGGATCCTGGCCGCTTGTGGGCGCATAAGTTTAAAATATGATTTGTGCAAACGATTTGTGATTAGGCATCACCGAGCCATGTTCCTTATTTGGAATTAAAAAACAAAACATGCCAAAATCTTAGCAACATTTGCAAAAATTGCAACTATAGGCGTTGGCTTTCCCAGATCTGCTAGCAGGAATATCCCAGATCAATTCCTTAGCCCTCTCTCTATAACGACTACCTCAGCCTACAATAGTTTTTCCCTACAAATGAATGCCAAAATAGTACTTGAATGTTTGAACGAAAATGGTCAAAAAGATCCCAAGGGTATACGATCACCCTGTATGAAAGTAGAATTGTTTAAAATATTTGGATGGATATAAAATCCTAAGGGTATTTGCTCACCCTGTATGAATGAAAAAAGTTTAAATGTTTCTGAATGATGAATATAAAATCCTGAGGGTATTTGCTCACCCTGTATGAATGAAAAAGTTTAAAGTTTTTTGGGAATATTTTCCGCTTGAGGGAATCACCCTGTATAAAAAGAATTGTCAGAGTATCTGGAGACGAAGTGTCCCTAGGGTATAATCTTTGGATGAGATCACCCTGTATGAATGAAAAAAGTTTAAAAGTTTTCTGAATGATGGATATAAAATCCTAAGGGTATTTGCTCACCCTGTATGAATGAAAAAAGTTTAAAAGTTTTCTGAATGATGGATATAAAATCCTAAGGGTATATGCTCACCCTGTATGAAAATGAGAAAAAAAATGAAAAATAGAAATTGCATCACTGCTTGTTTAAGGTATTTGCTATAAAATGAAGTGCCTTCTGAAAATTAAAATGAATGCGTTTGAGCGTTTTAATTTGTTTTTAAGATTTATTTATGTAGTTTATTCGATTGATTTTTGTTTGGTTTTTAAAATGATGGGTTATTGATCCCTTGTATGTAAAAAAGTAGAAAGATTTGATTTAACGAATAGTTTTTTGTTGTGGAATGTTTTTTCCAGTACAACAATTGAAATGAATGTACGAACACCTTTTTTGGCCACATCAGAGGATTTCTGGTACAAAGTAAAGTAGAAATGTCAAAGAATGTTTATGATAAAAATAATTGTTTGAGGGTAGTTTTCCCTGAAAGTTGAATACATGAAAAAGTACGATAAATGGATAAGTAATCCTGAAAATAGAGCCTTATTAGAAGGACATTTTTAAAGTTTTTATTTGTTGAAGAGGGTAGTTTCCCTGAAAGTTGACAAGAGTTTTGAATTTTAGAACGATACATAACTGGGCATTTTAGTATCCCGTCTACAACCCCTTGGACCTAGTTTGGCACCAAAGGGAGGTGTCTCACCATAGAGATCACCTGGCATTGTTGATTGACAGAGTCTGGGCATCCAATATCCCTGGGGGTAGTTTCCCCATACAACCCCTTAGATCTGAAAGATACCAAAGGGAGATGTCTCACCATAGAGATCATCTTATTTTTGTCATAGAGTCTGGGCATCCAATATCCCTGAGGGTAATTTCCCCCATACAACCCCTTGAACCTAGTAAGGTGCCAAAGGGAGATGTCTAACCATATAGAACATCTTGTGCGAAAATGAAAAGTAGAATTGCTAGAAATTTAAATGTTTGTTGTTAGAGAAAAATCAAAATATATTTGCAAGAGAAGGTATAATCTTTTAGTAGATCACCCTATATAAAAAAGTATAAAATTGTCAACGAAAATTGAAATATATTTGCTAGAAGAGAGTATAATCGTTTAGTAGATCACCCTATAGAAAAAAGTATAAATTGTTAGCGAGGATTTAAAATATGTTTGTCAAAGAGGGTATAATCTTTTAGTAGATCACCCTATAGAATAATAATGCGAACGAATGCGAATAAAAATAGTACAGGAGCCTTGCTATAAAATGAAGGACTTCCCTTTAGATTGAAAATGCGAAAATGAACGAAATACAAGAAGTCTTTAAATAAAGAACTTCTTCTTGAGTGCAAAACGAAAAAATAGAAAGTATGTGCAATGAACGATAGATTGAAAATTGTTTGGCTATGGAGAGCCTGTTGCTAAGGGATAATTTTCCCTGTGAACGAGAATAAAAATATAAGGGTATGCAGCCCTTTGTACCTCTGATGCGGCGCTAGTTTCTAGAATAAAAGGGAGGTGTCTTATTTTTTGAAGAACACCTTGTATAAAAAATAGAAAAATAGTAAAATGTTTTTATAGTATTGAGTTGTAAGTTAAAATGATTTTTATTTATTAAGTGAGATATTAGATCTCGAAACAACGATCAGCTGTTGTTTTGTATTTGCGACGAAAATGAATTTTAAGAATAAAGTTTGATTGTAAAAATAGCGAATGTTTATGATTTGAGTTTTAAATATTGTTTAGCGATTTATTTGTAGAATCGTAGAACCATATCTACGGGTTTTTTACGAATTTGTTTAACGAAATGATTTGAAAAATGCGAGAATTATTTTTTGCCGTCGGCAAATGGAAAAAAGTAAGTTAAGAATAAATGCGATTTGATTATTAGTGCGATTTTCTTGTACGAAAATTTGTTTTAATTACGAACGATACGAATTTTTTTAAATTGTGTTTGTATAGTGAACGAGTTGAATTGTTGATTCTTAACTTGGAAAGGTGGCGTTTTAAAAGCCTAGTTATTTTTTAATAAACTTTCGTGCTGTTTACACGAAATGTAAAAATTCGAATGCATATTTTCTGAATGATTGTGACGAGATTTGGTAGCGAGAACAATTTTTCAATTTTTGACAGAGAAATGTTTGTATATATGAAAATTGAGTTCATTTTTGAATTGTAGATTTTGATTGTGTGAAAATTTGTTCTTTCTGTTAGAACACAAAATATGTACGATAAAAGTACGTAAATACAAGTAAATGCAATGTATTATAGGTTAAAAATATGCGACAATTATATAAATACAGAAAAAAATGTATAAAATGCGACAAATGTTTTATATGTTAAGAAAAAATGAAAAAATACATGTATCTCGACTTTATAGCTAAAAATATGCAGAACACACAAGTACGAAATGTTTTCTTTTTTATAAATGTTTGATAGTTTACAGTAAGTAAGTAAATAAATATCTACGGCCGGCTAGTTAGCGCATGCACCGAGAATTTGGTAAGTTTAAAATACAATGAAAGTTTTTTATACGTAAATGTAACGAAAAAATGTGTGCATTAATTTACCACAAGCCTACGATTGTTATCGGACCGCTTTTAAGTGGTTACAACGAATTTAAATGAGTTTTACAAAAAATACCTTTACCACAAGCCTACGATTGTTATCGGACCGCTTTTAAGTGGTTACAACGAGTTTAAATGAGTTTTACAAAAAATACCTTTACCACAAGCCTACGATTGTTATCGGACCGCTTTTAAGTGGTTACAACGAGTTTAAATGAGTTTTACAAAAAATACCTTACAATTTCTTGCTGTGAAGAGTTGCTTGAAGGTTTGAAGTTGCTTGAAGTTTGTAAGCCACCATAGGCCTACTGATGAAGTTGAAGAGTTGAACTGGATCGCTCAGGATCATTGAAGAGTCTCTGGAGTCGCTCAGGATCATTGAAGAATCTCTGGAGTCGCTCAGGATCATTGAAGAATCTCTGGTTTAAATCCGGATCGTTTGGACCATGATGAGGTCCTGGAGAAGTAACGAAGTTTTGCTAATTGAATCCGGTTCGATGGGACCATGTTGAGGGCTCTGGATTAAGCCCTGTGTTCGAATTTCGTGGACTGTATTTTGTAGGTTTACTTCCTCAACTCCATCCAATAAAACCAATGGACACTTTTAATTTAACCATTTATTAAAATTCGTCAAATAAATAAATGAACATCAAACAAACAACAAAGTAACAAAAATTACATTACATTAGTAATTGTGAACAAGAACAAAGTATTAAAGTTGATTTAACGAAATGACCACATCATTCAGAAAATGTTAGTTTGCGTGTGTACTGTATGAGTGATAGATAGACACTGAGAGGTCCTAGGCTGATAGCAGCTAAAACCCCTCCGTTTTTGTTTTACGACGTTTACCGGTTTTCAGATATATCCCTTCCTTTTGCCGGCAATTTGTTCTAGAAAGATTCGAATGATTCTTTTTAATTTATACCGCGTAAACAAGTCTAGATTCGACGGTTAAATTTACGACCCACTAATTAGCATCGAGCAAAAAAAGTAACTTTGATGAGCCGCTTCCGGGTCGTCCGATGCCGCAATTATGAAATGGAGAAAAAAAATTGTTTTTGCCGGCACCGCCTTTGTGACACCGTTTCGTCAACATATTTGGTGCAGCGTTGTCGGTTTTACGGTTTTACGAATAGCGAATATGAGTTTGGATGTTTAATTATCTGAAATTAAACAAACACTATTATTTGCCCTAATTAACTATTTGGTTTAACAATATGTTATTCCAAAAATTTTTGTAGTCTTCTAGGCACATGAAAACTGATTTACAGGACCGTACTAAGAACTAAATGTTACATTAGAGTTACCTATACAACACCCATTATATTTATTTTTTTTAACCTTCCTTATATGGAAAAATTGTGTAGTTTGGAGTAGAAAAGTAAGAAAAAACTAAAATTAAATTTTTTTAAAGGATAAAAATACATAAAAGCACATTTTTAGTTCAGCAATATTTAATTAAATTATAAACAAAATTCAAAAATTACACAACCCTTAAAACAGTGAAGTTTAAGAAATTATAATAACTGTTCGAAATGACCCCCATTCTGTTGAATGCATGTTGTTTCTCGCTTAATAATTTGATTTACAGATTTTCGAATGATGTTTTCGTTATTTTTATGCTCTTGGCATATCCTTTTGACATTTATTTGAGCTGAATAAACTTTGGACTTTAAATGTCCCCAAATATGGTATTAGGAAAATTTTCATTTAAAAAATCCCGTACAATTAGCCTAAAATGAGGAGAATAAATTCCAGCTGGTGTCTACACCTTTATCCTCTAACAAAATTGGTAAAATATTTTGAAGAAGATATAAGTAAATTCCTCCAGTTAATATTTGAGGGAGTATATGGGTTCCAATTAACTTATTGTTAAAAACACTACACCATAGATTTACCGAAAATTTATATTGCTAATGAGCTTCCCTGATGGTAGCAAATGGATTATGTGTTTTTTCTAGTCTTTTAAGTGTTGTGTAATTTTTTAATTTTGTTTGTTATTTAATAAGAAGATATTATTTAACTAAAAATTATTTTTATGTATTTCACTCATGTGTTGTTGACGTATCTATTTAATTTCCATTACCAACTTTAAATAAATAAGGAGTCACATTCACAATACTTTTTATGTACTTTTATCATTTACAAAAATTTGATTTTAGTTTTTTTATTCTTCTTCTCCAAATTAATTAAGCAAGTTAGTGCCCCAAAAATGTAAGAAAACTTAATTATTTATGAGTAGTAAAATTATATGTGCAAAAATAAAAAGTATATCGTTAAATTCCATTTTTTATCCTCTTTTTAGCTATGGTAAAATATTTTTGAAAATTTAACATACAGGGTGTTGTTTATGAGCGGAACGAATTTGTCAACTTTTAGTGAAGCCGGGCCTGGATTTTTAATATTAATGATATCTCAATTAATTTGTTAAGATAAAAAGAGTATGTGTACCAAATATTATAGAAGACCAAAAATGACCAAAATGTACAAAACACTCTGTATCTCAGCTATAAGGGACTTTAGACCCATAAAGTATAGGTTATTTGGAATCACCCCAGTGACACCTATCCACTGTTAAAATGTTTCCCTCTCCCAATGAAAATTATGAATTATGAATTATGATTTGTTGTTATATTTCAACCACTTTTTGTTTGTTAAAATTACGGGGATGTGTATTTTAGTCCAAATATTTAATGTTTGGTTGATCTTCTCTATATTACTAATCTCGCAGTATTCCTCTCCAAAAGATTATTCTTCTTGCTTCTTAAGTGACTAGAATTTATTTATATAAGTGGTCCAGATTATATGACAACATATAATTAACATCTAACTGTAGAACTCAATGAGCATTATTGATAGATATAAGGTTCCCTGATATAAGAAAGTATATTACCAACATCAAGTTAAAAATAAAAAGCTCCTCTAACATATTAATGTTATAGTCCTTTCCGTTACTTACGATTTTGTTTTAAATTAATTTTAGATGTTCTAATGGATCGCACTGATTTTTGCACTGAAGCTTGCCTTAATATCAAAATAATTATCCATAAAGCGTTATACTATTTTTTAGTCTGATTTCTATGACAAACTAATGACCTGTCCTTGGTACTACTGGAACAGAAACAACAGAAATACTCTGCAAAATACAATTTTGAAATAAGTTGTTTTGTGTTATCAGAACTGAATTATCCACTATTATTAAAAGTAAGTCAATAAAAAATTATAATATAAAATTTGTCATATGCTTTGTTCAAATAGCACCAATTACAAATGTTTGAATTAAATAAAGGTTGTTCAGGTATGTATTTAAAAAAACCGTAAACTTTGTTCGAATCAATAAAATGTACATACATTATTACGATACTTTACATTTCGGCGCTATTTAATTTCGTTCAAAATCTTGCAGGTCCCATTTAATTTTTTTTTACATTTAATAAGAAATCACAAGTGGTTATTTGTTACAAAGGCCTACAATAATTAAATTACAGCGCAGGGATGCTGTGTTAGAGGGATGAATATATTGGATGTTGTGGAGATGTAGCGATTCGGCAACATTTGATTGTTACATTTTATCTATTTTCATTTGCAGAACAAAATGATTCCGCTTTTCACAAGCCGACAATGCAAACAAAAATTCTTGTTGGCACATCTACAGGCCGCTAATGCGGTTCAAAGAAACTTGTCAGCACATCTGGGAATTTGGTTTTTATATTTCTGCAATTGAAAATGGAAAAACTATACCCGCTTATTATATTATAGTAGATTATATGTAAAAAATATATTTGGAATAATACCATGAAACTTGTATTATCATGATTTTTCAAATGGACTATAATATTTTATTATATTGTAGGGATTTCGATTGTGTTATTCACTCTTCACACTTGCAAGAAAGTACATGTAGACATCAGTAATCAAGAGATTTCAAGTTGTATTTGAAAATTTGACATCATCACCTAATAATGCAGTATTAGCAGAAACACAAGAACCCCCTTTAGCACTCCGAGAAAATATATGGCTGAAAAGCAGCTAAAATATCGAACATTTAACACGAATATGGTCACGAAAATTGCTCACATTAACCATAATAATCTGACACTTCCTTATTTGAGGATTAAAAGTTCACCATCTTCAGCTGATGTTTTTATTGAAACGAGTCCAGTAGATAAATACATTAAATATAATTTACCGATTTTCCAAGACAACTATGAAGTAGTAATTTTCAAACCACACATCATATACCGATATACCTAGTATAAACAATGCGCTCATAAAAGACGAATTGAGCAAAATGGGCGAACCTTTAACAAAAATCTTTACAGATGGGTCAAAATGTGATGATGGCACTGGACCATTGAAAACTCTCCCACCAAAATATAAAAAAATTATTAATTAATCTAAAAAATTGCAGCGAAAATATTCACTTTCTTTGGGTCATAGGACATTGTGGGCTTAAAGGAAATGAATTAGTCGATTTAGAAGCCAAAGAGGCTTGCAGAATGGACGTAAATACGGTAATCCCAGCATTTTCGGATTTAATAAATATATATAGCTACTTAATGGACTAGTTCCGAGGCCATTCTCTCTCTCTCACACACACACACACACATACACAAGTTGTATTTTAAAAATATTCTAATTGATTTTACTTTCTGAATGTTATTAAATACAGAAAATATTCTTTGATTAATAAAAAAATGACTTATTAATAAACCTCATTTTTATCTTAGGAAGGGGTGATATTTAAATTTTTTAAAAATACGATCAAATCGGTTTTTCTACTTCGAATTCGCCTTTGTGCAAACTTTCAGGTTTTGGTAAGAGAAAAATCTCGCGCAAAAGGTGAGAAAAAGTAGGAAAATTATCTATGAAACTCGACAGTCATCTAAGAAAGTAATTTCTCATATATGTAAATAAACTAGTGAAAAAATTATTAGCCACAAGAACTTTTACCGTTTATAAAGCTTCTAGCAGTATTTCATTACAAACTTATGTTCCAGTCTAATTTTTCTTATCACACCAATTGGCCGGTGTAAGTGATTAGAGATCTTATCAGTGTACCTCTAACAGGTATAATTAATAAATCTTTTAAAGTGGGTAAGTTAAAAATTAAGGTAAAGAAATATACCTATTCAAAATCAATTTGCTAAATTATTTAAGAGTTTCGGTTTCGTTTTTTTAAGGTTTGACTCAGTTACGAGTTGTTTTTTTTTGAAAATAAATTGTTATGGGTCTGACAAACTTATTCCACAAAAGTTTTCTAAAAATAGTTATTTTTCCAATTAACATTGAAGAGCATTTAATCCTAATCTATCTAAGTCAAAGTTAATGACATTTAATTAATTATTCACTAATTACCTGCGTCCGATATTAAATAGTATATTACAGGGACGTATGCCATTAGTCTATAACTTATTAGAAAAAATACTTAAATATTGGAGTAGGTGGCCAAGGAGCCAATTGTGGTGTTTTTATTTTAATACCAATTCAGTTCTTTTTTTTTTCATCGTAATTTAGCATCAACAATTATGTCACGATACTTTACATTCAGCTCACGATGTCTATTATTTATTAATAAAGTTCACGAACATGATCCCTAATTACTAGGACTAGTCAACGACAGTATTGCCTATGCAAGTAAAATGCACCAACAATCGTATTTATTAAAGTTCTTAAATCACTGGTATAAAGTATTTAAAGTAGAGTATGGATCCAATAACACTTCCACGAGGTACTATAGCTCCCATTTCTTTTAAATTAGAATATCGGTATTCATGCTTGATTATAAATAATTTATCTAATAAAAATGATTAAAATCTCTACATGCTATGGTACTATGGTACAACTTGTTGTAGGAGTTAAAAAGGTATGTCAGCAAGACAATACCTTTTCTGGGCAGTATTATATTTATATTATGTTGCTATTTTACTTATGAACGCCAAATACGTAATAGAAAGGTTGCCTTCTGGTAAATAGAGCTTACTTTAAATCTAAGGCTATCAACTCAATACATATTTGAAATGTATAATAGGCTAAGCGTTCAAAATAATGAGGTTTCTTAAGTCCACACCTGATATTTACGCCGTGTACTATTTACTTTCGGGGTCTGCTTATTTTTTGACAAATGGATAAGTAATAATAATAATTAATAAATAAATAAGATCAGTTTATTTACTCATTATACAGAAAATCGCCCTTATATAGACAAGTAACAAGTTCACTGTTACATAGACAAAGCCATTGAGATCTTTAAGAAAAAAATATTATTTTTGGTAATGACAGAAGATCAAAAGAAGAGTGAGATGAAAACTATGACAGGTAGTATATAAAAGAACTTAATAATTTAAATTATGAAAATTATATCGTCGGTCAAATTCCAAAACCGCGTAATTAGGTCTCATTTTTCTTTGATAAATATTGAAAATCGTCTATTTATATTTTGTGTATACCTGCAGAACTTTCTTTGCAGTTTGTGGTTTTTGGAAAAATGTGGAATATTTTCTAGTATTAATTTTGTTTAGTTTCAGCAATATTATTGTTGTTTTAGAAGATCACTTGGAATTTATGCAAACAATTGGCTTATTCAAATTTGCTGCAAAACACAAAAAGATTTTTCAATCCATTCAAATGACTTTGTTTATTCTGATAGAATTGACAACTCTCTGGGTGTTGATCCTGATAGGTAATACTCAAAATTTTGGTTATATCAGACGTTTTTTGCTTACTCAAGTTCTACTGCATAATGTAAGTAAAATTTAAAATTAAATAGGGTAGCCCTGAGTTAGCTTTATTTTTACAGATTATCACAGAATAAAATGGTTGTCTACAGGTTGATTCGTAAATACACACCTTAAGCATTTTTTATGTATTATTTGGTATTTTAAAATAAATGGCCATTTTCATCTTAAATTATTAATCATTTCAATGCGCTATATTGCATGTTATGCAAAAAATAATTTCGTTTTCATGATATTTCATGATATTTTCTAATTTAGTAATTGAAATTAGATTCATTCAAACGGAACACGATGAATATCATGCTGCCAGTTTGATGTTATATAATTGGCGCAATAATTTCTTAGATATATTTCAACTTCAATAATATCAATACAAAAATAAGAATATAAGAATCGTAGAAAATAAAAAATGGAAGTATAGTTCAACTCAGAAATTTTAGATCAAAGTATAATTTCATCCCTCTAAGAATAAATACGTATTTTTGATTAGATAAAAACTCAATAAATGTCTTTAAAACCCTTTGCTCTCTACGTTCAAAAATATTTACCAAACTGTGAATAATACCTCTAGTTTTAGTAGAAGAAAGCGTATAGTTCTAGCAAATCAGGAAGAGTAGCTAGATATACTGCTTCATTTCGAAGGTAGGTCCATCCATAATTACTCGCGAATAGACTTTTTTAAAATATTGTATTATTTTTTAGAAAATTGTGAGTGTAGTATGAATAACGCAGTCGATCCCGATTTTTTTACTAAAATATTATGGACTGATGAATCATCCTTTTCTACGGCAGGAGTTTTTTAATAGGAAAAACCGAAGGTCATGGGAAAACAAGCACAACAGAAAAAGATTGGTAAAGCAAATACAAAATTCAGGAAGAAAAGTTGTTAGTTTTTGGTGCGGAATTTTCAGAAATAAAATGGTTGGGCCTATATTTTATGGTTATACTTTAACTGGAGTTACCTATCTGGAAATAATTATACCAGAAGCAGAAAATATTCTTATTCAGAATTTTCCCGAAGCCGAACTTGATGATGTGATTTGGATGCATGAAGGGGCAATTCCGCATAGTGTCCTAGCCGTTCGAGATCATTTGGATAATGTATTCCCAACATGGATAGGGAATAATGGAACAATTAAATGGCCACCTAACAGGGGATTTCTAAAAGACATTGTCAATGGTAATAATAATAGTATTCAAGTCATTAAAGACAGGATTCGACTTGAAATAAACAATCTTGATGTAAATAATGAAGCCATTTCCTGTGCAATTATTAATATAAGACGACATTATCAATTATACATTGACAATAATGGTGGACACATCGTACATCTTTTATGAGTTATCATTTATTTATATTTCCTAAATAAACCTATTTTGTTTAAATATTTGTACTGATATGTAATTTATATAAGTCTTTTTTTGCAAATAAACACTATTCTATGCTATTCTATTCTATACAAGCCGCCAATGCTGATTAAAGCAACTTGTCGGCACACCTGGGATTTTTGTTTTCATTTTTCTGTAATTGAAAATGGAAAAACTATACCTTGTGACTTATGCCAAATTCTTCAATTTTTATAGTATCGCTGTCGGTACGTTCTCATGGACATTAACTTTTTTGTGCGTTCAGAATTGTTCTTCGAGTTGGGTCGACTAAATATTGATTTGCATAATTCGATAAAGCTATGATTACTGATCCTAAGTATTTCTCTCCCACGAATTTAAATTTAACTACACTTAGGCAATATCACCACATCGTAAACATAAATCTAAAAAAATCTAAAATACTTTTCTTTTGTGTTTTTTAGGCAAGTTCTGTATTATTACTACATATGCTTCAAGTTGAAGACGTTGGTGGATTACAACAACAATATTTTAAATATTTTTGTTCGTTGAACGAATGCGACCAAGATTTCAAGAACACAATAAAAAGAGAAACAAAACATCTCAAATTTGTTAGCATTCTCATGTTTTTTATTAACTGTTTTATGTTTTCTTCTTTCTTTTATTTAAATATCAGGTATGCGGACGAAAGTATCTGTATTGTAATATCCTACGTTAATCAGAATCTCCCTCAATATGAATTATTTTTTATTCCATTTGTGGTGTTTAGTACATATATTATAGCATACGAGATAGTTTGTCCTATCTGGGTTGTTACTTATTGTGCATGTCATTTAACTACTCAATTAGACTTATTGAGTTATTATCTGGATAAAAACGTAATACAATTAAGTGTCGACGAATTAAATTGTATGGACGACAAGACTTACCAGGATGTCATATTTCAACGTTTAAAGTTTTGCATTAAACACCATGTGGATTTGAGATAGTAAGTTTTGCATTTTATAATAAAAGTAAAATACCTAACGCCTCAGACACAAACAACGGATTTTGGACGTATGGTAAAAAGTCGTACAAACATTCCTTTGATATTTTGCCGCCGACGGCAAAATATCGTGCCGTGCTGCGTGAAAGGTCCCATTCATTTCTTCATGCCAAGGAATGTACGGCAAAATGTCGTCCGACTGTTTACCGTCCGTCCAGAAATCGTTGTGTCTTCAGCGTGAGACGTTTTTCGGTCTGATTACAACCATTGCCAAAAAATATATTTTGGGGCCTCCATATTTTTTTTAGAAGAAAGTGATTTTTAGTTGGGAAATCTTAGAAAAATTGATTATTTATGGTATTGGACTGCTTAATAGAGATTCACGAGTTTGATTTGATTTTAAGAATTTGATTTGAGTTTGATTTCAAATCAAATCAAACTATAACAATTTAAAGTTTATAATATCAAATTTTGATCAAATTAGTTTGAATAATTAAATCGTTAGTTGGTTCACAAGTATTTTATTAGTTTACCTAAGTATAAAAAAAGCTACTTAATACATGAAAAAAAAACAAAAAGACCTAATAAAAAGACAACAAATATAAAGTAGTTCATTTTTTACGATTTTACTTGTGGATTTTCACTTTACTTCTTTCGAAAAATGAAGATTTTTTAAATATTGGAATTCTGTATTTTCCGCTACACAATTTCCAATCTAAAAACATCATTTTTATTTTTAATATTGTTATGATATGAGCAGATAAGCAGTATGGAATATTACAATAGCTTCCGCAGTTTTTTAAAAATCGGTGTTGCTAACTCTATCGTAGGATAGTACTTAAGTTACATGATCACCAACTTAATTAACTGAATGGAAGAGTTCTAAAGCAAAAATTATGTTTATTTACAACCATATATGCAATGCTGTCAGTACTAACGTCATTGAAGGTTAGAAAGTGTCATATTACACACCTCTACTTCCCGCTCTCATTTCCCGCCCTCACTTCCCGCCCTCTAAAATTTTGTGATCGTTAATATTTTTCTCATCTATTCTAGATGCATATTTTTTATATTTAAAAATATAACACATTGACAAATAGTATAATACCTATTTAATGGCAAACAATAAAAAACAACAATGAACTAAAATACAACAAACTACTTATTGAAATTAATGGTTAAATTTGAATTATTATAAGCGTTTATAGAAATATTTAGGCCAGTACCAGCGCTGGCGTCTCCAACAGTTATCTCTTTGGTCGACAAATTAATTTGCTGTTGAATGACTAAGGTTTGTGAACTACTTGCAACAGCTTCAGAAGACATCGGAGGACATTTTTCTCAATTTATTATTCGCGAACTTAATATCCATCCGACTTTATCTGACATTTATTTATATTGGTGACAGTTGTTTACCACATAGTAACAGTAACAATATAGGTACCTGCTTGATTATTCTGAGAAAAATGTCCTGTCATTCCTGTCTCGAGATCATAGCTAACTAATCTCTCGACAGTAATGAAATTCTTCCCACCTCGGTGTGTAATATACTATTACTTTTCATGGAACAAATGGTGTCAGGTTTAGGACCGATGCTCACGAGCGCTCGTTGCTCGTTGTCCATAACTAAAACGCTGTTATACGACGTTCCGTGTGAACCTCTCGATATAAACTAATGTATCTTAACAACAGTGTTGCCGATGCCAATTTATCATATTCCACAATATCCCAAGTCAAATTCCCCAAATTTGGTGATAAAAATCTGCTGATTCCCCAAAAATTCCCCTTAATAGTTTAAGTACCTTACCTTAGGATTATCTTCTTTGTTTTGACCTTTTATTAACCATTTATCCATTTTTGCACAAAATCGTATCGTTATTTCGCGACAGAATACAAAATCAACTCCCCTAACGCAAAGCTAGCAAATTAGAAGCCTCTAAAACTAAGGGAATCACAGAAAGGTTTTTTCTATGTGTTTGCGTTCGCACCGCGCGGAGATAAACAGACTTACCCGATTATAATATAATTTATTATAACAAAAGTAGGCACAATGGACAAAGGATTTGCTGCTGTGCAAATGGTCGAGTTCTTTGCCCAATCTGAACTGTTTTTGCCTTTAATTCCTACATGATTATTTATTATATTGTTTAACGATGAGATTTCAAAATCCCCGCATTTTCCCCGCATAATGCCAATCCCCAATCATCTTGAGATTCCCCGCAGTTTGGGGAATTCCCCACAAATTGGCAACGCTGCTTAACAACGTCGGCGTTTAATTGTGGCTTGGCGTCGAGAAGATTCCGAGCGGTACTATTTTTGCAGTTGCGTTAACGTCAACGTCTGGCAACGTCGACGTTGCGTCGTGTGAATGCTTTCATTGTGATTAATATACTTTCAGGACGTCCGGCGTTAAACGCGACGTCGCGTCGACGCGACCGCAAAAAGCGCTCGTAAGAATCGGCCCTTAGGCCTGGAACTTTTAGGTTACTTGAAAAAAATTCAGAGAGGATCAAGCTCCACTAGCTACAAATAATTCATTTATAAATTATAAATTCCTTTATTTCATTTATATCAAATAATAAAATATATATTTTTGGACTTTTTTTAGCATTTTTAGAATTCATTTAGCAAAAATGTCACATGCTACTATGTTTTTTGAATTCTTAACAGGATCCATCAGTGTTGTTATATGTCTATATTTTATATTAGATGTAAGTAAAATTACTTTTGTGTATGTCGAAGTTTATTTTGTATTAAATAGCCACATTTCACTACAAAACATTTTTTTATCCACTATTAACAATTCTTTTTTTACCCATTTTTAGGGAGTTAATCCAAAATTTAATATTTTAATGGGTGCAATAATAATAACTGGTGTAATTGAATTTACCGTTGCTTGTTTTTATGGACAAAAATTAACAAATGCGGTAAGTTTCATTTTATTTATAACAAAATAGATTATTTAACGAGCGTGTAATATAACCATTATACGCGAGGAAAATACTATACTTTATCTATGATTTATATTTCTTGGTCAATTCCTTGAAATATACCAGCAAAGTGTCTTCAGAAAACGAATTAGTACCATTTAGAAATTAGAAATTTGCAATTGATCAGTTTAATGTTCATAAGTAAACTGGATTTTTTCAAATGATACCTATGCAATTTTGATTTTTTTATTAAACGGAAAGAAAAATAAAAAAGAAAACTAGTGATTGTTATATAGATATAATAATATTATGATTTGTTGTCATATTTCAACTGTATTCTATAAGGCACTTTTTGTTTGTTAAAATTACGGGGATGTGTGTTTTAGTTCGAATATTTAATGTTTGGTTGATATTCTGTACTATTAATATCGCAGTATTCCTCTCCGAAATATTATTCTTCTTGCTTCTTAAGTGACTAGAATTTATTTATATAAGTGGTCCAGATTATATGACAACATATAATTAACATCTAGCTATAGAACTTAACGAGCTTTATTAAAGTTAAAGATAAAAAGCTCCTCTAACATATTAAAATGCGTTATAGAGCTTTCCGTGACTTATATATATTTTTTTAAATTAATTTTAGATGTTCTAATGGATCGCATTGATTTTTGCACTTAAACTTGTCTTAATATCAAAATAATAACTATTTTTTAGTCTGATAATTTCTATGACAAACTAATGACCTGTCCGTGGTACTACTGGAATAAAAACAACAGAAATACTCTGCTAATGTTAACAACAGCTGCAAAATACAATTTTGAAATAAGTTGTTTTGGGTTATCAGAACTGAATTATCCACTATTATTAAAAGTAAGTCAATAATAATAGTATATTATTCAATGAGTTTGGGTGGGATATTTTATTACACGCGGATGAAGTTTGCAGGTCAGGTGTAATCATCCGAGTGTAATAAAATAACCACACAACGAGTTGAATATAATACTTTATCTACTAATGTCGAAAAATAATAGATTATTTATACCTTAAAAATATCTATTAAATCAAATTAAGAACAAAACATTTTTAAATGCTGATGAAACTTTTATACGAATATAAATACTCATTTATACTAAATTAATTCTTACTTATTCAAATTTAAAGTTATGTTGCTGCAATTCGAGAAATTAATTGTATCTGCAACACCAAAATTCATATTGTGATCTGTATTTGATATGAAATTACTAGAACTAGCATATGTTGTTGAATTATTAGTATTATTTTTTGTGGATTTGATGTAAAATTCTATTAGTAAAATATCAATTTCAACAAATTTATTATTATTAAGTTTTTAGTGAATGACTTTTACTGGCATTAATTTCATTTGACATTGACGTATAAATTAAAGGTCGCGTTACATAGTAAATGTAAATGCGTTCTTGATCTTGATTGGTTAAATTTAGTTGCCTTATGATTATTTGTTATTAAAAGTGTTGAATTTTCATTATTTAACGCTTTTTAACCAATCAAATCAATTTTACAAACACACTATTGAATAATGATTTGATTTATGGTTTATTATTTGACATTAGTAGATAAATTATATTATAAAATTTGTCACATGCTTTGTTCAAATAGCACCACTTGCAAATGCTTGAATTGAATAAAGGTTATTCAGGTATGTATTAAAAAAAACTCAAAATTTTTGGTCGAATCAATAAAATGTTCATAAATTATTAGGAAACTTTACGTTTCGGCGTTATTTATTTGCAGAAAAACCTATACCGCTTCTGGATGTAACATTTTTTTAAATTAGCGGACATTTCAGTAGATTCTTGGAAAAAAGATATCAAACCAGCCTATTTTTTAAAATCTTGCAGGTCGATTATGATCTTAAATTTTTTTTCTTTAACATTTAACAACAAATCAGAAGTTGGAATTTGTTACAAAGTTCTTTATGGTATAGAGAGACTTAAAAAATTAAATTACAGCGCAGGGATACTGTGATAGAAGGATGGTAGATATTAGATGTTGCGGGGATGTAGGGATTCGGCAACATTTGATTGCTACAGTTTATCTATTTTCAATTGCAGAACAAAATGATCCTGCTTTATACCAGCCGACAAAGCACTTTTTTTATATTTCTGCAATTGAAAATCGAAAAACTATACCCGCTTATTCTAATGTAGTGGATTAGATTTGACGCACGAGTTTGGTTTATATGTATAAAAATATATTTGTAATTAATTTCATAAAACATGTGTAATCATGATTTTATAATATTTTATTATATTATAGGGATTTCGATTGTGTTATACACTCTTCGCACTTGCAAGAAAGTACATGTAGACATCAGGAATCAAGAGATTTCAAGTTGTATTTTAAAAATATTTTAATTGATTTAACTTTCTTATTGTTGTATTTTTAAATCAAATACAGAAAATGTTTTGGAAATGATAAAAAATTGACTTCTTTAATAAACCCGTTTTTTATCTTAGGAACAGGGGTGGTATCTTCCAGATATAAAAAGAAAATTAAATGGAGGAGGATACGCGGTTGGAGGGTTGGAGGGCCAAAGTGATATTGTACCTACTAAATTTTGATTGCGTTTATCGTTGTTTACCTCTTAAAAAGATTGAAAGAAAATGGGTACGTGGAGTGGATAAAGATGGGATTACAAATTTTCTCTTAGAACGCAATGGTTTTTTGTTGGAAAACATCAATCTAATTAAAGAATTGTATTAACAGGAGTACTGCAGTGACCACAAATCAGTAAAGCAAGTTGGAAATATTAAACGCTTTCGAGGGGTCGTTAATGAAAAAATGACTTGGGAACATCATATTGATGTTCTAAAATACCATCTCCTTTGATGTTCTTAGGTCAATTTATTTATGTTAAATAAAAAAATTATATATGAAAATTTTATGAATATAATTTAAAAATTATCAGGTACAAACGTTTGTTATATCCAAACTTCACAAACTGGTTTCGAGTTTTCCATTTTGTCGGATTTTAAGATCAAGAAACATCGTGTCGTCTTTGACGTAGTTACTTTTAAATAAGACATTATGTGGAATAAAAATATAACAAGAAGACGATTCTTGAGGATCTTCACATTCTTCGTCACCATGTTGACGTTTTGCGGTTATGACTTTTGTAAAGGGTTTTGCCTAAAAATAAAATTGTTTTATTTCTTAGAGAACAATTCAGAGTTCTAAACTAACTGAGGGGTACGGCAAGGTTCTATTTTAGGACCCCTACTTTTAGTTTATTAATATATTTAACATTTAAACTTATAACGCTCATTGGAATAGTGGGGAACAATAATTTAAAAATAACTTGAGGATTATAACTAAATATTTATTCTCTATTTCTTTATTTACTTTTTCCAAATCTTCAAGATCTCGTAGTGTTAGACTTCCTTCGATTTGACAGGGCCATTTTAATAACAAATCGTATTCCCCTTTAAGAACATGCAAACATAAGAGAGCATATCTGTCTTGCCATTTATTTAAACCATTGGTGTACATCAACATCTAAAAAATATACGAAATACAGAGAGGTTTTTACATGTCGGGAAAATTATTATTATTATAAAAAATATAAAATAATACCGGAACTTAAAAGTTAAAAAATCTTATTTTATTTACAGAATAAACTTGTAGGTACACTTAATTACTTATTTATCTTCATACAAGCAAAAATATTTTGAAAACAGACCTACCCTAACTCTATATCCATAGTTATGAGTGAAAAAGATGGGACTTTTCAAAACATTTCCTGTCTTTTTAGCCTGTACCATTTTGGTGTCAACGTCAGTAATCTTCCATAATAATCTACCAGGTTCCAACTTCATATCACTAGAACTACTCAAACCTTCCAATATTTCCATGTCTAATTTCATTTGATTCATATTTTTTTTCATTTCCTCAATATTTTTTTCCAAACTATGTATTCTTTGGCTAGCATCTGATGCTGTTTGACTAGCACCTTGCAAATCGAAGATGATATTGGTGAATTTAATACCTTGATCTTGTAGGGTGGTTTTAGAATTTTCTAGATCTAGTTTTATAGCGGAAATACTATCTTTAAGATCGGCAAGTATGGCTAAATGTTTAGCAGTTTCTTGAGCAAATTGTTTTTTAAAATCATCAACGTTATCGTTAAAATTCATATCAACTTGGCGATTATAAGCTTGCTCTCTTAAGAAACTATCTTTTAGTTGGCTAATTTGGTCTTGCAATTTCTCCATTAATAGAATCCTAGTTTTCAATCCGTTTAAATTGACATTTATATCCCTTCTAGAATGTTCCACACCTGAGATACTTTGTTTGAGTTGAGTTAACATAGCGTCAATTTGAGACCTCCAGTCGAACGTTATTTTATTTTGATATTTGATTTTTTCCATATCTAAACTGAATTGAAGTTGTGCGGTTTTTAGAGCTTCAAAGTTTTGAAACGACACAGATTGTTGATTTTGAGTTTTACTGAATTGAAAATGACTTTCAAGTTCTGCGAGTTTTCTAGAGAGCTTGTACATTTCATCCTGATTGTCGGTTCTTTTAACTCCATTTCTACCTAAAAAAGTATCATCAATTATTTTGAAGAAATAGAAAACAGTGACAAAGGGATAAAAAGAATATTGACATTTACTACAAACGGTCAAAAACTTTCAATTAAATATCAATCGAAGTAGACAAAATTACGTTTGTTAGTTAGCAGACATTAATCAAATGATATTTTATACAAGGTGTTACCAGTTTCTTATTTGACTTTTCCGCTACTATAAATATCGCTTACCTAGAGAATTAAATTGGTTGGTTCTTGTATCAGCTGTATAATTTTGATTTAGCATTGGTAACTTTGGTGTAGACTTGGCAATTCTGTTTACGCATTCATTATTATGTTTCTTTAGGTCCACCCTTGGTACGTATGCTCCACACTTGTTGGGACACGATATAAGTACTCTTCCACACATGGCCATGTGGCCCTAGAATTATTTTAATTTTATGTAATTAATAGATTTGTTTAATTAAATTAAAATCTTGGCCCATGTGAATATTTGAAATAAATACAAATTTTTAATTTTTCATTCCAAAACCCGGAAAAACTGGACGGGAAACGGCAAAGTCCCCAAGGCCAATTAGTCTTATGCCCTTTGTATTTAAGACGTTAGAAAAACTGCTAGATAGGCATATAAGGGATGATGTACTGGCAACAAGTCCACTACATCAAGAACAGCATGCATATAAAGCAGGGTATTCAACAGAAACAGCTCTTCACAAACTCGTTGAGAGAGTGGAGAGCACAATTACAAAAAAAGGAGGTTAGCGGCATTTTTGTATAGGAGGCCTTTGACAACACTTCCTTGGATTCTATCACCAAAGCTCTAAAGCATAAAGGAATCGAGGAATCTTGTTTGTCCTGGATATACTATATGCTAAGGAATCGGTTGATAAATGCAACCATACTTGGAGAGACTGCATCGGCCCAGGTAATACGAGGATGCCCACAGGGAGGAGTATTGTCTACCCTCCTGTGGAACCTGGTAATGGACGGGCTGATAGGGACTCTTAAAGAAAATGGGCATACAACTATTGGATATGCAGATGATCTGGGCATCATCGTGCAGGGTAAATTTAACACAACGGTAAGAGATCGTATGACGCAGGCTCTTAACCTATTGGACGAATGGACAAGTAGAGAGGGGTTAGGCATAAGCCCTTAAAAGACTACGATGGTGGCGTTTACACGCAGACGAAAACTAGAGGGATTAGGTCCTTTAAGACTGCAAGACTGCAGGGGAACGAAATACAGCTAAAGGGGCAGGTGAAGTATCTCGAGGTGATTCTTGACTCGAAACTCACCTGGAACCAGCAAATAGAAAAGTAGCGAATAAAGCGGTGACCTCCTTTATGGCGGCCAGACGATTTTATGGAGAAAAATGGGGTTAAGACCAGACCTGTTATATTGGTTATACAACATGGTGGTCAAACCCTCAATAACATATGGAGCAACAGTGTGGGGTCAAAGACACTACAAGGAGTTGCCAAATCAAGACTAAGCAAGGTGCAAAGACTTGTATGTCTTGGCATAACAGGGGCAATGAAAACCACGCCCACAGCCTGGTATGGAAACAATGCTAGGTCTGCCTCCTCTGCACCTAGTGGTGCAAGGGGAGGCAAGAATGGGTGCTTACAGGCTGAAAAATTTACTGAACCCCCGAATGGAGGGAACAGGGCATATGAGTATTGTCAAAATCCTTCATAGGAAGACCGTGCTCTAAAAGAACAGCTGAACTACTCTTACTGAGCAGAAATAAGCTGAGAGTAATAAATGGTCATGCACTAGTAAAAGAGTTCTTAAACAAAATTGGACTGTACAATGGAGACCTTAGGTGCAGGCTATGCAACAAGGAACCAGAGACAGTGAAACATGTACTATGCGATTACGAGGCATTGGATCGCAAGAGACAAATACTTTTTGGGCAACCAACATTAGACCCAAAAAGTTTTAACAGACACCCAGTAAAAGAACTGTACAAACTAGTAGATACAGGGTACAAAAATAATGGACTGGGTGGAGTAATAGATACGCAATAAACGCAATAAGCCAATAGGCTTCAGCGATATCGGAGATCTTGAATGAAATTTTTTTTTGTAATTTAAATAACCCACATTTGCCATAATATTGTCTATTTATTAATGATTTTGTTCAATGTCTGATCGATAACACTAAATTTATTTTCTGGAATATTGAAATTTTGAAATATAAAACTATGGATGCGGGTAGCGTCGGAAAACAAAACTTGAGAATCAGTTGACGGTAGAAAATTAGAAAATGAAAAATAATTAGAAAGAATTGCTACTTCGTTGTTTTGATCATTCATTTGTCACACTAATTTCTAGGTATCCATTATCAGTTAAAATATATATATTTTATTTCATTTGTTTTTCAACCATTTAGAAACAGATTTAAAACGTAATTAGATTACAAATTTCGACGCAAAACAAATTTGTAGTACTTACCATTTCAGTTTCATTTTCGATGGTTTTATTGCAAAAATAGCAGGTGAATTTTGATGTTACTCTACGGCTGTTTTCCATATTTGTTTTATTTCTTTTATCACATCATTATCAGTAGAAAAGGTGATACACATTGTGTTCAAAAATAATGTCTGGTTCATAATAATGCAAACAGATTAGATTAGACAAACCTACGGCGTCTCACACGCATGGTTGACACTGGGTAGGTACTGTTAGTTTTTGGGTATAATGATACTAATTTGAAACAAAAGAGTTTCGGTCAATGTAAAAATTTGGTGAACTAGATTTGTATAAATGAATATGTATTCATCCAGGGCCGGACTTTCCACTCTGTAAAATATGTTTTTTTTGTATTATTTTCTAGAACAATTCGTAGTACATTTCTGCAGCTTACATTTAGTGGTCGCTGAATAATTTCATAGGATGACCTTCAAGTGATAAGTGTCAAAATTTCATAACAATCTGACGTTTAGTTCACAAATTACAGTGGATTTCGTGATTCTACTTGTGTAATTTTCAAAATAATGGAAAACTCTGAATTTCGTGTGTTGCTAAAACATTACTTTTTAATGGGAAAAAATACCGTTCAAGTGAAGCAATTTCGACGGTGATTTCTCGTTTCGTCCAATAACCAAAGTTTACATGCGTTGACCTTTTCAATTCTCGATTCGTCCAGTAATTAAAAATGGTACAGAATTTATGGGGATTTAGATAATCTTATATACTTATTTATATACCTAGGAATTTAAATATGGATAGATAGGTAGCTCAATATTTGAAAGAAAAATTCTTCCCTCCACACTTTTTCCAGGCTTAAGATATTTACTAATTTTCGCCATGTAGCTTCGTCATTTATTGTTGTTTTTTGGTTTTAACCATATTGTACAATGTAAACTAACAGTATTATTGTTTCCTGAAGGTTTATTTCTTGTTCTAGAAATTTTTCTAAAGTTTTCAAAATTCGGTCATCTAAACATATATATTTTTTTGTCTTTTCGGAGTATTCAACATTAATTCTTCTTGTCGAATAAGAAAATAATAATAATTACAGTCATCGTATAGGAAATGAAGTAATTCATATATATTTGGATGACATTTTCCAATTTTTCTGTTTAGTCTTGCATGCCAACCTTCAATGCTATTAGTGGTAAGGTGCCGGCTATTATAACACACCCAATACCTTGGAGATTTCATCCACTCGTCCACAAAATAATCATTCAATTTAATAATAAAAGGCTAAACAATTTTATTTAAGTCTCTTCTGTTTTGTCTGGCAAGAGAGCATATAAACTAGGAAAAATGCCTAGGTATATAAATAAGTATATAAGATTATCTAAATCCCCATAAATTCTGTACCATTTTTAATTACTGGACGAATCGAGAATTGAAAGGGTCAAATTTTGGTTATTGGACGAAACGAGAATGGACACCGATGACACCGATGATGCTAGACGCTGTAGTCACCCAAAATCGGCAGTTGTAGGTGACTGTGCCATTAGAAATATTCCACCTGTTTTTACACTTGGTGAATCTGATTCAGATGACTTTTCTGATAATCATCTTTTCTGATAATCATCTTGATTCAGGTGAATGATGATTAAAAAAATAAGTAGGCTAAACAAAATTGCAACAGTATTAATAAATCGAGACAGAGTTTGCTTACTTTCAAGGATTATTTAAAATAGACCATACCTTTAACTAATAATGTTTTTTTATATTTTAAGTTAATTTTGCAAACGTTTGAAATATGTATAGATTTATAGCGAAAAGGAGACGCTTTGATCAGAAGTGTAAATTCAGGATTTATGCATTGTTAATCATGATCTTAAATAACTGTGTCGCAGCTTGATGAAACATATTCAATTTATGTATAATCTCCTCTTGTGAGTTTCGTATTTCTACACCTAAAAATGTTCTTTTTCTTGTAGTTTTTCTATCCCTTATTTCTTACTTCCTGTTTAGAAGCTATAACATATTTTAGTATGTACCCTTTTACTCCGGAATAACCAAAATTTATATTATCTTGATTTTTCTTTTTAGCTGCAGCATGAACCATTGTTCTCACTTTTATTCTGCAACAATATGCAATTATTTATAAATGTGAGAATATATTTCGATTCGCTATATTGGACAAGATTAATTCAATTTTTTTAACAGTAATCCTGCTTGTTTAAACTAGATCTGATTTTTTATTCACTTTTCCATTTTACAATCTAGTCAAAACTATTGTTTTACACTCGTAACATCTGGCGCTGTCATTGAATTATTACGATCTGCGTTAGTTGGTTGTGAGTCGAGAATGATTTTGGCTTTCCAAAAATATAATTATCCTGGAATAGGTTACCGGAAGACCTGCGAGAACAACAGATGCTACCTACTCATCATAGAAATTTAAGCTCGTGAACTCATAACTTATGAAGATTATTAATAAATTATTATTATTATTAAATAAACAAACCAAAATCCCTCTTTTGCTTTTTGGTTCGTAAGCCGCTGGAATTAGATGGCCTATGACACTTGATAAGGAAACTCCTACTTGCTATCTATTTATATCTGCAAACACTGACGTTATCATTATTTACGTAATCTCTCATAAAAGTATTTTATTTCCAAAAATGATATACTTTATTATGGCTATTAAGGAATCAAATTATTATAATTGATGCAACTGGCTATCAATAATTTTAAAGTTTACAATAGCTAATAAAATATCTGAGTATAGTTGACATATTAAAATTTGATTGAGTGCAAGAATTTTTGACAAGAATCTTTTATATTTCTGTAGTTCATAGTAGTTTGTTCTTCTTTTTGGATATTAAAACCAGTTTTCTCGAATAAAAGTGTTTTTTAATTTGATGTTTCGACTTTAGAGTCAATCAAATGCAGACAAATAATCAAAATTGACGGAAAATAAAATAAGGAACGTTTTGATAAGATAATTGAGACAGGAATTCAGAAAACAGACCAAATGAATAGATGTTTAGATCTAAAACTGCCAATAATCGGTCTTCAAAACCTCAAAATCCTCAATAAAGGAGGAGGCACTTTTAATGGGATTTCCAACAATGTACGAATTTGATAAAATTTTAGTATCTTGTAGATATCGACCTTCTGATCAAAGTCTCTCATGGGCCCAAAGAGATCCTATGAGTAGTTTCCGAGATACAGTGGCGGGTAAGGGGTATCTTGAAAAACACGAATTAAGTGAAAAATACTATAAAGGTTGGTATTTTCTTTGAAAAAGAGATACAATCAATTTAATTGATTTTAGGCGGCTGTGTCGATTTTTTATGTACTGGGTGTACTCATAAGTGATTCATTTCGGAAGCTCATAGTGGTTTTTATTTTAATTTCTCTCTCTTTCCACTGGATTAAAACCACTTAGTTGTTAAAAAAGTTTTTTTAATTGACGTTTCGGCTTTCCAGATCGAAAGCCGTTATCAAAAATAAATAAAGCCGAAACGTCAATTAAAAAAACTTTTTTAACAACTAAGTGGTTTTAATCCAGTGGAAAGAGAGAGAAACTCATAAGTGATATTAATACTATTTATTTCCATACTCTCAACAAAAAACTGACAAAGTTCAACCTCACTGGTAAAACATTTTCTTCGTTTTCGTGGGGATTACCATCATCTTCAACACACTGCAGTTTGGATATTTGACCACTGCTTGATGTCGGGCATAACTTAAATACAAAACAAGAAGAAAATGTTTTACCAGAAAGTATTTAAAATATTTAACCTTTAAATGAAGTGTTACATACCATATTATTGTTATTTTTCAATTTACCCCTGTATGTAGGTATACCATATTATTTACGTTTTATTCTAGAATAAATACAAAATATTTGCAAGTTGAGGTTGGACTTTGTCAGTTTTTTGTTGAGAGTGTGGAAATAAATAGTATTAATAATATACTTATGAGTACCCCTTGTACATAAAAAATCGGTATGTGACATCCTATACCAAGATAATATTGAATTGTTTGTATTATTTTTTTTTAATAAAGTACCATCCTTTATAATATTTTTCGTTTAATTCCTGTTTTTTAAATTAATAATTTTTATTAGTACCCCTGTACATAAAAAATCAGCACATGGCACGTCCGACACGGCCCCCTAGGATCAAATTAAATTGCTTGTATCACTTTTTTAAAGAAAATTCCAACCTTTATAGTATTTTTCATTTAATTGGTGTTTTTCAAGATACCCATTACCCGCCACTGTATCTCGGAAACTAGTCATAGGATCTCTTTGGGCCCAGACATTTTGATCAGAAGGTCGATATCTACAATACACTAAAATTTTATCAAATTCGTACATTGTTGAAGATGAAATTAAAAACAAAAACCTGTCTATTAATAAATCATTTATTCATTTTTTACATTTTTACAACCTGACATTTAAATCAGTAGTTCTCAGTCGTTTACACATTGGTACACATAATAAAAATAATTCAAAAATAATGATTTGGTTAACAATTACGTTTTTTATATTCAGTTTTTGAATTTTGTTGAAATACAAAATAAACAAAAGAATAATTACAATGTTTGTACAAGACAATAATTTAATTTTTCAGACATTAACATTTCAATATAATTCAAAAATGTTTATACAAGTAAAGAACGAGTTAAAAATTACATTATTCTTGAGCTATATTATAAACCTTAATGTCTGACTTACTTTTAAAAAGTAATAAAAAAGAACTGTTAGAAGATTTTATGGCTAAGAATGGCAGGCAGGTCAGCTACCTATATGAGCATTTTATTGATTCATATTTACAAAAAAAATTACATGGAGTTGCTCGGTTTTGGCAAATTTCTAAATATAGAAAAAATTGGTTAATTCCAACAAATTTGACTGAATTTCAAAAATAAAAACTGGACAAGGAACACAAAATTTACTCCAACATTTTTTTATTGGAAACATACGGGTAATCCAGCTCATATTTTATAAAACCGTAAGGAAATCAATTTAAAATATATAGGAAAATGTGGTTTTGAAAAATAGAGTATTTTTAATGATCTAAATAAAGTATTTTTCATTTTTTTACGAGAAAAATTAAAGATACCGCAACTAAAATCGTAGGAAAATAAAAATATAATTAGTTATTTTGGACGAAAAATCGTTTGGCGTTGTGGAAATTGAAAAATTGAACATTAATGGAAAAAAGATGGAAATGGTGGGAAAATGCAAAAAAAAAGGAAAATATCTGGAAAATTACGCCAAACCTTAAAACCGATGTCAAAATCAAAATCGACATATGGTATTGTACGTTGGAAAAAGACGTGAATCCAATAATATAAGTAGATTATCGACAATTTTTCCAACAGAAATGAAAATCGTACGAAATTAAAAATCAAAAAAAGGAGTGATTTTAAATGCAGAATCAATTGGCATTATAGAAATTGACGAAAATAAAAAAAAATCAAACAAAATGGGGAATAGTTTGGCAAATATAAAAGTTACTAGCATAAATAGCGGATTTTTCGTCAATTATTTGAATTTGTATACAAAAAACATAATATTCCACTATAAAAATGTTATTAAAGGGTTAAGGAAATATTTGAAAAAATGTAAAAATATTTGGGACATTTAGGACATCAATTCGATACAAAATCGTTTTTCTTTTCGGCAAAAATAAGAACAAAAAACTATTTTTCGACGATTTTTTTTATTGAAAACCAGATAAATAAATTTTATCCTGATAAGAGCTCACTCATCTTTAATTGATCCTCAAAATTTAAATTTATTAAATTTTACATTTTCAGTAATATGAGCTGAATGATAAATATTTAGATGAATTTAAAAATACTGAGCATAACACATTCCTTAAAAACAGCATTTAATAATTTTTACATGAGGTACTAATAATTTTTAAAAAATCTTGTATTCACAGAATACATCTTATCCGCATCTTTAGAGAGTTGGTAAAACTATATAAGAAATTTACCGCAGTAGATTTTAAATTGAGTAGTGAATAACAGTCTATATATGCAACACAGCCTAAATGCATCGTTTTAAAAAGTCACTTAAATTCTTAATTCAGCATCAACAACTGATTTATTTCTAGAAGCAGTCTGTCTCGCCATCACGTGATGCGCAGTTGGTAATCCCGGAGCGACTAACGGCGACACTGACGGTGATTTAGTCGCTAGAGGTGATAAACTAGGTGAAAAACTAGGCGACATAGCTGTAGATGAAGTAAAAGTAGCTCCAGATGCATCATGGTTTATTGGTGACCTCGGAAGCATCATCATTTGACTGTGGTGACTAGGACCTCCTCTAGAATTTAATACTGGCATCGCTATAGAACGCGGCGCGACACTAGTGATTAAGGGAGGCGGAACAGTTTTATGAGCAACCGAATTTTTACTCTTAACACTAGAAGTTCCACTTGCACCGCTATGAACGGAAGCGGTATCGTCTTTCAGTCTTGCTATCTCAGAAAACACATGCGCTAGAGGCTGATACTGAGGCCCCCAATCGAGCAAATAGTCCCAATTATAACTACCAGCTAACTCTTCCTCACTATGCACTATAGAACTTAATGACCCGTTCATAGAAGGCTGGTGAGTCACTGCCGGTACATCACCATAACCGTTAATCATATGATCCATTGTTGTGCTGAGATTAGAATTAGTAGGACCTTCATTTGTTGAGCTAGCTCTGTCACTCCCAGTGACATCGTTCAATTTTGCGTAAATTAATGTTGTGATATCATTTTCGTTTCCCTCTTCGTTAAAAATATCTAGAGGAACTGCTTTGCTACCACGGGGATCTGTACACAACCTTGAACTAGTTTGTGGGTGACTAGGGATATTATTATTAATAATACCTAACCGTGCTAGATACTCTTGAGTATTCCTAACTGAAGTATTCGATAAATTATCACTTTCAGTACTTCTGAGTACACCTGATTCTCTTTGAAGAGGACCTTCATTAATCATCCTTATTTCCTCATCTTCCCCATCATCTTCAGCTGAACCTCTGCCACTAGATCCTGACTGCTCTGATCCTGATAGCTCAGAAGTGGTTGCTGCTCCTGAGTTTGAACTAGCGGGATGCGCGGCACCGTATGGAGGTATTTCATCGTATTTTGGAGGAGCAAACTGATTACTACTGCCTTGTATAGATCCAACACCGCTGCGAATAGGTATAGTATCAAAAGCAGTAGGATCAACGTAGTTATTTGAAGTTGAAACAGCATCTCCACCACCTAAATTGGGTTTATTGATTTTCTTATTGCGTTTATTTCGCATATGTAAAAAGACAAATACAGCACCAAATGTTATGATTAATAATATCAATGATATTAGTAATCCTAAAGCCCAGTCGGCTATACCTCCATTAGCAGCTGATATAGCCGTTTCATTATCTCTATTTATAGCCAAATTTGTACCAGGATCAGCTAAAGGATCTAAGATAATTTCTACCACGGTCATATTCGTTAGAGAACCTTGTCGTCCCGAGCTAGCTGTTATTACTAAACTAATTTCTCTACCAGAATTTGGAATTTCAGTGTAATCAAATTTCTTCTTAATCAAAATATCACCTGTAGTCCGGTTGACTTTAAAATATGAATGCTGCGTAATCAATTGATATACTACTCTGCCATCAGGTCCTTTGTCCCTATCAGTAGCCGTCACGTGACCGACAACATAACCAACAGGGAGTGCCGAAGAAGTTGCTAGGGTCAACTTATATGTCCTTTCTGTAAATTGAGGATGAAATTCATCTTTACCCTCGATCTCTACTCTAACTTTAACTGAAGTAGTTTTTCCTCCAGTATCTTCAGCTTGAATTACAAAGTTATAACGACTTCTTTGTTCATAATCAAATATAGTAGATGTAGTAACTAGTCCAGAGGAAGGGTTGATATTAAATAGTTTCCAAGAATTGTCTAACTGAGCATGTGATGGAACAACTGAGTATTTTAATTGACCAAACTTTCCTTTATCAGAATCAGTTGCATGTGCTGAAAAAACAGCAGTTCCAACTGGTTCATTTTCTCCAACAAACTCGAAATATTCTGATACTGGAAATTTAGGTTCGTTATCGTTTTCATCCAGTAGAGTTATTAAAAATGTGTTTAGGGTACACAAACTTGGAATACCTTTATCACAAGCTCTAATAACGAAATTGTACTCGGTTTTTCCTTTGTCAAAGTCAAGTGATTTGTTAACAGTAATGACGCCAGTTTCTGGGTTTAATTTAAAGCAGCCTTCATCATTGCCTGATGTTATATCGTACACTATTTCTGAGTTTGGTGATCCACTTTGATCTGCATCTGTAGCTACAATAGTTTCCACTGATGATCCAACCGGTAGACTTTCACTGATTGTTTTTGTGTATTCTGTAGTTTGAAATACGGGAACGTTGTCGTTTGAATCATCTACATCTATCACTACATTCATAACTGATACCGAAGAACTATCCACCGAAATTTTGAGATTGTAGGTATCAAGTAATTCTCTATTTACAAATTTGATTAGTACAAGTGCTCCAGAGGGATTGATGACTTCAAAAACGCCATCTTCATTACCGTCGATAATTCTGAAGAAAGCTGATGGAACAGAGAGTGGTTTGGCTAAATACATTAGTGTTGTACCTTTTGTAGTATTTTCTGGAATATTGATTCTGAAACAAATATTTAGAGAATAACAATAATGTATTGCTGGTTAAGAATGCAACATGCAAACAGTTATTTTTAGTCAAACACTTACTTATATTCCAATTTGCTAACCGACTTTAATCCGGTATTAGGTCCTCCATTAGTTCTTATCTTCACCGGTACTACTGAATGCAACGATGGGCTCCCCATATCAGTAGCTCTGACTGTCAATAGGATATCTTCGGTGTAATGTGAGGTCACTGACAAGTTTGCTCTGAGTATTCCCTGATCAGCATCTACTGAAAACCCTGGTACCGGATTTTCTATGGAATAGAGAATTTTGGAATTGTCATCAAAATCTGCATCACTTGCATTTAACGAAAGAATGTCTGTAAGATCTGCAGCGTTACCATCTGAAAAAAAAAATCAGCAGAAGTAATAAACGATGTTAAAAAATAATTTTTCATACTGACCTGGCAAGGTAGCAAAATACGATGACTGCAAAAATGCTGGAGCATTATCATTAACGTCAATAACCTTAATAGTTAATGATGTTTGGGCTGAATGAGCTGCATCAGAAGCAACAATTTCAATTTTGCATTCTTGCCACAATTCAAAATCCAAATTCTTCTTTAATACCACTTTACCGCTATACCTATCGATACTAAAGTATTGTAAGTCTTTCTTGTAGTTATCTTTAGCAAAACTGTATGCTAATGGGGGGTAAGTATCTACATCATTTGCTGTTACTATTGTCAGTACTGTTCCTACTGATGTATCTTCTTTAACAGTGATAATACTATGTGGGGGAAATGTAGGCTGATTATCGTTTATATCAACTATGTTTATTCTTATTCTTGCTGTACCAGTCATCTGTGGAACGCCTTCATCAGTAGCTATCACTGTTAATCTATAGAGGTCTCTAATTTCTCTATCTAAGACGATATTAGTTTTTAAGATTCCACTAAATGCAGGTTCTATTTTAAAAGCATTATCGTGGTTTCCATCAACAATATGATAAAGAATTCTCGAGTTTGTTCCTTCGTCTGCATCCGAAGCAACTACTTGAAGTACGAATTCTCCTTTCTTGTTTCCCTCCCATACACTAGCTGCATACTGGTGTTGAGTAAATTTAGGAGAATTATCATTTTCATCTGTTAGCTGTATCACAACCTTGCAGTAACCATGTAGATTTGGAGACCCTTCTGTTTTAGCTTCCACTACTAGAGTAATATTTTTATGAAGTTCGTAATCTAGATTTTTAGGATCCCTTACTTGGATAATACCACTATCTGAATTTATTACAAAAATGTTATCTTCATTCCCACTCCCTATATAATAAACAATCTTTTGGCGCCGGCCATCACTTCTTACAGCTGCTACTTGGATAATATCTCTGAACTGTTCTGCATTTTCAGCAACTGTTACTGTATAAGTATTGTTTTGAAATCGTAAATCAGGCGAACCTTCTTGCATGTCACCTACCAATATTTCTACCAACCCTGAGGAACTTCTAGGTGGATTACCTTTGTCTGTAGCTAAGATATTTAAGTAAATCACTTTCCCCTTGTTACTAGCTAAAGATTGAGTAGTAGTTATTGTTCCTGTATTAGGATTTATTCTAAATTTTCCATAAGAATCATCCCTAGAAATACTATAAACAATTTCAGCATTTGTTCCTTCATCTGAATCATCTGCAGTTACTTTTAGTATCATTTGACCAGGTTGGATGTAGGGTGCAACCTTTTGCTTGAACGGATAACGTGTAAAAATTGGTTTGTTGTCGTTTACGTCTATAATTTTGACTGTAACTGGGACACTTTGGGACCTTGCGTTGTATTTACCACCATCAGTGGCAACGATGAGAAAATTATAGACACTTTGTTTTTCTCTGTCAAATAACCTGAAAATAAAAAGCAATGAATATATGTAACTGCATAAACCTGAATGTTTGCATACATTTATTATAAGAAAATAGGAAAAGACTACCAGTGTGATCCCTTAAGCATATGTAAGCTACTTTGCAAAATGATACTTACCCTGCAGTGGTAATAACTCCAGTTTTGTTATCAACCCGAAATAACCAATGGCTTTCATTTGCAAGTGAGTATATTATTCTTGCATTCATTCCTAGATCTGCATCTGAAGCGTGGACTTTAAGAACAGATGTATCAATAGGCACATTTTCCAATATAGCTGTTGAGTATTTAGATAAGTCAAATTTAGGATCGTTATCGTTTTGATCTTCCACTGAAATTGTCAAATTACAGAAGCTCTGTAACGAAGGGTTTCCTCTGTCCTTAGCAACTATTGTTACGAAGTATCTGGATTGACTTTCTCTATCTAAAGGGCGAGCAGACAAATCTCCACTTTTAGGATCAATACTGAATTTGTTTCCAATGTTTCCGCCTGTAATACTGTAGAATATTTCTCCATTGGAACCTTCGTCCTCATCCTCAGCTACCATAGTATGAATAACAGCTGTGTCCGAATTCTCTGGTACTGAAAGTCGGTAGCAAGAACCAGGTTGAAATTTAGGAGCATTATCGTTAATGTCAGTAACCTTGACAACTAATGTCGTAGTGTCAAAGAGTGTCGTTTTATGGGAAGAGTCACTCACGTAGACTGTAAGAATGTATGTTTCAGTTTGTTCTCGATCTAGGAATTTTTTTGTAATTACTTCACCAGTGGGGGAAATTATTTCGAAGGTCTCATCAGTTGGCAATATGAAGGTTAGGTTATTTCCTGAAATTTAAAATAAATAAATACATTTTATTACATGATTCAAATGGGTTGGAAGATTCATATTAAAAGCCGCAAACATTAAATTATGGAATTTATTCGGTTCATAGGCCTAACTGAAGGCGTCAGGTGGTAGTAAACAACCTTGCGATGTTGAATCAAATAAATTAAATTACAAACTCGCTAATTGTATTAATTGACATCATAAAAAACATTTATATACCAACCTTCTGGTGTTAAGCTGGATCTAGCAGCAACTCTAATAACAACAGTTCCAAGAGCGACATCTTCAGGTACTTCAGTCATATACTGAACTTCTAAAAACTTGGGAACGCTATCTACAGAACTCTGAACAACAAGTTTCAATTCCATAGCAGATGTTTTCGAAGGAGATCCATGGTCGTTGGCTGTTATATTCAAAACAAACGTTTTCTGAGTACTTGGTAAGGGTTTCGTAAGGGTTAAACTTCCGGTATCATAGCCCAGTATGAACAATCCATCTTCGTTACCTCCAGAAATTATGTAAGTTACTCTCCCGTTATCGCCACTATCTTGATCTACAGCTATGATATGAGTTATAGTCATGCCTAGTACGGTAGAGTCACTCATATAGACTGTAGAAGTTGGAGCGACAAATTTTGGAGCATTATCATTAAAATCTGTAACTAGTATGCGTACTGTAACTGATGTACTCAGTCTCTCTGAAACGTTTTGAGACTGATCAGTAGCTACAACAACAAGCGTGTATTCTTGAGTAATCTCAAAATCTAATTTGGAAACTAACGTTAGAGTTCCTGTTAAAGAATCTACTGAGAAAAGGATTTGAGCTGGGTACTGCTTTAACAGACTGTATCTAAGATCACTATTGCTTCCGCTGTCTGCATCAGAAGCGGTGAAATTGTAGATAGAAGTACCAATCTCGGCGTTCTCACTAACTTGAAAAGTAATAGGATCTTGTGGCCATTTAGGTGCGTTGTCGTTAACGTCGGTTATCTCAATTTTTACTGTAATGGCACTACTCTGAGGATTATTCATAGCACTAGTATCTAGAGCTCTAACTTCTAGTCTATATTCAGCCTGTGTTTCTCTGTCTAACTGTCTTGAGACCACTAACGAACCTGTACTGCGGTCTATATCAAAAGCATCGCTTAATGTATCGGAAGATAGCGATGTTACACTATAAGTAATGTAACCCCCAGCTCCGTTCAAGGAATTTTCGTGAACTGGTTCAGTCAAAGCTATTGAACCTACTACATGACCTATAGCAGCATCTTCTTTAACTCTAAATACAAGGCTAGAACTGGTAAATGTAGGTCTGTTATCGTTAAGATCTAAAACTTCTACTCTTAAAACTCTGACGCTTTGCTTGGGTGATTGTCCTCCATCAGTGGCAGCTACTGCTAGGCGATAAATAGTTTTTTCTTCGTGATCTAGAATTAATCTTGTTTTAATTACTCCAGAGATAGGATCTATAGCAAATACACTATGACCATCGAAATCTCTATCCTTGACGATAGAATATGTTATAGTGGCGTTAGGTCCACTGTCTGCATCTATAGCTCTAACTCTAACTACTTCAGTACCAGGAGGTTGTTCTTCCCTGACACTTATCACGTCTTCTTGTGGATCTACTATTTCGGGAGCATTATCGTTGACATCCAAGACTGTAATGACGACAATAACTCTGGAGCTTCTGGAAGGAGTTCCTTGGTCTCTAGCTTCAACGACCAATTCATGGGATTGTTTGTATTCACGATCTAGAGGATCTTTGTTGGTAATTTCACCTGAAAGAAAAAAAATTAGCAGGTAAATTTTGATGAATTATTATTGCATTACATTACTGAATGAAATAATTATTTTATATTGTAGTTAGAAGAATGTTTTTCTAAAAAATAACCGTATAAAATCGCATCTGTTCCTACATGTTAACATTGAGAGACGTTTAAAAACATTCTTGCTTCCAACCAAAGTATTTAAGTTTTCATACATTTTAAGGTTTTTGTCGTCGTTGCCTAAAGAAATGCTTACATTGCATTCTATAAACTATTTTGACTAACCGCAACGCTTTTGTGTATTAACTATTACGGAATTATCCGTATACTGTGACCAATCAATTGATTACACCATCTTAACCGCTTCAGAATCATAGATAGCACTAGTTACACCTTTACTAATTAGATAATAATCAACTGAAAAGTGGTAAAAAATAAAATTATATTTATTTTCTGTTACATGCACGGAAACGTCTGACCACCAAGGTTTGATCCTCCCCGGAATTTTTTTCATAAAAAGATAAAAAAAATAAAATAAACCAATAATCTAAATAGGTGCATTTTTCAGATTCTTTTGAGAGAACTTACACAAACGTGTCATTTTCGATGAAAAATCATGCAAGCACTTTTTTAACAGAAGAACACATGAGAATTTGAAAAGTATAGATAGTTTTTCTGGCTACCGCCAGATTAATGGGTGACGAGTTTGGACAGCATATTCTTTTATTTGATCATTAATTTCTTTAAATAAAATTTTCAAAACACTATTAGATATACAAGTGATGCCATTTTTTGTTATTAATTTTAAATTTAACTTTTGTATGATTATTTGGTGTCAATTTAAAACTTTCACGTATTCTTTCAAAAGTTATTTTCCTAGTAGTCTTCCTTCGTATTAATCGTAGATTTTCCCGGCAGTTATAAAATAAAAATTAAAAAAATTAATTTGGTGTTAAAATTTGGTCCAAATCAAATGATATTTGGTATCCCAAAAAAAAATTCGTTTCGAATTTTTTTAAAGTAAAAATGACATTTGAAATATTATAAAAGGAAAGATATTTCACATGTCAAAAAAAAGTAAAACAATTTTTTAGGGTCGCAATTTTGTTTACTTTTTCTTTGACATGTCAAATGTCATTTGGATTTTAAATTTTAAAAAAATTTTCCACTGCTTAGTTTTAAAATTAAGGAATGAAAATTTCAGGATGTATTTACAAGCCAATAAGGCACTTAAATGTCAAATAAAAACTTTAGGTCTTTTATTTTTTTTTGTAATGTACATAGGGCTACTGCGCCCCCTGGTGGGGCGATTTCAACCAAAAACAAACGGATTTATTCCGCGATGATCCGATACCCACATACTAAATTTCAGCTCAATCGGATCAAGCGTTTGGACGCTACGGGTTGCGATTTAGTTTAAGAAAAAAATTTTTTTTAGGTTAGGTTCAAAATTAAGAAATGAAAATTTCAGGATGCTAGTGATGCACCTAAATATACATAGGGCTCCTGCGCCCCCTGGTCGGGCGATTTCAACCAAAAACTAATGGGTTCAATCCCCGATCACCCGAAACCCATATACCAAATTTCAGCTCAATCGGATTAAGCGTGCGGACGCTATCGTGGAAATGTCATTTTTACTTTAAAATAATTCGAAACGAATTTTTTTTTGGGACTTTAAAAAATTTTAACATCAAATTAATTATCTAATTTTTATTTTATAACTGCCGGGAAAGTCTTGTGGTGACACAACAGATTTTTTACGTAATACTAACACATTTTCGGTTATATTTAAAAATCGTAATTTTCTACGCCCTGTAACTCGGGAGGAGTTTATTTTCATGAAAAATTGTATTTAACATTAAATCATTAAAAAAGAATAATTTATCGATTACCCAAGTTTTTTTCTTTTTTTCCCTCACTTTTTGACGTCGTAATTCTGAAGTTTACGTTTTCTGAAAAAGTACAGTTTTGTATTGTCAATTTACATGAGTCAATACGATTTTTTTAATCACAGATTCGGAAAAATTTCGTTGTGAAGATTTACTGTTTTCTAAAAAATTAAAGTAGGTAGGTTGTTTTTTAAATTTGAATTTACCGATTCACATAAATATCACTTGCTACAAATGTAACCAGAGATAGACCGCAAATATTTCTCGGTTTCTGTAACACTTGATTAATCTTGACACCTTTACAAGGTCTGCTTTCGTTACAAGGATTAAAACTTGCCTTTTTTCGATTTTTTGTTAATTTCTTTTTATTTATAATAAGTATGGTGTTTCATTGAATTATTTAGACATGAACTTAAGGCCATACTGTTTGTGATAATATTTTCTTCTTGATATATTTTGACAATAAGTGGCCTGAGAAATTGAGTCTTCGGGTACAAATTTCTCTATCTAATTTCTTTTTTACCTCCACATTCAAGCAGAATTAGAATTTAAATTATTGTGTCTTGATTAAAGGTATTTTTATTTTAAAATTTATTTAAGAAATAACAACTTACTGTAAGAAAGAAGTGTAAAAATGTGAAAAACATCAACATTCTTATTTCCAGGATAAGCTTCAGCCATTTAATTTATTGCAATTGAAAAATTAGTGATATTGGAAATAAAGTCGACCTGTTTCAATCCTCAAATGAAATAACTGAATATTCCAAACTTTATCAACGCACTCTATGTATATAGATTAGTGTTTTACGCCAACATTTGAAACTATCTGCAATTATAATAGTGGGTCGCATTGGTTATGATGCTTGTTTCTACCTCTTCGTTTTAGTGTTTTTTAAACTCACCTTTTTGCAAATTGTTTTTTTGTTATATAAGATTTGCGTCCACCGATTCGTATTTGAAATGAAAAAATATAATCTACTCACGGAAAGCTGTAATAAAGCTGATTTAAATAAAACCAAAGCGACCTGGGAGTTGATTGAAAGCAAAATTTATTGCAGAATAAAATCTGGTAAAAAAGAAAGCAGCGTTTGTCACTTTTTCACCAATAAATCATATTTAGTATATCACCTTGGGCAGGGATTATCGCCGGCAATATCTTGCACTTGGTAATCGTATTAAGGCTCATGAATCAATCGTGCATGTGTCATTTCCATATCCATAAAGTATTTATAACTCAATTTCGACAATAATAAGGGATCTTAACGTTTTAAAGGTCATAAAACTGCTATCGGCGATGAAAAGTCGGTACCTGTAATTTTAGGTACTATCTCGTACACGTAGTATTAGCAATGCATAGAGTCAACAAATCAGTCAGTTATTTTGTTATATTAGTGTGCCGAGGTTTCTTCTTTTGTATGTTCTTATTGGTTTTGTTTTCTCTTGTATTTATTTAAGGTAGTACTATCGGTTTTAGAATTACTGTTCAGAATTTAATGAAACCAGTAAAATGTTTGCCTTCACCATTGATTCTTATGAGAAATCACAGATTTTCAGAGCATGTGATAAAAGTAATTAGCAAATAATTAGGAAGGTCCAATGTTTCCAAGAGTTCTCTCCCCGAATACTTATCAGTTATTGAGTGCCAATACCACTACTCTCTCTGAGAAATAAAACAAGAAATGTCAAAAACAACAGAAGGAACAGGAATAGGAGTATATGCGCCTGGAAACAAATATTCCGAAAGTTTAGGCAAATCTCCGAGCATTTTCCAAGCTGAAATATAAGCCATCGGAACATAGAAAGCAATTTTCGCATACAAGAGATCATCATCATGTCAGACAGCCAAGCAGCCATTAATGCATTGAACTCCCACGTAATCAACTCCAAGATGGTTTGGGAGTGCTTAGAGAAGATCATCATATCAGACAGCCAAGCAGCCATTAATGCATTGAACTCCCACGTAATCAACTCCAAGATGGTTTGGGAGTGCCTAGAGAATCTAAACGAACTAGGCAAGAACAACACTGTTACCCTCCTATGGGTTCCGGGACACACTGGATTGGAGGGTAATGAAATAGCAGACGTACTCGCAAAAAAGGGGCTGAAACACCATTTCTGGGACCTGAACCCTTCTGCGGAAAAAGCACCAGTACAATACTTGATGAACTTGGAAAAGAAGTAAATAACAAAAGATCCCAATACTGGATAGGACTACAAGGAATGAGGCAGGCCAAGACACTACTGGGAAACTATAATGAGAAAAGATCTGACGACTGCCTCAGTAAAAGTAAAAATAAGCTCAGAATGCTAACGGGTATCCTAACAGAGCACTGTCGGCTGAGAGGCCATCTAAAGAAACTCGGATTAGTAGACAAAGAAGAATGCAGATTCTGCGAGGAAGAGGAGGAAACCTCTTTCCACATTCTCTCAGAATGCATTACCCTGCAAAATCTAAGGGTACGATACCTCGGAGAATATCAAATCTACCTAACCTGATGCCTACCGACGTCCTGAACTTTTTGAAAGCAATAGGACTGGAGGAACTGCTCTATTGGTTGAGACATCCTTAACGATTGGGCAGCAGTAGGGGGCACAATAGATCTTATAGGTCGCAGTGTATAGACACTCCCTTCATAGATAGATAGATAGAGAAAACACCCCTCAAATATATTATATACTACATAAAGATCAAATATAGTAATCACTTACCAACCCATTATGGGCATGCCACAATTATTTTGACTTTTACTCAAAATCTGGGCTGTAATCTACAGGTGGTTATTATTCTAATATACTTTTTATAAAACTTAATTCTTCTAACGAAACGTCATGGTAAGAAATGCAGTTTTTTGCTTTAGCCGCTCTATTCTCTTGGAGAAACCTTTTCAGCCACCCAGCCAACGACTAACTCGTCCAAAAGGGTTTCTTTCAAAATTTCGCTGAATTCACAGTTTCAACAATTTGCCCTACTTTTATTTCTGCACTTGTTTCTCAATAATGTAATCTAACATCGATTTTTGTTTTTGTTTTCGGTTGTGTAAATAAGTTTAAAATAAAATAATTTTGGTAAATAAAATTGTTTAACAGGTTTTGATTTTGTTACCTACTTTTTCCGAAATTATTATTTTAATTATACCTATCTGGGATTTGTGACACTATGTCAATTACATCTGGCAATGCCGTCAAAGAGGTTACGACGCGCGCGAGATTGAACCTATATTTATGATGCCGTTCTTTTTCGCCCATCTCTAGTCTCACATCTCTAGTCGCGTTTTTACGTGGCTGATGTGATTTTCTTGCCTTTCCAGTGAAACAGAGTTACTGAAAGTATACGTCTGTCTCTTTTGCTTTTACGCGGCATTGCAATAACAACTGAGCACACATTTGACTATTGTGGTATCGGGAGTACTACCTTAATTCTTTTTTTGTCACTTTCGGATTATATGTATATGATTTTTACGGTAGTATTTAATTTCTGTCATGGTCTCGGCATTTCATTTTTTCCTACTCATTTAGCCAACCAATTGTGTTTACTAAGTGTCCTTTTTTCAGTTTTACTCGCAATTATTTTTGTTTTAAATTCATTTCGCTCCTAAAATCTTGCTGTACTATTTTAATTTCCATACATTTCTCAGCTCCACACAGCAGTACTCGCAAGCATGTTTTGTCTAATTTTATTTATTTATTTTCATTTAGTTTTTTTTTTCTTCTTATGAGAGGCGCGCGTAACCATTTGGTTAAGATACATGAAATTCGGTCAATTTGAGTATAATTTATCCATAGATCTTTTACTGGAAAAGTTTAAATCAGTACTGGAAGCAATCCGACGTCTTGTTATAATTGATGTACAAAAAGTGTTGATTGGACCGGAGCAGTTATAGAAAGTGTCAACGGTTTATTATTTGTTCTCGAAGCGGGCGACTGAAAGCATTCCATCGGACATTTCTCGTATTCACTCTCTCTCGTTGGGTTCCCGTCCTCGCCCAGGCCAGTCCGAGATTTCGGACATCGTGACCGGCATGCTGCCTTTCATACATTTCAATCATGCATGGAAGTCGCTGGAGTTCGCCAAGGCAACCGTAACTGTATTTTATAGAAGCACGACTATTTAAGAAAGTTCGAATATAAAGCTAAGAATAAACGATATATAAAATAATTATAATACAACAGATAAAAAAATGTCGACTTATCCCTCATTTTCTATTATTTCTTTTACAGCTTACTCTTGATAATTATTGTTCTAAGTAAATATTTAATGTCTAGTTACGGTCAATTTTAATTACTTAAATAGATTGATTCTTCTTCTATTAAAACACAAATTGAATTCCAGGTAAAAGAGCATTGTATATCTTAATATTGAGTAGTTTCGGTCCCCTGGATCGTTTTAAAGCCTAAGAGATATTAAGAAGAGTTTATGGTGGACGTGCGATATACATATAAAATTACAAACTTTAGAACTAGTTCAATTTCTCTTTTCATGGAATAAAACCTCTTATTTTGTTGAAAAAGTTTTAATTTTTGACGTTTCGACTTCTAAGTCTGAAGTCGTTTTCAAAATGACAACAAAATATATAATAAAAAATTTACTATAGACACAGAACAATTGATAATCTTACAAAAATATGATAGCAACATACGAAGGACACTCGACGCTAGACTTCGCTGGAAAGTCCACATTAAAAAAAAACGTGAAGTGCTTGGTATAAAATATAAAAAGATGTATTGGTTATTAGGAAGAAACTTCAAGTTGTCCACACATAACAAACTGCTCCTCTACAAGCAGATATTGAAACCCGTTTGGACGTATGGTAGTCAGCTTTGGGGCTGCGCCAGTTAAAGTAACATTCAAGTTATCCAACGTTTTCAAAATAAAGTATTAAGGAACATCGTCGATGCACCCTGGTACTGTCGCAACAGTGATCTTCATAGGGACCTGGATGTAGAAACTGTTGACAAGACTATATCTAAATCTACCAGCAGCCATGAACAACGGCTGCTCCAACATGGGAACGTTGAGGTCATCCAGCTCCTCGATAATACCAATTTAGTAAGAAGACTCAAGAGGACCAAACCTTTTGAACTAGTTCAGTGACAGTGCTAGTTACAAACAGAGTATTGTGCGGATTTGTGTTACACGTTACCGGTAGTGTTACTATTGCTTATTGATCTTCATGATCAGATTGTAATTATAGAAAACATTCCCACAGAGTGTTTTGAAAAAAAAAAATTATTTGTGACGTTTCTGGGAACGGGTTTTGAAAGAAGGATAGCGCATTTACATATTATAAGAGAATTTATACTTCGTCATAGATGAAGTTTTCTTAATAGTATTATCATAAGAAAAAACCAGATAAAAACTTATGATACTATCCCGATGCAATTAACTCTTTTTGTAAAATAGGCATCCAAATTTTTGAAAAATTTAGATATCTATTTGTATGTGTTTCTTTTCTAAAAACTGATGTTTCAATACAGTTGTTGTCATAGTGTATTAGTACATCTAGAAACGGTAATTTTTTATTATTTTAAATTTCAATTGTAAATTTAATAGTAGGTTCCGAATTATTAATATTATATAAAAATGTATCAATATTTTCCCTATCGTGTTGCCAAATTGCAAAGATATAATCTACATATCTAAACCAGGCAGAGGGTCTTAAATTTTGTTCGTTTACAATTTCCATTTCAAAATCCTCCATGAAAATATCACACAAATTTGGTGATAAAAATCACTAATTTGGCCTATAATTGAAAATATGTAGTTTTAGTGCATAATTCCAACTGTTCTAGAATTGCTGAGATGCTTAATTTAGTTCCATTTATTAATTGTATTATCACTTGTCAACTTTTTTCTCAGTTTTATCGACAGGAACATTTGGAAATAAACCAACTACATCAAAATCTGAATTTGAAATATTGATTTTTGATAATTTTTCTAAAAAATGTTTTGATAAATGAATTAGTATTTCCTGATAAAGGATCTATTATTTTAAGTAGAAATCTTGCTAAATTTTGACAAGGTGAATTTATAGAACTTATTATTGGTCTTAATGGTATTTGTGGTTTATGAATTTTGGGTACACCATAAAAATGTGGAGGTTTACTATAATGAGAAGTAAGAGATTTTCGGTCGTTATCACTTAGGAATTTTTTATTCTTATATAATGTTTTGTAAATTTTGTTTTCAATAGATTATTAAATTTTCTTAATTGTCTATTTAAAACACATTTTAAGAAATATGCCATAGAATGATATGAGTCGTATAGAATCAAAAGTCTGTATTTACCAAAACCAAAAAAAATGAGTTAGCTCTTGGATATGATAGATCACAGATTTGTGCACCAGCCTACAATATCATTCATCTTCAAAACTCGTTGAAAAGTATAAAAAAATGTGGTAAAAGAACTGAGTTGCAATCAAAACTGTGTATTTACAGAGATATTTGCAAACAAAACTCTGTATTTTCTATTCAACCAATGAACAGTGCACCTAAATGATCACGTGATGAATCGCCCGCTCAGATCATTTTTATAAACGTTATATTGACATATCAGTGTATTTTCGTTTGTTTATTCATCATTAATGTTCAACAGCTCAATGTAATATATTTTTATGATCGTACAGGTACAATAATTTTTATTACGGTCCTGTTGATTGCACATTAGTTTCAAAACTCTGTATTTTCGTAAGTTTCAGTTTCAAAACTTTGTATTTTCAAACAATTTCATTAAATTGGAAAATAACTATCCATACTTCAACAAAACCCACTGTGGATTCCTTTAGAGTATTCACATACGCACAGCATATAAAAAACCTGCTGTGAAACTACAGATATATAATGAACAGACAGTTTTTCGCGGTTTTCTCAGAATGACATATGTGGCAAATACAGAGTTTTGATTTTATACGACTCATATAACAGTCCAGAGATAACAGAAAAAAGGATGATGCTACGAATTTATCAGTCTCACGTCGCATGTATAGACCAAAAAATATAAACATGTTTAAAATTACTTTAAATACTTTAAATAATTTAACAAAACGCCAAAGTTACACTTTTCATATAAATACGGACAAAACCACGTATGTCTTTTTATAAAAAAAAACCTGCCAATTAATTAGTTTTAAAAATTCAGCATAAGTGAAAATGACAGAGACGAATTGGCCCCAGATTCGATTTAGAGTTATTTCGTTCTATATCAACGAGAATGTTGTCGGACCGCTTCTTCATTCTCTGCGTTTTTCCCCTTGTTCCCCTTTCTTCTCGTCGTCGTAACTACTAGCCTCGTGGATTCCGCGAACGCACACTACGATTATGCGCCGTAATTCTTAAATAGGCCAGTCAAATCGTATAAGTAATTCTTTTCACGAAATCGGTACATTTAGATAGTTTTCCAACAGGAAGAAAGACTAAAAGGAATTTTCTATTTAAAACCAATGCAATTGAAATCTACCAAAATAAAATAAAAATTCGCGAATGTGCTATCCTATATAAGTAAAACTGAAAAATGAAGCCTCAATTTGCGTTGGGGGTTGCAAATTTTTTGACCGATTTACTCACTTTGTATTTTTCCCTTAATGGTTTATTAAAATGTCCCTGTAATTATGACATCCCACATACTCTTCACGAAAGCCTCCTCAAGCCTTAGAATTGCGAATAATATTGAAAAATATGAATTTTTTTTACAAGTTTAGTAATCGGACCCAATAACCTTACCGAAATTGATATAACCCTGTTCAAGGAAGGTCAGGATGACACTATCCAGCTTAATGCTGATATAGTGCATAATTATAATTAGTAATGATAATAATAATAACAATAACCTACATGCCTAAACATCCGGATGACCCACCAGCTTTTACCAAAGAGTGCTCAAACAGACAATCTCTTTCAATTATAGACCAAACCAACAAATATATAAACAGTACATAGACAGAAAAATTGTATGATTATCTATAGACTTTATAAAATAATTTAAAATAGTTTCTGGGTTCCTAAGGTTATAAAGAAGAGAAATACAAAATAAGACATGGATGTACTAGGCTTGAAATAGTAGATGAACGGGGTAATTATTTATTCCAAATAGGTACTGTCTCAAAATTTTAAAACCTGACCCTGCAATTAAATCTTGGAGGAATCTCGAACGAATTTTAAGCCAAACGTTTATGGGAAATTCAATTTGGATGTAGTTGTCACTTGGCAAGTGTAGATTTTCAGTTACCCTAGATGTATGGTTAAACATTTGTAAACCCCAAGGCGAGTAAGCCTCATAAGTAAACAAATTTTCTTTAGAAACACATGATAATGATTGGGAATGTCAAGTAAGTATCTATTGCAACCTAAAAGGTAAAAGCAAATAAATTTACCTTTTTCAGAATTCTATAAATAGATAATCTACTTACTTATCTGTGGTTTGAGTTACACGGGTCAAAATTTCATCATCAAAATTATTAAGTGCGTAAGCATAAATGTATTTTGAGTATTGACTGGTCTATTACGGATTACGTCTTATGGCTTATGACTGTGCTAGGCTACTTTGCTCGTGCAACTAGATCATGTAGGTACGAGTTACCTTCTTCTGGTGTCTGCTAATTGTTACCTTGTAAAAACATTCATTTATTTAATAGAACCTCCAGGCTGTAGATAAAATATTTGCTCGACAACTCTTCAAGACTACAAGTTATTCATATTGATTTGATTGCTATTACCATCGAACATATAAAAACGGTAAATAGTCGTTCGAACATTCTTGTATTATTCGATTATATTAATTCTTATGAAATTAATTAAAAAAATTGTATAGCCATAAAAATTTGTTTTTTTATAAAAGCAATTATCCAAAACGAATGTTTTACCACAGTCTTAAAACTTCTAATCTCGGCTGGTAAAATATTAAATAATTCCAGGGGAATTTTATGACTAACATTTAATCTGAATCTGTCAGGTTTTAGTATTTAAGAAAAGCGAGTAATAGGGTCACGTATGTAAGGTTGCTTACAAATAATGGGTGTTTTTATGAATGTCAGGCAAAACATGATATATGTAAATATAAAGAGGGGAATGGGATAATCTATAAATCTTTAAAGATTAGCTAAAGATTAGCTGGCACTGGTCTCTAAAAACAGTAGCTTTTGATTCGCATGGCTCTTTTTAAATCATGAATATCTCTATACCCACTCCAAATAAAGGCTCCGGATCTATTGCTGATGATGACGATATTCAAACACTGTAACCCAGGTTTTCAACGAAAATGGAAAGCTAAACATTCAAATGCCTAAGTAGCATCTCAAAAACAGTATAGATGTCAAGTGGCATAAATACAGAAATTTTCGACCATTTATTAACTTTTTTTACAAGAAAAATATACGAAATATACTGTTACGTACTATCGGTGTGTAAAAGAAAAATTAATTTTATTGAATATTTATTTTTATTATTATTTATTTAATTTTGAGTTTTAGTACATAACCTACAATGTTATTATTAATTTTATTAATAGATTAACCAATTAATTTGGTTTGTTGTTAATTTAATATTTATAACAAATTTTAAATTTTACCTATATATTTTTGTTCTTATTGCATTCTGCCGTAAACTCAGACAGAATGTAATTATTTGTTGTGGATAATTTTATTGAGCGCCATCTACTATCAAGTAGAAAATTTGAAAATAGTAAATTCAGGAAGTGTTTCTGTTGACCGCGTGATTGTAGAAATTGATAATAACGACTCAGTAAAAATATGTAAACATTTATGAATATTCAAAATAAATAACGGTTAACCTTTTATTTTATGTGAAAGAGTTGTTTGCCAGAATAAGGTAAGCGTAATATTTTTCTTATTTAGAAAATCAAAAATTAGCACAAATCTTATGATTACTTTCTTACCTTACTCCAATGTTATATTCTAATCTAAGTAATTTAGTTATAGTTTTTAAAAGAAAACTTGTGGCCTTTTTTTATTTTTAAACGTTTTTAAATATCCATAAATATAGTAAATTGGTACCTTTAATATGACTTAGACTTTTTTATTCTGATTATTTTTTTCATCTGTCAATACAGTCAGACTTTGTGGTTTCAGCCAATAACAGCTCAGGATCCTAACCAATCATTGTGTTTTATACTGATAAAACCGCTTCTTCGTATTTGTTTCTTGATTAAACTGTGTTTACCTTTTTTGAAATGTCAAATATAAACATTTAACAAATTTTATTTAGCATTATCAATTATTATACCACTAAAATGTATTGCAAGTCTATGTTAATACCCAAATTTCAAAATTTATTTGTAAACTAACCTGTTTATTCGTTTATTCACACACACAACATCAGTTTTTGAATACCCAAATACTTAAAAATCCATAAATCTCTTTAAAACTGACAAATGTCAAACTCTATACCCGAATTAAGCCAAACGCAATCCCGTATGCCTTGGTGGGCCCTGTTTCAATTTAAATTGATAAAGAAAATTTTCAACATTTGTGTGTAAAGTGTCTTTTGCATAAATGACTATGTTCTCTGTTTTTAATACAAAATGATTCAAAAAATAACCTTCCAAATACCACATGTCCTCTCAAATTTTATAGATTAAATTTTTGATCTTCATACTCAAACGCCTTTATTTTAGGCAAAACCACTCAAACAAACTGATTTGAGATAAAATCACTCGTCCTGCGGACTCGTGATTTTATCAATCAGTTTGTTTTCGTGGTTTTTCCAAATAAAGCCGTTTTCGTGAAAACCAAAAATTTAATCGATAAAACTTGGAGGACTCGTGGTATTACCTTTGATTATTTTCCTAGTCAATTCAAGATGGGATTTAGTACCACATCTTCTAGGAAACGAAAAACAGGAATAAGATAAATTAATACAGGATACAACTGGATCTGGATAGCATAGTCAGGATACAACAGGATCTGGATTATTTAACAGGAACAACGTTAGGATAAATAATTGGACTTCTCCTCTTGATTTTTCTTTAAGTTTTCTTGTTTTACAAAAATATAACTTCACTTATTTTGACAGGTAAATTTCTTTGAATTTTTTTATCTTCAGTCAGTATTGCTTTGATTTGATTTTCTTTTATTTTTATTACGAGGATCGATGTGAACGCTTCAAAGGATTTTGGTGATAATTTTTTACTAACTATAGTAACCAATCAAATTACTTAATTTAGAGTCATGTATCAAATTTCATCCAATCAGCTATGGATTACAGCGATAACACCCTACATGTGGTGTTTTCAGTTTGGTGTTTTCAACAAGTCAAGTTTTTGATTAAAAATTAATTAAACGTCAAACTGACAACTAGTTTAAAAATGTATAAATCTACAAAGTAAAAAATTATCGAATACCCCTCGGGCCTTGATAAATCCTCAAAATTTTGTCATAGAGAATCCTTCAAGCATGTTGCTTAAGGATAATAGCCCTCGGCCTTCGGCCTCGGGCTATTATCAAGCAACTCGCTTACAGCATTCTCTATGACAAAATTATCTCGGTATTATCAAGGCCCTAGGGGTATTACTACTGAAAAGTCTCGCTTGACAGCGCGAAATAGTTTTTATAAACCATCAAATCACAGCTTACTTGATTGGAATTTGACAGTTTTTTAATGTAAATTTTTATAAAATTCAAAAGTTATTAATTTTTTTACTACTTTTAATTAACACCAAATTATTCTAGAGACAAAAAGAATAATTTTGATATAATTTTCTCACTATTTCTACTTAAATTACATTTATGCACAGACTTTTAATGTTCGTTAATATCGATTCCTTAAATTCCATGAAACTTCTTTATTATTCCCCGTTTTTACTGTATTTCTTTAATTTTAGAATTCCGGAACTCTATTTCTCTGATTTTGTCAAATTTTATAGATTCTTTTACAATTTTTAAATTACATTTTGTCCTATGATTACTTAAATTACAATAAGTAATGATTTTATTCATATTGATAAACTTATCTGTTCCTTTTTAATTCTTTATGCTAGATATTAAATTTTTTATTCTCTTTTCTCTATTGGAATTAGTTAACCATTACAATACATAAAGCGATAATTTTTAGAAGAAAATTTTATTTGTTTAAAAATAAAGGATTTTAATTATGTTTACTTTTGGAAGAATGACTTGATTCGTCCTGTCTACGGCCTTTCCTCTGATCAACTACTTGGCATCTTCTCTCCTTTCCCAATTCTCACAATTTGTAAGAATAGATGTAAGAATTTTAAGACTGATTTTCCTGTCTATTTTACCATTTTAGTCATACCTGCATGATTGGTTGCATTAGACGTGCCAACTGGGGATATCCATCTTGCAAAATTGAGTTTGTAGGCTAGTTGAGCACAGAACTTAAACACGATTCTAATTTACGATAGTTTTGCATGGATATTATTGTAAATAAGTTCTGGTGAACTTATTTACGAGTGTTTCACGGTCGATTGCTCGCCAACACTTCAATATTACCGATTAATTGCCTTCGGATGAAAGGAATCTAAAGCGCAGGTGAAAACAAGTAAAAACGAACTAAATATGTGTTCGTAGCGAATTTGTCTGTTTTTATATTGTAAAAAGCTATAAATTAACTCATTTACGGAATTTCCAGGAAGCCATTTTTAACTATACCTAACGGTTTTATCTAGCCATCAATTTTTTGATCACGCACTTAATAGACTTGAAAATTTCTTTATGGAACATTTATCCAAACCGAAATATTTTATTTTGTGATTTGGGAAAGCTTTAATTCCACAAAAAACATTCGTATGAAAAATTGGAACAACAAAAAAAGTCTAAAAATCCAAAGTTATTTTTAAGAAACGAATTTGCAATTCAATGTTTATGTTCTTTTCTTTTTTAAGTTACATAATTCATTTTTAATTCTGTTTTCGCTTTGAAGCAATTTTTTTTATTGAGTATTGGTATTGTACTGTGCAATACTCGGACTCTTTCTGCAATCTTTCTAACTCTAGTTTGTTTAAATGTGATTTTGCATAGTTAAAAATTGAGGAACCCAATTCTTATTTAAGGATATTTTTGACGACATTATTGACTGGTCAAAATGAGTTTATAGATGACACGTCATGCGATATTGTCAAGTTGTGTATCTATTATAGTATTTTAAAGAAACCGTATTAAACACTATATTTTTTGAAGAGGAATTCAAACATTTTCTTTCATAGAGTACTTGTCCTGACAATTACGAACAACAAAAACAGAATTAGCCAAATAGATGCAGCTGTTCTCAAGTGATACAATGATAAACATTTTTAAGATGAGTGGCATTTTTCAAAGATGCTCACATCATTTTCGATTTTTTTAGTACTGAAGAGAATCTTGCTTTTTGAAAAAAGTTTATATGCCAAATTTGATACGTCCGTAAGCGGTATTGAATTTGTTTTGTTAATTACATTCTGTGTAATGGTAAAACAATAGAAATCAGGTATGCGACTTAAGCAAACTCCTTAATAGATCTGTAGAAAATTGTCGGTCTCGTCGAACAAAAATCTCAAGATTGTTTGTATTTCATTTAACCGACATGTTATGAAATCAAAACGCCTTTTGCTCAAAGTTTGCTCAAAGAAAATAATACACGGATTTACTATTAACCAAAAAATAAAAAATAAAGTTTCAGGTATGCGGTTAAATATTTGCTCAGGATGTACTTCAAGTCCGTATATTTTTAATTAAGCACTTAAAGTTGAAAGAGAGCGCTTATAGATTCATATAATCTACACAGGCTGTCCTAACTCTCCATACTTTGACGTTTGCTTCTTTATCAGTGACACTAAAATTATAATATTCACAAAAATATAATAAATTCTTACCAGTAATCTGATTGATCATAAAGCTGCTATTTCCAGGTATCAAACTATAACGAACAGCAGCGTTTTGTCCCAAATCAGCATCAGTCGCTGTAACTTTTCCAACGAAAGTTCCTCTCCTTAAATTCTCCTCAATTTGAAACTCATAGGAATCACTGGAGAAAACAGGATCATTATCATTGGCGTCTAGGACCTCTAGAAGAACTTTAGTAGTAGCTGTCTCAGAAGGAGTACCATTATCTGTAGCTGCAACTGTCAATATGTACTTGTCTTTTATTTCGCGGTCCAAAGGTGCGCGGAGATATAGCCAGCCGCTGTTGGGGAAGATACCGAAGATGTCTTGCAGATCAGAGTCATCCGAAGAGTTGGATGAGAGAAGGCGGTAGGTGATGCGCGCGTTGTTGCCGCTGTCAGCATCTATGGCAGTTAGTTGGAGTATCTGAAACGAAAAATATATGTACACATTAGACCGCATAAGAAGAAGAAAGAGGTGAACTTTTTCTAAAGAATAGGTCATATTATCTAAACAAGTTCTTCACTTAGCAAAAGAAAGCCGAATGGGAAAGCTTCAATGTCCATCAATTCCGATAAAATCAAAGAAGTGATGGCTATGAGAGCATTGTAGCTGAAATGTTCATGAACTACCAAACATTAGGTTGTTTGATGAATTTAAAATTACATTTGTTTGACTCGTATTTCTCTAAGAATTTAGATATGTCATTTCAGTGAAGAGAAAGGCGAGCGATTTCCTCAAGATATTATTGTTTTGACTGTGCTGAATAATATATATAGCTTTATGGTTTTTAAACTTTTACTAAGGTTGAAAGTTGAACATTGAACATTGAACAGAATTAAAAACTAGCTGTCAGAATGACTTAACAATTAATTATAATAACAAAGTGCAATCCATCTGCGTCGCTAGATGCGTCGTTGCTGCTTTAAAAATAAAGTCTAGGACAACAAGACAACAATTATCTATAAAGAAAATGGAGAAACAGTATCAAGGAAGATGTGATACCATATTATTGGTGATCATTAAAAAAATCAAAGAGGCATATGGACGTTAAATGGATTTCAATTACGTAGATCATATGATAAAACCAATCAAGAAACAAGCAAAAAGTAACTGACATCTAAATTCCGAGAAATGCGTTTGGAAGGAGAACGCTTCTGATTAGAGTCTACAATGCCGAATCAATCTACCTACATGATTACCATTGGGAGCAGTATCCTTGAAAATTTTGTATGACGGTTACATCAGGTAATGGGATACATACAATTTTTTTAACTCGTTTCAAACCAAGAACAATCAAAATTTCAGATTTTTTTATGACTCTCGACCGATTTTGACCTCTAACGAACGTTCGAAGAAAAGTGGGTCTGAAATTTCGTTTATGAAAGGACCCCGTACCATTCTTATGGAAACGGGAGCACCGCAAATTGTCTGAATTTTTGATATGTCATAGTACTTGATGTCCTGATCAATAGTTTCGAGAAATTAAACGATTAAACTGTAAAAATATCAATTTTTACCAATAGCAACTATTAGTAATAAAAAATAAACAAAATATTGTAAACTAAATATTTTCACACACTGTATTAGATTATATTGCACCGGTATATTAATTGGAGGCAGGATAATTCATACATAATTCATTATTACAGGGTGATCTCACTTGAGCTTCTAAGATGACAAAATCAACAAATCTAAAACAGCTGCCAAACAATTAAAAGATTTATTGTTCCAGTAGATAAGAAAATAGGTAGGTATATTTGAGTTTTTTTTATCGAACCCATAATTCATATTTTAAGCTCGTTTCTACAACACCAATACGTTAGAGCCCTAGCGTTTGGTTTGCTTGTTATCCCTTTTTAGGAATACTTCACTGATATTTTTGGAGAATCATATGCAATTGTGGAAACTCGATTATTCCATCGAGTTTTGAAATATCTCCTATTACACCACCCTATACATTTATTTAATAGCGTTTTTTAATTTTTACGAGAGATTCTTCACATGAAAATTATATTTATATAACATACAGTATAAATAATTAAGGTAGGTTGTTTAAAGCTTTATTATGATATTAAAGCTGTTTCTAAAACCATTATTTAATTTATTTAATTATCAAAGTATCAAAAAAAATATACTGACAAAGCTCAGTAGATCTGTTATAATAAAATATACGGAAAAATGTTATTTTCAAAAATTGTAGGCAGCTTTAAGTTTTACATTTTAAAATTACTTACAATGTTACAGGGTGTTTCATAACGCCCTGCCAAATCAAAGTTTTTAATGGAACGCCCTATGTATTTTAACATTTTTAAAATCTCCTCAATGAGCTGATTTCAACGATATATCACACTTACTACTAAGGTAAATAGTAAAGGATCTACAGCTACTCAAAAATCACATTTTTGTAAATTCTGGTGGCTGCTGTAGCTGTAAGATTAACTTATTAAAAAATAAGTAAAAGGTAACAATTAATTATTAATTGTTTGGCAGCTGTTTTAGATTTGTTGATTTTGTAACCTGTAAGTATGAATTTTTAGCCTGCCTCCAATTAATATAACGGTGCAATATAATCTAATACAGTGTGTAAAAATATTTAGTTTACAATATTTCGTTTATTTTTTATTACTAAAAGTTGCTATTGGTAAAATTTGATATTTTTACAGTTTAATCGTTTAATTTCTCGAAAACAAGCCATAGGATCAAATTTTAATTACAATTTTGAACGAGGACGTCAAGATCTACATTATATCCAATATTCAGAAACTTTGACGGTTACTTTTTTATCGATATTTCAGGATATTAAGGCATGTTACAAATACATACTTTGAACAAAAAGGCATGTGGAAACATGAATGAAGGAAATATATTTTGATTTTATTTATTACGTATGTATTTTGACTACATATATCCGCCAGAAACTTTTAAAAATATTTTACAGGGACTTTTTGGTACACATTTTAAAATTTCGTGATCTTGAACTTTAACGCCCTTGTATATCGAAATCTAGCCATAGGATAGGATTGGGCCCATGGACACTATTGATGAGGACATCAAGTACTATCACATATCAAAAATTCAGACAATTTGACGGTGCTGCCGTTTCCATAAGAATGGTGCGAGGTCCTTTGTTGAGAATTAAAATTTGTTACAAATAGGTATTTGACGTGAAGAAGATATACAGAGTATTTCCTAATTGTTTTTTTTTTCGTCTGGCGCATTGTTTTCGAGTAAAAAAATAAATAAAATTATATTTTTGCATGGTTTAAATATAAATATTATGGTAATAAATTCATTTAAAGTTGAATGTAAATTTTTATGTAGATTTATGTGATTTTTTTCGATGAAATGTAAACATTTTTGTCCGAATGATTTTTGAAAAGAAATGCAAATATTACTTATTATCAGAAAAAAAAACAAAAATCATTTAGACATTTTATTCAGATGAAAAAAAGACATGTTCCCTTTTTTACTTAAAAATGATTTCTTATAAAGAAAAAAATTCTATTTCAAAAAAACCAGTGACGTACCACGTTTTTTTTTCAAAATTCGTCATTACTTGGTTACACGAACGCCACTGGTGTAGGTAAGTGGAAAAATTTGGCTTAATCAAAAAAATGCACAGTTATGCCATTCTAACATTCAGCAAAATTCGGACAAATAATTCAACGCGTTTTTTCAACGTCCTGTATCTTCAAGAGATTTACGTTCATATGACAATTTTATCTTAAAAATTGTGAAATAGCGGCTATCAAGTTAGGAAACACCCTGTATATATCAGACAGAAATCGAAAAGGGAGCGTGAAATCTCTTTCGTATGATTCAAATTAAATGCAAGACAAAGATTTTATGTCTTTTATAAATTTTAATAAAATCACAGTAGTTTGGAAGTGAGCAAAAAAGAGTGGCTATTACAGAAATTTGATTTTCTGTCACGTCTATAATTACACTTCGATTAATCTTCCTGCTTTACGTTGACCACAACTATTTTTTTTATCTTATTCGGAAAGTTTTCAATAAACCTCCAACAAAAACAACAATAAATAACGAATTTAATCCAAATCGAGTGTGTTTTATGACGGAAGTTATTACTTGATGACCATAAATGATCATTTTTGAAATTATAGGTAATTAGATGAGGAAACTTTGTCGGAGGTAACAGTACGGTTGAAAAATATCTAATTTTCATTAATTTCAAAAACATAAAATATTTATGACTGTAATTGTCTTTGATTACATCACTTGATGAACTTGATGCATGTTATTTATTGGTCGTATAAAATTCCTTTTTAGATTTATTTGTAAATTTCCTATGCCAAGTTCATTGCACTATAATTTTTGTCATGGATTGTTCGGAAATAGATAATAGTTTTGATATGATCGTAGCGTGAAATTACAAATTAAAAAACACAAGACTCTGCAGTAGGGTTTGACGGTTTTTAAAAACCGGGTTTTAAAATTGATTTATCACATTAGAAAAACCGGTTATTAAATTAGCAAAACCGGCTTAAAAGAATTCAAATTAATGTTTTGGAACTTCATAAAGTCTTGGGACCGATTCGTCTAGTAGCTGATGGGTTAGGGCGATGCCAATTTATTAACAAGTAAAGGTGTATTTGAATTTCTTTTAAATGAACTAAAATTTAAACACTGAAATAAGTTTGAAATTATTTAATACTAGAACGAATTCATGAAAGAAGACAAGTAGAATTGCAACTCTTTTGCAGTATTTGCAAAATCCACAAAACATTTCCAGTTCAGCAAAGAAATCTAGTGTTCTATCTTTGGCTTCTAAACCAAATTAGTAAGTGATCTGGAAAGATGTGTGCGTGTGTGGCGAAGGAGGGGATGACATCAGACAAGTCCATTAGCCACAGAAATTTGAACATTTTGTTTTTTTTATAATTTATAGATCTGTTGCTATAACAAAATTAGTCAATATATCGAAAATAGTCTTGTAATTTTTAGCTAGCAGAGAAGGGATATTGTACACTTTCTTTTTGCAAATCACCGTACAATATTGTTGTTTGTGAGGTATTTCTATGGCATTCAAGAAAAATGAGGTTAACATCTGCAATAGAGTTATCTGGGCAGTGGATACAATATAGAGATTCAAGGATACCGATTTTATACAAATGTGCAGGGAATCGTCCATGGTTCAGTTCTAAACGGATAATAGTGGACGTATGTCGTTCACTGCAACTCCAGGTATCTACATAGGGAATATCATTCGTTAGAGTCGGATGTAATCTAAAAATATTGGTTTGTAGATACTTTTGCGTGTTCTTTATATTGCTGTTCCCAGTTACCTCTGATATACTTTTGCATGTTCTTTATATTGCTGTTCCCAGCTACCTCTGATATCCTTCTTGAAGAGATTAATAATATCTTGAAAGTTCGTTATTTTAATAATTTTTGCAATGTTGCACGCCTCTTTAGCAGCCCCATCCACTATTTCATTGCCTTTAATCCCAGAGTGTCCTTTAGTCCAAATTAAAGTTAATGTTGTCCCTCGTTTCATTAGGACATAAATTAAATTTTTTATCGATAGGATTAAAGAGCGGTTGAATTGTTTAAAAGCAGTGCTTTTAATTGCCAGCAGGACGGATAAAGAATCCGTTGTCACTGTGATGTTTGGAAAATGCTGACCCGTGCACCACTCTAGAGCTTTTAGTATGGCTACAGTTTCAGCTGTAAAAATCGAGCAGAAAACTGGTAAACGATATTGCTCTATGTAATCTGAAAAGATGATGTCTAAAATATTTTCAAATTCTTATGTGGAAAATGATTCTGCAGATAAACAGCAAATCGAAGAACGTGAAGAAACTATTCATCAAAGTAATGCTTCTTTAAAAGAAGCAGTGGAAAAATCAATTCATAAGTGTATTGAAGAAAATCTCACAAGTTCAAAGACACTGAAAACGGAATTTTCACTATTTGAGGCAACGAATAAAAGAACCAAAAACTGTTATTTGATGCCCTGTAAACTATAAAACCAAGCGCAGTAGCTAGTGAACGAGTATTTTCAATTTCAGGCAATGTTGTGTCCAAAATAAGAACGGTTTTTTTGGAAATCTGGAATTCGAAAACAGGGTTTTCCAAAAGTCGGTTTTTGTATAAACCTAACTCTGCAGTTTTCGATGTTTTTATTGGATACAAGTTATTTGTTCTACCTCAGTTACCAATTTTTAACTTTTTAATTTGTGGATTTTGAGACTCTCTAAATTTTCAAAATATTAATTGTTTCTCTAAAAATAAAATTCCGCATTTTTTGATTACCGGCTGTTTTATATCGATATCTCCATTCGTTTTGTCGTTACGAGCTTTTTTCCGAATCATTTTCTTTTTGGGAATTTTCTTGGGCAATAATATATCACCTGTTACGTAAACACTAGTTTAAAATAAAAAAAAACATGAACCGAATACATAAATATTAGAAAAAAAATATTTTAAAATTCACCTGATTAGACATAACCAAACCTCATAATTTAATATCAATGTAGGCAGGGAAAGGCATACCGAGAACATCCAGATAATAAAGCAAATACCCTCTTGTACCTTGAGAATTTGCATAAGTCTCTACTAAAATCCTATAAAACAAACAATGGTCTATTGTTCCTTAACGCCTATTGTTGCTGTTATTTTTTATTTATTGCCATTTAAAAGTTCGGGTAATGAAAGGCTTCAAAGAAGAATTTCCTGGCTTTTACGATGTTTTGTGTATAAAACGGGATTTGAAAAATATTTTGTTCTAAACGAGATAAAAATGGCTGTGTCTTGATGATTTTTCTATTTCTGGTATTCGAGACCTCACATTGCTCAAATGCTTTGTTTTAAGTGCCCTGAAAATAACATACGAGTTCTATAAACTACTATTGTTGGTACCTATTTTTAAAAATAGCATCAGGTATAATATAACGTTCTTCAACTTTTATACTACTTTTTTCACAAAACAACCAAAACAACAAATTAATTTTTTTTTCGGTTGTGACAGATAAAACACTGTAAGAAACGTAACAACTTAACGTCAATCTGTCAATTCTGTGGCGGCAACGGATATTTTCAGTCATTTTTTTTATGTCATTTTTTTACATTTTTGTTAATGGATTAAAAAACTTGCAAGCATGTGATAAGAATATAATCTTATTTTGTATATTTTTCTGTGATATCAGCTTCAAATGATTTCTTTCATTACTTATTTTTAGTAACAAATATACATGAAATAATATTTTCTACTTAAATATGTTCGTTTATATGCATACATTGTTTGATAATCTTACAAAAATATGACAGCAACATAGGACACGGAGGAAGATTTTGAAATTGAAGATGTCAAAATCTGTTTCCATCATATTTTTGTGACGTTTCTAGGAACGAATTTTGAAAGCAGGATAGCGAATTTGCATATTATACGAGAATTTATACTTCGATTTAAATGAAGGAAAAACCAGATAAAAACTTATGATACTATCCCGATATAGATATTGCAATTAACTCTTTTTGTAAAATAGGCATCCAAATTTTTGAAATATCGATCGAACAATTAGAAACACATTCCTTATTATTTAAGCATATCAATGCTGCTTCTTTAACTTTGCGGTTATAATTATTAGGAATTCCATTGTATTTTATGACCAAAATCCCATGCATGTTCACATATTTTTGATTTTTCGAATTGTTTATTTTTAATGTATGATTGGTGTTCATTAAGTCTAATATGAAAAGGTCTACATGTTTCTCCTATATAAAATTTATTATATTCGCATGGAATTTTGTAAATACAATTTTTTGTATTTTGAATTTCATTAAAAGGTTTTGTATTTACTATTAAACACTTTAATGTATTATGAGTTTGAAAAACTGTTTTTAAATTAAATTTATTGCCAATCCTTCAAACATATGATGTATAACCATTTCGATTTTTGTATTTAAATTTTGAAAAATAAATGTTTGTAATCTATAAATTGGTTTCTATATTTCCTACAAAATGACCCAAATTGCTTCAATCTGTGATTTTAAATGACCTTTTATATTTTTATTGTCAAAATTTTAAAATTACCAAGGCAATTCATATATCGTAAATTTTGGTGGAGGTATAGTGATCCTTCACCAATATTTTAAGTATGTAACATCAAAAATATTAAAATAAAAGTAAAAAACTTTAAAATGATTTTCTTCAAGAGCACGGTTTTGAACATTTTTTTATTCATCAGAGATTTCCTCAAAGAATAAACATTTAATTTTTAAATTCTTTTCAGTGCTACTAAAATCCTTGAAGAGAAAAACAAACTTTCATTATTTGAATTTGTAAATTTTATGTTTATATGTATATTTTATAATAGAAAATTAATTTTTCCTGACGCCGTATTCAAAAAGCTCTAACTTCGAAACCAAAGCTCCAAAAGCACATGTTTATAGGAACCTTCCACTCTATTTGTGCATGTCCTACATGCACAAATAGAGTGGAAGAGGTCTTTTGAGGGAATGATACAGTGTATAAAGTGCAGTAATTTTGATTAAAAAACAAAACCCGGATCCAAACCGTTGACACAATAGACCAAATAACTAACATTCCTCTAAATACCGTCGTGTTTCTAATGAATAATTGATGTAAAGAGAAAAAAGCGAGCCTAATCGAACGTATGGTACTTTATCTAAGTTTGTTACGCTCAAATATTTTGATCACTGGACCGTAAACAAAGTTTTTTTGCAATTCATTTCAAAGAGGCATCTAACTGGAATTGTTTTCCCATAAATTCAGAAAATAGTTTGGGGCGAGATAACTTATAAAAATAAAAAAGTAGAATTAAGTTTGTGAGAATTTGTTTGAAGGAAATGTTCTCAAACTGGAATGCATAACTAATAAGCACAGCCAAATATAAAACAAGTATATTTTAATTTGAAATTTGCCAGTTTTTTCATATTGAAAGGGACACATTTTGTTGGAAAAAACAATTTCACTACTTGATCCAGTGACGTGCATTAATAATAATTTTTTTGTATTGTGATGATTTATATGATTATTTCCCTTGACTGTCAAATATCAATTTTTAACCAATCACGTGCTTGGAAACTGATTTGACGCAGCCAATCAAAACAAAATAAAGCGACTATTCACCTTGGTGGTAAATATTCGGCTATTTGATCATCGTCCTCAATATTCACCTGAAGGACGGTATCCAACAATAACGAAGCCGCCCGTAAATTTCAAATTTTTCAAATAAAACCTATACTAATGGTATTATAAAATTGCTTATAGTTAATAAATTATCGATCTTTAGTAGCAAATACACAAATCCAACTAATTTCGCACTTTTTCTGAAACTATAAATATCATTCATTCCTTTCTATGTAATACCGTCCATTTTACGACAAACATAGTAGGCGCGCGTCATCTGAATTTTGACAGTTGGCCATTAGTTTATTACAGAATTAAATTTGACACATTTTGTTAAAAAGTATTAACAATGAGTAGATTCGGGAGTAAAAATCTTCAAGAAATTGATAATATAATTAAATTAAACGTACCTGCCAAGACAGTAAGAGCAAAACTAGTATAATTTATACGTACGTACAGAATTTTTTGTGACTCGGGAAATAATCTTATTAAATATAACGCGACCTTGACAAATTAGCTACTATTTTTATTGCTACTAAATTTCTCGTATATTTTATAATTTGTCTCGACAATTTTGGCATTAATAATCAAAGAATAACTCCCGAGAGCTTTAGCTCGAGGGAGTTATTCTTTGATTATTAAAATTAAGTCTCGACGAATTGATCCTAAAATAAACTCGAAATTTAGATACAATCAAAATAGTCGGCTATTTGTCAAGGTCTTGGGATATTACTGTCGACTATTTTCCTCGTCTTAATTTCCAATAATCACAAACGCGCAATTTTTAATTACAACTGGTATCTAGATGAAAAAACTATATGACAGCTCCTGTCAGTAGTTTTTTCGAGTTTACCCGCGGCAAAACTTGACAGCGACAAAACCTTGACTGAAAACAATTTTTCTGATTTTATTGTCAATAAATTTTGTAATATTTTAAACAGTCCTAGTCAGCTTATGTAGTGAAAATGAGTCGCTTTGGAAGTGATTCTATGACTAATATTGATCTGGCGATTGAGAAAAGTGTACCGTACAATACCGTTAAAACCCATATGTCAATATGGAAACAGTTTACGGAATTCTGCAAGGAAAAGAAATACGAGCTTTTAGAATAACTAAACCTAATCCTGAAAGATTGGGCGTGGAATATGAAGAAAGAAAACGGTGAAAATTACAAAGAACTAGTTGTGAAGACAATGTGGAACACCGTTGCAACAAACAATGCAAGAGATGTATATTATGAACTGGAAAATAATTTTTGATCCATTTAAAGATATTATCTAGTCTAGTCTAGTCTAGTCTAGTAGGGAAGCTCGTAATGCGAAACGAAGGAATTTGCAGATATGCGCCAATAAATGGAAATCGATCTCTTCTTCATTAAAATTGAAAGAATACTTACGCAATGGTTTTATTATAAGACGAAGACACTCCGTAAGTGGCTGGTCCCCAAAATGAAGAACCCTACCTTTTGTCCAGTCCGTCTTTTTAAAATTCTAATGGTTAAACGTTCATCTAGAATAACAACTGATAGATTATTCTTAACAGTAAACCCATCATGGAACAAAGAACAATCAAGTGGATGGCACAAAAACACTCCAGTGGGAAAAAACGAACTTTCGAAACGGACTTAGAAGCGGCAGAGAAGGCAGGATTAAATACAAAAGAAATAAAAATAACAACCACTCTATGCGGTCGGCAGCAGTCAGTAACCTGGCTAAAGGAGGGGTGTGTGAACAACAATTAATTAAAATTACTGGCCACAGTTCAGCTAACTCATTTGAGCCTTATCTGCAAATGGATAGAAGTGACGCCTCAGAACCTCCAGCTAAAAAACAGAAAACAGAAGATCCTGCAGCCAATCCTCGAGCTTCTCACTCTACAGCTGGACCCATCAACAACATTAATTTACCTACACCCAACTGTGTTGCAATTTATATTTTAATTGTACCATAAATAATTAAGTTTGTAGTCGTTTTTTAATATTTATGAAAAAATAATAAATTAAAACATCATAAATTTATTTAAATTGTATATTTTTCTTGCTTTTTTCTGCAAATTCATCAACTAAATCATTAAAATCTGTTTGTTGCACTATATCATGTTCAATAGATATTTTTATTTTTATTTACAGCTATTGTTTTAAAATATTAAATACTTTGGAGTTAAAAATAAACTAAATTATTTACCTGTGTGTTTATAGCAGTAGTCTCAATAACGCTCAAAGAATATTCCTTCCTTTCGAAAACAGGAGCATTATCATTAACATCCTGCACTTCCACCAAAACCGTCAAATTAGCAGATAACGGCGGAACTCCTGTATCCGTAGCAGTGATCACTAAACTATGCCTTTGAGATGTTTCATAATCCAAATGCCTAGTTATAGTCAGATCTCCTAGCTTGGGGTCGATTTTGAAGAGGCCACCGTAAGGATTGTTGACTATTTTATAGACTATGACACCATTCTTGCCGGAATCTTTGTCTTTGGCGTGGGCTGAGTAGAGCGGAGAACCCACTTCTACATTTTCAGGAACTGAGATTCGAACTATGGTTGATTCAAACTCTGGAGAATTGTCATTTACGTCTTCTATTTCTATGTTTACCTGAAAATAATATTCATATATTAAAAGACACAAGTAGTAGTAAAAAATTGAATCTATTTTTTTTATATAAAAGCATCATTTCTTCTTTTTTAATCACAGTTTTTTTGGGTTATCTACTTTTCTTTACTTACTTGGGCATGTCCATATACAGGTGGTTCTCCGCTGGTAGCTTGGACATTGAGAAGAAGACTCGCTTTACTTTCGTGATCTAAGTTCGATGCAGTAGATATTATTCCTGTGATAGTATCGATGATAAAGAGGCCATCTGGATCTCCTGAGTAGATGGAGTATCGAACGTTTGCTCTTCCTGCTGAAATAAAAAAGAAATTACAATTAAAATTGGGATGCTATCGTTTGGTAATTATAATAATTGGAATTTTGCAGTGTAAATGTACAGTATTGTATTGAAATTGCCAGTAGAGGCTTAGTCAAAAATAAAGCCTCCCTACATCTATGTTCAAGACTTTTTATTAATGGGATATATCCTCATCCAGAAAGTGAAGATATTTACAAAAAATATACTGGACCTTTTCTAACAGTATTCTAAGATGCTATGCACCAAATTGTAATATAAATATCGAATGTGGAATGCTATCAATATGGAAATTAAACGATAATTTGCTGTCAAACCCCAATTTCTCTAATCATTAAATGAAGTGCCAAACTCTAGAAGAGTATTATCTATTACGTATGAGGTATTAATAGGATTAAAGCGTCTATAAAATTTAATAGCTTTGCGTTCTGATATATTTACTGCCGGTTTTCTCAGTTTAGAGAGTTGTTTGAAAATATAAGCATTTTATGAATCCCAATTTTTAAAGATGAATAATTAAGGTTACTTAGTGAAGTAAGGAACCTCTAACTCGTACACGGTCATTAACATTTTTTTTATATTTATATTTTATTACATGTATATTGTTATAATGTTAAAATTTTGAAATGTTGGGGAAATTATGTAAAAGGGGCTTTAAAATTGACAGGGTTGTTATGGGATGTTTGTTTATGGAGATGAGATTATTAGTTTTAAAAAGATGTCAGATAAGAATTTGTAATGTCAGATTAATGAAAATAAAGGTTTTAAAATAAGAATAAGCTGTAGAATATCAATATCATCTCAATTGGCGCAGTGAACACAAAAGATGAAGGAAGATAATTATGTAATTGGAATAAGGATGGTATTTATGGAATTAAGAAGACTAAGGGAAGGAAGACAACAAGACAAAGAAGATTTGGGAAAAATGATGGAAAACAAAATTGGAAATATGGGAAAAATGATGAAATAAGAAATCAAACGAGAAGTAGCGAATGTTTTTAAAAAATAGAAGTCAAAATTATACACTGAAAATAAAATAGAAGAGACGAAAAAGGAAATAAGAGTGGAGATGATAGCTAGAATAGAAGAAGTAGAGGTGCTACAAGAGATAAAATTAAAAGAAACTGAGCACAAGTTAAAGAAGGATATACAAGAAAACAAAAATAACATCAATTCAAGAATATAGAAAATTGAAACTAAAAACAATAAAAGAAATACAAATTTTAGAAACTAAAATAAATAAAGATATAGAAGTAAACATGGGAATAGCAGAGCCCGAGAATAATAAAGTAAAAAAGGAAATAAAATTAGAAATCAGAAATATGCAGACAAAGATTGAAGAACAAATCCGAAAAGAAGGTTGTTGTAAACTACAGGATGAAATAACAGATAACGTGACAAAATGGAAAATACAAGAAATAGAAAAGAAAATGTACCAAGAAAAGGAAGAATACAGAAAACCAAATCGAATTTATTTAAGAAATTTAAATAGAAATAAAATTAAAAAAAATACCATAGATGGAAGATTAAATTAAAAAAATATTTTTGGATATTGGAAGAAAATCTAAAAGAAAATTAGTTTTTAAATACTTTTGTTAAAATTGTTAAAATTTTGAAATGTTGGGGCGAATTATGTAAAAGGAGCTTTAAAATTGACAGGGTTGTTATGGGATGTTTGTTTAAGGAGATTAGATTATTAGTTTAAAAAAAATGTCAGATAAGAATTTGTAATGAAAATAAAGATTTTAAAATAAGAAAAAACTGTAGAATATCAGCATCATCTCAATATATTTATATTTTGCAAAATCCAACCTTTCACTATTGTAGTAGAAGACATATTTTCCATATATGGAGCTTTTAATAATAATAATACGAGGTGATAACTTATATATGCGTCATTTTTCAGATTACATACTTTGAAGATAAGCCCCAACATCGTTAATAAACAAAAGAAAGAATATAGGACCCATATGCCAACCTAGAGGGAGACGACCTACGATATTTTATAAAATAAAAATTATAAAAAAAATGGGTTAATCAACTTTAATGCTACAGGGTATTTGTCGAAAGCAATCTTATATTTGCCTACCTGATCTAAAGTATAGCAAATTATATTTGATTCCTAAATTCGAGAAGACACCGATCTTCAAATTCGCTATCAAACGGGATACATTTCTATATTTGTTCGGTAAGCTTCAAATATACGGATTGGTCAGACGATCGCATTGCTTAAAAGTGACTTGCCGCTGTCAACCGCTTGTGTACCTCCTCTTAACTCCCCTCGCAAACCATGACAAGCACTGACGACCCGTTTGGTAGGCTTTCGGGGGTTTAGAAACACAAACCAACTTTTCACCAAAGCTATAAATTGTTGGCGTTGACAACACGGTCTGTGATTTCAAATAGGTTGGTCAACTGGTACAATGATGAAAATTTAATGCGTTGAATTTGTTGGTAAAATACTTAAAATGTAATGAAATTAAATTATAGATTAAGTACTCACTATATTATTATCTTTAAATTAGTATATTTATTATTATTATTACTCATCCGTTTTATTTCAAGGGTTATACCAAATCGTTTTAGTTTTTTTAAGGCATTCTTCGACTTCGACACCTTGCCAATTACAACAAATCAATATATTAAAATTAGATCTTCAAAAAATATTTCTTCATCTACCTACTCTACATATTTCAAATGTTAATCTTCTGCCTCAAATCGTTTTAACTTGATACAGTTATGAAAACATCTCAAATCCCTAAAAATGCAAATTTCGAGTCGCAAGTTAAAAAAATCACAATATTAAAGATCGGTCCGCAAAAAAACATCTCGACATTTTTTCTAAATATCTCGCAAATGAAAAGTAAATTAAAATATTAAAATTTGGTTCCTACACAAACATTTCTATATATTTTTGCATATTTATTTCAAATTTTATACTTTTATGCTAATTAGTTTTCAAATGATAAGTTTATTTTTCCTCTAAATTTAAGTAAATGTACCTTTCCTTAAATCTGGGCATAACTTTTGATAATAAATTGGATATTATAATACTTATAAATAGTGTCTGTTCTCAAGCCACTAAATCCCTTGGATTTAAAATCAGGAACTGCAAAACATTTTCTAACGAGGATGCATTAAAATAGTTGTGTAACTAGTGCAAAAAGTGTATATTTGTTGCACGATGCATGAAGTTTGCAGCTCGAGACGAAGTCGAGAGCTGCAATCATGCCACTGTCACCTTCTCCATTGAATATTTTGACCATTTTTCTCTCAAATACGCTGTTCTTAATACGTTTTGTGTCACATCAGTCTATAAAGCGTTTATAACAAATTTCATGAATTTTTTGTGGATTTTTCGGGTAATAAATCTGCTTTGGCTTCAATTGCTGTTTGAATTAAATAACTATATTCCTCTTCACTATTCGAATCAGACATTTTTAAAAGCTTACAACAAAATTTTAAATTGACAACTTGAAATGAATTACGTAAACTGCCACTGTCAGACACCATCCATCCATGAATATGCTTTCGTTAGTAACAAGATTTGGATTAATCAAAACTAGAGTAATACATGTTTCTTTTTAATATCAAACAATAATGTTGTTGCTACTTTCTGATAATATTGTTCTGTAAATGGATTTTCTGTTGGACAATAAATGATTGTTATTATTAATATTATAAATTCAACTTCGTAAAGTCCCAAAAAATGCAAAATTAAATCAATCAAAACATTGAAAATCTAATTTTCAAGAAAACATTTCCACACCTTTTCTATAGTACGATCGATATTTGGTGAATCGTTGAAATTCGCGAAACTCTATAACATAAAATTTTCGAAGGAACATTTTTTGAAGCACTGGAATTCGCATCGGTCTACCGAAAATTAAAACCTATTCAATCGAGTTGGCCGGACACAGAACGCAGTCTTCTAGAATACAATGGCCAACTCTTCACTTACTCCCGAAATGTCGTCTCAGACATACACACATACATCCCTCGGCAAAATAATTGCCCCTTTTGCTTTGGTCTTTTCATCCTTCTTCTTCTTTTTATAGTCCAGGAGTCAGCGCAGAATATAGAAAATTGATTTACTTGACTGTGTTGCCATCTATCAGTAACCTGATAAATGGTGCGTAAATGTCGAAATTTAAATATAATTTATTACTTATCCTTGTTTTGCATCATATGCATGAAAGACTGACGCTTTGACTGATAAAATTCGGTCGATGGTTAATTTCCGAGGCGAGTCTAACAATAAAAAAAACAAACGAAAATTTAATATGACATCAATCTTCGATTTGTTTTTTGATTATTTTTAATTGAACTAATTGGAATCTTACTCGGTACAATTTATTCACATATTCATATATTATCTATAATTAACATAGTCTCCCTTTATTTATTCAATAAATACAATGAATGATAAGCGATAAGTGCTACTGCACTTGTTTCGCATGAAAGGTATGATAAAACATCATCATCAACATTATAAATAGAATTATACTCAAAGACCAGACATCTGTATGAACCTTGACCGATCTTCTTTCCAATTAAGTATTCCCTTTTTTCTAAATATGAAGGTCTACTACATTGGAGATGCAAATGTCTTCATTATTTTACCATTGAATAAAAGACAAAACTAGGATTTTGAACATTAATTAATATTTAACTTATTACAATGGATTATTCAATTAAGTATTCCCTTTTTTCAGAATTTCGAGGACTCAAAAGGGTCGCCATGTGTTAATTGAGCAGGTTTTTTCTTTACCTTTGATTTTCCAAAAATATCCATTCAAGCAAGTCGTTCCCACATATACACCTACTTGAATTTTCGTTCCAGTCTTTTGGTATTACTCAACATAGATTTAGATTACAAAAATTTGGGGAAAATGATATGTCATACTTTTATTAGTTTGACAATTATGTATACCCGCCAGATCTATCCCCAAACGGTTACATTTTCAGGTGTCAGTTTGCACATCCGTCTGTCGATGCAAACATTTATCAGTTTAGCAAACAGAAAAGCTCAGCGTACCTGGCTCACATACTATTTAAAAATTTCTTTTTCTTTTTCTCCTTTCCTTACTGACCTGTCATACGGCCGACTTGGATCCGTTTTGCCTAAATGCTAATAAGGCTCTATACAATTGGTAAAACAAAAAAACTAACATGGTATTTATTACGGTATTATTGAATTTAATTAGTGTACTTGAGTTAAATGTGTGCCCTTGTGGGCATTCAAACAGGGTGTTGCAAAATTTAATTAGGATCGTATAAGGTTAGCCATTCTGTGGGATTAACAAAGTATTGTGGAACTGGATCTTATTGCCTGATTCTAATTTTTTTATCGAGTAATAGTACAGAGATTTGTAGTTTTTTGTTGTTTCGAAATACAAATGCTAAAAATTTCGATATTTAAAAAACTCAAAATAATAGTAAAATACTTCTCCTTTGTGACTTCCCCACCAAAATGAATCAATCATAATGAGAGCTTTAAGTATATGTATATGTATATATTATAATGTATTTAATAATTATAAATGTTTTAAATTTAAGTTTTCTTTATGAGTAAAATATTTTTTTAATTTAATCTTCTATCTCTGATAATTTCTTTTAATTTTATTTCTCAACTTCTTTTTTCTTTCCTTTTCTTGTTGTTTTATTTCTTCATTGATACTCTACCATAGTGCTGCTTGTTCTTTCATACTTTTATCCACCCATTTTTTCCAAAATTCATAATTTTTCATCTAATTTTCTAATGTATTTCATGGGATGAACATTTTCCTGTTCACTTCCAATAATAATCACTTCTTGTTCATTTGTTTCTGGCTTTTTCTTAAAATTTTCTTCTAATTGCTTTAATGCTTCTTTACACTCTTCTTTAATTGTTTCTATTTTAGTTTTAATTTTTCCTATTCTTGAATTGCTTTTGTTTTCTTGTATCTCTTTCTTTAAATTGTTCTCAGTTTCTTTTAATTTTATCTCTTGTGATACCTCTACTTCTTCTACTCTAGCTATCATGTCCACTCTTATTTCCTTTTTCGTCTCTTCTATTTTAATTTCTTGTTTTATTTCTTCTTTCAACATTTTCACAATTTGTCTTCCATCTTTCCCATTTTTTCTTCCATCTTTCTTCCCAAATCCTCTGTATTTTTATTCATTTGCTTTCCCATATCAGTCATCATCTTTATTAAAACATCCATTTGGTCGTGATTTAATTTTTCTTGTTCTCGTTCTTTTTCAGGTTCTTCTATTATTGTATTGTCTATATCTTGTTACTTGTCACTTGCTTCATCTCCTTGTCCTATTTGTACTTCTTGCAAAACTGTCAAATTTTTTTAAGTCAACTCCACATAATTTTCCCTTTAAACAAACAAACTTCCTAATCCACATCTCATCTTAACCTTTCTTAACGTCAAACCCAACCCATATATCATTATAATATATTACATGTTAATCGAAATATTAAAGATATACAGCAGTGTGTTTAATAATTTTAAAGTCATTGTGACAATATTATATTATATAATTTCAAAACCCATCAATATTTGTAAATGAGGTACTTTCAAACATCAAAGACAGGAATGTCGGATTATCTTAAACTAAACTTTTTCATCTCTTCACTTTAAAATCAAAATAGTAAAATTCGGTCTTTAAAAGCACATTTCTATATATTTTCTAGATGTGTTTTCCAAATATTAAAGATCTACAGTTATTAGTTTTAAAATTGTGAAGTTATGAAGGCAAGAACTTTGACTTTCCTACCTACTCATTTTAAAACATCAAAATTTTAAAACAGGGTCTTCAGGGAAACTATTGTATATATTTTTTAGATACTTAAAACAAATCAAGGTATTACGATTCAATCATTAAAAACAGATTCTCTAAATGTTTTCTCCAAATATTGAAGATTTACATTTTTAGTTTTAAAATAGTGAAGTAAAACAAGAATATTAGATCATCGTGAATGCAAACTTTCGCCTTTTTTTCCTACATAAAAATGTTTGTATATATTTTCTACATACTATTTTTAAATATCAGTTAGTTGTAAAATGGTGAAGTAATAAAGACAGGAATATCAGTTCAACATAAATCTAGACTTAAGCTTTGTAGCTTCCTAATTTGAAAACCAATCAATAAATAGAAAAAAGAATTGTTTTAGATAATACCCAATATCACAATTTGATGTTTGTATGATTTCACATACACCCTAATGATTTTATAGAAAAACTAAAATCAAAATCTCAATATCATGATAAGATATAATACATAGATAATATGTACACGTAAATTAAAAAATAAAATGTGACTGAACGCTATAATTGATTTAACGAAGACATCATAATACAACTTTTACAAGACGACATTGAATCTTTAATTAACAGTGATTGTTTCCCACGTAACTTTCAATTTCGAGTTTAATATTAAGTTTAACTTTCGTTTTAAAATCATCGATCGTCACCTTTGTTACCCCACGTCGTAAATCTACGTCTTGTCAATAAGACCTTGTTGTAATTAGTGTGCTGTAAAGGAATGCAAAAAGAGTCATTGTCATTAAATGTAGCCAAGATATCTTTTTTATCTTTAATTTAATTAATAAAAACAAATAATAATTTACTAAGGAAACAAAAAAAAATAAGACAATAAGAGTAGGACTTTTTTTGACATAACATTCTATGGAATATTAAAAATCTTTAAAATCTAGTAGGTACAATGCAATTTGCCCAGTAAATTGTTTTGAGAGCGGATATTTCAAAGGAATTCTGAAAAAAAATGCTAGAGGGGGGCGTTTTAACAATAACCAAGTAAAGGTAAAAAAGGTCCCGGACAATTGGCTGCAAATTTAGTGAAAAATTCTTCAAACCCTTCTGATTAAAGAATATGGAGTCCGAATAAGATCCTATGACTCAATTTTTTGATATAAGCATCAGAAACCTTGGAAAAATGGGTAAAAAACAAATTCCTAATTTTCAACTTTAACAACTTTGGACATATAAAACTAGGAAATCTGAACATTTGTATAATTCAGTAGATATCTATTTGATGTTGCTTTTGAACGTTCTGATAATAAAAACAACAATTCCCACAAGCACACTTGTCGTCAGGAATAAAATTAAAATTAGATAAAAAAAATCTTAGCATGCTTTTTTTTCAAGTGAGATACCGACATAAAAATCAAGAACTGGGTAATTAAAAAACCGGAGATTACTGCCTCGCTAAGTTCAGGAGTACTTACGCTGAAGGTCTTATTTTATGGCTATTTTATGACTCGTTTGCCGTTTTAATCAGCAATAACAATAAGAATGTAGAAAAGTTCTAAATATGATGGTCTACTACATTGGAGATGCAAATGTCTTCATTATTTTACCATTGAATAAAAGACAAAACTAGGATTTTGAACATTAATTAATATTTAACTTATTACAATGGATTATTCAAGAAAAATAAAGTCGCTACTCAGGAAAAATCCTGGAAAAATCTAATCAAGGAAAGGCAAAATACAATCATCAGTCAAACAAAACACACATCTTACCTATAAATATATATTACATATACTCCGTTGATATCTACTGCTGAAATCTTCCAAGTAACTAATTGCTAGTTTTTATGACTAATAAAAGTATGACATATAATTTTCCCCAAATTTCTGTAATTTAAATCTATGTTGAGCAATACCAAAAGACTGGAACGAAAATTCAAGTAGGTGTATAAGCGGGAACGACTTGCCTCAATGGATATTTTTGGAAAATCAAAGGTAAAGAAAAAATCTGCTTAATTAACACATGGCGACCCTCTGTCACTAACTATCAAGAACGAGGCGAGTCGAATTCATTTTCAGACATCCTTTAGTGACAGGATGTCGAGCTAGCCTGCTTCTTACTGATGATGCACAATAATGCCGAAACCGGTCTAAGAATGACAAGCCCCTTTAATAACAAAATTAAATCCCCGACTTGGTCAGGCACCAAACCACGTCTGGACTTTCGTAATTCAATACCTGGTGGGGCATATAGCCCAAGGAGTAGTTGTTGAAGTCCAGATGCTGGTGCAGTGTAGGACATTTTTAATGTCCTTGTTCTTGGGAGCTTGTGTGATTTTATTTCACATCCTTTGTGCAGTATTATTAAGAGCATCGAGATTATTCTCTATCTCATTGAATACTAGTTCCAATTTACGACTTTATTAACGAAGGTGTAAAACCTCTTAAGAGAAATAGAAATTTAAGCTATCATGGTTATATCAGATAACTGCGTGTCACATTTCCAGATTTCCTTTCTTTTCTTTGTCGTTCTTCGGTATATAGTATGTAATTTAATTTTGATGGTTTTTGCTTTGAGACGAGACTCCTATTTTTAAAGTTTTCTACTTAAATACTTCTACAATTTTAGTTTACTGATTTAATGACTATTTGATCATATATTTCTGAAAAACGATGTTCGTAACTGCAGCACATTTTTGTCTGAGTACAAGCTACCATTACATGAGGAAGACCTAGACCCTAGTAAGAGGAAGTCAAGAAGGCATCGCAAATAAAATGGATCCAATGAAAGGAAACATGAAAATAGAAAACAATTCATTCAAAATATGTTACACCATATGTACTTTTACCCATTAATTTACGCAATAATTGTTGTACTAACTTCAGCTCAAACAGAGAGTGGTGTTAATTTGCATTAATCTGAAATTAAAATGGTACAAATATTACTCACCGTTATTTGCTACTATCGCTTTAACTGTACCAATTACTGTATCCTTCCTAACGCTCTCACTGACGGTGTAGGTGTATCGGGTGTGTTCAAAAATCGGTGGTTTCTGAGCAGAATCAATGACGCTGATAAACACTTCAGCGTCTTTGAGCGATTTCAAATTACCGCCATCAGTAGCGCTGATGTTCAATCTATGATAAGGTTGTCCTCTAGCGGAGAGCAAACTAGGCCGGTTGATAAAAATCTCTCCTGTAGATTTTTCTATTCGAAAGAGTCCGGCTTCGTTTCCTAAGACGATTTTGTATGTGACTATACCGAATTTTCCGGAATCCGCATCGGTGGCTGCTATTACAACCACTGGTGTTGATGATGATATACCGCTTTCACGTAGCGAAACGTTGTATTCGGAAGGGTAGAAAATTGGGTGGTTGTCGTTGATGTCGGTAATTTGGATTTTTACCATCGCTGTTGTGCTTAGACCACCTGAAAAAAATAAAAATATCATTAAATACATGCAATAACATTTACTAGATGCAATTGTCTGTTTCGCACTATGCTGAAATAATGATCTGGAAACGTCAAATTTTACGTACATATATTATGATTATACTCTGAATAAAAGAAGAGTACAGTAAAAGAGGGGATATAACGTCACATTCCATAGGCGTACTTTGTAAAATAAAAATAAACCAACAAATAACATGGAGGATTATATGTTGTTAATGGGATTAAACTTTTTTAATCTCTTGGCATTAAAACACTTCAGTACCTAAAATCAAAGATTAAAAAAAATAAAAAGTTCAAGAACTATCTTTAAAAGTCACTGTCTTCACTATAACTACTGGTATCATTGTCATTGTCTTTTCTGAGGTTTATTATTATAGGGTCTATTAAGTTTTCCATCGCTAATTCCACTTTCCAAAATGAATTTTCCACTTTTCTCAAATGTTCTCCATTTACATCTGAAACTGCCTTCAGAAACAAATTTCGCACATCAGGTACTTTAAGTTATATTATTTTGAGAAGCATAACCTTTTAATTGTGACCAGATCAGTTCAATGGGATTTAACTCTGCATGGTAAGAAGGCAATCTGAGAATTTCAATTCCTTTTTCTCGGGCCTTCTCGTCTATAATACATTTTTTGAATTTGTTTTTATGTTGCTTTGCTATTACGAGTAATTCTGCCTCCAAGGATTTAGGAGGACTGATAATATTTTTAGAATGAAGCCATTTTGAAATATATATTAATACAAATTTCCGAATCAATTAAAATACATGCGATACGGCTATGAATAAATAAAGTCTGACTTATCTGTCAAAAGAACAGGTTTATTACAGAAAAAAACATGGAAACATGATTAAATCAAATGAAATCTTTTATTAGGCCGATCAAATGTATTAAAATTTTCATTTTAACTACAAATAAGCATTGAAGGATGAAGTAAAAATAACCTGTACCTCTTAAACCTGTACTACTTCTACACATTAAATTACTGCTCTCCCTTTCTTCTCTAAACTATAGTAAGTACTTAACCTAGCCAGATTTTCACATATGTTTGAGTTCTGTCATTCTGATAACTTCATATTGCATAGTTAAACCTCTAAGCACGATAATGCATGCTATAAGATCGAATCCTGTCAATGCCAACTTTTTTTTAATAATTATTTTATCACCTTAAATAATTAAATAATGAGACAGATTATTTAATTCCCGTAGAAAATTGTCTCGCCTTTCGATTATCATTTTCGTCACCGATTTTTGACTATTGCTCAAAAAATGTATTTAAATTAATGTATCCATGCCCTATAAGTTCACACGAAATGACAGGAAAAATTAGCAAATATAATATGTGATTTATATTTAAAATTCTCAATAATATAAATTACAACAGTAAGTAGTAAATATTTCACAAGATATATTAGCATATGCGGGCTACAAAAATAGCTTTCGACTTTTTTAAATCCTATATATTTAATTCATAACCAGAATAATCGGTTTACGCAGGGCCGGATTATTGATTTTCTCATTTGAACACATAAATTGTTTAATAAATCTTGGTTTTTGTTATATTTGGAGAAATTTTTGCAACTGCCTTTTTTTCTATAAACTTTGAGGTCCTTTCTGAAAAGAAATTCTCAAATGATTTCAGAAATTTATCCATAAAGCGAATTTTTCGTCGAAACATTTATTTAAAACTTAAATAACTAAATGAGAAGAAAGAAGTGCTCTCTTACAAGTTTCAATGGCTTCCACCGTATTCTCCTGATCTGACTCCCAGCGACTAGAACCTGTTTGCAAACCTAAAAATGCTGTTCAAGCGAAAGAGATTTGGCGTCAATGAAGAAGTGATTTTTTCTGGTCACTTTTATAAAACAATTTCTAAAAATTCTAATTTTTTTTTCAAAAACATCTTAGACTAGACAATTAATGTCACCAGCTTAATACAGTCCTGAATCGATACTGAAAAAAAAACTATTATAAATTAATCCGTACTTTAATTTTATTAAAGATTCGTGTTTAAACCTAATAAACAAATTAGTTACGAGAGAAGTTCATTTTGATTCATTTATGTTAATGTTTCTATTTGAGTTCGAAAAAGAAGAAAATTTATAGGCGGTAGAAAACGGATAATCTTCGACTTTATAATAAGCATAAATCAAAATCGTTGTGCCGATTTCACTATTCATGTAAAGATTCGAGGTGTAGAGTTCACATATTCTCGTTTATCATTTTGTTGAATAATCTAAGACCAGTTTACAATTATTTATTGATCGGTTTTAGAACGAGATACATTAAATGATTTCTAATATTTTATTAGTTTATTTCCTAATACAATTAGGAATTTACCACTATTGTTGAAGGGCCTCTGACCAGAATATAGATGAAATTAGAAATTAGGGCGTGCGAGCCCGATCAAACATCTAGAAGAAGAAAGAAAAAACCAGATCAGATCAAATCAGACTAGCAAGGATGACCTCACAGTCTCGAGGGAAACCACCATGTAGCAGAAGCTGGAGTAACGAAGGCAAAGAAATATGGACAAGGTAATTACTATACATGAGTTGACTATTCTCTCTTTTTAAAGTATATTTTGCACGACATTTTACATGCATTCTTATGCTGCTTACATCTCGGAGTAACTTTCCTCAATTTACTTCCTTGAGTGTATCCAAGCTTTTTTACACACAAAACAAGTTTCCTCCATCTTAAATTTTTATAATTTCAAAGGAAATTCTTGTAGATATTATATACTCTCTTTAGTAGATTATTATTTGAAAATGTCAATATAACAGCTCGCAGAAACACGAGAGCAGTGAAGGGCCGTGCGGCGGCGCTGCCCTCGTCTTTCTTCATGGTATTCTCTTTATTTTTAACGTGTTTTCAATTAATGTTTGCTTATAACCTGAATGCGTAATCAAAAAATGAATAATATATTCTTAAAGAATTTAATCTTTCATTTTGTATCTTTAATCAATTTTTTAAGCTTAAAATTAAGTTGCATGAATTAAAATAAGCAAAGAACATGCATTTTCTTAAATATTTCTTATATTAAAAATAAAGATTATTCAAAAATATCGAGCTGTATCAATTTTTGAATTATTACACATGATAAAGTGTATCTTTAACTTTATTTAAAAGAAAAATTAATAATTTCTGATTTACATAAATAAAGAAACACCATTTTGAAAATAAAAATGAATACTGTAAAAAAATGATCATTTTAAAACATAAGCTTTATTACACAGAGACAATGTTCATCATTTTCTGTACAAGGATTTTTTTTTGTTATGCCTCTAATAATATATATCTTCAATTCTATAAAATGGAGTGAAAATTGTAGAAAAAAAACTCTGGTCAAATTTTCTATGAGAAAAAAATAAATAAATAAAAACTAATGGCTTCTTCAGAAAGCTTAGAATCTCCTCTTTAAAATGCTTTTTATTTTATTTTTTTGCGTACATTTTAGGCAAAGATACTTTAGTTTTTACCCGAACGCTTCGCTTGAATATTTGTATTCAGCGGTTTGGCGCGAATTTAGTTTTCGAATTTTCTTTCTTATTCTTAATAATTTTTTATAGTAATAAGAACTTTTGTTTAAATTTTAAGTAAAATTTTCCGCTCTTTCATTAGTTTTTCGACATTTATATATATTTTTTTCGAGATATAATGGAAAAACCAAATTTTTGATTTTGTTTTCGAAATTGTGAAGTTAGCATAAACTTTAGAGCAGCAAAGATTTTTTGTAACGTTTTCTACACCCTTTTAAGTACCTAAGTGCCAAGTTTCAGCGATATCAGTCCAGCAATATTTCAAAACCCACAATAAAAAAAGTAAAAAACAACGAAAAAATAATTTAGTAAGAGTCAGGGAATGTTTTCATCTGTATCATCTGTTCTTCCTGGCTTAAATTCCGTAATTCATTTTTTTAAGAATACGAAGGACAATGATTATCGCTCATAATGTTTGTATACATTTCCTAGTCTTTAAAAAACAGATACTTTATCTACTTTCTTTACCAATTCAGAATATTCAAACGTAAACTTCAAATCGTTGAAACTGAAGGAATCATACAAAATACAATAACTCCATAACTAGGTATCGATAATACTAACAGCTCTGACCGCTTAAAGGTACGTAATCCCAATATATCACCTGAAACATACAGTTAAAGGTATTGGCATGCTAGAACCATAACCCATCAACTGTTTATTTATGAAGTGCAAAGAAAACAAAACAACAGAAGATCACGATGTCATTTCTCACAATCGATATGGCCACGATAACGTGCATCTTAGGGTTTCCGAGCCGGCAACTGTTTTATTTTTGTATACAAGGTGATCTAGAATTAACTAGTTCTCCATTACGGTTATGATTTATTAGTTGACAGATTGTTGTCATAACAAAACAAGTTGTTTAATGGTCATTGGCGTAGAAGTAATATAATGACAAGTGAAAAGTTGTAATTGATTATGGAGAGGGCGGGTGTTTTTTATTAATGATTTCTTGTAGGTCGGAATGGACTAGTTGCTCAATGTTAAAGATTTAATTTGCTATAATTCCATATTTTTTTCTACTTCAAGTGGTATAAGAGCATTTTTTTTATTTGACATAATTACTTTATTCAATGCATGTTTCAGTGAACATATGGAGCGATCAGGACGAGATAATTTTTAAAAAATTAGAATAACTTTCTGAAAATAAAAAAAAATCTTAGAAACTTAAAATATATCCAGTATAAGCCTTAGATTTATTTTATAACGTACATGGGTCCAACCAAAAAATAGTAATAGCTGTAAAACGTAAATAGACAGAGATTCTGGACTTGAAAAAGTATAAAGTTCGAAATTCAAAAAAAAAATGTTAAAAAAGACCTCAAAATTGCGAATGGCGGAAATCGATTTGTGAAATGACAATTAACGTCATTATATAACAAAATATTGTTATACAAACAAATTCTAAAACCGGTATGGACATATGCTATCCAGCTTTGGGGCTATTCCAGTCAGAGTAATTTACTCATAATACAGAGATTCCAGAACAAAGCATTAAGGAGCATAGTCAACGATTTGGAGATGGACACTGCTAACCACACAATTAACAAATTTGCAAGAAGTCACGAACATCGACTCCACCAACACGTGAATGTCGAGGCCATCCAGCTCCTGGACAACAGTGATCTAGTAAGAAGACTCAAGAGGAAGAAGCCCTTTGAGTTAGTGTAAGTGAAAGTGACAGAAAAAAGCAGAGCATAGTGCGCAGTAGTGAATACAAGTTAAGTAAGGCGTAAAAAAAATTATCAGAACCTAAGGTACACTAGTGAGTAGACTTATTCAATCTTCACGTATTAAAGTAAGTTGGACAAAAATTACTCATTGATCGTTATGTGATCAGATTGTAATATTAACAAATGTCCCGTAAGTGGTATTTTAATATTAAAAAAAAAATAATTAAAAAAAAACTATTTTCCCAGTTTTATGCCTGACCTTATCCATTTTGTATTTTTACAGGGTGTTTATTTAATACTAATATATTCTTTTATTTGTTTTAATTCAACAAATTTTACTTTTAATTTAGTCAGAGGTAAATTATTGTTTAATAATTATTCTGGTAGATGCAGGTACAGTATATATAATTAGAGATGAACTAGCTACAAATCTAATCCCCCATCTTGATATTACTTATCGTTTATTAACAAATTATGAAGATAGAATCTTTCGAAAAACGATTACTCACCTCTATCAGTAGCTATGACCGGAAACTCATACAAATTCCTCGTTTCATAATCCAGTGACGAACTTATACATATTTCGCCTGTATCTGAGCGAACGCTGAATTCTCTAAGTTTTGTATTTCCATCTCCTAAGGTATAGTTTACCATTGCATTGACACCGCAGTCCGGATCTGTCGCTGAAACCTGTAAAGAAAAGACAAATGTTTAAAATAAAAATTGTAAATAAAAAAAAAGATTGTGTGAAATTATAGAAAATATAAGTCATTTACGGAAATCGTAGGTATCTGCAATTCCATATTTTAATATACATATACAGAGTATTTCATATTACCACGGTGAACCAAACATGCATTTTTTTAAAGGGACGCACTATAAAAATTCCAATTATATATAGTTTTATTTTAAATTATTGAGTAAGTTTAACGTCAGTATACCCCAAACGAAACAACCTAAGCCTTTTACAAATTCGGTAAAAGGCAACGAGTATGGGAGAGATCCGAACCTGACACAAAGGTCCAACAAATTCTGGATGTTTTTAACAACTTGTCTTTCACACAAATAATATATCAAAGTCCCATCCGAGTAAGTTTTAGAAGTGTTTTCTTAGACATGACTGATTATGGCTCAGGTATGAGGTGGGAGGTGCGTCATTACCGAGGAATATGCAAAACAAAAAGAAAAAGCTGCGGTATCTTATACAATTTAGGGGAGATTAGTGCAAAATTTAAGTTAATAGCAATGCGCTAAAATAAATAATACATACCTAATAATTCAAACGTATAAAACTAGAAAATTAGTGAATAATTAGTAATTATAATATTAAATTTTCGGATAGAATGCATGACAAATTTAAAATTTAAAACAAATGGTGAAGTGGGAAAAAGTATGGAAAATTATGGTAAAGTTTTCTACATAGTCTATAGAGGATTTTTCGAAGATTTGTCCATAAACATTTTTTTTTCTGATATTAATCAATGTAGGCACAACTCTTTCATTAAAAACTATGTTAATTCAAACACAATAGAAACAAACGCAGAACATTATACTTTACTTTTTCACACAATTATTGTAAACCAGTTAAAACTCTTTAATTTTTAGTTGCCCCACTCATCCCCCACAAAAGAAGACGACCTCAAGTCGTTAACAGACGAGAAAGATGAATATTACCATTATTATTACTTAGATCGGGGATAGAGTAACTAGTTTATTTTCTGTAATTATTGAACCACTGATAGTGTAAAAAATATATAATGAGGTATATCTCGACCGAGTCAAATATGAATATTGATTCCGAGACAGGGTCGGACTGACGATGATGATAGATAGACGGTTATCATTTTTAATTTCTGTGGGCATTAGAAATAATAGTAATAATAAGTTAGAATTTAAAGACCACGGTAAAGACACTCTAAATATATCCCAGTTGATTTTTTTTATTGCTGACAATGCGAGATGGCTAGTTTGCTCTCTCCTGTTCATCGTTTGATCAAATTCCTCTCAATCATGAAAGATATAACAAATTAAGGATTTCTAAAGACTGCGATAGGAATTTAATAGGCAAGTTAATTGATCGCCATAAATTAAAAAAAATACCTTGAATCATACCAGATTCTTCTAACCGAGGGGTAAACCGCGAGTTAAATTTTTGTACACTAATGGCTAGTAATCGCTCCTCACTATTGGCTAGTAATGGCCGGTAATGACTCACTAATGGCTGGTAATGGCTACTAATGGCTAGTAATGGCTACTAATGGCCGAGTAATGGCTAGTAATGGCTGAGTAACGGCTACTAATGGACGAGGTCTGTACACCAAAATGGACCTCGCGGTTTACCCCTCGCGGTTTACCCCTCGCTTCTAACCTTAAAACTTGCTAAAAAATATATTTCTGTGCCATATAATCCGCAATTATTACAACTATTTTCAACAAAATATGATTAAAAGATAATAGATGAATTGACTATTTTGGAAAAAAATTAGATTGTGATAAAACAACAAGAAGTTCCGTAAATTTTCGTTACAAAGGACATACATAAAATATAGTTGAACTATGAAATCTAATAACATGCTTAAGCTCGCAATTAACACATCTTCAAGCGATCTCACCTGCATGATTTAATCATATTTAATCGTTCGTTCACGTACAACCAGTTTAATTATAAAATTAGATTCCGCTGGAATTAAAATCGCGTTAACTACTAGACAATTGGGGTACATTTCACCTCGTAGGGAAGTTAAAATTTTTTAATAATTAGTACGTTACAAAATAAAGGATACTTTTTATTGGAGTTATAAAAATTTTATTGGAAAAAAATTTGAACGTAAATAATTATCCAGTGCATGCTGTTTTAAAACCATACTAATGAGAAATGTCATAAAATAAATAGACCGTGTAAATAGAGATTAGGTTGTGAAGTTTTGAACAAAGATATAGTAGATACAATATAGTACTTCTATTGATTAATATTTGTATGTATGTATAGACATTTCGAGCATTAATATGGCTCAAATTAATAGTACAGGTTAATATATATTTTATTTTAAAATATTCCTCAAAGGTCACACTAAAATTGAAGTTTATGTCAATAATCTATTAAAAATATTTTCGGATGTGAATAGTAACTTTTTAATTAAATTGAATTTTTATAGGTAATTATTAGATTGCCGAGTTAAAAAATTCCCTGCCCTATTATTTCCTCTCTAATATTTTTTACATAATAAAAATTAAAATTCTATTGCGTCATCTCCAATAAAATATTCAAAGTTTTAGATGAAGGCACTTGGAAGTACGGCCGTTGACCCACGAGATGGCGCTGATAGACACAACGGCGTGGGCATGTGGATGTCGCATATATACGAAGAAACGGTCACCAATATATCTTGGACCGGTGATGGGCCGACCTTTCAGTCGATCAGTTTACAATTAAGGGGATCGTCACATGTTTTAATACGAACATGATCAGATTTTTGAAGGCAATTTATTAAGGACGAAGACAAATACTCAAAGTCTATAGAAACTCTTAAGTTCTTATGTATTTTTGTCAAAAGAAATGATTGTAGGATTTTACTTACTTGTCTACAGCTTTTGACCTTTTTCCCGAGTTTTTTCCACACTTTTTGGTGGCTTTTTTCCGATATATTTGTTTTCATAACTTTTAATACTGAAAAATGTATTTTTTACTAGTAAAAAAACATTTTTTGATTTATTTTAAGAATTTACATCTTTTTCCAGAAATTTTCACAATTTTTTTGCGCTTTTACACACTTTTCCACATATTCCTATTACTTTTTTTTGTCTTCCCAAAATTATCCCTTTGTACGGATTTTTATTCCGAAAAAACTGGAAAAATCATCCTTTTGAAATTGTTTTAAACATTTAATTTCAGGTAACGCGAAAGTTTCTAAATATTATAAGAGTAGAATTTATTTAAATTAATTCCTTGAAATGTTTTTTTCTTGATCTTCATCTTATAACCTCCCAGTTTAAGCCAAAAAAATTTGTTTTAAACTTTGCCCTTTGGGATCCCCCTTGTAAAATGGACACCATGATGCTTTTACTTATTGTTTTCGAAAGGTTATTATACTACTAATTTATCAGTTTGTTATAAAAAATAAATAAATTTTATTTAATAATGAAAAAAAGTTTCTCAAATTTAATTTAAATATTAACTCTAAATAAAAAAAATTAACAGTCGAATGGAACTTTCATCTTTTGCCTACGTGTTATAATTTTTGTGATTGGCCTTATGGAGAGATCCTATGACACGTCAAGACAGAAACCCACTAGAGATATTTTAAAACTTACAAGTTTTTGACATTTAAATATGTTTATAATGTAAAATTTTATAAATATAATAATTTTCTAAACCGCCCATAATTCATACGCCAACGAGAGAGCAGTCTTAATAAATAATAATTTTGGAAAAGATGATAAAGGTTTTATTGAAGCAATTTCTAGATAAAAACAACAACATTTCATTTGAAAAAGGAACAACAACAGAAGATTCATTACTAGTGAAATGTAATATATTAAACAGTCAAAACGAGCCCACAAGGTATTCCTAGATTTAAAAAAAAATAAATAAAATTTATTTAATAATGAAAAAACCTCTAGCCAATTTAATTTATTTTGATATTTTATTTCTAGTAAAAAATAAAATAAGTATTTTTTTGTATTTAATTTTATTATGGCAAGGATATCCACATTATTTTTTTAACGAAACGTCCATGAAAATGTTCCAAACAAATAGGAAAAAACACTGTTTCGATGCAAAACTCTAGAACGTTAGTTTAACCATTATAGACCACCCTCGCTTAAAGAGAACAGCTCTTGTAGTTCATGTCATACACCTTTTTCTTATTATCTAAAGGATATTGTAAATTGAATCAATCCTCTTAATACATAACGGTTTCGTAAAGACTCCTGACACATTGATATTGAGATGAAGAGAGGAATCCGCTGAATGGTCACGAGAGAATTCACGTTTTCGATTTTATTGCTGCCTATTTCGAATTTTTTTCTATTGTCCTTTCGATATCTTCATCATCGAATATATGTATCGATATTTTACAGTTATGTCACGGAGATCAACTGTTAAAATTTCGGTAGTAGCAGATTAAAACTGTAGCAAAAAATCTAGAGGCACGAAAAGTTTCAAACTGTATTTATAAGCGATGTTAAATTTGATCATAAATCTAATTTGCAAAGTCGCAAAATCAAGAATTGAAAAACATTTCTTGAAGGTCGTTAGAATTATTCCATTTGAAAGAGTTTTTTGAATAAACAGAACTTACCCACACGTTATTATCTACTATCAAGAAATACGTAACGTACAACCTTAAAATTTGTGTATGGGCTCCTACATAAAGAACTATTTCCTTTTACAAACAACAAAACAGAATAACTGACATACACACATAAAGAAATCACCTGACAAATACAATATCTAAAAATCATAAACATGTTATCCCTCAAAATATCAATTTCAATTACCGTTCTCTCTAAAAAAAATCTTAAACGCTTAATAATAGCTAACGCTAGTGTCGGAGAAATTAATTTCTAATGAAATCAATATAAATAATCAGCCACACCAGCGGCATTTCTCATTGGTAATATTATAATAGAATATAATATTTGTTTTGTATATAAGATAATAAAATGGTTTTGAATTGAATCGTTTGAAAGCATTTTTGAGGTACTTTTGTTGGAGAAAACAAAAAATTCTAATTTTAAAATATATGCCCTAAATACTACAGAAAAACAGACATTGTAAGAATATTGACATGTGTTGCCAGGGACAATTTTGAAGCTACTAAATATACAAAGGGTCGTTTTGTTTAATTCGATGTTTGGGGAAAAGTGGCGAAATTTAAATGCTATTTCTCACGCACCACCCAATCTTAGCTACGTTAGTAGACTAGGAATATAGCACAATTAGCCTAACTATGAGGCATCCAAAGTTTTTCACTGAAAATCCCGCAGGTCTCCACTCAAAATTGGACGAATTATTTAGATTTTTGGACAGTTAAATGACGGTAAAATACTTATTGAAGAAAACTGTATTTTGACAATATGAGTTTTGCAACATCTACTTACTTGTTAAGAGCGTCATACGTTATATCCCTTTATCCGCTATTAAAGTAAACACAGAACGTTAATAACGTATTTCGAAAATGAGTTTTTAAGCCATCCCACTCTTCCGTTATTTACGTGACAGATGCCAGAAACATTTATAACCTTATAAATGACCCTCACTTTGTGATAGTTTAAATAATCATTTACGATTTTTTTTTATTTTAACTGCCTTAAATCGTTTTTAAATGAAGCCAGAATGAAACAAATACTACAAAAGATAGGTTAGGTAAAAGACTTGTTGTGACATCTCTTCAATGTCCATATCCTATGTTGCCATAACACTTAATTTTATGAAATGTTTTCATTTCATATTTAAGAAAAAAAGTGGTAAGAATGGTGAAAACTATAGACTTACTCAAATCTTCTAAATTTCACATGTATTTATCATATACTTTGGAGTTCACGATAAAACTTAAATATAAATGTTCTACATGCGGCACCATTGCGAAAACAATATCCGTTATTAAGGGAACCTTATTTCACCTCTAATAACGTAAAACAATATCAGTTAATAAAGTTTCCCTTATTTTAGTGCTATTGCGCATGCGATGTATAACGTTTAAAGTATATTGGTGTTCAAATAGGTGGCTTAAAACCTCCCTAATGACGAAATAATAAGTTTTTAAATAATCGTCTATGTAAAATCCTTCAAAATTCGGTAGAATCGCTCAAATTTCAATTCAGTCATATTGAATGAAATAATATTATTTATTATATACAATAAAAATTAAAAAAGATTGGGAGTCTATTTGTCGAAGTATAGAAAATAGTTAAAATTCCACATAACTTGACCTAGAATCGCTGGAATTTCAATTTCGCGATACAGGACGAATTTAAAACATAAATAATAATAATAATAATAAAATAACACATAAATAAGGGTAGACTAATTATTAAAGAAAATGGTTCTTTGGTAGTGTAATTTTTACCCTATTTTGCCTAAATTTGAAACCCCTACATTCGATTGTAAGGTGTGATTTTGAATCTAGTCATCTAGCACTACAAGATGGTATTTATGCCTTGAAAATTATAGAAGATGGCGCCAATACAGACATTGAGCTTTACAAGACTTTATAATTGTTTTTGAAGCACTTCCATGTGAGATGTACCAAAAAATTAAAGTAATTGGGATTGTTAATACTTCTAAACACATGAACAGTTTTATTGGACACCGTATATAATTCAGATCTGGTTCGTACGGCCTATAGCTCCTATATAGCCACATTTTCAATACCTAATTCAATTATCTGGCTCAAATCAGTGGCTTCTGCACGAAATTTTAGCTAAATCTCCGTATCAGTCGGCTTTGCGTAAGGTCCCATTTGCATGTCGTCGCCAAAGGGCGAGCTACCGTAGCGCCACTCCTCGGCGTAGAGCGAGACGAGCGGCGTGAGATGGATGTGCGACAAAAAGAGATGTAACATCGTAGCAGTGTTGCGATCGAGCATTATGATCGGCGAACCCTGTAATCGGCCACTTATTAAACATTATTACGATACTGCCCTAAGGTGAAACTTGTGGAAGTTTTATAAATCAGAATCACCCGTACCCGTGGTGATGGAAAGTGTTCAAGTTACGTTAAGATAGTGCCTTTACTGCCAATAAATTTTAGTGAATGAGCAGACCGCTTTAAATTCGTATTAAATCAACGAGGATAAATTCCGGTAAACGGGCAGGCCATTTAGTACTTCCGCATTTACTGATTTATTGTTTCGAAACACTTAAATTCATTACTGACGAACTAGATAGATCTAAAATCACGTTGTATAATTAGACTTCTATTCGACCTAAACTTTCCTTTAGGCTACATATTTTTCATTTGATAAAACATTACAAATAAAATTGTAGTTAATTCAGTCAAATGTAAGTGATGTTTTATTTAGTAATTGTAATTTGTTTTAATATTCACTCTCTAAAATATTCTAGTTTAAATATCTAGTAGCAGGAAAATGATTGAAAACCAGGAGTTTTTAAATATCTAAAATCACTGGTAGTAAAAAAAATACTGCGTGCTGTTTGGAAGGCATATTTTACAAAATTGATTAATCAGGTTTCTTGTTAACTCTGCTGGAAAACTGAAATAAAGCTGAGTATCGTCAGCATATAGATGAGTTTGACATAACATTTAAGAATGTTTAACATTAAATCGTAATTTATTGTATCAAATGCTCGGCTAAAATTTAAGAAAATTAATTTGTACTTCTACTGCTCTCTCAAAATATTTTGACGTAGTAGGTAATATACTTATACCCCTAAGTTCCTTCATTTCCGTTGGGTTCTTTTTCTTTGGTAACACTGTCACCACAGCACTTTTCCACATTGATGGACATACATTACTGGTCAAACAAAAATTTATTATGTGAGTTATATAAGGCTCTATTTTGGGACAACGAAGTCTAATAAGCTTAATATTTATACCATCACATCCCTTTGTATTTGTTTTAATTTGTGATAAAACAGTGTACACAAAATAATCATTTATTTCTTTAAATTGAAAATTCACATTATTTATTTTGTTATTATTGTAAAATTCTGAAACATTATTTGCCGGTTTTATATTAGGAATTGAATTTATGAAAAAATCATTTAGTTCGTCAGGTTTACATAAAGTTTCTGGTATTTTATTATTTTTATCAGGAATAAATTTATGTGTTCTTTTGTTGACGTATTGTTAAACTGATATATGAAATATGCTTTTTTTCTCTGCAAATAGCCTGGTTAGTTAAATTCCGCATTTGTCTATAAAAATTTAAATGTCTCTGTAATATTGTTGCCTTAAATTTAACTAAAGCTTTGTCCCTCTCTTTCATCATTATTTTAATAACATATGCTAGCCTTAGTGATTCTAGATGTTATTAGAGGAATATGTCTATCGAATAAGTTATTTAAACAGTTAATAAAATATGATAACAGTTTCTTGATCGTAAATTCGAAAGAAGGAAGTATTTAGAAGATCTGTTTGAAAAGCATCTTGATTAAAATATTTAAAACTTCTATACGTGCACATTTTTTGCCTCTGCTTATTACAACCAAATTGTAGCTAAGGAAACAAAGTCGTTTTTTTATGTATGTTTTTTTATGTACAAATGTGCAATAATATAAATAAAAATTAAAATCACAAAATAAAAAACCAGAAAAAGGAGAAATTTTGGTCACAAATCGACACTCATTGTCAAAATTCATAAAAAACTTAATTATCGTTTATGAAAAAAGTCCAAAAAACAGTAAAAAGATGTGGAAAATTAACTCAAATCACAAAAAATCATCGCATCCCCTTAATTTTTATTTCACCAAAGGATTTTGGCTACCTGCTGATTATATACAAAAATTATCACGAGCTCCCTAACTAAATGTTTCTCCTCATCTCATAGCTACCGAGTATAGATGTTCTTGTATGTTGAAGTCTGAGTAGGAACTGTTAGATGTGCGAACCGATCGCATTTTCCAGTGTACTTGCTCGAAGTAATTGTTATGTGTTATAAAAAGTAGTCGAGGACATGTTTGTCTTCCTGTACCATGTCTCCGCGATCCTTCTTTTAATCACAATCGCGTAAAAGAGTAGCATGTGCGCCAAGAACGCAACGCAAATGACTTAATCTCGGCGTTTCCCCGAAATAAGCTTTTTTCACTCGTTTTGCTTCTTCTTTCAAACAGTGGCGTTCAATTAATAATATTATTTAACATTTTTTTATTTCAGCGGCAACTGTAATTAAATTATGTCCTAGATGGATGGATAAAATTTTTGTCCTCTTTTTCTCTAGCTTATATGTTAGACCACCACCCATCAATTCCCTTTACAGTGTCCTGTCCATATACCTATTAATAAGAGCAGTTTTTTTTGAACAGAAAGCTTCAGACAGAATTTAGCTCTGTTTCTTGTTTACTTATATATACATATATTTGCTAGATATTATGCTTTGTACTATTCGGGGCTAATGCACGTTCCGCTCCAATGCAAGGTTGTCCTGAGCAATGACATAGTGAAATCGATAACTTTTAGCAGCCGTTTTCTCAAATGAGAGAAAGTTATTAAACTTCCCGGCAAAACGCCGTTTTGCGGTACGAAATTCGACATATTCAAAGTAATGAAGAACTATGCTTTTTGGTACAATGACAATTAATGGGCTATTCCACCCATAAATGCTGCTAGTCTGTACCAACAAGTGTATTAGTGTATTAGATAAAACGACATTATTTACCTAAATATCTATTATTATTATTAGTAACATTGGACTCCGCTTGTTTAATTTCCTTTGCCATTTGGAATGAGTTTTGATTCAAAACTCATTCCCCAACAAGCTGGATTTAGACCTGCACAGGACAAGTGCTAAACCTCACAGAGTTCATAGAGGAGGGTTTCGAACAGAAAAAAATAACGGGAGTAGCTCTGGTTGATCTCACAGCTGCATACGATACCATAAACCCTATCTTTGAGTCGCTCTTAACTAATAGAAGGTTTTATATGATGCTGGATGGGAAGAAGAACAGGTGGCGAACGCAGAAAAATGGCTTACCCCAAGGAAGTGTCTTAGCTCCATTACTCTTCAATGTCTACACCAATGACCAACCTACTCACCCCCAAGATGAACATTTTCTTTATGCTGACGATCTTGGTGTCGGGGTGAAAGGAAAAACCTTCGAAGAGATCGAGGGAAAACTAGAGGAACAGTGGAACAGATCTAAACACGCCAAACAGGTCACGATCGCACTGAACGAGACATACCGAATTATAACTGGCTGTATGAAACCTGCCTCTGTACCCTTACTATACCAGGCTGCAAGCTTTGCCTCCCCAGAAGATCGACGCGAGGCAGCTCAATATGTCGAAAGATTCAAACAAGTGTTTGATGAAAGACACTTTCTCCACAACCTTGAGGAACCCCACGGAACCAGCAGCTTAAAATCTAGAAAAAGATTTATGCGCAATAGAACCACCATCAAATTTCCCACTCCAACAAGAACCGCCCCGAGCTATGAATCTGGAATGGAAGACATGGCGAACTCTTAATTGCATTAGGACTGGTGTTGCCCCGTCAAATCTAACCTGGCAAAATAAGGAGGGCTGACGAGGTAATCTGCGACTGTGCTTGTACAGACCACCGACCACCTAAGAACACTGTTCATCGAAATGCACCCTTGATGACTGGCAAGCTAACACTGATGCCGTGGACGTTGCTCGATACTGGGCAGAAAGATTGTAAACATTTGGAATCTATTCGATGTTTTCCTTTACTTCTTTATATATATATATATATATATATATATACTCTGGTTTATTCTTCTTATATTTGGTTTCACATTTAATTCTTCGGGTGAGTTTACTATTATTTTCCTACTTACAGCATCGAACGCGGCTTTTAAAGCAAAAAATAATTCTTTGTTTTGTTCTTGAATTAAATTTTTTAAATATGTTTATCATATGTCTGTTTTCCTACTCTATAACAATTTTGTGCTTCTTTCAAAAAGTCAAAAACTGTAAATAGTTTTTCTTTTCAGTACTACCTTTTCTTTCAGATATTCACTCTTACTGAGTTCATTATGATTAATATTGTATTTATAAAAAGTTTGCATTTTTTTTATTTAATTAAGACTAAGTTGTATCCTACGCCAATGTTAGTGAGGAAGGGTTTGCATAAATAAGCAAGCTCTCTTAATTGATTACTTACAACCGGTTGAACCCAGCCTCTAGTTCAAGACAAAGCCTATCGTAATTGCGAAACATAATGAATTAGTTTCGCATTACACTTTTATTTCGTTATTTTTCACTATATATAGAGATTCAAGTATTTTTATAATGTATCTGAAAAAACAAGTTGACGACGTCTTTACAAAAAAATATGTGCAGATATATCGAGTAGTTTTTTCTGGTCAGTTTTTATTGCCAATGTGAAAATAGAAAAAGTTATTTTTAATGGCTTTAATTGCAACGTTCAATGCAGAAAAAACCTACACCAAACTAATCCTTCAAATCTACATATATCAACCCTACTTCAAACTCACAGCTACCTTGAAATTAACCAGACTACATGCGTCCATTCAAGAAAAACTGGAACTGTTTCTATTTGACCCAATTTTAATTATATTTTGTTCAGTTATAAGTTGTAATCTGTCTTGCAACAAACTTGCACGAATGTAAAAGAACTGACAGTGCCAGAGATATACAAGTTGCTCTTTTGCATCCGAATTTCAACGCATAAAAATTGTAAAACTGCTGTTATTCGTTTATTGACAAACTTTATCCTGTTCCTTGTTGATCTTAATTTAAAGCTAAAGACCCATTCTAGTACATAGTGTTAAACACATCTAACTTTAGCATCTTTAATATAAAACTATGCGAGATAAAGCTACTGGTCTAAATGTTTTCCCACTAAGTAGTATCCACATAAACAAAACTCAACAAATATTCAAATAGTAGAAACTAACAATACGACACCGACTACAATTTACTAAACCAAAGTCAACACAACAAACAGATATTAGAATTGCATGGGCGCTATATACAAAGTGTTAAGGGAATAAGGCAACCACTGCTCCAACACAGTAACACCTCCCATTGTTTTCCATTCCATTTACTGATAATGGATTCGCACCGGTGTCAGTAATATCGCAAATATTATGGTAAGTCTTGCATCTGCATACAAAACGTTTCGAAAATGTACACATTCAGAGAAGAAAGGAGAGGATTTGCATGTACCAAAATTGTATTTAAATTTTGAACAGATTTGAAAATAAAAAGAGTGGTGAAATTTGCAAACAGAACAGGACTTCACGGTGGTCGAATTTATTTTGTTGAAGAAGTTGTAATAATACTATTCTCAATCTGAGAAAAGCTGTTCGTACCATGAGATTTTTAGAATAAAAAATAGATGGTTATTTTCTGTGCCTCTATACCTTGCTGTTCGAAGAAATCATTATTATTTCTTGAATCATACAGTTTTGTAAGGGTGATCAATTCACCTGCAATATCTAATGCACCATTATTTTTCATGTAGTTCCTTCAGGGTTGTAGAGAAGATATAATTGAAAATAATGATGAAATCAAAAAGTATTATCAAGATTTAAAGTAAATTTTTTAAATCTTCAAACTAGGCCTTATTGCCTTATCTACCTTATTTATTTTGGAAAGGCACTAGGATATTTATTATTATTTATATTTATTTTTCACGAAATAATTAAGTTTTTCTAGATATTTAATATCGTTTATACTTAAAATTTTCTCTAAGGACCATCTTCAATGTTTATATTATATTTGTTAGGTTTTGGGGAAGTTAATAAATTGCAAATTTATTATAACTCGTTGAAGCCGTGACATGGTATTTAAACATGTTTCAGGATTAGAAGAATCGGTATACGAATTGAAATGCGGATCTAAAACTGCCGCAAATAATAGTAGGAGGAAATTTTTCAGCAGACTTGATAGATCCCAGTTAAATATTTTATTTTTTTAAGTCAAAGCAATTCATAATGTCATGTGATTTAAAGATAACAGAAATGGAAATAACAAGTCAAATGGATGTATTGTAATATAAACTATGACGTTAGAAATTGTTAACAATATCAACAATATTATGTATTTATGTCACTGTATTTACTTTACTCGATAATATATAATACAAAGAGACTTTCGTTCTAAAAAATTAGATATGAGCTAATGTGAAAATTTTCTTTCTTTCTTTTCATCTTTGCTAGATTAGCTGTTCGCTGAAATATTGCCATTTTGTATAGTCGAACTCAATCCTTTATGAGAATGAAAAAACAGCAAAGGATTACCGCCAATAGAACAAATGCTCATGAATCTGGATATTTTTGAGCACTTAAAAGTCGAAAACACGGTACACTGTCCATATACATAAAAATAAAATAATATTTTGGCTATTAGGACCACTGTGCAAAGATTCAATAACCAACTTAGCTGGATATCGTTATAGGGGAGAATGGCGTATAATTATTAATTATGAGTTTAGTATGAATTTACATTTTAATTTCTATAACGCATATTAGATTTGAATTACTAATTAAAATTTTATCTTAAATTAATTTAACCAAACTGTGGGGTGTGAGGTTACACTCATAAGAGGCGACAATGGAAGTGTGGTTATAGTTTTTACATTTTCAATTGCAGAAACAAAATTCTCAGATGTGCAGATAGGTTACTTTGGCGGCTTGTAGATGTGCCGACAAGTGGCTTTGTCGGTATTAGCGGCATGTAGATGTGCCGACAAGTGTCTTTGTCGGTATTAGCGGCATGTAGATGTGCCGACAAGTGGCTTTGTCGGTATTAGTGGCATGTAGATGTGCCGACAAGTGGCTTTGTCGGTATTAGCGACTTGTATAAAGCGGGATCATTTTGTTCTGCAATTAAAGTAGGAAGTAGGAAGTTAGACAAATATTGTCTTCAGTAGTGAGGGCTAGGAAAATATTCATACAGTGATACACTGTGCTTGTGTTCGCACTTGATTTTTGATTTAGTGAATAGTAGGTGGTAGGTGATTCGTGGCGTTAGTTTATTTCAATTAATATTATTCTTGGATTACGTGTATATACATACTTTTTTTTATTTTGAAACATTGTTACAGTGTACTTCTTATTTATTTATTCGGTGTCAATTTCAATATGTTTCGTCCTTGGGAAAATACAGTTTTTTTAAGTGGATCTAAAGAATCGGAACAATCACTAAATGATATTCCAATGGATTATGTGGTATCAGGTTGTAGTCCCAAAGATTCCTGGCATCAAAAAGGGGCCACGAGGTATTGCGCCTTCCGCCCTATATTTACTTAAAAAAAGAATAAGGCGTCATAACGTGTTTCCCAAATTTGATGGGTTGATAGCAAATTTGGTAAAAGAAGAAATTAACAAAATCAAACATGTCATCAAAGAAGAATATATAAGAAGATATAACGAGTCCGACCAAATTTATTATCAATGTTGATGACAGTGATTCCGATGGTGAGGGTTGAGATAGGGTAAGCTTAATTAATTTATAATATTTATGACTTTATTCACCGTGTTTTTAATTTTAGAATTAAAATTTGAGACAAAATTTTAATTAGCAACGTTTCTGAATCTCAGAAGAGATCAGAAAATGAAGCTATAGGCCAGGTGGGGTGGTCAACCTCTATTCAAATCTAATATGCGTTATAGAAATTAAAATGTAAATTCATATTAAAGAAAGTTAATCAATATAGAAATTTTACGCAAATTACCCCTAATGATCTCCAGTAACTTGGTTATTGAATCTTTGCACAGTGGTCCTAATAGACAAAATATCATTTTATTTTTATGTATATGGACAGTGTACGGTGTTTTCGACATTAAAATACTCAAAAATGTCCAGATCAATCAGTATTTCTTCTATTGGCGGTATCGTTTGCTGTTTTTATAGCGTTTTTTTCTTTCTCATAAAGCGGTGGGTTCTACTATAACTTGTAACCTTATTTCGAATAAAAACTGTTTGTCAGATTTTTGGTTTATCGATACCGTCACGTTTCTGTTGACTATAACGAAATTCATTACAAGGGGAATATGTCAAGCACAAATAGAAATGATAAATTAATCATAATTACTTATAACATTGTATATATGCCCTGTAAAACATTAATTAAATTTTTATATCAACTCTAAACTTTAATTTAGGAATAAATATTGGCACATTAATCAATTTTTGACTTCAGCTTTTAATATATTTTGTATGTTTTGCTACTACAAGATATTTTTATTATCATTAGTAGGAATTGATTTGTACCTAATATATTTAGATTAAAAAAACGTTTCATGGAAATTACAAATATGTTCTTACCTACCTAGGTATTTTTTAGTGGCAGAACTATTATACACTAAGAAATAAAAATTAAATTTTTAAACGACCGGCGCGCGTACTGAATGCCTCTTATGAAAATAAATTAAAAAAACTCATGTGGCCATGTACAAAGGTAAAAGTGATTGACAAGCTGGACTTGAAAATTGGAATTTTAGTGGAATATTCTAAACTACAAAATTTATTTAGTTTTATTGGAAAACCGACCTTCATGTTCATCGAAAATGTTTTGCATTTTGAAGTGGTTTTTTGCATTTTGAAGTGGTTTCTGAGGTCTATTTCGAAATACAAGAAGGTTATTTTTGGCTATAGCGCAAAATTTTAAGGGAATACGTGCTTTTCTAAGCTCAGATTAGATTTTTAGTATCGAAAACTACATCGGAATACCATAGTCACGTTCCCAGCTCAGGACTTTTTTTGTGTGCGACAGTGTAATTGATTTTTTTTTATTTTCGCATGGCTGATAATTATTTTAAATAGTAATTTTGTTTTTACATGAGTATAACCAGTTTTCTTGATACAGGTACTTCGTATGAATGAATGAATTTGGCAACGTTGCGAAATAGACAGTTGATTCATATCAATTTAAATTTTATTTCAGAAAGTGCATTGCCCCAGCGTCCGATCCTTCTAATTGAACTTTTAATACTAGCTTAGTGTCTGCTGTGATGTCACAAAATTAAAAAAAAAATTATTTTAAACTATATAAATACCAGAATAAAAAAGTTACCACGATTACCATTCCTGTGGAAAATATATAAGACTCAGATAAGTGAACAAGGGTTTTTGCTGCAGAAAAACTCGTTATTAGAAATGATATTGCCGGTGTGGTCTATTCTCTGATTTATTACAAAACAGTACATATAACCACTATTACTCAATAATTAAGTAGAAAATATATACAGTCGCAGCAACATTGTTTTTTCTCCATCACTACTTGCTTATGATGTACATTGGCAATGACATGTACCAGTATTTCTATAAAGTAATAATATATTTTGGTTTATTGATATTCCTAAAGTAGTCTTCAATCCAAGTGGGAATGATATACGTCTAACGTTTTTAATAGTAATTAAAGGTTTATTTAGTAACAAAAAGTTTAACTTTAAAAACGTATTTCAGCCTTATTAGTTAATGATTTGATGATAGGAAATAAATAAATCATGTTACTGTATTTACCAGTTTACAAAAGGCAAAAACGGAACTTGGGATGTAAAATCAGATTATTAAATTCCAAACTCGTTTTATTATTATTTTATATTTAGGTAATTTTGAACCAAGATAATGATTTAAATCATTTCTTTGTTGTGTAATATCTGGTAAGAAATATTCTGCATCTAACTTGACAAACATATTTATTGTTGTAAGGACAACTCAATTGGCAAGGTTCGTGAACATCGATCTAATAGTTAAGCACGTCTCGCTGCGGTTAGACCGTGGATGGGTGACATGCGCCTCCGTCATTTCTAACTCGGACAAGCCCTCTGTTAATTTTTGAGGGTTGCTTGTAGGGGGCAACCAGGATGACCGTAAAATACAATTGTAAAAACAACACGTTCACTTTTTATTGCAGTTCTCCATTTTATGAAGTATTAAATTATCCTTCGAAACTAGGCGTCCTACTTTACACATCAAAGAACCTTCTGTCTTACATTATGTGCCATCGCTCATACAATACTTACTCGACTGTTAGAACCAAGATATTTTATATCTAAGGCGTATTCATAATATTTTACAGCGCCTTTTGTTGAATTTTAATATAACGAAATAAATCTTTTGAGTTGAGACAAATGCGTGATTTTTTAGTCCCAAAAGTGTATCTGAAACTGAACTAAATTTCAAAATCAAATTAATTTTTATCGTTAAATCATTAAAATGTGTCAAATGTAGTCAAGTTAGTTGATGCAAAGTTAAATACTATTTCATGAAATATGTAGTAACCCAAAGCCACTAAACAAAACATTAAAACAACGATTGACGTTTATAATGCTACTCTTCATCCTACAGACTGGTTACATAATATCAAATATGTTCCTATATTTTCACGTACGTATTATTGAAGGCTCTTTGATTGCACTCAGGTACTTAATACTGTTCATTCTACACGAAGAAAAAAGTTTTATTCTCTTAAATTGAATATGTCACAATAGCCAAAATTTGTATTTTTTATTTTTTCTTATATATTTATCTTATTTCCTTAAATATTTTCATTCGTATATTTTTATTTTCTAGCTTTTTATTTACGGAACAATACAAAAATCCAATGTCACATACAGTTTTACTTGATTAAATAAAGATAAAGCATTTTTAATCAGTCTTTTGGTCTCCAAAAGTAGAATTTACACTCCCGGGCGGGGAAATTAAAACGCCAAAATGTCAAAATGCATCTTGGGTAAGGTACAGGTCAGGAAGTAAAGTTAAAATTATCATTCAATGGAAAGGCTTAATACATAAGCAAGCTTTTCCTTCCAAAACAATATACAGATATCCTCCATTCATATTATAAGATACTTTAGAATTAGGTAAGAAGAAGCCTATTCCGATCTTAAAGAAATTAAGGCTGGAGTACCTAGGACCTGTCCTATACTTACTGTACACATGTGATATTCCAGAGTTAGAAAACAATACCGTAGCCACCTTCGCCGACGACACTGCCATTCTAGCAGCAGGAAAGAGCAATGAAGAAGCAACCCACAAGCTGTAAACAGCTGTCCACCTTATCTATGACTGGACGAAGAGATGGAAAATGAAACTTAATGAAACTAAATTACTCCACATTAACTTTACAAACAAAAGGATAGATCATATTCCAGTCAGAATAAACAATAACCTGATTCCATATTCAAACACAGCAAAATACTTAGGTATTACCTTAGATGCCAAACTCCGATGGAAAGTGCATGTTAAAAAGAAAAGGGAAGAACTTGGACTGAAATATAGAAAAATGTACTGGCTAATTGGAAGAAACTCCACTCTGTCTCTACATAATAAGCTTATGCTTTATAAGCAGATACTTAAGCCTGTATGGACCTATTGTATCCAACTATGGGGATGAACCAAAGCAAGCAACTTAGCAATCATCGAAAGATTTCAAAACAAAGCACTGAGGAACATAGTCATGAAAAAAGACTTCATCATCATGTCATTGTCTAGGCTATCCAGCTCCTTGACAATACTGGGTTAGAAAGAAGACTTAAGAGGATCAAGCCCTTTGAGATAGTTTAGTGTTTTTAGTGCTCAAAAGCAGAGCTTGTGTGTGCACGTTAAAGTTTAGTGCAATCCATTCTACAAAACCTAGGAAACGCTGATGAGTATACCTTAGTTTTAAGTTTCAAACTCTATTAGATTAAGAATTAAATTGCTCATTGGTCACTGTTGACCAGATTGTAATATACTAAATGCCTTTATAAAAAAAATCAATTGAAAGTAGAGGCGAAAATTAAAAATAATGTTAATTTATTTGTTTGAGAAACTGACTTTAACAGGCAAAATTCAGAATTGGGGGAAAAATGGACACAATAAATATATATAAATAAATAAAAAAAAGGTTTAAATCCAAGAAATACAAGGACCTTCTTCTTCAACTAGTCAATCAAGACTACCGCTTTTTTAAATAAATAAATATATATAAAAAATCGTAGATGGCCAGAAAGAACTTACACATGGAGTAATGCAAAAGTGATTATGGCAGAACAAACTTTACTATAGGCAGCATTATATATAAACCAGTGATGTGGCTACATGTACCGGTAATAATTAATAAAAAAAAATCTCACTTATAATGTAGTTAGTTTACAGGGAATGCAAATTGCGCTAGGGTTAAAAAATATTTAAATGAAACGTCGCTTGATTGTAGTCGGTTCAAAATGTTATTTCCTACATATATAACCATACTTAGACATGAATAACTTTTTTTATTTGTCGATGAAAATAAGCTAGAATAAAACATTATTTGTTTTTAATTTTTTTAATATAAAAATAAGAATATATTTACAAATTGGATCTATAAGTTTTAACGTAAAACAGTTTTCAATATTTTTACTTAAAATTCAAATTAAGGAGGTCATGTTCAGTCTTAATAAAAAAGAATCTTTCCCTCTAAAATCAAAATCCTTAGATAAAATTCAGTTCTTGTTAAATTTTAAAAATTTTGTCAAAATAACATACGTAACTATCACAAATAATAAAGATAACAATCTGCACAAGATTCCGACGTGCAAAATTCTGTTAAAATTAAACAAATTGTACTATCATCGCTTATATTTACGTTTCAGAGTAAATTTTCGTGTATTTTTGAATAATTGGCTTTAAGCACTCTGCATTCTAAGTTCTCTACTCATCTCAATAGAACTTGAAGTTTCGCCAATTAAATATTGTTGTATCTCTTCTAAAGTTTTACCCTTAGTTTCCGGTACATATTTAATAATAAAAACGACCCCTATTGCGCAACATACAGAGAAAAACAAAAATGGTACTGACATAGTATGAAATTCATCCATAGTAATCTGAAACAACTTTGACACAATAGTACCCATCATTACTGAAAACGTATCGGCTATACCTAAAGCCTTAGCTTTAACGTTAGTAGGAAAAAGTTCACTCAAAACTAAAACTGGTCCAAAAGCTAATCCAATACTAAATAAAATATTATAAGAAACCAGCGCAGTAATTGGTAACCAATCGAGATTTTCAACAATACCAGTATGAAAATCTTTGAAATAAAAGAATAAACCCAAGAAAAAGACTGATATAGCGCAACCTGCAGTTGAAGTAATCATCAACAGTCTTTTACCAAATCTATCTACAATAAAGTAAGTACTAGCAACTACTGCTATTAATTCCACACTGCAGTAAATGATTACTGATAGAGTAGGGTTAATACTACTACCACTTTCTTTGAAAATAGTTTCAGTATAAAACAAGCAAGGGTTCTTTCCACTAAATTTGTTAGTTAAACATAAAATTAAGAAGATACAAGAGGCTTTTCTTGTACTAGGGACGCTAAACATATCTAAGAATCCCGTTTTTTCTGAACGTTCTTGTCTTGTAACGGCTTTGCATAAACCTTCCATTTCATCATCTATACCAGCTTTACCTCTCAGGATTTCTAACGACTCTCTAGCTCCTGCAGGATTATTTTTCTTAATGTGATAGTAAGGTGATTCGGGCATAAACGAAAAAATTGCGAAATGTATAAGAGGGATAACAGCACAAACGATACTAGACATGAAGATATCCATCCAAGATCCGATCACATTAATCAACAGGGTACCGAGTATAGCAAAGATAGCTATAGTTGCAGAAAGAAAACCTCTTATCTTAGGATCTGATATTTCACCTATATACATTGGTAGTGCGGTATAGGAACCTCCTTCAGTAGCACCAATTATAAATCTATACGCGGTTATTTCCCAAATTGAAGTAGAAAATGCTATCAAAATAAAACAAATTGATACTATTGGTGCCATAAGTAAAGCTGTTGTCTTCCTTCCAACTCTGTCTACTAAAAACACAGCTACAAGAGCTCCAAATGGCGATCCTATAAGAGGAGCCACAGCACACCATGATCCTTGCTCACTCGTTGTTGGAATTAATGAAGAATCTGACATTAATTTTGGTAAGTACGGGGATGTCCATGCTAGATTTATACCAGAGCTCATTATTGAACATGCTCCTGAAATTTAAAATGAAACTGTTTTTAATTTTGAAATAATGATGGATGAAATTGATAAGGTCTGGTAAAAACATGTATCACCTTTAGGAAATGCAGAAATAAAAAAAATGTTTACTAAATCTTTTTTTTTTCATGGAAAATTCTGACGCTTTCGGAGAAACACGCTTAAAAACAGTAGGACTGGTTTTAATCGATTTTTCTGAAATTTTACGTTCATCACGATCTACTGAATGTGTGGAAAAAGTTTAAAATTTATGGTAAAGTCTGTATGGTACTGCTTAAGTTTTCGTTAACATTAATTTTATTAACGATATAATGAATATTTTGGGTTTTTCGAGTAAATATAATTCTAAAAATATATTAAAAAAAATTAAACGTCGAAAATTGCAAAAATTTTAATTTCAGTAGTCAAGAAATTTTGAAAATATGTTTAATTGTAATATTTTCGATCACTAAAAGTTTCAATATAATATTTTCATCCAGATTGGCATTAGAAAAAGTAGAATTTTAAAGGAATCGCTGAAATTTTTGAAAAATTTATTTTTAATCAGACTGATATAAATAATTTGTTTGTGTATTTTGATGCGTTGGTTTCGAATATGTCAATAAAATTTGTATCCTGATTTTTGCAAAGAGAATATTTAAAAAATGTTTATTTTGTGACAAATTCTTGTCTTCTCTTCTTACAAAATAGGATATAAACTGATAATTGTAAAGTTTTTATTAATATGAGAAATAAAGGTGCTTGAAGAATAGCAAATGTTTCTGCTGTCTAAAGTGACCAAATAACTTTTGATTATTTTTTTAATACTCACCAGTAATTGTGGCAAAGTATTGGAAAAAATTCCCCTTGTTATAAAATAATTTCTTCTTTAAGTCTATAATCATTTTGCCATCAGTAAATTAAAACTATGACTATTTCAATAACTTCTTTCATTTTATACAAAGCCGTGTACAAAAATAATCCACAAAATGTATTTATCTGTCACTCTTACGTTATTTGCCAAATGCTTAAAAGATATTAAAGTTTAAAATAGTATTTTATTTACAAAAAAATTAACAGAAGATTTTGCGATTTAATTGTTTTAACACGCATTCGGTTTTAAAAATGTAATGACGTCTGTAAGAAAAATTAGTTTGTGTTTAATATTTCTCTTTCTATAAAATTTATTATATTTTTATTCCTAACCAAACAGAAAAGTTTAACTATATTTTCGAATTAAATTATACTATCTTTATTTAAATAAGAAGTTAAGTTATGTTTGAATTACGATTATTTATTTATTACACCGCGAGAAATCAGCTCGCAGGGGGCAACCAGGATGACATTTACAACTGGGTCACTAAATTAATATTAGAACGAGCAAACTCCACATTTTTTGTTTTTCTAACTTACGTGTAACACATTCTCCTAAAATGATCTCGAAGGATTGTATCAACAATAGCAGCAATATATACAATCACAATTGGCGTTTTACCTCTAAGGGAAAGAATAAAACGCTGTGGTTTTCCATTTGAAAGGTTCAATCTGTCTGATACGACGCAATTAAATATTCAGCCTTGGTTAATAAAAACTCCGGAAATAAATACATCCTTGAAGAAACACTAAAAAACCTCCACAAATCCAACCCTTATTATAAACTCCTATAAAGAATTAATTTCCAAAACCTCCTCCTCCTATCAAATTTCCACCGATGCCTCCAAAACACCTCGCGGACATGCAGCAGCCTTTATCAGTGACAACCTTCATTTCAATATTCGCATACCGGAAAATTGCAGCATATATACTGGAGAAACTACAGCCATACTCGAAGCCCTCAAGAAGTGCAGAGAAATCCCAGAAAATGTCTTTCAAATTATCACAGATTCTCTAAGCGTATTATTAGGTCTAAATATCCCTATTCTAACCATAAAACCGATATAAACGATCACATATTAAAGAAATGGCAATCTATCTGGGAACAATCACCAAATAATAAGCTCAGGAAAATCAAGCCTAAATTAGATGCAAAACTGTTGTTTGTTGTTTGTTTGTTAATTTTAACGTCTCTTTTCTGACCTAATGGCCTAAACTGGACGGGACCTACAGCTTATCGTGGGCTTCGAACCACGGTCCTCAATCACCTTAAACCCAGGACTATGCCTTTGTCATGCAGGTGATCTACCGACTAACAAGTGTGTAATTGTGTCACCAACCCCTATCAGTTTCACGAGATATCCGATCTCATCCGGCCTGCGCGGCGTGAATGAAACTGCGTATGACACAAATACCTTTTTGCACTTGCCAAAGTCTTATCTGACTTTAATTCCACTTGAATGCGGCAGGGTTCGAACCTACTCTCCGAACACTGACCAAGCTGAATTGGCAGACGCCTTACCAACTAGGCCACCGTGTCCGATAGATGCAAAACTGAACTTGCCAAATAATAGAAGGGATCAAGTCATTTTAAATCGCCTCCGTATAGGACACATATTGCGTACACACCAGCACCTTTTGAAGAAAGAAAATCCACCACTATGTACAACCTACACCACCCAGTTTACCGTTCAGCATATTTTAATAGAATGGCCTCAATACAAAAATGAAAGAAGAATAAATCAAATAAGCGGACATTTAAGTTCCATATTGAGTACCAACTTTGACCATCTAGTGAAATACCTGAAAGACATTAATCTCTACTCACAGATATAATTTATCTTTTGTATATTTTGTATGTTTTGTGTCTCCCCTGCTAATAACTTCCAGTAGTTGATGCGGGGTTACTGTTTTTTGAAATAAAAAAAACAATTGGCGTTTAATTTTAGAGATTAGTATCAAAGAGAGAAGTCTATACAAATTTGCTGTTTTTTGCAATTCTCCTTAGAAACCTCCGTAAAAAGTAGCTTTGTAGTTCGACTGAAAATTTTTATAGTTTATACTTTCCAGTCTTCTGCAAATGTGCTACGTTGGAAAAAATAATTGTTAATTTTTTATTTTTAAAATGTAACAATTTTTAGGTAAATTAAGGTGTAAGGTGGAAACTGAAGGAGAAAAACTATCCAAGAACTAAAGGAAATCGTGGTGCAAAATAACTTCTCCCATATCTTGTTTTGACGGTTTCAATTTATGACATATTTATTTAGATATTATTTGAAATAATCGTAGAAGGTATATACATAATAAAAACTATTATTACCGTATTCTAGAATTATTTTATTACACAATGAAACAATGGTAAATATTTAGTATTTGCGAATGGCCTACTACAAAGAGTGTTGAGTATGTTTTTTGTTTATTTTCGACAGGTCCCTTATTATTTCAGCAGTTTAGCGGTTTCGTTATTAACTAGGAATGAGAAACCAAAATATTAACATTACGAAAATAAAATAGGAAATATACGAGTGTCTAGAGATTAGGTTGTTGTTTGTTAATTTTAACGTCTCTTTTCTGACCTAATGGCCTAAACAGGACGGGACCTACAGTTTATCGCGGGCTCCGAACCACGGTCCTCAATCACCTTAAACCCAGGACTATTATGCCTTTGTCATGCAGGTAATCTACCGACTAACAAATGTGTAATTGTGTCAACAACCCCTATCAGTTCCACGAGATATCCGATCTCATCCGGCCTGTTTACCGGCGTGAATGAAACTGCGTATGACACAAATACCTTTTTGCACTTGCCCAAAGTCTTAACTGACTTTAATCCCACTTGAGTACGGCAGAATTCGAACCTACTCCCCGAACACTGACCAAGCTGAATCGGCAGACGCCTTACCAACTAGGCCACCGTGTCCGGTCTAGAGATTAGGATAAATAAAATAATAAATCTCAATTTTTTTCTATAAATATAAAAGGGTTTGCAACAAATTTTACTTATTTTTCAGTTTTCCCTTATCCTTTTCCAGATCTTTTAGATTCGGTAGCCATTGTACCATCTTTCTATATTTCTAGGGGTTATTTATCTGATTTTTTTTCCAAATTCATTCATCAATAATAGAATAATGTAGAAATGTCCTAATCAAGCTGTACATGAACAGAATTAATGTTTTCTTTAAACGGGGTACTCGATTTTCTGCCCATTTATTAACAAGAAAGATGTGTCTCGATTCATCAGGTATACTTTTTTAATAACCATAGTTGTCCCCTTCATCGCAATATGTTCAAGTTAAGTCTAGAGCTTGATTTATAAATTCCTTTACAAAAAACTCACAAGGACTGATAATTTTCTATATGACTGGTTCTCAATTAAGGTCATAATATAAAGTTGTTCCTAATAGACGATTCCATGGGCGGGTTAAAAATGGAAACAATGTCAAAATGTCTCATCGGACAGACATATACTCTATATAATAAAAAAATTAAATGGATGGAACAAATTGGGATCAAACGATCTCTTTTTATTTGTCGACACAAACATAAGTTTGGGTCAATGTGTTTTATTTTGACCAATAAACCTGTAAAAGAAAGATGAATGACAAATAATTCATCACTGCATTCTTATGGCTGGAATTTATAAAAAATCGTTTATTTTTTTTTTTAATTTAAGGTGTCTGGAATATGTACATAATAGTTATTTATGTAATAAGTGTATAAAGTGGCCCATTTTGATGAATTTGGTATACAGCTAAAGAAATGCAAAAATTACTACTAGCATTTTGTTGGTGCAGCAATTTGTTTTACGAAATAAGGACTCATATTTATCTGTAATAATTCCTTTGTTCCGCCCATGGGTGATTCACAGTTCTTTCACATTGCTTGTTCAACATATAGTCGACGAGCATCGAAGAAAAAAAGAAGAAGAAAAAATTACAAGTATGACGATTTTCACATGCGGTAGATCTAATTGTTGTAAGGAATGCGTTTGTAGATGTATTAAGCCTTTTCTGAAAATAGACACGATAATTTCTATATTACGCACCGCTGATGTAATCATAATAATGAAGGTTAAAAAAAATTAAATTGAGAGTATGGGAAAGGCAAGGGAAAATTTAGAAAAACAAATATCCACGCAATTTTCAATTGGTTTAAGCTAGTCAAGTTAAAATTTGGGATATAGTTTAGTAAAGGGATATTAACATTTCTGTAAGATACAGTTTATGAAACCTAATTATTATTTGGGAAATTTATAGTAAAAACTTTAAAATATCTTCTTCTTCTATTATCCGTAGTACCTTATTATGGTGTCCGCCTTCTCTTTGAACCATTTCTTCCAGTTCTTTATTGCTTTACTCATTTCTTCAAGATTAATGTCTTATCCTTCCCCATATTTTGTAAATCTATCTTCCCACCTTTTTCTTGATTTACCCTTCTTTTTCCTATTCTCCCTGATGCAATTACTTTCTTCACTTATTCTGACTGCTATGTACAAGCTTAATATCAGCTAGATAATGCCACTTTAATTCGATTCTTTGCATTCCACTTTATCTTAGCCTTCATAATAATCCACTTTCTTTTTCCACATCAAAAAGGATCAAGAAACCATATTGGAACCAAAAGAAATATTGATAAAATTCCTTTTCACCCTTATTTTACATTTAAAGACATCATAGGAGGTCTTGTTATAATTTTTAGATGAACATTTCTTACCCTCAGATATCCTTTAAAAAGATAACTTTATCCCGGCCAACCCCCTAGTTACCCCAATTCATATCCAACCAGAATGATATTTTCTATTTGCTTATGCAATTTTTACTGTTTTTTTTGTGAGGGATTTGGTGTTAAATATTGGACAAACCTATCAAAATTTGTTAAAAACAATTCAACGTGCATACATTTCTAATAACTATTTTTGAATATCCGAATCTTGTCTTATTAGGTAATTTTTCGAACATATTTAAAAATGATCGATGAAAATCATTTTAACGATAAGGCGTGGACAAATTTTCAGACATCATCCATTATATAGAGATCGGTTATCTGGGCTCAGTGACTCGATCAATTTTGGTAGAGGTGACAATTTTTATTCTTATCGTACTGGAAACAATGACCAACACGTAGGGAATGCCACAAGTTAAAAAAAACTTCAGTCGGGTTTTTAAACAGAAGATACGAAAAAAAAAGTTGGTAGAAATATTTTTATATATCTTCATATTCGTTTCATTATATTTTTAAAATATATGAAACCCGCTATGATAAAGGTCTTAAAAAACTGGCCAAATGTAAAAATGTAATATTTCAGAAAAGAGATTATAATAATAATAATGAAAACGCTTTACTTTCATCAAACAAAACATAATTAATGTAAAAAATCTATAGATGCTGTTTAATTTACAATTAAACATAATTCATTCATTTCATTCATTAATAAACAAATTGGCAACTACGCCAAATGTCGAACCAGCCTTGTCTCTGACAAAGAACAACATTGGCAACAGTATACTAGCGGCTAGACAATTATTTAAATTATACGATCGAAATAAAGCCAATATTTTTCACTCAATGCGAGAGCGAGTGGTACAGAATTGTTACTTTTGAGACGGAAGAATCGAAACGGACTTCCGACTCGCCATTATACCATCACATAGTCTCATGTATAAACACTTCCGGTCCTTCGTATAACGTATGCAAATATTCGCACGTACACCACTCGGTGGGCGTGGCTAAAACAAGAAGGTCCCTGAACATATTTAATAATTTTTATCAGTAAGACTTTGGCCGCGAATCAAGCCAGACTACTCAAAAATATTTTTTATCTCCACTGTCCAAATGCAGTGCAAGGGTGCAAGGGTATTGAATACCTGGTGGGGCATATAGCCCAAGGAGTAGTTGTTGAAGTCCAGACGCTGGTGCAGTGTAGGACATTTTTAATGTCTTTGTTCTTGGGAACATGTGTGATTTATTTCACATCCTTAGGCAGTTTTGTTACGCCCATGGTCCTTTTTTGGAATTTTTATTGTTCAAAAAATTCCACCTTGGGTAGTTTTCTATAGTTTTGCAAGCTTTGATTTTGTTATGAAAGTGAAGATGGCGTTGGGTTATCCTCGTTCGTGATACACTTTCTCTAACGCAAATACTTTTATCAAGAACGAGGCGAGTCGAATTCCTTTTCAGACATCCTTTAGGGATAGGATGTCGAGCTAGCCTGCTTCGTACTGATGAGGAACAATAATTCCGAAACCGGTCTAAGCTCCTTTAATAACAAAATCTAAGTTTTTGGTTTAAAGCCCCGACTTGGTCGGGCACCAAACCACCTCTGGACTTTCGTAATTCAATACCTGGTGGGGCATATAGCCCAAGGAGTAGTTGTTGAAGTCCAGACGCTGGTGCAGTGTAGGACATTATTAATGTCTTTGTTCTTGGGAACATGTGTGATTTATTTCAGATCCTTAAGCAGTTTTGTTACGCCCATGGTCCTTTTTTGGAATTTTTATGGTTCAAAAAATTCCACCTCGTGTAGTATTTTTACAAATCACATTTTCCGGCAATTATTGCATGAAATGACTAAAAATTAAACTTACATAAAATATTCTAATTTGGACTCGAAAAAGAGGAGGTAAAATTTTTTGAATATACATTTCATTTAAAATTAAAAACTTGATAAATATATTTTTTTATTATACTCTTAGAAGGAAATCTTTTATTTTCAGTAGTAAATCAATGAATTCTACGAGTGAATCCGTTTCGATGTTATCCCAGTTCTTGAACTCGTCGAAGCTTGAACTGCCCAATAAAACATGTAAAGAAAACAGTAATGCAAGCGTAATACATTCCCAGTTGGCGAGAAGAGAATTTCGTCTACCGTTAGTTTAGGGAATTTCAATAGATCTTCATTTGAAAACGAGAGTCCAACCGTAGAGATTCAGTCGTGTATGTATATACAGGGTGGTTACATTGAAGTAAATGCATTTTTATATGTCGGATATCTTATGTTTATTTAATTATTTGTTTATTTATCTACAAACATCTATAAATATTCTCATATATAACTAATACAATTACAATAATTTGAAGTGACTGATCATTTGTTTTGTGTAAAAATAAGTGAAACAATAACAAAGAAACTAATTTAATAAACGAAAAGTAGTTTTGACTTGTCTAATTCTTAATTTTCAATTAAATTACGTTCTCTAAAGCAGGTGGTACCTGTATAAATAAATAAAAGAACAGTTGGTAATATAAAAAATACGTAATACACATGCTAAAGAGCAACAGGAACAGGATAGCGCTAGGAGATATGGCAACACGTTTACTTAGAGGATAGCAAGAAGGTGTAAAAATAAGAATACAAAAACTAGAAAATAGTATGATGATCACTGTTCACTGTTTTGTTATCAGGTACTCCTTGCACTTCTAGGTTTTTGTATGCAGTTAAACAACCAAACATATTTTAACACTATGTTTGGTTGATTTAGTTAAAATTAACAAGATCCACCGTATATATAGGGAACACGAATAATACATATATCTATGTAAAATATCTTAGTTCGATCTGGCACGATGTTGGCGTAAATTTGAAATGCAAAGTGGCGACTAGCATAGTAGAAGGAAAAGCCGTTCTCACAAAATCGTAAACATGGTCGCAATCTGAGAATAAGCGGCAGAACTTTTGCTGGGGCTACCGTTCCTATGCGAACTTATCTTAACAATCGTGAATTCCTTTCTTATCGATATTTGTCGGTGGTGTGTTCTGATGGGACACAAAATCGATACAACTTTTTACGCATCAAAAGATCGTCAGACGTCATATTTGTATTATTTTGTTGAGAGCTCAATAAAAGTGGAAAGAAACAGCATGGAGATTAGAAATAATACAACATTAAAATAAATAAGATTGCAACAAAAGTCTTTATAAACGTGATCCAAAATATTAGTCAGTTATGCACCGAGGAGAAAAAAATGTACAGAAAAAATACCAAAATAGCGCCATGGATGACAAACTCTATATTAAAAACGGTAAAAGAAAAAATCATATGTTCAAAATCCTAGCAAAATATCCTCTAAATAATAACCTAAAACAGCAATATGTTTCACTAAAAAATAAGCTAACTAATTTAATTAATTTTACCAAAAAGAAATATTAAACGAACTTAATTATGTCAGACAGTACAAACTCAAAACGTCTATGGAAAATTATACAAGAAGTTACAGGCATAAAAGCTAAAACTAAAACAGTTGGACCTATAAAAAATGAACATGGAGTCTTACTGACTGATAATAAAACTATTGCAAATGAATTTAATTTAAAATTTATAAACGTGGGACCAACTCTCGCTAACAAAATAGTCAGACATCCACAGACAAGAGCTAAATATAATCGCACTATTCTACAAAATTCAATAGTTTTAAATCACGCAGATAAGAAGGAAATAATGGAAATAATTAAAGACCTTAAAAACGATAAATAATCTCCCGGAACACATGATATGAAAGCAGAATACATTAAATCAATTGCAAAAAAAATAAATACTAAAAATTTGTTTAAGAAAAAACTGAAAATGTTTATTATGGAAAACAACAGACAATTTATATTTAATATTTTAGAATAATCTCTTACCTAAATGTAATTATACAGGGTGTTCCGATATTCGATCGACAACGCTTTACAGGTGATAGATAGCCCTTGACAAATGATGAAAAATGAGTTAGGTACATAAGCCTCTAAGATTCTTAGTTTACGAGACACAGGGTGTTAAAGTTGAGAAATTAAAATTATTTTTTTTGCGATACCTACCGTTTTAAATTTTTTGTTCAAACTTGGCAGTCGATTTACTTTTTAGAAACTTAAAAATTTAACAAAAAATATGCTTGGCGTACTTCATCCAGTGGCGCACAATAATGGGTAGTGGTAACTTCGACCCCCCTATTTTTTAAGACACTGTATAAATCGATTTTTTTTCATTTTATTTAAATCTATGATTATATATGTTACAAACAGTTATTAACTTTTATTGCGCTAAAATCAACAATTTTGGAGTTATTTGACTTTGAAGAACTACAATTAGTCTTTTCCAGATTTAACATCGACGATAGAAAAGGCGAATTGTAGACTTCTCTTCAAAGTCAAATATCTCCAAAATTGTTGATTTTAGGGCAATAAAAGTTAATAACTTTTTGTAACATAAATAACCAAAGATTTAAATAAAATGAAAAAAAATCGATTTATACAGTGTCTTAAAAAAAAACCAAACCTGTATCTCGTAAACTAAGAATCTTAGGGGCTTATGTCCCTAACTCATTTTTCATCATTTGTCAAGAGCTATCACTTGTAAAGCGTTGTCGGTCGAATATCGGAACACCCTGTATAAAAACAATAGAAAAAAGGTTTTTAAAAAAATTTACCGAATTTGCCTGAACAAAATAGAATTGGACATATTTACCTGACTTAACAAATCTAGCCCAATTTGACATATTTTATTATTATTATTATTATTATTATTATTATTATTATAATTATTATTATTATTATTATTATTATTATTATTATTATTATTATTATTATTATTATTATTATTATTATTATTATTATTATTATTATTATTATTCTCTTTCATTAGACTATAGTGTGTATTTACAGCGAAACAAGTATTCACTAACTTATCGCTTCTTGCTTTATTTGTAAATAATATAGTTTTGCTAATTTTTTTTAATTGAATTGTTTATTGTTTATGTATATGAATAAAGTTATATTATAAGATTTCATCAGCTATTATTATGTCAGATTCTAAGTCACAAGCTATATATTGATATGAAAAATTTGTTAGGCAATCTAAATAATTTCAGCAAAAATGTCTATTTCCTTTGGTTCAAAGGACATTGTGGACTGAAAGGAAATAAATTAGTAGATTTAGAAGCCAAAGAGGCTTGCACACTGGATGTAAATACAGAAATCCTAGCATTTTCCGACTTAATAAATGTTCATAAAACATATGTAAGAAACAGATGGAGAGATCAATACAAAGAAATGGCCAATGCATCTAAAAAGAATATTTTCGTCTGCATCCTCATCTCCCAGATAAAATTGTCCATATGACCACTATCGATTATAGCAAAAAATATTCATCAAACTTAACGCGTTTATGTAAAATATTCTGTCCGGTAAAATTGAAATATAAATTTAAAAAATGGGTTATTTTGTTTGGGAGGTCACACATTAACCCGACCTCAAAACATATTTTAGGAAATCCTCATCAAATATCCTATATTTTCTGCCATTCTAGCAGTAGGAAAGAGCAATAAAGAAGCAACCCACAAGCTGCAAACAGCTGTCCACCTTGTCTATGACTGGACGAAGAGATGGAAAATTAACCTTAGTGACACTAAATCACTTCATATTAACTTTACAAACAAAAGGATAGATCATATTCCAGGCAGAATAAACAATAACCTGATTCCATATTCAAACACAGCAAAATACTTAGGAATTACCTTAGATGGAAAGTGCATGTTAAAAAGAAAAGAGAAGAACTTGGAGTGAAATATAGAAAAATGTACTGGCTAATTGGAAGAAACTCCACTCTGTCTCTACATAATAAGATTATGCTTTATAAGCCTGTATGGACTTATGTTATCCAACTATGGGGATGCACCCAAGCAAACCACTTAGCAATCATCCAAAGATTTCAAAACAAAGAACTGAGGAACATAGTAGATGCTCCTTGGTACATTCGCAATAGAGACCTCCATAGGGATCTGGAAATGGACACTGTTGACCAAACCATCAAGAAATTAGCCAAGAGTTATGAAGAAAGACTTCATCATCATGTCAATGTCGAGGCTATCCAGCTCCTTGACAATACTGGGTTAGAAAGAAGACTTAAGAGGATCAAGCCCTTTGAGTTAGTTTAGTGTTTTTAGTGCAAAAGCGGAGCCTGTGTGTGCACGTTAAACTTTAGTGCAATCCATTTTACAGAACCTAAGCAACGCTGATGAGTATACCTTAGTTTTAAGTTTCAAACTCTATTAGATTAAGTTAGAATTAAATTGCTGTTTGACAATAATAATAATAAAAAAATATTCTATCCATAATACCATAATACCCTTTGAGATAAATGTCAGTTTTCTAATATTTTTTTTATAAATTTTAAGCCATATAATTTATTAAATAATTGTCTTACTTCCGCCCTCCATATCCTACGTAATAGGATAATTGGAGATTATTAAATCTCCAAAAAATTTCCCTTTTTTTCAATTTCTGTCAGTTTTAATACATTCTACCACGAAGAACTCTTTCCGAACCAAAACCTCACCAACTATATTTTTTTGGTCGATTCCAGCTCCCCCATTTTTGAGCTCGCTAAGCGACGTGACTTCTTTGTTTAGAATCAACATCGATTTATTAAAATCCCTTCTTAACATTTCGTACAGGGTGTCTGCAGTAGCAAAAGAAATAAACCGTGCAGATGTATTGAGGAAAAAGAAAAATATATAGCAGCGCAACTAACAATACCCATTGTGACTTCAAGATCAAAATGATCTCAATTTAAAAGTTACCACGTCAAAGATTTCACATATCATTTAGATATTCGTCGTAAAAAAGTCAGCGAAGGTAGGTACGTACGTCTTCGCTTGCATATTTATAGATTGACGTTACAATGAATGGGTGTTACTAAATCTTCTGTTCCTTACAAATCCTTACAATCCTTACAATTAAATTCTGCTATCGATAATAATTGAAATAAAGAGTCTTCTTCTAGTCGATTTACTATGGGTTGTTTTCATAACGTGGGTGGTACACGACCGTTAATTTATATGAATATCTTCTATTTAATTTTTTTTAATTCCAGAAATAATCAAGTCTCGCAAACTCAATAGTTAAATAATTCGATTTCAGCAGTTTCATATCGGTATAGTAATCGTTTTCCGCTACGAGCTTATTTCCGAATCTACACTAAATTGAATCATTATTTATTTTATATTTTTATACGATAACAAGCGTTTTTTTTAAAATAAAATTCAAACAGTAAAAAACCAGATTAGACCCGATATTAATTGCATACGGAATCCTAATAGTGTTGTGAAAACAACTACGCCACTGTAACATGCATATCAATAAGGAATTATGATACTCTCGGTATATAATCGAAAGCGGTACTGCTTTGTACGATTTGGTGATAGTAGAAGCGATACTCGACCCTTCTTTGAATGGACTTAGAGACAGTTAGAAATAAGTAACAATGATGAGTACTAGGAGAAAGCAGAATATATTTGATTTAATTTTTTTCTTAAATTCGTAATTATTTATGACAGAAGTATCCCTTTCTTAACAAATAAGAGCAGTACGCGCATGCGACAATCACATAAGTCAAAAAGAGACTTAGTCACTCCAATTTCCTTCAATAGTTTTTTGCATCCAGACTCAAAACGTGCTTATCTGAATAGTTATACGTTCTTAAACTCGATATTTTCTCACAATAATTAAAATATGACATAAGCGTGTCGGAAGGTGACATTTCTGTGCCGCTAAACCTAATTTCATAATATATAACTAAAAACAAAGACACCGTTGCTGTCTTGACCACACGCCCACTTTACGTTGCTATGCAATCAACCAACAATTTTTTGTGATATAACCTGGATCTGTCTGTAGGCGTCAAAGTATTTGTAAAGCATTGCAGTTTGGTACATTTTAAAAAATTAATAGCGATAGTTCTGAAATTTAAAATACTCCACAATAATTCAGAGAACAAGTTAATCGTCCTTCATTCTTCAATTTTAATAGAAAAATATTAAACTACATAGAAAAACACTAGTGAGTAAAATGTAACTTTAACATTACATCACGTTGTACTAAAAATACATAAATACATAATATCGCGTGGTGCTCCAATACCATGTATGCTTTACCCAAAAAAAAAATTTTAACCTTTTAAAAACGAATTCTTCAAGAACTCATTTTCTTTTTCGACATGCACCACCTCTACTACTTAATACTGTCTGTAAATTATACTCAATGTACTGTTCATATGAATTAGCTCTTTTATTTCGCAAATATTTGTGTATCACCTTTATTTATAACAGTGTACCGACATAATTTTAAGTGGTGCACGCATGCCTATGTCTTCGGGGGCTGTGGGGGGTAAGGGGATATCGATTTTATAGGTGTTGTTTCTGGTGAGGTGGTATCAAAAGAGAATTGATGAGAAGCGCAGACGATCTTTTAAATTTATTAAATTTATGCTTGCTGCTGATCTTTTCTCTGTTGGTATTTAGTTGTTATTTGATTATATATTATGACTTAATACCAAAAGAAAAAAATATTCAAAAACATAGTATTTTATTTAAAAAAATATTGTATTTTCTTTAAAGGACTATGGAGGCTTAAAATCTCAAAAAGAAAATTATATCGTTATTTATTTTTATTTAGAATAAATTGCGTGTTGTTAACAACTAAAGTTTTTTTAATTGTAAAAAAGCAGCTACTTTATTTGATAAAAATAAAATTCGTGTTTCGGTTTTCGATAGAAATAATATAAAATCCGGATATCTTTAAAACCAATAAAAGTAGGAGACATTAAAGAGAATTATTACCATCATCACAGAATATTTAAGATACTTCATTAGAACAGTGGCGGCTACTGGATTCTTTGTATTTATATAGTCGCTTATTGCCTTATGCTTTTAACACTTCTTCATCTTGTGATATATTGAAGGAAGAGATACAAGGAAGATGAGGTTAAAAGAAGAGACAGATATACAAGAAATAAAAGTCAGTAAAACGAATAAAGAATTATTAATTCGTGGTTCAGCTGTAGACCCATGATCCAAGGGCCGTGGGTTATGTAAGTATTTTTGAAAAATGATACAGTTAAAATCCCATACTTCAGTATTTAATAAGGAGAGCCACAAGTGTTCCTTCTCTATACAACAGACCTTTCAATATCCATATCTGTCATTTTCCTTGTCACACAGATCCCATAATAGCAACAATGATAATTCCATTCAACTTAACACAGATAACATTCAATCCGTCTGACACAATAAGCATAAGAAATTTAGTAATACCAAGAGTGACATCAACAGAATATATACCAATGCGCTTTAACAACAAACTAAAAAACAAAACATAAATAATTGGAGCTATTGGTTAATTGATAAAAACAATTTTAACGGTGGTGTTGTAAAGAAACCATTATTAATAATTATAAATAATTCTCATTGTAAGTGTAGAAATAGACCCCCCAATGAAAGCTTTAATATTAAAGATATTCAAGAAAAGAAATGCAAAATTCAAAACTGCTAAAATGAAAAAGACCTACAACATGTTTCTGGAGCACTTTGAAGACATTTTATAGGATATAGTATATTTCGATTGTAATATTCAAATTAAAAAACATCCTTTACATTTTATGGAACGTTTTTTGTGATAATATGTAGCAAAGTAGCAATTTTCTTGTTTTTCTCTATTTCATCAACCATTTATTTTTAAATGATTTGCAAGTCTGCAGCTTGGAGTTCTATTATACTTGACATGTCGGAAGCAGAATGCCTGTTGAAAAGAAGCTTTGTACGTTTATGATATCAACAGAAGTTTTCCTTGTTCGAAAAAGCCGAAACGAAGGAATTCCTAAGAGAGAACATGATGGAGAGCATACAGGATCTCTTATCTAAACAAGTTGGGGCACTTAGAAATTTTTAGTGTCGCCGTTATTTGTGTGTCAGACGAAGATAGCGCTAATAAGGCAGAAGAAATTGAGATGTGACCAATTCTTTTATGGACATTATCAATCAGCAGCGACACCTCTTCTGGTGTTCCTCTTTATCTCTATCATCGGGTTGAAAAAAATCTCCGAATAAGACCGTATTAGTAGACGAGAATATTTTTAATTACTTTTTTAAAAGGTGTATTAGAAGAGACCAAATTTATTGACAAGAGTTTCACCTGACTAGAAATAACAGAGATATTTATTAGTAGAATATAATAAGATTTTTACCTCCAAAAGATAATTCTCTGACTTCTAGAAAAAGATAACAAAATTATTTTCGAAAAAATTGAGGAAGACCAAATTTAGAAAAAAAAAATATATTTTTTCAGTCAGCTACTTATGATAAAAAATTAAAATTTGAAATAAAAACAAAGACCACCTTGACATTTGAGGGTTGGACCCAGAGCCGGCCTAAGGAGTGGGAAGGGCGCCAAAATGAGAAAAAACATGAATAAATAATTCGGTAAATTTTTTATTTTTAATGCAAATTAGCCATTTGAATATGTTCATAACTTTTGTTCAACTGGTTCTAAACGCTCTGCTTCGTTGTTTTTATAAAGCACAATGAATGTGCCAAATTCAATAATTATATTAAGTTCTGACAAATTCGTTTTATAGCACAAACAACATTTTTTGGAGAGTTTTCTATACACATTTTCATTGTAAGGGGCGCCAAAACTCATTCTTGCACACAACATTTTGCTCTAAGGCCGGCACTGGTTCAAGGGCGGCTCCAGCCCAGAGATTTGGGAGGGGGGGATGCAACGTCGTAGGCTGTTAGGGTTATATATATAAAAGTTTAATATTTTGGGTTTGTTGATATAAATTGACCTAGAATCTACAAAAAAAATTCAAAAAGAAACGATTACTAATATCAAAAATTACCGATAAAAATGTTTGGGTCAGTTTTGAGGGAAAAAAGTGAATTTTTTAGGATATAAATGGACCTAGAATATACAAAAAATATTCAAAAAAAGTAAAATTTGGTTTACGCAGAATGAATTTTGTATAAGAAACGATTGGCGATGTCAAAATTACCGAAAAAATATATTTGGGCCATTTTTGACCGAAAAAGTGATTTTTTTAGGATATAAATGGACCAAGAATTTACAAAAAATTTCAAAAAAATTAAAATTTGGTTTACGCAGAATTAATTTTGTATAAAAAACGATTGGCAATGTCAAAATTACAGAAAAAATATATTTTGGGCCACTTTTGATTGAAAAAGTGATTTTTTTTAGGATATAAATGGACCAAGAATCTACAAAAAAATTCAAATTTGGTTTACGCAAAATTAATTTTGTATAAGAAACGATTGGAAATGTCATAGTTACTGAAAAAAAGGTTTGGGCCATTATTGGGGGAAAAAGTGAGTTTTTAGGATATAAATGGACCTAGAATCTACAAAAAAATTCAAAAAAATTAAAATTTGGTTTACGCAGATATGAGAAATATCATCTCCGGACTTTTGGGGGGCGGGAGGCAATTTCCCCTACTGCTCCCCGCTTGGAGCCGCCGTTGCAATGGTTGGACCCTATTTATTTTACTCATAGAATCCAAAAAATATAATTTGTATAAGTTCTAACCCGATTGAAAAAAATCTAATGGCCAATTAAAAGCCATAAAACTGCTGCTGCCTCAGACAGGTCCTGTGAAAAACTAACAAAAGGACTTTTAATCGCCGTTAGTATTAAGGTTCCTTCTATACTTTCACAATTTTAACAATCCGGATTTTCTTTTGACTGCATCTACATTAAAACGAATTTTCTATAGAAAAAGACGTTTAAAATAAATATCTTAGGCCAGTAATGAAAACGAATTATTTAAAACTTTTAGACAATTCATACAATTAATAGCGACTGGTCGCTAGGCATGGATAGTGGCCTCTTCTTTATTTCTTGTTCTTTCTTTGCGGCTTCGCACACATTCCACAATAGCAGATTTATGATTTCATATTCATAATGAGACTAGATATGACGGAAATCTGGGGAATATAATTTTGATTCAGTCGTGGATTTATCGTTTTGGATTTTCTTTGCATTACCACTGGCATTTTAGGTGAAATATGATAAATAACTTTCAAGGAATGTTCTAACGGTACAAGATAATAAAATTGTTTTATGAAAGTATCTTCGTTTGTTGGTTGTATGTATATAAGAGCTGGTTGTTTGTTGTTTTCTACGGAATAGATCGATAGTCGAACAAGCTTGTGTGTTTGTAAAGTAAAAGGATGGACGTGGGAGTTGGAATTAAATTTTAGAATGGAATTTTTTTGCCATTTAAAATTATGATAACTTTCTCTGACCAAACTTATAATTTTTGTTGTATCACAGCCTTTAGGATATATAAACACCTTGTACTTTGATCAGAAAATAATGTGGAATGAAAGAACTAATGCTACTGAAATTAATAAAAAACAGATTGTTTTGGATTAGTCGTACTCAATTTAAAGGGATACCTTAACTCTCATAAACTATGGAAAGTTCAAGTTAACTGTAATATTTTTATAAATTAACTTGTTTAATAGAAGATTCGTTTAAAAATTTGCAATATCATTTTAATACCTGCACTAGTTGCTTTTATTAACTTTATAATTTATTACTATCTGTGCTCGGAATGTTCGGAAGTTTTCTTGTTATTAATCAAGATCTGTGAGCATATGGTATGCTGATTTTTTTATTTACAAGCCTAGCTATTAAATGGAATTGTGAGCGGATGTAAGGGTCATAAGGTATTGAAGCTTCTCATTGAAGAAATTTTCTTTAATAACTATGACAGAATTCGCAAGAACCAACTGCAGAAAATATTTACATATAATGTCGTACTTACAGTTTGATGCGATAGGTATGTGTTGATTTTTTAGATAAAGATGACTAGGCCTACTTTAAAAAAAAATCTGCGTTATTTGTACCGATTTTTATACTTGAAGGTGCTATAATAATAATAATAATAATAATAATAATAATAATAATAATAATAATAATAATAATAATAATAATAATAATAATAATAATAATAATAATAATAATAATAATAATAATAATAATAATAATAATAATAATAATAATAATAATAATAATAATAATAATAATAATAATAATAATAATAATAATAATAATAATAATAATAATAATAATAATAATAATAATAATAATAATAATAATAATAATAATAATAATAATAATAATAATAATAATAATAATAATAATAATAATAATAATAATAATAATAATAATAATAATAATAATAATAATAATAATAATAATAATAATAATAATAATAATAATAATAATAATAATAATAATAATAATAATAATAATAATAATAATAATAATAATAATAATAATAATAATAATAATAATAATAATAATAATAATAATAATAATAATAATAATAATAATAATAATAATAATAATAATAATAATAATAATAATAATAATAATAATAATAATAATAATAATAATAATAATAATAATAATAATAATAATAATAATAATAATAATAATAATAATAATAATAATAATAATAATAATAATAATAATAATAATAATAATAATAATAATAATAATAATAATAATAATAATAATAATAATAATAATAATAATAATAATAACAATAATAATAATAATAATAATAATAATAATAATAATAATAATAATAATAATAATAATAATAATAATAATAATAATAATAATAATAATAATAATAATAATAATAATAATAATAATAATAATAATAATAATAATAATAATAATAATAATAATAATAATAATAATAATAATAATAATAATAATAATAATAATAATAATAATAATAATAATAATAATAATAATAATAATAATAATAATAATAATAATAATAATAATAATAATAATAATAATAATAATAATAATAATAATAATAATAATAATAATAATAATAATAATAATAATAATAATAATAATAATAATAATAATAATAATAATAATAATAATAATAATAATAATAATAATAATAATAATAATAATAATAATAATAATAATAATAATAATAATAATAATAATAATAATAATAATAATAATAATAATAATAATAATAATAATAATAATAATAATAATAATAATAATAATAATAATAATAATAATAATAATAATAATAATAATAATAATAATAATAATAATAATAATAATAATAATAATAATAATAATAATAATAATAATAATAATAATAATAATAATAATAATAATAATAATAATAATAATAATAATAATAATAATAATATACGCCCTGCAATTCACTCCCTTACGAGTGAACCCCAGAAGCTCTGCAGCTTGTGCGGGGGAGGGACGGCAATTATTATTATTTGCCGTGGCGCTTTGGGGCGACTTGCTGATGCTGGATGGCGCATTTGCTTTACAGTTGTGGGAAAACCCAGAAAAACCACACAACACCATCATCGACAACGATGCACTCCCTCAGGATTTTAAATCTTTGCAGCGTAAACTAACATCAAAGTAATTAATGTTAAATACGCTACAAATCATGCCCAGAAGTAGGCAATGAAAATTTTTATTTAAAAATCTCATTGTCTAGACCGGGGCACGAACCAGAGCGCGGACAGACCTATTAATAAATGACAATAAATGAACGATCAAAGGGGCAACAAATAAATCAAAAAAATATAAACTCACCATGCAAACCCTATACACGATAAAAGCAAAAGTACGTTAGGAAAGATTGGCAAACAACCCCAATCGCCATTAAGGTTATTAAATTTTTTAAAAACTAATAAAGCCCTTCGAACTTCACCTAAGATTTCTCAAGATCCTGGTAAAACATTTCAAACGACCCCACTTAAGAAGTAAAAAATACCAAGCACATCCCAAAATTACCAAAGTTTGGAGAACACAAAGAATAACCCAATTAAAAAATTAGGGAAGTACTACTACAAAAGAATTATGAAAACCATCAAAAACGAGTGATCAATCCAAATATCAGCCGGTCAAATTGCCTTTTGAGACAGAATTTGAAAACAAATATTTTTTCCTACGGCTGCTTAGAATATGCATAAAAACGCACTGTCAACTTCCCTTGAAAAACGTCAATTTCAAACAGCGTGTGTAAACGTTTACACACGCTGTGTGCAAAGTAAAATGACAACACAACTCATATTAACAACACATATCAATGAATCGAGATGAAATCTAGCATGCGGACACTGTCACTACTGACAGTTCTTATTTCTCATTAAAATAAAGTCAAATTTATTGCAAAATTTTAAAAAAGCAGTGTTACACGATGATAGAAGATGAATTTAACTGTACTCCTCCAGAAATACTTGAAAGGGCCTCCCAAATCACGCAAAATCTTTTACCATTAATTTCCAAAGAGAGGTATGAAAGTTCTTATGAAACATTCATAAAATGGAAAAATGAACGAAACCTAAACTCGTTATCAGAGAATGTTCTGCTTGTTTATTTTGAAGAATTAGCGCAAAAATATAAATCTTCAATATTGTGGTCGCACTATTCTATGTTGAAAAGCACTATAAACATCTGGTCGTTTTAAATAAGATTTGCTTTACCTAACAATAAATAGGTACCAATAAAAATATATATATATGATAATAAAGTCGCAGCCGTAGGAAAAGTATAGTGTGTAACTCGTGTGAAAAAGCACTTTTCACACTTTGTGACTTGTGGCACTCGCCTTTCAGGCTCGTGCCACAAATCGTCACATGCGTGTGAAAAGTGCTATTTTCAAAACTTGTTGCACAATATTAGTATATTCTGTAACAAGGTTGGAATGAGAATTCGACACGAGTGTCGGATTTTCATTCCAACAGAGTAACAGACTGTACTTTCTCCACGGCCACAGAAAGTAGAAATTAAATATAGTAAAATGAAACCTCAATCTCTCAACATTGTGTAGGTAGTATTTTTACATTCAAGCTTAGATTTTTGCGCTGGCAAATTTTGAGTTATATTATCGGCATATTTTTTTATTTCTGAATCTGAATCGTTTGGTTTTCTTCTCTATTTTAATAAATTAAAAGTTTTTACAAACCAATATTAAGACCACGTCAACTAATACTGGCAGTTAATTTGACATTCATGGCAAACCTTATTTTTGTAAACAATCACGGAATACATATTCCCTATCTTGTGATAGAATGTAATACATGTAAAATACATAAGAGACAAATTATCAGAATTTTCTTTCAATCTCAAGAGCGAGAATGTTTCTTTTCTGTTATTATAAGTGGTTTCAGAATAACTACATTCAGTAGTGGCCGTGGAGAAACTATTTTCTACAACTGCTATGAAAAGTAGCGAATTTCTCATAGCTTACTTAATTTCAAAACCATGTATTGCCCACACCGTGAGGGAATACTTTTCCTCACGGCACTTTGCCTCACACCACATACATTTATATGGAGAATCAACAAAAATCGTAGGCTGCTGTTCAGCTTTAAATAGTTGTCACAACTGTCAGATTGTAGAAGTTTTTTAAATTCTTAAGGTAGTTTTCATTCGTGCTTTGATAAAAATCGCAATTTCCATTAAATATTATTGTAATAAGACATACCTATTTATAATAAATAATATGGGTAATGAATGACAGTAGTGACGATTTTGATAATACTAGGTCAGAGATATTGGAAAGAGCCGCAAAAGTAACGTTAGATTTGTTGCCGATAATTTCAAGAAAAAAGTTTGAATTGGCATACGAAAAATTTATAAAATGGAGAAGAAATACAAAAATAAAATTAAAAAAATTATTCAACTGTTAAGAGGTAGGTTACTTTCATGTTATTTTAGTTTTGCTAACCATAAAAATAAATATTAAGTTACAAGTTACATTACTTGTATTCTTTAAATTTGTGCAGTTGTAGAAAAAGTATAGTGTGCAACACGTGGGGAAAGTACTTTTCCCACTTGTTGCACAATATACTATTTCTGCAACTGCTATGAAAAGTAGCGTATTTCTCATAGCTTACTTAATTTCAAAACCATGTATTGCTCATACCGTGCGGGAACATTTTTCCCCACGGCACTTTGCCCACACCACATACATTTATATGGAGAACCAACAAAAATCGACAAAAACTTAGTTTGCTGCTTCAGCTTTAAATAGTTGTCACAACTGTCAGATTATAGAAGTTTTTTAAATTGTTAAGGTAGTTTTCATTCGTGCTTTGATAAAAATCGCAATTTCTGACAGTAATGACGCCAGAGATATTGGAAAGAGCCGCAAAAGTAACGTTAGATCTGTTGCCGGTAATTTCAATAAAAAGTATGAATTAACATACGAAAATTTATGGAATGGAGAAGAAATACAAAAATAAAATTAAAAAAATTATTTAACTGTTAAGAGGTAGGATACTTTAATGCTATTTTAGTTTTGCTAACCATAAAAATAAATATTAAGTTACATTATTTGTATTCTTTAAATAAATTTGTGCAGTTGTAGAAAAAGTATTTTGTGCAACACATGGGGAAAATACTTTTCTCACTCGTGTGCTTGCGGCATTCGCCCTTCATGCTCGTGCCACAAACTTTCACACTCATGATAAAAGTTGAACTTTCCCCACTTGTTGCACAATATACTATTTCAAACTTCGGTAAATATAGTGAAAATCTAAAAAAATCGCGATCTGAAGAGAAAAACCACAAATATCCAATATTGAACTTAAATTTAACGGGAATACACTCCAAATGCAAGGAGAAAACTATCGCGCGTGGAGGTCAGTTTCAAGGTCTGTAATTTTCTGGTCGAATTCCATTTTACATACTTTTTTAGGTCCATAAAATTGGTTTTAGGTAGATGTATTTCGCCAATTGGAAATTTGTTCCATAGAATTTTACTCGAACGAAAAGTTGCTTGAATAGAAATTAATTAATAATTGAATTAGCTATATAGTTTTTGTAAATGCGTTTATTATTTAAGGTACAACCATTGAATTTACAAATAGAACAATATTCTAATTTCAATATTAAAAAATTTGGAGGGAAGACTGCAGCCGATTTAGAATTAACTTAAAATATTCTCCAGCATTATTCTTCATATTATACGATTCAAGATATTTGAGACGACCTCGAATAGTTCTTATCATGGTTGTTAAAGATTTTCCTAAACTATTATTAGGTAGTTTCTAAAACCACAGGGTTGTACTAATACAATTTTGAGCTTGTGTACTATTAGAACTGATAAGTTAAACGGATTAGATAAAATTCCCAAGTAAAAGGCCAGCAGTCAATCTTGACTCGTATAATAGTTGCGTAGCTTCTAATAGTGGTAAAAAATTTAAATATTTTTAAAGCATCCTGTATAAAGGTCAAAATAATTTTAAATTATACCGTTTTATATCATCACTCCAAATTAGCTACCAACAGAACCTAATAATAATTTAGTTAAATTATAGCAGAAAGACCGCCATTTTTTCCGCGTTCAATAGCTCGGTACCTACTGTATCTCACATGACCAGAACGAAACTGGTACATCGACGAACAATAAATTTAACGAAGTCAGTTTATAAGAGATAAAATAATTTTGGCTGACTCATACTCCGTAACTAGAAGTGTTTTTTTTTAGTGTAAAACCCTTATGTCCTCGACATGAAAGGCGAAAACTGGAATGCCGCGACTATACGTGAACAGTTGCATAAAAAAATTGCTAATTAAATTAACAGATAAACATATATACGAATTTTTATTTTTTGCTTGCGTATTACCTAATTAGCTGTTGCTAATTTGCTAAATAATTTACAGGGTGTTTCTAAAGTGCTGAGTACATACCAATAAAATGTCTTTACTTACTATTACACATTTCTATTAATTGTTTAGCTGGGAGAATCCAAATGTTTACCTGAAACAAAAAATATAATTTAAAATACTGAATCTCACTTTTTCTAATGCTTTAAAGTCCTTCTTAAAAGTTTCAAGTGGACGTATTTTCTAAAAATTCTATAAACAGCACTTTGCCAACAGAAACACTTTATGAGTGCAGCTTCGATTTAAAAAAATTTTCTAATTATTTTTTTGTTTTTGTTCTGTACTCGAGTTCTTGTTGTATGTTGAATCTGTAGATATACAGTGTGTCCCAAAGTTTTATACAAATGGACAAAAAGTTCATCTTACATTTCACAAAAAAAATTATTCTTGATAAAAATCTCTGCATGACTTGTTGATCCATAATCAGGTACAAAATTTTTAAAACATTGTATGGAATATAGGGAAAACAAAAAGTAATGATTTGTACGGAGAGAAAAATACGTACAAACTGTAGTGGATGGCAAAATGTTCATTGGATTTGTGAATAAGTAGCAAAAAATTATGAACAATTGTAGATTATTGATGTTCCCATATAAAAAAAGACAATAAACACAAAAAAAAATTGTCTGCACCAAGAACTTCACTACTGTAACTAGGGGTTTTTGGGGTCGGTGAATCCGAATCTGAGGTCCGTTTGACCTCATCGGGTCAGGGCCAAGGTCACTTGAAGGCCAAATTGAGGAAAACTTCTAGAAAAATCTGAAAAAATTCATACAAAGGTTTTCAGGGTCGTTGAATCCGAATCCGAGGTTCGGTTGACCTCATCAGGTCAGGTCCTGGACCGGATCTGACCGTCAAATGACCTTGGCCAAACCCCAAAAACCCCTAGTTACAGTAGTGAAGTTCTTGGCGCAGACAAATTTTTGTGGGGCTGTGTTATCTAACAATTTCTGAAGTGTTTATTGTCTTTTTTTATCTGGGAATATCAATAATCTACAATTGTTTTTGCTACTTATTCACAATTTCAGTGAACATTTTGCCCTCCACTACAGTTTGTACGTATTTTTCTCTCCGTCCAAATCATTTTGTTTGTTTTGTTTTCCCTATATTCCATACAATGTTTTAAAAATTTTGTACCTGATTATGGATCAACAAGTCATGCAGAGATTTTTATCAATAATAATTTTTTTGTGAAATGTTAGATAAACTTTTTGTCCATTTGTATAAAACTTTTTGGAACACACTGTATATATTTTTTAATCTTGTTTAAGAAGGTGCATAAAGAAAATTTAAATCACGACCAACTCTAAGTGTCTTTATATTTGGGTCATTTTTGACCACTATTTCCATTTTGATTCATTTTCATTTATTAGGGATGGTACAAATAAATGTATGTAAAAGTATGCAAGACTTATTTTGACAGTGTCGCTTGTACCTATGTGTCAATAATTATTACCATTTATTAATTCTCCATATTATACCATTCAAATTTTCTTTATCAGAATATGAAGAATTACCTTTAAAGGTATAGAAAAAAAAACAGTAATCTTGAAACTCTTCAGTAAATTCATTCGAAAAACAAATGTATATTTATAATCTGATATTACCGATATTACTAAACTTGGTCGCGCCATAAAATAACTCACCTACGTCATAAATGGCATTCTGTCAGAGTAAGTAATACACAATTGTCGAACAATAATTACACATTTATAACATTTTATCTTTGTCACTTGTAAATTACAGGGTACTCCAAGAATTTCTAACTACCATCATAATTTAATAATTACCATTAACCATAATAAGATAAGAGAGTGATTAATAAGTGGATGAGATCAGTTAGCTGGTGAATAGTAGCAACAATTACAATATTTATGTCTAGTTTGCATTTAATGTTAATAATTTCTGCATATTTATTGAACGCCGCGATTTTCAGATATACTGGCACACCCAGAACGTTGCGTGCACTAACAGAGGTCAATGAAAAACTTTTATTTTAAAATCTAATGAATACTCTTACCGTTTGTCATTTAGTCATTTTGATTTTTAATTTGGTAATACACATAAAAGAAACAAAAGGAACATCAAAACATGATGCAAATGTGGCAATGTTGCCAAACTAAAAATTGCAAATGAGGGGAAGATTTTAATTATCAATAAAAATTAAAGTACTTATTATTAAAAACCTAGTAGATATATGGTAAGCTTCGTAAAAAATGGCATTATAATTAATTAAAAGTTAGCAACGTTCCTCTTGCACATATCTTCATTTAATAGAGTATAGAAAGTTGTATTTTTTGGGCATATTTAAAAAAAATGTAAAAATCCGAGAGACCACCAAAAATCTCCTGCACAGCTTGACCGATAGTATAATTTTATTTTAAAATTTTATAATTATAATTATAACAAAACCTGTAAAACAAAATTGGGTGTTTAATTTAAATTTTGCTTTAATTTTTTGTATATCCCTCCATATAATCAAAACTACTAGTCTCATCACAAAGATTCTATTAATTTTAACATTTTAAGTTAAAGGTCGATTAATCTATCATGAATTTCAAAATTGAAATATTTGTAAAAGTATGCTGAATTTAAAAAATTAAATAAAAATATATCATCCTATTTAAATAAATCATATGTTTAGTTTGATCTGTAATTATGAAGAAACAAAAATGCTTTTTTTTAAATATATTTATTTTATATACTTGCTCTAATAAAATGTTGCTAATAAGGAATATACAGGGCGTTAAAGTTTAAATTTTAAAATTTATTTTTTGCAATAACTTTATGATTTTTGGATATGTATTCATAAAAATTTGGAACTGGGGATTTTTGGGCACGAGAAATCAGAATCTAGTATAGTTGCCTTCAAAATAAGTTGGACAAATTGTTTTAATCGTTTTAACTTATAATTTTTATTTCTAAAGAAATGCTATTCATATATATTTTTGTGGAGGAATCTATCATACTTCTATGTACAATTACTTAAGAACCACCCTGTATACACATTGATGAAGTTATTGGGCTTTGTCGCACCATTAGGTCACCCTATACATATACATCCAAACGGAGAAAGTTTATAAAAAGAGTAAAAAAACCTACTGGAATACCATTACTAATATACTAATAATTTTTTCAAGATGTCATGAATTTTCTAATACTCTGAACGATTTTCCAATGCAAATTAAATAATTCACAGACTGCCTTGAAATGTTTTTACTTTCTATTTGCATTTTAATTATGACCGGTTAATTAACGTGAGCAATTGAAGTATGTAAAAATCTAATATTAATATTAGTACAAATTGCAAACAGGTGTGAATATATTGTAACCTAACCCTCCACAATACATTCAAGTGTACCGAACTTGAACATTCTTTCTGCTTCTTAACACAACATGATACAAATCTCAAATTTGAATATGCAAATTGATATTTCATAATAGGTATCATGACTTAAACTCACAAGATATTTAGGCTCATTAAAAACAATAAAGTAATTAATATCATAATTTGCACTATATTTTAGATGTCTTTACGATATGTGTTCCTAAAGTATAAATTTTTTTTATTAAAGTGATCAATGGTCTTCAGTGTAGAATTACAAATCTTGCAGTAGTCAAATGTAATGCAATGAATGCAATGCAATTGAAAATTATGATGATAAGTAGTTAAAGAAAAAGTACATATAAAAATTTTGTCAAAATATATATAAAATACATATTAAAAATATAAAATAAAAAAAATACAAATCACAATGTCGGAGCTGCCGGCAAAACTCAGAAGAAGATGTAAAGAAGTCAATATCTTGTCGATTGGGCAATCTTGTAGACCTAGGAATAAAGGAATTTATACGATAGTTGGTGTTGTAGAGCGATTGAAAAAAGTAACACCGTTTCTAGTAGGTCTTAGTGGGTGCGGAAAGCACAACATGAGATAAAAGAGTAGAACAATCAACTATAGAATTAACTAAGTTAAAGAGAATGCTGAGAATGCTGAGATCTTTACGATTCCTTCTGGAACGAAGAGGTTCCAAATGAAATCGGGAATACAATTCACGGAAATTAAAATAGTGAGTGTTAGCAGGTTGGATTCCAGATTTATAATCAATGAGTCTTAGAAATTTTCTTTGTACTTGTTCAATGTTGTGAATATGGTAGGTATAGAAGGGATTCCAAACAGAAGATGCATATTCAATATGAGGTCTTACGAGGGAGAAGTAAAGAATTTTCAGACATTGTAAGTTACGAAAGTCCCAAGTTACTCTTCTGATAAAACCAAGCATCCTCAATGCCTTAGTAATTGAAGCCGATATATGGGGCAGAAATGATAAGGTAGAGTCAATGACAACACCAAGATCCTCTGATACATTAATAAGAGTTATGTGGTTGATATTGTAAATAAACACAATAGGGTTACGTTTCCTACTAAAGTTAATCAACTGACATTCCATACCATTAGCAGTACATCACCGGGCTAAATTGTCCAAATCTGTTTGAAGGTTCCGACAATCCTGTAATGAATGTTGTAATGAATGTACAATCATGAATACTTTTAAATCGTCAGCAAAACATAAGAATTGTGAGCTCATAAAAGTAATAGCTGAAACCTAGGAAGTTATCATGGAAAACTAAAAAGAATGTACAAACCGTATTGTGTGTATACACAAAATTCATTTTATAGGCGTTTTAATACCATTTTCTATATCTTCCATTCCATTATAAGTTGTATTAGGGGTTGTTTCATTCATCATCTTTTAAACATACCCATTTGTAATTATATTTTTAGCTCTTAGACAAATTCTTGGTTGAACTTATTTGACCACATGCCGTATTTATTTACCATCATATTTTTAAGAATTTTACATTGCAAAGTTGGTTCACAATTGTTGGTAAATAAATTATTATTATTATTAATTACACAAGTTACGCTACCAAAGAAAAACGAGGGTACGAGGATAATAATTCATCCAACTGAAGCGATGTCTGAAACAAATACCATTCGAAAATAAATATCAAAAGTCTTATTTCAGTTGGTTTATTACTTACATTCCATATTCTATTCGTTTAATTTTGTCATACTCGTAACATGCAGAAATTTTCAGTATGATCCTCGTATAATTATTACTAATGGCCTAATTTTTATTTCACAACATTATCAACCAACGTTCTGTTCCATTATAAAGTTAATTTGAACTCATTAAATCCCAAACAGAACTATGAACAAATTTGACATATACAGGTCGTCAGTTTTTATTGGTTGGGTATAATATATCTTACGAAAGCCATAATAATAGCTTTTATACTAATAAACGATAATTATAAATTATAAAATTTTACAGCTCCTCTCGATATGGTTGCGAAATTGAATGTAAATTTCACGATTTAAAATACCGAATAATTTAAGTTTCGAAATAAATGTCATGTTTCTTTCAACAAGCACTTTAAGAAAGATTGACAAATGTATGAGAAGTGTAATATTTTAATTGATGCTTGTCTAGATAAACAGCCTTCTGGATAATTTATTGGCGTTTCCCCTGGTTAAATTAATTTAAATTAAATTGATACTTAGTTTTAGTAGACGTATTTTAAAAATAGCAATAAAGTAAGTGGTGCTGATCTTAAATTTATATATAAAATAAAATTTAAAAAATGCAATTCGATCTGAAAATCGGGAATTTAATAAACTCACTCTAAATTACTAATTTTTGGGTCTTACAAGCTTCATAACCAAATTATAGGGTGTTCTATCGATTTTGTCAAACACACAAAGATCATAACTAACTAAACACCCAAACGATTGATGTAACAGCCAGAAGAAAAGCCAGGTCCGGATAAAATAAGCAGTTCGGGTATGTCCGTACAAAATTTTTTTGGAAAAATTACAAAAATTTTGGAATTTTTCTTTGTAGATTTTTTTTGTAGAAGACACAAAACAAACAAAAAACAATTTTAATGCATGTAAAAATTGGAAATTTTTTTGAATTTGAACCATTTATTTAAGCACTCAATAGAGATACGTAATTCGAAATCTCGTAAGCTACCTAGTATAAATTCGAATTGTATAAAATTCATAGATTTACCTATTAAAACAATAGAATGTAACTTGACGCTAATGGGTTAGGAATGAATCTATGAATCTAATTAAATCACATTCTTAAATGCAACGACAGTCCAGGCTACCATGATCACAAACTCAAGAAACGCGTTATTTGGTTCATTATTGTAGTAGTCAATTAGTCAGCCACCTCGTTAAAAATGTTGAAAGATTCAATTTAGTTTCAAATTATTAAATTATTAGTAAACTAGGTATATGGAACGCCGTTTTACTTTTTATTCATAAATGTTTTTTTTTTCACTTTTAAACATAAAACCATTTTATGTTTGTCCATTTATTTCAGTACGATTAAACCGTTTCTTCAAAAAACTTTGATTATTTAAAATGTTTGATGAACAAAATTGAATCTTGATAAAATGGCGAACGTCAAATATATTTGACTGCCCATATTAAAAGCTGTTAATTTTTATGATGCATTAAAATTATCAACAGGCAATTTAATTCATGTAACATGTCAATTCAAGCAACAAGAAAATAACAAATATTTTAAATAAGTTATTTAAATGAGTGTTGCTATTTTTTTGGAAACATATAGTTACATAAACCAAAACATTGCGGAATTAAAATGATCAATAATCGTTTTAATTCTGTATTTAAAATGTTTGATATTTTTATGTTGGTTGAATTAAAATGTTACATGAATTAAAATGACTGTTGATAGTTTTAATTGCATCCTAAAAATTAAAGGGTTTAAATATATCTATCAAATATATTTGACTTACGCAATTTTATCAAGGTACAATTTTATCCATCAAACATCTTACATAGTTAAAGTTTTTTGAAGAAACAATCTAATAGTACTTAAAATATTATAGAAACAGGTAAATTAGTTACATACACTTTAAAAAGTAAATAAAGAAAACAATTCAAAAAGTACCTAAATATTTTAAAACTACATTATTTACATTTCTATTTTTAAACATTTTAGAATTTATCCTATTGACCTATTTAAAATATAACTTGAAATAATTTAGAATGTTTTACTGTTGTTTACTGAATAAAAATGTAACTTCCTAAAATTAATCTGACTAAATATTTCCATTAGTTACCTTTTATATATAATATTTAAATGTAGGTTCTGAACATCAACAGTCATTTTATTTCATGTAGCATTTTAATTCAACCAACAAAAGAAAAAAAAATTTTTTAATAAGGTATTTAGATGATTGTTTAAAATTTTAATATCTACATTAAAAATATTCTCATTTATTTGTCCGTTGAATTAAAATGTTTGTTGAATAAAAATGACACTCGTTTGAAATAAGTAATTTGGCAAAGTTGGATTTGAAAAAAGTAATCCGTAGATGTCCTGCTGAGGTAAATAGGACAAACGCTCCAATGACGTCATACAAGAATAGACTTACATTTGCAGTGTGAGAACAGGATAACAATGAATTGATCTGCTGAAACCTCCAAAGAGTGAGTGAGAGTGAGACACTTTCCACAAACATTTGACGTTAAACAGAGTTCATCCCCTACGCTGCCAAATTCATTTAGTAGTTCTAGTAGCACCCGCTGACTACAACGCCCAATTAAAATTATCAATAAACATTTTAATTCAACAAACAAATAAATACCTATAATTTTAATGTAGGTACTAAAATTGTAGGTAATCATTTAAAACATTATTTAGAACGTTTGTTATTTTTTGTTGGTTGAATTAAAATGTTACATAAATTAAAATATTTAAACAGTTTAATAGTGCTGAAATAAATGGATAAATATAAAACTGAGTTGAATAAAATGGTTTTATGTTTAAAATTAAAAAAAACATTTATGAATAAAAAGTAAACCGGAGTTCCCTAGAACTAGTAACAATACTCTTTTTGTCAGAGATATGTTTGGGAGTCTTCTTAATGGTAAGACTTTTTATAATTATAACTAATAAATATATTACAAGATAAAGGGGGACTCTAGATCTTAGCGCTAGCGCTATAGATTCAGACACAAAAAACTTCAAGATCAATTTTACACTGTTAAACCCTTTGGTATAAACATTTACTTATCAAAAACAGAGAGTTCATTAAGTAAATACATTTTTATTTTCTTCTTCTATCGCGATATTCCTATACTCCCAGAGGTTGGATTTTCTGTTTGGTCTTGTTTCTGCTTCAACAAACTTTCCATGTTAGGCTTTCTTCTTCCATACTCATAATGTGCTTATATCATTTCATCAGCCCAATTTTACAAATAAATTTCTGGGGACAACCCAACTCTCTTTTTTTGACCGATATTTTTTTCAGTCATGATCCAACCGACATTCTTAGTCACATATAGGTAATATAATATCCTATATAAACTGATTAATCGAGTTTTTTCAAGTTTCAATCGTATCGTCGCATGCATTTGTCCCTGTGTCTGTGCGCGCGTTTATTTATTTTGTTGTTGTTGTTGTTGTTGTTAGCCGGATTCATATTTATGTATTATCGTCTTCGGCTTCTTCTTTGGGCTTCTGTTCTGTTAGCTGGTTCTCAGTTTTGTTCAGAATGTTCCTTGTGCGTGTAATGCTTTTCTGAGATATGTCTACAATGAAACATTGGACTTATATTTATAGTCTACGTTTCTGTTAATAGCTGGTGCTGGTGCTTATAGCTTATTCAAAACTTATGTTTATTCTATTTAAGAAATTGATGCAAAGAAGGATGGTAGCTTAAGTTAAAAAAACAAATACACTGACATATATTAAGAAATACACGAAAATATTTATTTCTCTCAGAATGTTATCAGGACGATACTTATACGACAGTAGTTGCTATCGCTAATGGTACATTTAATCCCGAAATTAAGAAATTTTATTTCTTTTCTGGCCTACACCGTTTGCCACAAAATATCTTATAGACCAATGGTTACTTTGATAATGGTTTTCATTGTCTCAAAATTACAAAAACAGACACTGAAAATTAAGAAATATGTAGCAAAAACAGTAAATTAAAATGTGAATTTAGTCCGGGTGCTTAACTTTATATATTTTGCATCTTCGAATAGAAATTCAATCTCTTTACGTTGTTTGATACCGGTTGAAATTTTGTATATTAAAATGTTATTTATTTCTATATCAGAACCCTACAACCTGGCAGAACAACTTCGATTGTATAACTACTACTAAACTTTTTTAAATTAAAAAAGTAAAGCAGGATGATCCAGAAAAACAGTTGATTGCATGCATCGTTAACTAAACGCGATACTACATTTTTATTTCTGTCTTAACGGCATCAACTACCATGGTGAATAGCATTTTGTTCTTCGTAGGCTTTGTTACTGTTTCCCAGAGCCATTTTGTTAACAACACTGTTAATTAGAACCCAACAGAGTGGAGTGAAAAATCAATTCGAAATTTTTAATTAATTAATAATCTAAAATTCGATTCCAACCCTTGGGTCATGACTCAGATGCTATTACTACACTTTGTTGACATTTGTTTACAAAACAAAGAAACACGTGCCCATGGTGTTAGCACATTTTAATTTCCTATTTAAAAAACATGAGCAGGTAATGCAAAATACCTAAATCATTTTAAAATTTGAAGTAAAATAATGGTTGTAGGAGCATTTTTAATTTTTCTGTTAATCCGCCAAATTAATTAAAACTGTAAAATGTTTTCATTAACTATATGCATTTTTTGACAATAATAGAATTCTACACTTAAAATAATTCAAAAGCTTTTTAGGCAAGTTTGTTTTTGTTATAAATTTCTTGGCTTTTTTTAATAAAAAATATATTTCAACGTATCTTCTTCATACGCTCCAAATTTTTTAACGAATTCTTTAAAATTATGTCAGAATATTTTCAAAAAGTTGATAATAAAGATTCCGTTTAAAACAAACAAGCGATTTTTGGTTAAAAAGATGGAAATTAATCATTTTTTAAAATAAGTTTGCAGTCAAAGATTTTTATTATTTTTTGACGTTTCTTAAAAGCAATGAAATGCTTCTTTGTAACAAGGGTAAGTTTCAACCAATTATGTCATTATTATAGTGGGAATAAATCTCATGCGATTATTCTCGGGAATAATCACTGTAGCTTTTGTTTGCTTAGGAAGTGTCAGATAGTTGTCAAAATAATTACCTAAATGTGTCAACGCGTTATATACAATGAGTGAATATCATCAGTTTAGTACCTTTTCTGATGCAGAAATAAAAATATTTTAGAAACTACTTCGAAAAACACTCTAATAAGTAATGAGACAATGAGACAATTTAAGTCATTCATCATAGAAAGAAATTATGTTCTGGATCAATCTACTACAACAGCTACTCTGGCATTGATTTTAAAAGATTGGGCTTATAACATAAAAAGAAAGAACAGAAATGATTATAAAGAAGCAGTAATAAATACAATGTGGAATAAAACGGCAAAATTAGTTCAAGAACTTTACTTTAATAAGTATGCAAGAGATGCAAAAAGAAAAATTTTACAAAAACTTCCTGAAAAGCACAAACAAAGTTCTGTGGCACTTTCTAATACAGAACTGTTGAAAATTTTTAACTATTGGGACGAAGATACACCTTGTGGATTGCAAAGAAAGTTTAAAAAATAACTGCACAGGGTGGAGCACAAAGGTGCGCTAATAGTAAGTGGTTGACTCAAAACATAAATAACCCAGATATTTGCCCTGTTCGTCTTTTTGAAAAACTAATGGGTAAACGTGAAGAAAATATTAAAACCGAACCTTGTTTCTTACTCCAAATCCGGCTTGGCAAACTCATGGTTCTTGGTATATTCGTTCCTGTGGGAATAAATTCCATTTCAAAATGGATGAAAGAATCAGCAGAAAAAGTAGGTCTAGACACAGTTACTAAAAAAATAACTAACCATTCTGCCAGATCAAGTGCAGTAAGTAATCTTTCAAAATCTGGTATAGGAAAACAAGAAATAATCAAGGTCACTGGTCATTATTCTGCAAGATCGATTAAACCCTACATATAGTTGAACCAAGAACATCATTCAAATATAATAAATAATCTTAGACAAAATACGCAGGAGGAAACAGTTAATATAACAAGTAATTCCAAATCCTCAATAAATAGTGAGTCTAAATATTTTTAATAATTGAGTTTTTCATTGTGCCTACTAATTTAAATTGTTGTCTTCTAATGTAGGTACTCACAATGTTCCAACGATATTTTCGTATATTGTAATAATTAATTAAATTAAATTTTTCAATAGTTTTATTGATCTTTTATTGTAAAAATGTGTGAATCAAAAAATAATCTAGTCAAATATAACTCGCGTGTTCGATAAATTAGAAAATAATTTGACAGATTTTGTTCAGACTTGTTGCCATTTGGAAATAGCCACTCGTGACTATTGCCTGGCAATAAGTTTTCAAAAAATCCGTCAAATTATTTTCACTCTCTTGTTATATTATTACTGATAATTTTACAGAAAACTCTAATCGAATCTTTTGTAATAATTCTCCGGTCGTCGATATTATTCGCAAAAATCCCAGTACCGCTAAGACTATGACGGAAAATTAAAATACAATCAACCATCAGTGAGTAGCTGAGGATTTTTGCTAGTTAGTTTTTTACTAAAATTAGCATGCAATTAGTAAAATTGTATATGTAGTGTTAATGGACTGTTTTTTACTACCATGAGATCCGAATATTTTCATGCTCAATTATTTTCTATTGAATTCAGATGATACCATCCACTTTTGAAATCGTGAGAAAAAATGTGGCGAATTTCCGGAGAATACAGTAGGATTTCATGGAAGCGTAATACAAAATTAAATATATTTTCTATTGGATAATCTATTTATAGGTCTAAAAACCTATCTATCCTCAAGTGTAAGGCATTTTAATGGATAAATTTCGTCTTTTATTATTTCTCTATTATTAACTGGTTTCATTGGGTTGTTTTCTTTTTGACGTTTTGCTTCCCACAGTTTTAACTGGTCTCTCTCTTTTACTTCATCATCATTGCCGTTCAATCCCGTAGGATTATGGCATCGCTTATAGCGTTTTAAATCCATTTAATGAGGTGGATTATTCCTCTCTTTCCATTATAGATTATAGCTTCTCATGTGTCTTCGCTGCCGTTGTTATTTTTTTCCAATCTTTTCTGATTTTACATGTTATGATCCAATCTTTTATATTCAGTGTTTTAATATCTTCCTTTACTTCTTTCTCTGTTTCTTGTCCCCAGTGGAGTCCAGTTTGTTATCCTTCTAATCGTGTTTGTGGGTTTCCGTCGCATTATATGTCCAATCCATTCCAAATGCAAAGCCTTGATGTGTCTTATTATATTTTTCCCTCCTAGTTCTTTTTCAATTTCTGTATTTCTATTTCGTCTTCTTTCTCCTTTCTCCGTTATATTTGGACCTAGTATTGTCCTCATAATCTTTCTTTCCAGTATTTTCAAGTCTTCCTCTTCCTTTTTAGTCATTACCACAGTTTTCATAGTGTATGTAATCGTTGGTCTTATTAATGTTTTATATAAATTTATTTTTGTCCTTTTACAAAATTTTTTGTTTCTCCTAGAGCCTAGTTTCCTTTGAGGATTCTTTCCTTGACCTTTTCTCCGTTTACTAATCCTGTCGTCATCTCTAAATAGTTAAAGGTTATGCTTTTGCAGTTCTAGGTATTCTTGTGGTGGTATTTTCTCGCTTCCTATTAGCATGTAGTTTTGTTTTCGTTTATTTCTAAGCGTAGTTCTTTCGCTTCTTTGTCCAGTTTTTCTATTGCTTGTTTTAGATCTTTTTCTTTTGTTGTTATTATTGTCAGATCATCGGCATACGCTATAACTTGTATTTGGTCTGTTATTATGTTTCTATTGTTTAGATTTGCTTTCCTTAGTATACTTTCGAGAGCTAAGTTAAATACTGTTGGTCAATGGAATCCCCTTGCTTTACCCCTTTATTTACGTTGAACTCTTCTGTGGTGTTTCTCTGAATTCTCACTTTAACTTTCGTATTTTTAAGGATTATTTCTAGCAAATCTATCAGTTTTTTTGGTATACCCAGTGTTTTTAATTTCTTCAACATCTTTCGTCTATTGATGCTATCAAAAGCGGTTTTGTCCCTTTTACTTAGATGTCCATAACATCGTATTTGGTGATTTTCTGCAAGATCAAATGACTTAGCACGATCCTTTGCCTTATACACATTCTTTCACTGGAAAATCATATTGTTATATGTTGTCAGTTCGTACATAATTTTTGTTACATACTGGTTCTCCATTATTTCCTTCAGTCATGGATGTATCTTCGACAAATACAAGCGCTTATCTTAAAGAGTTTGACTCTTATCTTCATTGTCTACGACTTTCCTCAACCCTTCCACGGATTCTTGTCATTATATATTTGATACGTATATCCATCATTAACATTTTACATATTCTTGCAACTTTGACTGAGGCACCCTTTGAGCAGGTCGCAATGAAAATGTGATTTAATCTTTGTCATGTATTTAGGATGACCTCTCTTTCTCAATCTTGTGCTACGTTTCGCTGATTCCAAACCAAGTAGCATATTTTTTTTATATATTATATCTTTATTGCCATTTAAAATTCTTTATCTATATATTTTCTCTTTAATAATTATAATTTTTTACTTTACATTTGTCACTTTAGAACGAGAGAATGGAATGTATTCTCACAGAAAAAAATCTTTGTGCATGAGCTAACAAAGACCTAAAAAAAGTTGAATCACGACCAAAAATTAATAAGTAATTTGTAGTTTTGAATCATTTATCCTTGAGGTGCGATGTTGAAAGTCGAGTAAATAATTACCAAAACCGATTTTCTACACACATGCCTTTGAGGTATAGTGAGGTCAAAGAACCTGACATGTATACGAGATGAGGTGGTTATAGGTCCATTTAAAAATTTGTTTTGTGTAATTATTTCCTGAGCATTCATTACTAAAACTAATATTTGATGTTTCACAAATATCTTGATTGGAATTTACCGATTATTCGAAATATCCAGTGGCGGACTTATATTATGCAAGGTTTCCTAATGGATATTATTTTCTAAATCAGCACACAAAAATAATAAATATATATATATATATATATATATATATATATATATATATATATATATATATATATAGTACAACGGAAACAATAACAAAAAAAGAGTAAAAATTTAAAGAAAAAAATATTGAGTAGATAATTTTTTCCTACACCCACAAAATTTAAAAATTATATCCAATTACTTTTCATCGTCTAAAATGGGTTTCGAGATTTACGAAGAATTTCGCATACGATACAAAACCAGTACAGGTTTACTTATATAAACGATCAATTAATATCGATGGATTGGTGTTAATCCAAAATTCTTGTTTGAAAATGTCGTTGACACCTAATGCTAAAACAAATAGTCGGGAACCGCTGCGCCGCGCCGATCAGAAAAAATCTAATCAAATGTTACTGTAAACAAGTTTGTGGAAAAAATCAATTTATCTACGATTTTAAGGCCGTAAAACAAAGCGTGATATTCTTTATTACAAACTGCCTCACCGCAACGAGACGTGGATTGTTGCCTTCAATTTAAGACAAAGCAAGAAATTATTTTTTTATTATTATTTTTCATTATATTTCTCAGAAATTGAACTTATTGGATTTCTGTTCCACTTGAGTACATGATGCGCGATTAGGAAAAGGCATATCCTCCAGAGGCGTAACGTGAAATATTTTTTTAAATTTAATGTTTTCTCAACATTTTCATAATTTTTTTTAGGTCTTTAAAAATTTTGATAATACCTAATAACGGTTAAAGCGTTAGGAAAAGTTCAGCCGAGCATATTTTATTTTTTCTAAGGATGTTCAACCTAAAACTGTAATCATGTTACATCTGAATTTAAACTGAACATATATAAAGTGACAGAAAAGTACAAAACGCCTAATTTTCCCTAAAAAGGCTTCTCAGTTTACAAAATGTAGGATATGTGGGTTTATGGACATCAAATTTTGTTATTTGCACTGTTTTCATGTTAACCGATTTTCTGATCATTTTTGTTTTTAAAATAGAACACTGTATATTTTTTATCTACCCTTTAATCCCTGTTTAACAATATATCAAAACTAAAAGGGTAGAATCAAACAAGTAGTAACGGCACCTGCTAGAGGGCTGCAATAATAGACTTCTCTAAACAAAAAATTATTTATTAATACTAATTTATCATTTTATTAATTATAAAAATGAGATAGCTCAAATCTGATTGCATATACGGATTCAGCGTCCAATTTTACATAGGAATCCATTTTTACAAAACCGGAAATATCAATTACTGTTAAAGTTTTTGAAACCGGAAGTCGTAGAAACCTGAAATTTAGGCGTGCACACATTCAAGGTATCCTGAGTTCATTTTCGTTGTCCGTTAGTCTCTATCGGTTCTGGAAGCTGAGTTATAAATGCGTACAGACAGACAGACAGACAGACAGACAGAAGCGTTCCATAAGACTTTTATAAACTTTAGGGTTTAGAAGTCTAAAATCCAAAGTTAATCTGACAACAGTGCGAATAACGAAACATGAATCGGCCACATCACAAATTTTGTATAGTTCTTTATAAACCATTTTCGAGAGAATTAGGCGTTTTTAGACTTTTCTTCCACTCTGTATTTAATTGTAAAGCAAAGCAAAAGATCGTTCCCAGCATCTTCTATATTTAAAAACATTGATACTAACTGAAAATATAACGGCCGAGCGAAACCTTACATCAAACAAAAATTATATATACAGTTATGGCACTATCGCAGTTTGAAAGACATAATCACAGAAGAAATTATATCTCTTTGAACCGAAGAACTTTCTATTCCATTATTACAACTCTTATATCCATTGTCAGATGCGTGGTTAAGGGAAGGCTGAAAGGTAAGTAAACTATTTAATATGATAATAAATATCGTATTACAAATGGAACATTTTAAATTTTAATTGTTACAGCCAACGAGAATTCTTCAATTTTTAGTTTTTAGTTTTTGATAGACTACAATCATTCAAGTTGTCAATTCTAATATTCTAAACTTGCTTAATCAGGCATTTAGACAAACGCTAACCGATTTAAAAATAAACAGGACTTATTGGAGTCCAAAAAAAGTTTTTTTTATTAAACACCCATAAAGGCATTTAGTATATTACAATCTGGGTAACAGTGACCAATGAGCAACTAAGGTATACTCATCAGCGTTCCTTAGGTTCTGTGGAATGGATTGCACTAAACTTTAACGTGCACACACAAGTTCTGCTTTTGCATTAAAAACAATAAACTAACTCAAAGGGCCTGATCCTCTTAAGTCTTCTTTCTAATCTAGTATTGTCAAGGAGTTGGATAGCCTCGACATTGACATGATGATAAAGTCTTTCTTCATGACTCTTGGCTAGTTTCTTGATGGTCTGGTCAACAGTGTCCATTTCCAGATCCCTATGGAGATCACGAATGTACCAAGGGGCATCTACTATTTTCCTCAGTGCTTTGTTTTGAAATCTTTGGATGATTGCCAAGTTGCTTGCTTTGGTGCATCCTCATAGTTGGATACCATAGATCCATACAGGCATAAGTATCTGCTTATAAAGCATAAGCTTATTATGTAGAGACAGAGTGGAGTTTCTTCCAATTAGCCAGTACATTTTCTATATTTCAGTCCAAGTTCTTCTCTTTTCTTTTTAACATGCACTTTCCATCGGAGTTTGGCATCTAAGGTAATACCTAAGCTCTGCTTTTGAGCACTAAAAACACTAAACTATCTCAAAGGGCTTGATCCTCTTAAGTCTTCTTTCTAACCCAGTATTGTCAAGGAGCTGGATAGCCTAGACAATGACATGATGATGAAGTCTTTCTTCACGACTATGTTCCTCAGTGCTTTGTTTTGAAATCTTTCGATGATTGCTAAGTTGCTTGCTTTCGTTCATACCCATAGTTGGATACAATAGGTCCATACAGGCTTAAGTATCTGCTTATAAAGCATAAGCTTATTATGTAGAGACAGAGTGGAGTTTCTTCCAATTAGCCAGTACATTTTTCTATATTTCAGTCCAAGTTCTTCCCTTTTCTTTTTAACATGCACTTTCCATCGGAGTTTGGCATCTAAGGTAATACCTAAGTATTTTGCTGTGTTTGAATATAGAATCAGGTTATTGTTGATTCTAACTGGAATATGATCTATCCTTTCGTTTGTAAAGTTAATGTAGAGTGATTTAGTTTCATTAAGTTTAATTTTCCATCTCTTAGTCCAGTCATAGATAAGGTGGACAGCTGTTTGCAGCTTATGGGTTGCTTCTTCATTGCTCTTTCCTACTGCTAGAATGGCAGTGTCATCGGCGAAGGTAGCTATGGTATTGTTTTCTAACTCTGGAATATCACATGCGTACATTAAGTATATGACAGTCCTAGGGCATTTCCTTGTGGCACTCCAGCCTTATTTTCTTTAAGATCGGAATAGGCTTCTTCTTGCCTAATTCTAAAGAATCTTTCCGATATATACGAATGGAGGATATCTGTATATTGTTTTGGGAGGAAAAGCTTGAGCTTATGTAATAGGCCTTCATGCCAAACCTTATCAAACGCTTGTGCTACATCAAGAAAGATAGTAGCAAAAATGTAAAAAACAGTTAATATAAACAATATAAAAAGTACGTTTTGTCAGAATAAATTAAAATTAAAAAAAAATAATACAAAAACCTCCCTAGCTCCTTAAGTTTTTTCAAGCTTTCTAACTTTATACATTTAACAACTATTACGTTGGTGAAAAAAAATAAATCGAAAGAAAGTTAAATGATTTATTGTTTAAATCTACTCATATTCTTATTAATATTAATGATCATACAAGTGAAAGTATGGTGAACTAAATCACATATCGATTATCTTTTAAAATCAATACGCAATTTTGACTAAACAAGATTCCATTTATAACTGCAAATTATGATATTATAGTATGAAACATAGACGTAGATAAAAATATTTACCAAAAGACTCTATTGACTCTATTTAAGTTAACGACAAAGACTGCTCGTATTCTGTGTAGGATTTGTTACTGTTTCCCAACGCCACTTTAGGAACAACACTGTTAATTAGAATACAACAGTAAATGGTCAAATCACACTCGCTCGATTATATGAATAATAGTAATAAAAAATCCAAAAAAAGTTATTTACAAAAGACAGAGTTCAATTCTACTCAAGTTTCTCATTCCATCTAACCATCAAAAATTCATTGTCAAATATTTAAACTGTGAAAATCCAAAAAGGCACACACAAAATTTTGTTTATTAAAATTCTAGGACATCTTTAATAGCCACTCCTAAGTTAGGATTTTATAGAAATAAGGTAGAGCTGTATAACTTTTTGATATATTCAGACCTTCAATTACTTTCTTTGTCGTTAAGATAGTAAACTACAATTGGTAATAAAGCATTTTTGTGTACTTCGGCATTCCGATATCAAAGCTATCGAAGTATGAAAAATAGCAGGCCTTGAAGATTTGATTTGAAATCTTGTAGATATTTTTACAGCTCTCCATAATGTATACAAGATGCTGTGTTCCGATTGCGATTTTTAATTTTATTTAATACATTTATTCATACGAAACAAACAAGACATTAAACCTTAATTATATGTTTGTCAAAGTATTTTAATCGGTACCAGGTAACTATTTCAGCATCAGATTTATTAGGTGTGCGTTCAGATAATTGTCCAATAATATTCATATATCATATTGTATTATTCTAGAACAATTTTATATGTCTCTCTCTCTTTGTTAACCCCTTCTCCTAACAAGTAGAAGGCAATTAAGATAAAAGGACTTTTATTTGATGACCTTATTTAAGTAAGCGGAAAATCAAATATCAATTTACTCACATTTTAAGTCCATTGATGGAAAATTTGTCCGGAAAACTATTCCCTAACATATTAGATAATTCTGGAAAGATTTGTTGAACACCGAGAACCTACAGAATGGCCACCAAGATCTTCAGATTTGATTCCATTTGATATTAAAGTTTTTGACATTTTTTATTGTTTAATTGGACAATTTTTAATGATCTATTTAAATGCGAATTTTTTTCATACTCTTTTCGTTTGACAAAATAATATCGTTACATTCGTTGAAAGTGTTTTTCTTTTTAATCACATTATATAACAAAAATCTAGAGTGTGCGTGCTGTAACTGAAGTTGAATGTTTTTTTTTCGTTCCACATTAATAGTACACCTAAATTTGATATTCATGTGAATAGCTAGAAGCCAGCAATTTGACTATCCTTCACAAGCAGTTTGATTTCAGGCTTCCTAAACAACAATCGTTTTATAATAACTTCCTGCAACTTATAAATATTTGACATACGCAACCACAAATCTTTATTACACCATTGTTAACATCTTTATTCCTCTAAGGTCTTAAAAAGTTAGAAGATATAAATCATTATTGTGCGATGGGAAACAAACACGAGGAAGAGATATTTGTCTTGACAGCCTCGAACCTCAACATTAACTCATTTTTTTTTCGCAACAAATTTTCAGTTCTATATTTAATAAAGTTCACACAAAACCGATAGAGGAAACAATCTTCCTTAATAGCGCGCTTTTGTTGAAAAACAATTGACTTTTGTTTTTTCCCATTCCACAGAGTGAATCGTTTTTATATAGTCCAGCTTCCTTGATCTAATCTTGATTGGAGTAATCATAATAAATTGTTAGGCTATCGATTGAGCTCGCCAGTAATAGTACCGCTAGATGTATATAAGAAAGATACGACTTTGCGTTTTATTTGAAATATTTGCTTTATTTTTTTTCTTCTCTAAAGGATGTTTAATTGAAATTCTACTTGTAGCATAGTAATAATATATTTTATGGTGGGTATCAGAGGAAATTGGGCTTGTTATGGTTGCTCCTAATGACTTTTTAAGTAGGTGATAAATACAACAAAAATTAAATATCGATATTATAAACCAATCTAGTTACAGTTAAATGTTTGCTCATTCAGCAATATTTATATCGTTTCTGGTCAAATAGTAAAGCATTTAAAAACAAGTTAATATAGAAAACCTGAGGAACTTAACCGTTAACCAGGAATAATGGGAAAACACGAGTTATACTTGAGAATCAAATGGGGATTAATTTGGCCCACCTACCCCTTTGAAAACAAACAAAAATATTTATTCGACAAAACTATTTCTTTAAAACAATTTAAATATTTCAGCCCAACAGACGTCAAAATCTACAATTTATATTTTGGACGTTGATTAACTTTTTATTTTGTTTTATTCGTTCGACAGATAATGATTTAATATCGTGAACATAAAATCGTGACTTAATATTTTCAAGAACTTAATTCGTTCCGCAATATTCATTAGACTTCCGAATTTTCCTAAAACCCATCAGTATCTCACATTAGCATTATCCATACTTGAAAATTGTTGAAAAACGATTATTTCACGTAGGTCAGACACGATTTGGTGTTCCAGGAGCACCGTAATCACGGTCAACACGAATTGTGCACGACACTCAGTGGCTGAGGCTAACCCTCACGAATGCTCTTTTATTTGACTTATTTTCCTCTTACATCATAACTATAACTTTAAGATCGTATGGTGCGATTTATTCTGCATATTTCAACTCTTGAACCGAATCGGAATTTAAGAGAAAATTATGGAAGTTTTGCTATTGTGCGGATGTCACATACAAAATAGCAGAAACAAATTTTTCACAATTATCCTATAGTATTTAGACTATAGCTTTATCGTTAATATCCTTTAAGGTAACATGGCTTTTAAGAGCACATGTTTTTTTTAAGTCTTGCTAATTATTTTTCTTCAATCTAAGTTTTGTTCTTTTTCTATAGACATTCTGCCACATTCTTTCTCTCATTCTTTTCTATATTGTTCTTGCTACACCTGCCAGTTTCATCCTGTTGTTTTTCAATACTTTCTATCTTTCGACTGTTAGCTCATTCATAACTACTTAATTTTCTTTGTTTTTCTGTACTTGATTTCCACTGACAGAAAATTTTATTACAAATTAAAAACATGCGAATTTAAAATCGTACCCTTACTATCTGATCTTAGAGCAGTTTACTGTGAGTTGGATTTAGACATTAAATACAAAACAAAATTTTTTAAGTTTTACAGAAATTACAAGAATTTCTCGCTTACTAACTTTAATACAGATCTCAACAAAATCTCATGGGATAACATACTGTATGATAATTTTATGGACAATAAAATTCGACTTTTTAATAATATGTTAGTGTCCTTGTTTGCGTGGGCGTGGGCATACAAAAAAGACCTATGGAACGCCATGAAATCACTTAAAGTTGTCCATAAACCAGTCATAGAAATCCCTCAGGAGCTAAACAATCCCATCTCTATAAATAATTATTTTACATCAGTTTTCAGTCCTATTAATTGTTGTCCTGAGACAACTCAATGGTATCAGTCAAATTTTTTCAACAACGATATTACTTTCTCCTTTAAACTTGCAACCATTGATCAAATTAAATCACTAGTATTAGGTTTGAAATCGGATGCTACTGGAAGTGACAACATTTCTGCAAAGATGCTACAACTTTCTCTCCCTGTTACTGCTCCTTTTATAACCCATATTATTAATTGCTGTCTGGAGGTCGGTTATTTTCCAGATATTTGGAAATATGCGTTAATAAAACTTTTGCCTAAATCAAATAAACCTAAGCCCATTAGTGATCTTTGCCCAATAAGCATTCCCGCAGCACTGTCTAAAATCTTAGAAAACTTATTTATCAACAAATATACGACTATGTATTTGATAACATAGTAACATATATACAGTCAGGGTTTCTAAAGGAGTTTAGTACAACTACTTCTAGATTTAACCGATAATATACTTCGGTCATTAGATGAGGGAAAGCTACATCAGTCATTCTGCTAGATTTTCCTAAAGCTTTTGACACTATTGAGCATGCTCTTCTGTGTGCTAAACTTAAACATTTTGGAATTGACGAAATTTCCCTACGATTTTTCAAATTTTATTTATCAAACCGTTATCAAAAATTAATTATTGACAACAGCTTATCCGATTTTATACCAGACACTTCAGGGGTACCTCAAGATTCTGTCCTTGGACCCCTTCTTTTCTCAATATACATCTCTGACCTTTATAATAATCATAACCTTAAACTAAATGCTAAAAAATCTAATTATCTGCTATATTGTCCTCATACCTCCAAAGCCATTGTTGAACAAAATTTAAAACTAGTTATTAAAAATGAACCATTAAAAATTGTTAATAGTTGTAGAAATTTAGGAATAATTTATGACTGTAGCCTTCGAAAAAATCGTATCTAGTTCTACGTCAATTGTATAGAGGTCGGGGTATTTTAAACTTTACATTACGAAAATTACTTTGTGAAACCATGGTGATGTCAACTCTTAATTATGGGCTTTTGATTTTTTTATCCTTGCTTAGATCAAGTTACTAAATTTCGATTACAAAAGATTCAAAATAATTGTTGCCGTTTTGTCTTTGGCATAAGAAAATATGACCATGTATCAAGTAAGCTAAAACAACGTGGATGGTTGAACATAAGTAACTTGTATAACTACCACCTTGCCTCTTTGATATACCGAATTATTTTGACGTCGAATCCTATTTATTTGAGGAACAAATTAGTTTTTGCGTGGAGAAGCTCATAGTCTGTCTCTGAGATATCCGCATAGTCTCATGTTACCACGATATAGGTAATCAATTTTTAAACGATCATTTACTTATAATTAAGTTTTAGTTTTTAACACTATTTCTCACAGTCTAAGAGTTAATTCTCTCAGTTTTTTAAAACAAAATTATAAAGAAATTCTACTATAGCGTCAGTAATTTTGATCATTTTTTGATATTTGTGATGTAAAATTTTAGTGAATATTTTAAATGTGTAATGTCTGAGTTTTACTAATTTTGTATTTTATTATCATCTGTAAACTTGAGGTTAAGTAGTGTAGCTCTAGCTAGACTTCGCCTCCTGTACCTACTCATTGTTTTTATTTTTACAGGCAAATAAAGGCAATTTATTAATATTATTATTATTTAAAACTAAAAGAACAAATGATATTTAAAATTGACACGGTTTGATTAGGTTTCTTTTAGATTTAGAGATGCCTTATACGTTCACTGTCTGTTCGTCTGTACTTATATCCATTGAGACGTGAAGAAAACTGTAAGATATATCGAGTAATGAGTCCTGCGTCAAAACATTTTTTCAAGCCACTATACCTGCTGTTATGTAACCTGTCAACTACTGTTAATAATTGTGTCAGATACATTAGTAATTTTTCAGTCTGAAACCCTTTAAACAACAACAAACAATAATTAAGGGTTAATTTGATAACATTCTTCCACAACTTCGAATATTGATTGACACGAAACATAATTTTCGTTTTCTCATTTAATAAATGAATAATTTATTTTGATTTGTAAAATACATTAATTTCTAATTATGCGTGCTTAGAACTAGAATAACCGAAAAGAGAGAGAGACGGACATTGTATGTAACAGATCAGAGACAGGCTGACTAGCAAGTGTAATATCACACAGTGACGTGATGCAATTCTTGCTGGCCTTCATCTTCTACGGTTGTGGTGTACTATCATCAGAAGCGGATCACTGAGATGGAACATGGGTGAACCCTTGTTAGCTTATTTTCCAACAAATGTTGCCTCCTGCATCATATAATTTATATAAAATAATGAAGTCAAATGAAATTTCATTGATTTGTAAAATGTGAAAAAGATTTAAACAATTATTACACGCCACCTCAATTTAAAATCAATCAAGATATTACAACGCAGTCTTCAAACAAATTATATATATTTACTTCCTTTCTACGTGTCTCTAAAGGCCGAAAGGAGTTAGTTTTAAAATGGTGAAGTAATAAAGGCAAGAATGTAAGATCCACATAAATCTAAACCTTGCCTTTATTGCCTCGTCATTTCATAACACATAAAGGTTTCAAAACATGGGCTTTATTTGTACCTACTGTTTTACATCTTTGATGTAGATATCAAAGTTCCAGAACTATTGGTTAAAATAATGAAGTAGTAAAAACAAACTTGTCTGACTTACATGAATATAACCTACGAATCTGTCGACTCGATATTTTAAAAGCAGCCAATATTTTAAAATGTGTTCTTTATCTACATCTATTTAACATGCACCCACCAAATATTTACATTCTCTTTTGTATAGCCATTACAAATTTGAAATTATGTTTTTTCCATCTACAATTATCAACCAACAATTATTGTGGCCCAATGCTTTGACATTTTATGTACATCTGGTTCACATTTCCTTTCTTTCACAACTCTCTTTTCCTTCCTTTTGTTACATTTACTTCTATGCCATTCAATGACATTTCGTTCAGCTTCTCTGGTTTGCTTTTTTATTTCTCATATCTACTATCTGTTGTGTTCATAATTCTTTGGTATTCTCTTTCTGCATCCATACTCTTTTAGTTAATCTATTCATGTGCCAATAATAATTTCATTGTCTTCTTTTTATTTTGTTCATTATTGTTTTATTGTTACCTATATTCCATTTTATTTTTCCAGCAAGTCTTTGCTGTCTCATGTTTCTTGTTCTACTAATTTAACATTTGATTTAATAGTACCCTTTTTTACTGAATTTCTTTACCCGACACTGCGTGTTTGTGTTGGAATGGGTGCGCTACACACCTAGAACGAGGCGGGTTCATTTTTTGACATTTTTGCTTTTGTATCTTTAGTCTTATGGGTATATATTGCCAAACGGCCAATTGCTCATTTGAATGAGAATGGGTATTTGGGAAAGATTTTTATGTTTATTTGGGTCAACTATTTTCTAAACGGGCACCTACGGGAACTGTTACAAAAACTATTTCAATTAATTTATTACAATATAGTACTTTCTACATTGTTGTATCGGAAAATGTCAAATAAAATATCGATTTGCTCTTTATTTTTATACTATTATATGTAAATTAAAAGAAAGATTTTATGGATAATTATTCTATGGCTTTATTGAAATTTTTTAGACACTTACATAAAGCAACAAGTTTGAACTTGATATACACCAAGTTCTCATTCCAAAATTCCCTTAGATAACAGGATTAGGAATATAGGCATGGAGTAAATAAAGAATTGATGTTTAATACCTCAAAAGTCGTTAATAACCTCCTGATTCACCTGATTTGGCCCCTTTAGATTTTTCTTTTCCTTAAAGTCGAGGAAGAACTTAGTCCTTAGATTTTCCAATAGCAATTAGACTGTAGCTGTAATAAAATGGTTTCAAAATTTCAATCTTAATATAGATTTGAAAAGTGCTTTGCGTCCCTGTCGACAACCGTCTTCTGATTGGTCGACACATTGACAACAAGTAATGTGTTTAATTTAGAATAGGCAACATACTTTACATTGAAGTATAAGATATTATCTAACTTAAAATTCCTTACATTTTTAAATCAAAGATACTAGGGTATTTCCCACCGACATAACCTTAAACTAGACGGCTAATGCCATATGAAAAAAATTGATCAATTACGATTGTGTTTGTCATATTCACCGACATAACCTTAAAGTCTATGTTCCGACATTGCCATACCTTAGGGAAAATGATTGGGTCTAGAACGAAAATAAGTGGAATGAAGGAAACAATTTAGGATTTAGGTTGGAAATATTATTATTTGTGAGAACAGGATGTTTTTTATAAAATAGTATAGTATAGGTATAAATAGCTGTATCGTTCGAGTAAGACATATAGTATCCTCAATTTATATCATTGAAATAACTTTCTGAAGCAAAATGCTCTGAACATATTCTTGTTGACGAGTGCGGAAGCGGTTCTAAAGGTCTTCCGATTGCTTTCAACCATTCATTACGTTGGTCCTCAGGTATTCTAAAATATCATTGTGAAGCAAATATACATTTGTTCGCGTAAAATAATTACTTTTTGGTATAATAAATGTGTGTGAATCAAAGTTGTTGAATAGATGCATGGTATATAACAATTTTATTGTGTTTCTTATATTGACTTACCTATGAAACATAACACTTTTGGGATGGTTTGTTGAACTGTTCTTACACCAAAGTACAAAACACTTCATTTTTACAATAAATTCTCTATTTCTCTATCGAATATCGGTCAAACACCAAACAGAACAGTGGACGCCTATGAACAAAAAACAATATGTCTCGTCTCCTCGAATCGGCAAAGCTCGAGAACCGAAACCCAGATGTTAGACGTACTGGTGTCCATTGCGCATTGCGCAGAGACGTTTTCAGAATGTTCAATTGGATGAGATTCTTGTGTGGTGGGAATATGGATATTAACCGTCTAGTTTAAGGTTATGTCGGTGGTATTTCCATTTGCTGGCTCATTGTTTGTGTTGTGCTTTTCGCTGATTGGCTGAAATCCATTTCCATATATGCAATATTGTTTAATATAATGTTAAAAACAACGGGTTTGTTGAATGCCCTTTTTTTATTGTATATAAAGAATGTCATTGTATTGTTAGTACATTAATAAAAAACAAAATATCCAAACGAAAATTCAAATACATCCTTCGAATGACCTTAAATGAGACAGATGAATTGTCGTCGAAGAAATAAATCACTTGGTGCATTTATGATCGCTAGAAATAAATCGAGTAAGTAGTTCATTTAAATGACAGTTAAAGAACTCGTAAATCGTCACTTGATTCTCTGACGATCGGAAAAAATCGTAATACCAGTGTAAAGGAAAGTAACTTACCGACGTGTCAACTTTTAACGGTTCTCCGTAACCAATATATCATCTCATAAAGTTCCTACTTTATAGCGGTAGTGGTTTGGTATACAAGATCATTTATTGTTTTTATGAATTATATTTTAATAGACGAAGTATTATGATTACTCTAGTGGATATTAAACTTCATAAATTATTTACATTGACAAGGTCTTGCCAAAGACGAAGTAAATTGACTTCTTAACGGTCCTTAGAATTTAAGTAACACTTTTTAATCATAAAATGTAAGCATCAGAAATGTCATTTAACTTTCATATTAAACCGATGATTTATTGTGGGTTTGTGGTTTTTTGATGTGCTTTTATAATACAAGTGCAACAATATAAAACTTTCTTTAAGTTAAAATTTAGTAAAATGCTGTATGGGGCGAAATAATTATTTTATCCACTTCTTTCTTTTTGTCCAAGAGAAATTCTGGTGAAAAAGTTATTAAAGAAAATTGTCTGTTTTGCATACACTTTAAACCGTTTGTGATGAATTGAGTGAATTGTGGTTTTAATCTACTCATCGCGTTCCACAAGATGGTGAATACTAAATGGCTCTACGAATGGCTGTACTAAATGAAAAAAAATGAAATTTGGCAATGAAATATATAAATAATACATGAGACGAACTAAAAAAATTAACAAAATAACCTAATTATATGCCGTTTACAATTTTGACACTGAACCCACATTTCGCCAGCCGTCAGATGATACTTTTCTTGGCTTTTGCTTTCTTTGCTTCCCGTTCTTTTTTATTTTCGTGTGTCGATTCGTATCTTCCGTGCTCTTTCGTGGTGAAAAAGTAGATCTGATGATTTTGGTAGTCAATCTTTTATGTTAGTTCTCTAAGTTCCCGGTTTGGACGGCTCCTTAAATCCAAGAATAACTGTTGTGCCCGGTCGTTCATGATATCTTGAACCATTTTGGATTCTAGATCTCTGAATAACCATCGGTTGGCAAGGTACCAAGTGCGTTATTAAATAATATAAATACCATATACATTTTTTCAACATTATATTGCTAAATATATAGATAACACGAAGAGTTGTTATGTGAATTTATTTCTAAAGGTTCTTCAGCAATTTATAAGTTTGTTTCAACACAAAGAAATAATAGTTTGCATATTGTCCAGAGCAATGACACTAAAGATTTACTTGATCTAACAGGATTTATCGTCTTAATTTCTTACTGCGCTTGCTCCTGAAGTCATGCAAACTTGTACTTAGTTTTGAATTTACCGCGCAACTGTTAATTATAAATCTTCCGCCGAAAATTGTTTACCGTCCAAGCGCTAGATGGGGTTAAAATTTAGAACCTCCATCAGTATTAGCATGGACCGTCTAAAGAGTATTTGATCAATAACATAAGTACTACTTCTATTGATTGAAACAACGTGTTATGGAACTTCGGCTGATATAAAAAGACATGATCTAATTACGAGTGTGATTCCGCTCCATTTAAAGGCACATTGTAGTAAACAAACCGAAAAGCAAACACCTGTATGTATTAAATAACAAATAATCATTACATGTCAGTAGTGAACGAAATCACTTATCGAACAAAGAATACGACAGCGTACATATATCCATTATCGAATCATTCATTGCCCCTAGCCGATATGCATATTCAAATCATAATTAAATACGACTTACTTATGATTTACATTAGCACATATGCAATAAACACGTGGGTTTCATCGGGAAAATAAAAGTGTATCCCTCGCAGTTTTATCGTCCATTCATTTTCTTGTTCCTTCAATTGTGGTGGTCAACTAAACTGACAAACACCTGGCGTTCAAATAGTATTTTTGTTGTTGATTATATAATCGACTTGAAGTAATGCTCGCTATAAGTGGGACATATTTATATTTAATTAATATAAATAAACCATTTAATTTAAATGTTTCCAAAATTTATGTCTGTTTTCGCACGTGTTTCAACTTTGCTAAGTCTGCATTGGAGACCTAACTGATTACCAGGGTATAAAACATAGATATAGGAGAATAAGATAGAGTTTGTTTACAGTCTAAGCGCTGTGTTATTAAATTTATATTTCTAGTTTCAATGATGTCAAAGTTATTATAATTTTTTCCGGCATTACCAAAATCCTAAATCTACGTTAAAATCATCTTGGAAAATGAGATATTTATTTTGTTTCGCTAAAATAATTGCACATCTACGTTAACACTAATTTTCGAAACTAACAACAAATCATATTGAAAAGATACTTTACCACGATTTAAGTTTAAACCGTTTCTACGTAAATTTGTTAGAAGCGACAACTAAGCGCTGTCAAAAGTTCTATCTTTATCAATGAAACCAGAGGATATAATGTTTCATAGTAAAATATTGGCGGCCATTTTATCACAACACTGTATGTTTACTATTCTGTTTCATAGGTTATACGAATAAAATTTTCTTTTTCACATTGAATTTATTGGTTTAAGTTGATTTATTAGATAAATATGGTTCATCAGTATGTTGTGTGCAGCAAAATGGATTATTTAAATCCCGATTTATCATTTCATAGGTAAGTTACATGTAAGATTATAAACAAAGCTCAGGTGCGTAGAATTAGTATTTTATCGACTGTATAAACTCTTTAATAATAGCTAAAGGATTGTTTTAACTTATTGCAACGACTTATAATTATGTAGGTTTCCTATATTTTGTTAAAAATTAAATCACATTTTGTTTTCCTAAGTATTTAGGTAATATTAATTTTTCATTTAAACAGTTATACGAAGACATGACATGACACTAATAGCTGGGTTTATCCAGTCTTGTGATTGTACACATCAATATCCTATAAATGTACCTTCAAGAGAAAATAATAATAATTATTATTTATTATAAGGTTAGATTAGTTTAGGTTAAAAGTGTTTATTAAATATATTTATTTAGTTTTCTCTTAAGGTGTTTTTCGCGCAATTCTGCCCGCCGCGCGCTACTGTCCGTTTCCGGATTACCAAAAAGAAGTCGGAGGAAACTACTGCCCTACGTGTCAAAACCAATTTAAGCTTATAAAATAATTGTTTTTCTAAAAATTATAAATTACAAACCCATATTTTTACTCCACTTCGACCGAGGGTGAGTTCGCTCTTAATAATTTTACTGAATTATTTTTTTAATTTTACAATAAAATAAATAATTCATATTACTGTTAGATAGCATTCGATTGTTTCAGTCCAACACAACTAATAAAATTGTATGATTTATATTTGTTCCGTCTAACAAAAGAATTACACAATGTGGCTTCTCAAATTCACGAGCATAATAGTTGGAAAATTCAATTTACTTACTTTACTATATTTCATGATTAATGGTCTTACGTTAAGAAATTCAATTAAATGTCAGTGAAAAGTAACTCACAAATGCCATGATATGGAATACGGGCAGTTAAATAGTAACAGCGTATTTCCCTTCACTTTGTAACCCCAAATACCTTGAGTGTTTTGCATTTTTTGTTTTTTTTTTCCTAGATTAAATAATAACAATAATGCTTGGAAAAATAAAACTGCCTAAGAAAACTGTAACTCTCAAAAAAAATTAGTAAAGGTTATTGAAAATAAATAAATAGAAAAAATGATTGACAAAATCGAAAAAAAATTAGAATGATTTTCGTAAAAAAAGTGAAGAAAACACTATGTTGGGTAACCACGAAAGACGGAAATATTTAAATATTCATAAGTCAGAAACAAGTGATAAATTTGACACAAAAAGAATAATATCTAGAAAATTATTGATGAGGTCAAAACCTACATAAACAATTTTTTTGGAAATTTTGGCAGAAAAAGTTGATGTTTTGAGAAATCAGAAGTAATAAATGATGATGAATTACAGGAAAATAAAAATAATACCATAAATCAGAACAAAGTTAGGACGTTTATATCCCACACAGTGATAATCGAAGAATTTCAATTACTAAGATATTACTTAAAAATTTGGATAATTCAAAATTGTATTGGTTTAGAAAAAATGTCTTTTGACAGAGGTACTTATTAATCTACTCTTATATTTCTGTTCTAGATATGATATCTTCACATATGCTGAAGAAGAATTATTATTTAATAATTAAAGCTGAATTATTTATTTATTCTTGCTGCAAGTCGAAAAAGGCGTGAGAAATACTCTTAAAACAATACAATAAATTACATTTAAAACAATTCAATAAATTAAAAATACTAGACACATGCTGCAAGTAAATCTGTAGCTACTGTTTGTTGAACATCTAGAACAAATAAACCCCACATTCCGTTTTATTTCGATATTAATCTCTTACTTCGTTATTATGATGGTAAATAGTGTAGTAATAGTTTGTGTATGAGCCTAGAGGTATACCATCAAGATATCCATATACCGGTGTACCCTTAAGACAGTATTAATGCACCATTGTTTTAATAAATTAGATTTAAAGTCGCTCTATAATGTAGTGCACTAAGCCATGAAGATTTACACGTCTGTATGGGTGTACCTAATGCATTAAATTATAAAAATTAACACGCGATAACGTGATTCAATGAAATGTGTGTGAAAATGTCTAGAAATAATATTTATAATGCATCGCATACTTACTTAATCACACTAGTATGAAAGCAATCAATACAGCTATAAATGGCAGATCATAAACGTTATAGGTAACGTTAGGCGTCCGTCAACAACTCTTCATTAGATCCGTGAATTTTTATCGGCTTCATATACTTCCAAAATATAAGTGAAATTGTTTTCTGGTTGATATATTAGTTAACTGGTTACACATAGTATAATATTTTTAAAATCGAGCGTGGAGCAAGACAGGGAGACACAATCTCTCCAAAATTGTTTACAACACGTACAATATGCATTTAAAAGAATAGGCTCGAACAGCATGGGAATAAATATCAACGGAGAGATGCTAAACCACTTACTGTCGCAGATGATATTATTTTAATTACCGACAGAATAGACCACGCTAAGGAAATGCTTGCGAAACTAACAACTACATCTGCCCAGGCTGGATTAAAGATCAACACATCCAAAACCCAATTTATGACAAACCTGGTAACTTACCAAAGCTTGAAGTAGATGGAAAGCTAATCGAACAAGTAACATCCTACAAATACCTAGGACATGAGATAAGAATTGGTCGCGATAACCAAACATGTGATATTAACCGAAGAAATACCTTAGCGTGGCCCGCATATGGAAAACTGCGTTACGTATTTAAATCAAACATTCCAACCTGCCTTAAAAGAAAAGTGTTTAATCAATGTGTACTGTCATGACTTATGGCGCAGAAACCCTTACTCTCGAATTGCTGAACGCGCTATGGAGCGCTCTATGCTAGGTTTGACCTTGAGGGACAGGGTAACGAACAATGTAATTCGACAAAGAACTAAAGTCACAGATGTAGTGGAAAGAATTACAAATAGCAAGTGGAGCAAGACAGCGAGATGACAGATGGACGAAGAATATTATTGAATGGCGACCTAGACAGGATGCTTATAGAAACAGAGGACGTCCTCCAACCCGGTGGACCGACGATCTTAAGCGAGTATCAAACAACTAGATAAATGAAGCGCAAGACCGTTCCAGATGGAAATCGTTGAGGGAGGCCTATGTCTTGCAGTGGACAAGAGAGGCTACGTGATGATGATGAATATTTTGATGGTCTGCCAGCTTCGACTAACGTCTCAGCTGGCAAACTCCATAATCGTCCGGGAAAGTAACACTTCTAGTCCTTGTATCATAAACTACTATTTTAGCTCATTTATTTTTACAAAAGATTCTTGAAAATGTGATTTACCAGAGTTTTTAACAATTTCGCCCTTACTTTAAACTGCAATATGGCGGATTGATTCCTGTGTTGCAAAAATCGATTTTGAATGTTTTCAATTTTACAATAAAGACTGTGCATTTGACAATTAGTCACGAATTAAAATTAACAGCAACATTTGATATAACCAATCATTTATCACATAGGAGACGTTGTCTAATTGGAAGGGCTAAACCTTTAACGAATTCCTCCCAGAGTTGATATACGTCTTATCTACGTACCTGGTAAATGACTTTATAGTGTTAGGTGTCAAGCTGTCTCAAAAGTAATAATAAACATGCATGTAGTATTAATTAATAACAAGAACGGATTTGAATAATAAATATTTCACCTGAATAACAGCTGACTTCCTTGTTTCTTTGTAATATTACATTTTACATGTAATTGATCCAATTAATACGAGCGGTACTTTTTATTATACAATCGATCTTGAGCTGCACCCAATTATGGAGAGTGTTGAAAAAATACTATTATTTATATAAAGCTGAATACTTGTTTTACATACCTATCAAAATTCTAAATAGGTGTATTCCGGTTACACGGTTAAGTAATTTTCTTTATGGCTTGTCATTAAATACATGTAATTTTTCTTTGGAAATGTGCTCTGCCTTTAAAGTGTCTTTAAGGTACACATAACATCCAGTCCTTCGAACTACAAAACTGTACAAATTGTTGTTACTGTATTACGACAGAAAACCTAATTATGTAAATTTTTTTAGAACTTAAAACCACCTTTTACCAAAATTTTGCAATATAAAACTATCTTCAACTTACAACAGTTATTATTATACTTTAGATACGAGAAAAAAAATACTTAAAATTTTAGATGTTCTTTTGATACCCTGACCTTTGACCCCTGAAGTAACCAACCGGCTATAAAACGCGAGAACCTAAAGATTTGAGAAAAGGGGCTTATCTGTCAGATTATATCGACATTTTGGTGCGGCATATTGTACGTGGGTTGCCTATCTCTTGGACAATAAGCAGCGCGTACGATCCTTCCTGAATACAAATTTACTCATTTCGTTGGAATTGTTAAAAAAGTATAATGTGTACCATGGGGTCATGGACCAGAGAGAATAACGAGGTTTTATTGTATCGGTGAGAAACTGATTCAGGATTTTAATGCAAAAATACTAGATGTCAAATAATCTCGATCACGACTCCTAGAGCAGAACCAATCATTTTTAAAACAAAAAAGTTCTTAGCAGTATGTGGATCGTCGCAAAATTTAGGGTAAGTAAATTAAGAAAAATCAAGACGACTTAGTAAAAGAGGGGTTGGAGGTAGGTAAGTATACCCCACTCCCCTTTCGGAACTTTAAGTAAGTATTGGAGGTATTTGCAGCCTAATATGCATCGGAATTCTCATTTTTCTTGTAAAAAAAAAAGGAATAATCCTAGAAAAATTAGCTGTTTTTTTAAAATCACAATTTCTCATATACCTTCGACTTTAAGTTTACCAGAAAGTTCCAACATACTTTCAACCCTTTATTAAAACATGTCAATAAGAATTCTGTTTTGATTAATAAACAATCTGGTTTTCGCAAATGATTTTCTTGTGAGTCGGCATTACAGCATACGTTATGTTTTCTCAAAGGCCATTTGGATAAAAACAAATATACTGTTGGTATTTTTCTTGACTTTCGAAAGGCCTTTGATACAATTGATAGAGGCATACTATTAATTAAACTAAAACATTATGGTATAGAGTGTAGAGTTCTTGACTGGCTTAGTGATTACTTACAAAATCGAAAACAGCGAGTTCGTTATGGCGATCAAACATCTTCAGAAATGGGAAATGATACAGGAGTTCCGCAAGGCAGTGTCCACTGCTATTTATATTATACATTAACGATATAGAACTATTCATAAAATGCGACTTTATCAAGCTATTTGCAGATGATACTTTTATTGCATGCACTGACTTAAATTTAGAAAAGGCCATTCAAAAAATGCATGATGTCTTAAAAACTCTGAGTAAATATTTAGTTAATAATAAATTAAAACTAAATGTTTCAAAAACCCACGCTATGATAGTTACAACTAAATACAAATATAACTCAGTGAATACAAATAATATACATTTATCTATTAACAGTGAAAGAATAGAAATTGTTACATCAGTGAAGTATTTTACTTAGATAATTTCTTGACCTTTGAAGGTCACTTTGATTATATTTCCAAAAAAATATTAAAAGTACTTTATTTTTTTAGTAGAATAGCTCAAAATTTATCAGTCAATACAAGAATCACTATTTATAATACGATTATTCAACTACACTTATTGTGCAGCCATTTTATAATTACTAAAACTCAATAAGCTGAACATACTTCAAAACCGTGTAATGAGAATAATCCTAAGAACTAATCGTTATACATAAGGAATATGTTATGTTCTCTAAAATGGTTTTCAGTAAACGATAGGTTATTTTATTTTTCCATGATTTTGGTTTATAAAATTGTAAATCAGATGGCTCCGGAATATTTGCATCAATATATTATTCTCAGCAAAGATGTTCATTCACACAACACAAGAAATATTAATAACATATATATTTCGCGAACTTGCTATAAAAGTAAAAGTTTTCTCAGACTTTAACAATCTACCCATAGATGTAAAAAATTCACAATCTCTCAATGTCTTTAAAATAACGATCAAAGAATTTATGAGTATCAGATAAAATTGTCCAATGGTAATAGTTTTATTTATATTGTATTATATTTTTTAATATGTAATACCTTTAGTGTTGTCATGTCAATTCAATAGTTTTATTGTGTTGTATGTAAAATTCATTTTTTAATTCCTATTTTAATTTTATATACTGTGTAATTTATATCTTATAATTATTTAGGAGTTCCTATTTAATAAATAAAGCTATCTATCCCTTTTCACAGAATTTTTATTATCGGAAAAAATTGAAAATTATCAATGAAAATTTTTTTTGATTAATAAAAAATATTTTGCGATAAAGTAAATCGAACTTTGCGATAAAAATTGGTTATTTATGAAAGGAAAATGTTTACAGCTTTTTTTATTTCTATCAAATTCTCATACTCGTTAATAGGATTCTAGCCAGTTTCTATTTGTTGAAATAAAGCGGAATGTTTGTTCGATGGTAATGAAATATTGCCACTTTTTGTTTGTTCGTTTATGTAAATAGTTGCTTCTGTAACTCCTGTCACATTAGCACATTTAAATGCCGAACAGAGTACTAGCAGGATGCTGGTGTACAGTAGCACAATGCCCAGGTGTATATTTTGTGCGATTGTTACTTTGCATCACGTGGTATTTAAAAATATTCACAGTGGATCGGGTAAACTTTCCACAGGACAAACCGAATTTTTCGATTGTTTTACCAAGATTAATACTTCTTTTTATTTAAAAGATGATATTTTTTGTGAATACGACCCTGCAGTAGGTAATATAAGGCAGGTAGGCCCTGACCCTGACGGGGCAATTTTACAAGTAAACGCCCACAGAAAGGAATCACCGGCTCCGTAATCGGAGACGTCATTATCGCAAGTGGCCCTCTACCTCTTACCCATCCGGCCAACCAGCCGTACGATGGTAGTAAAAGGTAAAAGAAGGAAGAAGTGCGTTTGTACTAGGGTTTGAGTTTTAATCTTAAGATGAGGTTAATTTTTTATTCTCAATAATATAAGGTACACAAAAATATAATTTTTTAGGGAATCATCACTGGGCAATTATTTCTAAAGTTAATGACTCTCGACACTAGATGTAATGTAACGTCTCCCATTATTAGATGTTGCCACGGTTCGTGTCTATGTCATCACAGCAGTCGAAAGGAAATCAAGTTGACGTTTGGTACTGTTTTCCACAGCTCTCCTATTTATTTCATTGCATACTTTTTTGATAGCTCGAATTACAAACGAGTAAATGCTCCATTGCGTCATTACTGTTCTTTGGTGGTAAACCAAAGCTGCGCAAGTGATGACTGATTTAAGCGCTAGAACGAGTTCTATGTTCCTGAATGTTTTTTTTTTCTCCATTTACTGGAATATTTTCCACTTTCACATTTAGAGTCCAAGTCCCTCGAATGAAGAGTGGACAAAACCCCCTCTGTAGACAACCTCTCGTCATCCGAACCAGTAACTTCTCTTCCAGAATGGTTGTGTGCATTACCCTCAACTTAGAGTAAATGTCGGTCATGGATGTGTCCTCAATTCCTCCCTGCCCTTGAGAATTGGTGGTTGGAGTCTACTGAGATATTGTTAAATTCTCTTTCGACGACACACAAAGCTGGTTGAGAAATTTGGCTCTGTGATTTCTGGTCGATTGAGGACCACTGCTTCCCAACTGGTACCTAAAACTGGGTTTACTAGGTGCGATAGTTAACCGAATCACTAATGTCCTCACAGTATCTTCAAGATAAGTTGGTCATTTTCGTCTATTATTGTTATAAATACTTCTTCTTTTAATCTACCTTCCAAATTTAACTAGCTTTCTATTTTCTCCAGTTGTTTTTCAGTTCATATTCCCTTTTTGTCATGTCAAGTACTTTTTTCTTCTCTTTATTATATATTTCTATTGATTCTCGAGCTTAGTTCATTCTATGCCATTTACAGTTTAATATCGACGTAAAAAAATCCTTAAATATCGGGTGCAAACGTCATTCTCCCGTAAAGAAGACCGTAGTAAAAACATAAAGAACACTGGGTCAAAAACAAACCTTGTTTTCTTTATTTCGTTGTTGACTCGAAGAAAAAATTGGTTTAGAGCATTTGGTTTTTGTGCGGTTGGGCCACTTGGGTCGTTTCCAATTAATGGATGCAAGTTATTAAGAGAACATATTTTTGTGCCTTATTTTGCAGGTTTTTTTTGAGAAGTCTCATTGAAAAACGTTAAGTGAATATAATTAAATCGTTCTTTATATAAAATACTGCAATAATTGAAAATATAAAAACTGAAATCTACATTTTAAATTCTGTAACTGGAGTAATAATCTCAAAGTACATTCTTGAAGTTCATTGGCTTCCCAAACAATAAACTTGCATCATACACTAAACATTTTCGGAAAAAAAAATGAATTTGAATACCACAGGGTTTTAATAAAACAATGTAAAGTATCATCACGTGGCTAACTCAGGACGTGATCATTTCAACAAAAGCAGCGAGTCATAATATAATGGAAAGTTATGAACTGAATAATAAATATTTTATCTGGTACGTTTTAATAATATTGATGTAGTTACAAACATATTTTGGAGCCTTTAGTTTTAATAATGAAATTTATTTAAGACAGGAATAGCTTATCAACAGTTCTAATAATTCTAGCATTGAAATAGACCAAACAAATTGTAATGAAAGTATTAATAAAATTTTAGATTGACAGTTCTTATACTAATCAACACAGCCACAGTCTACTCACTTTTACCAAAGTCGTCATTCACTGTGTGTCTATTTTAAATTCAATGTCATTTTAAACTTCAAAATTGTCATATTTTGGACCCCATTTTGAAGGTGTTCCCGAAGAGGTACGACGGAACACATCAAACCCTAAGCTTTCTTTTTGATGCTCTATCAAAATCTGAAGTCAGAATTTTAAAATTCAAATTTATTCGGTGAATATACAACTTGAAAAATACACTCTACAATTTCATGTACCTTCGTGGCTGTGTTTTCAATTTATTTATTTAAGAGAAATTGATAGTATAGCAGATATTGATGATAATACAGCAAAATTCAACTAAACCTAAACGATTAAAAATAAATTCCCATCGAATCCAATTAAATAAACACTTATTAACATCAGTTCTGAAATTCAAGAAACGACCAGAAAAGAAGAGATCGTTAAAATAAAACGTCCCTATTTGAAACCATCTTCAAACGTATCAGCGACTGTCGATCTGACTAGAATACAGTCCATCCAATTACTGTCACTCTCTCTGAATTTCAACTGTCGATGTTACAGGACGGGTGAAATACCACGAACTGCCGAAATTTTCATCTCAAGAGAAAAAGAGAATCTTTGCGATTTGTTTGGACTTCAATACTTCAACAAACGAAGTAATTAGAATAAAAAACTGCTATCTCCAGTTCAAACTGTTACAAGAAACGTTTGAGGATGCAAATATTGGAAAAAGATAAACTGCGCAAGTAATTTAAGTGCTGTTGTTCAAGGTAGACTTATATTTTAGCGCATCATATAACGTTTAAAAATGTTAAATAGTTACGTTGGACGCCAAATTAAACGAATTATCGTTAACGTAACTCTCCGGCCTAGCTCAGTTACTAAAAAATTATTATAAGGGTCCTTGAATTCGATTAGAATTCCACTGGTAAATTCATAGCACACTCTTTAATTAAAAAGATTACCAAAAGAACAGGAAATATTTAGGGCACCACCTGGTTTGTATGATTAAAACCAAGAAAATGTACTATGAATTTATCAGATGAAAGTTAGAAATAAATTAAAATCCACATAAAATGAAAATATTTTTTAATGAAATCAAATTGGAAAGTTTACAAGGAATGGTATACACAAAGTTTAAATGAAAAAAAAATAGGGAATTACAATGAAATGGAAAAAGACACTTTAATGTTTAATAATTTACTGACTCTAACGTTGAGAGTAAAAATAGCACTCTTAACGTTGGCAATTACTCAAATCTATAGTTTAGTTTAAATTGTTTTTATGGCAAGAGTGTGTATGATGGATCACACTTAGCTGTTCTCTGGGCTAAACTTTCGAGGCTGGTGGAATGAAGAACGAGCTGCGGTTTTTTCCTCAGGTCCCAAATAACTCTGGCCTACTTCCTCATCGAGCTTACTTCTCAAAATGGTTATTTATTTACACCAGGGCCTCCTTTCTAATTACAGATCACCTCCTTTATTACTATATACAACTAATAACACATTAAGGTGTAATGCGTGTTGTCTAAATGTAACAATTTACTCGTTACACACCAGAACCAACTAAAGCAGGAGTTCCGCAAGGAAGTGTCTGTCTAGGTAAATTTTTATGTCCCATTACATTTTAACGCTTATTAATAAAAAAATATAAATCTAGAAAAGTACCAAAATAGTACCATGTGATTGTACCTTGTGAATTTTAATCACACCTCTGGTTTTAATACCTTTGGCACAACGGCGCGACGTGCCTGTTATTCCCATATTTTTGTAATTTAAATCTATGTTGAGCAACATGAAAAGACTGGAACGAAAATTCAAGTAGATGTATATGCGTCAACGACTTGCCTGAATGGATATTTTTGGAAAGTCAATGGTAAAGAAAAAACCTGCTTAATTAACACATGGCGACCCTTTTGAGTCCTCGAAATTCTGAAGTAAATGCTCTGGAAAAAAGGGAATACTTAATTGGAAAGAAGATCGGTCAAGGTTCATACATATGTCTGGTCTTTGGGTATAATTCTATTTATAATGTTGATGATGATGTTTTATGATGCATTTGATGCGAAACAAGTGCAGTAGCACTTATCGCTTATCATTGATTGTATTTATTGAATAAATAAATAAATAAATAAATAAAAATATCCTACTAAGCATCGAGAATTTTTCTTAAATGCAAATTTAACTTTAAAACACATCTTATGAACCCATCCCAGTGACGTATAAAGGAATATAAATTGAAAAAAAAACATAGTTGATGAGTCAGTCCCTCCCTGAACTTCAATCATATTCTCGAATTGTTGAATCTCACTGAGAATGCGTCTTTTATTATTATGACTTGCACACGTGTATGTTGGCTGTTATACAATGACTTATTTGAAATTTTTAATTTGGAAGTAAAATCCGCCTTTTTCGAGTCTTTTACGGACGACATTTACTAAGGTGCATCAAAATAAAAGTATGCAGCTATTTATGTGAAGGAAGGTACATGAAAAAAGCATTTTCGTTTGAAGCTATAAGGTGTAAATCGAAATTAAAAGTTACCTATTGATTAATCCGTACTTCTCAACTTGTTTACTGATGAATCAGTTTTCTGAATCCTTAGAAATGATTAAATTGACTTGAATTCGTTGAAAATTGACTGATTCGAATTTAGAGAACACTTTTCATATAAGAGAAGTGTCAAAATCCACAAAAAGTGTAAAACAGTTAAATATTTCTCAGTATACTCAATAAAAAATTCTCACTCTTTCGAATCTATATATCTACTGTTTATTTTCGAGTTACCAGCTATTTCCTTGATGAATGTAATTTTTAGAGTCCTCTATTATCTCTTTGGACCTCAATATTCTACATTTGTCGGAAAAACACAGAACAAATCAGACATGTATATTTACGTGTGAAAATACACTCTTTTTACACACGTACTTGCACTGTAGGTAAATACCAACTGACATATAGATGTTGTAGAATCCCCTAAGCTATACAAAATGCAAATGGGAATTATAAAAAAAAATATGTTATCCACTTCGCGTAAATAACAACGTTATATTTTATCCATCGAGGTTTCTATCAATTTATATCACACTAAAAAAAATGCGGTAACGAATAGGCGATATTGTTACCATTTTGATATTGAACTATTTATGTTAAACACATAACTTATTTATGTATTGTGTGAGAGAAAGGCACTTGATAATGATGTATTGAGATCTCTAATCCACGATCTGACAGTGGTGTAGTAACAAGTTGATGGATTAGATTTTATTTCTTGGTTTATTAATATTTCGTAAGCCAAACGTAACTGGTTTTTTTTTTCGAGGGTTGTTGGAAGTGCAGGCAAAAAATTAAACCACCTTCTGACGATGAAAGTATTAATTAATGTAAAAATAAGTTTAAAAAACTAAAACCCGAGTACAGAAAAAGTTGAACCAGACCTACCCTAACATATGAATATTAGATATGGATAATTAAAGCAAACAAAAATTAAAAACCCGACAAAGGAAAACTTTTGGAAGAAAACTCACTGAACTAGAATTGGGAAAAAGAATGAACACAGAACTGTAAGTTCGTTAAGGTAAGATTACAACGTCTGCGGCCTCTAGAAAAAATTAACATCGAACTACAAGTAAAAACATTAACGTGGAAAATACTAGGGGTAAAGAGAAGAACGCAGATTCAGGGCTTGAAAAAAAGCAAATATATGCATAAGAATTAAAAAAAAAGATTAAAATTTTACCACTCATCAATTCGATACCTACGCTACTGTTATCCAAAATGACTACATTTGTACAACATTGAACAGAATTTCATATTCATAAAGAACTGAGCTTATGATTTATGCGGTATGGTAAATGGCGAACTTTGATCAATAGATTATTTAACAGCTGCCATTTTCAGATCTAATAAAAAGAATAAATATCGAGGGCATATACACTTGCAATATCACAAGTAATCCTATTGAATGGAAAACTAAATAATAGTAATCGGAATAATTAATTTTGTTTTAAATATGTCACGATTATCCATGAAAGAGCCACTATGTGAAACTATTACTCTGATTATATAAATCCATTATTTAGTCAATTTGGCTAATGTACATGTTCAAGTCATTGCAATTATTACAATGGGACCAATCTTAGGTTAATACAAAATAAGTTATTAATGAAAAATAATCAATTAAATACGTACATACTCACATATTAGGCATTTCTACCATTGTCAACAAAAACAAAACAAAATAGATTAAGAAAATATGCTTTTAACTTCGCCTTGAAGGATGTTAAAGATGTTAAACATTTGATCTCTTCTGGTAGATTATTATATCTATCAAGTCCCTTGAAGAAAACAGAATTTTGAGTATTATATTTATTTAAGGTATTTAAATTGGTTGACACTTTCCACATGATCATGACCTAACATTATCTCAAAATTTTGGTTATAAAAGTTTCTGAAGCGTTTTTCTATACTTATTACCATATACTTGGTCTTCTCAACAGCACACTTCCCTGTGGTACTCCTTGATCACATTCTATACATCTGATACTTTATTATTTATCTTAAGCTTTTGTTTTCTGTTCTTCAAAAAGCTTTCCAACAATTTTAGGACTATTCCGTCTATTCCTACTGATATTAATTTTTGTAATAATCTATCTCTGTGTATTGTATCAAAAGCTCTTTGAAGATCCAAAAATACTGCCACAGTAGTCACATTTTTTTCTAGGCTAATTTTCCAATCATCTAGTACACACTGAACTGCTGTTTCACAACTATGTTTATTTCTAAACCCCTAAACCCAGTTTATTATTTTCAGTATAATCCACTAATTGGTTGTAGACTGCTTTTTCAATTATTTTTTCAATTGAGCTCAACATGTTCACTGGTCTTAGATGGGAGGCTCTTTTTGAGTTTGTTTTTTTCGGCACAGGTATGATTGTAGAAATCTTCAGATCATCGGATACCTCCCCTGTTAGTAATGAGGTATTAATGAGGTTTAGTAATAGCTGAGCAAGTTTATTAACAAAACAATTTTTAAAAAAGGCTACATTCAATTCATCTGGACTCCCCTTATTTTTCAATTCTCTCAAGTTTTTTTCAAAGAGACCAAGAAACGAATCAATGCAACAAATACTAAAATACCAAATTCTAAAATCAAGAAATGTGTACGTAACAAAAATGAAACTGTTTACAACCATGGGCCATCCAATTCACATATATTATGAAGTAAAAACATTTTCAGTTAAAAACTCGAAGATTCTGGACAGATATAAAAAGGAAAATTCTGAGAAGAATCCCGTGTTTAATTACAGAAGATCCCGGAGGGCACAAATCAGCTATAAAATATACCAACTATAAAAATGAACCCAGAGTATCAGTTAATGTGAAAATAAAAGGATTGAGATAGCCAGAGAACCCTTGACAATATAATTTCAAAGAATTTACTTTATGGGAAACCATAAAGGAAATAGTTAGTAGGAAAACCCAAAATGTATTGGTAGGGTGCCTGGAGTAGGAAAATTTAGAACACCAAGTAGTATGTAACTAAAGATAAAATTTGACGAATTTTGAGGAAAGTTTTTGTCGATTTAATATTTAACATCTTCATAGGTCAATAAAATATAAACGAATTTGACAATCGTTATGCAATCACGATGCACATAAAGAGGATTTAGGCAAAAAGGTTAAATAAGCAAGAAAAAGTATGGAAGTAACACTGGGAAGAATAAAAATTAAAAACTCAATTAAAAATTAAAAATGATTTCAATTTACTTAAATTCGATGGTTAATTTTCTTGATTGTGATCAAACCACGAATATTGTTTTACTTATAAATTATATTGGAGGCTTTGTCTACGCATCACCGCAATTTTCAATTAAAAAAGAGTTCATAAATACTAAGAGCCACGTCAAGTGCAATACCAATAACCACAAGATTACCGATTTCCTGTTGCTTCATCTTGGCCTCGATTATGCTTTCATCTTCCAGCCAACCACAATCGAATCGAAATTGTTACAAACAAAATTTCACTACGCGATCGAAGAATTGAAAACCACAAAGCTCTATGTCCATTTTTGAGCGTTTACCGAAATTGACTGATGATCAGCAGAGAACAAGAAATTAGAAAATCAAACCATAAATTAATCATGATCTCTTTCCATTCTTAGTTTTGTGCATTTAAAATCGTTTTACACCCAATTTAAAGGTAATTATAAAAATATTTGGTAGATTTTTTTTTTAGATATCCTAAATCGCCTTTATGTTGCGGATTTGTAACTTGATTTAACCCTTGTGGGGAAGGCAAATTTAGGAAATTTAATTACATTCTTTTATTATTGATTGTAGTCTTTCTCTAGAAAATCTCCCAAATAGTTTTATAATTAGGTTATTTTGAAAGCCCGAGGCCTTTAACGGAAGGGGGGCATGTCACGAATCCCAAATATATATAAAAAATATTCATTTCCGGAAAACGTTTAGGAATTTTATTTATCAAAATTATTTTAGTTTAAATCTATTATTATTATTTACTTAATAGAGAACAAAAAATATAAACATATAATTAAACCAGGTCGTTGCAAAATTCCGCTGATGTGCAGAAACCCGAAAATCGATGTTAGATTGCCTAAAATTTAGGGCAATCTATCGAAATTGCGGATTCTGTCATGTCAGCGATTTTTGCCTAAAAACTATTCACGACGGGGAAAATTAGGCAGTCGCGAGTTAGCCGGAGGGTCAGTCAGTAGTCAGCTGCAGGGTTGATTGGTCGGCTGAAGAGTGATTAAAAAGTTAAGTTCCTCCGAGTAAATTATTAGAGTCCAGCATCCGAGCCAAAGTCAAAGTCAGGTCTTTAAAGTAAAAAAGCCAATAACGGAAGAGTGACAAGCCCCGATAGTCCCAGTATGCTTAGGTAAGATTTTATTGTTAGTTTACATTTAATCTATGTATGTTATTTGAAGGGTGACCCAATAAAATTGTATTTATTTTGTACTTCTCTTGTTTTATTTCTTAGAGTGAGTGGTGGTACTAAAGCGTAATAACTGCTAAGTATTCGGGGAGAGATCTCCATAACTTCGTAAAGGTCGAAAATGCGTTTCGCCCTGGATACGTAGCAGCAACACGTAGGCCAATAATTAGATCACGTGACAATACAGTACACAGTAACAAGAAGAAGAACTTTTCGGCCTAGGACTTTTTTCGTACTTTTTCGGACGGTGAACTGTGAACTGTCCGAAAAAGTAAAATATAGGTATTTGGCTTACCTGTTTCTTTTATCTTTAAATTAATAGTTGTGTTCAATAATATTTGGTGTATTTTATTATCGGAATAGTATATTTACTTGCTGTGTTAAAAAAAAACAAGTGATATTTGTAGGTTATGTTAAAATAGTTATAATTTTTGTTTGAAATTTGAAATTTCTTACACTTGTGTTCAAGTGCTTTTTAGTGTAGTCTATACACTATACACTGACAGAACCGATCATCTATTCGCATCCTTCAAATTCAATGAAAAAGTTCTAATAACACTGTTTTAGTTTATCTTAACTCAAAACTTTGTGTTTATAAATTCTACATGCTATTTTTCTTCGAAAAGTATTGTGTATATTTTATTTATTTTTTTTAGTACTTCTTACACTATACAAATGCAATGAAACTTGTTTTTTAAAAATTGTGTAGCTTCGTACTACACTTTCTAACACAAGCTCCATTGACATTGGCAAACTACAAAACTATAAGTAGAACTAGATAGAATTTTCTTTATTTTATTAATATTTTTTATATTCGAATAAAAAATATTGTAACGTCTCAGCCCGCAAACTCCATAATCGTCCGAAAAAGTAACACTTCTCGTCCTTGCATCATAAACTACTATTTTACTATAATTATGTTGCAGTCAGATAATACCTGATTTTATACTATATAGGTATGAGTATGAGTGACATTTTATTCATGTTTTGGTACTGAAGAAACATTACGGCTGTAACAAAACTTTTTTCTTGTACGAAGAGTCATCAGCAGTGTTTACATGTACAGAAAATGAGTTTAATAAATACATTTTGTGATTTTTTTTGAAAAATTTTTGAAGCTGCGGCAATAATAGATCAAATATCACAAAATAATTAGCAATCACACATCATCTATCCATACAGAAGCAACCTAATAATCCATTGATAACAACAAATGAATCAGGCGAACAAACCCTTCCCTTCAACCCACTTTACGTGCTCTGGAAAATCTGCGCTGTATTTGCAGGCACTTCAACGTTCTTGTTCTTCTCATAGTTTTCATGATTACGGTATTTTTAATGTGATTTATAATATTAGATTAGATTCATTTTTTAAGCCAAAATATATAGAAAAAAATATCGGAAATTGTATAAAATTTCAATAAGGGTTCAAAAACTAAACAAAGTGAAGACACAGTGGAGCTTAAACGCGGATAAAAAACATACAGAAAACAAAAAGTTTTTCAGGATTAAAGCGTTAACAGAGCAAGGTAACTCTAAAACTGAGCTATGTAGCCGCTTTCCCGAAAATTTCAAAGACAGTTTTTAGTTAGAACGTTCTAAAAATGAATCCTTTTGAAACAGAAAGTGTGATCGTACTTTGTCACAAGGATCGTAAAAATCAAGTGCAAGAAAGTGGAACTCGCATCTCACAATTACAAACATATTTTTTTTACAAAAAAAGTAGCAATTGTACGCTACGAAAGTAACAAATATAATTGAGGAGAATGCTGTCCCAATTAGTATGGGTCTCAACACTGCTGAATCATGGCGCACTATGCAATCATATTGGTCTGGGGCTTTTAAAAAGAATGCTTTCAGACCACAAATGAATAAAGTAAACCATATGTCTGAACAAATCAAGATAAAAATCTTTAAGAAAGCTCTTTTGTGGGATTGTTTCTCGAAAATTATCGTAGAAAAATTTTGATGACTAATTTATGAGAGAAACTTAAGAATTGAATCGCTATAAATATAATTCCTGAGAAAAAGATCTTGCCAATGATTTTGTTGATTACTTTGACACATCTTTAATTTTTTTTTATTCTTTTAATCATTAAAATAAAGCAGTTGAGAATATTTAAAAAATTGGTTAGAAACTCCATAATATACCGACTGCCAGACTTAAAATAGGGACGTTCTATGTTTTTATTAGGATATCAGAAGTGCTAATAGATATATAAATAAATAATACATATGTCTAATAAGCCATTACTAAGAGGGTCAAAAACTTTTAAATGATCAAAATAGAGAACCCCCACATACTTTCTTCTACCCAATGAGCTGTGTCTGTAAGCTGTACTTTTAATTACTTTAACATGTTGTCTGTATAATTTCTATTTTGTCTAACTTTTATTTTATTTTAGTTTAGCTATAAGTAGAGTAAATTATGGATTTTATATACTTTTGTATTCATATGTAAAAATAGGGTTTACCTGTTGATTATAAATAAATAAATAAATGATTCTGGATGATTAAACGATAGGTATCAAAATTTGGAAATAAAAAACTGTTAGGAAAAGAGTAGAAAATAAATAACGAACAAAAATCTGTTCTACTATAAAATAATGAGTTATACAAGTTATTTTCTGCGAACAAAAAACAAGCAAAAATACACTCTGTACTAGCGGTCATTAAACGTTTTCTAGTTTTATTTTCCACTTAGTTCTTATAGTAAAACCGTAGCAGCAGCCTTGCAGTCCTAATACATAAGAACCTCTCATAATAGTACATCAACGAATATAAGAAAATTATTTAGAATTACTGTTCCCAGCGTAATTAGAAATACTCAATTAGTGTTACTGAAACATTAAAAAACCACGAGCGAAAGAAATTCTTGAAGATTGAAAGTTAAAATGGCAGCAACGCAATAGTACGTAATTATATATTACAGTTGGTAACATATGTTATCTATATTTGATACCAGAGTGAAAATTATCTTTTCAGTTGGTGTCTACCTAATAATAAAGCAGGTAAGTCGTATCTTAAGATCACAGTGGTATGCGAATTCCTACTGACTTCCCAACTATTCGTAGATTATTGAAAATACTTTTTAAGGTGATTCTTTAGATGTAACTTAACGTCGACACTGCACTGAAAAAATATTTGTACGTAAAATCAATAAAGTATCGTCGTCAATTTTTTGGACATTAATGCTACGATTAACTAATGCATTAAAACAATAACCGAAAAATCGTTAAGCAAGAAACGCAAAACATCAAAAACTAATTAACTGTATCCTTAATATAATACAAATATTAATCAAATCAATGTTTTGCGATTATAAACCTTTGTATTTTACCATTAAAACCATAAAAACTTTTTATAAATCCAAGAACTACAAACTTTGAAAATGAATGAACGGTTTTCTAAACGTTAAATCTATGAATGCCACTATTGACTGCTTAAAAACGCACCAGAATAGTGCTACCTAATAGTAAATCAATCTCTACGAACATTAATATTAAGAACAACTAGCGTAGATGTTTAATTCTTCGCGCCGCGCCCACCGCCCATATGAGTGCAACCACATGCAAAGGTTATATGTCCAAGATGTTAAAATAAAAAATTGCTGTTTTTTTAACTTAAATATTTATTTTAGGTTGATATGGAATATAATGTTGCCTTCGAAAGTGGAGAATTCTTTTTAAAAATTGGGAAAAATGTTTTCCGCAAATACTGGCATTTTTGCAGAAAGGATAAAACTGCTAGAGCCCTATTAGATAACGCCTTCAAGGAAACGTGCGACGAAAGTAAGTTCAAAAAGTAGCGTATTAATTTTGTATTTTTTTAGATGGAAAATAGGCTTCACTTTTATATTTGGTGCCATCGACCAAATTTTGTTCCAGAAATTCATTTGGAAAGACAACCCATATAAAATTTACAATAAAGGACTCCCAGGAATCATTTTTGTTTCGTGCTAAAACCCAACAAGAGCTGGAAATTGAGAAACTCAGCAATTCAAACCTTTATTTTATGCCTTGGAGACGACATCTCTAAAATTTCAAATATTTGCGTCTACTTTGACGAAATTCGTTTTAAATTTTTTCGTATACCTAAGGCAGTTGATATACATGTTTTAAAATTATTTACTTGTTCAATTTAGATTGGAAAAGTGTTTTATAAACATGCTGTTTCCTTTTAAAGCCATAGGGTACACATGATTTATGAATTAATAACATTAGAACAATAAAAAATAACTACCTAATACATTTTTTTGTATAATCCTCATCCAGTTGGTTGAATCTTGATTGTTCATATGGGAAATTCGAAAATATAGGTTTTGGGAAAACGCGACACATAAATCAGTAGACATAGATGAGCCAATGATTAGTAGGTAGGTGTTTTTTTTAGAAATATCTTTTGTTTTAACATTTTTGGTAAAGTAATTACCAGTATACCTAATTTAGCGATGTCTGATAAATAAAATTTAATAATATTAATAACTGGTGATTATGAATCTATGCTCACTATTTATTGTTTTAATGTACTGGTGTTATAGATTAATGTCAATCATCCCTAACGTCAATAACCGACGATCGTAGACCCATGCTTTTTATTTATGGTTTTAATTTACAGAGATCAGAGATGTATACTTACTTTTCATTGTTTTTAAAAACATTAACCATAGATGAATATCCATCGTTCGTAACATTGATAACCGGCTATCATAGGCCTATCATTGCGATCATAAATCTATGCTCATATTTTATTGATTTTACGTACAAAAATCGTAACTTAAGGATTAAGAAAATTTACGTACAAACGTTTATTGTATTGATTATAGCTGTCATTGGCTGAAAATTAATGTTGACGTCCATTGATTTGATGTATGGGGATATAGTGGTAAACTAAGAACGTGATTTTCAACCCTTAATCTTGCTTTAAAATCGATCTCATAGAAATATAGCCAACCGAAAATGCAACCCAGCAGATTTAGCAAAGTAAATTTAAAACCAAGAAATAAATTACTTCTACCTATCTTTCTTATAATATCTTATATTTTAATGATATTTAAATTTTATTATCTATTGTAAAATGTTTTATTTATTAAAATTGTAAAAGTTTCCTGACTATTGGATAATTTTGGTTTGAAAATAAAAAATGTACTGTTAGTAATTAATATTGGCCCTGATGTCTTTCCTTGAATATCAGTCGATACATCACTGCTTCCAGATTTTTTTTACATCAGAGGATTCTACATGAAAAATTTTTCTCATCACCACCTTTTTCACTTTACTCAAAAGAGTAAGACTCCACCATTTTTCTTAATGATTAAAGTTTTTTTGGACGGCCGGCCATTCAAAATCGACTGCTATCATAACTATGGTGAAGATAGCAACTTTCATTGCACCAAAAGAAAATACTTACAAAAGACAAGAGAACGCTCAAAAACTATTATGTAAGAAAATAATAACGACACGACAAGACCATTTAAGATTTCAAAGTCAAGGTCAGTCAACCGGCTATGAGTTGGCTCCTCTGCTCTTCCATCTAGCAGAGTTCATGTCAATGCAAAGTAATAATTGCACCATTGAAAAAAACTAATCACAAAATAATTGACTTGAGGATATAAAAAACCACGAGCGAGTCACGCTAACTATACCGAGACTACATCACTTTGTTCTTATTATAGACATAGAACATTTCGAGATTGGTTCAAACGGATAGTAACTTATCTGCATGCCAGTAGTAAAACAACGATATGTTTTTTTCACCCCCTCTATTTTTGCTATCTTTATATGGTACCAAATATTACTATACAAAATTCTTGGTTCCTTCAATGCTGAAGTAAGGAGGCAATTTGACTGGAACATTAGTATGGTATACAAAGGAGAAAATATCCTCATCAAATAAAAATTTATTCGAAATATTTGCTAAACTTGTCGAACCTCTGAAATTGATTTTGTTGAAACACTTACCCAATTTAAGCTCTCAAAGGTTTGTTATTTGGAAAATACTTTATAATTTATAACTAAGGAATTATGACTGCTTTCTTAGAAAATAGATAAGATCTATTGTATAACAATATTTAATGCAGTACTACAGAAAAATAAATAATAAACTGGCATATGAATTAGAATCGCCGTTATCTTTATAGGTTTTAAATTTCCTGCTATAAAACATAATTCCGACCTTAATGTAGCAGAACGAAACCATTATTTGGTCTTTTCCACTAATGATTTTGTGTATGGTGTTTATGGAATTTAATACTACCAAGAAGATTTTGTTTTATGGTATTTCTGACAATGCCAGAGATTTATAATCAGTCATAATTAAAGTGCTGGGTTGTTGTCTTGTTATCGCAATTTTAACTATAATTCGTACCCTACAGGTTTACCACTGATTTTGATTATTATGCTTTTAAAAGAAAAAAAAACAGGAAGATTTTTTCATGCAATGAGCATTCCTGAGTATATTGCTCCAAAAGTCTTTAACTCAATCCCAGGAAACATTAAAAATTTAAATGGCAAAAAAATTTACAAAAATTATTAAAAAAAATTTGTGTAGGTACACTAAATCAAGACATTATTTTAGAGAAACAATTGAATTTCATTATTTCTAAGTCTATCATTGCACAAATGATGTGAAATAAGATAAAATCACATCTCCCAAGAATTACGACATTAGAAAATGTCTTAGACCGGTTTCGGCATTATTGTGCCTCATCAGTAAGAAGCAGACACGCTGGACATCCTATCTTTAAATGATGCCTGAAGAATGAATTCGACTCGCCTGGTTCTTAATAAAACTTGTTGCGTTGTAGCAAGTGTATCAAGAACGAGGAAAGCCCAACGTCCTTCACTTTAATAACAAAACCAAAGTTGGCAATTAATAGAAAATTGTATCGTATGTTTATATTATCTAATAGTTTAAATTAATATTTTTAGTTCTTATATTATATTGTTATCATGTATAGATACTGAAACAGGTGTTCTTCACCTATCAGGTCACATTTATTCACACTTTGTATGTTGTATTTTTTTCTTGTAATTTTCTTGTAAATAAATGATTATTATTATTAAATAAAAGAAAGATTGACAAAATACTAAATGAACGGCTAAAATGTATATAATAAGGGAATCAGAAGAACGATACAGATAATAATACCTGATAATATTAGAAACGTAGGAATAAGTGCAAGATACAAAATCAAAATTAGAAATAATAGGAGAATAGAAGTTGATTAGGAAGGAAACCAGTTGACAAACAAAAAGAGCAAGGGCACTTAGGTGCACTGGAAAAAATGGAAGGAAACATTGCGAAACTCGGAATAACGATTTTATAGATATATTAAAAAGAAGATGCAGAGATGAAGGAAGTTATTTTAAAAAATACACAAACCTTGACACTTTAGGCTATGGTTTATTGTATTTGTGTTGTATATGTATTTTAGCCTTCAAGTTAATTTTACCACGTTTTAATTAAATCAGTCTATTTAAATAACTAAAACTAACGATAATATTATTGATAATATCACTAGAATGTCTTTCCTATAAGGATCCTAACTTTTGCGTTTAGTATATCATTAGATAAGATCTTCACTACACTTTTCATTTACAGATAAGTTCATAATCGTTTAAGCTCCATGTTCTCAAGCAATTTTCTCAGAGTTCTAAAACTAAATGATATCATAATGTATTAATTCGAATTGGAGGTATACAGGGTGTCTTAAATAAAAATTGTTATTAATCTTTAGGTAATAAGAAAATAGAGTTGAATTTATGGAGGATCTGCTTCGTTTTCATATTTTTTTGTTGTGCTTTGTTTACTCATAAAACTTCCTAAGCTACATTGATATTTAAATAATTAATTTTTAGTTTTAGTTACTGTGTTGTCATCTTTCATTAAACTGTCAAACAGTGTTTGAAAAAAGGGTCAGATCAGATTTAACCATGTGTCATTGTTTTTAATAAATGTTTAAGATAACATGCATGTCCAAGCCTAATTCTAATTAAAATAGGGATATAATTCAGATTAATCTTCTGATAAAATGTATGTATGTTTATTTGATCTGAAAACAATACGTCAAAAACTAAAGATGGTATTAAAACTACCGTATTGTGGAATACCTTATTCTTTATAGTTGGTACACCCGATAGAGGCAAAACTGGAAAAACATCTTTAGTATATTTTTGATTCTATACCATAACCATTAACTAGAATTACCCAGCAAGCGTCAGTAGATGATAATCTGTATAACATTCAAATTATGTTAATTACTTTCTTTAAAAAAAAGGAAAGAAATTATTTTACATCTATGGTTACTAAGCTGAAAAACCGTCACTAGATAAAAGAATTAATTAATAAGATTAAGGTTTTTAAACAATAAAATAATAGATATTTAGAACTGGTAAAGCTATCACAATTTTTAATTTCAATACAAAAATATAAAATTCTACTTATTTTATCATTATTCACTATTATTTGGATAAGAAAAATTAAAGCATTATTAGCTAACGGACTTTGTAATGGTCCGCGACAGATCAAATCCGCGGCAAAAGTTCACCTGTTCCTGTGTAATCAACAGGAAAAATACAGCAACGGTTGCTTCCACGGAGAGCCAGATCCTACGGATCATTTCCCCCCTATCGTACCAAGCAAACAGGAGGGGACGGGTTCTTATATCTTACGAGGTTGTCGAAGCAGCAATATGACCAGAGGGTGGGGAATTCTCCACATTTTTAGAACATGCAATTTTTCAAAATAATTCAAATTTTGTCAGATTCGTGAACAGCGACCACAAAAACTATATAAAATATAAATATTGTTTGAAAAATGGAATACTGTGGTTAAAGTATAGTATTCTACTCACATATAATGGTTTTTATTTACTCACATTATATACTGATTGAATAGAATAATATAATATAATATACTATAAAATTTAATAATTATTATCTAGATAAACAAAATAAATAAAAAAAGGTCCTGCGTATAAATACCTCACCCGATTTTAACAGATACCAGGCATAGATAACGTCCTTAACTTGTAAAAACAGGTATTCACTTTTTTATTTATTTCATTATTTTGTATCTTTGATGGTAGTGTTAAAATGTTTTAGAGGGATTTAATGCATTATTGCTTACAATGTTCATTAACACTGTATCGCTAATTTGTCTTCCTGAAATTCGTTTATGCTTGAAAGATTTAAAGACAAAAATATCTCTGAATACATGGCATTGTTAAAAGCCTCTCCTTTTAAAAGCGTTGTACCTATATATTCGAAAAATTAGATTTTTTAGCAAAAGCAAGTAAACCACTTAACAATTTCTTGGGTGGTTACTAAAAGAAGTTTTAACGAATAGCGATTAAAAAGTTTACACTAGTAGTTTAAATTAATATACAAGATTTTCTTTAATGTAAGACCGTGTCCTTTTTGATACAGACCATAGGGTTACGCCCTCGTAGGTGAAAGTTCGATATATCGGTTATTAGAGTTGAAGTATGCAGTCTTTTTTAAATTATTTTCAAATGTATATGGTGTTTTATATTACCAGGGTAAAACAAACGTATTTTCTTAAATGGGACACCTTTTAGGGTGGATATAAGCAGTATCAAATTAATAGGTTGCTTGAATAAACTTGACAATCATAACACTGGGATGTACATGATCATGCGCAATGGAAGCCTGTCATTAGTCACGCAGCAATTGAAAAGGCGGTTAAGGGATTTTCTGCTGCAGGGATATATCCTCTAAACCAATATCGATATTATGACGATGAGCAGAAGAGCAACGGCCTTCCAATAGTACTGATGCTAGCAAATTGTACATTTTGAAACCCATTGTATCGCTAGACGACATTTCACCTCTTTAAAGACCCTCTACCGCAGTTTTCAAGACTACTAGAAAACAAGATGTTAGAAAAAAGGAGATATTCGAAATCATACTCCTAAATGGCACAAAAGTTTGTTTTCTAAAAGCTCTAACTAAACCTGACCACCTGGTTTGCTGTAAAATAGACATTAGTTATAGAATAATAATGAAAATTATGTCTATTTACGGGTCCAATTTTATTCAATTCTCTTCAAAAAGGACAAAATTAACGAAATATACCTGATAGTGTCATACATTTAATGCCCCCTTAAGCTTTAAAATAGCATCAGGTGCTGCATCTTGTAGTGTTTATAATTGGCTCGTAAAACCCAGTAACTTTTTGCCATCCCCCATTTTTGAAGGTCTTTGACATTTCACAAGCATGAATTTGGTGATAAGATCAAAGTGAATGTTGTTGCTTGTTTTATCGGAGAAAACTGAACTCAGTAAGTACAGCTATATACTGAAATATCTGCGTATGTTGGGTAATAAAGATTAACGCTGACGAAACCTTCACCTTCACAGAAAATCGTCCAATTTCACAAAAATATTTGGCTACTAAATAAGACTTTTTTTTCTGGTCATAGTTAGGACAATTGCGAGTATCATCAGATTCAACAGGCAATCTATAATTTATGTGGTGCTTTTGTATTTTGCACAGCCACTTTTATTTTTACTGATTCCACGATTTTATTTTCTAAAAGTAAATGGTTCATTGCTACTTATGCAACATGGTATCTCGCGAACATTGAAAGGCATGTTTACCGTTTTACGTAAAAATTCATACAAGAATGTGCTCCTAATGTTGCCACTCGTGACTACTAAATATTTATATCTTAGAGTGAGAGACTCTCACACAAGTTTCTGTATTCGCTTATTTTACATTCAACGCCGGGGTTATTTATCATAGTGTCCTCCTGTTCGGAAAGCTCTCAGCATTTTTTTGTTACACTTGGTTAGGTGCATTTGCTATTTATCTTAAAAAATTTTCAACAAATGGAATAAAATAAAAAACACTCTTCTTAAGAATAAGCGTTATATAGAAATATTTAAACATCGTGGGTAACACTGAGTTATTGTGGTAAATGCCAAATGCACTCTGATCATACATTATAAACGACATCATGCGGCGCAGCCCCTAAATTAACAGTTATGTTTGTTTACCTTAACAGTTATGTTTGTTTACCTAATGCGACATCATGCGGCGCGGCCCGTAAGTAATCGAAATGGACAAGCGTATAGGAAAAACAAACTTTTTTCTTATCTTCTCTCGCTTCACAGCTGTCAATTGACAACTTATTACGGAATTCCTATGGTAATTCGCAAATTCGTTTTCATAAAAGGAATCAAAAAGGATTATTTACAAAAATTGTGTTAAGCTTCACATTTTAAAAATAATTACAAATATATTGAGTGTTCCATAACATGATGCTCTGTCCAGTTTGTATTTTTTCCAATGGAATATCCTGTATTTAATTTTTTTTCCGATTACCGTAGTACAATCCACTTGTATTGGGTTATAAGTATTTGTAAGATGTTTAAGGTTGGAATTTTGGAAATTCAATCATTTTTTAAAAATTGTTTATCCATGCTGTCCTGCTGTATACTGTAGCAAATGGATAATATATCTAGCAGTTGAAAAACTGAAAAATTTTCTCTTATAATATCACAAGAGCTTAAATTATTTCCGCAAATTTTCTTGAGGGCACAAATGTTCCTAAAATATTCGTGCCCGATGTTCTACTTTAGTAAATGTAAAATATTTATGACCGCGAAAATAAGTGAACTTGTATTGTATTTTTATTTTAGCCACACTCAAAAATTCTGTTTTTTGTCACTAAGAGAACAAATTATTTTCATATAAAGGCATTGCGAAAATAAGTACGAAAAAATGCAATGCCTCCTGTACTATTAATTAATTAAACAAATTTTAATTTTAAAATTCGCTGAGTAATAAATTACACTATTTATTATACTAACTTTTTCAAAATAAATTCGGAGTCGAGCGCGAACATTTTTTACATAGAAATAATCTCCGCATATAAGATTTTAATCAAAAGCATAGACTTATTGCAATCACGTGTATTCATAATATTTAATCAGGCGTTTATTAGAGTTTAATTAAACTTAAAGTGTTTATGTTCACACATTTTTTTTAAATTACCTCACATTTCAATTTGTATCTCACGACTAACATTACAGAAAACTTGGCGATTAAAAAAAATTAAAACTACCTATAACCACTTAGCTATTTAAATCATAATGCTCCTGTAATGGTATCAATATTTATGTTCCAATCCTCACCTTAGCGATAACCTGTAAACACCTAATCGAACGGTCATTTTTCAAATGTCACTTATAGATAAGTAAATGTTTAGCGATCATATCGAGTAATATTGATTGGTGTACGAGAAGAAAAAATTGTACTGCACTGTATAAGTATAAAATGTTGTCCCAATAAAGTTATAGGAAGTCACAGGGTCGCTCACCTGCGTACTTGTATTTTGGAGGAAATGATAAATTGAGAAATTACCCAAGACATTTTATAATCGCAGCCGCGATTCAAAAGCTAATGGTTTTATAAACGATGCTAAACTAATTGCTATAACTAAAGCTATTTTTAATATAAAAGTAAATAAGTAGATCATCTTTCAGTAATTTCATGATAAAAAAAATGACTATAATTAATTGTGTACAAGATTATTTCCTTTAAAATTTGGACGGATAAATTAGCATCAAGAAAAATGATTCAAATCTTCAATAAAAATTTGATAAATTAAAAAAAAAACATAATAAGAGCAATCAAATTTTGTTCATGACAAATTTGTTGATAAAACACACCTCAAATAAACGAAAGAACATTAAAATTTGTTTGATGAACAATATTCAGAAGAAAACACGTGGCAAAACACTCAGAAAATAGAAAAGACCATAAAAAAAGTACCTCTGGTTAAGATAGGAAACTTCCTGAAATAACCTGTTGGATAGTTTTCTGGGGTTAACAAATTATGTTTGTTATAGTTTTCGTGATGACCCCCCCCCTGTTATTGCTAGTGATTTAAAATAGCGATTTTTGAATGATTATTTTTTTCTCGGTATTTGGTCTATGAAAAATTCTCAAAAAATTTATGAGGAAATATCTTTTGGAGATCATACAAATTTTTTTCGTCGACCTCTACAAAAAATGACATTTTACGTACTCATTTCCGAATGAAAAGTCGACTATTTTTGAAGGCAAGTAAGTTTCGTCCTTAAATGACTCGCACCGTGCCGTATCCTAGTGACCACAGCGGACGAAAACTGTTTGCGGACGAAAAGTGTTTATTTATTTATTCAATAAATACAATGAATGATAAGCGATAAGTGCATGAAAGGCATCCTAAAACATCATCATCATTATAAATAGAATTATACCCAAAGACCAGACATCTGTATGAACCTTGACAGATCTTCTTTCCAATTAAGTATTCCCAGAGCATTTACTTCAGAATTTCAAGGAATCAAAAGAGTCACCATGTGTTAATTAAGCAGGTTTTTTCTTTACCTTTGATTTTCCAAAAATATCCATTCAGGCAAGTCGTTCCCGCATATACACCTACTTGAATTTTCGTTCCAGTCTTTTAGTGTTGCTCAGCATAGATTTAAATTACAAAAATTTGGGGAAAATGACATGTCATACTTTTATTAGTTTGCGGACTAAAAATGCTTGCCTTTAAAAATGGTCGATTTTTCTTTCGGAAATTAGTACGTTTTTGTAGAGGTCGACGAAAAAATGTAATGCGTGTCTCGGCGAAAAACTGTATTGTCTCGCCTGCTTGCTAGCCTCGGCTGTCAATTTGCAGACAGTTTTTCCTCCTTGGCACATAAATAACTATTTGAGCCCTCAATTCCGGACACAAAATTGTATTTTAAAATATTGTTTTTAGTCGAAAAATCTACAACTATGATTTTCTTTCAGGTTTTTGAAAGGGGATGCGATTAAATATTTTTTTATCTTAAGACTTAATCTGACTAAAAATTTAGATTCTACTGAAAATTTTGTCATTTTCAGCATTTTTACCAGTTTAAGTAAACTGTAAACTGTTATCTAGCTATTTTTTAAAAATCGCGTTTTATGGTCTTTTAATAATTTTTTTTAAGATTTAACCAAATAGTTGGATTCCACGAGAAATTTTACAACACCTATACAGGATGTCCCACGACGTACCGTTCACAGTCCAACCAAGTACTATGGACCTAGGCCAAAAATCTCAGACCAATCAAATTTGGAACACTGAGTGTGCTCCCTGAGCTCAATAAAATAGGTTTTAAAAAAATTTTAATTTCAGGTCCGGACTTAGTTTTTTTTAGATTTTTATTGGTTTTTTGAAAACAACACCCTGTAAGCCAGATCAGACAATTTTTATTTTTCTTACTTTAAAGCTTAAGGATGATACTAAGCAACAGTTAAAAAAAATTGAATGCGCAACTTTTTGTTTCCTGCGGAAAAAAATAAAACTAAAAGTAGTATAATTTTAATGGATTCACATTCTTCTTATGACTGATGCGGCACTACATTGATAGCACATCATTATTTTTCAACAAATATCATAAGGAAAGTTCATTTTACTCGATATAAAGTATTATTCAATCAACCGTTGAAATTCCAGGGCCGTATTTATTTTTTTATTGATTCTGTAAAAACAACACCCTGTACAAATTTTCTTTCTGTAACGTCAAAGAAAAAACTATTACTTTTGATTATTGTGCAAATGCAAGTAGGCTTTGAATTTGATTTGATTTGACGTCAATTTTGACAGTTTGTGAAAGAACGTGGTGAGCGACTGATAGAAGACCAAAAAGAGGGTATTTTGGAAATGGTAAATCAAAATGAGAAGCTAAGTACCCGGCTAATATCCAGTCTTTTGAATATTTCTAAGTCCACAGTTTTCAGGACGTTAAAGAAAGATCTCCTACATCCATATTACCCCCAAGAGACTGCAAAAAATAAATACGGCCCTGGAATTTCAACGGTTGATTGAATAATACTTTATATTGAGCAAAATGAACTTTCCTTATGATTTTTGTTGAAAAATGATGATGTGCTATCAATGTAGTGCCGCATCAGTCATAAGAAGAATGTGAATCCATTAAAATTATATTATTTTTTAATTTATTTTTTTCTGCAGAAAACAAAAAGTTGCGCGTTCAATTTTTTTTAACTGTTGCTTAGCTTCACCCTTAAGCTTTAAAGTGAGAAAAATTAAAATTGTCTGATCTGGCTTACAGGGTGTTGTTTTCAAAAAACCAATAAAAATAAAAAAAAAACTAAGTCCGGACCTGAAATGAAATTTTTTTTAAAACCTATGTTATTGAGCTCAGAGAGCACACTCAGTGTGCCAAATTTTTACTTTTAGATATACTTAACGTAGAATAATTCACAAATTTTCAAATATCACCCTGTATATCCGTCAAAAACGCAACAAGGCATATATATGGTTAGACTGTGTACAGTACGTCGTGGGACACCCTGTATACTACACATTCACATTCTTATATAAAGTATAACATTTTCAAAATTGCCTAAACCTATTGATAGAATATCTAATGAAGAATTTTTTTTAATAAAAACGTGTCATAAATAAATTCGAATAGACAGTTTTAGGGTCAATGAGCCTTGAATATATTTCATATATGCCAAAATCAGTAGCAAATCACAAATTCAGAGAATTCGATCAAAAGCCATTTAACGTAAGATTAGTACGTTTAAAGAAACAGTCACTCTGTAGGTCGTAATGCACCAATTAGCAGCTGAAAATGTTGAACAGCCATATATATCTACTTCTGTCGATATCAGTAATTTACCTACTTCTAATGATAACAACCTGTTCTCTCTCGTCGAGAAACCATCTCGGCAAATAAATACGTTCGATCCGACTGAAGAATTGCAAAACAAGTGAATTCGAAAGTTTGCACTGCCCCAAATTACGTAACTGTCAATAGTTTCTCTCTGATATAGATATACCTGCACCGTTGATCGCAAATACTTAATCTTCTATGCCCATGACCAGCTCTCAATTGTCAGTGTTATGCAAACATGTATTTATGTTTCCTGTCCGAACGAAAAAAGTATGCACAATTTACAAGTTAGTCGGTTGCAGTTCGCGTAATTTTGCATCTGGTAATTTAAACAATTATGCAATAATATCATTCTCACACATTTTATTAAATCGGTAACAAAAAGTAAACAAGACATTTTCAAAATAAACAAATGTTATTTTAAATTGTTTAACCTTCGACGGGTCTGTGGGTTCCAGCGAGACCCCACTTGCCATATTTTAAAGTTGATTATGAGCATTTGAGCTTTCATAACATCTCAATCTGTTGTATTCTACGCATGGCGAAAAGAGTACTCCCGGAGTTATGGCGTCACAAAGTGTGACATCGTGTATAATACATGGAGATGCGACAGTGAAAGACTACCGGAAAATTGGAAGGGATACATATATTGTTACAATTAAATGATTTAGAGTGGAAGCGAGGATTCTAAAGTACCGGAATATCATAGTATAGAACAAAAGGAACCGGAAAATATTTCGGAAAATTTAGGAGAGAGAAGAGATCTTACCAATTTTCCTGTTGTGACAATCACAATAGTGACGTTTGAACTTGTAATTATTTTAAGGGGGAGTGTTTTCTTTCACAACATTGTGGAATAAAACATTACACAAAGTAAGTGCCAACGTCGTGGAGTATTTGGGGTCCCATGTTAGTATAAAAATATCTACAATATCGACTATTACATATTGTCTATAGATTTTTCAATGGTATGTGACAAAGTGATTAATGATATATTTCTCAAAAAAACTAGACTACTTTGGAACTAGAGAAAAACTACATAAATGGATCGAAGGATATTATCGAACAGGTCTAACAAGGTTAAGATTAGAAACTGTCTTATAAGGAATTCCTTAAGGCTCTATTTTTGGCCCAACAATACGTAACAAACCTACACGTCGTCAATCATCCAAATCATGCATTTTTTGGAAACTATTTAATCAATTTTGATAATACCTCTCCCAAAGAAGTAATTACCGAAATAAAAGAAAATATCAATCCGAAAAAAACTCCAGGTTTTGATTTAATTACTGCAGAAATTTTAAAACAATTACCCAAAAAAGCAATATTTAAACTAAATAACCTAATAAATGCTGCATTCAGATTGAAGTATGTACCCAGCCTTTGGAAAATTGCGGAATGATATCCAAGCCAGGGAAACCACCACATGAGGCACCGTCATACAGACCGATCTCATTACTGCCTGTTATGTCGAAACTATTTGAGAAACTCCTAAAACCACTTATCGAAGAAAGAGAAATTATCCCTGATCACCAATTTGGATTTAGAAATAAGCCACTCGACGATTGACCAAGTTCATAGAATAACCAACATTATAGAGAAATCATTAGAAGAGAAAAACATTTGTGCTACTATCTTTCTTGATGTAGCACAAGCGTTTGATAAGGTTTGGCATGAAGGATTTTTCTTCCAAAACAATACACAGATATCCTTCATTCATATATATCGGAAAGATATTTTAGAATTAGGCAAGAAGAAGCCTATTCCGATCTTAAAGAAATTAAAGCTGGAGAACCACAAGGAAGTGTCCTAGGACCTGTCCTATACTTACTGTACACTTGTGATATTCCAGAGTTATAAAATAATACCATAGCCACCTTCGCCGACGACACTGCCATTCTAGCAGTAGGAAAGAGCAATGAAGAAGCCACCAACAAGCTGCTAACAGCTGTCCACCTTATCTATGACTGGACGAAGAGATGGAAAATTAAACTAAATCACTCCACATTAACTTTACAAACAAAAGGATAGATCATATTCCAGTCAGAATAAACAATAACCTGGTTCGATATTCAAACTCAGCAAAATACTTAGGTATTACCTTAGATGCCAAACTCCAATGGAAAGTGCTTGTTAAAAAGAAAAGAGAAGAACTGTCTCTACATAATAAGCTTATGCTTTATAAGCAGATACTTAAGCCTGTATGGACATATGGTATCCAACTATGGGGATACACCAAAGCAAGCAACTTAGCAATCATCCAAAGACTTCAAAAAAAAGCACTGAGGAACATAGTAGATGCCCCTTGGTACATTCGCAATAGTGATCTCCATAGGGATCTGGAAATGGACACTGTTGACCAGACAATCAAGAAATTAGCCAAGAGTCATGAAGAAAGACTTCATCATCATGTAAATGGCGGGGCTATCCAGCTCCATAACAATACTGGGTTAGAAAGAAGACTAAAGAGGATCAAGCCCTTTGACTTAGTTTAGTGTTTTTAGTGCAAAAACAGAGCTTGTGTGTGCACGTTAAAGTTTAGTGCAATCCATTCTACAGAACCTAAGGAACGCTGATGAGTATACCTTATCTTTAAGTTTCAAGTTTAAGATTAAGTTAAAATTAAATTGCTCATTGGTCACTGTTGACCAGATTGTAATATACTAAATGCCTATATGGGTGTTTAATAATAATAAAAAAAAATTGATAAACTTCAGGCATCGAGTTATGATGTAAAGATACTCTGAACTAAAAAAATGCTGTGTTCTTCATCTAGGTGATACTAAACCATATTTAAATTATACGGCATATTCTTTTACGTATACAATCAGTAGAAAGTCATATCTAGAACGTTACCATCAATAACAAGTTAATTTAGCACTTACCACAAATAAAAAAATAACAAAATTAAAACATAGTTTCCTTCCTAATACTTTTAGTACTCTGTAATTTATTCATTTTATAATAACGTCAATATCACCATCGCTTTTAAAGAAATTCAAACGACAAATTAATTCGACAGAGTTCGAGCCTGAATAGGTTATCATAATATTCATTGTTTATAGCAGTTGATTAAAATTCATATTTTTAATAAAATTATTCAATTAAGTTATAATAATAACCATAGAATATTACGGAAATGCGATACCGTTGTGACGTAGACCACATAAAATATAAATTTTATTGGTAGAAATAGTTTATTAATATATAAAGAATGTGGAACGGCATGTTTTATTGACATTTATAGAAAATAGTCATGACTTTTTCTGTCGTTTGCTTTTACTTTAGCAAGTCTGTTCTGACAACTAATTTAGTTTCTATATACCTCATTCTGATTATTAATTATTAATCCATTGACTAAATTGGCACATGGTTGGCATTAATAAATGCTAAATCTTAACAAAACCTAAATATTTTAATAGTGTTTTCAATTCCTAGAGCCATTTTGAAAACACATTGTTTACTGTGTTTAAAACTCTGTACACATTTTTTTATATGGATACTTTCCAATAGTTATTATGTAGATTTACTGAAATAGGTGCATTGTATTTGTAAGGTTTCTTTTGCAGGTCATAAGAAAATTAATATTAGAAACATGTCCGGTATTGGCATTATATTTTATTACCATTTGTAAGTACATCTGTCCATGAGATGGCTCGTGGACGATTCAGAGCGCTGTCTGAAGCTTTTTAAGTGCAATAAAATAATTTTCACATGATAACAGATGAAATATGGATCCATCATTATACTCCAAAGTCAAATCGGCAGTTAGGAGTGAACAGCAACCGACGAAAGTGACCACAAACGCAAATGTGAACTGGTAAGGTTTTGGCCTCCGTATTTTGGAATGTGCACGATATTTTACCTTAAGAAAAGAATAATGTATGAAGGAAAAAAATTGCGAAAAAACCACCCCAACTGAAAAAGATAAAAGTGCTCTGTCACAAGCCTATCCTAACAATAGCAAACACGCACGAAATGTACTTTCAATTGCTTCTTTATACAGCGTATTCTCCATATCTGGGTCCCACCGACTAGTGACTGCCCATTTTGAGGCTAAAGATAAATCATTCTACAAAAAGCTTCTGAAAGTTTGAGAAACATTGGAATGAGAGTATCATTCTTGATGAATAAAGTCAGACTTTGCCTAAATGTTGTTTTATTATTAGTACAACAAAATCTAAAAACTTGGATTTTAATACCGAAGGTAATTAGATGTAAATAAATTTATTTCTAAAGTCAAAATGACTGAACAAACATTTTGAAGTCTGTAGAAATGACCGGGATATTATAAGCTTATAACATGATAGTTACGCTATCAATAAAAAGGGTTATAACTCCCTTGGGATATTAGAGGTGCCTTAATTTCCGTTGTTAGGATATTTTGACGTTTGTTGAATATTGCTGTCAATGCTTCATTATATTTAATGAATTTTCATTGCTGCTTTGTGTTATAAATTTTATTAAAATCGATCAGAAATAGAATAACCTATGTACCACGGGAATTAATGAGCCTTAATTACCTGTGGCAATTCCTGTCCCTCGGGCCAGAGGCCCTTGGGACGCAAACCTTGCCTTATGGAATTAAGGCCCTTATAATTCTCTTGATACATAAATTACTATTTTCCGGTATTTTTTCTGTCCTGGATACATAAAAAAGAAACTAATCAATCAGTTACTGCAATTTACAAAAAAGGAGACAAAATGGATCCGTCGAACTACAGACCTATAAGTTTGCTTCAAAAATCATGGAAAGTATCATCGTGGATTCAACAACAGACTTTCTAACAACTCATGATGTGATACCTCCAGAGCAGCACGGATTTGTCAAAGGAAAGTCAACCACCACTAATCTTTTAGGCTGCATCAATGACTGGTCTCACTCTCTTGATAAGAACATGCCAATTGACGTAATAAACCTTGACTTCGCCAAAGCTTTTGACAGGGTTCCTTTCGGTAGATTGCAATTTAAAATTGAATCTCTTGAAATTCGTGGTAAACTTCTGTCATGGATTCAAAATTATCTTACCAGCAGAAAGTTTCGTGTTAGGATTCGCCAATCCTACTCATCAGATAGATCAGTAACAAGAGGAGTGCCACAGGGTTCTATACTTGGCCCACTCCTCTTTATTGCGTATACCAGATCACTGCCTCTCTACATTCGGTTGAAAAAAGCACTCTACGCAGATGATGCCAAAATTTATGGAAATCCCCTAGTAGATCGAGATTTAATTCAAACGGACCTAGATTCTATCAGTGAATGGTGCTCCAATTAAATACAGAAAAGTGTGTCATTTTTCATCTTGGAAAAAACAATCCGCGTTTTCAATATTCGCTCGAAGGCCTCACGTTGGCACAAGTGACATCAGTGGTAGATTTAGGAATAACCATTACATCAGATTTAACGTGGTCTGAACACGTCATGAAAACTTGTAAACGCGCCAATTCGGTTTTGTATCTGCTTAAAAAAACGTTTTCAAAAGTATTCTATCAAACCTCTATCAACCTGTATAAAACCTATGTTCGACCTCTTCTAGAGTACGGGGGTGCTGTGTGGTGTCCGATACTTGTACGAGACCAGAATCTTCTGGAAAGTGTTCAACGTCGGGCTACTAGAATGTCGTACGGTGTTATTCGTCCTTCGTATGCTGAAAGGCTAGAAATGGCAAAAATTCCTAGCTTTTCCGACCGTCGTTTACGTGGTGATTTGATTATTACTTTTCGAATTCTGAAATTTAACTATGGCAACCTTAGTGACATTTTTCTCTTAAACGTCGACAATCGCCTACGGGGTCAGAAGTTGAAATTAAAAAAGGGCAGCTTTACCAGCAGGCAAAGACAGACATTCCTCTCCAACCGTTTCTTCGATGTATGGAACAATCTTAGTGATGAACTTTTTAGCGCAGCATCAATTAACATCTTTAAAAACAAAATTGATGAACTCTTGTTTTCTTAATTGTTTTTTTTTCTCTTTTTTATTGTTCCTTAATATCCTTTATTTTGTTTTTTTAAGTGTTTACTAGGTTATAACTTCATTAGTGAATAGGCTATCATAGGTTTATGCCTCAGCCTGGAGGTTTATGCCTCAGCCTGGAAACTATTGTGGCTTATTATACTTTTAGTTCTTTTAGGCAACAACAAGATTTAATTTAACTTTGATGAATGGACCACAGAACTTTTTAACAAGAAATATACCCAATCTTACATTTTGGGAGTCATATAAATAATTATATGTGTTACCTAGATAAAAAATAAAAATAAAAAGAATCTAAGATTTCCTATAAAAACTGGATTTTCAAAATTTATAGATCATAAAAGTCATAAAATTATAAAATAAAAACGAGTAAAAAAATAAAATAAAAATCTGTATATATTATGACTGCACACGAAATAATTAATTGAAAAATAAAATCAACCATTCTTTGATGTGAATAATTATTATATTAAGAATGACTTAATGAATTAACGTAAACGGAAGAGTCGACTAATTTTGGATGGTTTATTCAAGGAGGCGGTAAACAACCGGTACACTGATACCTCCGATTGGTCTTCTAGAAAACAAAGAGGGGGCAGCCGGTTGCCTACCAGAACGCTTTAATCACGTAATAATCATAATAACAACATTAACGGTTAAAGTTGTGACGAAACGAAATGTCTTGAGTAATTACAAAGAAAGAATGGCTTCTTCCTCGACGGTTACTGTGGTCAGTACACGGCATGGGAGAATAAAATGTATCGCTTTAACTAGAGATGCCGCTAGTACAAAACTCTTTTATAAACCGAGGGAGTCGTAACATCCCCAAATAATAATTATTATTAAATAAAACTCATCAATGTCAGTACCACAAGTTTATTACTAAATTTTAAGGGGCTACTAGTTTCGACATACTGCCATCATCAGTCCCATAGGGTACTGAAGTCAAAAAAAAAACATCAAATTGAAAAGATTGAAAAAATCATTGAAAACATTTTTTAAAAAAGTGTCACTAATACTAATATTACAAACTAGTGGTGAAAAAACATATTATTATTGTATTATTAAAACCAAACCGAACAAACTACAATAATAATAATATGTTTTTTCACCACTAGTTTGTAATATTAGTATTAGTGACACTTTTTTAAAAAATGTTTTCAATGATTTTTTCAATTTTTTCATGTTTTCAATTTGATGTTTTTTTTTGACTTCAGTACCCTATGAGCCTGATGATGGCAGTATGCCGAAACTAGCAGCCCCTTAAAATTTAGTAATAAACTTGTGGTACTGACATTGATGAGTTTTATATAATAACATTGGCGACATTTGAGGATTATGGATAACTTACTTAGTTTAATTATTATTATTTTATTACATTATTTACTAGATAAGGTGTGACTGGATCTAAAAAAAAAAGAAATTATATTTCAAGATTTAGATAAGGCATCCTTGAAAAAAACTAAACATTCAAGTAGAAACTTGTTAATAGAAAATAAAAATGCTATAATATTTATAAGAACTAATGGAAACTGGTTAGATTTAATGGTCGGGAAGTCGGGAAGAATAAATTCTACCAGGTCAAAAAATGTATTCTAATAGAAATTAAGATAAAAATAATTATTTAATATTTAACTGATTGAATACGGGTGATAACAGAATAATTATTAGGTGGTAAGTAAAGATATAAAAATATAAAAATTGTATGCAGCAAGAAAAATGTGAATTGCAGAAAAAAACTTGTACAGGGGAGAGTGACCTCTTATAAAAAGGTGACAGCCAGAATGTTGTCGACATCTGGTTCCTAGGAGGGGCAAGCGCAGATGCAAAAACGGGAAAAGTAATCAGTGAAGGAAGAAGAAAATTATTCCAACTTCTCAAAAAAAAATTTTTGATTTTGACTTCCCTATCCTTACATTCAGAAAATAAGTTATTAAAATACCTAGATTTTGTGGCATACAGACAGAAATAGTGTATTTTAGTTTTTCTAGCAATCGGAGATTGAAATTAAAATTCTCTAGGTGTCAATCAAGACTTTTAAAAAACAAATACAAGGTAGACCACAGATAAAACAGGTTTATAAATAAAACAACAGGAATGCCATTTAAAACAAAGAATACTATTTCATTTAAACCCAAATTTTTTGTAAATTATTGTTACTTTCATATCTTAAACGTAAAAGAAGTTTAAAATTATTTTTTTGTACGCAAAGTAGTACTTTCCCGCATACTTGCAGCAATTTCCCGTATACTTGCAGCAATTTCCCACACGCTTATTTTAAAGCAAAATTGCCATATTATAGACGCATTTTTTCTTATATTTTACAATTGTTTTAGTAATGTACTTGATTTTTTTATATTTAAACAATATAAAATAATGCAGATTTAGGTATAGTTTACATCAACTTTGACGTGTTACAAAATTTTTATGTCAAATGCGGTTTGCTCACTTAGCAACCAAAATACATTGTCATACAACGCTTTCATGTCAGTTCAGTGTCAGTGATGTTTTCAGTCGCATTAAAAAAACTGTTTTAAAAATGGACACTGAAGGAGGACTTCCAGAAGATGTCCTTCAGTTATTTCTCTCGTAGAAAAAATATTGTTCCTAACACGTGCGAAAAGTAGTTTTCCCGCAAAACATAACTTTGCGTACTGATTAGGAAAACTACTATTTTTGTTTAAATAATAAATTAATAATGTTTTAGCGGGATATAAATTTGAAATTAAAAGGGCCGGTTTAAGTTTTCGTGATTTGGTTTATCATATTATTTGCAATTAGAGAAGATATCATCTAAATCTGTAGTTTTGCTATAAATACTGCAAAGTATGATATTTTTTACAAGAAAACTGAAAATCCCACAACGAAAATTGTAAAATATTAAAGACCTACACCCAAATGGGTAATTTTGGACGAAAATTTTATTTGCAATATCGAAATTATCAAAGTATTATAATTGGTAGGAGAGAGGGGCGCCAAAATTGTGGGAAAAGGCCAAAAAGGTCTGAAAATTACGTAAAATGCATTTTAGGCATTCCAAAATTTTCTTTTTAATTAAAATAATTAGGAAATTGTGAATTTTTAAAATAATATAATATCCATAATCCATATTGTAGGTTTCCATTTTTTACAAAAATAACACCCGTTAAAAATGAGTACAAAGCTCTATTTATTGAAGATAAATCGAAAGGGGTAAAAATGTGTTAAAAAAAATCCGTAAAATAATTAAAAGGTGTGAAAAATTAAGTGAAATGGTAAAATCACCGATAAATTGTATTTTTTGTATGAAAATACAAAAGATATGTAAAATTGAAAACTTGAGATTTTCAGTAGTCAGATTATAATTTTGACACCAACAACTTTTTCTTGTTATTGGTTAGAGCCACATTTTTGTATTGATTATGCACAGAAGTTCTAATTCTCGTTACGCCCATGTGAACATTCTATATCCTAGTAAAGTCATATAATTCACAGTTAACTATAACAATGACTATTTCGCTATTACCTAAAATATCGGATTACAAAATAAAATTTTCGAAAAAATTGAACTTTATGACTTACATTGTTTATGTTTTGACTGGTGCAAATCCATGGCAGGATCACGTACATACCTAAAAAGAAACAAAAAAGGAATTTTAACAAAACTGCATATATGTTGATTTATGTAGTTGTCAAGACATTTTTTAAATCAGATTTACTGCGAATATATCCGAGCACGAAATAACAATTTGAGTGGAGATCGTTAAAAGTTATGTCTCTATTCGTGGCGTTATAGTTGAGCATATGTAAAAATACAGAGTGTTTCGTGTTTATTTACCTAATAAGTATGTCAACAAAAAATTTAAAACGTTATGCTAATATGTTTAAAGTTTTAAAAATATTTTGTTGGTCAAACTTGTACAACTTTTTAGGTTGGGATTAGGGAACATAAACAATAATTATAATAATTTTTTATCGTCCATTTTTTAAACAAATAAATAATTTTTAAGCTTATTTCATAAAGAATTGTATATTTTACATTGAAGTAAATGCTATTATTTATTTTTTCTCAATATAAACGCAGCATATAAATTTGAAGGATTTCCGACTTGTCTAAAAATCCTTTTTACTTAAAACTCCTTCGCTAGATAGAATTGAATTCAATTGAAGTGAATAATTTTTATTTATTTTTTAAATTTATTATTAATTTTGTTCACTAAATTCCATCTAAGGAGGTAATGAAGATGCCATGACACAACCATTTCTCTAATTCAGAAATGGGAGATATGATTTGTGTTTATGCACAAATAAATTTTTCTGGACTTGCTGCTGCCATCTAACAATTAATTATTTGAAAGACTACTATGTCGAAATATATTAAAGTAAATTATATAGATACTGTGGCTAGAATATTTTAAATGCAAATATCTCGAATTGAGCTGAATTTATGCTATTAAAATAAGTATACCTTTTTTGTTCAAATTTACAGGGTGTATCATAAAGACTTGAAAAGAATTCAAAAAAGGCCAGGAACAAAAAAAAATGATACTTTCCTTCATCACGTAGAGTGTAGGTGGTGCCCTCTTTATCTAATCTCAAAATTGATAACACGCTTTTGATTTACTAACATAAAAATATAACCATACCAAATTTCAAGTCAAAATAGTAAATAATAAAGAAATTATTGCAAAAAAAAACGAAAAATAAATTGTATCTTCAACACCCTGTATCTTAGTAGTAAATAACATTTGACCCAGAGTTATTTAGTAAAATATTAATATTTCGAGGTACCTACTGAACCTATGATTCAAATATTGACCATTCCTTATGATACACCCTGTATAAGCAAGCAAGAAATGAATGAATTAATGATTTCGCCGCTTACCACCCTTAAAAGGCACCACATCATCCTTTTGTAAAAAGACATTTAAAAAATTGTTATTAATAAGACTTTCATTCAATTCTTTTTGTATTTACCATGCAAAATTTTGCTGTTCCAACAGTGTGATTAGTAATAGCAATCTTCTTCCTGTCACGAGTTTCATTTATAACGCTTTTTACAACTGTTTGAATTTTTACAAATACTTCGTAATTTGCTGTTTTTCAGAATAAAATTACTTTATAATTTAACGTTATCGACAGCAATTGACTTAATATTCTTCCAATGATTGTAAGCCTCGGTTTTATATTATTATGGCTTTAATTGTCTCATAAAAGTAAGTACTCCAGAATAAGCTATCAAGTTTCATTTCATTAAAACAATATGAGCGTAACATTTATGCATATTCGTTACAATGTTATGCTGAGCCGTAGTCGAGGAGAGGATCAGCAAGGTTTAATTCCCCAATTTTAAATCATGAAATTGAAAAACAGGTCATGTAATTATGTACAATTAACAATAACAAATTTAAAGACGAAATATCTATTAAAAAAATTGATTAAAGATATCGAAATTTAAAAAAGGGGGTGAGAAAGTCGGGAAAATAGTGAAATGGTGTATAATGTCTAACCGTTTAAGTTTTTTCATTTTGTAAAGTTTTTATTATCCCATAAAATTTTTATACTCGTATATTTTAGCTTCAATTTTTACTTTTACTTCTGCCCACCCAAGTCTTGAAAAAAAAATTTTAAAAATGAATTGAGTTTTGAATGCCCTAGAATCCATCCGAGACAAAAAAATTGTGCCTGTCTGTCCGAAAAAAAAACAGTAAAATATATATGGCTAAGATAAGAAAATGAACATTTGGGACGAAGTTTGAAAAACCCTTGAGTTTTCCCCATCAGCCTGTTTGGAGTTTTCAATCCTACACCTGAAAGAACACGAACATTTTCGCTTTTTTCTGACCTAAAATGTAGACGATTTTGTAAAATGGACAGCATTTTCTGTTTTTTCAGAATAAAATACTTTTAAGAAGTTTTGAAATTACTTAATATATTTTGCAGTTGTCAAAACTAATAAATAAAGCCCAGAAAAATAATAAAACACTAACACTCCTGCTGATACCGAAAAGATAACAAATTAACATGTATTCTGCATCCACGACATCGGCAAAAACACTGTTACATTCTAAACATACCACGAAGGTGAAGGTAACAAAGGACCAAACGAAATTTGTTCCTTTTTGTTGGACTACATAGTAAGTGAAATTCCTGTAACTGTAAAAATGTTTCGACATAATTAGAGGGCTAAGCTTTTTACCACGTTATTGGAATTTCAGTCAGATAAAATGAGACTGAACAAGATTCAAATTTCCACTTAAAGATCTATAGCCGGATGAAATATTAGACTTTAAAAGGTGGTGGCTATAACATTTCGTATCCTGTATTTGGAGAAACCAACTGAAGGCACCAATAAACAAGAAGATAAAATAAGGTTTGATATTGCAAGCTTCCATCATTACAGCTTTAACTGGGCTTCACTGGGATACTTACAAATCATAATTTTTCAGCACATCTTTAACATGCAGAAGAGCACAAAACTGAGAATTCCAATAAAAAAGGCATTAACTTCTAACAATCAGTACATGACAGTTTTCATCTTTTTCCCCCAAAAGTTAGAGTGTAGTCACAGACTTCTGCAAAGTATTTTATTTTTTCTTTCTTCAAAATCGACCATGATGTAAAAAAATATATAAAATGCATACGAGAAAATCATCAACCAAAAAAAAATAGTTATCTAATATCTATAAAAACAAACTTTACTTTTTCGTAGTGGGATTTTAGTTTTTCAAACTTATCGCTTTAATTTGTGTTTGCAATTCTTTGAAGGACGTTAAAATTATTGTATTTTACCAATTATAAAGCATATACGTGGAGCTACCTCAATCAAGATTGCTGCTACGTCATAATAATGAACTCATCAGGTAGCTAGTATGTCCAACTGATTTAATGTTCCCCATTAGAGCAGTTACGTTGAGCAGGAGTAGCAATATAGGCAATAATGAAATTCAGGCATATAAAACTGAGTCTTTATCACCGTCTGGTATCAAGAAGGCGTGTCTTAAGACTCATTGTCACTGGGCATTCCTGAATAATACGACATTATCTTGGCATTGCGCTAAAAATTCTAACTAGAACCTATTACTGCTGGTTACCAGTGGCACAACAGGAAAGGTTTAGATGAGGATTAAAGTCGTCGTCAAACAAGTACGTAAATTATAATTTGAAGAATGGGATTATGAGTAATCGAAACCTCATATTTGTTTATTGTATTTGTTTTATAAAACAATAGCAATTTATTCTCTGTAAGTAAAAAATAATAATAAAAACATACAGTTCCCATGAAACTTTTTCTACGTCAGGCGTTTTCATCTGGAAAAATTGACAATTTTAAGAAAAAACACAAAATTAATACAAAACGCGGATTCGCTCTTTAGTCCGCAGAATATCCAAAAAACAAAAAAATAATAGTATCCTACTTTGTATTCGGCAACTCATTATCGAAAAAATACCAGCTAGAAAAATATGGTTGACATCAAGAAATCCCATAGACCAACCTAATCACAACAGACTAAACCGAGAATTAAAAAAGATAACAGCTTTGAGCAATACATAACCAATCTTTCTGTAGATGTTTGGATGCCAACGAAATTAAATATCACACAACGATTCCAATAAATAACCCTCAGATAGGTACGTACATAGTTTCCCTTTCAAGCTAGATTCATTCATCGATGGTTGCTGAAGATGAACGATTTTTCTTAAATAAATGGCATGAAACAAATAACTACATGTCATTTTCACGAACGCTTTTGTATTACATGGCAAACTGTATTTTCATTGAAAATATATTTTTAGACCATTTAAAAACTAATATTGTAAAAATATTATCATAAACAGAAAAAAGAGGAAAATTAGTACTTTGAAAAACACTCCTACAACTTTTATTTGATAGTTACCGGTAATAATAAAAATAACAATTGTTCAAAGAAAAAATAGTAATTCGTAATTTTACTATTTCAGCAATAAAATGTACTCATCTTTTAGGACTAGCAGGGGTTAAACATTGTGTTAAATACATACATAAAAGAGTCTTTTTAGTCAAACTATAAGATCATCTTAATCTGAATGGTGTCCCTTATTCTGCAAAGGGTGTATGCAATGTACGTCACTGTTATCCACTCCCAATCAATAGGCTCACGCTGTACGATTGTCTCGCTCATATAGTTTGCCTAGCAATACCAATTTAAGTTTATTTACTTTCTTTTTCCTTACCTTCTAGTGATCAACTCATGTATGCAAACATCATCCGATTGTAATATGTCATAATGTTTATTGTTCGAGATATGGCGTTTAAGATAACCCTTTATGTGACATAATAATTCTGATGGTTTTAGTGATTTAGATGGGTTGAACGGCGCTGCGAAATATTTAAAGTTTGTAAAAAGTTTTTTGATATGTTTGAATAAGTTTTTGATGTTATATTTTTGAGAATTTCCAAGAAAAAATTTAAGATAAATTTATAAAGTCGTCCACAACTAATATGAGTGTGAAACAATAGAAATTAAAAAATATAATACATACACATACATACATATACATACTGTTGAAATGATCTTAATCAATGTCTGTTTTATGGGGTGAATAACAGAGAAAAAAATTGCCTTTCCCAGTGTTATTTTCCTTCTATATATTGTTATGGTATGATATATTTTGTTTTATTTTCAATTTTATTTATAATTACATTTAGTTTATTCAGTTTGTTATGGCATTATTACAAAACCTCAAATTATTACTTACCAAAAACTCTGAAAATCTTAGATTTAACTTAGATTCTTTCTTTTCACCAGGATTTGTAGTTTTGTTTAGGGCGACATCTCTTGACTTAATAGCAGAGCAAGAGAAAATCTAACCTCGGGTAGGGATCTACTAATTTTACAAATGGCAATCCAATTACAACGAATAAATAACAATAGAACGCTCTAAAAAACTTAAATTTGTAAACAATCAATAATAAAAAAAAAATTTAACCATGAACGGTAAGTATACCTTTATCTCTCAATATTCTGTTAAAAGTCAATTTTTCTTAGTCTATTATGAAATTTTAGCTGTCTTTTCCTTTATTTTTATTGACATAAAACAAAACTTAACCTGAAATTATTCAACTAAGTAATTACTTTTAATTTGTTTAGATAAAATGTTCAATGGCGTTTTTTTAGTTTTACTTATAAGTTTTTATAGTTTTTAATTTTCATATAACTAGTTATTGTTGTTGGTACCTCTTTAATTGACGCACTAATTTACAGCTGTAAATTTAGGAGGACACATCAATCATTATGGATTCTTCGGGATACAGGAACTATTCAGGAAACTGCCAAGATAGAACCATTGGGTAACAATTATCCGGGAATTTTATTTCATTTTCATCCTGAATAACATCTTCAAATATGGTAAACATAACTGCTGGTAAATGTTTTCAATTCTTCTGCATAACCTTTTACTTTTTAGTTCACCTTCGATTGTTTTTTTAATTTTACACCATGATGTGTATTGCAAACTTATGTGATTTTACTTTTATTGAACTATCAAGTCATAGCACACTCTGTTAAAAATCACTAAAATTTCTGAAAATTTCACATAATTTCTTAAATTTAAAGAATTTTTTTATATAAATTTCATTATTACACTGAATACAAAAATAAAAAAGAACACTTTTGATATAATTAATATTTAACTTCGATTATTTTTTTCATCTGTCAAAACAGTCAGATTTTGTGGTTTCATCCAATAAAACCGCCTCTTCGTTTTTGTTTTTGATTAAACTATTGTTTACCTTTTTTGAAATATCAGATATAAATATTTAACAACTTTTACCCAAATTTCAAAATATAATTGTAAACTAACCTGTTTTATTGTTTATTTTAACACACAACACAGCTCCATCCATAAATTCGTTTAAAACTGACAAATAATGTCAAAGTCTAAACGTTACCCTTAATAAATAATCTTAAATGCCTACTACTAGATAGGCAACTTATATTACGTTTGTAGGTATACAATCAAGTATATCAATATTTGGCGTTTAAATATAAAAGAAAATATCGAACTTTTGAGTGTTTTTAACACAAAATTATTCCAAAATAACCTTTCCAAATACCACTCATTCTGTCAAATTTTAGAGATTACATTTGGAGGACTCGGGGTATTACCTAAAATGTAAGAAAATTTAATTAATGGCGGTAGTAAACTTATTTTATGGAAATTTATTATAAGCATGAAACGTAAAGTCTTAAATTTTACCAATCTCTTATATTCCGGTATGAGTAAAATAAATTGAATGATTTCTAGCCTTGAGTATATCCTTCTCTATCCTCTAGTATCCTCCAGTAGTTATTATGGATTGGAGAAAAGACCATATTATTCAAGTATTTATGGAGATACAGATGCAAAACTAAAATGGACAATTGATAGAGCCTCAAAATTGACAATAAAAATCTTATAGGGTTGAAATTCAGCAAAACAGAGATAACAGGTATGAAAACTATTGCCATAGTTAAAATCGACTGATAAAACTATTTCGTAAGGATTAGATATGCTGACATTGTTTCAGAAAAAAATCTTATGGGACCCGTATGTTTTTAAATTACTTAAACAACTGAAACAAATTAAAAAGTTAATTCTTAAAAAGAAAAAGTGAAAAAAAAGCAGTAATGAAGAATTTAAGAATCAAAGGAACCATTGGTGGTTATTATTTAAACCAGCAATGTTCAAAATCGCTTTCATTTCTTGAATTATAATGTTATATTCGTTCATGCACTCAAAAAAAAAAACCTTAGTGTCCGGACCCTAATGAAAAGGCATAAACTAAAACATCTCCGGGTTTCTTTTGTATTAATTATAAAAAACGATAATGAAAAAATGAGAAATGAAAATGATATAGCCTGAAAGCAAAGAATTATTGTTTTTCTTATGGACCAGGACATTAACACGATACTATAAATTATATCGCTTCGCGAGAGAGCATCGTTTTGAAGAAGATCTCTTGGTAGGGGTACCATTACGATATGTGCAACACCAAGAAAATCAATTGCGACGTTGCCAAAACGAAAATCAATATCGATAAAAATGTTTTTTCTGTAAAGCAGAAATAATTTTAAAACCAAACTATCATACGATGAAAGAAAAGAAAAAGTATGCAAATAGAAAATTTTTGTAAAAAAGTAAAAAAATCGCAAAAAGTATAATTTCTGAAATTATAGTAGATTTCATATAAAAAATCTTTACAATTTTCTCCGGAAAACTAGGAGGGGTTGGAATTTTTTACGTTACTGGAGATTTTGGCAATATTAACATTTTTTATTGATATTTTTCACAAATCTCTACGAATTAGCAATTTGTATTAACCATTCTCAACAAGTTGGTTTAAATAAAATATATTTTTTAAATCGTACACAATTATTTAGATATAATCTTAACATTTTGTCCTTAATCGAATTCCGTAAAAAGCTTTGCAAAATATATTGGCAACGTTGTCAATAAGTTCAGTTTGATATGAAATGACCCTCAACACGCAGTATAAATTATTTGTTTCACAATAAATAGACAAGCCATTCCGTAATTACAACCCGATCTTGATTTATCGTTATTATCCAAATTTGCTCTGCCACAAATTATTAAAGAAATAAATGTTTCAATCCGTTCGAGATTACAGTTCTTACCGTTCGAGCGAGTCTTGGTACACTGCCCAAAACAATGTAATAAAAATAATAAAAGAATAATTAAAATGAACATGTTTGTAGGTGATTTAATACAAGCAATTGACCTATTAGAACATATTAAATTGCGTTCAAATCAAACATGGGAAAAGCTAAAACAAAATACTGAATATTTAAAAATACTCATTGTTTAGCCACAAATTATGAACCAATTCTTCATATATTATTATAATAATAGTAATCTATAAATATATATGGTTTTACAATGTCTGTAGAAAATGTACTGGACGCAATCTGGAGAACTTTTAGCAGCTATAAACATCAACAATTTAAAATATGTAACAATAGTAAAAGTAGTAGTAGTAGTAGTAGTAGTAGTAGTAAAAGATCCTTGAAATACACCAGACACGATTGATACTATGTTTTCAAAAATAGAACAATCAAAAAGACCATGCAATACACAGTTCAAAAACAAATTGAATCATTTTTAAAAAACTCATCGAGGTTCCTAATGATGAACTCATGGACGTTCATAAGAATGAGTTAGTAGATGAATCTATTATTAATAGAACAGTCGATATCAGTAAGAGATAACAGTCCAGTGAATTTACCAAAAAATATAAAAATATATAAAAACATTATCAATGAAGAAAACTTATAAGTAACGATTATTCCAATGAGGACGCAGTATTCGATTTGTGTGAAAAAAACCAAATACAGAAAAATTGCAATTTGACATTTAATGATAGTGGTTTAGAGAATATTTGATGAAGTTGACGCTAATTTACTAATTATAGATGAACTGATCGAAACAATCGATTGTACAATAGAAGAAGAAACTTCTTCTAAACAAGTAAGTATAATTTTACAAAAGGTAAACAAATTAAATTTGGAACGGTTTTCTCTTAAAAAAATCTTATTTCGTGACGACCAAAAATATATCGAATTTAATAATTTTACGTTTTTATTTTTTAGAATTGCAATAAGCTGATAAATTCAAATTTATCAATAATTAAAGAGTACAACACTATTTCCAGTCCAATAAAAATTGGAAATGAAACTTTAGAAAAATTTGAAATGGAATACAAAGGAAATCAAAATGAAACAAAATTATTCAGTACTGAACAAAAAGAAAATGAATCTTCGTTTAATAGAACAGTTAATAACTTATAATAATATAAATTATTCTTCAAGTGGATCGAAAACTATCATTGGATATGGTCCATATGGTACCACTAGAAAGGTCATTTAATGGACCTTCAAATTATGAAATCATATACAGGGTGATCCATTTGAAAAAACTGAGTTTCGGCAATTTGAAGTTGGCGAAAATTGGTCCTTGTTTAGAAACGCCCTGTATATTTGGAATGAATCCAAATGATGTGTATGTTTCTGCGCATATTTTTGGTACGTGCATACCCAGTTTTTTTCATCAATTATTAAAAATATAGTTTTTATGATGATTTTTCTTCGTTCTTGTTTTTTCATAAAATTTTATTAAAATGTAAATAACTTGACAACGTTGTATGTGATCCTCAAAAACAAAAGGGTATGTAAAGTCCACTTGACCGATATTCTAAAAATGAAAAAATATATAGGGTGATCCATTTAAAAAAAGACCGAATGTTTTGCCTCGGAGTCATGTTTCACCCTGTATACTCGAAAATAATTTTAAGAAGTAGCACATCGAGCCTCCAATAATATACAATAAGATTTTTTTGTCAAACAACACCACCGCTTGACAAAAGACACATTTTTAGTGCTACAATCTTTTAAATCGACGTTTTGAGATTATTTAGATTTTCTTTAAAAAAATTATAACAGTAAATATAAATACATATATACAAAAATTGGAATACTATATGATATCACAAAGACCAAAAATAATCAGAATGTTTAACATGGCAGTTAGATGACTTTTAAAAACAAAAATCAGTGTTGTGATAAATCCACCCTATAAAATGTGCTACTCATTAAAAGACCTTAAACGACCGCGTCCTCCACGAACAAAGCAGTTGGTAAATGCAAATTTAAATTCTTACTTTTCTAATCAGGACCCAATGATGAGGTCAGCTACTCGCACGGTTCTAGTGTTCACAGAATTAAAGATAACATTTGATGTGTGCAAAGAGACTTTGTTTATTTAGTGTAGGGTCATAAGCGCCAGCACAACCTTTTCCAACGAAGGTTAGATTGTCAAAGGAAACAAAAATTTTATTCAATAATGGGTAATAAAACCGTTTTTGTTAAACGTACCTGTAAACAAGTTTGAATTTGTTCCTTTAGCTGTCTCTTTTTAATTCTTATTTTTATCTTCAAGGGAAGCTAATATATTGGAGTATTTTCCTTAACGTTGCCCAACCTTTTGACAAAGTTTGGTACAAACGTCTAATCCATAAATTGTTGACAGAAGGACTTGCAAGTTCAGGTCTGCCTCAGGAAACGTTCTGGGACAAATATCTTTACTTCTTTTAACATCAGTGACGTGACAGAGATAAAAGAATTGACTACTACTAATGACTACTTGCTATTTGAGGTGGTAAATATCCTTTTATCACTTTGTAAGAAACCTAAAAAGCGTTTATCTGAACCCCATCGAAAAAAAATATTGATACAATTCCTGTGCCCAGTTTGCTATCCAAAACTTAAATCTGACATGTTCTTGAAATCTTCACTGTTCAGTAGCCTAATATCTTAAGTTGTTTCGGTTAAACATTCCATTAATGATGAATCTAGACTCATATTGTTATCCATTTCCCCAGGAAAGTAGATTTTCTTGATTTTTCAATTTTTAGATATAAATTTTAGAAAAATAATTTTTTTATGCCAATTTGTTACTATTTGTTATTTTCATACAATAATTAAACTAAAATGGAAGTTTATCGAATTTACTTATTAGCAATACTATTATTTTTAGGCCATATGAAACAGTTTGTTTATTAATTAGTCATTATTGGGGTATATCTTTTTGTTCGTAATTTTATTAACCAAAAATGTGTATAATCCAAATATTTTAAAGAGACAATATTTTATAGGTGAATTTCCAAGAATAAAAAATGTAATTTATCCGCAAAATCATCGATTAATAATATAGGCGACTTATTTACAAATCGGGGTGGCCAAATTCCCCCTGTGCCTCTCGCGCCGGGCATCTATGAGTGTAGGTCTCTCGCTTTGGTTTTGTTTTCTCTTGGTGGTTGGTGATCCCACGACTCGCGAGATACCATCGCCTCCTTGGATATTTAATTCAAAAAGGTACGCGCTTAGCGAACAATGAGTGTACGCCTAGTCGTTTTTCGAAAATGCATTTTTTAATTAACCATCCTTACTAATTGCTTTAATTGATTGACTATTGATTAAAGTACGGGATAATTGTAACGAGAAAAAGACGTTAATGAGGACTGCCAGCCACGCTAATTACCCTAAAACGTGGTTAATTTTTAATTGCATTGTCTTGCTTGAAAATTTACTGTATAGCTCATTATATTTACCGTTAAAAAGAGACGTAACTTCAATTTAATGAATAGATAACCAATCGCAAAAATTAAAACAATATTTATTCACCTATTGTAACTACTAACTTCGTTAGCCAATATATATATATATATATATATATATATATATATATATATATATATATCATATATCACTCTAATGGATTTATGATTTCGCAGAAATGCTTTTCAACATTTCTTAATTCAAGGATTCAAGCACCAAAAGAGTTCAGATTTTAAAGTAACTATCAGTGAATATAACATTTTTTCAACCAAATACACCAATGCATAAGGTAAGTTATTTTACGCTATGTTGAAAAAAAAATAAAAATTATATAAATCCTTTATTTAGTCAATTTGGCTAATTTACATTTACAAGTCATTGCAATTATTACATTTGCGCCTTTTTGGTAATAAAAAAAAATACATGGAAAAACGTGTAGAAATATCCTTCACTATCAGAAATATATAGAGGATGAAATGTTCTTGCGGGATAGAAAAATCGGTCTCATTATCTATTAATAGTTCAATAAACGAAGGTGCCAACCCATTGATCAGGTCTGTCAGGCGGCACCATTTTTTTTTTAATTTGCAGGTATTCATGGGTACATTCACCCCCGAAAATCTCAGGTGTCTGAAATTTGTGGAAGGGCGGGAAAATGGCCCATTGGTCCCAAAAATGTGTTTTTTTCGCCTATTTTCGCCGATATTTCCGAAAATATGACACTTAGAGAATTCTTGTTTGGACGAAAATAAATATCAGTTCATTACCTACAAAAATGATCCTTATCATTTTTATCAAAAAATTGATACTTTTCGGCATAACCGGCTCCAAAACGCACGCCCATTTTTATCTCCTGCCCTGCATTTAGAGAGCACGCTCTAAAGGAATGACACTCCCAAGCGGATTAGAAATTTTTCAATAAATCACGTAAAAATTAATATTTTTTCATGATTCAAAGTTCAGATGAAAGAAGGAACCTGTAGCTATAATATCATGTTACTTTTTCCTTTTATCTATTTCTCTGGATTATTGAAAAAAAAGTTTTTGTTCGATATTATTCATATTTTTTTTATCAAGACTAATTTCACCGAATCCTTTTGGATAATAAGGCTTTGCAAGGTGTTAAATATATTCAGAAAGATTAAATAAATTATTTTTGTGTATTATCATAAACAACATGTTTTTTTAGGGCGTTTTTTTGGATTTCCGGAGTTTTCGAAAATGCTCGGGTCTATCGGGCATTAATAGATAATCAAGAACCATATCGGTTTTCAACGCACATCATTAGAAAGCTTAGTCGATGGCGTTTTTCTTCGTGCCTTCAAACTTTCTCAAATTGGATTTTTTTTTACAATAAATTTATTAATCAAGTGCAAAAAGTAAAAAAAAGTTGGTTGTTATTGCCTTATCTTTTGTCTTCAGACAAAAACGGGAGGATATTCAAGTTTTGGGAGGATATTCAAATAATTTTGCAAATTTTCAGATTCTCAAAATTGCGAATTTTTGAAACGCCGTTTTTGCAAAAAATATTAGTCATCATAGGGACAACTTTTGTAGGTAATGAACTGTTCTTCATCTTTTGTCTAAACAAAAAGGCTCAAAGGGTCATATTTCGGCAGATATCGTCGAAAAATGGATTTTCGGGAACTCTAGAGCCATTTTCACATCCTTCCACAAATTCCACGTACCTGAAATTTTCGAAGGTAAATTTACCAATGAATACCTGCAAATTAAAAAACAGACAGACTTGAGGTTTGGAGTTTTTCTGGCGTTAATTTACTGGACTATAACTATTTAGAAAGATACGAGGGAAGTAAATGAAAGTTTGTGAAACAAAATGATAATTTGGTCACTAATTTATGTAGTGAACTATTAATTAATGTAACAGTTTGGAATGTTGCACTGTGTTTAACTTTGAAAAATAATAAACATCCCATAATTTTAAATTATCAGCAATTGCATTATCTCCTATACTTTGATGTCAGAGATTAAAAAAATATGCAAGACTGAAATGAAATTTTATGATGAAACCGCGCAGTTTAGCATCTCGAACACTACATTTACAAGCAGATGTTCGATCCACGTTCCTCTTGCAAGTTGATACATTCGAGATGCTGAAATGTAGATACAGTAACAAATCTCTTTCCATCGCTTACCTACCAATAAGTCGTTTTGACTGAACATTGGAACAGGTAAAACACGACGACCATAATGAACATAACAATTTATTTCCCCTTTCAGCCACTAACTTACGCTATTAGCAAATATAAACTCTTAAATAGAACGCCTGTCATGTCGGCTCAAGTGGTCCAATTTACATTAGGTGGACAATAATCTCGCCGATTTCATTAACCATCAAAACGCCTGTAAGATGACCCTTTTGTTTTAGTTTTTACTAGATTTTAGACGATCTACATTCCGCAACGATCTGTATTTGTATGGGACTTCGCTATTTATACTTCCAATTTATATACCCAATAAACAAAATTTTATGCCCGACCCTTTTTTTGTATATTTGAAAATGCAGGCTAGTACAGTTTTTATGAGATAGTCGGTAAACACCGTTGTAACATCATGAATTTGTGCTGGAGAATTTAATAAATAAAATGTTCGGCTCTTAAGAAAAACAACATCAATTATTTCAAAATTATTTAAAAGATTAAAATTTTCAGTGGACTACTAATGGTCTGTAAAATCGAATGTGTTGAGCACGGCGAGTTGTAAGTCTTGTTATGACTCCCTATTTTCTATATAATTTTCCAGTTTTTCTAGCAAAATGTCCATCTGCACACCCCAATCGGTCTAAGTGCCTCATCTCGACCGATAGGGCAGCCACTACTCTCTCGACCTTTTACTTCGACAACGACATGCGTAAACAAGATGGCTCATTAAAAATGCGAGTATGCAAAACGAACCCACCACTCTAGGATGGTACACTTTCTTACTGCAACTGCCTTTGTAAAGAATTTTGTTCTATTCACAAATAGATTGAATAAGTAATTGAGAAATCGATTTTATATAGCTAAAGAAATCTATTAGTAAAACGTGTAAAATCGTAAGTGTGGGAATATGGTATTAGGTAGATTGTTGTATTGATTTCTTAAGTAATAAAGAACAAACACTAAAATTAAATGTATAAAGAAATTTAGTGTGCTAGAAGTGTTCCACACGGTAGCCTATTAGGACCTCTTTTCTTTCGATTCAGTGTGATTTATATTTATATTGTATTGTCGATGACATCCTGAAATATTATTCAAGTGACAACTAGATTTACTAGTGAAAGTACTACAAAATCTTTACAGGTGGGGAACAATTATAATTTATTATTATTTTGTTCTTCTTTTTTACCCGAAGACGTGGATATTGGTTGAATATTGAACATACTTTTTCTTCCAGTGCGTATGTTTGCGATATTTTCCATTGCTTCTTTATTCCTTGCGGTGTGTATCAACGATTGTATATCGCGTAGCACTATCCACTGTCTGATATTTCGCAGCCAGGACATTCTCTTCCTTCCGATCCCTCTCCTGCCTTCGATCAATAGATGCAAGAATTGATATTTCGTATTTTGCATTATATGCCCCAGATATGCCGTTTTTCTTTTCTTAATCAATTCAAACAGTTCACGTTGTCTGTTGAAACGTCTTAAAACTTCTTCGTTCGTTAATCTAGCAGTCCAAGGTATCTTCAAGATTCTGCGATGCAGCCACATCTCGAAAGCCTCTAATTTGTTAATTGCAGTCGCCTTCAATGTCCAACCCTCCATTCCGTAGAGAAGCACTGACCAAACGTAGCATTTAATGAATCTGAGTCTCAGGTTAAGGTCAAAATCGGAACAGGTAAGCACTCTTCGAAACCTCAGGAATGCCTGTCGAGCTTGTTCAATGCAATGCGATATTTTATTTCCCTGTCTGATGTCCAGTCTTCGAAAAGCCAGATGTCCAAGTATTTAAATTTGTCTACTCTTTCTATGGACCCTGCGTGAACATACTTGTTAACATAAAATTAGAAATAAAACAGTTATTCTAAAACGCCTACAGTATTTTGTTGATAAAATTTCAAGATCCGAAATATTCATCAATTTATTCCACGGTTGTTATCTACTGGCGTACAGGCTATTATTCACACCTAACTATTCAGTAATATCTGGCGAATTACCCAAGGAAAAAAGGTGAATATCCAATTATAACGTAACTGTTTAGTAAAACTGAAATGTATACCAGTCTTATGACGCCTACCTGAAGCAGAACTGATGTTTGGGTTAGATAAATCGAAATGGGGCCCATTTTGATTAACCTGAGGTTTACAGCGTGGGCAAATTTAGGAGGATACAGTTCTGTTTTATTTATTTTTCAAATTATTGTGTATATATGAAACAAATATTTCAAATTAATTTCAAGTTAATGTAATTATTTTGTGTTTAGCAGCTTTTATTTGACTCTGATGCTTAGAAATATTTCTTAACATTCCCAATTACATTTTGAGTGGAAGTATTTTGGTTTTGATAAATTTCAGTATCGGGCTGGAAAAATTTGGTACAGGCGGATATGAGAAACCAGTTTTCGCGTAAAAAACTCTTTATTTAAATAAATATATAGTTCATCCTGAAAGCGGAGTTTGTTATTTTTAAATAAATAAAATTCAATGACGTCTCCACATATAATATCCAAATGGGATCAAAAATTAAAAGTAAAATATGTTTCGGGCGTCTAGGCGCCCATCTTCAGTTACAAAAAAAAGAATTTTTTAGGGACAAGCACATATCTAAATAATGTGATACACCAAAAAGTTTCTATTAAAACACATAGTAATAGAAGATTTTTGGTGTAACACAGTATTTAGATATGTTCTTGTGTTTAAAGAATCATTTTTTTGGCTATTGTAACTGAAGATAGGTGCCTAGATGCCCGAAACATGTTTTACTTTTAATTTTTGATCCTAAAATAATGACTCATTGATTTCGTATACCGGGTTACCCAGCCCGTAGGAACAGTCTTATAATGTTTGAATGGACCATTTGAGTTTTTTTAATTTGGAATAGAAATATTTGAGATTATTTTTTGACGTTTCTTAAAACCAATGAAATGCTTCTTTATTTGTGACAAGGGTAAGTTGCAACCAATGATGTCATTATTATAGTGGGAATAAATCTATTGTGATTATTCTCGGGAATAATCACTGTAGCTTTTGTTTGCTTAGCAAGTGTCAGACAGTTGTCAAAATAATTACCTAAATGTGTCAACGCGTTATATAAAATGGGTGAAAATCATCGGTTTAGTACTTTTTCTGATGCAAAAATAACAAAAAATATTTTAGAAACCACTGCGAAAAACACTAATCAGTAATCAGTCGATATGGAGACAATTTAAGACCTTCACTATAGAAAGAAATTATATTCTGGATCAATCTACTACAACAGCTACTCTGGCATTGATTTTAAAAGATTAACATGAAAAGAAAGAACGGAAATGATTATAAAGAAGCAGCAATAAAGACAATGTAGAATAAAACGGCAAAATTAGTTCAAGAACTTTACTTTAATAAGTATAACAGGTCCTTTGATCCTTTCCATGATATAGAATTCAAAAATGCTCGAAATTCAAGAGATGCAAAAAAAAATTTTACAAAAAAATCTTGAAAAGCACAAACAAAGTTCTGTGGCACTTTCTAATACAGAACTGTTGAAAATTTTTAACTATTGGGACGAAGATACACCTTGTAGATTGCAAAGAAAGTTTTTTACGTTGCATCGTATGAACTAGCTTGGAGGGGAGGAGTTCATTATGTTAAAAAAGAAACCGACATAATGGGATTAAATACTGGCCGCATTGAATATAATCCCATTTTTACAAAAACTGCACAGGGTGGAGCACAAATGTGCGCTAATAGTAAATCGTTGACTCCAAACCTAAATAACCCAGATATTTGCCCTGTTCGTCTTTTTGAAAAACCAATGGGAAAATGTGAAGAAAATATTATAAGCGAACGCTTGTTTCTTACTCCAAATCCGGCTTGGCAAACTCATGGTTCTTGGTATAAAAAACGTTCCTGTGGGAATAAATTCCATTTCAAAATGGATGAAAGAATCAGCAGAAAAAGTAGGTCTAGAGAGAGCTACTAAAAAGATAACTATTCTGCCAGATCAAGTAAGTAACCTTTCAAAAGCTGGTGTAGGAGCACAAGAACTAATCAAGGTCACTGGTCATAATTCTGCAAGTTCGATTAAACCATACTTACAATTGAACCAAGAACATCATTTGTATGCTAATATTTATAATCAGTGTAATTGAACAAAAACTAAAATTTTACAAAAATTCGAATACGCTAAAGCATATCTTGGATGAGTAAAAATAGATGGGTCACATTCGTATCAACTTAATACAGAAACAGTTATTAGTGAAGTGATTCGAAGTTATGACAGAGTTAATGTGCAATATTATTCGATTCAAAATCAGTGGGTAGATTGGTAAAACGCCAATAACCTACCTGTGTTGCAGCGGGTTCGCGAAGATAAGCGCAGCGTGTGCTAATTACCCTTATAGTTAGCCACTTATTTATTTTTCACTATCTTTGTCTTTTATGCTTTGATCCAGTTCTAATGCAGGATCGGTTTCTTTAATTGGAAAATAATCAGGCGCGGTTGCAGGATTCACTCAGTTGGCAAAATATCGATTGTCTATCGTTCACAAGAAGTTTTTTGGATCATTGCGTATACAGTGCGTTGATAAAAATTGAAATATTCAATTATTAGTTGCGGGTTGACCTTTAGATAGGTCGATTTATATTTCCAAATGCGCATATTTTTACCATGAAAAAGCTATGTACTAAGTGGGTTTGCTCACAGTCAAAAAAAAAACCAACAAAAAATGAAAAAATGTGCACTACATTGTAACGATTTTGAACCCTTTTTTTTCCAAAAGGTGGGAGGGAAAGAATTCTAAGGCCCATCAATTTATGGTAACTTCTATTCGATGAAGAAACCTTCAACATACCATTCGAAAAAACGTACATTTAACTTCTAACTTCGAAAGATGTGCGTCAAACTTCAAAAGACGTACAACAAACGTCAAAAGAGTTACGTCAAATGTTGAAAAAATAGTATATTGTGTCATATTAGGCTATTAGCTGCATGAGCGACACACAACTGTTTTTCGGCTACCAAAAAAAAACGCAATATAAGAAAATATAACAAAAATCTTTAATTTTATAAATACACACAGAATGAGAAACTTAAGTAATACAGATGTACCAATTTATTATATATTATTTCCAGTTGCCAAACAATTCATAGTACTTTTCGTACCTTTGTCTTGACTTTGTAAGTAACAAATTTAGAGAAACATTGCTAGATTCTTCTTGCAAGTCTGGTGGAGTATTCGTAAATTCTACATCACTGCCTGAATTATTATTCATTTTCACACAATCACATTTATTCAGAAAGAGAACGTATTATTATATTATAGTTTAGTTCTCTTGTTTCTAGACTGATTTACACTGACGTTTAATGAAAATGTATGTAAAACGTCAAAATCAAAGTTGTGTAGATAGTGAAAAACTACAAAATCGTGTTCTTTATGATTTTGGCGGCCCGAGGCCAGAAAATATTAGTTTCGGTTTGATTTTTAGGGTTGATATGATTAATTTTCTTATATGGTAGGCGAAAAAAACATTAAAGATGTAAATAATCGGTTGATACACGAAAAAGAAAAATGGTTACTGCCAAAAGCCAAGTTTATAATATATGCCAGATTTTGAACATTATGAAAGAACAGATTCATATGTTCAATAATATATATGAGATAAAGGTAATTAATTATCATAAAACAGTGGCAGATTATGCGCTCGCATTTACCCAGTAATGAAGACGGCAGTCAGTGGTATATACGTATTAAAGGTAGATAACGCATAAACTGACATAAAAATATCAGTGAAGAATATGGAACAGTTCATTTAAAAGACCAGTTCACACCCGCGGTGCATGAAACAAGTGAGCCATTCACTGCCTTCTCGATCACCCAACTTCACTAATTGTACTTTATGGACTTTACTTCGATGTTTTACAGGGCAGCGTTTAGGGAAATCAAACAAATTTTGTTGAGGTTAAGAATTAAAGTATATATTGTTACTTACCGCTAATTAGGCAATTCGTTCCATGCGAAACGAAATGTGAAACACCTAATTTTTTTTTGTCTTTGTATAAGTTTTAATTTATTTTGTAAGTAAGTAACTTTCTTAAAAGATTAATTTTACCTTCTGACGTAATCTTAGCCAGAACGTGTTTATTTTTTTCTGTTTTCGTTATTATTGAAGTTATAATTCTGTTAAACTCTATTATTATTGTTTATTTTACAATAATATTATGATTTTAGCAATTCCCACGCTTTGTTTTCTAATTTTCATTGACTTTCCCCTAAATTTAGATTAATGATTTGTTTAAATTTGAATATTTCATTTTGAGGTTATGTGTGTTTAAAATAATAACTTTTACTTAGATGTAACGATTGCAGACTTGTCTGAGACTATTCAGTTTTGATTTTTACTATTGTATTATTTGCCAAAATATTTGTAATTGTCTTAAAATCGTCGATGAAAGTTGCTTATGGGGGTTACTGCGTTAATATTAACCTTCAGAAATCTAACATTTTATGAATTAATTGCTACTTCAAGATTGATTTGAAATTGTATTTAATTAAACACGTTCTGTATAATGTTGGTTCAGATTAAAATAAATGATTATTTAATGTTATTTATTTATAAAATTTGATGATTATTATTATTCAACAAAATTAGGCATTTCATTCGTTTACACCTTGTTTGACCGTTACAATCTATAAAATTTTCTATTATTTGAAGATGTTAAAAATATTAAATCTACAAATTTAATATTTTTGATCATTTAATGCAGTCATTAAACCAAATGCAGCAATCCCTTCTTAGGTTGTTGGATGTAGAATGGCGTTTCTTTTAATTAAACCAAAAATATTAATCCACATTTATTTTAAAAGTCAATAATCTTTTACAACATGACGTGACAAGTCTTGCAATCTATCTACAACACTATTGACAATGACAACTCACTAGTGTTGCCAACCTATAATAAACAAATATAAGTAAAGTCACAAATAGTTAGGCAATACAATATACATTTAAGTACATACGGTTATATGACAAACAAAAGTCTAACTAATTTCGGAAAAAAGGGAATTTGAGATTCCATTTTTACTTTCTCTAATACCGATCGTTTTAAGATGTCCTCTCGCTGCTGTGTGTATTTATTAAATTTATCAAGCGATTAATCTAGCTAATAACGATAATCACTGACTCCATGAACTCTTATTTTCTCGATAATTTCAAAAAACTTAACTGGAAATGTTGATCAAAGAATAACTGCATTAGGAAAAACAAAGAAGAAGATCAATCAAAAAGTGCAGACCCGTCTACAGGAGTTAACATTGTTTTTTACTCGATAAAAGATTTCACAAATTCCTATAAATTATCGTCAACATAAAAATAAAATGATTGCGGTAGGATTTTTGGATTTGATGTAATTTTCCACACCTTCCCACCATTTTCTATTTAACGTGTCTATTAATTTTTATCTTTTTGTGGATTTTCAAGTTCTTACGATTTAGAAACTTTAAAATTTTTTTTGATGACCGGGTTTAATTGTGCTTCAACCCAGATACGTTTCATAAATACCTATAAAGTGCACACAAGAATAATAAACAGCTTATTTATATTCAAAAAAAAATTATGTAACGCATACCAGAAAAACGAAAATGAAGGCAACAGACATTTCTGAGCACTGAGGAGCTCGGAGCTCGCGTTACAAATAAACAACTTAACTGAACTCAAACTGAACTGACCACTTATCGTTAATAATATCGCGAAAATCATTTTAAAATTAATTGCACACTCTGTTATTTTATTACTAAATAAAAAATATAATACAGAGCGAGTTTAATCTTTCGGTGATGCATGACATACACGGTGAATCAAATTAATCAGACATTGACAGTTGTTTCTCATTCAGTTGTTATAGGTATAACAGCTTTTTTTCATATTATTTCAACGGCATCAACTGCTCTGGTAATTCTTCTACACCAAATTCTTTTTGGACATTTTTTTTGGTAAATTTTTCTCGAGATTTTTTTGAACAGTTGGTTTTTGACCAAACTTCGAACAAATTTTTTTTATTTGTAAAATTTCTTTTTAAAACAAATTTTTTCTCGGCATTCTTTTTGGACAATTTTTTTCGAATAAATCTTTTTTATACCAATTTTTTATTCGTAAAATTTCTTTTGACAAATTTTTTTCGTCAATGTTTTTTAAACCAAATTCTTTTTGAAATATTTTTTTAGACCAATTTCTCGTTAACTTTGGCAAAAATTTTGTTTACCAAATTCTTTTTGGACAATTCTTCATTCAATACTTTTTACCATCGAATATTTTTCGACCAATTTTTTTTTCTTTTCCCTATTCGTACCTTTGAGATATTTTCTGTTTCAATTGAAAATAGATCTGTTACAAAAATTGATTCCTCCTGTATACCGTAAGCTAAATATAGCCAATCTCAAAGAAAATTACAAGGTATAATAAGCTGGCTTTACTATATATAATACATCTCAGTTTCTCCGATGTACCCCCTTTTCACAAGAATGTCGTTATTGTTTTTTTATGAATTATCTAGTGAAATTTTTATGACACGATCAAGAATTTCAGCTGCATGTATATGGCTGTTAAATAAAATTATTATGTCCTTGAAAAGGTTGATTTAAATACTAAAATTGTTTGCAATTATAAAAAATTAAAAATTTAATCGCTTGATGATTTAGGAATCTTTATATATATTTTTGGTTTTTTTTGCGCTTAAAATAGTAAATTTATAAGAGTTATATTTTTTAAATCCTTAAATTCTTTATTAAAAATTAAATAATTGTTCATCTCAAGTATTATTATTTTTATTTAGATTTAAATTTAGACACAATCATTTTCCTAATTTCCCAAATTTGTAATTCGTCTCTAAAATTACAATTTAAATATTTATTTTTTGGTCTCGTTATTTGCCGCTTCTTTTTCCGAAAGACATTTATTTTTTTGTCAATTTTGTTTGCTTTAAAGGGTTTTTCAATGTAGAATATTCGTCCGTGCCGAATCTCAACGTTCTATTTTTTTGGAGTTTTGATTTTATCCCAAAAACCATAATTTTGATATACATTTTCCCGTTCCACCTATAATTTAACATCATTTCCTCACGATTTTTTCCAACATACTCAAATCGTTTAAAAAATTATTTTTGTTAATTTTGACTACTTTAATCATTTTTTCAATTTCGATTACCATGTATGTAGAATTTTAACATTCTAAGATATTTATAGTTGAATTTTTTGTGCCTTCTCTATTTTGAATTTTCCAAATTTATAATTATATATGTATTTTGACCCAAAAAACACGATTTTTATATTAATTTCTTGGACCCATCTCATTTAACGTCATAATGAGAAAATCCCGAGGAAAATCCCTTTTATTTATCGGTTATCAATCCGTTATTGAATTTTTCAAATTTGTAATTAATGATATTAATTCTTTGTACACACCTTTAGTTAACATTATTTTTTATGACCTCTACTGAATATGAACATTTTACGCCAAAATTCCTAAAAAAATATTTTTCATCGTTTTTTATTCCGCCAATTTTTTTGTCTATTGCCCTCCGTGCAAATTCATTTTTGTTTTATTTATAAATTAGGTTTTACGTCCTCGTCGCTGCTTTATTTTCATCTCTTTTTCCATTTACTTTTTTATTTTATTTTCCTACAAAGCAATTAGGTCATATACCTATGTGGTCTCTATCGAGAAAAATTATAATCTGACGTGTTTCTTCACAACTTAATAAAAATATAAATTCAAAGAATTTCAAGTCATTAAAATAATCAATATTTAAATACCCTCCAGGTTATTGCCAGACAATGTTACTGAGTAAGTGTCTATCAATTAGTTCCAACATGAATCTACACTGTGTAATTCAACAAAAGTTATTAATTATTTTGTTCATAGGAGACTTGTAATAACAGCATTCTAAACATTTAATATATCTACGAAGATGCAAGTAGACTTCATGGCTAGTTAAATGGACAAAAACAAATTGGTAAATATATTTGCGAAGGATAAACCGTAAATCTTTTTTACTGGACATCTACGAGAACACTAGCACAAATTCATAGAACTTTCTGAACGGTAACGACACCAGATTTCCGAGTAAAAACAGTCCAAAACCATATCCCATACCTAATCTTAGGAATGATAGAGATTTAGAAGTTGTTCATGTAAGGGAATATGTCTGAGGCTTCTGAACATGAAACAAATGCAGTTTATAATAATAAAATTAACTACAGAACTAATTAAATCCAAAAATCATTTGGATTCTTCAATAGTGGCTCTATCTATGTGTCGTCTTACGAACTACGAAGAGTCCTAAGAGAAAATAGAATTCCAAGTATCAAAAATAATACGATCTTATTTTTAATTAATTCATAATTAAAAGAATTCTACGCCCCATTTATAGAATTTTTCAATTACTTTTTGGTCCACCTAAGTATTTGAATCGTTCATTGTACATCGCTCGAAAAATGAATAATTAGTTACACTGTGTGTCTCTATTCTTCACACCTACGCACACCAGATTCTTGGATAAAAATGCGGTCTTCGATAGGTGATTAAGAATTAAGTTTCTTTAGTAGATGTTAATTACTTATACATATATGAGATACGTGAGAAGAGTACAAAAACAGGACGAGTTCGAAAAATGTTTCTATTATCTTTTTGATATAGATAAATTGTTTTTTTTTGACAAACAGCCATTTGATTTCTTGGTCAAGTGATATTTGGATAAGAAAACACGATTGGCTGAGTCAAATTTATGAAAAATTATTTTCTTGGTGTAACGTAAGAACATTTTGTAATTATTTTTGTTATAGATTTGGACTACAACTGATTTGATTACAAAAACCAGTTGAGAATGCTCTTCTAGCATTGCCATAGACCGAACAAATCGTAATGACAGTATTAATAAAATTTTATAGTTACAGATAGGAAGGTCAGACAAGACAAATGAAATTAGACAGAGATATAGTCGCACGCCAATTTAAAACCCACTTTGAAGGCTGTCAGCAGTCTATGTGTCAGATTGAATATTTACACAGCGAAAACACAATATTCTTCTTCTTCTTCGGTTATGACTTGCATACTAGTGCATTTGCCAGTTCATAAAATCAGTGTATTAACAGTTTACTTTGATTTTAAGTGTCTAATGTTTATTTATGCCAAAAATATTATCTTTCAGAACACTATGCCAGCAAAAACACAATATTTTATAAATATATTTCTTATTTCTGACTCAAATGGCAATTGATGAATCAAATTTATACGTTACATGAAAAGGCAACACTGTACCCGGGATGTGCCTTTCAGAACTGGCAACATGGGTGCACTCCAATTTAAAGGTCTAAAATCACAGAAACCGGCAATCGAAACATCAAAGGAAATGCGCGGAGCTTCATATTTGTATATTGCTATACTATACAGAAGAAAGGAGTGCAGTATTTAATTTGCAGAACGTAGTACAGGTTCAAAAGGTAGAAATTTTATTTTTTCCTCATCCTTCAATGCTTATTTGTAGTTAAAATTTAAATTTTAATACATCTGATCGGCCTAATATAGTTTTTGTCTAGATTTAATCTTGTTTCCATGGTTTTTACTGTAATAAACCTGTTCTTTTGACAGATAAGTCAGACTTTATTTATTCATAGCCGTATCATATATCTTTTAATTGATTCGGAATTTTGTATTAATATATATTTCAAAATGGCTTCATTCTAAAAAGGAATTGAAATTCTCAGATTGCCTGCTTACCACGTAGAGTTAAATCCCATTGAACTGATCTGGTCACAATTATTAAAAGATTATGTTTCTCAAAACAATACAACATTTAAATTTCCTGATGTGCGAAATTTGTTTTTGAAGGCAGTTTCAGATGTAAATAGAGAACATTGGGGAAAATGCATTGATCATGTTAAAATGGTGGAAATTCATTTAGGCAAGTGGATATATCAATGAAAAATTTAATAGAACCTATAATAATAAACCTCAGAAAAGACAATTATAGTGATACCAGTAGTTTTAGTGAAGACAGTGACTTTTAAAGATAGTTCTTGAATTAACTTTTTTTTTAATCTTTGAGTTTAGGTAAGTACTGAAGCGTTACTTTTAATGCCAAGAGATTAAAAAAAGTTTAATCCCAACATATAATCCTCCTTGTTATTTATTGGTTAAATTTAATTCGTTCAATGTTAAAGTGTCAGATGCATAAGGTTTATTTTTATTTTTTGTAAATAATATAACTTCAATCTACGAAGTGGGTATATATATTTTATATGCTGTGACCTTATTTATATTGTAGAAACTTATTTTGCAAAGTACGCCTATGGAATGTGACGATATATCCTCCCTTTTACTGCACTCCTCTCTCCTTTATAGTATAATCTGTGGCCACAGTCTACTCGCTTTTACCAAAATCGTCATTCACTTTGTGTCTACTTTAAATTCAATGTCATTTTAAACTTCAAAATGTTCGAAGAGGTACGGAGGGGCACATCAAACCATCAAACCCTAAGCTTACTTTTTGAATCTTGAAAACTGTTGATTGAAATGTATACATTTTGTGATTTATTTGCCAGACGTCGGGGCAATTATCTAATTTCATTTCCTCAGTTTAATAATAATAATAGTAATAATAATATTTATTTATCCTTGTTGCATCTAGAAAGATGTAGGACAGGTCAAAATAAGTACAAAGAACATAACGTTGAATAAAAAAATTACATACATACATTTAGATTTACATTACGAATACATATTACAGATTGTCTGTAAAATTGTTGTTATATCTCAATACTACTGTTATAAATGCACTTCCGTACAAGTAATTTTTGGGTTTTTCTTCGACCATTGATTCCCAAAGTGTGAGCCGTCATAAGGGAACCGCGAAATATTCAAAATAGTAATAGTAGTATCTATTTTCAATTTTTCGCTGTTAAATGAGCAATCTCTTTTAAAAAAGAAAGTTTTCCAATTTTTTAAGGAAATTAAAAATTTAGAAAAAAAATCCGATGTATTAAGGGCGCAGCAGAAAAAATCCGATTATTTAAGGAGACACAAACCGAAAAAGATTGGGAACCTCTGCCTTCGACAAATAGACAAATGGTTCAAAAATTGAATACCTCTATAGATGAGGCTTCTTTCAAAGCCTGTAATTTTTTATTTTGGAGGTCAAATATAATCGACCAGTCTCGTGGAGAAATTGAGGGAAATGTTAGTAAGTGAAATGTTTTAAAATGTTCTCTACAAGTTGCCCTGTTATCAAGTGAAAAAATTAACCAATGAATACCTACTCTTGCAAAAAAAATAATTTTATATCATAACAGTTTAATTGCAGTTGGATTGGTAAGATTAATGCATAGTGTAAGAAAAATTTGCAGACTACAAATCCCTCTCAAAATATACTTATGACTACGCCCTTGGACAGAACTGTCTAGTTTTTAAAACAGAAAAATCCCGCTTTAATAAATCAATTTAGGTTAGTATCCAATAAAACCCCGATACACTCAAACTAGTGATTATTCGTTGCGCAAAATGTTTCCTCAAAAAAATCTCGTTAAGGAGGCGTGAACTGAAGAAAAATAAAAATAAACTTTAGGCCATGCTCGTCTTTCGTCCATTCTTCAAATAAGTGACTAATTACAATGGAATCGGTGGTATGTTAATCTAAGAAAGGGACAATAAAAGTTGGAATGATAAAAACGTGATCCGGTAATTAGGAGTTAGGTGTTCCACGAGGTCCTTATCTTACCAATTACAGTTATAATGTGTAAGGAAAATTATGTATTTGATGTGGATGGCTAGCTACATATCTATAAAAGAATGAGTATAGGAAATGCACGGTAATTATACAAATACGCTTTTTTGTTTTAACTGTGTAATTTTACTTACAAAGGCAAGGCCGTAGGCTGAAAATATTTTGGGAGGTACTGATACGGAACACTTATTTCTTTTTAGAGTGTAAAATATATTATAGATTATACAACTAATCATAAATTTAGCTAAGCTAAGCTAAGCAGTTGCAATTTTTACTTAGTTACCATGTATTGATAAGCGATTATACCCTTGACGACGTGGTACAATCGTTTTTGTATTTCGCATCCTTCCATCTTGAAAAGTTTGTCATAGTAAAAATACGTTTGACGTTTATAATAAGCAAAAATAATTATATAATTCGTTATATAATCGTATCGAATACCACGCGAGCATACGAAAATAATATTTTATCGACGTATTTCTTCAAAACACCACTCGAATACATCTCGTGATTCGGAATCGATTATTTTCGAAGCTCTTGTGATATTACTACTGATTATATAGAATTTTCATCGAAACCAAATATTTTGACATCGATTTAAGCATCCAGCATAATTTTCCACGCTTTTTTCACTGTTTTCCGCGCCTTTTTCACTGCTTTCTCCACTCAAAATTTCAATATTTTAAGATGGTCAGTTTTATGTCCTATTTATAGTTTAAACTTGGCTTTTATTATCTGCAAACGAAGATGAAATACGTGATTGTAAGCTTTAATAACATTTAGCAAATAATTCTGGTCATGCTCAAATTATTAATAAAAATGACACATTAAGATTTAGGAATAATTCGGGTTCATTTGTATAAATTTTCTATAGATTTTCACATCACAATATTTTTTCTGTTATCCCTGTTTTTATATTTCTTTAAATGTTTGTTTTAATTTATTTTCATTGAACTTTTCATAATAATCAATAATAGTATATTACATAACAAGAGCTGTAAACATGCAAGCAAAAATATTGATTTCACGTGCTGGAATTTATGCATACAGTAAAATTTTTAGTTTTTTTATAATACGAATCGCGTGGGAAATTTTAATTTAATTTTGATGTCATTTATAGAAGAATTGGGTGCGATGTTGATGGTACATTTTCTGAATCTCAATCTCAATAGATTTTAAAATTGCGTTAGCTACTGTTGAATACTTCTACCCATCATGTATTTTAAGCGTCAAATCTCCATCAGCGTCTACAAGCAAGGTTTCTAAAAGAATGATCAGTAAAATTATCTGGATCTGGAAGATTCAGATATTTGGCGATTTCCTTGAGATAACTGCCAATCTTGTGGATACAGATCACTGTTATACGAGAGTGGTCCGGAAAGTTTCCGACCTAACACAGATACAAGACATTTTTTCAGATTTTAGATTCAGATATTTGGCGATTTCCTTGAGATAACTGCCAATCTTGTGGATACAGATCACTGTTATACGAGAGTGGTCCGGAAAGTTTCCGACCTAACAAAGATACAAGACATTTTTTCTGAATTTTTTCTCCTTGTAACTCTACACACTTCTCCCATCAATGCTCACATCTCTATAACCCGTCCAAATAGTACTCAGCATTTTTCTCTGCAAAATAATTGTTCACGAAGGTGATTGCCTCTTCATTTGACGAAAATGTTTGTCCTGCTAGCGCAATTTTTAGATGAGGGAACAAAAAGAAGTCGCTTGGAACTAGATCTGGTGAGTAAGGTGAATGGTCAAGCAGTTCAAACCGTAATTCGTGGATTTTCGCCATGGCAACCGCTTAGGTGTGAGACGATGCGTTGTCTTGGTCAAACAGGATTTTCTTTTTCTGCAAATGTGGCCGCTTTTCCGCAAGTTCTGCCTTGAGCTTGTCAAGTAATGATGCATGGGATGCTCCTGTAATGGTTTTTCGTTTTTGAAGATAATCGATTACAATAACTTCATGACTATCCCAAAAAACAGTCGCCATACTTTCGTAGCCGAAAAAACAGTTTCTGCTGTTTTTGGAGCCCGTTTCCCCTTTGCAGTCCACTGTTTGGACTGTATTTTTGTTTCGGGCGTATAATGGTGTATCCAAGTTTCATCTACAGTAATTAATCGGCGCCAAAACTCTGATTTATTTCGCCTAAACTTCCTCAAAAGTGCGTTGGAAATGTTAAACCGAACACGTTTTTGGTCTAACGTGAGCAAACGCGGCACCCAACGCGCGGACAGCTTTCTCATGCCTAAATGTTGATTTAATATGTAACAAACACGTTCTTTTGACATGTTCATAACCTCTGCTATCTCTCTCACTTTAATTCGGCGATCGTCTAGCACCATTTAGTGAACTTTGGTGCTATTTTCGTCGGTAGTTGCAGTTTTTGGACGTCCCGAACGTTCATCGTCTCCCAAGCTCTTAAGGCCACATTTAAATTCAGCAGCCCAAAATTTCACTGTGGTAAATGATGGTGCAGAGTCCCCATACACAGAATCCAACTCATCTTTAATTTGCGAAGGCGTATTGCCTTTCAAAAACAAATATTTAATGACAGCTCGATACTCGATTTTGTCAATTTTCACAAAAAACTCACATCAACTCACTCAAACGACTGTTACATAAAAACTGCGCGTCCAAAATGTCTGAAACTTTGGTGAGTAACTGTCAACAGATGAACAATGAAATTCAATAGCTTTTATGCTGCCATCTTCACGTTGAGGTCGGAAACTTTTCAGACCTACCTCGTATATACCTCGGTGTTGTCTTTAAAATTAAAAACACTTTACTTTTCAGCTTAAATCAATATTTTTTATTTTCCCTGTGTGCTTCAAAATATTTTACAAATTTTATTCTTTATTATTGATCTATATCTTCGTGATGCCGAACTTTTTATGAAGAATATTTTTTTTGTAAAATTAATAAAAAAAAGTTTTCCTTTTGTTGGCAACTTTTATAGACATACTGTATATAATACTAAATAAAGAAAAAATATAAAAATGAGAGGTAAACATGTTGTAGTTTTAGGAGCAAACCTTTCATTCAATTGAATTTTTTTTGAATTAATGTTATAAAAAAATTGTTTTTCTTATATATTTTAAATTTTTTATTAGAAGTCAACTATAATTTTTCTATTTATATGTAATTGTGAATTTACTTAAAAAGGTGTAGAAAAATTATAAAGTATTTTTTGATAAAGAGTGTTTAATTTTCCAATAAAAGAGTAAACAATAATTTGGGATATTTTTTATAACCTCGTGTAAGGCATCTGGCAAGCATCACCCTGTATGCAGTTTTAATGAAGATCGTTAATTGGCGGTAGGACGCGACGGCCTCATGTGAACATCAAGAATAATACGAATACGTGAGCATCAGTTGAGCTAGCACCACGGTAGGCGTTACCTGCTCGACATTTTTTTTGTACATTTTGCAATTTATTTCAAATTACTAAAATTATCTATAAATAAAATCGTGCAATTAAGGCTCGAACGGAAAAAATACAACAGGAAACTGGTCTACTATACCTTCGCTTGGGTAAATATATTATAAATTTATATAAATTTTGATTAAATATTTCGTTGTTGTCGTTTTGTTGCTGTTGTTGTGAGAGCTTTCAATTATCGTTTGATTTTGTATTAACCAAACTGGATGGATCTGGTTATGGGTTAAAAGAGCTCTTTAAGGATATTACTTTCAGATTATCTCTGTTCAAGCTGAGAACAGTACCAATTTAAAATCCGTCATATATTCAACTTTTTTTTGGTACGTCAATAACAATAAATCTTGTAAAACTTCCACGGTTACCAGATTTTTCTTCCTTCATCCACAAAACCTTGATTTTTTCTATAATCAGTTGAAGTAGAATCTTGATTCAATGTATAGTGACAGAAAATCCCATAACATTAAGTCTATACGAGGCTAGGGATCAATTGTTACAGTCAAAATAATAAGACTTTAGTCATATCCTTCTTAAACAGTGACGAGTTAAAATGCATGGTTGAGATCTAATCCAATCTAGACCCTGAATAGTTTTTCTCTAAAAAGTGACGTTCTAGACATATTTCTCCAGTATATGAATATCTCACACTCTGTACTTTCAAGATACTTTCTTTGGGCGCTTTCACACTTGACGACACGACAATGGCAACGATGAAGGTGGGGGTGAATTTACATTGAAATAAATGGAGTGGCTTCACATGTAAATTAACCCCCATCTGCATCGTTGCCGTTGTCGTGTCGTCAAGCGTGAAAACGCGCCCTTCAACGTTGCTTTTAGCAATGCCAAAAAATGGTTCAGCTCCTATAACAGGGTTCCCCCAAAATTTTCCCTGACTTTTCCAGGTTTTCCCTGACCATGCACAAACATTTTTCTCAGGACAAGAATCAACCTTTTATCGAGTAATACAAATAAGTAAATGAAAATAATGACATATAATGACACAAAATGAAAGAAAACTAATATTAGTGGATGTGATAAATTGTACCAAGATAACTTTGAATTCACAAATGAAATGTAAAAGGAAAAAACCCATTGATGAATTTCTTATGTATCAGACAAGAAAAAAATACAAAGGAAACCCGAAAATAGAAGTACACATCGAGAAGGCAACAGGGCTGACTTAATTTGTTTTTTATCTGAAATCAACTAATGTGGGGGAATTCTGTGCAGCCATTTGGTTTTCCATATACACTGGTTGAATTCCCTGACCTCTGCCGAAAAATGCAATATTCCCTGACTTTGTCAACACTTTTTGAATTCCCTGACTTTTCCCTGTTTTCCAGGTTTGTGGGAACCCTATATAAACGCTGATTATAGGTTCTACATTTTGCTAGAGATTCCCGATGTTCTAATCGAGATAATCCTGGTTTCAGCACGGAGATCTTATAGAATGTTAACCACATACACCCTATATTAATATCCCAACACATTTCTTTATTTTCAAACATGAAATCTCGGGGTGGTCGACTATCTGTAGCATCACTTACCGGTCATTTAAAGTGATCTTTTCCATTTCTCCGTTCGAAACTGTCACTAAAATTCAACTACAATTTGAAGCAATTTCTGTCACTTCATTAACATTTTACACGCGGTGAGAAATAGTTCTTGATGGATTACGAAATCCGTCAATTAATTTTAATTAGCTTATCTCTCGACAGAGGCAAGTTCGCAAGGTAACAATACGCGATCTAGTCAGAACCCGTAATAAATATTGTTATTAGGGTAGTAGAACAGCGTCAAACCGATTTTAAATACCCCGAATTCAAGGAAAATTCTTAGCAGCATGTGGGTGGTTGGAAAATTTAAGGTAAATTAAGAAAAATCGAGAAGACTGAGTAAAAGTTAGGGTAGTCGTATTTTGGATACTAGCGACATATAAGTATCATAGATATGTTTTCTTTAAGCCGTATATCAAACTTCTAAAATTGTGCACTTTGAGGCTCGAAATTTCCAAAGTAAGCATGTTTCATTTTTACCCCACCTTTTTTTTAAGTTAGCATTTGACCGTGTCTGTCTATGCATTCTATAAATTCCCATCTTTTTTCTATCTTTGGCTTTTTTACACTATTTGATTTTCCTGGAAGTTACCCTTTTTTCTTCCCTCTTTACTACTTTAAGAACTCTTCTTACCCATTTGTTTTTTTTCTTCACTTTTTCAGTAAGTTCTTATGTTATTTCTTGATATCAATACAGTCCCTTAACCCTCCATTTTTTACTTATTTTCACCAACCTGTAAGATTTTCCTCTCACAATTAGGAAGTCCGTTCAGCACCCAAATTTCCGTAGTGTCTATTAAACATATTAATCGTCATGGTAACTACACTATAACAAATAATATTTGAGAGTAATTTAGAATTTACAAGACCAAAAAACAAGCAAAATAGCGTTCTCATATCTCATTCTTATCTTACCAATTTTTAACATCAATCAAAATATAAACGGTAAAGTTGAAGGTAGTGGCTAATTATGGATAATACACAATAAAAGTATGATTAAACAATATTATTTGGAAAAAAACATTAATGAGTAATACTTATAAATCATTTCCTCTCCATTTCAAATAATTTATTTTATTTATTGCATATTCTTTTATACAAATCATGGCAACCCTTTACAGATCTATATTTCTGTCTTTGTCCGTTTCACTGACAAGTACAGCGAGTAAGTAGGAATCTGTTTTCTACCTGCTAATACCACGAACGTATCATTGTGGGGTTGATTTAGAATAAGGAAGAATTAGAATAGCAAGTAGAGTGTGCCTATATTGTACATAAGCACATAGTTAAATTATAAAAAAAATGAATTTTAACAGTTTGATTTCATTAAATTGACAGAACCGTCCGTCATGAGTCAAAATAAAGTTCTTTTAATTAAGGCAAACATTTCCTGTATTTAAATTAAATACAGGAAGCCTTTAAATTTAAAAAACTGGCAGATTACCATGAGGAGATGAATGCAGAGGTGTTTGAAACATGGTTTGAAGGTATCATTCAACTTTTGGGACCTGTGTCTGTCATCGTCATGGATAATGCCCCCTATCATAGTCGGCATTTATAATCATTACCGAAACAATCATGGAAAAAAGCTGAAATTCAACAATGGTTATTAAAAAAAACATCCATTGTACCAAAGTAAAGGCGGAATTACTACAGATTACAAAACTACAAGTTTATAAATATAAAAAATTTTAACAGTTTTAAGATTACCTCGTTACCACTGCGAATTTAATCCTATAGAATTGATTTGGGCGCAAGTAAAAGGACAAGTAGCACGAGAAACCAGAGCATTTATAATGGCGGATGTACAAAATTACCTTAAAGAAGCCATTCAAAGCGTCACTGCAGAAAACTGGAAGAAATGCATCAAGCACGTTCTGAAAGAAGAACAAAAAATATGGGACATAGATCAACGGATTGACCAAAATATTGAACCAGTCATTATCAACTTTGCTGACGCTAGCGGTAGCGACAGTGCTTCTGACGAATCTGAGGTGGAAGATTAGACGAAAGGAATGTATAAAGATACAAAAAAAAAATAAAAAATCAAAAAAAAAAACTTTTTAGTTTATTGTAAAAATAATTAACTACTTATTTGGGTTAGTCATTAACCCTTTCAAAAATTAAGCACGCCATTGCCTTTAATATGCCAAGGGCCAATAAAACTCTCAATCATTTTTGGTTCTAGTATAAGGTAATAATAACACCTCGTAACACTGAAACAGCATTAAATAAAGTAATTAAAAAATGCAACGGCGTTATTTGTCATGTAAAACATTACTTTTCATTAAATCCCGTATGTGCGCATATCTTCTTACAATAAATTATAGCAAAATACCCGTGCTGGATATAATTTCGAAATAAAAAGCACTAGTAGCAATAAAAGTTGCTATAATATGCACGGTGAGGCAATTCAAATAGTTTACAACGATTATTGGAACTGTTTGTCAACCGCAATGTCTTTGTTATTCAAATATTCCTGTTGCATGATAAGAAGCGAAACCTATTAATTGTACGCGTTTAAGATGCGTATAATGTAAACTGCCCATAAGGTCATTCATACGCAAACAAGTCCCACGATTTAGTGTTATCCCCATGAAATTATACGGGAAGTAGCCGAGAGCTGCTAATCCTTCTATTAATGGTGTTGTTCTTAATATGATAATACGCGGTTAACGAAAGAAAATTAACAAAAGCGAGAACTGAATTAATATATTTTTAGATGTTTTGCTTAAAATAATTAACGGTAGTTTCATAAAAATAATTAAATCAAACAAAATAACTTACAATATTGTTGCTTTTAACTTGTGTCCAAATAAGCTACATGTCTCCAAATTGGTTTTCAATAGATTTAATTCGAAAAGCTTATGTCCAAAATTGGATAAAAGAGGTTAAGAGAAGAAGATAAATTCTTATTTATTTGTAAAAGAATAAATTTTTGTGTCTGTAGAAGAAGAATTTTTGAACAAAAATGTCTTGATGGGTCTCTCAGTACGAAGTGAGAGTCCCTGTGTATTCTTTTGATTTGCATGGTTGTGTGAATTTATAAAAGGCAAATCCGTTTCGAATGGTTAAGGCTGGCAAAACAAACTTGTTTGCAAGTTATTTTCTTATATATATATATTGTCGCTATGGGTCACAGTTAAAATATAAATAATATACAATTCTTTCAGGAGCAAATTCTACTCATTATTGCCTTACTCATAAGTGTTATTAAATTTTCCATTAAACCAGTTAAAAAATTCCCAGGCCTTGTAACATTCTTCTTTTTATTACTTGCATTTGTTCCGTCGTCTTTCTCGATCAGTTCAAACAGAAAGTGTTTGTAGAGGCGCCTGTTTTTATTTGATTAGTCTACTGGAAGCTTAAGGAAGGTATAAACACACCGGGTCTTGTCAAACACCGCATAAAAAGCTTTGAACATAAAATTAGTAAGCTCTACCAAAAATTAAAAAAGGCCGCTTCCTGTGTTACCAAATATTGGGTCCATGAAAGGAATCGTTTGTTTTGTGGTTTTTGTTAAAATTAAGGAAACTGTTAAAAGTAATTCTTCAGGAACCCGAGCCTCAAACATCGGTTTTTTTTTTTGGTTTTTTTACGCGTAGAGTGTGTGAAAATTGTGTTTTGGTTGAGTGGTCGACGTTAGTTTTCAACTTAGTTGATAAACCAAAGGTTCCAATTTCCCAATTTAATGGTATCTTAAAACTAAAAGTCTTACCAAAGAAATTGGTAAAAAATTATTCCATTCTATCAGTAGAAATGCAAAAAAAATTACTCCAAAGTGGCAGCCTCCGGGGCTATTGTTTTTTACTTTGATCCATTTTTTTGGAACCTGCATGCACGATCACGATTTATATGCTTAAAAGAGGTTGATAAACACATTAAATGAGGGAATTCAGAAATTTGTTCAGTATTATTGACAAAAATTACGAAAATCCTTAATCATCATAAGAATATTCGAAAAGATTGTGCCTCCTGCAGCAACTTACTATTTTACATTTATTAAAATTTATAGATCTAATTGGTTATTATTACACCAATTTTGGACATGGTTTAATTGCTATTGAAAATTACGACAAACATCGATATTAATCGGTGAAAATAGTTTTAGGTCATCAGCAAGCATTGTATGGTAATCGTTACACATAAATAATTGATACAAATCAAGAAAGTAGTGGACCCAAATTGAATCCTTGGGGTCCTCCAGGATGTAGCCAAATACTTATCTCAGTTATAACCATTATAATGATGCGAACTGTTTACTATTTGATAAATAGAATTGTGTTAATTTTATAGCATTTGCCAAAAAATCAAGAGTAGGTAGCTTGAATAGAAAACACTGTGATTAATATTGTCGGAGGCCTTTGTAAAATCGGTATAGATAATGACGGCTTGACAGAAAATAATATCCTTAAAATTATAGAACAAACATTTCTGGAACGAATACTTGATGGGCTGGATCTCTCTTTTAATCTGCGAGCACTGGCGGATCTGAGGGGGTGACCATGGGGGCCATGCCCCCCCCCCTAGAGTTCTGAATATTTGATATTGGTTCAACAACTAGAGTCTGGATATTCAAGTAAATCTTTTGATTGGTATTCAACAAGAAGAAAACACACGTTATACAAACCAAAATTATTCGTTGTATTGAATATTTTCTCAAAGACTCAAACATCCCAAATTTTTATCACTTAATCACTTTGGTTACAAATTTCCATTAACTGATGCCCCCCCCTGAAAAACTCCCTAGATCCGCCACTGTCTGCGAGAAGATAAAAAGGCAGTCACAAAGCCGTACAAAGTGAAAGAGTAAATGCTGACTTATTGGTCTTAAACGTGAAACATGTATATTCAGAAAAATAAAACCGTAAAGTTGGATAATTAATAACCTTTTCCTAAAAAATAGCCTTTGTTTCATGTTTCTCGTAATCTTTATATTGACGTCGTTCCGCCACTGCGTTAACATCCAATATCTACATTCCGTACAAGAAAGAAGATGAATGTTGCACTTTTCTTCATTTATATGTAAATACGGCAGCCATTTTGTAACGCCCTTTTCGGATCTGCCTATGAGCTTAAGCTCTTCATGATCTAGGAAGACAGCCATTACTAGAAGTAGTATCTAATGATGAGAGCCAACCGATTCAGCAAATGAAAAAGGCGTAAAGACGAAAGAAAACCGCTAATTAACAATGCATGGGAAGCCAGACGGTTGCGTTATAAATAATTTTTATGATGCTTATTGCTGGTATTTAGTTGGGAAACATTGTGGTACATAATGTAACAAGTAGGATATCGGATGCGAATTTATTTCATTTCTCTTCAAATTACATTTACGTTATTCCGTATATATTATTGTAACAGGGTGTCAAAAATCTATGAAAAAATGAAAAAAACGAACAGCAAATAGGACTTAAAAAATTAAGGCTTGATTAATACACTCTGCTTCTGTGAGTATATCTATGGTTATTCGAAGGTAATATCTCAAGACTATGAGAAATAGCCGACTATTATTTTCTGCCTAATTCTATCGAGAGTACCTTGTATTTCAAGACAATTTGATGAGACCATATGAACATTAATAATCTGAATAACTCCCGAGAGCTTTAGCTCCTACTACACCATTCGTTTTTGCCGCTTTTGGCATATTAATGTTCATAAAGGTTATGCTATACTGACATTATTTGGCGCTGACAAATTAATAAAAATGAACTATTCTCGGCTTCGAAAGAGTGCAAAAACTCAAATAACAACTTCCGTTAAGTATACGATTGTGAATATATGCAAATCTAGCGGCTCACTTTACTCTAAAATGGAAAATTGTCATAAGAAAATAACCTATTTTCAAGGTTTGACTTTATTTAATTTTTGGCGTTTCAATCTAAAAGATTTCAATTTTAAATTTGCCGCTTTTTACAATGCAATAGAAGATTCCATAATAACCTACAAATTTTGACAACTGCCCTCAGAGATGTGCGTGATTTTTTAATTGGTTCAAAAACTGAATTAACTACTTTTGAAAAAGCCAAAAACTGACAAATTAAACTAATATTTATCAGGTTATATTATCTCTGTGTTGTTTGCCGTTCCTAGGAAATAAACTAAAAGCTTAAATTTTCTTGTAAATATCTCGGAAGATCAAATTTTCACAGACATGAGACCTGCATTTTTTGCCGGTTTAGATAGGAATTAGTCGACCCTGAAAGTAGCATTGAATTCTGACGTGTGGATTTTGAAATCCTCCGGACACACATACACACATACATACAAACCTTGCTCGTTAAATAGTATTTGATTATTAAATATTGTTGTTCATTGAATCGTAATAAACATATTATTATTATTCGGGGTCCATTTCTCGACTTTCACCGGTTAAAGCCTGCTATGTCGGACCGATACGTACCAGGACATTGCATGCCTGTGTATGTGTCGTGTATGTTTTGTGTATGTCTCGTGTATAAGTGTGTTGTGTGTCTGAGTCTAGGAATTTTCTAACTGTGTGACATGTGTTGAAAACTGCGGCTTTTTGTAGTGTGATGTATGTGTGTTTGTCTATGTCTGTTGAGCGCAGACTCTGGTGTAATGTGTGCGGTATGACACCCGTGCAAGATAGAACAATTGGCACTATAACCACTTTTTCCATCTCCACAGATGTTATATTTCATGTTTTAGGTCTGTATATTTGTTGATTTTTTCTGTATATGTTTTTTGAATGGTGTGTGTGTGTTAGGTATGGCTAGTGGTTAGTGGCTAGTGGTTAATTTACCGTTTTAAAATAATGTTTCGGGAATTTTTACAAAAATTATGGTTCAAGTTACAAATTTTATTCTAGTGAAACTTTCCTTATTGTATTCATTTTAAGAATATCAAAAATTGTGATGATAGAAAAGTTTTTTAAATAGAATCCCCCCGCAAGTAATTAATTTTTAAGTTTGATAATAATTCGACAAACTTTTTTTGTTACCTAGACGATTCAAAACGCAGTCCTTTCTTCAAATGATTACTTTCCAAGAAAATCAACTTTAACTAAAACTAAAAATTAATAACTATGGTTCACCTCCTGTGTTACTTAAAAAACATGTATTACTCTATTAATAATTTTACTGCAATTTATTTCTTGCTGCCTTTCTTAGAACACGAACGTTTTCAATATAACCGCAACGTTTTTTTCTCATTAATATTAACGGTAATGCAAGATCGGTTAATTTTAAAACAAATAGCCGGTATACTCTATTTTTTGCTTATGGAGTAACACATTTTTCTTCATCCCTAACACAGAGGGGTAATTGGGGAAACTTTGCGGCGAATAGTTTCTTTGTTGCTAAATCGGTAAATATTTGAAAAAAGACAAATTTTAGATACCGAAAGTCATTATTTTATGTCATTTTAATTGGTAAAAGTTGCTTTACTTTATAACAAGTGATAAAATATGACTTTAATAACATTACTTTAATACTAGTATTAAAAATACAACATATATTATTATAAATGTTAAAAACAGGTTATAAATTTATTTTTACATAATTTACTCTTTATCAGAAGGTACCAAATCGTCATCATCAGTGTTGGAACTAAGGGGATATAGAAATCCATTATTATATTTATCAAAGTATGCTTTTTCAACGAACTTTCTCCAAGTATTTTTACTGCTGTTTGCAATCTATCGCCATGCTTTTTCAGAGTTAGTAAATCCGCATCATCTGCCAGTAACATTATCTTCGAATGCATGTCTATATAACTAATTCCCTAAACTAATAAATTCTGCAACCCTTCTTTGACTATTAGAAAAATTGTTTCTGTTTCTGTAACCCACAAAAATTCTAGCGACCTATTTCTTGCTCCGTATATTTGTAAAGAATTCGGAACAAATTCACTGTATAATTTTTAATCACTATAATACAGCTTGGAACAGTACAGGACAGCTTATAATTTTTACTGCAATCTTCTTAACTTTAAACACATAATTTTTGTACCCCCTAACTGTATAGCAGACAATGTTGCATACTTACAATCAGAAGTTGGCCGGTCTGGATATGCCGTTTGGCGAGAGTCTTAACCCTAGAGGCGAACCTGATCCTGATTGACCAGCAGACATTATGTCCCGATAAGCGAGCTGAGAGCCTCTTTACTTATACAGTTAAAATATGCATTTATGAATGCATCCTGATATTAAAATATATTAAATAATTTCTACTACTCCCAAAATATTAAGAGAAAGAATAATAGCAAACCAAACGTGCTTCCCAATATTCTTACAGAAGTAACTTACAGGTATTACTTAAACTGCATATATCTGTGTCATCATTATTGCGCAGGCAGACTTCAATTTCCTTCCTACGCATTCAATAGTTGAAGAGTTGCTTTTCTTCGTTTCTAAATAATATAGATACCACATAAAACAATAGAAATACATAAAACTGAAAGGGAATGTCCATATCAGCATCTAGCGACTACATTAAACGAAAAAAATTGCATATCTTGGCATGCAAGTGGGTGGTTTCACAACCGGCTACGGTCAGATAATAGAACCATTTTCATATAGCAATAAATAACTAGTTTACATTACTGTTGATGAACAATTTCTTGTGTATTTATCTATAGATAAAATATGCAAAAACAACGTAGTAAGTCATGCTCGGTGACGTGGCAGCATTTAAATGGGTAAACAATTGACATTTTAATCAAATATTAATTGCAAATGCTCGGTAAAGAATAATCCTTATCTTCTACTTACTAAGTCAACAATAATTTAAAACTGTCAAGTGCCAATAATCAAATACGAGGGCTATTTATTTATTTATATCAAAAAATTAGTCTAAATGGCTAGTTGAGAAAAATTATTTTTTTAAAATGAAATTTAAAACTATGAGTTTACAGTTAAACTATTTTTTAATAAGTAATCTTTCGAAAATGTTTAATTCCTAAAATTAAATAAACATTTTTTAGAAACAAAATTACTAAATACGAACAGAATAAAGAGGAGTCACCACTTAAATGACATATTTTTTTAGTTTTATTATTCATTTGTACGTCTGAAACACTTAGGTTTTTTTGTTACCAGTCAAAAATAAGCACCTGAATGAAAATAGTTCAATAGTTTAATAGTTCATAGTTCAAAAGTTCAATAGTTCAATAGTTCAATAGTTCAATAGTTCAAAAGTTCAATAGTTCAATAGTTCAATAGTTCAATAGTTCAATAGTTCAATAGTTCAATAGTTCAATAGTTCAATAGTTCAATAGTTCAATAGTTCAATAGTTCAATAGTTCAATAGTTCAATAGTTCAATAGTTCAATAGTTCAATAGTTCAATAGTTCAATAGTTCAATAGTTCAATAGTTCAATAGTTCAATAGTTCAATAGTTCAATAGTTCAATAGTTCAATAGTTCAATAGTTCAATAGTTCAATAGTTCAATAGTTCAATAGTTCAATAGTTCAATAGTTCAATAGTTCAATAGTTCAATAGTTCAATAGTTCAATAGTTCAATAGTTCAATAGTTCAATAGTTCAATAGTTCAATAGTTCAATAGTTCAATAGTTCAATAGTTCAATAGTTCAATAGTTCAATAGTTCAATAGTTCAATAGTTCAATAGTTCAATAGTTCAATAGTTCAATAGTTCAATAGTTCAATAGTTCTTTATTTAGTTTAAAAAAGTATAAGACTCTCTAAACACGTCAGAGCATAAAAAAGAATCTATAAAATACATAAAACACATAAAAAAACATGTATCACATATCACACAATGTAAAATATTTTTTTTAAATAACATTAAATTTTTAAATACCTAAACTTGCAAGAAGATATTTCTGATCTGCATCAAGGCGTAAAATTCGCCTATACTGTACAGATGGTTATTTATTAATATTGATTTTAGTCTATTTTTAAATGTAGCAATATTTTGATTTCTAAATACTTCAGGGAGTGAATTAAAAAGTTTTATTTCAAAATTTTGTGTTTTTTTGATTCTAGTTAAAGGTAAGACTAGATTAGTTGTTTCTTGTATTGTGTGAATGAATATTACCAGCTTTAATGTAAGAATTCTAGTAGGTTTATATAAATTATTAAGGCATATAGAGTTAATATTTTTAAAGTTACAAATACAATGTTCCTTACAGCTGATTTTTGGATTCTAAAAACTTTATTTAAATGGATGTGGGCAGCTGTACCCCAAACTTTCAAACCGTATCGTATGGTTGATTCAAATAATGAATAATTTAATTTAGTTAAGTCTTTTGCATAGCTGAATTATGTGGTCATTCCATGTAAGTAGAAATTTTATATTTTTCTCAATTGTGGTATTTGCAAGAGAATTTCTTGTTTCAAAGACAATTGTTTGAGTCTTATCCTCATTTAAACACAGCTGGTTGGCAATAAACCAGGAGTTTGCTAGTTCTATAGTTTCCTGAAGGATCAGGTCTGTGCATTCACCTCTTTCTATGCTGATACCAAATGAGGCGTCATCAGCATACATTAAAGATTTGACCTTTCTGTGTGGAAAAATCATTTATGTATAAAAGAAAAAGGAGAGGGAAAAACTAGAAGTGTTAGAGGAGGGAAAATTACTTATTTTTAATTTACCTACTAGGCAAAAAAAGACTTTCTTTACCCACGGTTGTAAAAAAATATTGTAATTATATAGAAATAATGGTATGTATTTCATCAACGACTTCCCCTACTAAAAAAATTACACACTGTATTAATATTACGCTGTCCAGTGCACATTGGTAAGTGTAGAATAATATCTACCTATATACCGGAGCTTTCAGTATAATTTACAGCTACTATCGAAATTATATTGTTCCACCTACGTTGAGCCCAAATTTCCCTGCGGCTCGGCAACCATGTTAAGTGGGCTCCTCGGTAAATATGTTTGCATTTCGCTTTTCATTTTATTTTATTTTTTATTAAAAGAGATTTACACCGTCGTCTAAGATAATATCGACTTAATCACAGACTCCGGTATAGGTCAGAAGGACGCAGCATTCTTAGAAGCGATCCTCTATATTTATGGAAAAATTTCAGACTAGTTTGATTGGGATCCCAAAATGCGCTATTTTTCTAGCGCTTTTCTGTGATGTTGAATTGTTGAATTATCTCTAATTTACTTGTTAGGTCAATTTTGATATTACAGGAATGTGGATTTTTATCCGTTTTACCTTTTTAAAATAGTTCCAGTTGCGCCAGAGGATAGAATTGGGCCCATGGACACTATTGATCAGGACATCAAATACTATCACATATCAAAAATTCAGACACTTTGACGGTGCTCCCGTTTCCATAAGAATGGTGCGGGGTCCTTTAGTTTACAGTTTTTGCAGATTTTGATATCTGGTGGCGTAACCATCAATCTACTTTTTTTTATTAAATTAAAGCAAGGTAAGTTCCGCGCCTTCGTCAAACCTACTGTAAATAAACACTGATTTTCAAGGAATTGTCACAAATTAGTTGTTTTCATACCGAAATTAAAAACGAAAAAGTTCTTTATGGCCTCTATAACCCTCCCTGAAACTTCGCTTGTATTATTTGGTTTGGCATAACCAGTATGCGAACGTTGGATAACTGTGGTATATTATCAAAGGATATCTACAATCACTTAATTGTATATACGCACGTACGGTAAATAAAAAAACTATTGAATAATGTCAACACCGTACTCACGATTTGTAAAACATATATTTATATGAAATCTATATACTTTTTATTACTTTTTCAAGTTCCCATGTACTTAACAATATCTTCAAGACAAAGCATTATTTTTAAAAAAAAATTGTCAATAAAAACCTTGAAGTTTCTGACCTACGAAAGAATCTAAATATCTTGTAGGAAATACTTCAAAATCGAAATAAAGGACAGGCAAGTTTCCATATAAGACTTTAAAATAAATAAAATAAAATAATAATTCAATTAACACATATGAGTTGTTGCTTTTCCCCATTTATACATTCTAATTTAGTAATAAGATCCATATATTTTAGTCCAACTTTATTTATTTCTCAATTAGCATTTTCTATTCTGTAAATCATAATGTTAAGAATTTTAATGGCAATCGGTGTGGTACGAGAATTATATAGTGTTCTAATTGTTCCATTTTGCACAAAGTATGATAAATGATTTGCTTAGAATTCAAATTTAGCATAAATCGTTCAAATACATTGAAGTCAATACACTGTAAATAAGTTATAGTTATTAAAACCTTAGGCAAAGAAAAACTTCAAATCAAAATATTCTAAGACTGAAATAAAGTTGAAGATGAATTTTACCAGGTCTGTAAATATGAAAGCGGAATTATTTTACTCAAAGTATTGCCCACACATTTTTCCCATCTATCTGGCAATTTGTGGATGTACTTTTTGATGCAAGCAAGTGCGTGTCTCAGCGAAGCAAATCCGATGGACCCAAGTCTGGCGAGTAAGCCACTTGCGAAAGTATCTCACAACTAAACACCCCAATCGTTTCCTTAACCAGTTTCGCTGTGTTGCCATGGTGCATTATCATAAAGAAAAATCACTTAGATATTGTTGCCTCTTTTGATATTCTGGTCATTTTTGACGCAATGCTTAAATGAAATCGATCATTGATTGTCGTTAGTGTTCAGTATTAAAGTGTTCGCCAGGTTTTAGTAGCTGATAATAGATAACATCCTTGTGATACCATCAAACGCAGAGCTTTGTCTTCGGTCCATTGCGATTTGGCCTTGCAGTCGATGATGACCCAGTATAATTGATAACTATCTTACAAAAAATGAAATGACATATTAACAGTCAAAACCGCAAACTGATTTCTCATTTCACTCCAAAGATATTTCAATATTTTTTTAGTTTTGGTATGGGCTCTCCAAATGTATTCGATTATTCTCCAACCAACTGTGAGTTCTATTGGCTAATGAAATTTTATTGAGACGATTTGGGGTAAAAGCGAAAAGAAGAAAAACTACATAAAGCTCTTTCCAAAGTTGTTTGTCATCTCTAATACGAGTTCTGTTCCGGAAAAAATATCATTTTATGAAATTATTTACCAAGAAGCATTCAGTCATTGTCTATAACGAAGAGAAAAGGTGTGTTTCGTCTGGTCGAATCCTGTAATTTGGTTCGAAAAACCGCAATGACTCTCACAGAACACAAAATACCGAACCGAGAAATGGTCAGTAAGGATCATGGGTGTAGGTATCAAAATTTTTGGAAGATGATATTTAATTCAAAAATGTTTATTCGTGTTGAACAAATTTTACAATAAATCGAAACGTTTAAATATTCGCAAATAAAAATCTTTTCCCCTAATGTACTTACTTATAACCATTTAGACTTTTTGATACAAAGCGTCAAAAGTCAAAATTTAGATTTATATTTGTCTGATATTCTCGTTTTAATTATTTTACTGCAGATCTGATATATTTGAAACAAACATGCCAACATTATGTAGAAATGTTTCTTTGAAATTATGAATCGATAAAGTCAGATTTACGTTTAATTTCTTGCCGTATCCTTTTATTTGCAGATGATCTGAAAGCATTTAAAATCATTTCGAATCCTGCTGACTGTCAAGACCTGCAGCAGGACCTTAATAGATTTGTAAAGTGGTGCTATTCTAATGGAATGGAGCTAAATGCGTTCTTATGTAAACTCATGACTTTTTCCCGTAAAAGAGAGAAAACTAATTACAATTATCTCATTAGGATGAGATTCTTACAACAACTGATACTATAAAAGCCCTCGGTATCATACTTAACTCTCCTATGTTGATCACATTACGTTGATTGTAAATAAAGCTTTTAGAATGCTTGGGTTTATAAAAAGGAACACTCATGATATTGCCTCCATCCATACACTTCACATACCATTTTGTCGCTCTAACTACAGTAAAAACCCATTTTTCCCTAGAACCATGTCACTAGCCAACAAATTTCTGGATTTGGATTTCTTTTTTTTTTTTTTTTTTTTTTTTTATTGAGTGCAAATTTACAATCTACTCTAATTACAAGAACAAAGAGTATTTAGCAAATATGTTGAATTAAGACTTGTTTTGGGCACCATCCAGTGATGGTTCTCCAACACACCTAATCTGTTAGGTCTTCTGGCCACGATCTTTTGAGTCTTCTTCCCACTAGCGGCGGCTGGTAAAGTAGATTTATGGTTTGGCTGTCGTGAGCGAAATTTCTTTCTTTGGCTTTGTTTGCATGTAGCGTGATAACCTCATTTATAAATGGTATTTCTTTTGCACAGAAAAACAGTTCCTTAGGCAGCTGTCTCAAAGTATTCCAGTTATATATCCATAAAAAATATGTTGTTTAAGCTTAAAGTTTAAAATGTGTTTGCTATGTGATTGTATTTAAATTGTAAGAATTGTATTAATATTATAAATTGTTTTTAAATATAAAACGTCATGACCTATTTAAGTATTTGTATAATTTTTTCTGAATATTTCTTTTTTTCTTTTGTTTTGTGAAAATGGACAATTTGTCCTCCAATAAATAAATAAATTGACGTTCTTGTCTTAATTACTTCTTTGTTTTTAAAATAACTGCTGCAGATTTTATATATTTGGAACAAACACGTAGAAATGTTCTTCTACAGACGGCGTATTAAAATCTGGATTTATATTTATATTAGTCTGGCATTCTTGTGGTAATTATTTTAAAAACCGAGTGCTCTAAATATGTAATATTTAGAGAAACATACAGAAACGCAAAGTTTAGATTTATGTGGAGCATTTTTAAACCTCGATTTATCTTTTTTACGGTAAACCCTATTTAAAAAAACCCTTTGTCTACGCCTTTGGTAATCATACAACGTAGTACCATAGCCAACTGAGTGGATTTGTGGAGACGACCCTCTCATTTACTGAACTCTGCAGGTAGAAAATAACCGAAGAATCTCATAAAGAATTAATGGGAAATAAAACGACGTTACTCAATTCACTTGTGGTCTATTGGAGGAAGCATTAAATTTGTCAGCTGGAATTTTGACAACCGATCTTAAAAAATATAAATAATATTTATTATCGCAACTTTTAAAGGGACTTACATCAGAGTTTTCTTATGGAAAGCTTAAAGAAGAATGTATTTCCGCCATCTTCAGGATTCTATAAATAATTAACAGAGTTAAATTGGGAAATTGGAACATTTGGCATCATCAGGAGTTGATGATAGACAGTCTATCATCAACCCCTGATGATGCCAACATAGTTGGCGAAACGCGCGTAGAGTGTGTTAAAATTGTGTTTTGGTTGAGTGGTCGACGATAGTGTTTCAACTTAATTAACAGAGAATAAAGAAACAAAAATTGGTTTAACGAACTCACCAATATTTAAAACATGACATATATGACACGATTAAAAACCTTAATAAAACTAATTTTATCCAAAAATACACAGATATCTTAAAATATCAAACAATATTTTTCCACCACTTAGAGAAACCACTATCTGAAATATCAATTTCCATTTGTTTTATTACATGAAACTCTCTGCGAAATGGGACGTTTCGGCGCGAGTCCTTAAAGATATAAGAACAAATTTTTAATATATTCTAGCCAGTCTTAAGTCTTAATGATGTACAAAATAATATGAGGTCAGGTAAGAGATAAGGTCAGGTGTGCTCATATTAATGATGTACAAAATAATATGAGGTCTGGTAAGAGATAAGGTCAGGTGTGCTTATATTAATGATCTACAAAATAATATGAGATTTGGTAAGAGATAAGGTCAGGTGTGCTCATATTAATGATCTACAAAATAATATGAGGTCAGGTAAGAGATAAGGTCAGGTAAATATTGTTTTATTTTATTCTCACGCCGAAACGTCCTAGACCGAACTCTCTGGCCAGTGACGTTTTATAACGTAATGACGTAGTAACGCTCTTCTTCTGCCAGTTAGGATTCAACAGATCATTGCACCGCTATCTTCGTACTCCTGGTATCGCTACCCAGGAGGCAGTATCAAAGATAATCCATCTCTCCAAAAAGAAATTTGGTCAAAATTTTAGATCGTCTTAAGAGTATTTATTTACCTCATTAAATGAAACCATAAAAATTAGTTTTTGGGTATTTTTTTTTTAAATTATTAACGTGTTTTTTTTGTTTATGCATATTAAATTAAATTTGCTAATGGAACAAGGAGCAAGTACGTTCCAGTTAATATCCTTTTATCCGAAAAGTTTTATGGCTGCTAAGCTAGATCCAGAACACGATGAAAATATCACACCGCGTCATTTACCCAGTTGCATATCCTATTAGCAAAAGCGTAGGTTCCTTCACAACCGAACGTTTTTCGACATGCATTGGTGTAGACCTAAGAAGGTGTAGACCAAGAATGGTGTCGTCATACAGCTATGACGCAGTGTGATAATCTCCTCGTGTTTTGTCTTTACCTTCAAACAACGTTGCCAAACTATATTTTCTTATATTCACTGTAAATCTTATAATCGAATTGTGCATCGACTATACATAATAGTCTTATCATCGGCTTCTGGTGCTGAACTAGTCAGTGAAATTTACGTGAAGCGTGACAGTTTTTTGATATAGTGGTTTTACTAGTTTTCAATTATTATATACCTTAGCGTACAAGATGATATGTATCTGGAAACTAAAAAGTGTTAAACCTTTTAAGTGCCTAACTAAACGTGTCTGAAAAATAATTCAATCACATGAATAATTGGTATTTACGCGGAAAGAACTCACAATAGGTGTCGTTAGATTTTTATGTCTACATTGTATTGCTTATTCTTATCCTCGATTTCATTGTGGCTTTTTGATTTAAAACCCGAGTACTTAAAGGTAATCGGTAATTGTTCGAAGAAAATGGCGCAAGAGCCGTAACCTCCGGACATTTATTTATTATCAATGTTACTGTATAGTTGTGGAGTAATAATTATAAAATTTTATGATGATTTTAGTTTCTTCCTTTCCATTATGAAAATTGACAAAAACATTATTTAATATTGAGTCCTGGGAAAACAGTACAGGTGCAGTTGGTAGTAGGTAATTAGTCTTTTAGGAAGCATGTTAATTATTAGGTGGGAAAACAGCAAGTTTTACGATTTTTTAATATATATAATATATATTTATTTCATACAAAAGAATGGATATATACAGTGCGCGCATAAAGTATGGAAACATGAAGATATCTTTGACACCCCGTAGCATGCAAACTGTTAATGGCCAATATTGACCATTAATTTTAAGAAATTAGGAAAAACATTTTTATTGCAACCGTTGATATTAACATAATAGCCCAGTTGTCAGAGAGTTTGACCTCGTATTTATATAAATCAGTAATTAATATTTTTTTTAAATAAAGTTAAAAATAATTTAGAAATTGATTTACATAAATAAACACTATTTTGAAAATAAAAATTGCGTCGAATGAATGTTGTACAAAAAAATGATCATTTTAAAACATAAATTTTATTAAACAGAGAATTATATTTAAATCAAAAGTAAAAGTATAATGATGATAAATGTACAAGGATTTTTTTTGTAATGCCTCTATTAATAGATATCTTTAGTTTTATAAAAATCAGTGAGAATTTTAGAAATTATAACTTCCGGTAACATTTTCTATGAGAAAACAAAAAAACAATTAAAAACTAATGACTTCCTGAGAAAGCTTAGAGACTCCTCTTTAAAAGACTTTCTTTTTTTTCTTTACGTACATTTTACACAAAGATACTTTAGTTTTTCCAAACACCTCGCCTGAATATTTGTATTCAACGGCTCGGCGCGCGTAGAGTTTTCGAATTTGCTTTCTTATTTTTATATTTTTATTAATTTTTTATAGTAATACAATTTTTTTACATAAAATAATATAATTTTTAGTAAAATTTTCCGCTCTTTCGCGTGGTGTTATTAGTTTTTCGAAATTTGTATATTTTTTTTTTCGAGATATAATGGAAAAACCAAATTTTCGATTTCATTTTCGAAATTGTGAAGTTAGCATACACTTTAGAGCATCAAAGATTTTTTTTATCGTTTTCTACACCCTTTCAAGTACGTAAGTCAATATCCTTCTCTGGCAACTGGGCTATAAAGAGAAAATAAAATGAGCCACTTGGTATTTGTTAAAGTTTAAAAAATTCTTTTAAAAGAATACTGGGCCTTTTTAGAATTCGAGTTAATTCCAGAATTAGCCAGACTCTTTCCTGATGATATAAACACTGAAAAGAACGAATCCCGGGAATTTCCGGTTAAATGAATTCCTGTTATTTAAACGCAACTATTGTTATTATAACAAGAAAAAACCGTTCTAAGAACAATCTGTACTTGCAATCAAACAGGCCGATTCCAGTTAAACTGAGTATGAACAGGAAAAACGGTAAGTGTAGCAGTGATAAGGTACTTTTAATTTAAGAGAATATATTCCTGTCATCTCTACGATCGTAGAACGTTGATTTTAACAGAATTCCTGTAAATGCCACAATTCAATTCGGTACTCTGGGCAACATCAGGTTTATGATTACATAACATCTATGGCCAGCCGCAGTTGGCTGGTATTCTTTATTCTTTACTATTTCATTGTTTCATTAAGTTACTATTGAATAATATGAATTGTTTATGAATTATTGTTTGTAGAATAAATACTTTTATAAATAAATCTCTACATTACTGTAATGTATGAATGAAAGATCTTTAATTCAACGGAAAATTTCTGTTAAATTGATACTACACTTCCGATTAATTACTGGAAATTCCTGTAAAACTTGAAGTTCGAAGCTTCAAATACAACTATCTAGTTTGTTTATTAAACAGTAAATTCCTGTTAAATCGAAATTACAGTTCCGGTAAAAGTAAGGTAATTCGTTAAAATAACTGGAATATTCCAGTTAAATCAATGTAACGATTCTGCGAATAGTACAGCATTTTCCGGTTGTTTCTACATGAATTAAAAGGCCGCAATCGTCACGTAAAATTAACAAATATTCCTGCTGTCGCTTATATAGGACGAATTTCCTGTAGAATTCGCCGAATTTCTGTTGGATGTACGGGTAAATTTCTTTGAGTGAATCCTCATCTTGTGAATAGATCAATTTGGATTCATCAAGATGGAGCTCATTATCTTGACACATCTAAATTATTTTTTGTAGGGTTATTTAAAAAGCAAAGTGTATGTGAATAGGCCAGAGACTATCCAACGACTGAAAGACAGAATTACAGAGGAGAGAGCACTAATTTCTACGGAAACGATTACAAAAGTCTTGGATGAATTTTGATTCAGAATGGATTTTTGTTTCCAAAGACAAGGAGTTCATATTGAACATCTTCCTTAATTTTTTTCCGTAGTTTTCTGTTTATACTGCAATATTAATTACAAAAAAAACATTTTCTTCTAATGGAAATGTCTCGTCACAACATTGTCGCTTGTGGTCTGACACATATCCAAATTAGTTAATAAAAAAACCTAACTAAAATTGAATTTGTAAAAGTATTTTAAAATTCCTAAGTAAAATAAATTTTTGCGTTTGTTTAATCTGCATCACTACAAAAGTCCTGGAAATCCTTGACAATTCTTGCTTTAAAAGATATGCATCCGGATGGATTCTAAATTTAAATGATCCAGAATGTACACTAATTATATTGCAACAGATTGATTGACTCCACTTACGATTAGTCATGAAAAAGAGAAATTTGAGAAACAATTCAAATCTACTTTCAATTTTCCTTCAAACAGCAATTTAAACTAATAATTTAAATGGCTTATTTATTGTTAATCATTAAACAATATTACTTTTTTAACTTTATATCATTTATGCATTTAATAGTCGTAATTTTGCGAAAATTCTTTTTTTTCTCAGAATTTACATTTAATTCAAGTAATTTATGAAAAATTATCGAAAATGAAAATATCTAAATAGAAATAGAAAAGTGATTCACGTATATTTTTTGGCCTGCTAGATCTCCTGACTGGATTATTTCTTATTGGATAAAAATTTTAAATGTGATAATAATAACAACTTTAAAGCAAACTAATTAACCTAAGTGAAATATTTAAGATGTAATTGGTTTTATTCGTAAGAAAATTACAGTCATTTCTCCAAATCGCTCTTCATAACTTAGTGTAATATTTATAAAGAAACATTTACAACGATTTCCTGTTACATCATACTGATCTATTTATTCCACATAGTTTCAAACAACTTTACAGTATATCACTTCATACCTGCATTTAATTAAAACCAACGCTTGCATTTATCGGCTTCGTAGTACTAAACGGGTACCATAATTTACTTATTTCATGTTTTTCTACATATTTCTAGTTATATGGTAAGGATTACACAAAGAAGAGAGTTAGATCAGGTAATAGGCATTCAAAACTTGTTCATAATAAATAAATAAGAAATAATTATTAAAAAATCATCAAAATCTAAGTCTATAAGAAATGATACTGTTTAAAAAATTAAAGATCTTTTAATCTGCAAATAATGTAAATAAATTTTCCTCGTAAAAATGTAGGAATTTGCAAATTTTGAACATATTTAAAGTATCAGTCAAAGCATTCTCCTAAAACGGTCTTCTATTCATCTTTTCAATTCCATATGGACGGGGATGTGTCTCCCACAAGGACAAGTTTGTAAATTTTAATCAGTACCACACAAATTGAAAAATCAATGGAAATATTTGCACCGAGTGTGAAAATCAAACAACTACTCCTAGTACAAAAGCCCCCCAAAGGATTATGTCGTTACAGAGTGACATTTTTAATGGTACCACTTACGCTGCATCTCCGATAACTTTTTAAAATTTATAGATCCGCTAAAAAATATTTAAAATAATTCAAATTCACATTGTTTTAGCAAAGTTTTAGACCAATTGATGATCATTTCAATTATTACAGCCTAGTTTTAAATTACCCAATTGTACAGCCACTTTGTGGTTGATGCTTTTTTTTCAAATAAAAAACAAACTTCCCAAAAAATAAATACGTTATATTCCTGTCCAGACTAATTTTTTTTGACCGTGTTTCCATGTATCTATCAGTGAACTGATAAACAGCGTGGAAAAAAGTATAGACCACTATTTAACCACGTTTTCCAAATTGTTAAGGGTCACTACATAGTTATTGATACAATTTTATCAAAGTGTCACTTTTTTCTTTTGTGCCTAAGTCAAATCAAGTTTTTCTTGTTAAAAAGTGTTAATTCTCTTTGTATTTAAAAACTCCCAAACATTTCCTTCAATTTTTTTTCGTTAATTTCTGTAATATTCAAATTTTCCTTTAAGATTGCCTTTCTTATTATATTTTTAGGTTTAATTTTGATAGCGGGATTTTTCTTTGTTAAAAACTGGTATTTGGATTTTATTTTTTAAATTATAATGCCTCCTATTTTTTTTAAATATGGATAATGCAAGTCGAATTTTCCTCTGAAATTACCTTTATTACCAAATATGTTATTTTTATACGATTTTTATTGAAAAAAATATTGAAAAAATGATTGAAAGATCCGCTATTTAAATAATTCGACATCTGTATTTAAACATCCTTTGTATTTGGCCCGAAAAAACGATTTTATTTATAGTCTCTTTAAAAAAGTTACTTTCAGCTATCTCACCGGTCTGCCCTCGCACTAAATACAGATGGCGCTACCCGTAATTTTTATTCGTCAATCGAAACAAGACTATCGATGGTGGCCCATTAAATTTTTGATGCGATTCTGAAAAAATAAAACATTTTATGTGTATCCAGTTAATGGTCCCTGTAAATGTTGTTATCTCTTTTAATGTAAAAGAGGAGGTGTGAAGAAACTTGTTTTTTTTATGTCGTTAAAATTTAAATGAGAGTTATTTTTCAATGCTTATAATTAATTCATTTAAATATAAAAGTATTTATCGAAACATGGCCTGTCGGGAACCAAACATTTGAAAGTTATAATTCTTGTAATTGACTTGTCTCTGGTATGTGATTTGGGAATTGATTTTGCCTGTCCAAATGCCCAAGCATCACTGGCTATAAATAAAGCATTAATTCGTATTCTACACATGGCCATCTTGGATTTTTGAGTTGCTATTCTCATAATATTTTCAAACATTTTATTTAATTACAGATTTGTTCTTGGATCTAGGGAATCTTTTATCTTATACAGTGCGCTGGAATGTGTTACCTTCTATTTTACAATACATAAGTACAGATTGCCTTTTAAAAGTTTCGGCACTTTCACATGATGACAAAGTACATCACATGATACCTGATTTTGAAAGCTATTAATATACTAATAAACAATTTTTCCATCGTTCTCTATATTATTTAAATAAAGATGTATATAAAATATTGAATAAATAGAGCATGCAGCTTAAAATACAAAGATTTAAAAAAATATAATAATAATAATATACGCCCTTACGGGTGATCCCAGAAGCAGAGCTTGTGCGGGGGAAGGTACGCCTGTTATTATTATTTGCCGTGACGCTCTAGGGCAACTGTGGGAAAACCCAAAAAAACCTCAGAACAATCCTGATAATTTGTGATTTAATTCTATTTTAAATGAATGTACTTTTATTCAACATACAACTAGATGTACCGTTTTATGAAACCACTTGTATAGTTTAAAGTATCTACTGACAGTTGTTTAAAGTTTCTTTGCGAATTTCTAACAATTAAGCTTAATTTTATAATTTATAAAACAACCTGTATATATTTGTTTGTTAAACCCACGAAGCTCTCAAGAAAGGAACATAAAATACACAATTTCACTGTAGATGTGTGGTTGGTATCACACTCGAACACCCTGTATAATACCACTGTTAATGAGTTTCTTAATTACCTTGCAGGGTCATTTAGCCAGAACGACTGCAGTTCACCAGCACCGGTCCTCAACTCTGTAATTAATGGCTGGTTTTGTTATGATTATGCTACAACTCTAGTTAGGAAATTGCTGATGCTCTGTCAGATAGCTTTCTCGGGTATACACCAACCAATTTCAACCAATTTTGCAAGATGCGAAACTCAAGAACGTCTGATATCCCAAGAATTTTCCATAACGAATTTTAATTTTGTATAATTATCGTAAACATTTTTTCGAGTAATTGTAAATGTAAAAATAAAATGATAGAATATATTTGACGTGTGTGTAGTTTGCGTTTTAAAAAACGATCTGTACCTGTTAAAGAAAATATCTATGATAATTTGTAATTTGAAGAGGGGATATTTTCAGGACATAATCTCTGTCTCACTACAGCTTGTTTTTAAATTCATGCAATTATTTTAGCATACAGTGTGTAGCGAGAAGTGTAAAAACTATTGGAAACATTTTTTTTTAAATATTTATTTGTAATTAAAATAAAACGTGAGGTTTAAAATCATTTAATAGTAAAAAAAATATTTTCCGCAAATCGGTAGGAAATTTAGACATTCCAGACAAAATTTCTTAAAGAAAAAGTCAAGATTTCCTTACAGTTGTTAGTGTTCTACATAAATTATTGAAAACACGTTGTTTATAAGGAATTAATTTTATATTTTGAAAACAATGCATTGCAGAATACATTTTAAATTTAGTTTGTTATATTTACAGTTATTTGACAGTTAGTACAATTATTGAACATTGTAGGAACATTATTAGAACTATGAGAAACATTTTGGACAAAATTCGGGGTAGTAGGGTTATATTGTTGAACATTTTGTACTGTGTACCAGCCTATTGTTAAGAGACTCTTCAATATATCTTTCAGCAACGTTTGATGACTTCTATTCGCCATGCCTCTTTAAACTAGTTATGTCGGCACCAGAGTCAACCAATATTGTTGCAGAAGACCGACGAAAGCAGTGACCAGTATATTCTTTCCGATTTACCAAGTTGAAATAAGTAGCTACTATTTTAGGCATTTTTCTAAATTGATTTATTCCTACCACTTGTCAACAACCCTCTCTGCTTTGATATTTAAAGAAAAATCGGTCACTGTTCATATTTTCTGGTCTTAACGAAACATACTTTCGATAAACATTCAAGTACATCTGATTAACTACAAATGATTTTGGTTTGTTGGTCTTCGAATCAGGTATGCTAATTAAAAGCTTAGATTATAGGTCTTCTATATCGTGTAGAGTCATTCGGACTAACTCATCTATTCTACAGGCCCCAGAAATACCAAATATTAAAGCCACCTAAAAAATAAATAAATGTGTAATCTAAATACAAATTAAAACCTTTTCTTTATCTGGAGCTTCCTGGATAAATCATTCGATTTGTTCCTTCGTTAAAATCTTAGATTTATTTGCCCTATAACCTAGAGCTTGCCGTTTCAATAAAGAACGAAGTTTTGAATATGTAGATATATCTACATTGTGTTTAATTGCAAGGGTTGACTTCAACATTGAATAATTGGCCCATAATGTTGAAGATTTCATCTTTAAACAAAGGTCTAGGAAGTATGCTTTTACAACATTTTCCGAGAAAGAACTCGTGTTTTTACTCTTGCGATAGTCCATAAAACGTGTATATGCATATTCGTACTTTTCTCTTGATTTCTTTGGCAATAATTCTAATGAAGCAGTATTCACCGCCTCAACCAGCTCTGGAGGAGTCCCCGGAATGGAAAATTCTTCATCACTTATCATTTGACACTGTTTTGCTTTCGAAAACACCAGCAATTAAATTTATATGCGACAAGTTTGACAATTCAACATTAATACGTTTCCATAGTAACGCAACCAATTTTATTACGAATTTCAAAGCACTATTTATTTGTGAATAAAATTATTCGTGATTTTTTCAAAATTAATTTTAAACGATTTGCGGAAAAATAGTATGTTTACCTCGTAGGAAAGGCCACATTCCTTGCTAGCAGTCTTCACAGTCTTCGAGGAATGTAGACTTTTTCCTGCTCGGTAAACAATGTACGATTTAGAGACAAAGGGGTGAAAAAGCCAAAAAAAAAATTATTTTAATAAATTTCGGTAACCCTGTTACTAAAATCTTGCTGAGATATAAAATGAAATTTTAGAATATAGACTTCTAAGAAAATTAGATCGATCGTATCATTATCGTTTCTGTAATTATGCAAATTCTAGTAGACACAACTATGAAATAACAGTATTCAAAGACAATCACTACCAAAGAATTCGCTACCGTTGCTACTTTTTTCCGAAAAGGCCTACAAACGTTAAATTCCATGTCAACAATCGCGTGCTGATGTGAACACCTAAAGTTAAAATTTGCTCGGGGCTCGCAATATTATCCGCATAGGAATTATCAAGATAATTTCGGGGTTTTGCAATTATATCGAAACTAAATATGTCTTTGCAAGGAGTTATAGCTGGAATTACTTTTTTTCGAAGGCCACTTCGGTCTCCGCAGATTCAGGTATAATGATAGGAGAGGTCGGTTGTAACTTATTATTGCCTTTCCTTTTTTTCTGTCTACTGTAATCTAATAGCTCCATAAGGTTTACAATATTATATAGGGGATTCGAAATTATTCGTTTCGGCTGGGAACATTTAACAAAAAAATAGATACAATTGCGTTTCCAATCGTTTTTTAATTCAACACTAATAAGAGTTCTTTCTTGGTATCATATAAAGCAGCTTTTGTTAATTTGAAATATTATTAGTGTTATTAACTGGCTTTTAGTGAAACTTACATCAAGCATAAAATATTAGCATTGCATTAGACTAGATGAACCAATAAAAGCTTGCCTAGGATTATGTATTCAAGTTTCTTGCCACTTTTTCCACATGTACCTCAAGCTACCGGAGCACCTATACCGCACTACTAAACTAACCTCGGAATAATTAGTTACAAATGAATTACAATTTATTAAAGTAAGAAATAAATTTATTACATTACATATTATTAAATAAATGTGTAAGTTTTACACAAGAGTTATAGAACTACGACAGACAGCAAAATCAATTTTTCCCTGTTTTTCTACAGCGTATAGTTACAGGATCTATCAACCTTTTGACTCACCCTGTTTACAATGTGATTTGATTAATTAGATTTTAATTTACTCTGACGTCCTGGTATCGGTATCAAATAAGATTTTAAAGATATTTTATTAATACCTAATATTATTTAATTATAAATGACTAGATTATTGTACATTCATATTTAAATATGTTCTTAAACAAATGTAACATCCGTTCGCTCCCAAAAATTGTATATTAACACATGTTGGATGGGTCGACTTTAAAATATTTGTACCTACTTCACAATTATATCAAAATAAATGGTCACAAAACCCCGCTTGATTGGTACATTACATGTACAGGGCGTTCTAAACTAGCGTGCCAATATAGTATTTACTTCAGATTTTTTTTAACAACGGATATTTTTGAAAAATTATTAATTATTTTGAAAAAGCATTCAATTTGCGTTAAAAAGGTATACTTGTTATAAGTTGCTACAATGCATCATTTCAGGGTTAACTTAATTTAATTTTAGGAAATAAGACCCAACTATGGTCGATTTTTAAATATACTTTTATTTAAATATTTAAACATGACATAGGAACCCTCACCATTTAAATGTAATGAAGGTCCCGGTCAAATCGGCTGAAAATTTCGTGAAAAATTCTTCAAACCTTTCTGTTTGAAAATTTTTAACGAAATTTTCAGCCATTTTGAACGGGACCTTTTTTTCATTTATATGGTGCGGGGTCCTTTATTTAAATAAAAGTGTTTGTGAAAATAGACCATACTTAGGTCTTATTTCCTAGAACAATTATGGATTTTTATAAAGTAAAGGCCGAACAATCAAGAACTTCATTTAAAGTTAGTACTGGAAATGTATGGATTACTTCTTAATTTCTCAATTTGCTAATGTTAAATCTAGTAGGTAGTTGTCAAATGAAGTAGGACTATCAGGATTAGTCTTATATACAAGCATCAGATTAAAGTGTGATTTATAATTATCTTCTCCACCCTGTAACTTCTCAAGCAAGCAAAATTGTTCTGAACTGAACATATTTTTTGTCCAAGCTAACTACATCTGAAATTTGGCCTATTCGGTCATAATGGGAAAAACAATTTTAAAGGTTTGTTCCTTAAAATTTTTAGCAAGTTTTGGTTTTCAAACCAACAAGCAATTCAAGATTATAAAGTTAAAAGTAAACATTTCTGGAAGCAAATCTTTAAACAGTTTTTCTCAAAACAATAGAGTTTTTCCGTTTTTATTCATTATTTGTAAAAATTAATTTTCCACATTTTGTGGTTGTTTTACTCTCTTGTTAGTCGACGTATTGTAACTATTTTCACGTTTCCTTAGAATCACACTGTATAAATATTTCAACATAGTTTGACTCCTACACAAAATATTTTGACAACAATTTCTTTAACCACTGATATAATAAGAATTCAACGCCCCCAGAAAAGGAAACCAAGGGACCAAGAAGTATATGAAGGGAAAGGAAAGAAGACAAAAAGAGACGCTTCTCTCGTCAGCCACAACCCCGTCTCACAATGACATGATTCTACTCTGTCATTATTTCGGGCACAGCGAACTCAAATTATATGGCAGCTCACATTTTGTCATAATTATTCTTCGAATACTAGCCTTCTAGACCGACTTATTGATATTATAAGAGAAATAACATAGTGATTTTTTGAGGTTTTCGTACCTGGGTGGTTGTGTCATATTTCCGACGGTGTTTATTTATGAGGCGACAAAAAACTATTTAGTATGAGACATTAGTTTGTTTTTATAAATAATTTTGGAAATTAGTGAATTCTTGACGCTTGGAGCAGCTGCACAGCCGACATTTTAGCCTGTGACAAACTGGTGGCAAACTTGAGATAGTTCTAATTAAAATTACTTCATGCAGATATTTGTGAGCGATGTATAAAAACTAAGTTCAAATGGTTTCGTTTGACTTGGTGGCCTTTATAAAATCACCAATTTAAAACTACTTGATATATAAGCTTAAAATTTGGAAAAAATGTCGAATTTTCTTAATTAGTCTTGCATTGGCGAGCCATCAAAGTCGGAATTCGCTTTTTTACAGGATTAGACAAGTTGCTTTTAGTTTAAAAATTAAAACAGATATCTGGAAAATATGTTTTCGAGTGTTTATCTGGTTTTGTTATATATAATTTCCTTTCCAATAGCTTTGTCTTCATCATCTAAATTAAACATATAATTTTGATAGCATTTACGCTTGGGTTTTTAAAAGTGCATGTTTTTTTCTTGTACAATTTATACTATTACAGGACAAATCTATTTGGGATTTTTTTGCTGAAAACTTTTCATAAATATCAACCTTCTCTTTTTACACATTGAATCTTGGTTTTTTTTTGCTGAACAACTTATGTAATTAAATCGATCATATAAAAATGAATCTAATTTAGTTGTACATCCAAATTGGTTGAATATATCTAAGGCGAAATATGTTGCACTTGGACATGAACATAATAATATCGTTAACAAACAAAATGTCATTTGGTTCATTACAATAGTGTACTCTGTAATTAAAACTGAGCTCATCCACTCAAAACCGTATCAGATCTGATAATTTGATTTACTAGTATATGTAGTTTTCTTCTAAAATGCTCAAATAACCAACCAAGTAGTTATTATTAATACAAAACATAATTAACAGTAGAACAGAAATAATGAACCAATCGGCTCTTTACGTAACATAAGTAAACCGAACGAGTTTTGTGCCTCCATCATCGACAATATCGTCGTCAAAATGTTTATTTGAATGGAAGCGACTTCATCCATTCATCACTTGTGTTGATAATCTTCGACTAAACTTATTTTTATTCGTCGAGTTTTAGCGTGTAATTAATTTTGTTTGAGAAAAAAATGACATAAAACACACTCATAAAAATATTATCGTAAAAAAAACCTCTACTGCATGAAAAATGTACGGTTATCAAAAAAATTTTATTCTTTGAAAAGTTTTTAGTTTTTAAATCTCCTATAGGCCAATATCACTGCTACCTATGATGTCAAAATTATTCGAAAAGCTGCTCCTCAAAAGAATACAACCAATTATCGATAGAAAAAACATCATCCCAAATCATCAATTTGGCTTTAGACAAAAACACTCCACCATAGACCAGCTCCATAAAGTCACCAATATTATAGAAAATGCTCTAGAAGAAAGAAAAGTTTGTTCAGCTATATTCTTAGACATTGCTCAAGCATTCGACAAGGTCTGGCAAAAAGGACTATTTCATAAATTAGATTATATCCTTCCAAAAACATATATAGACATCATTAAATCGTACTTAACCGATAGATATTTTAGGATTAGGATTTCTTTATAGCTTCGACACCGCCATATTAGCAGTGCAGAAACAGCCAATAAACTACAAAATGCCATGAATAAATTCCAGAAATGGACTAGGAAATGGAAGATTAAATTAAATGAAGGCAAATCAGTACATATTGATTTCACTAATAGAAGAATTCATTACGTACCAATAAAAACCAATGGACAAGATATCCCATATACTAACACGGCCAAATACCTTGGCCTAACATTAGACACGAAGCTTCGCTGGAAAGCAGGCGTAAAAAAAAGAAGAACTAACTATTAGGAATAAAAAATTGTATTGGCTCCTAGGAAGATACTCGGGGTTGTCAACGCATAACAAGCTTCTCATCTATAAGCAAATTATAAAACCAGTATGAACGTATGGTAAACAAATGGAGCTCGTCGTTAACGAAATTAAAAAGTTTGTAAAAAGTCACGAAAGAAGATTTCTTTATCGAACCAGATGAGAAGACTCAAGAGGACCAAACCTCACGAGTTGGTGTAGTGCGTGTCAAAGTGGCAAGCAGAGCTCTGCTTGATTAGTACATAAGCAAAAAAGCGCCCTAGTGACAAGAAAAAAAAACTAAGAAGACATCAAAGGGTGACAAAAAAATCTAGATGGCACCAAAAACATACTTCTAAGATTTTATGCATATTTGCTTATAAAGTCGACTGTTGTATGCCGAGGACGATTTGTGCCTATATTTGAACCCCGATATCCTTAAAGATATATTAAAATGCATAGGATTCTAAATCTTCTTCACACATTCTACAAAATAGTATTTACTTCGATTTGCTAAGCTTAAAATTACCGGAAATACAATGTAACGAATTTTGGGTAAAATCTCATTTTTGCAGTGTATGGATGTCTTTGATATTGCTAAAACATCTTTAGTATCATTTTAAAATGTTATTTTTAACAGTCGAATAGCAAAATGGTGTACTTGTCATCATATTTCTACTTTGGTTTCGTTAAAAGCGCTTTTAAATAACCACAAAAAAACCACAAACAACCCCACCTTTTAATCTCAATAAAAGAACAAACGAAGAAAGTAATGTGACAATAACAATTGCGAAAATTGTTTCGTATTGGGGTGTGCGTGTTGCGAGTTGCCTCCCGTCGGTTTACCTTCTTGAGGTGGCATGTTCAACGGCAGGGGGGCTCGACCCTGTTACTGTGACCGATGGCACGGTGGTCTACTATACCAGTCTAGATGGAGTAAATTTCAATCGTTCTGCACCTAAATACATTTTTAAATTGTAAAAGACTAGAATTGACTCTTGCTTAGAATCTGTAAATAAAATGTCGACCAATGAAGATATTCAGATTCGGAAAAATGTTTCTACATCTTTTGTATACTTTTTCTAATCTCAGTTGAATATTAATAATTATCTTCAGGTTAATATATAGGAATAAAGGATGAAAACTGAAAGTTAAATAAATATTACTCCTGATATAAAGTAAACAGTAGACCAGATTGAGTGGAACCGTTGTTCGCCGCCTGTTGCAAAAATGCACATCTACATCTTGGTAAGATTTCCAAATTTTAAACATCTAAATCCAGTAGTTTTTAATAAGTGGGGCTATAAAGGCAAATGCAAATATTAACTTTAATATCTCTTAAAATTTCGTCCAAACCCAAAAAAACCCTAAAAAATTGCACTTATTTTTAGTTGCCTTGAAATAGCGTGTTCACCTTTTTTTGTTATTTAAAAATCATGTTACTAACGATGACGATAGGTCATTATATTAATTTTTGTCTGCCTAAATTGATTCTAAGACCATTGTCTGGTAGGTCTGGGAGTGTGGACTCGATCGAGAGTCGGCCAGTCACAGCTAGCAAACATTAGATAACCGCTGTCATCGATCTTATAATGTGTATGACATAGTTCGAGATAGTGGCACTAATGAGAGACCCAATGGAAGCGTGAATGACGATGGGGAATTAGTTTTTATCGACTGTTCTAGAGAAAAGAAAGAACTTGATATAAGTAGTGTTTAATACTGTAAAAGACAGAAATTCTACAAGACTAGATCAAGGCCGAAGTAAAATAAGTCATAGTTTCTTAAAATAACAGTTTAAATATTGTCTATTACTGTTTTTTGTATACTCCCCATATCATTTGTACTGAAAATTATCAGTATATATCAATACCAATTTTAATCAAATATACAAGGAACGCAATATAAATCATGTTAATTTATGTCAAAAAAAAGGACTTGACCAAAATCGTATTTTCTAAGCACCTCTGCTCTGCTAAAAATATTGTTTTTGAAAAAGAATAAAGTATTTTAAATGATTTCAGTGAAGTTTAATCGTTTTTTCAGTTGGTTAATAAAGTCGAAACGTTAAATTAAAAACTTTTTCGATATAAATAAGTGGTTTTTAATATCCAGAGACAAGAGTATTTAAAGTACCAAGCCACTAGGAACTAGAGAAATAAATTAACTAAGGTTTTAATATCCCAAATTTGATATTTGTTAATCTGATTCTTTCGTTGTTATTTACAGGGGCTAAAGTATCTTCTTTAAGTTTTCCGAAAGTCCAAAAAATAATTTTGCGATTTGTTGCTGTCCGTATTTTAAAGAATGTTTGTTAATTTATAGAAGGAACACACGCAAATATTTCCAAAACTTTCCAAGTCAGAACTTTACCAATAAAACACTCGCTGAAGATTTTGCAGATATTTCCACCCTGTTTCGACTCGTTTGATACAACCGACAACGGAAAGCGATATACCGCTCACAAATAGAAGATTTTCCTACTGAATAAAATTAACATACAGATCTGAAATTCCTCGGATAAGCATATCAAAAGTGACGTGATACTTTACTTGAAATATAATTGACATTAATAACTTTGAGTAAAATAGTGCTGATCTTGTCGCTTGCTATTTATCTAGAGCTGTGTAAAATGCACTAGCTCATAAGAAATGTTGATGTGATATGGATTCAAAGAGACAGAAGATATTTAAGTGATTTATGAATTTCTCGTATGAGAAACTTGTAGTCATATTATTGGATATAGTATAATAACCCCATTTTTAAATTTCATTAACTGTGTTCTCTCGTTTAAATTCGCAAGAAATCCAAATACCAGACTAAAACGAAAATAATTGGAACTGTATGCTGCTCAGTGAACATATAATATGGGCATAGTAAGGGGGATCATTAGTGTTTGATCCTCCAGAAATTTTTCCACGCTAATACTCCCCGTATCCCTAATCTCTGGCACTAGCTGTTAAAATGGGCGGTGTTGCCGAAGTTATTTTTTCGAATAAATTGAATAAAAATTGAGAACTTGCATACGAATTTTTTATTCTAAATAATGTCTATGTCTGTAAGGAACATACTTATTCATGCTAAAATCACTGTCTACAATTATTTAACAGTTGATGCTATAATAACCTTTCCTTGAATAATATCTAACATCTACAAAAATAATATTTTTCCTAAAAAGTAAAAAAAAATTGAGAATATCAACTTCTTTAACAAAAATAAAAACCACCCGAAGTTAAAAATCTACACAAATGGGTAATTCTTTAAATTGATAAATAAAATTCATTGGAACTATGGAAAATTACGAAATTTTCATTTAATTAAATCTTAAGCAAATTTATTTATACTTGCATGCATTTTCTTTTTTCTAAAAAATCTCTTTCTCCCAAAAAAATCTTTAAAAACGGTTTTTCTATCTCGAATACCCATCTGTACTAGATCGAAAAATCCTAATTATTTTGAATACGTTTTAATGTTTTACGCCTCTGGTATTTCGTTAAAAATCGAATTAATTTTAAGGAAGAACAAAAATGGTCTTCTATTGCATTTGTCAGTAAATCTCAACACATACCACTCTGTAGTTTGTATATCTGAAGAAATTAACAGCTATACTTTCTGTAATAAGATATTGAACGTTTTCTTCGTCGTTTCGCAGCAGAGATTCTAGCGAGATGCTCGTAAACGAAGTAAAAGAAACATGTATACTTCGTTGGTAAGTACTCAAGGCAATTCATCCTATTTGAAAAATTACCAACGTTATAGTCTGATTAAATGTTCGCGATTTGTTTTAGTATAATTATTTCATATATATATAAACCACTGTAACGCACACATCATCATTATATTGAACAGTATTATATTAAATTAGCTTCGCGAAGAATATCAAAGCCAAAGTAATTTTTTACGTAATTTACATCAAAATCAGATATATTGTTGTTGTAAGATATTGTACAGGCTTCTCCAGCACCAACATGATATAAAAATGTACATAAAATCAAATGTTACGCTAAAAATCGCCTTTTAGCACATTTTTAACGTTTCTTACATCGTAATAATGTTAACTCGAACATAAATCAATATAAAAGTTTTCGTAGATTCCGAATTTTCACACCTTTTTGTACAACAAAGCTGACTTGATCATAAAACAACACCTGTAGCAATTGAAGATTTTTCTGCAACCAAATTTACTGTATAAAACGTCTTATAGCATCGCTTTAACGTATTATACATCTGAAAAATACTTTCAGGGACATAAATCGATGTAAAATTTTGCACACAATTCGATTTTTTATCAGATGATATAGGTTGATTTCTAACATGAGCCTAAAAATTAAAAAAAAAATCAAGTGTGTGAAAGGAAGAAGGATGACATTGGATAAACCATTTGCCACAGATATAAAAAAAATCAAAGAAAGTAAGAAAAGTCTATTTTTAAGGGTGGCCTACCACTGATTCGAAATATATCTTTTGATAGATGTTTTAAGCGACCTATAATATTAAAAAATAACAAACAAAACAAATGTAAAAAAGTAGTTTCTCCACGGCCGCTACTGAATGTAGTTATTCTGAAACCACTTATAATAACAGAAAAGAAACATTCTCGCTCTTGAGATTGAAAGAAAATTCTGAAACTTTTGCCTCTTATGTATTTTATATGTATTATATTCTATCTCTAGAGCTAGAATCTATATTCCGTGATTGTTTACAAAAATAAGGTTTGCCATGAATGTCAAATTAACTGTCAGCATTAGTTGACGTGGTCTTAATATTGGTTTGTAAAAACTTTTAATTTATTAAAAAGGAGAAGAAAATCAAACAATTCAGATGTAGAATTTGAAAATACTCCTCCAGAAATAAAAAAATTGCCGACAATATAACTCAAAGTTTGCTACCGCAAAAACCCAAGCTTGAATATAAAAATACTACCTACACAATGTTGAGAGATTGAGGTTTCATTTTACTATATTTAATTTATACTTTCTGTGGCCGTAGAGAAAGTACAGTCTGTTACTCTGTTGGAATGAAAATCCGACACTCGTGGTTCCTCACGCTCGCGTTCGGAATCCTCCACTCGTGTCGAATTCTCATTCCAACCTTGTTACAGAATATACTATTACACATTCCGCTTTAAAATATTTTGCTGTTTTTTGTACTAGAAGGGAACTAATTACAAATTTAACTAAATTTCAGCCTTATACGTCAACTATATCCAAGTCCTTTGTAAACAAACAGGTATTCACCTAAACTTTTTTCCCTCCTAATAATACCCTATTCTGCATATAATCAAACCGCGACCATTATTTATCCCCGAAACAAAAGACATTTTTCCGTTCCCCTCGTGTTCTTCTGTCTTCGAATTTTGCATTTAATTAGTCCGTTGCTGCATTTGCGAATTTACATGTAACCGTCTGTGTATGCCATAAATTTCGTTGGGTCTTCCATCGCATCCTTGTCGTGGAGTTCGGGCACCGAGAAAGGGACACATCACTTGAAGAAGAATAGTCTTTTACAAAAAGATAAGTTTTGTGATTCACGAGAGCAAGATAGGCATTGCCAAAACCAAAATCCAAAAAGCGAGTATTATAAGTAAAACAAAACGACGAGAGAACCGCTTTCGAGCGGCTTGTCCTCAGTGCAGGCGACGAGAACTTTTACTACGGTGAAAATACTGTTTTTTTACAAAAAACCATCCGAAATTTCCAAAAAAAATCAAACTAAAACAGTAAATTTTTTACTTAGTGAAAATATTTTTAATGTTTCTAAATCTCTTATTGGTACCTTTTGATTATATAGTTTGTATTTATCACAAAAAATATTTACGACTAAATTGATAAGAATTTTTTCCTTATAAAACAATACCCCTATTGTAAAAATATTTGAGAAAACGACACCAACATAAACCTGAAAACGTCTTTCGAAGTAAAGTCGAAACGTCAAATTAAAGCCTTTTTATCATTCAAATAAGTGGTTTTATTTCCAATAGAAGAGTAATTCAACATAAACCTCAATAAAAAATTATGGTTGGCAGTAACAGTTCCCACAGTATCGGCGAATGTTACTTGATTTGAAAGTTTCTTACCATCAATTATTTTTTCTATTTCGATTACCTCTTGGCGTCTCTTCATGAGACGCTACTGGTTGAACGGTGCATCATCATGCCGGGTGATGAAGAGGGACCGATTGCTACATTTAGTTGTCTCTTTTGCGAATTTACTGCATCCGATAGAAATCTGCAGGCTGAGAAACACATTGTTGAAAACTTGGATGGATCCTCAAAGAAAAATTCGACTGTTCCGTTTCACGTTTTATACCAAAATTTTCAAATAGAGGAAATTAAAGTGATTATACAACTCATAAAAGCCAAGTTCTACTTAGTTACCATGTATTGATAAGCGGATGTACCCTTGACGACGTGGTATAATCGTTTTGGTGATTCGCATCCTTCCATCTTGTTATGATATTACTACTTACTGAAAATTTCACGCCGCCATTTTTAAGCCAATCAGAGTCTATTTTTTTATAGACATTGAATTTTATTAAAGTCAACTGTCACGTAACGTATGAATTATGGACGGTTTAAAAAATTATTATATTTATAAAATTTTACAATATAAACATACTTTAATGTCAAAAACTTGTAAGTTTTGAAATATCTCTAGTGGGTTTCTGTCTTGATGTATCATAGGATCTCTGCATAAGGCCGATGACAAAAATTATAAAAGAGGAAGAATTAAATGATTGAACGTTGTTACACGTGGGCAGAAGATGAAAGTTCCATTCAAGTGTTAATTTTTTTTAATTTAGAGTTTTGGTTTATCGAATTTTAAATTAAATTTGCTAAAAAAAATTTGTTTTATATATACAGGGTGGTCCTTAAGTAATTGTATATAGAAGTATGGTAGATTCCTCACTTTAAAATATTATGATTTGAACCAACTTGCTCTAATAAAATGTTGCTAATAAGGAATATATAGGGTGTCAAAGATTAAATTTTAAGATTTATTTTTTGCAATAACTTTAGCGTTTTTGGATATGTATACATAAAAATTTGAAACTGGGGGTTTTTGGGAACAAGAAATCATAATCTGGTACCTACTTCGATGTAATTTGTAGAGGGCGCTAGTTAGGTCACATTGGTGGCATTGCATTAAACTTTTTTGCTCTTTAATTTAGCGTTATTTTTGTAAAAGAATATTAAATCCACGTTATTTTAATATAAAAAAAGCATACTTGTTATTAACCTTAAAAATTAACGATTTACGAGATAACCACATTTTAGGGATTAGCTGCATGGACGACAAAAAAAAAATTTTTTGGCCCTGTCAGCATTCTTGCTAATTCTTATGTAAAATGACCTCCTGCATCCGCATATGACCTCAGTTATCCCCCAAGATATAATTTATTTAAAATGAAACTAAAGAAGTGGATTTTGTCAAATGAAAGGATTTAAGTAACATTGTCAACCAAACAAATGTTTAAGTTTTAAATATTTAAATTAATAAAAAAGAGAAAAAATATTAAATAATGTAATAAAGGATTCATTTATACTTACCTCCACGTCAAAGTTAAAAGTGTTTTATATATTTTACCAGATTGTCAATTAATAATAATAAAAAAAATATTATGTATTCCCTAAATGAATCGTATCTAGCCGATATGATAAATATAAAAAATGTAATTACCTAATTATGTCATTAGGATTTTTTCTTTCACAGATACACGTAGTTTTATACTACTTCTGTGGAAATCTGTTTATTCACTGTTTCGAATTGTCTATGTAAATGTAAATATTATAGTGTAACTCTTTGGGGGACTTCTAGTCATGTTAATAAAATTTTTGTTTTACAGAAAACTGCAGTGCGAATATTACATGGTGCTCAGTCGCGTATGCATTGTCAGGCGCTCTTTAAAAATACCTTTTCCACCTTTTCCACGTGTCTTTATTTTTGAAACTCTGATTACTATACATCGTGATGTTTCAAAATATAACACATTTTCTGATTATCACGCTTACGAAACGACAGGAGCAAGCAGTCTAGTTCCTCTATATTCCAGGATCTGCCAAACACAAAATAATAGGATTAATCTTAATTTCTATAATAAACTAGATAATCTGTTTAAGGACGTGAACATTAGATTAAAATAATAGGTCGTTTTATACTTTTACTAAAAACTTTTTATTAGAGCACTGTTTTTACTCTGTTGAGGAATTTTTAAATTTTCATTTTTAAGTAATTCTGTAATTCTTGTCTGTTAGTTGTTTTTAAATGTCAATTGTTTTTTTAAATTTTAATTCTTAGACTTTGTATTAATATGTTGTGTTAGTTGTTGTCCCAGTGACTATTTGACTAGTTTAGTTTATTATCTTTATTTTTATGGACTACAAACGTATATATGTATATAGTGGTCAATAAATGCTATCTATATATTATTATTATTATTATTATCATCATTAATTCCATAAAGTTGGGTACATAGCTGAACAAGTAAAAATGAAACACCAATTTTTTCCATGTATTTTTTGGTGTAATTAGATAACACCTCAACACTGTGCGGAGCGAGTTTAACACAAAAGAATTGAACACGACGAATGGCGAAAAAGAAAAAGGCGAGTATCTGCCAATATACCGTAAATGTGTGGCTAATTTTAGGGGGCTCTTGCAAATGGCTCCATCATTAAAGGTAATTAGGCGTAATTTTGTCGAATTGATTTGAAAATGTAAAGTAATGTAATATCATCGAAATTGTGATGCTCGTACGAAATTTCGATTAATTTTCTTTATTTTTGAGTACCGGTAATACTGGGGTTGGAACTATCAGGTTTTATATGAAGTTATGAACTATTTAGGCAACGGATGGGAATGAATTTTGATTCAATGTTTACGCAAATTTCGCAGTCACAAATCAATGGTGCCGCTTCCGCTAAAATAAAAAAAGTATAATAAATCGTGACTATTCACAAAAATATATTTAGATTGTTAAATATATAAGTGATATTATAAGATTATATAGGCGCACGAACCAATTCATTCATTCTTTCAGTGCAAAATCATCAAAACCTTTTAAACACTTCTATGTCTCTACGTATCTAATAGTTTAACAAGAGCTTACGTTTGAAATTTGCTATTTTTATATTTCAAATTTTTTTGTTAAAGGAAAAGTCTGACAAAAAATTTTTGGTGGTATTATTTATATATTTATTTTTGATTATTTCCCTTGCCTGTCAAATATCAATTTTTAACCAATCACGTGCTTGGAAACTGATTTGGCGCAGCCAATCAAAACAAAATGAAGCGACTATTCACCTTGGTGGTAAATAGTCGGCTATTTGATCATCTTCCTCAATATTCACCTGAAGGACGGGAAATAATCTTATTAAATACAACGCGACCTTGACAAATTAGCTCCTATTTTTATTGTTACTAAATTTCTCGTATATTTTACAATCTGTCTCGACAATTTTGGCATTAATAATTAAAGAATAACTCCCTCGAGCTAAAGCTCTCGGGAGTTATTCAGATTATTAATGCCAAAATTAAGTCTCGACGAATTGATCCTAAAATAAACTCGAAATTTAGACGCAATAAAAATAGTCGGCTATTTGTCAAGGTCTTGGGATATTACTGTGGGATATTCAATTCACTGCTGATATTTTTAGACAATTATGTATCAGAAAATTAAATGACTAAGTTAAATATAACTAAAATTCATTAGCTTACCTAGAAGCTATTTTATCTTAAAAAATTGTGATACTTTCTAGAATTACCGGCATCTATCATTGTTTCTCCAACTGGAAGAAATGGAATGTTACCAAGTTGCACTATTAGCATTTCCAAAAGAATTTAATAGTAACTTCCTTTTAAAAATCGTTACTGCCCATTGTTTCGGATTTACATACTTCATTAGATCCGTATTTTAGGAATCTCAGAAAGGTTAATTGTTGGTACAACCACATTTCTTGACTTGCCGCCAAAGAGTAACAATTGCAGGTAGTTATTTTATGTCGTTAAGTTCATAAGTTTTAACTTTAAATTAATTCATTTTTTAATCGATTTCGTGACAAGATCTAAACAATGTTTTTACCTAAGAACGAACAATCTCTAAATATCGGTGTTCCTCAAGGTACAGCACCGGACCCGCTATTTTAACTCCCTCTTTAAAATATTTTGAAATTCGAAACGGTAGAATTTTTAATTTACTTACCACTGAAATGTCTACAGAAACGAGAAAAATCTCTAGAACGTAATATACTACAGGCTACTTGAGATAGACAATCTTCTTGTTTGGGGAAAATTACCACCCAGTTCTCAACTTTCAATGGTCGAATGTAGATTATTCAAAGCGATTTAACTTTTGAAACATTTTAAGTGGACTTAATTTCATATATACAAGAATCGAGACAATGATGATGCAATTGAAATTGATGGGTCAATAAATGACCATAACTTACAATAAGGTTATACTCAATATTTCCAAATGCTACAAGACCTCAAGTTTTCATACGCTTTGTAAACATTATAGATCTTCAGTTAGAAGATGAAACGGTCATATCTGGTTATTACTGTAGGTGCTTGTCAGACTGGTGTATGAACACTATGAACATGTTCTCATGTCACTAGTATCACTAGTCACTAGCATCTTAATTATGTTCGTCATCAACCAAATATAATATCTCCTGATATAAACTTTGGATGCAGTTTCACGAGACATGTCACACTAAATAATACGCAATATAAAAAAGTGACGATAAGATTCGGCTTTCAAAATTTTTTATCATTTGTCTTATTGCAAACATAATCAATGCCTATTTAAGGTGGAATGGAACTATTAAAATAGTATTTTAGTGGGTCAATAACGAATAATAAGTAACTATGTTTCATTTGCATCCAATTATTTTGTTACTTTGGGAACATTTTTTTCGGCAATATTAGTTATTGTTTTAAAGTCTTGGGAAGGTCCTCCGGTCTAAGAAAAAACAATCCATAAAATTTTAATATAATATCTGGTGAATTGCAATCGGTTTTAAAGGAATCCAGTTATAGGTTTTTAAAAAATATTTCGATGTTCGAGTCAGAGGCAGTTTTTCCATATCGGCAGCTAACAAGCCCGCAAACTTCTGTGGTTCTGTGTTCGGTGTTGAATTCCCCATTATCTTTTCCAAAAACAAGCCATTGTGCTGGCAAGCATGAATCTAATTGTCAGCTGGTATAACTAAGCCGGCGGTACCTAGTTTGTAATCCATTTTTTTTTTCAACAAAAATAAAATACACAGAGGTATATTGCATAAATTTCAAATAATTGCTTTTGCTTAACTTTAGTAATAACTCTTAGTTAAAAATATTAACAATTACGAATCTTTTGATTACTTTAAAACAAAAGGATATTTGTCTATTCCCACACATTTTTTCGCCCCTTTTTCGTACCATTGGTATTTTATTTTAATTGGAAAATCCCTCTATTTAAACTAATGAGATTGTTGGTTTTATCTTATAGCTCAGTTGTCAGAGAGTTTGACCTCGCACAAAATGTGATATCAATGAAACTAGGCATTTAAGTACTTCAATGGGTGTAGAAAAAGATAAAAAACCTTTGCTGCTATTATCTAAAATTTGGTTTTTCCATTATATCTCGAAAAAAAGAATTCGAATAATTAATAGCACCACGTGAAAGAGCGGAAAATTTTACTAGAGTACGTAGAGTTTTCGAATTTGCTTTCTTATTTTTAATAATTTTTTGTAGTAATACAAATTTTTTTTTAAATAACTTATAATATAATTTTTAGTAAAATTTTCCGCTATTTCACGTGGTGCTATTAGTTTTTCGAAATTTGTATTTTTTTTTTTCGAGATATAATGGAAAAACCAAATTTTCGATTTTATTTTCGAAATTGTGAAGTTAGCATACACTTTAGAGCAGCAAAGATTTTTTTATAGTTTTCTACAGCCTTTCAAGTACTTAAATGCAAAGTTTCATCGAGATCACATTTTGTGCGAGCTTTTGGTCGGTTAGATAAACATTTTATTGTTCATCTCTTTTTCTGTTTGTTTAATTAATTCATTAGTTTTACGAAAGTTTGGAGAATATTATTAGCTCTAATCAGTATTTTCGTATTTCAGTTTTTTCTAAATTTTTGTTGGTTTTCTACAAACTTTCGTATTTTTTTGGGGATATTGATTTTTTTGGTATGTGTTTTGTATTCATTTGTGTGGATTTATTTTCTTTTCTCATATTTTTCAGCCATTTTTCAACTAAAAAATTGGTTTTCTCAATATCGATGTGTATAATGATTAATTTATTATTTATTAGTATCTCTTTTCGTGAATCTTTAACTTTGTATGGTTTTTATAAATCTACTATTTTCCAAATTTATAAATTTCTAAGAAGTTTTTTCCGAAATGGATATGATTGGATATGATTTGAATTTTAAACCAAATATAAAAGTTTAATATTTTGGGTTTGTTGATATAAATGGACCTAGAATCTACTAAAAAAATTAAAATGTATTTTACGCAGAATATATTTTGTATAGTAAACGATTGGCAATATCAAAATTACCGAAAAAAAAATGTTTTGGGCCATTTTTGAGGTAAAAAGTGAGTTTTTTAGGATATAAATGGGCCTAGAATCTACAAAAAAATTCAAAAGAATTAAAATTTGGTTTACGCAGAATGATTTTTGTATAAGAAATGATTGGCAATGTCAAAATTACTGTAAAAAATATTGGGCCATTTTTGAGGAAAAAAGTGAGTTTTTTAGGATATAAATGGACCTAGAATCTACAAAAAAAAACCAAAAAAATTAAAATTTACTTTATGCAGATTCAATTTTGTATAAAAAACGATTGGCAATGTCAAAAACTAACGAAAAAAAAATGTTTGAGCCATTTTTGGGGGAAAAAGTGAGTTTTTTCAGATATAAATGGACGTAGAATCTACAAAAAAAATTCAAAAAAATTAAAATGTGGTTTACGCAGAATGAATTTTTTCTAAGAAACGATTGGCAATGCCAAAGTTACCGAAAAAAAAAATGTTTTGGCCATTTTTGGTGAAAAAAGTGAACTTTTTAGGATATAAATGGACTCAGAATCTACAAAAAAATTCAAAAAAAAAATAAAATTTGGTTTACGCAGATATGAGAAATATTCTCTCATTGTCGGACTTGCCCCCGCCCCCTTGTCCCTACTGCCCCCACCTTGGAGCCGCCGTTGTTATACCACTAATTTTTTTTTTGTTGTAATTTCTGATATGGTCCATCAATGTTATTCCTTACAATATTTTTTTTTGTATTTCAATTAAAAAATGTTATTTATAAAATATAAAATTTCATATCTTTCTAATTTTTAAAGTAAGCTGGTATTCCTTACGGATTATATCGACGGGAAACAATTTGTGTTAGGTGGGAATGAGTAAAGTGACAAGAAACCAGTTTCAAACAATACTTTAACAAAATGAACATTTACGATTACAAAACACATACTTAATTCGTTTGGATTTCTGCAGAGATAACGCTGAAATTAATTAAATAGTATTTCCGATAAACAGCTTCGAATATTTCGTTGGTAAGCGGCTTACGTGGACATATTTATGCCCACCAGAAGGTTGTCCTCTTATTTTAATACCCGCGAGTTCACCCAACTCTTCTTTCGAATTCTTTCGGATGAAACTGATGGCAAATAAATAAGATTTTGCTCAAAAACCCTCCAAAATTCTATTTTATATGGGACGGTTCGAAGGTGGCTATTCACGAAACCAGTTACACGGAATGCCATTTGCGAATCCTATATTATTTGAATGTGATTTTTTTCATGAACGTGATGTATTAAGCCGTTTTTTACTTTCCCGCTATATATTGCCTAATATGCTGCTCTATAATCGATAAATTTCTAGTACAAAGTCCACAACACACTGAGCATTTTCATTTTTTCGGCTAACGTGGTCGAAAACAATGTTTCTGTGAATATAGAAATAAATAATAGCCCAGTTGCCAGAGAAGGATATTGACCAAAAGCTCGCACAAAATGTGATATCGATGAAACTTGATACTTAAGTACTTGAAAGGGTGTAGAAAACGATAAAAAAATCTTTGCTGCTCTAAAGTGTATGCTAACTTCACAATTTCGAAAATAAAATCGAGAATTATATCTCGAAAAAAAAAATAAAAATTTCGAAAAACTAATAGCACCACGTGAAAGAGCGGAAAATTTTACTAAAAATTATATTATAGGTTATTTAAAAAAAAATTGTATTACTATAAAAAAATTATTAAAAGTAAGAAAACAAATTCGAAAACTCTACGCGCGCCGAGCCATTGAATACAAATATTCAGGCGAGGTGTTCGGAAAAACTGAAGTATCTTTGCCTAAAATGCATGCAAAGGGAAAAGAAAGAAAGCATTTTAAAGAGGAGACTCTAAGCTTTCTCAGGAAGCCATTAGTTTTTAATTTTTTTTTGTTTTCTCATAGAAAATTTGACCGGAAGTTATAAATTCTGAAATTCTCACTGATTTTTATAAAACTGAAGATATCTATTAATAGACGCATAACAAAAATAAATCCTTGTAAATTTATCATCATTATACTTTTAATTTTGATTTAAATATAATTAAAATAATGAACATTATCTCTGTTTAATAAAACTTGTGTTTTAAAATGATCATTTTTTTTACAACATTCATTGCTTTCTTTTTTTTCTTTTCGTACATTTTAAACTTTAGATTTTCCGAACACCTCGCCTGAATATTTGTATTCAATGGCTCGGCGCGCGTAGAGTTTTCGAATTTGTTTTCTTACTTTTAATAATTTTTTTATAGTAATACAATTTTTTTTAAATAACCTATAATATAATTTTTAGTAAAATTTTCCGCTCTTTCACGTGGTGCTATTAGTTTTTCGAAATTTTTATTTTTTTTTTCGAGATATAATGGAAAAACCAAATTCTCGATTTTATTTTCGAAATTGTGAAGTTAGCATACACTTTAGAGCAGCAAAGATTTTTTTATCGTTTTCTACACCCTTTCAAGTACTGAAGTGCCAAGTTTCATCGATATTACATTTTGTGCGAGGTCAAACTCTCTGACAACTGGGCTATACCTAATTGTATTGATACTTGCCCAATTTCGAACGAAAAATTCAATTTCAAAACTCATTTCAATACTTTACACTGGAATGCAAGTTCTTTTTGGAAAAAATGACTTTTTTTTAGATTTAAAAACTTTTTCTGACGATATAAAATAATCGGTCTGATTTATAATGAGGCAATAGTCCGTAAAATTCTTTTAAAATGGGATAATATTTCATGAAATTATGTCTGTTAACAAAACCATTTTTGTGAAAAATTGTTTTATCTACGAACAGAAACGCAATATGATTTATTTATTGAATGCTAGAAAAAACTTAGTTTCTAAAACTTCCTAAACTCTCTTTTTATGCAGGTCACTGTTTCGGATGAATATCGATGTCTTAATCGGCCGATTATCGTGCCGATATTAGCGTTTTATCTGCAGATGTTAAAGAGAAAGTCTAATGCAACAAAAGTAATTGATTTTTTTGGTGTAATTATTAGATTCAGATACTTTACTCACCGATATATCTGTAGAAACAACCATTAATGACAGTACATACCTGAAATAAAAAAAACATTATTAATTCTACATTATTACTATTCAAAAAGTTTGTGATTTGTTAAAAATCAGTAAAAATTCACTTATAAACAATTTCAGAAATCGATGAAGAGTTTTTGATAACGATTCACTGATCGTAATGTCTTATTAAGTGATTGTTTTCCAATAATAAAAAAACCGGAGTGTGTCCGAGCCCGAAATTCCCACAATAACGTATCGTTAAGGCACCGGCACATTGTTTCGACGAAATCTCAACTTCTAGATGGGCCTTGTGGTTGACAGACTCGTATTTTCAACTCTTAAAGCGATCTGATATAACTCAGCCCTTAAATTCAAAAGTCGATGAACCTACCGTTTTATATTCTTCCTTTTGCCAGTACCGGATCTGACCTCTGACTTGCTGATAAGAATGTTTTTTCAAAATACACTGCTCAAAATAATCAATGGATATATTTTGATCTGATCATAATCCTAAATTTATTAAAAGTTATACTAAATTATTATTCAATTTTCTATCTAAAATTGAACATAAATCGTAATTTGCATAACGATTATTAGTATTGCGTAAATCCGACAACGCCGTGAAAACACGCCACCTCGCACAGGCCCACGCGGTTGAATAACAATAAAAAAACAGTCTAGACACTCAACCTTGATTTTGACCGTTAGAATATTAGCCAGGCGAAAAACAATTTTTTTATCCAGCTCTTTGTCTGGATGCTTCGTTGCAACCGGCAAAGCCGCGCTTGTTTGTAGATTAGTAGCGCTCAACATCTCGTCTAGTTCACCTCGTTCAGTCCAGATCGCACAAATCGCGGCGATCGATCATTTGCAAATTTTCAAATCAATTTAAATTAGTATCGCTCAACATCTCGTATAGTTCACATCGTAATTTAGTATCGCTCAACACCTCGTTCAGTTCGGATCGCACACAATCGATGCGATCGAATATTTGCAACTTCAATTTCCAAATTCATTTTTTAAACATTCACTTCAGTGAATTGCTCAACTAGTTATTTATAGTTAAATTATAGTACCTGTTATTACCTGTTTTTATGTGTTGTTCTTGTTCTTCGTTAAAGAAATTTAAATAAAAGGTGTTATGAAATTCCTGATGTTTTATTGGTAATACTGGACAGACGGGGGAAAGAATTCTTGTACGTTCTACACATACAGTCCACATTATTGAAAGCAAAAATCAAACAGGGTTTAAACGGTCAGCAAGACAAGGCTGTACCGGGAAACCGCTGCAAAGGTGCTCAAATCACTTCAATTATATTAAAAAATATTCCTTTGATTTTTTTATTAATAACTCCATAGCAAGAAATCCAATGGCGTCAAATCGGACGATATTGGTGTTTGTTCTATTACAGTTTCTAAATATTTACACACATTATCTTGTTGATAAATTGCACATCAATAATACATGACTGCAGGTTTAAGGGATTCAATAAGTGAGACGCAGGTAAAATTGGGCGATCCCTTATAATGGCATCAGTGCTGAGAGTCGCTGACAGCATCTTATGGGAGAGATCTCTTGGGTTGATAATCGAGCGTGCTATAGAATAAATATACAACTAAAAACTTGGGTGAAACGGTAAAAACGCATATCCAAAATTTTTATTTTAAAATATACTACATAAGTGGCAGGAGTATTTTACTCTTTTAGGAAAATTAATATTTGGGAAATGGTCCAAATTATATGGCTCACTTGTAGTCTCAAGTAGTTTGTCCGGTTCAAATTCGATTCAAACCGAAGAAATCCAAAGTAAGAAATCATCCAGTAAGGAAGGTATTTCCCCTTATTACCGTACACGCAAAGAACACGTTTTGCAAAGCATCATGGAACCAAGTTATACAAGAAGACTTACAGAAAAGGACCTTTCTTCTTAGGACCCTTATGATATTAGTTAACTCGCAGATCTGGGATAGACGTAGCCCAATCTCGGGATGGATTTAAGAGTATTCTGGAATCCCACACCGCCTGACCGAACTAGGTATTAACTGCGGAACACTCTGATCGGTCATTTGCTTTCTGGGTTTTGCCACCATTGTATAGAAAAAACGCCATGAATCATCAGCGGCAGGGTAACAAACGATAATATCCGCCCCCACTTGCACAATCTTTGTCTCTGGGGATCATTCGGGGTTAATTGTGGAGCGTATTTTATTATTATTATTATCTTATAAATGCTAATTTAAGGAAATGTATCAAAAATATATGAGAACAAATTTTGTACAGTTACGAAAACATTCTGAAACTTTTACTTCAGTTTCAGTTTTGTTTTTGCTAGAACTAATTTTTATATTCATTTCAATGGTTTGAACGTGAACTCCGGTCCTGTTTTGTCGCTCTTCTGCTTTTGGAAAATAGCAGATCGCATGTAAATATCTCGCGAAAGGGAAGAAGTTTTACGATTGGATCGATTACGACTACAGTCGAGTATGTGCATTTCAGAAAAGTGCCTTCGGTTTAAGTAACCTAAGTAAGGCTTTACGTTTTCAGCTTAGACATTTTTTGGAAAAGAAAAATTCAAATCGATTCAAATATCTGCTGAATAATATAAATTACCTTTTATTATGGCGATAAATTTCACAGTCAAACCATTCATACTTTTCAAGATTGTTATTAAGATTACATTTTCCTTGGCTATAATAAATAAATACCGTCTGCATATTAAAAACTTTTTTCTAATAGCATAAAGTTACACTTAATGTTAAGTAAACTTTTTTCTCATTAGTGTTGCATTAACAACTAATTTGTCTATTTTCATACTGCCAATTACTTTTCCAAATTTAAGTTTTCTCATCTTTATGTGACAGATTTTATACACATTAAAATTGTTCCATTTGTAATTCTCCCTAAACTTATGTTGATACAACATTTAAAAACAAGCTATATAATTATTTAGTAACTAAAACCTACTACTCTTATGAAGACTTTATTAGTGATCCTTGATGGTGTCCGCCTACATTTCTACTTTTCCTGTCCTTTATGTAATTTAATTGTAAATTTATTGTGATACTACTTTATTTATTTTAAACAAAAGTATAGGTAAGTACTTATACCTGACCTTAAAATTGACTAGGCAAATAGGTCTTTTGTATTTTAAAAAATGTATGATCCCGAATGCTGAATAAATTTCATTTATTTATTATTTATTTATAGCTTTATAGTAAAATCGCAATCGAGCCGGAGTAATATATCTGTTCAGGAAAGTTCAGATGTGGGTGCACATATATTATTTACGGGGTACACGAATTTTATTGTTAATAAAATTATGAGAAAATTTTTTTATACTCTTAAATATTGCAGTAAATGGAATTAATAAACAACTACTTTAAAATTAATGTCTTCCTCTCCTCCTAACCGATTGAGTGAGCCCCATAGTTTTCTTTAAAAAATTGCCATAACTCTAATAAATAAATAGTACGCCAATGCGTATTGGTCTTCCCTTTTTTCAGCCTTTTACAAGACGCATTCTTTCGGAGTCTTGCCTGCAAACATACGCAACAATTAAGAGTAAAAAAACGACTGTCTTTTCCGAGAAATACTAAACGAATTCGTTGTAAAACTAAAAGTAACCTGTATCGTAACTTAGATACCTAGTTGTTAGTGTGAGCCTCGTTCCATGAAGGTGTTGGAATTGTCAACCGCCATGTCTATTTTATGGCGATAATTAGAAAGAATGTCGCGAATGCCGCATTGACTTAGGACTACAGCCTTCAGCTTTATAGGCCGAAACTACTCCCGGCGACATCTGCCGTATTTTCTCTGCTAGAGGTCAGCGGGCAGTAAACACTTGTATACAGCACCATTTCTGCTGATGAAGGAAGGAAAATGTTCGAAATATTATGGAAGTGCAAATATTCAACGGTCTCAACTATAATTTTGTGTAAATTTTTTAGTTGAAACGAAATTGCACTTAGACAAATGTCAAATATAACATGAATTCTTAAAAATTCAAAACTCTATCAATATAAATTCATCTGTGATCGAAAGAAGAGCAAAATGTTCTAGTGGTCTTAATAAGGAGAGCAAAAGTGAGAAAACGAGAAAAATGATATTTGGGAAACTTCGATCTTAAAAATAATAAAAACTATAGTAAAATAAAAGAAAGTTCGACCTAAATAGGTAATCCAAGTTGAAAAAATAATCAAAATAGAACAAAAAGTATTTGTAAATTAATTTTGAGTAAAACGATGATTTTTTGGGTAAAAAATAATATTAATTCAAAAAATCATCATCGATAATAAATAGAATATTTTTCATTTGTATTAAAGAATTGTGAGAACGAAAGTGAAAATATGGTAAATTTTTTAGGAATTTCGAGACTTAAAATCTATAATAAAAATTTACTTTTTGATGTAGCAAATTTAGGGAAGCATTATACAGGGTGTAACAAAAAGGTAAGTCATAAATTGAACCACATATTCTGGGGTCAAAAATAACTCGATTGAACATAACTTACCTTAATGCAAATGTGCACACAAAAAAAGTTACAAAATGAAAATCGATTTTTTCCAATATTTCATGAACCGTTTAACATTTTATAATGAAAATGGATATATGGCTTTCTTATCATAAGAGCATCTTTTTCATATAAAACCACGAAATCTGTACAGCTCCTAAAAATTTTAGCGGAGTTTGGAACCCCTAAAACCCCCCCAAACTTTTCTATGTGTGTTCTATGTGTTACATTAGGGGTGTAAGGGTTATAAACACTAATAATAATAACGTGCAATAAGGTACACTACAAATAATTCATACAAATTAAATACTAATTCCTCGACTAATTCTTAATAAACTTATTCCAGTCCTTCCTGTTCGCCGCTATCCTCTTATCCACGTTTTGCCTTTCTTCTTTAAAATTTTTCCTATCGTATTATCCCACGTTTCCTTAGGCCTTCCTCGTTTCGTCTTCCCCTTAGTTTTAGCTTCCCAGATTCTTTTTACAGGTACATTGTTGTCCACCCTTTGTAAGTGTCCCCACCACCCTAGCTGCCTAGCAAATTTTCTAGTTGTTCTATTTCAAGTTCCTCTCTTATTTTTTCATAGTATGTGTAGTATTTACTATAATAAATGTTCAAAATGGTCTCCATTTTCACCACCGTTTTAAAAAGGAAAACCGAATTTTTTGGAAGATCATTGGCTTCTGACGAAATCGATTTGCACTTTCAATGATTCGCTGCCTCAGTTGTTGTTCGTCGATTATTTCAACAGAATATACGTCCTCTTTCATAAAACGCCAGAAGCAAAAGTCAATAGGATTAAGATCTGGACTTCTGGCTGGCCAACAAATAGATACATCCGGGTCCCTTCCAATCCAACGTACAGGGTACAGACCGAAAAAAGATATTCCCTAACTTCGTTATCGAAATGCGCTGGAGCTCCATCCAAATTTATCTCTTCCAAGTATTCTGGTAAGTCATTTTGTAAGAACTGCAAGTAATTTGCACCATTTAAATTATTTGGAAGAAATACTGGTCCTATTAAATTATAATTCACAATGCCTGCCCAAACATTCACTTTAAAAGTCCTTTGGTAATGAGGATTTTCTTTCGGCCCATGTTGATTCGTAATGTCAACAAAATATGGTTAATGAAATTGATATTTCGATTGTTTTCCGTTAAGAAAAAGATGCCGTATCTCGATAAAAACTGATTTTTCGAAAAAGTGCTAAGAAGCAAAAAATTTTAAAAATGACGTATGGAACCAATGGTGTCACAATACTAATTCAATTGTAACGCATAGAAAAGTTTGGGGGGTTTTAGGGGTTCAAAACCCCCCTAAAATTTTTATGGGCTGTACAGATTTCGTGGTTTTATATGAAAAAGATGCTCTTACGATAAAAAAAGCCATGCATCCATTTTCATTACAAAATGTTTAACAGTTCATGAAATATTAGAAAAAATCGATTTTTATTTTGTACTTTCCAAGGGATGTAACTTTTTTTGTGTGCACATTTGCATTAAGGTAAGTTATCTTCAATCGAGTTATTTTTGACCCTAGAATATGTTATTCAATTTATGACCTTCCTTTTGTTTCACCCTGTAGTTTCACTTTGTACGTTGAACAGATATCAGAGCAAAAACTATTGCTGATCTGGATGCAACGTTAAAACTTCATTTTATTTTAGAAAAAAGCGAAAGAGAAGCCAAAACAAATTGATTAAGGGTGTACAGTAAAAAAAGGAAAAGAATTGGTTAAATAAATAAATACAAGAACGAAAATATTACTTAAGATATCATTATACATATATTACTCAATTCTATTGTTCACTTTGTCTATCAAGTAGCCTCCGGCACTTTCAATTTACCTTCATGTGTTGCTTAAAGTTCAGAATTTAATTCTCAAAGTATTTAAGAACACAAAATATTCTTCGGACTTGCCTATGCAGAAATTAACGTTTATCTTCAGACATTCTTCTGGTTCAAACACAGTTAAATACATAGACATTGACAATACCGCCACTATAAGATTGTCGAATTTTATCTTTGCTGCACGACTCTGGTACACTTAATTTCTAAAAGAGCCGCAATGTATGTCGCGGGCGTAGGAAAAAATGAACTGGTATATCAGTTCTTTGGTTATTAATACAAATTGAATGTTAATTTTTACGTTATTTAACTTATTAAACAAGTCCAACTTGGATAGTATGCGACCGATCCGAAAGATATGATCAGTAAGCATTGAGCATTATACCGCTGATTACGGTTTATAGTCTGAACTCTTAATGGTGTCTTTTGTTTAGCACGGCACTAAATAGCTCCGGAGAGCAAGTAGTATTTATGTGTGATGCTGTTTAATGTACTATCCGATTGGCGAGAGGTATGGGTAATGAGGACCGCGAGTAACTGACTGTTTTCTTCTTTTCTTGGTGTGGGTGGCTATTCGACGGATTCGTATAGGTAATCAGACACTGGCACTACACACACACACACACACACACACACACACACACACTTGTTATGCAATTCCTGCATAAGATTTTGTCCGCAATAGTCAAGTTCAAGCTAATGGAAAATATGTACAGGGTGACCATAAATTTCAGTTTTTTAGTAGGTAGGTTTGAATATGCCTGCAAATGAAACTCTATTAAATCATCTTTAAATAAATTAATATTTTAAATCAATCATATATAATTATTTTTAAATAAACGGTTTCATATGAAAGCATTTTATGAAACTTATTTTTTCCGCTAAAAAATGATTAAGGGTACCATAAGGAACCATTTACCATTCCCCTTAGATCTCAAGAGGTCAGTTAAATTTTGATTAGCTCTCTAAATTCTAAAAATAATTTTTTCATTTTCTTCGTTATTTTTTACCTCTTTATGCGCTAGTTTTTCCTGGCCGAACTCATTAAACTTAAAATTAGGTATCTTGAATTAGAAAAATCTTATAAAATTAATCAAAATTTAACCTCCGCAGAATTTAAAACAATTAAAAATTAAGATATTACCGGCAGATAAAGGTAGCGCGACGGTTGTCATGAACAAAACAGATTATGATAACAAAATTAACGAAATTATTCAAAATTAAATAAAGCTCCAACTACTAGTATTGAAAACAAAATTTACAAAACTTTATATAAAAATAAAAAATTCCTAAGTGATAAAGAACGAAGATCTCTTACTTCTCATTATAGTAAACCTCCACATTTTTATGGTTTACCCAAAATTCATAAACAACAAATACCATTAAGACCAATAATAAGTTCTATAAATTCAGCTTGTCAAAATTTAGCAAGATTTCTACTTAAAATAATAGATCCGTTATCAGGAAATACTAATTCCTTTATCAAAAATTCAAAACATTTTTTAGAAAAATTATCAAAAATCAAAATTACAAATTCAGATATAATGGTTAGTTTTGATGTAGTTAGTTTATTTCCAAATGTTGCTGTCGATAAAACTCTTAATCTTGTGAGAAAAAAGTTGACAAGTGATAATACATTAATAAATAGAACTAAATTAAGCGTCTCAGCAATTCTAGAATTGTTGGAATTATGTATTAAAACTACATATTTTCAATTAAATAGTGATTTTTATCAGCAAAATTTTGGAATGGCAATGAGTTCACCGTTATTACCAAAATTGTGTGATATTTTCATGGAAGATTTTGTAATGGATATTGTAAACAAACAAAATTTAAGACCTTCTAGCTGGTTTAGATATATGGAAAATATTGAACCTACTATTAAATTTACAATTGAAATTGAAAATAATAAAAAATTACCGTTTCTTGATGTACTTGTACACAATAACAAGAATTGTATTGAAACATCAGTTTTTAGAAAAGAAACACATACAAATAGATATCTAAATTTTAATTTAAACCACTCAATTTGTGTTAAACGAGGTATTGTCAAATCTCTTTCCGATAGAGCAAACACAATTTGTTCAAATGACAATATCTTAAATAATGAATTACCTATTGTTAAATCTGTCTTGATTAAGAACAACTACCCAAGTAAATTTATAAATCGTGAACTTTACCGAGACATCAAAAATAAAGATCAAAATTTGAATCCCCCAATAATTCATTCAAATATAGTAAAAATCCCTTATATTCCAAAATTATCCGAAAAAATTAGGATTGGCAATAAATTTAATTTAAAAACAGTTTTTCAAACTAATAATACATTAAAATCTTTAATAGTAAATACAAAACCTTTTAATGAAATTCAAAACACAAGAAATTGTATTTACAAAAGTCCATGCGAATGTAATAAATTTTATATAAGAGAAACATCTAGACCTTTTCATATTAGACTTAATGAACACCAATGATACATTAAGAATAACCAATTCGAAAAATCCAAAATATGTGAACATGCATGGGATTTTGGTCATAAAATACAATAGAATTCTTCAACTAGATTATTAAAAGAATCTAATAATTATAATCGCAAAGTTAAAGAAACAGCATTGATATGCTTAAATAATAACGAATTTGTTTCTAATTGTTCGTCGATATTTCAAAAATTTGGATGCCTATTTTACAAAAAGAGTTAATTGCAAAAAGGATACCCACTATATCGGGATAGTATCATAAGTTTTTTATCTGGTTTTTTCTTATGATAATATTAATAAGAAAACCTCATTTATGACAAAGTATAAATTCTCTTATAATATGCAAATGCGCTATCCTTTTTTCAAAATCCGTTCCCAGAAACGTCACAAAATATGATGGAAACAGATTTTGACATCTTCAATTTCAAAATCTTTTTCAGTGTCCTATGTTGCTGTCATATTTTTGTAAGATTATCAAGTGTTCTGTTTCTATAGTAAATTTTTTATTATATATTTTGTCATGTCATTTTGAAAACGACTTCAGATTTTGAAGTTGAAACGTCAAAAATTAAAACTTTTTCAAGAAAATAAGTGGTTTTATTCCATATGAAAAGAGAAATTGAACTAGTAAACCACTATGAGCTTCCGAAATAAATTAAAACTAGGTATATTTAAATTCCACTGGTTCAATTTTGACTCGATTAAAACTCGTACATCTACTTTTGCGAACAATTATAACCTTGCGTCCGCAGGTCGTGCTAAGCCAAAAAATTCAAATTCGAAACAATTGATTTATTATTGACAATTTGATATTTACATCTAATTGATTACATATATACAGATATGTTTACATAGCTTGACGGATTGTATCCACTCCTTAGTAGTAATTACTATAATTAGTTCAATTTGATTGATTCCCAATGGCAATAATTGTTCTAAATTATAGGTTTTGATTTTACTTTAATTGTGAATTTTTAGGCCGTGAAAATTTCAGAAAAACAGAGTAGTACTAAGTAGGCTAAACATCAAAATATTTTATTTGTACTGTGACTCAATTAAGGATAATGTTGTTATAGGGATCTGAAGAGTGTATATGTGGCGATTTGTGACATTGCCACATTCAGTTTCAACGAAAAGTACTCTTTACTATGTTGCCAAACTAAAAAATTTAATAAAATGCGGAGCTGACGAGTTGATAATTACTTAGCTTCTTTATACATACATTTTGATATTCTAGCACAGAATTTTGTTCTCATATAATGACTCCCGGTTCTCCCGTAATAAGCAGTAACTAATCTAAACGAGTCAAAAGCTTATAGCGACATTTTTCCTTATGCTAATGTAATTCCAATGTGAAAATAAGCAGGATGACTGCTCTACGCAAATAATGCAGACAAAAAAGATGAAGAATGTAACAGGTGGAACATAATAAATAGGTTCTATCGTTTAAATATCAATATTTATTTCAAGTAACTAGAAATTTCTTCGTTGCATATGTGTGCGTATTTTTTATCGACACAAAATTTCTTATTACACTTGTAAAGAAGATTATGCAAACAGGATCTGTCTTTTAAAAATCCAACCAGATTATGTTGTAAGTAGGTTTTATATGTGCACAGACACCTCTGTGGTTAATAAATACATACCGTAACGGTACTTACTGTCTGTTTAATTTCTTTTTTAATTTATGTATTTTCCTAAGTACTCTAATTATTCATGTACTTAAAACGAACCATGAAAGGTAGGAGCTTTTTTTTTTATTTTTTAGTTCAAGCTAAACACAAAAAGGTATAAAGAATATAAATTAAAAAATGTAAATTTAAAATAAAAATAAAGTCTGACGACCGTTAGTTTATTTCGGCCCGACAGATGACCATCATCAGGCAGTTAAAGTTATTACACAAAAATGGAGTAAGTCCTTAAAGAGGAATGTACATTTTAGAACTATTTCGATAAATTACCAATTTTTCTGACAATTCCTTTATATTTTAGCATCTGTCACACTATTAAAGGCTTTTAAAAATATTTTTTTCTGTCAAATTCCTTGAAAATAGTCGTAAAGGGATGTTAAGATGCACCTTCAACTTTTAAACAGAAACTAAAATGGGGTTTTCTGATATAATTGGAATAGTACTAAAAAATAAAGAAATGTATAAAGTTATTGTATTTAATATTTCTGGGCCGAATTCTTCTTCTTATAATGCATCTCCTATCGGAGGTTTGCTATCATTCTAGCAATCGTGACCTTGTTGACTGCAGCTCTGAATAGTTGAACATTGCTACAGTTAAACCAATCCCTCAGGTTCTTTAGCCAGGACACGCAGCGTCTGCCAATGCTCCGCTTTCCACTAATCTTTCCCTGGACTAGCAGTTGGAGAGAAGTGTGTATTTCTGTCCTCTCATTATATATGACCCAGGTATTGAAGCTTTCTTTTTTTCATGGTGTTAATGATTTCGCATCCCTTCTGCATCCGGTTCACCTCTTCGGCATTAGTAATTCTATCGGTCCAGGGAATACGCCACATTCTACGGTAACACCACATTTCGAATGCTTGTAGTTTGTCGATGTCGTTTTTCTTGAGGGTTCATGTTTCAACTCCATACAAGAGCGTGGAAAAAACATAACAACGCAGCATCCTCATCCTAAGTTTCATGTTAATATCCCTACTCGTAAATAACTTCTTCATTTTTACAAATGTTGATCTGGCTTTCTCTATCCTCGTTCTTATTTGTCCTGTTTGGTCACCCAATTGTACTATCCAAGTTCCTAGATATTTATATGTCGACACATTTTCTATCGTGGTGTTTGCCACCGTCAGGTTCGCATGGTTCAGATCTGGTGCGAATTTTGTAACTACCATTAACTTGGTTTCCTGAAGTTGATTTTTAGTCCTTATTCATTACATCCATCATTTAATTTTTCTAAAAGGTGTTGTGTTTCTTCAAGGTTGCTCGTTAACAGCATATTATTAATTACTTCTCTCCATTTATAACTACTCCCACTAATTCATCTTCTAGGGTTTCCCTGAAAATAGCTTCGCTATAGAGGTTGACTGGAAGCGGTGGGCCGAATTACATGACATCAAAGTTAAAATAAGGACAAATTGCCAAATGTATTGTTTAAGAAACAACTCAAATAAATACATAAATACACCAGCATATATAAAAATACTTACAACCTAACATTTTTTTGGTTGGTTAGAGAACATTATTTTGCATTTAGTCAACCAACTATAAGTAGAGCCATTGATGAAGTGACCAATATAATCTGCAATCATCTATTATCAATCTGGATTGTATTTCCTGATTCGGAAAATAAAAGAATTCAAAAGTGGACTGTTAACACACAGAAAAACAATTTTACACTTCTTGGCAGGATAACATTTTTATTCTCCATTTATTATTACACTAAGCCAACTGGCTTATATTATGCAGTTTTGTTGGTGTAAGTGACTTTTTTAAAATTTTCCGGAGAAAGTAGATGTTATTTAGCGAGTTAGACCACCTTACTAGGTATAGTCGACTCGGACTTCGGTCAGAACGCGCAAAATGAGTGACTCACAAATTTGCAGGTAGAGCAAGAGAAACTCATGAATAAATGTTCGGGTTGATGAATAGCAATGTTACGATGTTGTCATTTTACATAGATGTGCTTTGAAGTAAAGTTTCTATCCGAAGTCCGTGTCGACTATACTTACTTGACTTTTATTTTATTATTGGCTTTGCAACCTGGACAAAGATCACAAACATTATGTGATAAAATAATGTTCTATTTATAAAAATCGACCTTACATTTTCTTGTACAAATTGGACCGCCTGACATTTTATGCCAAATGGAGATTATTTGACTATTTAAACTGCTTTAACTTCTTTCAAAGACATTGCATTTTTTTCGGTATTGAAATCTGTAGGGCCAAAATAATTATTAGTGGGAACTTATTGAAAAAAATATGAAAAAATGACCAAAAAAAATTGAAAAGAAGGAAACAAAAGAATACGCTGCATTATTTTTCTAGTTTTATAATTATAAAGTTAAAAATAATGATTATAATTAATTACGGCTCCAATTACAACGGTAGCTTAGCAATATCGACTGTTATCTGCGATCATTATTAAAAAAAAGAACATTGTTAACCTCGGAGCTAAGACGACAAAGTTGCTGGCCGACCAACGGCAGCAGTGGCCACATTTGCATTATTTTATCTTTGAAAATCTATCAGCCATTCCAAACGTGCTAACTGTTTGGCTTCGTTCTTTAAACTTTGAATTGCTAATGTATCCCAACTAGGAACGCCCATCAGGTCTAACTAAACAGAATAAGATGTCGATAAGCCAATAAAAAAAACACACACTGTATCTAACTAGTAATTTCTTGTCTAAAAAAACGTTACTGAAATGACTTATAATTAATTAATAATAAATATGTCGGAAGTGATAGATTTTATGAGTATTTTTAAATACATGCTTGAAAAACTGACAATAAATAATTTTTAAGATCAACAACGAATTGACGCTGATACATGAAAAGTAGATAACCTTAAAACAGAATAGAGGATTAGTCGAACTTATTAAAAGCATTTTTTTCACTTTTGAAATAAGTTAATTTATTCTGCAGTTGAGTCGTATTAGATGGTAAATAATGTATATAAAATTAATGTAATTAAAATATAACAAACTTTTTTTTCCGTAGCAAAACACTCTGTGGGAATGTTTTTCTATAAGCAATTTTGTTCTAACCTAACTTAACTAGAATTCTTAAAGACTAAGGTCCTACTCACTAGTGTACCTAAGAGTCTGATAATTTTAGTAACACTACCGGTAACGTTATACAAAATCCGCTCAATACTCTGTTTGCAACTAGAACAGTCACTGAACTAATTCAAAAGGCTTGATCCTCTCGAGTCTTCTTACTAAATTGGTATTATCGAGGAGCTGGATGACCTCAACGTTCCCATGTTGAAGCAGCCGTTGTTCATGGGTGCTGGCAGATTTGGATATAGTCTTAACAACAGTTTATACATCAAGGTCCCTATGAAAATCACTGTTGCGACAGTACCAGGGTGCATCGACGATGTTCCTTAATACTTTATTTTGAAAACGTTGGATATCTTGAATGTTACTTTTACTGGCGCAGCCCCAAAGCTGGCTACCATACGTCCAAACGGGTTTCGATATCTGCTTGTAGAGGAGCAGTTTGTTATGTATGGACAACTTGGGGTCTCTTCCTAATAGCCAATACATCTTTTTATATTTTATACCAAGCTCTTCACGTTTATTTTTAATGTGGACTTTCCAACGAAGTCTAGCGTCGAGTGTCATTCCAAGATATTTTGCTGTATTAGCATAGGGAATCTGAACGTTACTTATTCTTATAGGAATGTGTTGGTTTCGTTTATTAGTAAAGTTAACTTGAACAGATTTATTTTAATTTAACTTAATACGCCATTTTTTAGTCCAGGTGTTAATCTGGTGTACAGATGTTTGTAATCTTTGGTTAGCTTCTTCATGGTCTTTTCCAACAGCCTGAATGGCAGTATCATCAGCAAATGTTGCAATAGTATGGTGCTCAAGGTTAGGAATATAACTGGTATACAGTAAGTAGAGTACTGGACCTAGTACACTACCTTAGGATACTCCTGCCTTAATTTCTCTTAGATCAGAATATACGTCTTCCTGTTTTATTCTGAAATATCTGTTTCATAAATAGGATTTTAAGAGTTCTGAAATTCTATTTATAACAAACTTTGGTTTTTGGAATTTTTGAAGGTTCAAACGCATTTTATTGTATATATAAAGCTTTACTTCAGAGCTGTGCAAGTACTGTGTTTTAAAGTACGTTTAAAAATTATTTTAAGTCAAATAAAAATTAAGATTTTCTTGTTTTAATTTAATTTAAAATATATTTCTGCGCGAATTTGGATCTGAAAAATAAAATAAAAATAAAGTTTTAATTTTAGGAAAAAAATAATTAGATTATTTAAACTTTACGTCTATTTCTTGAAGAAATAAATCGCTAAGACCGCCATATATCCAACTGTATGCTTTTATAAAACGTAAGCCGTCAGAGTTATCAAGATACATGTTCGGTACTCAAGGGGTCAGACAATAAATACAACATACCGAGTATCTAAAATACAATCGAAAGGTATGCGGCCAGCAAGCTTTGATTTTTACATCAAATTTCACACTTCACCAGTATCCCAAGTGAAATGTTTCTCCCACAACTGACCTTTGAACTATATTAGTTCAGTTGTTCTATGACGTAACACTTATTACTAGTACTTTGGATACATTAGGTTATCAAACAGAACATTATTTAGTCAACAAAGAACCTAAGTGTACATACTGTTTTATTATATATGCCTTTAAGTATATTTACATTTTTTTAGTGATATAATACCAAATAGATCCTTGTCCATAACAATATCTCATATTCAATTTGGAATATCAGACTTGTCGCATATAGAACGCATACAGAAAAACTATTCAAAGAGAGACCTATTCTCGAACTGAAAAACTCTATTATTATAAGATTCTCTGCTTACAATATAAAAATACATAACACAAGACACAAAAAAAAGAGAGTTTTCTACAGAAAAGATTGCGAAAACGATTTGTCAGAGATCATTCTACTACACAGCCCCAAAACTGTTTTGTCAGGTTCCACAGACTTTCAGAGAAATAAATAATTCAATAAATAAATACAATGAATGACAAGTGCTACTGCACTTGTTTCGCATGAAAGGCATCATAAAACATCATCATCAACATTATAAATAGAAATATACCCAAAGACCAGACATCTGTATGAAGCTTGTCCGATCTTCTTTCCAATTAAGTATTCCCTTTTTTCCAGAGCAGTTACTTCAGAATTTCGAGAACTCAAAAGGGTCGCCATGTGTTAATTAAGCAGTTTTTTTCTTTACCTTTAATTTTCCAAAAATATCCATTCAGGCAAGTCGTTCCCGCATATACACCTACTTGAATTTTCGTTCCAGTCTTTTGGTATTGATCAACATAGATTTAAATTACAAAAAAAAATTAAGGATTGGTTGCAAGATTTGACTATAAAAGACATGGTCAAAATAAGTAATATTTCCATGTGATATTCATCATAGCCGAAGTCAATTGTATTAGTACTACTCACTCAGGTTATTTTTCATGTTATTCTATTGTACATATTTGACTGCATTTTATTGTATTTTTTCATATATATTTTAGTGTAGGTACTTTATCGAATCTCTTTTATCATTATTCATTGTAATTTCTGTCTATACATTTTAATACTTTTATACTTTATACTTTACCATTTTTTCTCATTCTTTTCATTTTTTTTATTATTACTAATATATAATTAAATTGGGAAATTGGAACCTTTGGTTTATCAACTAAGTTGAAAACTATCGTCGACCAATCAACCAAAACACAATTTTCACACACTCTACGCGCGTTTCGCCAACTATGTTGGCATCATCTAAACAACTAACTATTTCTAACAGCTATTTATACTAAAAGGATATTTGAAAGCAGATAAAGGAAATAAGGTTATCGTATTAGATAAAAGTGACTATTACGATAGAGTAATTTGATTAAATCGGGTCCCAAACCTGGAAAGGCAATGCGACCCATTGTGTCTGCAATAAGCACACCTAGTTATAATATTTCCAGATGGTTATCAAACGAGTTTGAAAATTTTCCTTCACAACTTATAAAATTTTTCTGTTAAAAATTCTTTAGATTTCGTAGATAAAATTAAAAATAATTCAAGAAGGCGCAATTTTAATCTCGTTTGATGTAAGTTCATTGTTTCCTAGTGTACCGATTCCGCAAACCTTGGAATATCTTGAAGAATTACTCAAATCAAACGACTTGGGTGACGAAATTACGCAAGAATATTTGATTTTGGCTAAACTTTGCATGGATCAAAATTATTTTTAATTTAGAAATGAATTTTTTAAATAACATAAAGGAACTGCTATGGGCAATTGTCTATCACCGTTCATGGCAAATCTTTTTATGAGTAAATTCGAAACCAAGATTAGTCAAGAATTTGAGTATTTCCCAAGGATATGGTACAGATATGTGGATGATGTATTTGCTGTTTTCGATACTAAGAAAACTAACTTAGCTGACTTCGTGACAAAATTAAACTCTCAATTTCCATCCATAAAGTTGGAATTTGACATTTTCAGGAAAGATACCGCCACAAGTAGGTATATCCCATCAGATTATTTTCATTGTAATCAACACAAGATGGCTAGCTTACATTTCCTAGTACATCGTTTATTAAACTTCCCAGTAAGTAAAGAAAGATTTGATAAGGAAAAGAATTTGATTAAGGATATAGCTGCAATAAACGGTTATGACGAATATTTGGTTGACAAACTAATCAACAAACATAAATTTAAGACAAACCTACGTGACACCACGTTTTTCCAACACGAAAAACAGACTGAAAAATTCGTTTCAATACCGTATAATCAATCCCACTTACACCAAAGGACTTACCAGCGTGTTCAAAAAAGCGAGTTTAAGTTTAGTTTTTCAGTCTAACAACACTTTAAAACAGTTATTAGGTAATCCTAAGGATAAAAACCGTAATTTGGAAAAAAGTGGTATTTACGAAATTAGTTGTGGGGATTTCGATAGAAAGTATGTTGGGTAGACTAGACGCTCTGTACAGGTCAGATTTAAAGAGCACATGGCTCACTTAAAATATGGGCGTACGGAAAAATCTAGTATAGCCGAACATGCTTTTAATCAAAATCATAGAATAAGTATAGACAATGTAAAATTACTTAAAAATATATCCATTAATAAATTGTTGGACGCATTTGAAAGTTTAGAAATAGGCAAATGTAAAACTAGTTTAAACAGAGACAAAGGACCAATTCCTCTTAGTCCGCTTTTTAGTTTAATCCATTAGGTACGGGCGGGTTACTCATCCTTGGCTGATTAGTCACCCTTGGCTGATTAGCTCACCGGGGATGACAGTGCCAGGCACCGCCGGGAGAGGGGGGTTAGTAATTTAGTATAAATAGCTGTTACAAATAGTTAGTTGTTTAGTCTATCATCAACTCCTGATGATGCCAACATAGTTGGCGAAACGCGCGTAGAGTGTGTGAAAATTGTTATTTGGTTGAGTGGTCGACGATAGTTTTCAACTTAACTAATATATAAGTTAGGAATGACCACAAGTTTTCTTCGTGGGACTCTACGCTTTATTCATTTTCAATAATTGTAATTGTAATGCTTTTAATGAAATAAATCATTATTATTATTATTATCTTTTCATTTACAAACATATTTTATACACTTTTCATTCGCTTTATATATTATTAAAATTTAAAAAAAAAAGGATTTTGAATTTGTCACAATTTTTCACGATTTTTTTGTCAAAAAAAATTTCATATTTTATGATTGATCCGATATTACAGGAGACCGCGTAAAGACAAAATATTAGATTATATAGTGACGATAATGAATCGAAACATAAAGAGACCGATAAAAAAATACAAATAGAAGAACAACGAGGAATTTATAATGGTCGAGGGGATAGTCTGTCCAAAGTATGTTATCATATTATGGAAAAAAAATTAAAACTGAATTTATGCTAATATTCTCAACTGGTTGTGTATTACAATTACAGAAAGTTATAAAGTGGTATTTAAAAGTCCTTTCTCTTTCACGATTTCAACAAGCTTGAGAAATCCAAATCTTAGTGAGAGTTTATGAACTCTTGTTATTTCTTATTTAAATGAATTTAATTTCATCCTAAATCACTATCAACAGCCACTTTAGGCTGACAATAGTAAAAAATTGCGGACATATTTTCATAAAGAATTCTTTAGTTGTTTCGAATTTCTCAAGGAAGTATCAGCAACGAGGATCCGTTATGTTCAGTCTTTATTATGTGGCTATAGCATGTTCGACGACAAAAAATAAGCAACTAAAACGTCCACGTAGTATATATCTAGATTCAGGCATACTATTTAGTGTTGTACGAGTACTATTGATATGTCAATTACAAGAATCTAGTTCACGAGGCTCTGAATTTGTTACTGGGGAAGAAAGTATTTGGTACAGAATTTTATGTGAGGTCTTAGAAAAACATTTTTCACGATAACAGTAACTTGTTACATGATATTTTAATACTGGATTTCTGGTTGAAAGATTTTTCTCAATTTTCTGAAATAGGAGGGTAAATCCCTTTCCTTCCTTTTCACGAACTTAAATATTTAAAAAAATCTATTAATTTTGTTAATCCAAAAAATATAGGTTGTCATTTAAAATTTCGGGACAGGGCGTCTAGGGTATGAGTACACTGATAATTTTCCCCCTATTCTCAACATTTTTTAGGGAGAGGAAAAAACTCCAAAATCCTTGATCAGAGTGTGAAAATTGTAAACTCCATCAAAACTACCCAGCTAGCAATTTAACTTTTATAATGGTTGCGAGAACTGCTATACAACTGATAGATATTATAGAAACATGAAAATCGTATAACGCAACTTAAAACTATTATACAATATCTATTCAACCAAAAAGGGCCCACTTTTATAAAACAAATTGCTATTATAGATGTTCTATTAGATGGTTATACAACCCTTATAATATTACTATAACTATATTAAGTGATACTTATAAAACTTTCGTATACAATTTTTATACAACAAATTTACGTGTGCACTTCGGAATTGCTATACAATCATTGTATAGTGATTTTATACGGCAGCCTCGCACAAGAATAGAACTTGGAAAAAAAAAGTTTATAAGTGTATTATTATGCAGCCTGTATTGCAATACGTCAAAAATACAATCATTATGTTATACAGTAATGAAATGTAGAACAAAATAATGGCGCTCAAGATTGATTAAAGATTGCAGCATACAAAGAAATAATAAAAAATCTCCGATACTCGCAGGTAACCCAAAAATTTCATTGCGCAGTAGTTTTCTACCTAAAAAATTGATGGGCCTCAGTTTAAATTACACGGATGGTTTATTAAAAATTAAAAAAAAATATCATTTTTATTGACATAGTTAGATAATTAAATTAAACAAAAAATTATTGTTTTATATATAAAATGATATCAAATGTTTGTCTCCACATTTCTGAAAAACTTACTTTTTAAGTGATATTTTCAAGTTTAAGGGAATTTTGCATAATGGCGGCGTTTGTTAAACGGCTATACCTGTAAATAAAGAAGGCGCAATAGAAAATGGCAAGAGGGGGTTGACAATTCTGCCCAAACTGCGAAAAGAAAACACTTTAGATTAATATTTAGCACACAATTTTGTTAAGTAATTTTCAAAATTTCCATCCTTCCAACCAGTGAGTAATCTACTCATTTCCCCTAGATCAATAATCAAAACTTTAATTTTTTTCCACTGGGATGCTGAATCCATTTTTGCAAATTGACCCAATGAGATTATGTATAATCAGATTTTATAACGCAGAATTTGGGAGACTTTGTAAACTATATTTTTGTTCTGTAAACAATTTATAATAGGGTCAACGGATGTAGTTACAGATTACTTATAAAAGGTTTTTATACTTGTATAATGCTGACGAACAGAATGATACTATTATGCTTTAAGTTTATATAGAGGGTACTTAGGTGATTCTATATAACCTTGGTTACTGGGTTTAACGCCCTTAATAACCGAGATACGGGGTGTTTCATCCATTTCGGCCAATATTCTGATAAGCCGTAACTTTAGAACCACCCTGTAGATTTCTCTCATACTTGGAACAGGTATAGTGTGTTGATAGCCCAATCCTATAGTGTAAGAACTACAATTAAAATCCAGATCCGGATTAAGAAGAATTTGTAAAATTTGTAAATCCCCAAAACAACACTTTGGGATGGATATTTGAAAAGAACGGAAAAAAATGAGTTAAATGAAAACATTCTTTAAGTGCACATCTCATTCTACTACTGGAGTTTTAACGTCAAATTACATCAAATGCATTTTTTTCATTTTCACAAGCAGTAACTTTCGAAATACCAGGCAGATTTCTTTCATATTTGGTACAGATATCATTTTTTAGTAGCCCAATCGTATAATGTAAGGACTACACACTACAGTTAAAATCCAGATACGGATTAAGAAAAATTTGTAAAATTTTAAAATCCCCAAAGCAACACGCTGTACATCAGATTTTTTTAAATTGGATCAGACATTCGAAACGAATGAAAAAACTGGGATATTGTGACATATTTTTATAAATGCACATCTCGTTCTACATATTACTAAACCTTTAAAGTTAATATTCAATTAATGCAATACTTATTGTCATAACTTTGGAAACACCCTGTAGATTTATTTCTTATTTGGTACAGGTAGATTGTTTAAATAGCCCAATCGTACAATACAAGAACTAAAGTTAAATTCCAGATCCGGATTAAGAAATTTGTAAAAGTTGATAATCTCTAAAATAGCACCCTGTATATCAGATTCTTTAAAAAGTAATCGGATACCTATTAAAAAAAAAGAAAGGAAAAGGATGTGTTATTGCCAAAGCCTACTTGATGGTTTAATGAGTTTTGAATCCGGAATTAATCCGAAAAATTAAATCTGTATTTTTTTATAGAACGCTCCTATGCACTTATAAAAATATTTCAACACACTATAACACATCCTTTTTCTTTTCTTTTTCTTTTTTTAAATAGGTATCCGATTACAATTAAAAAATCTAATATACAGAAAGATATTTTAGAGATTACCAACTTTTAAAAAATTTTCTTAATCCGGAACTGGATTTTAACTTTAGTTCTTGTATTGTACGATTGGGCTATTTAAACAATCTACCTGTACCAAATATGAAAAAAATCTACAGTGTGTTTCCAAAGTTATGACTTATGAAAATGACGATAAGTATTGCATTAATTGAATTTTAACTTTAAAAGTTTTTAGTAATGACAAGATGTGCATTTATAAAAATATCTCAGTTTTTCCATTCGTTCCAATTTAAAAAAATCTGATGTACAAGCGTGTTGCTTTGAGGATTTTCAAATTTTACAAATTTTTCTTAATCCGTATCTGGATTTTAACTGTAGTGTAGTCCTTACATTATACGATTGGGCTACTAAAAAATGATACCTGTACCAAATATGAAAGAAATCTACCAGGTATTTCGAAAGTTACTGCTTGTGAAAATGAAAATAATGCGTTTGATGTAATTTGACGTTAAAATTCTAGTAGTAGAGTGGGATGTGCACTTAAAATTTTTTTCCGTTTTTTTCAAATATCCATCCCAATTTTAAAAGATCTGATATACAGGGTGTTGTTTTGGAGATTTTCAAATTTTACAAATTCTTCTTAATCCTGATCAGGATTTTAATTGTAGTTCTTACACTATAGGATTGGGCTATCAACACACTATACCTGTACCAAGTATGAGAGAAATCTATAGGGTGGTTCTAAAGTTACGGCTTATTAAAATATTAGCCGAAATGGATGAAACACCCCGTATCTCGGTTATTAAGGGCGTTAGACCCAGTAACCAAGGTTATTTGGAATCACCTAAGTACTCTCTATTTACAGTTAACGTATGTCGGTTTAACTATGAAACACCCTGTATAATCTTTATAGGAATAACGCATATCGCAGATATTAAAGGTTATAAGAATATGTTTACAACTGTTACATGATCTTTATACATTTCTTTTAAAATATTTTTATAAAGATTGTATATAGCTTTATAGACTTGTTATAAAATGATTAAGTTTAAAAAAGATTTTATTCTATAAGTTGTAAGAGCATTTATACAACAATATTATAGAAACATTTTCTTACAAAACACAATTATCGTACTCGAACACACTAAGAAATAAAACAATTCTTTAAATGGCACTAAGCGATAACTATAGGATAATTTATTTCGTCTAGAGTTCTATTTTGCTAGTGGGGTAGGCCTCAAAAATCTTCCTATTTTAAAATTCTGTGTCAGGATATGTGGAGCCTTCATGAAAACTTGTTGCTTCACACTGAAGTACGATGGCTTTCACGGGGAAATGTTTTCCGTGTATTTGAAATCCACGAAGAATTGCATATTTTTTACCGAACACAAATCGCATTTGTCTTCAGTAATTACTGAATTTAATTGACTTTTCAAGATGGCTTATTTAAGTGATATTTTTGAAAACTCAACATCTGGAATTTGTCCTTGGAGGGTAGTGTTTCTGATATTTTTATTAGAAAAGAAAACTGATACAATGATTAAAAAGATCACTCTCTGGGAAAAGAAATACAAAAAACAACTGTGGACCTTTTGAAAGATTGCACATATTTTTGCGAAATAATGAGAAAAACTTATCTAATTTTACTGAACTTAAAGATCCGTATAAGAGAGTACTTTCCACCTTTGGAGAAACAGTATGACGGATACGTGATCTCTTTGATGCTGGATGCTACGGACACTAACCTGACTACTTTTGAAAAGGAGCAGCTCATTGAAGTATCATGTGTTCCCACGATGAAAAACACATACTTAAGTTCTGAATCTGTGTTGGAAAGGAACCAAAAGAACTGTCTAGGACTGCTTTCAAATTTCTTGTTGGGTTTTCCACCACTTATTTATGTGAAAAAGGTTTTTCAAGTTTAACTTATCTTAAAAGTAAATATAGAAACAAATTAAATGTTGAAGATGATTCAAGATTGTATTTGACTAAGTTAGAACCCAATATTGATCAAATGTGCAAACAGAAACATGCTCACCTTTCTCACTAATTTCTTTTTGGTTTTAAAATTTTTTTGTGTGTTAGTTTTTAATGAAATAAAAATGTATGTAAGCAATATCTCTTTGTTTTTATTGGCATATAAAATATAAATACATAAAAATATAAATTGACAAAACAAAAATATAGGCCAAAAGGAGAGTTCAGTTTCAGTTATGCCTGAACATAGCTAGAACATGTTCTTCCATTTAAACATGACGGGTAATTGAGTTACACATGTTAAAACTATACTAAATGAAAGCCTTTAAGATTTTTTATCTATTTTAGTTTACTAACTGAGGAGGGGTTATTGGTTGAAATGGGTAAAGTGTCTATAAAAGTTTGAGAACCACCCAAATTTCAAATTTCTATCTGTAAATACAACTCAAATATAAAGTATAATTCGTCATTGATAAAAATTGTAAATACGAAAAGAATCAATAAAAATCCTCCGAAAAGGCAGCCGGTTAACATTTCTAAAGACACCAAAAACTTTATTTCATACATCAGTAGCTTTAAACTTCGTTATAAATCAACCTTAAAATAAATTGTTATCGATTTCGCAAGATACCAAAAATATCCCTGATTCTTAGTTATTATCTCGCGGCAAAAATGATCTCTGATGGCGTCACGTTTAAGGTTTATCGAAACGTCGTAAAAACAAAAACGATCAGCGGTAATCTGAAATTACCAGCACGGGAAATTAGAAGCAATAACCTTGCGTTCTCTGTATTTTGACTCGGAATGACCTCAGTGGCGGCCCAAAAAAATATATGAGTATATATTTTAATAATAAGTCATATTTTTTATTAATTAATATTAATTTACGCGTCCAATGCTATTAGAGGATTTTTAGTTTTTTTGCAAGAATACAAAAAAATTGCATAAAAGTATGGAAGATGGTTAAAAAGGTGTGGAAAATACTTTTTCCCTGTACATTTTATAGGCAATACAAGTGGTTATGACTTTTTTTTCAACCTGGGTCTCCCTGTATTTGATTATAGTTGTAATTCTGATACCACTGGAATTTTATTTGATACACTTTTTCTATTTTCTATACAAAAATCATAGATATAAATACGAAGAGATTTTGTAGTAATCTTTCTGATAAGATTTGATGATTTCTAGAAGGCATAAAGTTTTACAGTTACTTTTGACTAAATCTCCTCAACGTTTTTTTTTTAATTTGATGCCGACTGTCAACATACCCTGACGAAGCTGCACTGACTTGTTGGTCGATTGTAAGCAGCGAGAAAAAGCACTTAAGTTATTCTGGCCCGGAATGCCGAGTTTTATGGACCATTTCAAAATAATTATATATCTAAACCAAATTTAAAGGAATGGAGCTATTAAGCAACATAGTTGGGCTTTTCGGTGTAAGAACATAGCTTCAATTAAGATAAAACAGAATTAATAACATGGTGTATCTAGAACTCTGTCAAATTAAATTCCATCATGAACATATCCTTTCGGAGACTGTTCAACAGGACCGGATTTTTTTTTAGTGAATTTATTTAAGTGTTCTGAAGGATATTGGCTCTTAAATAATATGGATTAACTGAAAATGTCCTTTGTCACTTTTTATTGATGGTAATCGGCCAAGTGTGGTGGGTACATTTACAGGTAAGCGCAAGTTTAGAGAAGGGGTCATTATTCACAACATAATCATTAAAAGTGATTGTGGGTAATATATTGTTAAGATTTATGTAATTATACGATTTTTCTATCTTTTATAATCTTTATTTTTTAAAATTCAAATTTGACATCTTTCATAAACTACACAATCTCAATATCAACATAAACTCATTCAATTTTAAAGTCCCCTTAACATTCCCCCCAACATTTCAAAATGTTAATACCATAACAATTTCCCACAAATTATTTTTACGTTTTAATTACTTAATTATAACGTGAAAATTATTTAAAAACTATTTTTTACTAGTAAACTGTAGTAATGCATGACCTACTTAATTGTTACGAATTATTTCTTTAATTTCACCCATATTATTTAAATGTTTATATTTGTTTTGAACAGATCTGATAAACGTAATTGGATGTATCTTATTTATATCATCTTCAAATTTGCTAACATTGTCATTATGACATGTTATAATGACTCTATTTTCTATTGGGTTTCTTCTTGCTTCTTCAATTTCTCTTATTAAATTAATTCTTTTTTCTGCCTGTTCTTATCTTAATTGTTTCATTTGCTCTTCCAATTTCTTATTCATTTCTGCTGATTTCTTATATTCTTCTTCAATGATTTCTTCACTTATCTTGAATCTTTGTTCCATTTCTTCTTCTATTTCTTGATTGTTTCACTGTTTCTTTCTATGTAACGACTCTGATTCTCTAATTTTTCATTTATTCTCATTATTTCCTGTCTTACTTCTTTTCTGTCTTCCTTGATCTGATTTGTTATGTCATACAGTCTTACTTGTATTTGTTCCGTCTCCTTCGTTACTATTTCTATTTTCTGACTAAATTCTTGTTTAAGTATTTCTTGTTGTTTGGTCATATCTTCTCTCATAATATCTATTTTAATTTCTAATTGACCGATACATTGTTTGATTTCCTTTCCCATTTCATTCATTATATTTTGTAGATTGTCATACATTCCCTTTTCCTGTTTTTGTGACTCTTTATTTTTTGTCTCTTCTTTATCATGTTCTTCCTCTGATTCTTCTTCTGCACTAACTGTGGCTTCATCTTTTTCTTCCATGATTTATTTCTTGCATTTCCCTTTGTTGTATTTCTAATCATATTCTCTTTCCATCTCTAAGATCCATTTTGGGTTCACTCAATTTCGATTTTGCCCCATGTTGGGCGCAAACATTGTTAAGATTTATGTAATTATATGATTTTTCTATCTTTTATAATCTTTATTTTTAAGAATTCAAATTTGACATCTTTCATAAACTAAACAATCTCAATATCAACATAAATAAACTTGTCATAACAACTATCCCTTTTCCATAATTCCCCCCAACATTTCAAAATTTTAATACCATAACAATATACAGTGTTCATTACATATTTTTATAATTTCACGTTTTTAAAATAGCAAACAAAATAATAAGTTTGGGCATCTTACCGACCAGGTAAGAAAGCGGTTTAAACAATAGTAGCGGTAGGAATACTTTACTAAAAAATAGCAGAATTGAAAGAAGGAGCAATAGAAAAATTTGAATTTACAATCGTTAAGCAACCGATTCTTACTGCACTAATTTCATTATTTGCGCAGTAGTGGAACTAATGTCTTTATATTTTGTGCTCAGACCAAGTTGTTGAATTTTGCGCGACCTAAAATAATTTCATTATGGGAAAACTTTATTTTAAACGTTTATGATATAATCTTATAGATTACTGTTGATAACAATGCTACACCGATGGTTATTTCTTATAGTAAACTTACTTATACGTTTTGTCATCCAATCAAAAATTATCTACAACCATCTTAATAGTCACCATACTACTTTGGAATGAATATAAATAGTGGAGTGAAATTCGAAGAAAATATTCTGAAAATGGATGTAAGAGCTAAGTAAAAGAGCTTGTAAAAAATTTGTCAATAAATTTGGGCTGGAGCTTTGCGAGAGGGGGATCCAATTTGCGGTCCGACTTCTTAGAACTCATGTAGTCAATTTGCGGACCGACCTAGGGATTATAGATTAAGGGTGATTACCTGATTTTATATTAATGTAGTAAAGTAAAGTAAATATTTTTAACTAAAATTATGAAATAAAACAATTTTTCATTGGCTTATACTTTATTACAATAATATGAAACACATTTAATAAATTCTAATGTACTCACTAAACTTCTATTGTATTCCTTAATTTTATTTGAAATTAAATAATTACGACTCTGCGCGGTTTTATTTTTTAATTTAACAGCCTTATCTGTATTATTTATTTTAATATATGTATCGGTTTGCATGTTGTGTAAAATGTTTAAAAAATTAAAAATTGAAGGATGTGTTGAATAAAAATTATTATTAAATTTATTATGAAAACTTTCACATGCATTTGTAGTGTGCTCCGTTGATGCATTCGCTTCTGCCCAAATGGTAGGAAGAAAAGGTGCATCATTATCAATATAATTTTCCACCAAATAATTAGCCATCTTCTCTATTGCACTATTTTGTGGTTGGCCACACGCTAAATCAAACGCAAAACAGTCACCTACTTCTTCAGGATGTAAATATTGAAGTCCAAATATGTAATGCTGCCATTTTTCTTCTATATTTTTATATATAGATCCCAATCCAAGATTTTGAATTTTGCGCCACCAAGCTTGTCCTATATGAAAACGACAACCTACTGGAGAAGCTTGAGGCCATACCAAACTGACAGCATTGTGTATGGCTAGTTCGTAGTCCATGACAATATATTTAGGATTTAGTACATATCCCAAACCTATACATTTTTCACAAATTATTTTAAATAGAGATATGTAAGTATTTTGCCTCTTATCAGGAAGTAAACAGGACATTTCTGGTATATAATGACCATTTTCAATTACTTGCAATGTAAAGAACTGCATAAAATTATAATTTAGGGATTAGCTTTAAGGGATTACTTTCAGGTAGTGTCAGTCCGCACTTTTCCTGTACCTTTTTGAATTTAAGAAGTGCAGTAAGGATTAAAATAGATTTGGTCCGCAAATTGGATACACCCTTTGCAAGATATGTGCCAAAAGCGGCATTTTTGGTATTTTTCTATAGTCTATTTTTATGTATGAGAGAGTATTAAAATAATAAAGCGTTCGTAATCAATAGGCGTACCACTTCTTTTAGTAGACAGTTAAAATATTTTGTGAAGTTATACCTCGAGTATTTTCGTATGAAATAACCTTTGTATAAATATAATAAATATATCGGGTGTACACTTATATTTTCACCTAATTAACCTGCTTATAACTTCTAAGCAGCTGAAGGTAAAAAAGTGCAATTTTTTCTAAAATATTTTATTTTTCCACAAGGTATGTTAAGAACATTGTGTCAAACGGGCTATGTAGGTATAAGGGTTTAAACTTTGACTTTTAAACAACGTTACGTTCATAAATAATAATTTTAATATAAAAACTACTTCTTACCTACAAATCCAAATCAGAATCGAAATCAGAAGATGAACTGTCGCAACCAATATTTACAATGCGTGGCTCGATCATTTCATCAGTAATATTGTCCACATTTTCTCTTCTTCTTTAATCGTATGATTTACTGCCTTTTCCCAGTTTTCAGGCTTCACATTATTTACAGCCTCCAAAAACAACTGTTTAACATCACTCATTTTAAAAGAATTATTTTTTCTTGAAACTTCTCACTTTATCTGTGCCCATATCAGTTCAATCGGGTTTACTTCGCAATGATATGGTGGTGATCTAACCACCGTCATCCCACGATTTTTTGCAATTTCATCAATTTCATATTTTTTTAATTTCTCTTTATGAAGGGAACACAAATGATACAGTTCTCTTCTCACAGAACCGGGATGGAACTTAATATTCTTTGAATTTAGCCAATTCTGTAAATCTTTTTTTAACCACTTGGTTGTGGGCATTTTTTCTGTAAGTCTTGAGTGATAACTTGCATTATCCATTACTATTATACAGTTCTGAGGAAGAAGATCTATCATTTGTTCGAACCACTCTTTAAAGACATCAGCATTCATGTCCTCATGGTAGTCACCGGTACGAGTAGATTCAAAAGTCAATAAACCACCTTTAACAAAACCGTTTGAACTACCGATGTGTACTATTATCAGTCTGCGCCCCTTTCCTGATGGTGGATTTAAACCAGTAGATAAATTATTTAAAAAAGCCTGTCTTCGACTTGTAACAGTTTCATCTTGCCAAAATTTATTTGGTGTATGTCCCTCGTTGATCCATGTTTCATCTAAATAAAAAATATTTCTTCTTTGGTTTCTCATTTCTTTTATAGTCCTTAGGTAATTTCTTCTCCATACTACAATATCGCTTCTTTCTATTAAAATAGACTTAGTGGAATGCTTTTTCCATAGAAAACCTATTTCTTTTAAAAGTTTCCATAGTGTGCTTCGACTCATTTCAGGGTAATCCTTATCATCTCGAACCGTGGCAAGAACTTTGTCTACTGTCGGAAATTCTTTTCTAAAGAAGAACGCATGCACTTTCCTTCGAAGTCTTTCTTTCAAATGATTTTCTATTTGAAATTTTGGTTTTCCTGGAGCTTTACGTGCTGTTTGAAACTCGCCACATTTCTCTTCTTTAACAACTCTGTAAATCGTAGATTTCCCAACACCAAGCGTACTACTAACTAATTCCACTGTGTCATCAACACTTTTACATAAATGTTTGTCTGTAAATGATTTAAAACAATTAAATATTAATGTTTTTTCATTAACTGTTAAAGGACCGATTTTTTGTCGTTTACGCGGTACTTCCAAATTTTCCATGATCACACTAGAATTCACAATAGACTGCACACTGCACCTTGCATGTTGCAACTAAACGACATTTAGTAAGCTGTCAAGAATACACAACTGGACCTCCTTACTAAATGGAAAACCTACAATCGCATTTTCGGTGAAATTTGTTGGTAAGGGATTTATCTACTTATAATTCGATTACTGTAAGAAATTCTTGGAATTAAAATAAAACAAAATTGGCAAATAGGTACTTATTAAAAATAATCTTAAGATACGGCTATGTTATCTTTAATACACAGGGCTTTTGGCCTGTCTAAACCTTTTTCTATTGTTCTGTACAGCTTATGGTTATAAAAGACCAATAAAAGACCCAAAACTTGTATTAGCTCAGGTACATTTATGACAATTTTAGGAAATATTTAGATTATTCCGTAAAAATATTTAAAATGACCGTACTAAGTTTTGCATTAGAAATGCTGTTTTATTACTCTCTCATACATAAAAATAGAAATAGTGGATTGCTTCACTATTTTTTAAATATCTCCGGCTCTAAGAGTCGCAGAAAAATAAAAAAAAATTAAAATGACCGTGATGAAGTAGAGTATCGATCCGTATAGTAGGGTTTTTTTTAAAATGCATCCTAACCTCAAAAAACGAATTGGCGCACATTATTTTTTTACTGAATTAGCAATAAATAACCAAAGAATCCTCGACTTTTCTTAAAAGTTGGAGAAAATATGTATTTTTATTTTTATTATAAGAAAATCCAACATTTTATTTCTTTATTTAAAGTGCCAAAAGGGAATAATAATGAAAACAAATTCGATTTTCTTTTTTTCCAACTTTTTTATGTTTATCGCGATATTTATGCTTGATTCTCTTAGAAGAACTATATTTCAGTTCAGGTTCTAACGTAAGATTTTTGTGAGGCCTACGTCACTCGTACATGTTTCGTTTAATGATTAAGTCGTACACAAAAAATAGAATTTTACAAGTACCTGATATTTTATTTAACCAGAGAAAACACGATTAATGTATTAACTCTTCGTTGGTCCTTTAAATCGAACGATCCCAGAACTAGATAAAAGTCAACAAAATAAAAAACCCGTTTGGGTAATCTTCCAGTAATCATTAGCGACTGATTAAGTAAGAGTATTAGACATCCTAGAATTTCCCATAACAATTCATTATAATCGAATCAATTACCTATGTACCGTTACCGATGTGAGAACTCGAAAAAATAATGTTCTTGTCTGATGGAATTTCTAGAGGTGTCTTGAATTATGAATATTTAAAAATTATCATAATAATTAAAAATCACAATTCGCCAATATATCTACATACGAGGGGAAGCCGATAAATCCGTAGCCTCGCTTTGTCGAGTGACTCGCACACTAGTATAAATAAATATTACTCCTTTTTAAATCAGTTCAAAACAGTTTTATCCAGCCCCTAGACAAAACGAACTTGTAACGAAATTTACCCTGGTATGAAGTGTGCGCAATTCTGATACGCACGAAATAAAAACGAAACAATTATACCAAGTAATCACTATACCTTAAAATTAAATAAACTAGAAATTCTGGCCAAATTAATGGAGTAAAATTACAACGGAACTCAAATTGGTTACACCAAATATTCAAGAGGTCAAAACATTCCTAATATACTGAAATATATTAATAACTAAAATTCAGTTCACTATTAGGAACATTTTGCAGATGCTTTAATATAAAATCAATAGTAACACGGCACATGGAGGTAAAGCTATTATATTTAAAGAATTTATTAAACACTACGAGAGCAAAATATACCAAAGATTACTTGCAAGCTACCATCTTTCTGGATCCAATCCACTAACTATATCAGAAGTATTTCTAAACATAACAAGTAAAAAGAAGATTACGAAGAATACTTTAACACTTAGCAATAAATTTATAGTTTGCGGAGATTATAACACTAAGCTCTCAACAGGGGATTAAAGAATAATAATAACGAAGGGAAGAGAATTACATAAAACATTAATCTTTAATATATCTGTCAACATAAGAGCCAACCTGCTGGCCCAGGGATAGTAACAAAATTCCGCTTGTGCTTAATCTTGGAAATATCAAAAAATGTAACGCAGAAGAGTTTCATGATTACAGACGCTTTGATTAATCCCGTTACCTCCCTTCAAGGAAGCTATTTCATAGTACAGCAACAAGTAGCAATGTACCCTGTACCCAAACAATTCTTCAAACGAAATAATCAGGCGAAACCAAATATTGAATCGATTGAAAATAACCCTCGCACTGGCAGACTTTTCACCCGAAAAAAACATTAAAAAAACTATTATTGAAAGAGGGAATGTTAAAATATGCCAGATAGGTGAGACCCCATGAATGAGTATAGAACGAATTGTGGAAATTTTATATCACCACTTACCCATAAAGCTGATATAGCTATTGAACGGTTGTGTCTACTGAGTACACAAGAAATCTAATGACCTTTTATGCAACCCTTTATAGATTTTATAGAAATAGATAGAATATTAGTAAAATGTAACGTCATCATTTATGGTCAAAATTGTGTTTGTTGAGATTATATAAACATTTTATACATCTTATTTTTTCGGAAATACAAACATTTGTTTTATAGTAACTGGCTGAAAATTGCTTCACATTGGATAGTGTCAAAACAATCATAACTTACATTTTCAATAGGGTAACATTGCTTCGACCCCTAAAGAATCGGCTTGGTAAATTGTCTTATGGATAAAAGAAGAAGAATATAAAATATATTTTTTGTTTGTTTGGGCTACGAATTTATCAGCCTCTCCTCGTATTAGTGAAAACTTTTCTTGATTTATGTTTGTCAACCCTGCGGGCTAAATAATAATTTTATTTTTTTTTTATTATAATCTGTGACTACGCTTTTTGAAAATGTTTACTGGCTAACGGTCTGGTATAATTAAAGTACCCAACCTTTCTTTATTTTTCTCAAAATAATCTTTATTAGAAATAACTGGGATTTTATGATTATATTAAAAACAATAAGTTTTAGTATAATTTACTTATTGATTCCATAATTGGAATTCTTAAATAATTTTACTGTACGACCACACAAACAAAAATAACTGATTGTTGTGGTCAGTGGATGTCATAATTCAATACATAAGAGATAAATCCCAGTGGAATATGATGTTAGCGATTAATGATTTGTACTACAAGCAAGAAAGAGGTAGAAATAAAACTGGAAGAAGGAAGAAAGACTTGAAGATTAATATGAAGAGATCTGAATACCTAGATTTCAATGGAGAAGGAGACGAGTAAGCGAGTCTAACAGGTACAGGATCAAAAACTAGCACACAGAATACAAGTGCAATGGAGGAACTGGAAGAAAGCTTCTGGTATAGACTATAATCAAAAAATCAAGGAACAAATGAAGGATATGTGTAAAGGGAACACACAGAACGCAACTTTCACATGTAGAACGAGCAGGAAAACATATAAATTTATTACAAAACAAAATTTTTTTAGAGATATATTGGATTTTTGTGTGATACTGAGGATATCCTAAGAAATATTGACCTTATGAAGAGAAAAACCAGTTAGTTTGTTTTAATTAAACTTTATTACAAGTCAAGTTACATACAGAGCGAATCACAAAATGAGTATTATTTTCAATACCACATAAAACTAATATTTCCATTAGAATATAGATCGATTACTTTGTAATCGATGAAAGACAAACACAGGGTACCATTGTTTTTCATAGTTGGTACCGACAAAAAATACTTGCAGTGCTATGTGGCACAAGAAGCTTTATCACTTCTAGGAGTCGGTACAATGATACATAAAAATTTTATTCCCTATAGAAGTTGGGTACTTTAAAGAGTATGATAGTACCTACCCGTATGTGATGGCGTGGGTACTTAATTATTGAAAAAAAGGAAATATCAACCACAGTGTGTATGTGTTTTATGAAAATATTTATTGGGTGCCATTTTTCTAGCAAATCAAAAGGGACAAGGTGAGAGAGATTTAATAATATGAAGTCTCACTAACAGGATGTGATTATTGTGATTCTTAAACGTAAAAATAAGAAAATTAAAATTTAAAGTAAAGTTATTAATATTAGATGTTCAATTTTGTTAGTACCAAAATCAAAAAACATCCAAAGCAGGGAAAACGGTAATAGATAGAGGCTCTAGATTCGAGAACATGAAAAGTACTGTGCGTTTTGTTTACCAAAATCATGCGATTTGTTTACCGTGCGTAATGAGCTATATACTGAGGGGCTGTGTGTCAGTTGTTTTTGCCTGTTTTCTATAGTGGCCGTAGGTAATAGTATATTGTGCAACAAGTTTTGAAAATAGCACTTTTCACACGAGTTACGGCTGCGACTTTATTATCATATATATTTTTATTGGTACCTATTTATTGTTAGGTAAAGCAAATCTTATTTAAAACGACCAGATGTTTATAGTGCTTTTCAACATAGAATAGTGCGACCACAATGTTGAAGATTTATATTTTTGCGCTAATTCTTCAAAATAAACAAGCAGAACATTCTCTGATAACGAGTTTAGGTTTCGTTCATTTTTCCATTTTATGAATGTTTCACAAGAACTTTCATACCTCTCTTTGGAAATTAATGGTAAAAGATTTTGCGTGATTTGGGATGCCCTTTCAAGTATTTCTGGAGGAGTACAGTTAAATTCATCTTCTATCATCGTGTAACACTGCTTTTTTAAAATTTTGCAATAAATTTGACTTTATTTTAATAAGAAATGAGAACTGTCAGTAGTGACAGTGTCCGCATGCTAGATTTCATCTCGATTTATTGATATGTGTTGTTAATATGAGTTGTGTTGTCATTTTACTTTGCACACAGCGTGTGTAAACGTTTACACACGCTGTTTGAAATTGACGTTTTTCAAGCGAAGTTGACAGTGCGTTTTTATGCATATTCTAAGCAGCCGTAGGAAAAATCAATAAACAATTTTTAAAACACCTAAGGAATTTTTTAATAGAACGGTGTTTCCTTTTTGGGACTTTGATCAGTGTATATATATGTATTTTGATATTTACCAGTTTCATTGTATTTGGTTTTGTTTTTCTCTAATTAGTTACTAGTTTGGGACTATTGTTATATTACCAAACGTTTAATTTTTGGAAAAATGAACGGTATCAATATTGCAATATATATTTTAAAAGAAGTCATTTTAAGTTAATAAAAGTGAGGCCATCTTAACAGACGTCTTAATTTTTTATTAATAAAATTCCTCCATTAAGTGACACACCACTATTTAAATATTTTCTCTTTTCTCTCACACACAATTTTATACGTATACGAGGATATGTAATATATTTTGATGACCTTCTTTGACAGGTGAAATTTAAGATATATTGATTAGTGATGTCCCTAAAAATGACTTTTTCGAAGGTAGGTAAAACTGGTGGTTTCATTATCAGCCATAATCAAGCTAGAAACCGATTATTAAATGTACCTTCGAACTCGAACCAAATCACATTTTAATGATACACACTTAAAATAATTTTGGATAATAACAGTGGTTTAACGGTATTCCATATTTGTGCGTAAACGTACTTACGTGTTTTTGTATGAAATAATACGAAAATACTTTGTAATTTTTACTAAACATCCAATCAATCGAATTGATTCGGATCTTACGCCGAGAAATTATACTATGGAGACAAATGCCACATAAAAACAACTTGAATACTCAAAGTGAAATAATATTTACCACCATCCAAATTATAAGGGATTCTTTATTAACCTCACGGTGAAAACATAGGCAACTCCGATCGGGCAATAATTTATATTTACCTAAGTCAATATTTGGTGATGGTTAGTTATATTTCGCAACGTTTCCAATGATTGGATCAAGCCACAAGGTCAAAGTGAAGAGGATTCATTAAGAGAAGCAGCAAGGTCGACAATGGCCTGTCCACATAGTTTGTTTATGTTATGGAATTACATCTTCTATTCCTCTAATGGACCATTCCCATGCAACATCAAAATTAGTTCAAATGAATCTTAAATGCGATATTATCAAGCGTTGACGACACTTCAAAGAACTTGTTAAATCTTTAAAAGGCCTCTAAAATGTATCTTTGTGGAATACCTCTTCTAGGGTTAACTTCAAATCCTTTATATTGTATTTCAGAAATACTCCCGAAAATTAAGGACAATTGTGATAACTCGCTAATATAATTCATGTTTTTTTGAATTATCTGTTATTTAAAATCCTAAAACCTGTAACCAAAAGAACACAAATATATAGTTAATACCATGTGTCGGAAATTGAAGTAACTTTAAGATATTATGTTTAACTTGAGAAAAATCTGTAGTGGTAAAATCAATAAATTCTACAAAAATAATCATTTATATCCACGAAGTTATTTATTAAATAATTTCTGTAGATGAAAATTATTTAATTTCATCTTTTAAAAAGTGAAGAAACGTGATAATTAAATATCTTTATCCGCCTCTATAAAACTACAGCTTCTACAGCCCAATTAATTTATCAAAAAATTTTATAGATGTTTTATTACTTAATATCGTACACCTTACAAATACCTCCGAAATATCCGTGTGTAATGTGATGCAACGTTTGTTTATTACAAGATATTTTCCCCGATGGCTATCTATTTATCGATAGCCTTACAGTTACTTTATCTAATTAAGAAGTTCCGAAAGTTAGGAACCCGTGACATTGATTTGTTTGGTGAGTATATTCTCAGATATAAATTGTTTTATTTTATTTTTTTGAAGCAGATACTTTTTTGACCATCTTTATTAGATGTTCGGAAAATACATTTTAATATACAGGGTGGACCATCACCAACATCTTTGAAACCGTAAACGATAGAAGTTGCCGATATCCATCAATTAAGTGCAGCACGCATCAAAAATTTGGTGATGTCGATCATTTTGAATTTTGAACCTTCCCATTGCTCATACAAATTGGTGATTGATGTGATGAAGTCGTAATATGTCAGTTGGGCAAAAATATCCAAGTAGTTCCTAATCCTACCATTCAGTTGGGGAAAAAAATATGAAATGAAGAGATTAAATACCCTCAACCTTTAATGTTCTTTTATCTACTAATGTCAAATAATAAACAGAAAAATCAACCAGAATTTCATTTTCATTATTCAATAGTGTGTTTGTAAAATTGATTTGATTGGTTAAAAAGCGTTGAATAATGAAAATTCAATGCTTTTAATAACCAATAAGGCAACTAAATTTAACCAATCAAGATTAAGTACAGATTTAAATTTAGTCTGCGACACGAGCTTTAATTTTAACGTCAATGTCAAATGTGATTTTAAATTAATGCGAGTAAAAGTCAAACAAGCTTTATCAAAGTTAAAATGGATATTTCAAGTACTCCACCTGAATTAGTGGAAATTGCAGAAAAAGCAACAAAATATCTTCTACCAAGAAAATCTAAAGATAAATATGAATTAACATATTTAAATTTTTTAAACTGGAAAAGAACGGACCAGGCTGGTTCATTTTCTGAAAATGTGTTGCTTCGGCAAGTATTTTTATGGAATCGGACAATGCAAATATGGACGATCTAATGAGGTTTGGTGATTGGATGTCCAGTTCTTGTGCTAAGGGTTTTATTGATAATTCGATTACGTACAAGACAAAAAATTCTGATGGAGTTTTAGAACAAATTGATAAAAATAATCCAACAACATATGCAAGTTCTAGCAATTTGAATTTTGGCGTTGCAGCTGGACCAGCAAAACAATTAATTTCTCAAATTGCTCTTTGAATTTTAACAAATTATTTATTATAAATAAGTATTTATATTCGTTCCTTTAGCATTTAAAAATATTTTGTTCTTAATTTGATTTAATAAATGTTTTTATTTATAACTTATCTATTAATTCTGGACATTAGTAGATAAAGTATTATATTCAACTCGTTGTGTGGTTATTTTATTACACTCGGATGGTTACAGCACTCGCTCGCAAGCTCGCTCGTGCTGCAAACTTCATCCGCGTGTAATAAAATAACACACCCAAACTCATTGAATAATATACTATTAATGTACTTGCAGGTACCTGTTTATACAAATTAAGAATAATTATTTCTAGTTTCATTCAGTACTTCGAAGTACTCGATGTGTTAGTTAACTTACAGCCTAAAACTTCACGAGACGAGGATTTTTTGACCATTTTAAATCGGGTAGATAACATTATAGTGCTGTCGTGCTTTACAAACCTAAACTTTTGAATATTGTACCAAATTTTATCAACAAATGTTTGCGGTACATGCCTTTAAAAATGGCTATTATGTACCCGTATTGTTTGTCTTATTACCTAGAAAAACAACTGATATCTATGTTCGACTGCTGTCAAAAGTAACCTTTAAACCAAAAATTATTGTTGTAGACTTTGAGCTTGCTATTCACAATGCAATTTCCTCAGTTTTGCCATTTTCTAAAATAATCGGCTGCAGATTCCATTTATGCCAAGCATGGTTTCGTAAAGTTCAAAACTTGGGTTTAGCAGCTGAATTTAAAAACAAGGTATCAAATGTCGGTAATTTTTGAGATTATTTTTTGACGTATATAAAAACTAAGACAGGTTTTATTGATAATGTAATTATAAAATTTAAGAATAATTTTTTGTCTCGTTTTAATTTTATTAAATGTGTATCAAATAAATATTTACCTACTTCATTGGAATAAATATAATTATTATTTAGTTGATTTGTATTATTTTTTTACCTGTTCTGACATTTGCCCAACTGACCGATAGGATTATGTTGACCCTTTTTCAGCAACGGATTGTAGAAGGTATTTTTGCCCAACTTAATGGTCCCCGATAAAGCAGCCCTTAAAAGTTTTGATAATGGAAATCAATTTTCACGCTTTTACCACAATTTTGTTTAAAAACCCACTATTTAGATTATTGGATTTTTGTCAGTAAAAACGATTTTTACTTTATCTTAAAAAACTCGGTATGGATCAAACCATAGATATTCAAAAAAATCAAATAGTTGTTCGTTTGCTCTTCCTCCATTTTGAGAGCGAGATTAGAACATCGCGCTGCAATGATTACGGGAACATAGATATACAACTTGTGCCTGGTGACTGCAGTTACTTCCTGTTTAGATATGTGAAAACTCTCTAGCTGCTAGATGTAAAACACTCAGAAACAGTGGCGGCGCTATACTTTTTCTATTTAGGTTCTTTTTATACGCAAATAACAAAAAGAAAAGTTTTAATCATTTTATACCGTTTAATATCGCAAGAATTAACTGGTACATTTCTCAAGGGAATTTAGAAAAATATAAATTTAGATATATTTAATATTATTTTATCCTTTTATAAAGTTCATCTAGAAATGTATGAGATTGTGAGTTGTAAACCATTTTATAATTTGTGACCTTAACTGAATGTACTTTTTATCTAATGCTAAATAAAGATGATATGTCACTAGAAAAATAAAAAAATAAATATATTCAATAACATCATTTGGTAATCTTAGAATATTGACAAAAAAAAATGTTAAAAATAATGAGACCGGACTAAATAAAACAAAATTTACTGAACAATTTTCTATATTAGTGAGATTATTCTTCTAAAAACTCTCAAAACTAAGCCAGAAGAATTCCTAAAATTGCCGATAGAGAAAATTTACGAAGCATTTGCCAAGAAAATGGGGAAATAATTTTTACAAATTCTAAATTGAAATTTGATACCAATTAGGTGCTAATTAGAGTTCAATTAAACAATTTCTTAAGTTAAAACTTTTCTGAAAGCTAGTGGTTTGAAAACCGAGAGAAAATTGTGATTTTTCCTGGATTTCGGGATTTTACAAGACTATATATATAAATAATTTTTAATTCATTTTTGAGACCAAAATACATAAGAAAATAAATTTTAAAAAATTGTTTGGACTTTATTATTTGTTATTATTAAAATATATTATTTGTTTAAGAACAAAAATCCATATGTCATGGTAATTTGTAGAGTCCTGGTAAATGAGGAAAGCAAAACTAATGATAGAGCAAACAAGCAAAGACGATAAGCCCACTATTACTATTATTCTCATATTGTAGAAGAAAATATTAAAAAACCTTCCATATATTTCTATAAACAAATTCATCTACATTCGATTTCGCATCAGATATTTATAATTTTTAAAACGTTTGGTATTTTTAATCACAGCCAAACTCTTACTTGTGTATAGTGCGCTGCCTCTGGAAAGTACAGTGTTAATACTTCAGATACGTACATTTCACGTTTTATGTCCACGGAAAGTTTTTCTTTACGGAAGACACGATACCACATGTTTACATAATGTATGATGTAAATTTGATTTTTATTGTTTTATTACATATGCGGGTTTGGATGCAAATGAAAACGAAAGAAAATAATTTATGCATATAACTTTATGCAACTAACCGTAAAATTGCTTTCTTTAGATTTCACATTGTAATCGTGCATTCGAAGGACACTCGGTGTAACTAAAATGCGTTTTGTCTATGTAAAAAGATCAGTAAGTGAAAGTAATTTTTTATTCCATCAAACTATACGCCATTTTGTAAATCTCAGTCAGTAGATTACGAATCTCTATACTTTTTTGAAATATATTTTCGGGGTTTAGGTAAATAAAGTGAAAAATCTACGTCTTGGAATTTGATCGACAACAATATTACAATGTCTATTTTTAACACCGTTTTTAAGATTGTAGTTTGTTGGATATGCTGTAACTCAGGTTTTTTTTTGTTTTACTGGACAAAATTAGTGAGAAAATTATCGATATTATATGGGTATTGCAATTTAACTTTAAGGTAAGGATGTTTAGAAGTTGCAAAAGTTAAAGATATTTAGCCATGTTTTCAGTTTTAATCTCATACATTTTTGGAGACACCCAGTCGTAGCGTCTTAAATATAAGTCATAGAGGAACTAAACCATAATTCAAAAATCAAAAGGATTAGTCTGTTCAATGAGGTCGGCAATCCCCAACTCCTGCAATAATTGAAATATTGCAAGAAATAATGGAAAAGTTTTCTATTATCTTCATCCAAAAAAGTTATTACGAAGACATACTGAAGATTTAAATTAGATTGGACGCGGGTACGAGTTGGGCATACGGATTATAGAGACCTTTACACTTTTACCTTTTAAAGGATTAGTTGGCACGAGTTGGGATGTGCTCCAATGAGGTATCAATAATGAAAGTGAACAGACAAAAATTATTTCAAGATATTCTAACTGGACCAACCCAAAAAGTAAAAATAAATGCGGGCCTATTTTCTAAAGTTTCCTCGAAATAAACACTTTTCTACTTCTACAAGTTTAATATCAAACAATAATCGATTTCTGTAATTTAAAAATTCCGATACCTATGCTGATAACGGTTCTATCAATTTTCATTCTGTCCGTATACACTCGGATGTAGACCTCATTAAACCGTTGTTCGTAATCACAAAACGCGCTTTGGCATTATTTTGCAATTTAAGCACTCTATCCCGTATTTAATCCAAATAATGACTGGTAATAAAAAGATAATAGATGAGTAGAATCACAAGGCTTTAAGTATAAACAGTTCGTTTCACAATGGATTAACAATAATAGTTCTTGCTAACAGTATGGTGAAAACAAAACCAAAATAATAATAATTAGTTTGTATATGGATGAAACAAAATTATTTTATTTATTAATTTACTCGTCTTTTAAAATTAGTTATACTTGTCGGTGATCAACAGCAAACTCCGGATCTCGTGACTTACATTACAGAGTCGGCTTCAGGCAGTTTGTGAATAAACGATAATCAAATAAAACAATAGTATATTGTGTCACAAGGGCAGAAAATAAGCTTTAGCAGCCCGCGGCTTTTAGCTGGACGAGCGAGCGAGCAAACAACAACTCCCAATATATTATTTCATTTTTCTTGATCACACATTTCTATTATATTGAGTGCATATTATGAAAAATTATTTCTGAGATAATCGCGAAGATCTTATCTTAAAGACAGTTAAAAAAACTTGTTATTTTACAGTTACCGTGTTTTCGTACCATACAAAATAGAATATTGAGAAAACCATGTTGATGAAAGGAAAATGGAGAACTGTCTTCAATTGCCCATACTGCCCGCTCCCCCCCACAGCTGGATCCACCGTTGAACAAAATATTATCAAGTACAAGTATAAATATGTTTTTTACGCATTCTGTTTGCTTATCTTTTAATTTTGGCTGGAGAATAGTACCAATGTGAAACAAGAAAAGAGAATAAAATATTTTTTAACTCAGATATTGGTACTACAGAAGTAGAGTTGCCTAGCACATTTAAATAGGGGAGATCTGCCTTGAAACGGATATTTCATTTAAAATATCACGATTAAATTTCAAGTGATATTTAATTTCATATTATTGATATATATGAAAAAATTAAAAGACCGGTTTGACAGAAATCTTTGACTTCTGGATTTTTAGCTAAAATATCCTAAAGTAAAAATGCATTCCTTGGCAACGCAAATTACTTTTCAATTATGATAAAATTATTAAAGTTACTAGCAAAAATTTGTATCCATAAATATTTTCTTCTTACGGATATTCCATGTTATTAAAATCTGCTTTTCAGACGTCTAAAAACAATAGCTAATTACATTTTCGATTTATTTCACTTCTAAAAAAGGCTCTAAAACCCATTTTACATCATTACCTAAGGTCTACCGTAATTACGTATAAGATTATTATGATTTCTAGCAAAAAAAGTAGTAATTTAGATAAAGATATTTTGCATCTGACCTGTTGGAATTTTAATTAACGTTTCACCTCCAAACCTCGTCTGTTTAAAACCAATCAAGGTATTGAAATTCTGTCTTCCAGAAAACAGTTCTATATCTTTTTAATATACTTTAACAAAATTTTAATATTTAACCTGTAGTCCTTTTAAAATTATGCAGCTAAAAGTAACTCAAATTTTGGCACCTGGCAAACTGAACACCAATCAAAATATTAACATTTAGTCTTCAATCAAATGACTTTCATCTTTTTTGCCACAGTTTTAAAGAATCAAAAAGGACAATACAATATCCAGAGGATAATACTTACCAGCCAATAAATCGAGGGTGTTTTGCGTATGGAAAACTTTCACTCGATAACGTTCTCATTTGTAATACACATTTCGAGTTTCAATCTACTCATATTCTTTTATAACAAATCAGTCCTTGTAGTTGGATGTTATAATTACTATGATTTTTTCTTCGCAGCATGGGTATAAAGTAAAACAAACTCTAGTATGACAAATTTCAACCATTCTACATGCGTTGTATCAATATATCAGTTCTAGATACCTATAATTACTTACATTCATGTAAGGAAAATACCACTATAGATTTAACAAATAAATTCAGAAATCTACAATCTACATCTAAAAGCGTGGATATTTTATGAGTGATGTAAGTTTAGGTAAATGTCTTCGAAGCAGTTTATTGAAGAAACTTGTATTAAATTCAGGATACTTCTAACGAAAAAAGTTTTTGCATTGGGATAAGAATGGTTGTATGATTTTTATGAAGAAAATTTTGGACAAATTCTATTTTCTTCTATCGTTTTTAGATTATGTGTTTAGAATTTGACATGATTTTCCTCATGTTTTTAACATTTTCTGGCATTTGTCTAGAATTTGTCATAAATTTCAAGAATTCGTGAGGATTTTTATTATGAGATTTTAGTATATAATTAGAAAAAAATCATCGCAAAATACGCCATTGAATCTACTGGATATTTGTGTTTTCCCAATTTACATTTTTTATATATTTTTGCTTGAATAGAAGATTTTCTAGATATTTCTACAATTTTTTTCGAATTTTTGTCAATAGATATTTTGTCTAAAATTATATTGTGCGTGGTTTCTTAATTTCATACGATTCTTACATTTAATCTTCTACAAAAACTGGAAAAAATTCAAACTACTGAACAGTTTCTATTTCTTAAAAATAAAACGACTTTGGCATTGATTTTTTGATTTAATTTTCCACATCTTTGCAATGTTTTCCACACTTTTTCACACTCACTATTTTTGTGGATTAATTTCAATATTGCCAATCGACATTTACATTTCATATATCATGTTCGTACGATGTTATTGTCAAAAATTTCAATTATTAGACCTTTGTATGTTTGAAATTCACAATTTTCTATGTATTACAGAAAAAGATTTTGTTTCCTAGTCCTAGAACAAATTGTTCGATATCTGAATTCGATCTGTGTATGTGTGTATATGTGTGTTGATTCATTGTGTTTATGAATTTTAAAATTCTGACTTCAGATTTTGATAACGCATCAAAAAGTAAGCTTATGGTTTGATGTCAATAATAAGAAAATTTTCAAATTTTAAATGACATTGAATTTAAAGTAGACACATAGTGAATGACGATTTTGGTAAAAGTGAGTAGACTGTGGCTGTGTTGATTAGAATATGAACTGTCAATCTAAACTTTTATTAATACAATTTGTTCGGTCTATGGCAATGCTAGAAGAACATTATCAAGTGATTGTTAATTACATGTTGGTCAGTAATGATGGAGGTGCCTGCTAGTGAATACCATTTAAAATCGTCAAAAATGCTAATGTTCAATCTGTCATTTTATTGTTATTTTTGTTGTTTTTACCTAGATTCATTCCCTCACGGAACTACAAATTAAAAAGCGTTTTTTTACGCTGTAGGATTGTTTCATTACCAAGTGAGTAGTACGTCTAATGGTTGAAAAAATATTACAGTCTAATTAGTGCTGACCTTAATATTGTCATCTCTGGATTCTTTACAGTAAATCATTGTAATGGCAGACTCAACTATTTTTTACATATTAGCAGTTAAACCTATGCAAGAAAAGAACATGGAAGAGATGATTAGAGGTGGGATATCCTATCGTGTTTGAGTGGAACTCCACGTGGAAGATCATCTGTCAGAATTTATATACCAAGTATCAAAACTAAGTATCTATTTCAAAACTCATTTAATTCCTTATTAAACACTGGATTTGGTATTACAGAAGATTTCAAAAATTTGTTATTGTTCGACCACAAGTTTGTTAATTTTTTTGCATGAATGTTTTTCGTGGGATTTCAATACTTTTTACTTTATTGGAGCAATCTTTTTTTATTGAAGATCCGTCTGGTGGCAATACTTGGACATACAACCCAATCTGCAATATGCAATCTTTCTCTTCTTTCTATGTTCCAAATTTCAGGATTTTAGCAGTTTTTTTAAGTTTTGACGGTTAGTCAGTGAATGAGTGAATGAGCTAGTGTCTTAAAAAACGTTTTTTGGAGACTTCGTACCTTGAAAACTGAACATATGAAATTTGGAATTCAGCGAAATGAAGTAATCTTATTACACCTATCAAACATTGCTTGAATTGATTCGTGTGAATAGTGCACTGAATCCGAGCTGCCGAATGGGCCGTACGCTTGGATTACTATCTATACCGCGAATTAGATCAAACTTCTAAGAATAAATAATGTTACTGTTAAAAAATAACTTCTTGTTCCAGCTTTAGCGAGCAGGCGGTCAAGTAAAAGCGAGAGCTACCTGCTAGAGAAAGAGAACCAAGTTCCCCGTTCAAGACGAAGATGAAGAAATTACAGTGTTAAGAGGAAGAAAGACGCAAGGTAAGAGGAATGGGCTACCTTGCGGCCATACTTCGAGTCGTTTTGAACCTACGTTGCCACATTTAATTTTTCAAATCCTTAAAAGAACTAAAGATTGTAGAAAATTTTATTTTTGTATATTGTAGATAAACTAATTTTATTTTTGCCTTGAGTGTTATTTACTAAACTTGTTCAATAATAGCAGTTCAGCTTTTCTTTTGGAACTCGGTCTTATCATATAGGATTTTCCGTGTTTTTGGCCTGACACATTTTTCAAGAGTTACAAGTGTCTTTTCCAGATCCAGTTTTTTATGGCCCCTAGGATCGGGTTTCCGGGGGTCTGTTCTGCTCCAGGTATTTCTCCTGATCCCCTTTTTGCATATCAGCTTTCTCATTATCATCGATACCTTAACGTCCAGGCACCCAGACAAGCTAAATATTATACAATATGTTCTTTTATTTTGTTTATTTATATATTTTTTGCTGTTAGCCAAGAAACCATATCGCATTTTTTTAAAATACTATTAGTGCTCTAACTACGGAATTTCATAAAATAGAACAACTTGGAGATTTCATGTCCTCTATGTGAAGAAACCGATAGAAAATTTTTATTTTTGAATGTACAGGATGGATCATTAGTAATGAATCATAGAGCAAGAGAATATTATTTGATCATAATGTGAGGATATAACCAAATTAGCTTTAATAAAACGTCGAAAAGCACCGAAAAGTTCATCTTCGGCGAAAATGTCATACGGGGTAAGACGACACTTGCTCATAACTTCAGTTGAATCGGAGATGGTGACAACGATCGCTGTTATAAGCATATTCATTGAATACTCTTCTCTCTGGATGTTAAAACCACTTATTTATACCAAAAAAGATTTTAATTTGATATACATAAGTGGTTTTAATATCCAGAGAGAAATACCAAGCCACTATGAACTATAGAAGTGAAGTACATATGCATTAACTTCTAAATACCGAGTCAAATAAATTTAATTTACTAAAATCTTTTTGGGAAACTTTAATTTTATCATGGTTATTCAATCATCCTGGCCGAAGAGTCACAAAACATCGTTCGTTGGGCTATTAAATGAAGCCTGACCAAAGGCAGCTACTGCTACAACCTTTGATAAAATTCAGTAAAGAAGTTATTAACTAATTCCAAAAAACGGAGTAATAATTTCAACCTTCCACAGCACGATTTTACCGAACTATATGGCTCCGCCCTGCACGTAATTATAGCCAAAATAATTTAAGTTTTGGACTTCTCAAAATAGTTTCTGTTCTACCAACTCATTCAAATCTCTAAGAGGAGATACCAACGGTAGTCGACAACAGGAACCCATCCGATAGCCGTGGTATATAATCATTCCCTGACACAGAAGACGTGACAACGTCGCAAGGTAACCCAGCATACACGAACCGAGCTTAGAATGAACCACAAGGAATTTCACGTGTCGAGTCTTACACGTTAAAGTATCTGCTCAAAAAGTAGATGGAAATAATAGCAATTACAGTTGGTTTTTTGCTACACTGTAGCGATAGCGGTATTTTGATAGAATGTTACATTAAATATCGGTATCCAAAGAAATATAGTCGATTTAAATTTGATGGCCATTATTTGATAGTTTGATGTTTATTAGAAAGGTGTAGATGTAGATGAAAAAGAAGTCGACGAAGTTTAAATATTTTTTAGTGCCGTTTTAACTTTTGGAGGTTGGGCTTAGTGGATTCCATAAGAATCAGGGGAATAGAGAGAACCAGTAGTAAATGCTGGTCAAAAATGGTGAATCAGATGAGGGAAGTTTTGCCTTCAATTCACAAAAAACTGCGGCTGAGGTGCTTCGAATGAATGTAGAAACTTTAGTGGAAGTTAAGGAGCGTTCCAGACCGTTGCAAAAGTTTTGAAACGCAGGATTGGAGGCATTACTGGACGAACAATCATGTCAAATTCAACAAGATAGCATTAGTAGTAAATGCTGGTCAAAAATGGCGAATCAGACGAGAGAAGTTTTGCCTTCTGTTCACAAAAATCTGTGTCTGAGGTGCTTCGAATGATTGTAGAAACTTTAGTGGAAGATAAGGAGTGTTCCAGACTATTGAAAAAGTTTGGAAAACAATCATGTCGAATGCAACAAGAACTAGCAGATTCAATAGGTATGACTGAACAACCCATTTTACATCGTTTGAAAACCTTGGGAATGATACAAAATCAAGGAAATTGAGTGCCATATGAGTTGAAACCAAAAAACGATGATCCAAAGCGAAAAAAAAAATCGGCCATGCGGTTAGTTATAGTTATTGGAACAAATCTCAAATTTTTCTTGCGTTTTCAGCAGTCGCAGGAGGACTACTTTTACAACTAGGGCCAGCAGTTGTTTGTGAAAGATCTTCTTGAAGATATTTCTTTAAAGTATCTGTCAATTTTATAAATTCTTTTGCAGTTTTATTTTAGATATTAAAAACACGAAAATCGTTTCTATTCCTGTCTAGGGTGCTTGACATAATTTTGGCTAACCGAAATTTTGTGATTTTTTCAGACTCACACTTTACGAATTATGTTCTAAAAAGTCTCGTTTTTCTAGAATTTTTTTTTAGATTTTTAATTTTTTTTCTCTATTACCGTTTTTCTGATGCTATAGCGGATTTTTGGACTGAAATATTGTAAACTCCGATTAATTTTTGATATTAATTTTCTTACATATTTCGGTTGAAAAATCATCAATAGTAAATAATAATAAACGTCACTTTTCAACTTCCAGTTTCACCGGAAATGATTTCAATTTTTGATTTTTAAATGTAACACCCTTATATTTTTTAAATATTCAAATGATTCAATATTACCAACTTAGTGGCATTTTAAATGTCCAAAAAATGTTGCCCGACCAATCTATACAATTATTATGAACCATAAAAACCATAGTCCAGTTGCCAGAGAAGGATATTGACCAAAAGCTCGCATATTGTTTATATTATCTAACATTTTTGCCGTTTGTTAAAATAGAAAAACTATCGAACTTTAACCCACTAAATGGTCACCCTGTAGTGATACATTAGTGATAATGACTTATAACAAAATTGTTTTTGTTCTTTAAAATAACCCTTCACGAAATACATCTCATATTTTTTATTGATGTTTCGGTCGTCTACATTCCAGTGTTAATGACAGGTTAATGTGGTATAGACAAAAACACACTTAATTTTTTTCAACATTTCGACGCTGTATAATTTTCTACAATCAAAATAGAAATAATAGCAACCGGCAACGGTTAATAATATTCATCTAGCTTTTCAGTTGTGCCCATAGTACATTGAACATAATCATGTCAAAAATGACTGTATAATGACAAAAGTACATTTCAGTATTCGGCCATTATACTTCGAGCACAGTTATGATGGTCTCGACCGGATGGTTCATCTAACCAGTGGCAGAGAGCATCAGTTCTATTTTCACCTGTCATAAGTGCAATGGTTTCTTTATTTCTTTATTCTTTGATTACTTGCTAAAAGTTTTAAACGCATTAAGCACGAATATCGTTAAATATTGTGCTATGCGCATATCTGCCGTTCCAAGAAAGACAATTTCTTCAAAATGTATTTTTCATAGCCGCGTGAATGATTAATTGTTTGAACATCTTATCATATCTACAAAAATAAGAGGGTAAATTACTTAGGAAGTTGATCATAACTTATGTTACTAAGGAAAAATGACATAAAAATTATAAAAACAGAACAGGAAATATCCTTTAATCAAAATCTTACATTTTAGCTGACATAATTATTTCAAATCTCTATTAGTTATTAATGGATATAAATTTCGTTTTCATAAATGTTTGGCGAATAATAATCAGAGGTGGGTCTGCGCGAAAAAAAACCTGTAAGTGTTTTATTAAACTCAATGAGGGACATACAATTTTGCAAGCAGAGACGAACCTTAGTCATGACAGAAGAGGAAAGTGCCTTAACAAGGCAACAAACACATGAACAATACTTTAAAAAGAAAAGCTGTGGAGGATATATCTTCCCGGTCATCCAAATTGATCCAACAAGAATTACGTCAATCAAGCTTTCCTGACTTGAAACATGAACCGTGCCAGGTTAGTGCAGTGTCCGAAGTTACCAAAAACCATCGAAGACTTCCACGACGCCCTGGACAATTATCGTTTTATTTCAATATCCAATTCTACATTTTGACCACGGGACGCACCTCGGCTATCCGTGAGACTTACTTAAGCCTTTTTCCTTTGAACGCGGGACGCACCTCGGATACAGACCACAACTTTATGCCAAATACTAGACTAATTTTTATTTACCTCTAAAAGGCACTGTTGCCATTAACAAATTAACAAACCTGTGGACGTAACAAGTTTTTGTTTATCTTTAAATTCGGTTATATATATATATATATATCAATATATATTATATATATATATATCACAGTAGTCTTTAAACTTTATATAAAGTATGTTAATTCCTATTACTTTATAGCAAAATACTACTACATACTTGGTGTTGCCTAATTTATTTACAGGGTAATCCAAAACTCGGTGACATATTTTTCCTATATTTCTAACGGATCACCCTATATGACAATTCATGAAAAAGTACTTTAATTATATTTTTAATTTAATCAGGATTTTCCTATATCGAGATAATATTTACTATGATATTTTAACATTTTAAATTTTTGGAAATTGATTTTCATGTACCAGATGTTATTCCTCACTCGACCATTCACTTTTGGGTTCTAACAGTGCTGTTCCTAAAGTGGCGCTGAAAAACAGTAACAAAGCCTACACAGAACACAAGGCTAATAACCGTAGTAGTGATGCCATTGACACAGAAGTAAAAAAAAATTGTAGCTAATAAAGCAATACCTTTTTTTTCTGGTGAGGTTTTCTATTTTCTCTTTCTCTACATAACTTTCTACTTTTACTGGTGGAGACTATAAACTGTTACTTAAGTACATTTCTTGAATCTCTTCGTTTTATTATGTTGTTATCAAAATACCATCAATATAGTCTCATCGACATCACTAAAACCATAGCTCTTTTAAATTGAATGGTATGCAAAATAGCTGCGTTCGCTTGCAATAAAAGCTAAATGAGAAAAATTACTGAGTTAGTAATAAATTACACTAATTACAAAAGTCGTAAATTCAGTAAAAAAATTAATGGTTTAATGCTGCCTGGCTGCGTTTTCTTCATGAGAATCAGAATGTTTAGTTAATAAGTTAGTTTTATAGTGAAGACTTATGTTGGAAAATCCATCAATTTTTCCTAATTTAAAATTCTGAATAATTTATTTAGCGCAGAAAAACGTGGGAATTTTATCATCGTTACTTTTGGTTTAAAATTTTTAATTTGTTAAAATGTAAGATTGGCAAAAAGAAAAAATGATAAATACACTTCTTCCAGAACAAAGAAAAGTCAAATAAAAGTAGAGAAGTTGGACATAGTGGCCCAAAAAGTCGTATTACAAATAAATAAAGACAAGACAAAATATATGCGACTGGGGAAAGAAAACCAGAACAATGAGTCACTTAAGAATTAAAAATTTAGAGTTGGAAATTGTAAAAAGTTTCAACTACTATAACATCGATAGAACAAACTAGGAAAGACGAAATAAAAGGAAGAATATTAAAAGGAGACCAAATTTTTGGCAATAGGAAATTATTAAAATCTAAATCGATCAGTAAAAAACAAAGATACAAATCTATAAGACTTTGATCAGACCAATCATTACTTACGCCCTAGAAATAACAACTATAAACAAAAAAAAGAAGAAGATCTAAAAACACTGGAAAGGAAAATACTGAGAACAATACTTGGACCAAATATAACATAAGACGAAGAAAGAAGATTAAAAAGAAACATAGAAATAGAAAAGGAACTAGGTGGAGAAAATATAGTCCGATATATAAAAGCAAAGAGAATGGAATGGATGGGACACAATATGAGAAGAGTACCAACAGAAACCTTATAGAGAATGACGACATGGGTTCCATTAAAGACGAGAGCAAGAAGAAGGCCACGAAGTAGGTGGTGGGATCAATTAGAGGAAGATATAAAACTATTGAAAATCAGAGACTGGAAAACAAAATTCAGAGACAGCAGAAAATGGAAAACCATAACAAAAGATTATAAACGCGTTGATACATTGGTGGATTACAATTCAATACAGCTCTTTCTGAGCTAGCCCCTCGGGATGATAAAATACATTTTCTTCTGATATCTTTAAGGTGTCAGCTATATCATGAAACTTCATTTTACTATCAGTGAAAACTATTTTGTGGACTTTATGTTTTCTAGAACAACTTCTGAATTTGGACGACCAGAGCATTCAGCTTCATCAAATCATTTCTCTGACATAAAACTTGTAAGTTGTGAACTAAACGTCAGCTGCTCATGAAATTTTGACACGTATCATCCTACAAACTTATTGAATAACCAGGGATATAGCACTTGAGATATTTTCTTAAACCAAATTGTGTTTCAGTTTAAACAGTTTTTAATCTTAAAAATTGAAGTTAAAAGTGAAATTGAACGATAGTTATTAATGTTGGCTTCATCACAACTTACATATATTGGAATCACTTAGTCTTCCTTAAAGTGTCTTGCATATATATGAGAATAGAAGTTTTTAAGTATTTTAAAAATTTTTAGGTGAGTGTTTACATTACTCTGAATTATAATTAAAGTCACATTCGAGTCGTGCATAATTCTAAACCCGGTACGAGTTGTAGGTACCATCAGTTACTCGTTATTTACATCTGTAGAACTTGTCTGTCAAATATCTGCTTAGCTCGCGTTGCTCGTATGCAAACGATTAAGATAGAGATTTGCGATTTTGTTGGAAAATAAACTCCATTCAATTTATATTATCGTCGATTGTATGCACTTGCTTATATACGTGAACCGGGTGACCACCAACTAAGGATTTCTAACGTCCTATCCTTTACGGTGGTTCAATAACAAAGCTTAGAATTCAAAATTCTTGTCTATTTTAGAAAATTGTATATTTAAAATCGCACCTCGCTGTCGCTTTTTGCTCTATGAATTACCGTGGTAAAATGGTGTACAGTTTGATTTGATAACTTTTATGTTAACAGATGTTTTTTTCGAAAAATCCTCATAACTCATAAATTATGTAAAATCTAAAACGACGTTTTACTAGATTCCATAAGTTTTAAAAAATCATCAAAAAACCCCGTATAATTCCAAAATCGTACAAATTTTAACGGGCTGATAATATGAAAATACGAACTATTGAAGGTAACTCTAATTCATAAATTGTTATAAACAATACAATTGTTAACATTTGTTGACTAGTCAAAACACAATCAAAATAAATGTAAAGCATTTTTGGACTATTTGGCAAAAAATAAGAACTTCTTATTCTACATATTACAAAAAACGCAGGTTTTCCGAGTTATGGACATTTAAAATTTTCCAAAATTGGGTGAGGGGAAGAAAAAGTATTCAGGAATGTTTACCAGTACAATATATATCATGGAAATACAAGATTTTTTATTCCCTGTGATTTTTGTGTAGAATACATATTTTCCAAAATAAACAAAGAAAAACAATGGTTTCGGAAAATTGGAAAATCGTCTAAAATATTAAATATAAAAATTGCAAAAAATTTGAAGTCACAGAAAATCGTATTCTAAACATTTTTACATTCTTGAAAATTTTTCGGAAAAGCTTTCTTTTTGTGTTACCACGGATTTTTTTGAGGTATCCTCAAAATAGTATTAATTAAAAAAAATTATTAGTAAGCGGATACTAATAAATATTTTCAATATAGAACTTTTGTGACTACTTGAATGAGTTATTCGGAAAATTCAGAAAATTTTTATTATTATTTCCATATGCTTACAGATCATAGATCATGTCGGTAACTAAAAGCCAACAATTCAATATCTGAACAAATAAGAAACGATAAAGGTGTTCCACAAGGAAGTGTTCTGGGTCCTTTACTGTTTCTAGTATATATCAATGAGATTGTTAATTGTAAAATTTATCTATTTGCAGATGATGCACTTATTTATTTTGACAGATGCCGATGACTGTTTTGTAACAATTAATAGTAATTTGGAGAAAGTATATATCGATATTGCTGTGCTAATCTTTTAAAAGTATATACAGGGTGTCCCAAGATTTTTTTACAGGCTATAACTCAGGAACTAACGAATAGATTTTTTTGAAAATTGGGTAATCTTTTTGGGACCTACAGTAATTTCATCTGAGGTATACAGAGTATCTGTGACGTCATCACAGAAGCAGGGACGTCATCGCAATGAAAAAAATGGAAATGGGGAATCAAACTTAGCTCAAATGAAAGGGTTTTTTATTTCAATTCAATGGTGTATCACAATGAGGGTACCAAAGTAATAATTTTACCAAATTTTCAATTTTTTTTTCTTCAATTTTTCAATATTTTTTCAATTTTTCAACTGTTTTCTTCAGCTTCCAAAAAACTAGTTAAAAGTAAAAATAGGCCAATCAGAAGTAAATTTGGACATGATAGTTGAGGCATTTTAAATATCACTGGTTATTGTTGCAAATAAACATTAAATTGAAAATTTGGTAAAATTGTTACTTTGGTACCCTCATTGTGATACACCGTTGAATTTGAAATAAAAAACCCTTTCATTTGAGCTAAGTTTGATTCCCCCTTTCTATTTAATTTTTTTCATTGAGATGCCGTCCCTGCTTCTGTGATGACGTCACAGATACTCTGTATACCTCAGAAGAAATTACTGTAGGTCCCAAAAAGATTACCCAATTTTCAAAAAAATCTATCCGTTAGTTCCTGAGTTATAGCCTGTAAAAAAAATCTTAAGAAAACTAAATGGATGATAATTGGGATAAGAAAAAGAAAAAAAAGGTTTTCATCGGTAAAGAAGTAATAAAAGAGGTTACTAAATATAAATATTTGGGGGGTTATTATAGATAATCAATTAAAATTCACAGAACATTGCAATTATTTAGTTCAGACTGTAGCTTATAAAATAAATCATCTCAGTAGATGCAGTAGATATATTTGTCAGTGGTCAAGGATAACTATTTTTAATACATTTTTATTATTGCTCAACAGTACTGTATCTTTTTAACCGTAATGAAATTAATATACTTCAAAAATGACAGAATGGAAGCATGCGAATAATATTGGGAGTCTTCCCGACTTACAACAAGATGCTTTTCTTTACTATTTCTTAATATCTACAATATATTTGTTGTATTTTTTGTTCTAGATATTGCTTGTAGTCTTCCATCTTGCCCCAAATTTTTAATTTAAAATATATTTGCATATTTTTTTATTTATTTAATATTTTATACTTTAATAAATTATGTTATGTTCTAGTAATTAATTTTACTTGCATGTTGTATATGATATTTTATACCTTTACTGTATCTATCTTGTAATTAGTTTTTATACAAAATAAACCATGTACATAAAATTAAGAGATTCTTACTCTATTGACTGTATTATCATTTCAAAAAGCTTCCTTGCCACCGGAGATACTACGCAATAAAAAATAAATATTTTGATATTAGAAAATTAAAATTTGTCGAGAACGGTCCGATATATACCATACTCGTTAATTATTGATTGTAGCGTTAATTTTAATATCTGTTATAACGAGATAGTCAGTTGATTTATGTTACAATCGAAACCAGTATAATAATGAAACCATTAAGCGAGGTTATCGCTTTAGTTGCATCTCTATCCCTTTCGACGATCTCTTTAGATCGGAGCAGCCCGAGAACAGGGCTGTGAATAACGCAGATATGGTGAAACAGAACCAACCGTGTTTGAAGGCCTCTTAGTACGGGGATTAACATCGAAAATCTATAAATAAGAGTTTTTTATTAAAATTATGGGCTGTCGAAGAAAAAACATTTTAAGGTGCATCGCCCTGTAGGTTGACTTTACTAATTCTTATTAAACATTATTAAAGGACAAGAAACATTTCAAACTATGCAATGTCGCTGCGCACGGTCACACCAGTAACGTCGTAAATATTTTAAAATATTCAAAATATTGAAACGAAAAAAAATGTATATTAAAATCAATTTTCTCTTGTAGGAATGTTTTCTAATAAATTAGAAAGAATCTTTCGTAAAAAATTCATATAAATCTCACCCATCTTCGAAAATATGAAGTCCTATCAAGATATTTTCAATACACACCATAAATTTAGGAAATATATTTGAACACTACATCAAAAAGTTTGCCAATTGACAGCATAGTTCTAAATTTTTAATATAAGCATCTACACTAAGGATATTTGACTGAAAATTTGTGTTACTAGTTGAGATTTTGATTTGTTATATTTATAATTTAGTTAATTATTATGTTATGGATAAAGACTGTATCTTTAAAAAAGTGGAGAAACATTTTTTTTTATTTTTTTTTAATCTATTAACAGTACCATGTTCCATGATCCGCCACTGACCCTAAAACCGTGATTTTCAGTAACATCGCCCGCACTGTTTACCGATTTGAAATCGACCGGTGCTACCTCAGTTCCCATCTTGGAAGTTATTGATGTTTTCTTGATCATATTTTGTACTTCCTTTTCTATAATCAATACTTATAGTGTATGCGGAAGATGTTGAGCTCGTCTTTTTCTGCATCGCTCTAAATTTATTAACACTTGAGGCTAAGAAGTCGACCGGTTGATACTGACTCGGCTACTAAGATTGTTATGCATTACCGAATCAAACTGCGAATTCTAGAATATAGGCATTATTATCTTCCTTTCTTCTACCGGGTGACACTGCGAAAAATACTCTTAGATAAATAAATAGGTAACTGGCTCGTCGACTTTTGTCTAACATACATTTTATAATTTTTATTTGAGATAACCAAGAAATTGTTTTACAGTAGTGCTGTGAAAAATAAGGAAAGACAGATAGAGAAATAAGACAGTAAGGGAGGAACTAAATATAGAACCAATAGCTTGAAGAATTGAGATTGTATGGGCACTTAATACGTATAGGCAATAATACACTAGTTCAAATGGTTTGAAAATCTAGGGAGCAAATGAGGAGAGGAAAAGAAAGAGAATACCATTATTGAAGAGGTGCTGAAATAATGAGGCGTATCGTAACAAGAAGCAAAAAAAATGGCAGATAACAAGAAATAATGGCAGATATTTTTATATGATACCATGAAAAAATAATCTGGAACAATCCACTAAGGGTTTGATTATATGTAAAATATTGTTATTAACCGTTACCTGGTGGTTACCTGGGGAACGTCGTTTATCGTGTTTATTTGATTTTATTTATAGCAGCCTGTGGAATTACCTTTCAAAATTAAAATTAGTAACTATTACTGATTTTCTGTATTTGACAAAATAAAAAAAAATCCTTGGGCGCCAGCTAGATTTTTCCCATGACCACTTACCCCCAGATTGGTTAACAACTTCCCTACTCTGACTAACTACAAAATATTTCTAATTCCCTTATGAACTGAATTAAAGCATGAGATGAGTCCTCTTAAACTCAGAAGTGTTTCTTGGCTACACGTGTCAAATATTATGGAACTTACTTCCGCTACCGGTTGATTAAATGCGTTCAAGAAAAATAATAAGTGCTCCCTCGTTATATAAGTTTTTATTTATTAATAATGGTGGAAAAGTAAATATAAGTTTCAACAATGGTTGATGTGGCAAACAAAAAACAAGTAGGTGAAATGATTATGTATGATTTTTCGTGATGGCTTGATAATCATATAATTTAAATTTGTTTATAGACCAAAAAAATATTGTTATAGTTATAGTTATAATTTCCATTAATATTGATCTATCAACAAGTTATTGTTATAAAATTGTAAGTAAATGCAAAAGTTATCTTAAAATTAAATAAAATATGGTAAGTTTTATTATCAGTAAAAATTTTAAGGTTTGGAAATTAATTTCAGTGCGAAGATTTATTAATGCTTGAATGCATTCAGTTTTTTATAAGGCCTGATCTTCATTTATTTGATTATAGAAATATTTATCGATTTATTATATCGATCGATTTGTTTATTAATTGAGCTCAAAATAAATGTTGGATACCTTTATTATTAATTCCGTTTGCAGGATATCTCACGATTCTGCTTCAATTCGGTGTTATCATTCCATAAAATAATGATAACAATTCAAATTCTGGCAGTTGAAGAAAAACAAACAATTTGACAAACGTTACAGCTGTCAACATGAAAATTCCACTTGTCAGGAAAATCAGGGATCTGATTTATCGGCTTCACAACACAAGGAATAGATGTTACTCTGACAGGTAATAATGGATTGTCCTGGATTTTGTCAAAATTTGGTTTTTATAAACAGTCATCTCACGGCTTGCTGAGATGTGAAATTCTTTGATTTTTCTGTCAAAATCCATGTACATGGTTAAATTATATTTTGGAAATGTTTTTCACTATTAATTTCACTCTTTTTTAATATCACTTTCACTATTAACCTTTTTTATGAACACTAAAATTACTATTTTACCTAACCTAATTTTCTAAATACAACTTTATTTACAATTTTAATTTTGACATTTCTCATAATTATTGACTTCTTTATTAATGTTATTTTTACATTTTTTTTATAGAATTAGGCCATTTTTAATTTTGAAAATTTGTATAACATTCTGTAGATGATTAATTTCATCCACGAGTTTCGCAAATAGATAAAACTTTATGGTTAGAGGTATAATAGGTACTGCCATTCATAATCACTACTAGTGATTTTAAATCTAATTACTTAAGTCCAAATTATATCAGTAACTGACCATGATACCCTATTCTAATGAATTATCGTAAAAAAAATACATGAAGTTAAAATTTGCAACTTGACATTTCTCATTTCACTTATCCTTATTATTTTTGATTGTATTTTTGAAATTTAATTACTTATTGATAAAACTGATAGAAACATTTATTCATTTTACTTATTTACACCATCTTAAATTGATTCTTAACATCTTCAGGGATGTTACCCGTTACAATATATTATAGAAAAAATTATAATACAGCATTTACAAAAGGACTAAAGGATTATTGAATATGTATCTATAAAGAATGGAAAATTGTGGAAATCACCCATTAGAATAGTCAAAATCGTCGCCTTTGGAAACTCTTGAATCCCTTTTTTGGAAGAAACTATTTTTATCTGATGTAGTAATACAATAATAGAACAACAAGTTTGTGAGACTCTGAAAATAGAATGTAACGTAGCGAAAAAATATGGTTTTGTTATAAGATTTTAAACAAATCAATACTATTAACCAATATTACTAATATTAACTGAAACGTGTACACGATTTAGTACAAAACCGCCTCGGCAGGTGATTATCGATCTCGACAGTACTTAGTCATTAGTGAAAGTGTAAAATTCTAAACACAGTGATAAAAATAAATATACACACGTACGTAATTAAATAAAACGCACTTACATAAAACGTAGTTGACCTATGACCGACAATTTGAAAGTATTAATTATTCAGAATTTCGCTATAATCCAGGAGATTAAAGAAAAGAAAGTCTGTTATGATAAAATCTCTTTACATGCACCTTTTAGTGATTGACATGCCTTTGGAACACAGACATTTTTTTATTATTATGATTATAAATAGGTGGGTAGTTATTTTACATCGAACAAGTGAACAGCGTATTAGTTAATTGATAAAATTTACTTTCACTCATAGACGTTCACTTCTAAATAATATAAAGGATACTAGGAAAGAAACTTCTTTATCTATCTTGAGAATGAACTTTCTTAAAGTCAAGTACAGCAGGGCCAATCATTTTTTAAACAAAAAAATTTACGAAAGGGGGTGGTAAATAGACGTTTTGAAGGTTGAAAATTTAGTTTTTATACGATTTGTTGCTGAGATATGCATCCTATCGAAAAAAAGTTGTAAATAATTAAAAAATCAACATAATCTCAAAATTATCGCGAAAATTTTTTATGAAACTTGGTGAAAACGTTCTTATTTGTTTTTCAATACAAAATATTTATTTTTTGATTTTATACGAATTTAAATTAAAAAGAAAGCCTAACCTAGAGGTCAGGGCCAATTTAGTCTCTCCCCCACATTTTCGAGGTCGCTGAAACCAAATCTGAGGTTAAAAAAAGTTTTTTCCTCGGCGTCCCCTTCAAAACGGCCAAAAACCACCTCCTGGAGGGGTTGATCGCGTTTTACAAGGTTTTTACACACTTTCCCCCCATTTTCGAGCACGCGAGCACGGTGGTGGTATTGGATATCGTTTAAAATTTAAAAAAACAGGTGCTAAGAGACCTGAAGGAGGCGGGGTGAACGTTGCACTCGCAATCGCAGATTGATTACCAGCCCTTTTAAACCAGTTTGTTTCTAATTTATTAAAGAAAATTTTGTTTTAATCAAATCCAAAAATACGCCCGAGACATTTATTGTCCGTATCTAAATTATCATTTACATTAAAATTACTGTACTGTGGAAACAGAATCTTTAACTCCATGAAACGCCTATGCGATTACTAATTTGCGGTAGTCAATTACAGCGATTTTTTTAATTATCGCCACAGAATCAAACAGGAAGTAGAGACATTAGTTCGATAAACATATAAATGTGAAATAAGACGAATTGATTTTAAAAAATTAGTAAAGTTAATAGAGAAAGTTGGTTTTTGAATATTTAACATGGAAACCAACAACTCTTAAGTTGTTTTAACAATTACCTTTTGTAGAATCTCAAATGACAAAAATTAACTAAGTCATTTTTAATTACTAATTAAGTTAGTTATTTAGTATGATTTGCATGTTAAACTTTCATGATATTCCCATTACTGCATCTAGTTTAAAATTTTATCTCATTTACAACCATGACCTGAAAATTTTTATAATCCCTTCATAGAACGTGGGTAATTCGAAAACGTTTGTTTATTATGGATCAATTTTATTTTACGTAAGTTACAGGAATTAAGGTATTAGAAAATGTCTAAAAAATGAGAATTAAGATTTGTATTCCAAGATAACGAACTTGTTCTGCAATTTTTAAAGTTCATCACATGCAGGAAGTGGAATTTTAGAATTTAGAATCAGGAAGTCTCTACCTATTCTTATTTTGACTAACAGGTCGGAAAATCTTAAACTTTTTGCTACTTTTCATTTTTTCTAGATTGAAGTTTCTACCTATAAGGAGAGGCTGATAAGTCGTCCGTAGTCTAAACTATAAAATAAAGGCAAAATATATGACAATATTTTTTTAAATAAAGCGGTTTCAAAAATTATTGAGAATAAAAGAAGCGTGAACAGGATAACCCAAAATAATTACCCTAAACTGTTTTAACATATTGCATTAGGACCAAATTAGGTACATAGTTCAAGATCTTTAGTATTTGCGTTGTCACTCTATTAGTTGAAACATGGCCTAATGATAACTATAGTTAAGTCGAGACTAAAATAATCCATTGTGTTAAATAGTTATGAGAATTCAATTCTACCAAAAATAGACAATTAAGAAAATTTAATAATCTAATTGAAGAAAAAAGTTTTTATAACCTTAGAAAATCAGAACAAAATTGAAATACGGTAATAAATATTTCAAGTAGAGATCTTAACCACACAGAAAATTTATTATTGGCTAAAGGTTTAAATTATTCGGTAGCTCCAAAATATGTACCAAAATTTGATATTATTAGTTCTATAGAAAACGCTTCTCAAAATTTACCAACTAACTTAAGCAACGAATACAAGGTACATTGCAAAATTGAATTAGAAGAGTCTTATAAAATTAATCTTAAATTTGGATTTATATATATATAAAACAATTAAAAATTAAAAAAATGACAATACAATTAAAATTTTACCGGCATATAAAAGTAACGCGACGGTTGTCATGAACAAAACAGATTATGATAATAAAACTAACGAAATTATTGAAAATTAAATAAAGATCCAACTACTAGTATTGAAAACAAAATTTACAAAACAGTGCTAAAGAACGAAGATTTCTTACTTCTCAGCTAAACCTCCACATTTTTATGGTTTACCTAAAATTCCTAAACAACAAATACCATTAAGATCAATAATAAGTTCTATAAATCCACCTTGTCAAAATTTAGCAAGATGTCTACTTAAAATAATAGATCCGGCATATAGTCCAGGACCTGTTACAATTTTAATAAAAAAAAACAATTTTCGTAAAACATTGGATATGATGCCTTTCTGCAGTTAGCGATTCAAATAGATATCTAAATTTTAATTCAAACCACTCAATTTGTGTTAAAGTATTGTCAAATCTCTTTCCGATAGAGCAAAAACAATTTGTTCAAATAACAATATTTTAAATAATGAATTATCACTTGTCAAATCTGTCTTGATTGAGAACAACTACCCAAGTAAATTTATAAATCGTGAACTTTACCGATACATCAAAAATAAAGAACAAAATTTAAATCCCCCAATACTTCAATCAAATATAGTATAAACCTACCTAACAAAATTATCCGAAAAAATTAGAAGGATTGGCAATAAATTTAATTTAAAAACAGTTTTTCAAACTAATAATACATTAAATTCTTTAATAGTAAATACAAAATCTTTTAATAAAATTCAAAATACAAAAAATTGTATTTACAAAATTCCATGCGAATGTAATAAATTTTATATAGGAGAAACATGTAGACCTATTCATATTAGACTTAATGAACACCAATCATACATTAAAAATAAACAATTCGAAAAATCAAAAATATGCAGCATTGATATGCTTAAATAATATGGAATGTGTTTCTAATTGTTCGTTCGATATTTCAAAAATTTGGACGCCTATTTTACAAAAAGAGTTAATTGCAAAAAGGATACCCTCTATATCGGGATAGTAGCATAAGTTTTTATCTGGTTTTTTCTTGTGATAATATTATTAAGAAAACTTCATTTATGACGAAGTATAAATTCTCTTATAATATGCAAATTCTTCTTTCAAAATTCGTTCCCAGAAACGTCACAAAATATGATGGAAACAGATTTTGACATCTTCAATCTCAAAATCTTTCTCCGTGTCCTATGTTGCTGTCATATTTTTGTAAGATTATCAAGTGTTCTGATTCTATAGTAAATTTTTTATTATATATTTTGTTATGTCATTTTGAAAACGACTTCCGATTAAGGAAGAACGGCCAGATTCCCTGTAAATAGAAAATTTCTTATAAATACTCCACTTTTGTCGGGATATTTTATTACCGGGCGAAACTTAATACTATTATACCCAAGTGTGATAATTCTCTCGACATGATGTTGCTCTCTCTCTCTTGAAAACCAGAAGCTAATTAGGAAAATAAGTCATTATTTGCATTTATAAAAAGTAGCGCATCCTCAGAGACCTCAGATGAAGGAAAATACAAAACGTTACGAATTTATCAATCTTTCCTGGTAATACTGTTTTTCCGGCACAACTAGTTTTTCTATAAACTCTTTTTATGTCAATACAAATAAATTGATTTATTTTATTGTCGTTACGCTGATTTGCTCGCCTAAAAATACATTTGAGTTAAAAGATAGGGGGTTACTTGCAACCGAAATAGGTCGTTTTATAGTTCCGAGAAATCAAGAAAATTTTCTTTGGTGGTCTGAAACCGATAAATAGAAGGTACGAAGACACAAAAACTGGTTTATGTAGGTAACTTAGTTAATTCTGTAGTCATAACTTTATTTTCAAAAGTTAATTAATTAAGTAAACTCAAAGAAAAGCAATCAACTCGCAGGATTGCTATGTATACACTAGCCGGCAAATTAGATGGACAATAACAATTAAGCCCGTGAGAAATTAATTGTTTTTATAATTTTTTTTATTAAAATGATAAAGTACAACATATGAACTCCATTTTATCTTAATGCATTAAGAATTTTAATTCCCGGTATTTAAATTGAAAATAATGATCACACACCTATATACGTAGACATAATTAAGTTTAAAGAAAAAATATGTAAAGTAAGGGAACGAATTAGGAATTTAATTTCATTTGATTCTACATCCTGAGACCTCTGCTTATCGGCTTCATCAGTTAGGTCTTTCTAATCCAATAACGGATCAGCTAAATAAGCAAGCTCAAAGTTCTAAAACGGATTTAGCCAAAACCAAGTTAAACAGAATGCTGCAAGAACTAGAAGGGAACTAGCCGAAGTTACTGGAAGGGATATCGCTGACGTTGAAGCTAAAGACATTGTTTCAAGAACTAGATTAGACACATTAGAGACGAAAGAGAATGGAAAGAATTCAGAGGGAAACTGCCGAAGCTGAAGCTAAACAACATGCGGAAAGGGCTAGGAGGGAAGTACTAAAAAATGATAGTGAAAACATGATATATTTTATACCTATATTAATATTTATAACAAACAATTTTAATGCTATATTTCTGGTTCTACTTTAACTGTATAATAGTTTTTACTTTTGTCAATTTTGTAATTTACTTTTAAAAGTTTATGAATGTAATATGTATAAAAAGTTAAGGTAAATTAAGTCGACTTTTTGATATTGATATTTATAATTTTTAAATTGTTAATATTATTTTTAAACACCCTACATAATGAACGTGAGGCCACGTCTGGTACAAAAACCTCTGAAAAAAAATAGACTATTCGAAGGCAATACTGCAAATGATCCTTCATACGAGAAGAGGAGGAATAGCAACCAACCCAAGATTCATCAATTATCCGCTGCACTAATGAGTTTTATGGGTTTTCGTTTATACCGCATCTTCAGAGAGCCTCGCTGCACAAATCAATATTTTTTAAGTTGGTTCGGAATGTCTCACCTTGACGAGGACTATCCATCCAACCGACGGGAAATTCTTGGAAACCAGTCTATTTTGTAAAGACAAAATTCGAAATTCACAAGGTAGTGTGAAGGTTAAATATTTTTTAGATATTCTACTAAAAAGATAAATGAGGCGATCTTAGATGGCCACAATCAACTGTACATATTACCAACAAATAAATTTACCAATAATTATTTTTAGCTATCATTGAACAAAATATTAATAATTTTTCACTCCTGTTAAAGTTAAAATTTGGCTATACAATTAAAACGCACTGTATAGTAGGTAAAATTGCATATATTATACTTTTAGTTAGAGCAGTAACTATTCTTACGTCGGCATGTTTATCAAAGTTTTATAAAAATTATCATAACCTCTTTCATAAATAACCATAATATGCTGATTAGTACGAAAATTGTGTGCAATGACCACACCTGAATATATTGAAATATTGTCAATAGATCGATTTATCTAAACATTGTATTCTGAATTCATTTATTTCACCTCGAATATTTTTATTGCCCAACTTTGTGGGTTCGGACCTCGTTAATATTAGTTAAACTGATAGTCATGACGCCTTAGTTTGTAGTTGAAGGAAAATATCATGGGACCATTCTGATCCCTTCTCAAAGAAAATGAAGATTTTTTTGTGTTTTTCTTCGCCAGTCTGTACGTCCATTTCTTCTAGATCTCTTTCTACCATTTGCAGACTAGTTGTATTGCCACTGTCCTTCTCCCAGTTATCCCTCCTGGTAATTTTTTGTGGGTCTGTCATCTCCTAGTCTTGTTACGCCTAACCACCTCATTGGAGCTCTGGCCAGATTTTTTGTTGACGTTTCTGCACATAATTCCTTTGGATCTTCTTTCATTCTTTCGTTTGTTCTTGCTATGATAACTAGATCACCTCCCTTCAGTTTATTTCTATGATTCTGTATTGTTCCATTTATTTGTATTCCAGTTTCTCTTATTCCCGATTTCACAATTATATTCAATACATTTGTAAGCGTGTATCTTTCTGTTTTAAGCCTTTAGTTAATAATTAATAAAATGAAAATATTATTTTGCTTTATTGAGTTCTTCTTCTGGCTTATTTTATGTTCTCTAGTTTTTTTGTGACATAGGTATTCTCTAACTCTTGATTTATTTTTGAATATAATCCCTTTTCTTTATCCTTCACATCGATTTCAAAATATCCGAAAAAAAATATATTTACAGTTGGAGATACAAGATTCTGGAAAAAATGAAGGTTTCTCCGAGATAACTAGATTTTTCCAGTAAAAAAAATTAATAAGTTCTACAGTTATAAAAAAAATTTGGATGTTCGTAAATATCCATGGAATCCGTAAGAAAGATTCTAAATACTGGTAACTGACTCGTAAACAAAAATTACGAAAGTATATTTATACCCCACAGACTAAAACCTTCAGTCATTACAATCGAAATTTCTCTTGGCATTTTTAAGGTTTGACCTATAATTTCTAAGTCATTACACTGGCAGCACTATCGAGATGTTTGTTCTCAGTGGGGTTCAAATACCGAGGCCTCCTGCGGAGCACACTTGAATGGACACACGTTTGATAAAATTAATAAGGACATACTGACTGTCGACACCTTTAAAGCGATATTGTTTTTTTTATGTCGAGATATCTACATGAGGGAAGTTCACTGTACTTAATGGACATTCGGTTTTGTTTTAAATTGCCAATTGAGGTTGGTTAAGGTTATATGGGGGAATTAGGATTCAGCGGTTGTTTCCATGAACTATCTGGTTTCTCAATAAGTACGTTGTATGGCATATAGACAAATCCATACGATTTTTGGTGTACTAACGGCGGCTCCAAGGGAGGGTGCAGTAGGGGCAATTGCCCACTCCCCCCAAAACCTGCGTTTGTAGATTCTAGGTCCATTTATATCCTAAAAAACTCACTTTTTCGCTAAAAAATGGCCCAAACATTTTTTTTTCGGTAATTTTGACATTGCCAATCGTTTCGTAGACATAATTCATTCTGCGTAAACCAAATTTTAATTTTTTTAATTTTTTTTGTAGATTCTAGGTCCATTTATATCCTAAAAAACTCACTTTTTCCCTCAAAAATGGCCCAAACATTTTTTTTCGGTAATTTTGATATTGCCAATCGTTTCTTATACAAAATTCATTCATTTATATCCTAAAAAACTCACTTTTTCACTCAAAAATGGGCCAAACATTTTTTCGGTTATTTTGATATTGCCAATCGTTTCTTATACAAAAATTCATTCTGCATAAACCAAATTTTAATTTTTTTGATTTTTTTTGTTGGTATATATCCTAAAAAACTCTCTTTTTACCTCAAAAATGGCCCAAACATTTGTTTTCGGTAATTTTGATATTGCCAATCGTATCTTATTCAAAATTCATTCAGCGTAAACCAAATTTTAATTTTTTTGAATTTTTTTGTAGATTCTAGATCCATTTTCTAGATCCAATTTTTTGTAAAATGGTAAGAAATATATTTTTATAAATGGTGTTATTTGAAATAAGAAAGTTGAAAGCCCAGTTTTATTTCGTGTTATATACGTATTCATTTTCATTATTGTTACAATACATAATAATATATCATTGTCCCGGCATAGTCGGGTAACAACACGTATCTGGACTGATATAATTCAATGTCTGCCGAGGCGAGTAGTCCGAGAACTAGTTGTTTGACGTTCAGTTCTTTTTGTCATCTCTGCAAAATTAAATTTATTCGACCTTGATTTTCCACCTTCGATTTGAATAAGTATTGCCAACATAACTTTATTAGTTTAAACAAATCAGTAACTCAATGGTTAAATAAAAAAACATTTAATAAATATAATTATGTTTAACAATAACGTTCTTTTTGGAAAATTGTGTAAATATACAGTGTGATTTTTGTTTAAAACTTTAATTCCGCTTCTTTGGTTGAGAAAATGTTATATACCCGCCTCTGTAAAAGGTACACATCAAAAATCGTATCTATGGCATTCAAAAAATCTTATCTTTTGCCATCTCCCTTACCGCGAATAAGCAAATGCCCGCACTGGTTGAAACAAAATACAAAAAAAAACTCTAACCGGACGAAGGCGAAATTCCAAATATTATCCAGACAAACTGCATTTTGCAGACAAAATTTAAAATTTTAATCAACTTAAGCCTGATATATTCCTAAAATCACTACGGCCAACTCGGAGTTGTCATTGTATTTATTCTCTATCTCCTTTCAGCAGTCGAATACAGTCTTAAGTCCATGTGGGTGACAAATTAAAATCAAGGTCGATGTTAGTATAATACGTTTTTATTTCATTCATTAATTTTTATGTCTTGTTAATGCTAATAAATTGATAATTATCTGTTTCGCCTGTATGTGGCAACCAGTGGAGGGGAAATAGGGTAGGCGGGGCAATGAGTGTAAATATATAAATAAAGTCCATTTTTGGCGGATTTTACAAAAAGAAACAGTGCTTATCCCGGTAACTTAACCGAAGCCAAAAAAATATTTAAAAAAACTGTAAATGTTAATTTTACTTTATCAATATACGACATGTGCATACAAGCGAGAAAATTTTTGCTACTAGCGTGTGTAATTATTTAGGGTCTATTACAATGCTTCATTATTTTCATAACATAAAATCTACATAAACAATTTGAAGTGCTAATGCAATTTTAATCACTCATTCCTTTCTTTATGTTGCTAATATCTAAGTACCCACATCTAAATCTAAGTACCATCATCCCGATGAATGTCACAATGTTTTCTTGGCATGACAACTGTTCTCAGGCAAGTTGCGGAGCCAAATGTGGGGCCATAATTTCGATTCAAATGAAGATAATAATAATTTTCTGTAATGTCTGCTAGCACGCGAGACAATCATTGATCCCAATTTCATTGTTGTTAATGTCACTATAATAAGCAACTGGTTCCCATGCACGAATGTTACAGAGGAAGATTCCAAAGATAAACGATGGAGTCATCACATATTTTAGAAAAAAATCAGTTTGTATCTTTCTCAATTATGAAATTTTGTAAACTTTTTGTATTGTGTGCTCATTTTAATAGGAGCTGATGTAATTCATATTTAACTTAAGTTATGTGATAATAGACTTGAAATTAGAAAATATTTCAACATTTTTATTGGTTTTCTCCATGTCAAACCGGTGAGTTTCTGTCGTCGACTTATTAAAGATTCAAACGCTTGTCGACAACAGAAACTACATCGGGAAATCACCTTGAAACAAATAAAAACAAATTGCACCTAGAAATCAGATTATAATTTGCAATCAGAGCAGTCTTTTTAGTTTTTAGTTTTTAAAAGTTTAGTATTATGTAGAACGATATGTGCATTTCTAAAAATATGTCAGAATATCTCAGTTTTTTCCATTCGTTTCGAATGTCTGATCCAATTTATAAAATATCTGATATACAGCGTGTTGCGTTGGGGATTTTCAAATTTTACAAATTTTTCTTAATCCGTAACTGTAGTATAGTCGTTACATTATACGATTGGGCTACTAAAAAATGATATCTGTACCAAATATGAAAGAAATCTACCAGGTATTTCGAAAATTACTGCTTGTGAAAATGAAAGAAATGCATTTGATGCAATTTGACGTTAAAACTCCAATAGTAGAATGGGATGTGCACTTAAAACAATTTTTCACTTTAACTCATTTTTTTCCGTTCTTTTCAAATATCCATCCCAATTTTAAAAAATCTTACACTATAGGATTGGGCTATTAACACAACATACCTATACCAAGTATGAGAGAAATCTACAGGGTGGTTCTAAAGTTATGGCTTATCAAAATATTGGCCGAAATGGATGAAACACCCTGTATCTCGGTTATTAAGGGCGTTAGACCCATTAACCAAGGTTATTTGGAATCACCTAAGTACCCTCTATTTACAGTTAACGTATGTCGGTTTAACTATGAAACACCCTGTATAATATGATATCCTATTTATTTAGAGCCTTTATTACCACAAATTGTAAAAATGGCATTTATAGTAGACAAAAAACAAATTTGAATCGTATTGGGGTAGGGTACGATAGGGGGGTTTTGGAGGGTATCCAGTTGCCACAGATGCTGGGTATTAATTTATTCATAAAGAAAAGAAAAATAGTTTAATTTAAAGATATTGCATACTTGAAAGTAAAGTCACTAAAAACGATCCTTGTTGATGGTTTTTACCAGCAAAAAAATATTATATAAGTCTACATCTAGAAGAACATAGTGTTTAAAATTCCAATCCTATGTATGTAGTAAGACAGGATTAATATAGGATTTTTTTTCTTTTTGAGTTCCAGGTTTTGCGAATATTGGTTTTTCCAAATAAATTATATTCCGAATGTTAAATTTATTACTCAAAGAGTTAAGGAGAAGTAGTAGCTTCTTTTTCCAAAATTTCAAACTTACTGTTACCCAATAGTCAGCAATCATAGATAGGCTATGAAAACAATTGTCTTGTAAAAAGAACAGAAAACATTTATTAAGTTCATTCAAAGCAAGCATGGCGGAATCATGTCACTCAGTGGGCTCAATAATATAGAAAGTTGTATAGTAGAGAAATTATATAAGAATTTTCTTTAAGTCGATACATTTTAAAATGTAACAAATTTTTGGCTATCTTGATCAAAGATAAAAACAATGAAACCGAAATTTTTATAAAGGTTAAATATTTCCGAAGCTCTTATTTCCATCCAGGTTGTTTAATGTTGTTCTTTGACCAACACAGTCAAAATATTATGCGTATTACTGCAACTCAAGATTTTCTATGTTCATGTGAATTAATCATAACTGGCGTTCGATAAATAAACGCCTGATCGTCTGTCTAACAGAACTAGAAGACGTTTCGAAAATATTTGCGTAACGAATTAGCATTCTCATTCATCTGAAGTACACAAAATGGTAGCCGTTTAATTGACTATGTCTGTCTCATGCTAGACAGATGGAGAAAATACGGAAATAGTACAGGCGTTTTTCAAGTAAATTAGTTAAATTATTGCACAAGATGGAAATGGATCTGAAGGAGTAACTAAAAATCAAATGACAAGTGAAATAATTTCTTTTATCTTGTATTTCTGCTTGAAGTTTTTGGTACAGTGGAATACAAATGTTACAAACATTTCAGTATTATTAAAATTCGATGTTAGCTTGTTTGTCATAAATAAAATAAAAAGAAAACTTATAGCTACCAGTATACAGTGTGTCTCAAGTAGAGCTTGGACTATCTATACATAATAGTTTAGTCTATTTGGTATTTTATAATTTTTAAAGAGGCCGTTCAATTTTAATATTAGTTTGTGTAGCCAAACTCGGAAACTCAGTGGTTGTGAATAGAATTTTTTTTTAGTTTAAAAAAAACCGAAATATAATTGATTGTGACCACAACGTAAAAATTATAGCAAAATATTTTTTATTCTCTCAGTGACAACTTTTTATCATCGACCTTACATAATTAATTATGAGCACTGGTAAGTATAATTTTTCTAAATTCTTCATGAACACTTTGTAAATCCCCACCTATCCTACCCTACCCCAATAAGATTAAAAAATTTTAAATATAAACGAAAAAGTTGATTTTACCATGACCACATGTTTGTTGTCAATCAGAAAATATTGGCCAATCAGGAAGAAGGATTGATACTCGAATCAAAGAACACTTGAAGATGATTGAGAAATATCAAGACACAGACATTGTCAATACTTCTTCTTCGTTCGCCAACCATATTCTTTCTTCCCATCATTCTTTTTCTCCTTCCAATACAAAACTTCTACATAAATGCCCGAAGAGTTTTAGACTTAACCTTTTAGAAATGTTCGAAATTAACTCATGTCTCCATAATGACAATTTTAACTGTTTAAACGAACAACTTTACCCTAAAAACAATTATTACTTGTTCCTTTCAGACATTTTTAACGACTTGATTTAAACTTTAAAAAAAAATTCTTTTCCTTTTCTCAGATTTACGTACTTTCTAACCTATAATAATGTCATTTATCCCTACCGTAAGATTTCTTTGTTTATCTCTAAACTTTCTTCTTCTGGGTTTAATACGCGGATTATCGTAGTGTTAAATTTGTAAAATTACTTTTGCCAACAATTTTGAAGGCGTTGGGCAGGTGCTCATTTCCACCGGTTCCAACTTTTTTAGCCGACAATTTTGGAAGCAAGGGGGACAAACTCCCAATTTTGGGAAGATGTAGATGTTCGTCAATTTTTTAAATGTTTTTCTAATAATAATTTTGTAATTTCGTTTAATTCATAATTTTAATAAATTTTACCCCAGGGTAAGTTGTCAAGGTTAATTATAAGATTGTTGCTACTTTCTTGTTATATTTTTTGTATGCCTGACGATGGCTAACAGCCGAAACTAGTTGCCGTTGATTGTTCAATTTTCTATCCTGATTATATGTGGTACCGACATTGATTAGTTTTATTTATTACTTTGAAAGGAATAAAGAGTCCTTAATGTTACTATTAGTAAAAAACATCTGATCCATAGAAAAATAGAAACTGTTTTTATTATTACACATTCTACAATATCATTAACGTTATTTTTCCTAAACTAGCTCTGACAAATAGTAACAAAGCCAACAAAACACGAGATTATTGACCCGAGCAGTCAATTTCGATGACACAGAGAGAATCTACGTATTGTTCGGTAAAAAAAATTGAACAGAGACAAATTCCCTCAAAACTTAATGTTACATATATCTGATCATACTGAATCTAGCGTAGACTTTTAAAACGATTAATCATATACTATATCACCTAGGCAAATCTGAATTTGTAGAAAATTAATGTTTTAGAAATCGGCTCGAGTTTGGACACCTCTGATTTAATCTTGTGTTTCTATCCTATTCCTTTCAAACTAGTAACTTTTTTATCTATATGTATAACGGTCGTCCTAATTTACAAAAAAGAAACACTTTATGGCGGATTTTCCTAAGCAACGTATCTAATAAACAGTGTGAACTGAGCATTTCTGTTTTCTACGAGAACGTTTAAAAAAAGTGAGAAGGTTTGGAAATATAACTCAAATTCTAACATCAATACTAATTTTTTTTTTCTTCTTGTTTTATCTTTATCCCACGATTTGGTTCGGCAGCTTTTGTGGTCTTGTACCTAAATTTCGCTGGCAACTGGTCTCTTTTTAATTTCGTATTCCAAGAGATCAACAGTGATTTCACTAATTTTTTTGGGCGTTTCGTGGTTTTCAGATTGGGGTCTGTGAAAAGAGAAAGCGACAATTGAACTTGTTCGAGGTGTCACGAATCAGGTATTAAAAAATTGAAATTATCATTATATGATGGCAAATCGGTACGAATCATTATTGATTGGATATGTTGTTTTGCTTCAAGTAATATTCATTAACCGATGCGTTAAAGGTTAATCGGAATCAATTTTTGGATGGATTTCACATTGCATTTATTTTGTAACTCGGAATTTAGGGCTTTAATTCACTTAAATTAAGTGAAAAAAGAAATAACATGCTCAAAATTTAAGAGTGATTAGAAAAGGCCCTATTGAAAAATGTTAATAAAATCTAATAAAAAATCGGGGGCTAATATTTCCAAATCAGTGCAATTTATGTAAAAGTTTTATATGAACTACTTATTTTATTTTGACTCTAATGCATTGAATTGATTCCATAGATTTGATTCTTTGCACTAAGCTCCATTCAATCAAATCTACTTTTAAAATCACCCTGTTTCTCCGAAACTAATCATACGATTTGATTATGGTCCATTTAAAGTGTTGCCGACAGGTCATGATCTACAACATACTAGAGTTTCATTAAATTCCGCAATAAACCAAAATGGTATTCCGTGCAGGGTCCTTTCAATATTAAGAACGAAAAGAAAAGGTGTTTTTTTATTTGGATCAAAGAAAAACACAGAAAGAAAGTTGAAAATGCTCGTCAATATTTATTATTTTTATTGAAAAAGAATTCGTGAATCATGTATTCTATTAAGGGTTTTACAGAGTGGTCATTTTGAAAGATTTTCAGTACTTTATTGATAACAAAAGAGAGCATCAAACTTTCATCTGATGAAGACAAAAGGTTGAGACACAAAAAAAAGTAGTAAACATTTAAATGTAACGGTTCTCTCTATAAACAAAGTAAAGATTTATTACAGCTTTACTATAGAAATTCACCAGTTTGATTTTATTTTAAGAATTTGATTTGAGTTTGGTTTGAAATCAAATCAAACTCAAATCAAGCCTATCAGTGCTGTGAATCAAATCAAAACAAACTATAAAATATTAAAGTTTGAAATATCAAATATTTTGATCAAATTAGTTTGAAAGTTAGAATAGTTAAAGCGTTAGTTGGTTCACAAATATTTTATTAGTGTAGTAGTATAATAGAGTTGATTTCAAACCAAACTGTTTGATTTGATGCATTTCTAAGCATTTCTGACATTTTTTTTTACATTTTACAGGATAAACTGAAGTGTACAAATTCTAATAGTAAACTAAATAAGCAAACAAGACCTAAAATTTCTCCTTGCCTTTACGCTGATCGGTTCGATGAGATTCGATCGCAGCCTAAGGTGATATTCTCGAGCTGAGAAAGTGTATTTGACCTCTTAAATTGTGTTGTTTTGAGTTGACTGAAAAACTGGACTCATAAACCAACGAAAGTATGTTCTACAACTCTGGTTCAGAAGTGGACATTGCCATCTTTATAAGACGAAATAAGACTGGAGCTTCGGTCTCTCTCAACGGTATATCGGGAGATTTTTTTGTGAAAAGAGAAAGTTTCGAGATTAAAAGGTATGGCTTGTTTTTTGCCCTTCGATTAAAGTGGAAAGGTTTATACTGTGGGTACTTTCAGTAATTATTCGGTCTTTTCATTTTAATTATCAATTTTAATAACTATAGATTATAAGAAATAAGGAAAACTTCGATTAAGATGAGAAAGAGGTGGCTGAAAAGGTTGATAAATCCGCATTTTCCACTTCCTTTGATGAAATAATTCGCGCGCTATTCTTAATAAATAGTAAGCCGTGTAAACAATGACCTATTTACCTAATTGGTGCAATATTGCTTCAAGAGAACAAGATCTGGTTAAGTGAATTACCGCGGCTATTGGATATGAGGAAATATCTGCTGTTGTGGGAGTTCTAGAACATTGTTGACAATGGGTCTAAATATCTAAATAGGGAAGAATCGATTAAAGACGACGCTCATACACTAATGATGGTTGTTAAGCGAGAAAATAAAAAGTTAAAAAAATGTTGTAAAATGTCGTAAAAATCTAAAACTTTGATGAATAGTGAAGAACAACTTGCCGAAATATTAATGGAAATTATTAATTGTGGGAAAGGGGTATTTCTGGAAAAGAAAATCAGTCGCCCTGGAATGAGAAAGGACTGATCTGGAAGAAAGCAAGAATCGCTGCTTTAGACAACAATAAATAGTAAAAAGGTACAATTAATAATAACAATCTTTTTTTACATATAACTATTTTCTTTTAAGAAGTGTCACCCACGTTGATTCGGTCAGGTGCAGACGTAACATTAAAACCTATAATTCGGGAATCCACCTTCAACATTTTCGATTTTTTATTTTTCTTGTTTTTGGACTTGACCTCTTGGAATTCAGTACTACATATGTTGCAAGGATGGGGTCATAGCTGGAGCCGGGGAACACATATCGTATTTGTGAGTATTGTTTCTGGATTTAAAGGAACGCCGTTTTTCCATTTAAAGCGAACTGGTGTGTTGAATTGCTGTCGCCTAAATATTCCTTACAGTATTCCTTAACGTCAAACGCTGATTCTATATCCCGCAGGAAAGTTACAAAAGTAGGAATATCTACATTAGTTGTAGCACCAATTCATAAATTCGTCTGGAGATGGGCCACTATTATTATTATTATTATTATTATTGTGATTTGGTTTATTCGTTTCATCTTTCTTTGTCGATTTGGTATTTTTAACGAGTTTTTGCGTTTGAGGTTACGTAGACGTACTAAAGTTATTTGCAGAATTACTTATAGTTACAGTGTACGGTTTAGTTTCTCACTGTATACTAGAAGAATCATCCCAAAACCCACCTGAACTCGACCAATTAGCCGAGGAAGAGGCCCTTGTAAAATTTTGGCTGCTCCAAATACTGGTACCAGTATTATTGGTCACTGGTATAGGTTCTTTTTGAAGTCTAGACTCACCAGCTTGCTTTAAAAGTTTTTCCTGCTCTTCAGCTTGTATTTCAGCCAGGGATTTGACTTTTCTAGTTTCAACATGTTTTTTTGCCCAATTAAATTGGGGCACAGGTGCTTTTTTTCTTGCTGCAACTGCTGCTGATGTTCTTTTTCCTGTAGCCTCTGTACATGCAAAGCCGCATCTAATGCTCTCTTCTCCCTCTCTGCTTTATGAATTTCAGCAAGACTTAAACTCATGTTAGAAGTAGCCTGAGAACAAGGTGCAACTTTAGCTAATCTTTGTTGTTCCTGTTGCAATCTCTTTTCTTCTTCCTGTCTTCTTGCTTCTTTCTCTCTAACTTCTCGTCTAATCTTTTCATCATCTACTTTCTTTTGTTCCTCAGCTCTCTTTCTGGCTTCTTCTTCTAGCTTTCTCTGTTCTTTGAGTCTTCGTTTCTTTTCTAATTCGCTAAGTATCTTATCTTCAGCTTCGTTCTTAGCTTTTTCCAATTCCCTTTGGATTCGTTGATCTTCCTTTTTCCTCTTTTCCTCGAGTGCTTTCTTCTCAGCTTCTAATCTCTTTATGTCCTGCTTTCGCTTTTCTTCTGCTTCTTTTTTTGTTTGTTTCTCCTCTAGTTCTTTCTTCTTCCTTGATTCTTTAGCAAAAGCTTCTTCTTTCAGCTTTTGTTCTATAAAATTTTTGTAATTCTTCTTTGACAATAAAGCATCTCTTTCTCTCTCTCTCATACGGAAAATATTGTATTATTTATGGACTTAATGAAAAGTAAATTAATATTTTCTATAAAACACAAAAAAATGCAATAACATGGGAATAAAAAAGTTATTAAGGTAAAAATAATTTAATGATGCATAAAAAGCAGTTTTACTGGGAAGACGTTAGAAAAATTACTGGTCATAAAAGCCATATATTTATTTGTTTCTATTATTCATTACCTCATTTTCCCTTCTTATACAGTTTATATTTATAATCCGAAAGCAGAATAAAAAGGGGTCATGTCTAGGTGAAGAAGAGACGTAAAACCTATAAAAAAAGCGTGAGTAACTTCATCACATATCGTCACAACCATTAAACAAACGGTGTGCAAAAATAAAAGTAAGAGTGCGGTTAAAGAAAATGACTATTAATTGGACAGCCGGTATGACACGCCGGGTTACCGCGAACAGACCAGATATGTGACATATTTGAAGTGCTTCGCTCTGAACTGACACTGGTAATAAGGACATTAATAGACCCAATGGACTGACGACCATGTTATACTACTTGTGATGAACGTCGATCACTCTCTGTGTTCGCGACTTTTAGTTTTTTTCCACTTTTGTACAGTTAACGTCTATGATGTATGGTGAACTTGCATGGTCGAGTACTCGAATGCCATTTTTCACTACACTCTCTTGAGAATGTTAATAATGGTTTTGTTTATGTTAGGATGTTTTTAAAAATTAAATAGTTATTCCGCGCATGGAATGAAGAACTACTGCCATAATTTTTTTATTTACATTTTTACTGACATGCAATTCAGGATGTCCCTGAAGTAGATGGTAATATTTAGGACAGACTGCAATTGCGCGCAGCGGTCAGGGTTCTCAACAGGGTGTCCTAAGCCCATGGTGCATGTCTTTAAGAAGGTATACTGTGATTGCGCGCAAAGTCTGAAACTATAGTAAACGGAAGTTTTATTTACTTCTTATATGTTTGAACGGAAAATTTACTAATTTTAAATAATTAAGATAATAAAAAGTGGGTACTTCTTCTAAAATCATACATATATTTCATTTGAACATGATTTGTAATATATAGTTTTTACAAATTCTATTCTGGATATTTCTTTATTTTTAAATTTACCTATCAAGTTTGTTAAGTACATATTTTAATTTTTTTTCGTAATTAATATTTTTAATATTTTTTTGTAAATGCACATAAGTTCCTATTTGAACATTTTTCAATTCATTTAAAAAGACAAAAATATTAGGATGCGGAGAATAAAATCTTTTATTAAAGTGGCTATGAAAAGATTCACAGGCGTTGTAGGGTCTCGGCTTGGGCTACATGAAGCCCACATCTCTGGAGGAAATCTCGCAGATTCAGAAATATAATTCTCCGTTAAATAATCTTAGAAGGACGCTAGACGTGTATCGTTGGGGGCTTCAGCAATCAATTCTTCAACGAAGCATTCCGAAACATCAGCACTGTCTAAATATATAAGGCCGAAAGACCAGTGTAACCATTTCCCAAACTCACTGTCCTTGTCGGAATACTCTCTTTTGAGTCCAACATTCTGTATTTTCCTCAGCCAAGCTTGGCTGATGTAGAATCTGCAGCCAGTTATCTGTAGCTGAGGCCAAACGTTTCGGCTTGCTTTGTGAATAGCTTCTTCGAAATCACACACAATTTCACTGGGATCAAATGTCAAATTCTTGCTATCACAAACAGATATTACAGATCTGAACACTTGCTCATAAGCTTCTGTCTTTTTATTTTTTATAAGTGCAAAAACTAACGGCACATAATGTATATTACGAAAATGGATTACGTTTTCTAAAGAATTTGGATTACCTGCCTTAATCCTTCCGTTGCGCGCAATCACATATCCAAATTTCAGTATCCCAGGAGGTATTTGACCGCTGCGCGCAATCACAATATACCGAATATTTACAGATTGTAGAACGGATTAAAAGAACATTCGTATTTAGAAATATTTGGCTATAAAAGGTCAGGCCATAGAAATAGAATTTTCGCCAATAAACCAAATGAATTTTTGACACATTCTTTAGAAAATAATTGCTTTTAATTCTACATTATTAGATTATTAGATATCAACTAATTATTATTTCAGGACAGAGATGCACGGCCCGTTACAATATCAATAATTTAAATAATATGCATTGGTGGCTTAGTAATTGTTCTAAAAATTAAAATACTTCTGTTTGGTATTGATAACTGATGGCACTGTCAAGGCCGTAGCCAGAAAACAATTTCGGAGGGGGGGTTTGGTTTGGTGGGCCAGTCCCAAGTAGCATTCTTCGAGGACGGAACGTGGCGGCCACTACTTTAGAAACTTTATAGTGTATTGCCAAAGTCTTTGCCACGTAATAGAAACGGTTCTATAACATGGGCGGTGACTAAAATGAGGAACACCTTCTTGGTGGCAACTCCGTGGTGGTGTGGTGGTCGACACTAAACACGAAACTTTGTTCACTGCGCATGTGTTTTTGATTTGTAGCTCGTTCTCTGTCCTGCATATTATTTCTTTCATTTTCCTTGCATTTTCTCTAACCTGAATAACTGTTAACTTAAGTAGGTACGTACTGAATAATAATTAGGTATAATTATTATATTATTATGGAAATACAAGAATATTGGTTTAACAATACTAAATAAAGGCAAAAAGTTGGAACGATTGAAAATTTACTGTCAAATATAGGCTCGAAATATGGGCACGCCTCATTGGAATACTTTATAATTTAAGAAAAATCTTAAAATCTGTTTCAAACTGTGTTTTTTTATCAATCTTTGTTATTAAAAGCATTAATTATGTATGGAAATGTAGTAAATTTGAAGCTGTATTGACGAAAAAAGTTTTTTAAATAATGCGTTCATTTTTCTCATCATGGCGATCTCAAAAATGGCTGCAAATTTCTGTGTTTACAAAATAAAACTTTAATGTGATTTTTGTATGGCAAAAACGTGGCGAGAATTACTGCAATCGTATAATCAAGTGCCGCCACTTTAAAAGTATATTAATAGTTCCCAAAACGACACTAAAACTATCACGCCCACTTTAACATCACTGCCACTTGTAAGTGGTATTTAAGTGATATGGTTTGGTGGCCGTAACTATTATTTTCCACTTTAATGTTTCTGCAACTTTGAAGTAGTCTCGCTTAGTTCTTATAACATTTCAAACACCTTTAATGGCACCAAAATATTATAAAACTATTAAGTGGCTCCCAGCGGTGAACTTTACGTGACTACAACTAGGCATAAATAAAATGAAGTTATTCTTACTGTGTAGGGGTAGACTTAGTGATTATTACGTAATAGCCACCCAATTGAAGTTGCGATATCAGTTTCTGTCACTATTATTCTACTTGGGGTAGAAAAACATACTACTTAGTACTTACTAAAGAAATATGTTATATTTTTCATTTCAGGGGGGGGGGGCTATCCCCCTTGATCCCCCTGGCTACGGCCTTGGACACTGTTATCAAATAGCATCTTTTTACAGGATAGATTAAATAAAATAGTACTTGTAATTATTAATTTATGTATTTATAAAAATCCGTTAATTTCAAACTACTTGATGTAGAAGTTTAAGATTTAAAACATACGTAAAGAAGATCTAGAAATATATTTGACATACCTGCCTTCATAAATCCACCAATTTGAAACTACTCGAGATAGAAGTTCAAAATTTGGTACAGATATGTATAAAAGTTTTTGTGCAGACCGAATATTCTATTCGCTGTTTTTCACTTGGCGAAGTCTCAAAAATATTAACACTGTATACTTTAAGATTGTGTGATTTCAAGAATACATAATTTCTGTTAACATCAATCATGATAAATCTGTTAGTTGTCTTAAAAGCTAAACATAATATTAGATGAATGTAAATGGCCCAGCAATTGCAACAAAATCTCACGGAAATATGGGTCATGATATGCATTAAAAAGCAAATAACACTTGGCAGAAATGAAAGTTATATTAGCAGGTGGTATGGGCAGAACGAGTTTGCAAATCATAATTTAACAAATGTATTGTGATTAATTCGATATAATACGGGGGCGAACCCAAAACTTTCTACGGCCATTAAAAAAATGTGGCAAGAAGTTTCTTAAATTTCTTTTCGGTATATTATCCTATAGAAAATAATGTGTGTAAAAGTTGTCTTTATAACAACAAAACTGATCGTATATAAAACTATATTCAAACTAACAAAAATCGGATGCGAAAGGTTGATACATACACAATAACAAAAGAGTCACGGGTCACCAGAATAAAATTCTTATGAGACATTAAAGGCATACCACAGAAAGACCGAATACAACACGAAGTGGTCAGAGAAGAAGTCGAACTAATCAAGAAGAGTATAGAATTAACTAAGGTTGTTCGGCCAGTTAACAAGAATTGAAGAAGGTGTGACAAAGATGAGAGTAATACAGAAAAGTTTAAGAGGTAAAAATGCAAACATAAGATGACGTAAAGCGGAGATTCTAAAGAAGATGAGGAAGAGGAAAGTGGGGAATGAGCTAGCACATGTTATTTACGTATAAGTAAAATACTTTATCACGTAGTAGTATAATAAGGCTTATAACCATCGAATAGGAAAAATTAATCAGCGACATATGATATTGCTTGGATTTCAGGTACTGCGTAAAAGTGTGAATCAAAGGAACCCATTGACATTAAACCTACTAAAACAAAACAAGCTTCTCTTCCATTGACGCGATTTCTTCGTACGTGAACGTATATTCTATCCACCGGTTTGTCACTTATTTGGGACGTTGCATTATTTACTGATAAAAGAAGTTTTATCGCAATATTTTGTAATCGTTGACGAAATCTTTCTCTGACTCCAAAAATAACTGCCAATAAAACTTGAAATTCCTTATTGAAGAGAAAAATTGCCTTAGAGAGGTTAATAAATTTTGATGAGCCAATTTATTTTAACGAAACGTCTCTACGGTTTCTGTTTTTAGTATTTTTTACGAATGGAATGTGACCCACAGTCGTATATTTCTGGTTAATTAATAAAAATGAATTAAAATTTAATATAAGCCTAATTAGGTAAAACAGAGTTGACAAAAAATTGATTGTTTTGTTGTTGTTTGTTAATTTTAACATCTCTTTTCTGACCTAATGGCATAAACTGGACAGGACCTACAGCTTATCGTGGGCTCTAAACCACGGTCCTCAATCACCTTAAATCCAGGACTATGCCTTCGTCATGCAGGTGATCTACCGACTAACAAGTGTGTAATTGTGTCACCAACCCCTATCAGTTCCACGAGATATCCGATCTCATCCGGCCTATTTACCGGCGTGAATGAAACTGTGTATGACACAAATACATTTTTGCAGTTACCCAAAGTCTTATCTGACTTTAATTCCACTTGAATACGGCAGGATTCGAACCTACTCCCCGAACACTGACCAAGCTGAATCGGCAGACGCCTTACCAACTAGGCCACCGTGCCCGGTGACAAAAAATTGATAATAAATTGAATGGTCGTATCTTATTTGCGTGGTTTATGAGTATAAATTGACATTGCCAACGATGTAAAGTCACACGTTTGTAAAATTTTGTACTTATTAAAAATTGTGTAAAATATGTTGTTTGTCACTTAACGTCAATTATTAAATAGTAAAGTTAGATGTGCAAAACCCTATATTTTTTTAATGCGTATTAGGGAGAGCTTCTAACTGAAGAAAAATATACAGGGTGTTCCATTTGAAAAAATTAAGTTATTGCCATTTGAAAACTAGACTATTGGCACGCCATCGGCAAACACCCTGTGCAACAGGTGAAGATGTTGACTGATTATTGTGATAGGTGCATGTTTCATTTACATCATAGTAGCTTTTTTGAGGAATTTTTTAAAAAATGTGGTTTTTGTGCTAATATTTCTGAAGTGCTGTTTTTTCATTAAATCTGCTTAAAATAGGAATAACTTGTCAACGCCGCGTCGGATTTACAAATACAAAAAACTACCGTAAATCTAATATTAAGTAGAATCAGAAGACATAATCGTATACAGGGTGTTCAATTTAAAAAAACCAAATTAATTTTCATTCCACAAAAATTAGCCACATACATCAAAATATTTTAAAATTGTAGTCCTAGTGACACTGTCTACCCCTACAAAAAATCTTGTTGATATCTCTTTTAGTTTCGGTGCTAGAGAAGAAGTAGAAATAATTGGCGCACCCTGTATATAGAATTTATTTAAACTTACAGTTATTGAACGTACAATTGTATACAAATATATTGATCATCTATTATAAACTAAAAATATTTCATGTGCGGGGGAGGGAGGGCTATTATTATTTGCCGTGGCGCTCTGGGGCGACTTACTGATGATTGATGACGCATTTGCTTTACAGTTGTGGGAAAACCCAGAAAAACCTCACAACACCATCATCGACAACGATAGACTCCCCGGGATTGAAATCTTTGAAGCGCAATCTAACATCAAAGTAATTAATGTTAGGTACGCTACAAATCATGCCCAGAAGTAGGCAATGAAAATTTTTATTTAATAAAAAAGGTTTCATTTTCCATTTTTTAATTGAAGAAAAATAAAAGTATCTCTGCTCTAAAACAAAAGTATTAAATTATTAATTTTCATTATTTATATTATGATTTATCGCAACCAAAAGATGTGATTGTCATTCAGAGAATATTTATTTGTTTTAAGTATTTTGAATAAGCGCCTGTGATTGGCTAACGGAGCGACGACTTACGGAACACCTTGTGTTTATATACACACACTACTAGAAATCTGAATACCGATCTTAAGAGCTTCCCGGTTCTTGTTGTTGATACCTGCTATTATCTAACCTCTTATTTACCCTCGAGGAGGCGCATCGCTTCATGCGATCTACTGACCTGTTTGGCGTGATCAAACTGCGGATTATTGTTATCTGACATTTATGAACTTTAAATAGGGTCTCTAGGAGTACAAACAGTCGCACTCGGTCGAAGAAAGTAAGGAGGAAGACCTTTGAACACGAAACGGTATCAGGTAGGTTATCACGACAATGGATATTTTCTTAAACTGCGATTAAATCTTCAAGGTATAATTTTACAGCAATCATGATGATGCGGTAACTTAAAATAAAATCGAATTCTACATTTAATAACAACAATAATAAATGTTTTTATTCACTGTTAAACTTTACTGATCCATTTTGGATTTAGCGAGTATTTAAAAATTTAAAAGTTGTTAAGGATATTCATATCACAAAATGTCAAAATCTAAACTGAAGTTGGAGATGTTTTTGAAACTAGAACGAACATCAAGTAAGTATGTACTGGCAATAAATGAAAACAAGTCTAGGTATGTAGTATAGTGTAGAATATTTCTTTCAATACCTTAATGAGTTCTAATTGGTTATGCAGTGTGTCCCAAAAACTTTTGTGCAAATGGAAAAAGTTTTGCATGACTTGTATATCCATAATATTTAGAGTTCATTAAAATTGTTATTAAGTAACAAAATAATATGCATATTTGTATAGCCTTCTCTTCTCTCAACAAGGCCATACAAAGTGGGGATCTCCAAATAAATATTTAACTTGTAAATATTGATTTTAAATTTCGCGCCAAAATTTTCCTAACCCAACGAAATAGTACAAACTACTCGATCATTCTAACTGTTTAATGGACCAGGTTTTAATATTTTTATAGTGCATTGTATCATATGCCAGCTATTACGTAAAACCACTTTGAAACGGCGTGAACCACCTTCGTGGGTCAAAATCCTGTGTCCCGACGGGGGGCCATACCTGTTGAAAGATATCCTTGAAATGCATAAATTTCCTATTGGATTTAATCCAAACAATACAACTACTTACCTTACTGTTTGAAAAGGTGAAACGGTGTGTTGTTATGGTCTAAGGCTATTGTAAAACGAGTGGAATGTGTTTGTGAGAAAATTATTAAGAATTTATTTATGAGATGGATGACTGTGGATTACAGTGACCATTGATATATGACAAGGAGAAATTGTTGTATCGTTGTTAAGGCAAATGTGAGCTGTAGTTGGTTTTTTAATAGGATATTTTGCGAATGACAAGCTAGACTAGCCAGTTATTTTATTTACCATTAAGTAATTGCGGCGTCATGAGCACAAAGCAGTATGTGACAAAATTTACAGTGCTTATTCGAATTAGAACATCAACATCTACTGACTCACGAAGCTTAAAACCCAATAAATGGTTTAAATTTTTAAAAGGATAGCGTATTTGCATATTATAACAGAATTTACACTTCGTCATAAATGAAGTTTTCATAATAATATTATCATAAGAAACGTCACAAAAATATGTTGGCAACAGATTCTTCAGACAAAATCTATTTCTCTGTTCTATGTTGCTATTATATCTTGCGAAATTTTAAATTAAAAAACATTTTTTATATTCATAAAGAAGAACATTTAAAATAACATACCACTATGAATATATGGTAGTTATTATAAACAATTGTTGTTTGAGTTGCCACCAATAAAGTTTTAATTATCCTGAAATTTCTTGTAGATTAGTCTTACATATTACAATCTGAGTTACTTCATGGAACATTATAATTCACATTTCATTTAAACTTTGCAATTAGTCTTCTTAATATTCATTAGTATACGTGCTTTTCTGAGAGGAAGTATTTAATATTTGTCTAAATACTCATGTAGTAAAAATAAGTAATTCAGTCGTGAGCTAAGCAGCCTTTCACAAACATTACAGGCAATTCGATTTTCGTTCGAGTGGCAGTGCAAAAAAGTTGTTGTAATGCCACCGAAAGATCATTTTGGGGAAAAATAGTATCAGAAAAAAGGTACCTACATGAGATTTTTAAATTTGGATACAATTATTCATGTCATTGAAGAGGATCTCGATTTACCTGAATGTTATGAAAAATCGGGCGCACTCGAACTGCGGACACGCATGTGACAGGTATAAAGGTAATAAAAAAGCGATATAATCCCCAACCCGAACTGCAGAAATGTTGTATTTATTGATTTGGGCAATTTATTATAAAAATAAAATATTTTGGAAAAAACCAAAAGTGTTTTGTGACAATTTAAAAATTGTTACTTCCTAAGGATCTAACGTTATTCTAAGAAGATTCTTAAATTGCAAAAATTCCTAATTACCTCTAACATTATTTAAAGAATATTGTTAAAATTAAAATATTAGCAAACTTTAAGTTTAATTAATTAATTAAAGCGGTTCGACTATCAATTCTTGTTATTCATATTATATATATTATATATGTATAAAAATTGCAGTTTACGCAAATGTTAAGTGAAAGAGGCAACCCTTTTATTATTTACGAAAAATTCAAGTTTCGTAGATTTCGCGAACTTAAAACTACTGGTGAATGGCTGTGGTGTTGTACAAATAAAAAATGCGTTGCAAAAGTAAATACCATAGGTGAAAACCTGGTCTTTTCAAGACAAAGTGGTGCTCATCATCAATTTTAAGTGAAGATCTTTTGCAAAGACAAAAAATGAATAAAACGGTAAAGCGAAAAGAAGTAGATGAGTTGTCTGAAAGACATTCTAAATTAATTCATCGGGAATTAGTATGACTTTGTCAAGTATGTCTCCTACAAATTTAGTAGTATTGTTTCATTGTAATCGTTATTAAATAAAATTAAATTTTAAATTTCATCTAGTCATGTTTTTTTTCCTTTCCAAATATTTTGTTGTCCGCAGTTCGGGTGTCGGATTATAGGACCCCCAGGTCAAAATATTTTGTTGTCCGCAGTTCGGGTGCCGGAAAAATCTTAACTTCAAATGGCAGAAGACAAACCAGAAATCAGTTTCCATTCCGTAAGAATTTTGCAATAATAATGGACAAAGCAATGGCTATTTCAAAAAGAGAAAACTTCAATGAGGTCATAATGATATTTAACGTTCTCTACCTTTAACTTTTCTGTTGTCTCAAGAGCCAATAGGAGGTTGTCAGAAGTAGAAGATAATTTTTAATATTTCTCTACACCATCATTTTACTTTAGTTTTTTGAACTTTATTCAATAAAGATTCAGCTGTGAATTTAACAACATTTTCTAAACAAAAAAAGTAAAGAGCACGAATCTAATTTTAGAAAAATAGAGATCTTAAAATTGATCAGAAGTCGAACGAAATTCCAACGGTTAACGCATATTACCGTAACGAAAAATAAGTAAAATGATCCTTTATATTCAGAGACAACCCTATTCTATGTACATAACACAGCAAAAAGAACAAAGTAAACAGTTATCCATTATACTCCGAAGTTGTCGACATCATCGATCCATCGGTATTAATGGATTTTTTAAAATCTAATCAGGAAGCTGCGATTTCTTCAGCCAATAACGAGGATATTCAAAAATTCAATAGCATTTTTTTAAAGACGAGAGACCGTTGGAAGAATATTGGTTTACTTTAATCGGAACAGGTTTATAAATTAATTGTTTTTCTTACAATGAATTTAGGCTCCAAAGAATCAGAGAAAATGTTGACTTATATTAAACAATATACAGTGCATTAAATTTTTGTTAACCAGAATAAATGTAAATTTAATAAAGTTTATCTCAAAAAAATAGTTCAGTGTGGGTGTGTTGAAAAAATAAGCAGTAAGAAATTTTTTTAACGACTGATTATGCATTAATATTATTTGCAGAAACCACTATGAGTTACAGCCATAAATATTTGAAAGATTTTAATGTCTCTAACGTTGTTTGGACATTTAGATTTCTGTTCACCTATGAATTCACTATTTGCTTATTTGTTGGAAATTGCACAATTATACAATACAGTCTATAACTGTGTAAAGAGTAAGTAAAGAACAGATCGCATTTTTTATAATTAAAGTAATTATTCATACTTAAAAATTAAAATTAAATAACTGAACTGTCAATAACATAATAACAGACAAACAAGTTCAGAAACAAATAATGTTAGCACGTTAATAAATTCTCCACAACCAACTTTTTGGAGTGGAGCCTAAATGAAAAATTACTATGCATAATTGAATAGCTATTAATATATTTTGAGTACCTAAATTAATATTTCTTTTGGCACAAGCGAGATCATAGATAGTTTGAATAAGTACTAGAGCACCATAGTTTACGTAAGAAGCAATTTCACCATTTTAAAATGCATTGCAAAGTCTTGATTTTTAAATGCTAGAGCAAAAACTTTCACTAATTCCCGTGGATTAAAAAGAAAATTAAATATATCAATTACTCACCAAACAAAGTCTGGATTTGACAGATTCGCTGCACTCTATTTTTTAGAGCAAAATATTTTACAATATATAAAAATTAGATCTGAGCAGAATCGTACTTAAAAAACTCGTATGATGAAAGAACAATATACTGTCTATGTTAGTTAATGTATTAATTACCCAGTAAATGACTGAAATGCATATATAATGGTTGTTTCTGATACAGTGATTACCCTCCTATTCATTCATAAGTCACGATAAGTTGATTAGTACAATATAAAACATTTTTCCAGTTAGTTGTGCATGAAGCTACAACAACTTGTTTCAGAGAATTAAAAATGGTTTAATTCGGGTAAAGGAGATAATTTGTTTTAGTGATACGGTGTGAACAGTAATTAACTAAGGTTTCAAACCATGAATTGATGATTTTTGTATAATTTTTACAGAATACAGTGCATATTATATCAACATTGGATACTAGGACATACGGCAACAAAATCGTACCTATTCTTAGTACCTGAATTCCCAAAGAAAGCATCTAAAAATGAATAACGAGGAAGATACTCATATTTTGAGAATTTATGCCGCTTATAGTTTATAAAATCCTACCTTTAAAATGCAGCGTCCTTGAAGTTCATTTTCAGCCACAGAAACATTGTAGAAACTCTGATCGAAGATGGGTTCGTTGTCGTTCACATCATGTATAGTCACTAACACTGTCGCCGAAGCTGACAACGGAGGAAAGCCATTGTCAGTAGCCACCACCGTCAATTTAGGCACTGGATCAGTTTCACAATCCACATGAACCCGCGTAGTCACTAAACCACTTCGAGGATCGATTCGAAACCACCCGGAATGAGTATCTGGAGTATCCAAGAGAGAATAAGTTATCGCACTATTATTGCCCTCGTCTTTATCGTCGGCTAAAACCTGTAAAACGGATGTACCGGGATCTGAGACTTCCATGACATTGGCGTGGTAGACCTCGTGGTCAAAAACTGGTGCGTTATCGTTTATGTCAGTAACTCGAAGATCAATTGTTCTTGTGGCATGAAGAGGAGGTGTACCGTTATCGGTAGCTTCGACGTTAAGAGTATAATTAGGCTTCAGTTCTCTGTCCAATGGTAATGAAACTATCACCAAATATATGATGTTATCCCTTGTTGTTAAACCAAAATGGCCATCTCCTCCAGTAAGCGTAACATTGACATTTGAATAATCTGTTTTAGAATCTGGATCGTGAACACTTATTCTCGCTACAAATTCCCCTGGTTGAGCAGATTCACTGATTTTAGGCGTAGCGTCATCACTAAGAAAAATTACGTTAATTGTCGGCTGGTTGTCGTTAACATCAGTTACTTTTATGGATACAAAGGCTGTGGATTCTAACGGTTGTAATCCATGGTCTTTGGCTACAATCACTAACTCATGTAGTTCTTTGATTTCGAAATCTAATGGTTTATTTACTGATATAAGACCGGTGGAAGCTTCGATACGAAACATATTATCCTTGTCGCTCTGCCTTCTATTAATCGAATACTCTAATTGTCCATTTTCATCCAAATCGGCATCGGTTGCGGTCACTCTTAAAACGCTAGTACCTACGGTAGCATTTTCTTGAATCGCAGCAAAATATCGGCTTTGGTTAAAAACGGGAGGATTGTCGTTAACATCTTGTATAGTAATATTAACAGTCATTTCTCCTCTAAGCGGTGGTGTGCCGCCATCTAGAGCTTCTATCACTAAGCTATAAGAAGCAGTGGTTTCTCTATCTAAAAACCCATTAATTTGGAGATCTAGGTACAGAACACCATCTCTTTCTCTATGAGATGACAGCCTAAAAGCGTTGTTAACATTTCCGGATATGATATTATACTTCTGTGTGTTGTAGATGTCAAGATCTAGGTCTCTAGCAGGATGTAGTGTTCTTTTAACATCGCGAGGTGTGTTCTCAGGAAACTCTATGTTCATAACTGGCATGGGAAACGTAGGAGCGTTATCATTTTCATCTAAAACCTTTACAATAACTTTAACGTTATCTCCACTCATTGGAATGGCAACCAATGAATAGCTAGCACGGGTTTCCCTATCTAGTGGTACTTTAGTTCTTATTTCTCCCGTTGTCTGATCTATTGACAAATCTGTATCGACAGCACTTCCCACAGGCACTATCAGATAAGGTGGACCGCTGTCTGGAGAAGCGCCATCGCCTATAAACCCGATTCTTATTCCTACGGGAGCTCCTTCGGATACTTCAAGGTCGCGGACATGTTCTGTTCCTGCTGCTGTCAGGGTCAGCAGGTTGGTCAGCCATACAACCGCTATTATAGGAATCATCTTCGTTATCGTTCACACATCCTGCAACAAAAAAATTAAATTATTTATATGTATTTATTGATTGTTTCTTGTAAAAATCCTGGAAACATTCGTAAATTCATAATTTTTTGTGGTGTGGTCCGAAAAAAAAAGACATTTCATATTTGTTAAATTTTTCCAGTTTTTTTTAGCAAATTTTACATATTTTGAAATCTCCACATTATTTTTAATGCTTAATGAGCTTCTCCAAAACATTGGGACCATAGAGTTGAAGTCTTATAAGATTTTGATTGTTCTTGTATTACATTTTCAGAAAATGTTGGGATTTTCTTACTTTCCCTCCATTCCATAAATTTTCTATAAGCCTATTAATACTTTTTTCTTGATTTTTTAGGCAAAAGGTTTAAAGTTTCATTCAATGCAATTTTAAAAATTTCTGGAGTTGTGTTTTCCATATATTCAACTTCTGAATCTGAATCATTGTCAATTCCGTCTCGAATTATTTTTGTAATGTTTACTAAAGGATTAGTCATTATAATATCTAAATTAAAATTATTATCTACTATTTTTTAAATAATAAATCACATGACACAAATTATATTTTAAATATCAAACGTCAAATAACCTGTCAACGAACGTATTGATTATTCTTGCAAAAAATTTGGAAAAATAAAACTTTTTTAAACCAACGAAAATTATTTTAGAGAACTTGATAACAAAATAAAATGTTTGTAATTAATTTAGTTTTTAAATTTGACAGAAATCGGCGTCTTTAGATAAGCTGGTAGAAAATAACTTTAAAACAATTAAACGAGAGGTTAATTAAGTTCAATATTTCATATCATAATAATTATAGGTTTCATAAAAGATATACCAGCAAAACCATTTGTTACCGATCATGATGAGGCAACTCCACATATCGTAAAAAATTAATAGATTATTGGTAGTGTCTAATTAACCTCGCCAACGATTTTCTTTACGATTTATTTATTAACAATATCAGCGAGTCTCATTTACCTCACATGTGGTTAGGTAGACACAACCGTACATAAAATCAACACCACTAAATGTGTCATCAAATTTTTAATTAGAATAAATGAAATATATATCTGAGAGCTTCTTAGTATCCTGATATAGATATACTAATAGTTATGAAACTCATTTGAATCGATAAATAAAAAAGTTGGATTATTAGCACATTTATCAAATATTGACAGCCAATTAAAAAATATTAGCACGTTGCTTAAATTAATGAAAAGGACAACGAGATATCAGACGCATTTCTCTGTAAGAGACCGATAGTTATTGGGATTTTGATTTAAACTATTGATCTGTTGATAGAATAAATTTTCTGCGAAACTAGTGGATAATGACCAACTCAAATCTTTGCTACGAGGCATATTTGGAAAGTAAGTACCGTTTTAAAAAAAAATAGTAAAACAATTTTTTTTCAAGCCAATTTTATTTTTACGTGAAAGAACTTACTTTCGCCTTATTTTTCAAAAAAACTATAGTTGCTTGAGTATGGTAAAATGATCCGAGCCTAGGGTGTCTTTAATAGTTGCTTAATCCAAATTCTGTACTAATTTTGCAGATGCAGATCTATTCAAGTATGTTCTCCAATATTCTAAAGTATAACATTTTGATATTCTTCTAATATACCCAAAATTTGTTTCCCCTTGTATCATTTTTCTGTATCTTCGTGATAAGTATTAAATTCTCCTTCAAGGATTGTATATGTATCAATAAGTTAAAAAATTTGATTCCAACTGCCGGTAAAGAGGGGAAAAATATTGAAACAATTTGAACCAAAAGACATTCTTGATTTAAAACAAAAAAAAAATATATATTACAGTCGGGCTCAAAGCCACATCTCTTATGGAATCCTGGGATGGGAAGGAGTATCAAAAACATATTTGCGTCCTCTTGAAGTCATCCAAAAAAGATTTTTGAGACTGATCATGCAGAAGGATGCTAGGTACCCAAGTGAATCATTATATTGATTCTGAAATACTAGATGTTAGACAGCTTTTATAAAAAAAATTAATCTGAACGTTTGTCCTATAATGTACAGATCGGTAGGACAAAAAATCTATGCATATTTGAGACCGAAATTGTATAATACCCATCCACTGTGCCTACAAAGTGAACATACGTTCAAAATTTAATAGACTGAAAAGAAAAATCCCATATTCATTAATACTCAATATTCAATGCACTATTTTCACCACCATTTATATCTATGTATTACTAGTTTTATATGTTTAATTATTGTTTTTACCTTTGCATCATATAACTATTTGTTTTATTATTTTATATTTGCATTTATAGATTTGCTTTTACATTTATGGTTTTATATTATATTAATTATACTTGTTATTTATTTATACTTATTACTGTACATTTCATTCTAGAATCCGCACAAGAATTCTTCTGGATCACCCCTTTTATTGTTCCACAATCTTTCAATTGTATGTTGTAGTTTTTATATATTGTAACTTTACTTTGGAGCAATAAATACTGAAATACTGAAATTTAAGCAACTTTTTTTTATTATTATTATTATAGATTTCTACACCGTAAAGTATAATACCATCTGAAAACTGAAATAAATAAGGTAATTTTTTATCTATTAAAATAGCTGTCGAGGTACAACCATTGATCCCATCTTTCCAATAAAGTGGTAACCTCTAATATAATACTGACTACCCTGTTTACCCACTCAATATTGTTTTCGGGAAGACATTTTCTTAAACTATAATTATTGGCTACTGGAAAACCACATTTTTAAAACCAGAAAAAGAAAAATTAACAAATTATTTTGAATAAAAAACACACAAATATTCACTGATGCTTCTAAATCGGAACAGGATGGGCTACTACTGTTTGCAATTGAATATTCCAAATAAATAAGACAATGTGCATCTTCACTGCAGAAGCAATTGGAGTATTTTTTGGAAATTAAGGAAACCAGATGAAAGATACCAATAATAGAAAAAAGCTTCATTTATTTGGGTATACTTAAATGATAATGACCAAGTAGATAAAAAATCAGAATACAGACCTATGTCACAAGATTATATACAAGCGAGAAAAAATACCCTAACCAAAACTGGGAAAGGTAATATCGACAAAATCATCAATCTAGCTATACAAACATATATCCCAAAATAACCATGGTACAAAGAATTTCAATATACAATCACTAGAATGAAGATAGGTCACGCATGTTACGCATATCATTTACAGAGAATAGGAATTTTAAATTCAAATTTGTGAACGGTAATAAAGAAGAAGATATAAATGATAATTTCCTAAGATGTCACAAATATAAAAATAAAAGTAAGGAAACGTTTAAAAACTCTTAGAAATAATAAGTTGAGAAAGTATTAATAAAATTTTAGATTGACAGTTCTTATTCTAATCAACACAGCCACAGTCTTACTCACTTTTACCAAAATCGTCATTTACTTAAATTCGATGTTATTTTAAACTCCAAAACTTTCATATTTTGGATCCCATTTTGAAGGTATTCCCGAAGTGGTAGGAGGGTCACATCAAACCCTAAGCTTACTTTTTGATGCTCTATCAAAATCTGAAGTCAACAATTTGTTCGGTGAAAATTATGCTATAGTCCAGTAACTGAAGGGACAAAGCTGTAGATAAGTCTGTCCAGATTTCCTTTGTGGTTAAATTTCTAGGTCTTGACGGTTGCTTCCAAGGGCGAAAAATTTCACCACGATTCCGACTTGGGAGAGGGCTGAAAATGGCCCCTAAAAATGGTTTCCCGCTAATATTCGCCTTATTTTTCAAAAAAACTATAGTTGCTTGAGTATGGTAAAATGATCCGAGCCTAGGGTGTCTTTAATAGTTGCGTAATCCAAATTCTGTACTAATTTTGCAGATGCAGATCTATTCAAGTATGTTCTCCAATATTCTAAAGTATAACATTTTGATATTCTTCTAATATACCCAAAATTTGTTTCCCCTTGTATCATTTTTCTGTATCTTCGTGATAAGTATTAAATTCTCCTTCAAGGATTGTATATGTATCAATAAGTTAAAAAATTTGATTCCAACTGCCGGTAAAGAGGGGAAAAATATTGAAACAATTTGAACCAAAAGACATTCTTGATTTAAAACAAAAAAAAAATATATACTACAGTCGGGCTCAAAGCCACATCTCTTATGGAATCCTGGGATGGGAAGGAGTATCAAAAACATATTTGCGTCCTCTTGAAGTCATCCAAAAAAGATTTTTGAGACTGATCATGCAGAAGGATGCTAGGTACCCAAGTGAATCATTATATTGATTCTGAAATACTAGATGTTAGACAGCTTTTATAAAAAAAATTAATCTGAACGTTTGTCCTATAATGTACAGATCGGTAGGACAAAAAATCTATGCATATTTGAGACCGAAATTGTATAATACCCATCCACTGTGCCTACAAAGTGAACATACGTTCAAAATTTAATAGACTGAAAAGAAAAATCCCATATTCATTAATACTCAATATTCAATGCACTATTTTCACCACCATTTATATCTATGTATTACTAGTTTTATATGTTTAATTATTGTTTTATCCTACAAACGTATATTTTTACCTTTGCATCATATAACTATTTGTTTTATTATTTTATATTTGCATTTATAGATTTGCTTTTACATTTATGGTTTTATATTATATTAATTATACTTGTTATTTATTTATACTTATTACTGTACATTTCATTCTAGAATCCGCACAAGAATTCTTCTGGATCACCCCTTTTATTGTTCCACAATCTTTCAATTGTATGTTGTAGTTTTTATATATTGTAACTTTACTTTGGAGCAATAAATACTGAAATACTGAAATTTAAGCAACTTTTTTTTTATTATTATTATTATGGATTTCTACACCGTAAAGTATAATACCATCTGAAAACTGAGTGTTGAAATAAATAAGGTAATTTTTTATCTATTAAAATAGCTGTCGAGGTACAACCGTTGATCCCATCTTTCCAATAAAGTGGTAACCTCTAATATAATACTGACTACCCTGTTTACCCACTAAGATGTCACAAATATAAAAATAAAAGTAAGGAAACGTTTAAAAACTCTTAGAAATAATAAGTTGAGAAAGTATTAATAAAATTTTAGATTGACAGTTCTTATTCTAATCAACACAGCCACAGTCTTACTCACTTTTACCAAAATCGTCATTTACTTAAATTCGATGTTATTTTAAACTCCAAAACTTTCATATTTTGGATCCCATTTTGAAGGTATTCCCGAAGTGGTAGGAGGGTCACATCAAACCCTAAGCTTACTTTTTGATGCTCTATCAAAATCTGAAGTCAACAATTTGTTCGGTGAAAATTATGCTATAGTCCAGTAACTGAAGGGACAAAGCTGTAGATAAGTCTGTCCAGATTTCCTTTGTGGTTAAATTTCTAGGTCTTGACGGTTGCTTCCAAGGGCGAAAAATTTCACCACGATTCCGACTTGGGAGAGGGCTGAAAATGGCCCCTAAAAATGGTTTCCCGCTAATATCTGCCACAGTATGCAAATTAGCCAATTTTTGTTTAGATAAAAAATTAAGATCTTATCATTATCTACAAAAATGGTCCCTATCATTTTTTTCGGGAATTCGATAGTTTTCGAGATAACCGGACCCAAAAGTCCCCTCATTTCAGCGCTGCTCTGCCTCTATAGGAATGCTGCTGTCAATGCATTAACTTGTAAACGGGCGGACGGATTGTTTCAGAACTCGGGCAAAAATTAATATTTTTTGATGATTCAAAGTTCATTGCAATGGGAAAACCCATAGTTATCGATCCATGTGCCTTTCCTGTCGAGAACATTGAAAAAAGTTGTCAAAGTTTATGTTTTCCCAATATTTTGGTACCATTTTTTATCCCATTTTTCTTAAATGGGATCTTGAGATGTCTCGAATGATCTCATAAATTTTTTTTCGGTATCTTTCTGACGTTTTAATAAAACATTGATTTGTTTATTTGCATTTTTCAGACGTTTTCGGACTTCTAGAAATCTTCGAAACAAGCACGAATTAAAAACTCATATTCCATTATATTGTTATTCAATGCACACCATTTTAAAGCTTACAGTGTCTACTTTTCGAATGTATTTTTTTATTTCGAATAAAGTTCCTCCATTCTCCAGAAATCGGGAAAATTGAGCACACCGAGCGGAAATTCAGTGAGAAACCTAACATATCTATTCAGTGCAAAAATTTGGGATTTTTCGAAGGCCGTTTTTGCAAAAAATATTCGTGTTTCGAAAAAAAATCGTAGAGACCATTTTTGTAGATAATTTTTTCAAACTTTAGGGGCCATTTTCAGCCCTCTCCCAAGTCGGAATCGTGGTGAAATTTTTCGCTCTTGGAAGCAACCTTCAACACCTAAGAATTAAGCCACAAAGTAAATCTGGACCGACTTATCTACAGCTTTGCATAAGTAAGAATGAATCCCAAATGTTTGCCAAAACAAATTATTAGTTAAAAAAGGTTTTAACTAGCAATTTCCCACAATAACGTATTTAATTAAGTCTCAAAATTTAGCACAGGTGCAGATCAATAAATAAATACAATCACGAATTTTTAATTTAGCTAATTTCTTACTTATCAACAAATTCGTATATGGTCTAAATCATTTAAATTATATGCTCGAAAATTTTATGTAAAACAATTACTTTTATAGGCTTCATGGAATTCAGCACTGAATAAATTCCAATTATTTTATTATTTACATTAATATTCTCGCCGTTGTTGATAATTAAAAACGTATAAAAATATTGAGAGACATTATTTAATTAATTTAATTTATATTGTTGTATAAAAAAATAACAGTGTAGAATGTCAATGAATGTGTAGAAATTATAATAATTTTTAAATTACGAATAAGTTTGTATTATATTTATTGGCCTATTATATTTTATTGTCATTAGATAAAAGTATTAAATTTTAAGTATGAGCGTTATTTAAAATAATTCCTTAAAACAATTGTCAAAATTTAATTTATACAATTTATTTATATAATTTATACACCGACCGAAACGCAATTTTGTAGATTTCTGCGGTTATATATTCCGAATTTTTTTCTAGACATTTTTAAACTATATAAAATTTTTCTAAACTATCTATTTTTGTGATTTTCTCTAAATGTTTCTTCCTAAATGAGATGCAAACTAGACATCTGGTATATGTTGATTTATCACTAGCATTTGATACTTTTGTCGCTAATTTTTAATGTCAAAATTAACATCATTTCAATTTCCAGTAAACTACTAAATTTTCCGACCAATAATTTGAACCATCAAATCCAATAATCTTTGCAAATAACATAAAAAAGAACCGCCCTTCACGCACACCACGTCGGTACCTACCCCAAAAGCCCAAATCCAAAAAAACACCGAAAATAACATCCCCAAAAAAGATAGACTTATAACCAGAACAAAAGCGCTACTATTCTCACTGAAAACATGCTCTGCAAGTTCTTCTTCGACCGATGGATGTGCGGCCTCTCTCTAAAAATGTTTGTAATGGTTCCCCAATTTACCAGATTCTTTGAAGTGCCGTTCTGAAACCTCAACAGCTTCAGGTGTTATTTGTAATAATCCCACAACAACACTCTAGTCAAAAAAACTAGATATTGGTACCATTAGTTGAATATTTTAGGTTATGTTTATGTTTTTTGATCGATTATGATTTACACCATTTAGAGTATTTACGCGCACATTTTTTAATCAAAATATTGCAGGATAAACTTGATTTTTAATGTTGTTTAAATAATTTCTAAGTAATTTTACTAGAAATTTTTTGCAGTTTATATTCTTTTCTTTATTATCTTTTGCAGAATCAATGTTTGTCAAAAGTGGTGGCTTTTAGTATTAGAAGCAAGTTTTTACAGCAGGAATAAGTCAAGTTGTTTATATTATCATTGAATTTACCAACCTGCGAGAAGAATGTCTTTTTATACTAGACACGTAAGAGTAATCCAAAAGGTAACACATTAACACAACATTTTACACATAAACACACAATTCCAGGATCCTTCGGAAAGGAAGCACTTAATCCTTTAAAGAATGGTACACTCGGATGATATAGTATGAGATGATAAGACAAATTCGGTGCAGCACAAAAACAAGAACAACTCTCGCGGGCGTATTTTCTTTCGCGGTACTCTCGTGCTCAGATCTCGAGATGAACTGAGCTGTTGGTGAGTGCTCCGGCCCCCACCGCATTCCAAGGCACCCCTCCGTACCCCGCCACCTGTCTTGCAGGGCCGCGAGAGTACAGGTACGGCGGCAAGTTTGAAACAGGCACCGGCCTAGTCTCTCATTGTCTGGGCTACAGAAACACTCTATTGTCTTGTCTATTCGCAGGTCATTTGTTGATGAGCACGTACTGAAATACGCAATAATATTTTCATAATAGTCCTGCTATAAATTGATCCTGGAACAACTGAGGGTTTCCTTTCTTATTTGGAATTGAAATCTCTGGACGGAGATTTCAACGCTTGATGAGAAGAGCAACTGGGCTTACAGTGTGGTCTGAATCAAATGTTTTGAAAATATACAAGGATTATGGTGGTTTTGAACACAGACGAATTTCCTAATACTAAATTAGCTATTTATCAATTCCTGTGAATTTTCGTCAAAAAAGGGTTTGATGACGATTTTAGGATTTGACTTAATTTTCCACATCTTTTTCCTATTTCTTCAACTTTTTCGACACTCTGTTTTTTTGTAAATTTCGAAAATTTGCGTATTCACAAAAACATTTTCCTACATAAGAAATAAACTTTGAAACTTTATTTATTCACCTATAAGGAGTATATGCAGATACAATGATATAATTGCATAGCAAACACTATCAGACTAGTCAGAACAGTTTTTGAGCAAAGTGCTATAGAAGTACCTTTCTGGCTTCTTAAGATATAAAAATATAGTAAAAGTTATAAAATAAAATATAGTAGGTACATATTATATAAACAAGCACATTAAAATTTGCGTCATAAAATATAGTACATATTATACATTTACATAGCACACTAACATGAGAGTAGAAACGACATATATAATTATTTAATTTTTGGGGGAACCCTACAATTGTTTTAAAGGTTACTAGACTGAAAAACAAATTTTAAATCTAGGTATAGTTGCCTTCAAAATAAGTTGACAAATTGTTTTGATCGTTTTAGCTTACTAGCCTATTCCTTGAAAAAGAAAGTGTTTTTATCGGTCGTTATCTTATCCGTAGAAAAGTAATGTATAAAAAAATATTTATGAATAGCATTTCTTTAGAAATAAAAATTATAAGTTAAAACGATCAAAATAATTTGTCCAACTTATTTTGAAGGCAACTATACGTTGTTGAAAATATTTCTAAGGCCGTTAGTAAATTGCGAATTGTAGGGCACAGAAATAAATTTTTCAGATTGGAAAAATAACTTTTGGATAATCGCGTTATGCTTCTACGTTTACTGTAGATTTTTATTTCTAGGCCCAGCCGTTTTAGCTTGGAAAAACACACCTTTTTTTAAATTGGAAAGATTTACTTTAATAAAATTTAGGAAAACACCAAACTGCTTTCAAGGCCTTAAAAATGATTCAATTTTTATTGGATTTGGTCGGCAGTCGAGAGATATCGGCATTATTTACACAAAAAAATAATAATTTTAATTTTTTGCTAATTGCAAATATTTTTCAAATGTTTAACATATCTATATCACTTAAAAATATTTGCAGTCGCTTCAGTAAAATGAAAAATTTAAAAAAACAATGTTTAATTCTATTATAAAATTAGAAAAAAGTAGGGAAGATCTGCATACATTTTTTCTACCCAGTGGAGTGGCCTCATGGTAAAATCAGCAAATTAGAGATTGTACAGTTCTGGAGAATGAATGAAATAGTGAAGTTTTGTGAAATACTGTTTTTGTGTGTTCTTTAAATTATTGTGTATATACACATTTGGTTGATGATCGCCTCTTCGCACAAGATTGGAAAACCTGTAGTGGAAGCTTAAGTAAATAAATATATCACACTTACCCAATTTGTAGGTACTATCTCAGTCGACTTGTAATTAAGATTGAGTTTTTTTGTATAAAATATTTAGGGTATGTATTACTTTTACTTATTGAATGTTCTAATTCAGACTTGATGATGGTTAAATAACAAGTACCTACCCTGATGATATCCCCTCGGCTACTATAGGCATGTAATAAAATTAAAAACATTTATTTAAATTAAAAATGAACTGCTACGCGAAAAGCACCATAAACGCCTTTCGGTTTACCATATACTTACCCTTTTAAACATTTTGTTTAAATATGTGAAAATAAATTTTCAAAGAGAAACGGATTGTTTTCATTTGAATTTTTTTATTACAATTTTTTTTAAAAAATTATAACAAGACCACTTTTGAATTCCACATTGATATAATGTTATATAATGTTATAATCCTCCAGTTGTCATTTGAATATTGCTTGTGGGGGAGAGGCGGTAGCAACACCGGTATGACGGTAGAAGAGAATTTTTTAGACAAATAGTGTGTCAACCAGATGAAACAAAAAAATTATCATAAAGCCAGAACGTGGAAAATTATTGAAATAATATAGGTAGGTAGGCCATTGTTTATTTCGATGGGGTAAAAGTTATACGTTGGCAGTTGATGGACTATTATATAGATTATTTCATTCACACATGGCTGCGCCAATGAAAAGTCTTGAATTTAGTCACATGATATGCAATATGATCGACTATTTCCCTCGTCTTAATTTCCACCAATCACAAACGCGCAATTCTGAATTACAAATGGTTTCTTGATGAAAAAACTGTATGACAGCTCTTGTCAGTAGTTTTTTTTAGTTTACCCGCGGCAAAACTTGACAGCTGTTGTCACCAAAAATTACAAGACCTTTGATAACAAGTAATTATGGTCTACTAGGACACCAGAAAACGACGCTAAACAATTTTTCTGATTTTATTGTCAATAAATTTTGTAATATTGTTTTTAAACAGTGCTAGTCAGCTTATGTAGTGAAAATGAGTCTCTTTGGAAGTGATTCTATGACTAATATTGATCTGGCGATTGAGAAAAAAGTATACCGTACAATACCGTTAAAACCCATACGTCAATATGGAAACAGTTTACGGAATTCTGCATGGCAAAGAAATACGAGCTTTTAGAAACTACAAATTTAGTGCAACTAAACCTAATCCTGAAAGATTGGGCGTGAAATATTAAGAAAGAAAATGGTGAAAATTACAAAGAACCAGTTGTGAAGACAATGTGGAACACCGTTGCAAAAAAAATGCAAGAGATGTATTTTATGAAGTGGAAAATAATTTTTGATCCATTTAAAGATATTATCTTCTAGTAGGGAAGCTCGTAATGCGAAACGAGGAATTTGCAGATGTGCGCCAATAAAAGGAAATCGAGCTCTGCTTGATTAAAATTGGAAGAATACTACGCAATGGATTTATTATGGGACGAAGACACTCCGGCGAGACTCCAGCGAAAATTTTACCATATCGCTTGAGTATAACTTGCCTGGGGTTCATTATTTTAAAGAGGAAGTGGATAATTTTGAGATTAAAACAGGTAGATAACATAGTTACATATTTTTTAAAACAACTGATTTTCAAAAATCCTACTTTTTAGGAAGACTAGAATATAATCCTCTCTTCAATAAAACGGCCCAGGGTGGAGAAAAAAAAATGGCCGATATAAATACCTGGTCCCCAACACGAAGAACCCTTCCTTTTGTTCAGTCCGTCTTTTTAAAATTCTAATGGTTAAACGTTCATCTAGAATAATAACTGATAGATTATTCTTAACAGTAAACCCATCATGGAACAAAGAACAATCAAAGCACTCCAGCGGGAAAAAACGAACTTTCGAAATGGACTAAAGAAGCAGCAGAGAAGGCAGGATTAAATACAAAAGAAATAAAAATAATAAACGGCCAGCAGTCAGTAACCTGGCTAAAGGAGGGGTAGGTGAACAATAATTAAAGAAGATCCTGCAGCCACTCATCGAGTTTCTCACTCTACAGATGGACCCATCAACAACATTAATGATATACTCATGCTTCTTGTTAAAATATAACTTAACAACGTGTTTTTCCGATTTTTTTTCGGAAAAATTAGATGCCCATGATATTACTTACGATAAAAAAACCTTATATACATGGTTCTGAGTCCCTATCTTTCACTAGTTTTTCCGCTATGATTGGTTTTTAAATATATTGATTCTTTTTTGACAAAAATATTTTAAGTGAAATGCTAAAACAAAACGTATTTTTAATATTGCTTTTCTTATATATTTTTGCTTAAAAAAAGAAATCCTGGAAACACTTTCATTTTCGTCCTAATTTCCACCTCCAACTTCCAAAATTTATATTTCTGCCACTTTTTAAATAAATACACACTGTATAATTACAATAAATCCTTGACTTATGCGGACTCGGTTATAATAAATATGGCAGACTAAAATGTAACATGCCTTCTTTTACATTATTTATGCATATTTTAAACTCAATCCTCAGTGCTGAGATTAAATATTTTTTTGTCGAGTTTCTTATTGTCGCGACCACATGCACGTATAAAGCATTGTCGAGTAAATGTTTTATAGTTGTTGCCTGCTGCAGCTTCTTACCTTAAAATCTGGTACTTAAGTGAATAACAACAATTTTCACTGAAATATTTGCATGCCGCTCCCTACCTACTGAAATGAGAAAGTAAACTATGAATTGATCTAAATTTATAAATGCAAAAAAGTGAAAATATCGATGTAGCGATTAAATAATTTTAGCATCCACATACGAGGGCTTATTGACAAATTCTTAGCTTAAAATCAACATCGCAACTATATTTTGAAACAAATTTTAATTCACTTGACATGTAGTGGCTTCTGCGAGTCCGAAAAAAACCTCAAAAAAAGAAAATATTTTCTAACGTAACGAAACTAGTTACACCCCCCCCCCCACGATGGCGGTAGTTTAAACTCTTTTTGAGTTGATCATCACCCCCAAACGGCCAAAAACAACCCCCAAAAATGGTGAAACGCGAAAACACCGCCTTATACAGAAAAAAACTGCGTCACCTCCCGTTTTTGAGCATCCTGAACAAGACGGCGGTGCTTTTGAATTTCTCCAAGTCAACCCCATCCCTTAAATGGCCAATAACCACCCCCGAAAGGGGTTAAACATGAATATACCTTATACACCGAAAAAAACTGCGTTACCTTCCGTTATCGATGATGAGGATTCTGAATCTTCTTCCCGAAGTAAACTTACCCCTCAAACGGCAACAGAGAAAATGAATCATTTATTCGCAGATCATTGAATACACGCCGGATGCAGGTTTCTTGACTGCCCGTTAAGGCTCCGCTCTGCATCATCCAAAGATTCTGAGAGGGCCGGCGGTGAGAGACGAAGTAGAAAATTTAGTTCTAGCGGGCGTAGTTTAGAGACTTTGACCCAATCGATATTTAACTCTTACGAGGGAAAATTTTAATTTTTGTATGATGTACATTTGAATCCAACAAAACGCATTCAAGCAAATATCAATTCTGTGTAATGTAAGATATGAGAACTTCCTAACTTTTAAATTATTAAAATTTTTAAAGAAATACATTATATTAAAAATAATTATAAATGATTTAAAGATAAATTAATTGATATATTTTGCAAAATATTTAAAATATATAAAACGAGAGTTTCTTAAATTAATAATTGAGTTGAGAAGTCAATTTCATTTTTTTTTTCTTTTCTATAACTATGTTGGCATCATCAGGAGTTAATAGACAGTCTATCATCAACTACTGATGATGCCAACATAGTTGGCGAAACGCGCGGAGATTGTGTTAAAATTTGTGGTTTGGTTTAGTGGTCGACGATAGTATTTCAACTTAGTTGATAAACCAAAGGTTCCAGTTTCCCAATTTAATTGGTTATATTTGCTAATAACTAACCTTAAATGATAATAACGCGGTAATGAGACTGTTCATTATATTATTATATTATTTATCGTTTCTTATTTCGAGTGATTATTGTTTGCTTCTCGTATGTTTAATGTATATTATATATATTATATTATATGGACTTCACTTTTTCATCACTACAGATGCTTTCATGTGATGCATCTATTATGAACAGACTAACATTCAGAACCTATAGAATATATTAATAACAAATATGTATCAATAACTTTTAATCACACGCATATTCTTCAATTTACTCGCATCGCACCGATCGGATTCAACCCCCCTAATAATAACAACCCTGGATAAAATTTAAAAATGATTTTTTTTCAATAAATTGATTTACAAAACTAACATAAATCAAAGTTTTTTTTTCAAAATTTAATTTACAAAAATAATTACATGCTATAAATTCGTAACGATTTTATAAATTTTAGGTATACCTAAAAATGGTGTTAAATTTTTTTTTAGATTATATATTTCTGAAAAAGATATTTTTTAATTTTTGTTTTGCGATAATTGTGTCAAATAGAGTAAACACCACAGCCTTCTTTATACATGCAACAAAGCTGACGCGCATTACAATATTATTATGATACTATAGGAAGTTATAGGGGATTTACGGGATTGGGAGATGATAGGAATAATAATAATAATTTGTTTGCATTTTGTTTCGTTTTTTTTTCACGTATTAAGCAGCTTTTATATATTAATATACCAATAAAATAAAAAATTCGTCAAGCGCAAGAGACTATTCCGAGCAAAAAATAATACACGACTTGATTCAAGCTATGGCGATAAATGTCAAAAGCCTGATCTAACGCCTGATGAATTTTATAAAAAAAATAAGAATTTTATATCAAATGTTATTTACCCGAGCTTGTGGATCCCCGAAAATCCAGAAGTATGGAGATCCGTAACATTTCATTAAAATGTACCTAGATATATATATGATGACTTTTTTTAAAATTTTAATTACATATTATTTTTCATTCAATTTGTTTTATTTTATAATTACTCTTTTATTTTGTTGTTACTCTGATATTTTATTTTAAGTAAAATTTTCATTTGTCTCTCTGATGGCGACATTGTCCCCATTTTTTAATTTTATAACGTTAAAGCTGAGGAACGGCTTTTTGTAGGCCGGAAGGATATCATATCCCTGAAATGACGTAGATTCAAGATTATTATTCCCTTCAATACTCGATAATAACTGACCATTCTCTCCTTTCATAATAAAACTTTTCTTAACTAATTTTCAAATACGACGAGCAAAACCTATCAATATGAAGCAAAAAAGTACAACGCTGTCAAAAAAACACTATCTAAACCCTTAAAATGCCATTTCCGAGTACCCGCGGAGCAGAGCCTTAATCTAAAAAAGTGGTTTTAATATCCATAAAGAAGAGCATTTACTAATAATTTAATATTCCACAGAAATTATAATTCTTCATCCATCTGTCCACCCCTCGTAAACATTTAAATACGTGAAAGTATTTTATCTTTACCGAATTTTGAGTAATCTCAATAATAATCCGTAGGGGCGCCACATCCTGGCCGGTAAAAATGGACTTGTAAAGGTTTTGAAATACAGGCTTTTCTCAGCAACGGTATATTTTTTTTTGAAATTGTCTTTACGAGCTTATAGGGAAAGGTTGTCTCGAAGCTTATAACTATATTTAAATATGTCATAAGGCCTACTATAATTTTTTATACCCACTCGAATATTGTCAATGTTTAACCAAAAAATTCATATTTTTCTGGACAATTTCTAAACTTCTCATATAGTTATAAGCATGTGTGGATTCTTTATCTATAAAATAAAAAAAAATCAAGCAAAAAAGTAAAAGGATGTCCAAGAAAACACTTACAATGCCAATGCCTTACAATGCCATTTTCGCGTATCCGCGGAGCAGAGCCTTAAACCAAAAAGATAAGCGCATACTTTGTGTCTAGTATTTATGTGAAAAAACGACATATACGACAGAATTACATTCAAAAGTACGCGGGCTATTTTTTAGGGTAAAAGATCAATCAACAAACGAGGAATCATCATCCGGTTTGTATTCAATGATCTGTTATTCATTTTCTCTTATCGGGATTTTCTTATCCACTTCATAAGACAGGGTCTCACGGGGTAGTTTTTGTCCAGTTCAGGGGTTGGTTTGTTTCGGGGAGAAGATTCAGGGGGGGTTTCGTTACGTTAGAAAATATTTCCACATTTTTCCGACTTACAGAAGCCACTAATGATCATGTATCAAATGTGAAAGAATAGTAAACATTTAATCGATTT